>OX336389.2:376070329-377361253 GCA_946902985.2 Meconema thalassinum | reverse complement strand
GAGAAGTAGTGTTGTAGGTGTGATTTGTACTTTAAATGAGATATCGCCAGCCGTAGAGCGGGGTTCTCCATGTTTTGTGGGCAGTGTGATTACGAACGGAAGTCTAGAGGACTCGTTACGTGAAGCTGCATTTCAGGGAAATATAGAGGATGAACAGTGTGTTCGGCTCTATGATGTGTTATGGTGTAATAGGAGAGTTTTTGAGGATCGCATTGGTATGCCAATTGCTATACACATTCATTGAACGTTATTGATAGGTCAGTATTCACAGGACATAGATATCCTGTACCTTTCGCTTATCAGAGTGCAGTTGAGGCACAAATTAATCAGATGCTTGGAGATGGGATTATTGAGCACTCTAACAGTCCGTATGTTAATTCTTTGATAACGGTACCCAAGACCGACGGCACTGTTCGTATTTGTTTAGACGCTCGTTTGGTTAACAGTAGAATTAGTTCAGATCAGCTGAAATCTATGTCAATAGAGGAATTAATGCAAACATTTGAAGGGAAGAAGTATTTCACTTGTGTAGATTTGAGTTCCAGTTTTTGGCAAGTGCCACTTATGTACGAAGATAGACCATTTACAGCTTTTAGTCATAAATATAACCTTTATCAATTTTGTAGAACACCTTATGGGTTAAAGAGTAGTTCAGCAGCTTTAATTAGGGCTTTAAACATCGCATTAGGGGATGACACAGGAGAGTTTGTAACCATTTACATAGATGATATGGTAATTAGTTCACGCAGTTTTGAGGAGCATCTACTTCATTTAGATATAGTTTTTTCAGAAGTTAGATCAGGCAGGGTTCACTTTGAAGCTGTCTAAGTCGTCATTCTGTCAGTCAGAAGTGACATTTTTAGGTCATAGAGTGTCGAGTAGAGGTGTAACACCAGAAGAAAGTAGGGTTAATAAGATACTTAACGCAGAGGTGCCACAGAATGTTAAACAGTTAAAAACTTACCTGGGAATTTGCAACTTTTTCAGGAGGTTCGTTCTTAAATACTCAGGGTTGGTAGAACCATTCAGGGAATTGCTTAAAAGTGGGACTCGGTGGAGATGGGAGTCCAAGCATGATCAGGCTTTTAGAGCGCTGAAGGAAGGTTTTGAGAAAGCTGTAGTGCTGAAATATCCGTTAAAAGATAAGGAATATGTGGTTATGACAGATGCCTCACATATAGGCATTGCTGGAGTATTATGTCAGAAAGATGAGGAGGGTAATCTGTGCATAGTATCTTTAGCCTCGCGAGGACTGACAGCAGCGGAGAAAAGATACACGATTACTGAGTTAGAGCTTTTAGGTATTGTTTTCAGTTTAGGAAAATTTAGAATGTATTTAGTAGGGGGGAAATTTGAGATCCACACAGATCACCATGCATTACTGTATATGAGGACTTGTAAACTCAGTTCTAACAGAGTTAGTAGGTGGATTCTTGCTCTGCAGGAATACGAATTCACAGTAAAATATATTAAAGGTAAAGATAACATTCTTGCAGACATGCTATCGAGGGACACTAATTTATGTAGGGATTATCCTGTGGTTAAAGCAGAGGACGGTATTTTAATATGTGCATGTGTGGACAGTAGCAACAGGGCATCGTTACAGACACTGAGTAATATGCTAGTGGAGCAACGTGATGACGTTAAGTTAAAGGAGCCACTGGCTAGGTTGGAAATAGGTGAAGAAGAGTATGTGAAAGTACGAAAATATGTGTCATAAAGTGAGTGTGTTTAGCTGGCGAGCCAGCCTATCAAATGAGTAAGTGTGGTATTTGGTGCGTGGGAGGAGTTGGTCTTCCAGGCAGGCGTATCAGAAGTCACACAGGGGGGTAGTATGTAAGTAAATGAGAGTTTTAAGGTACAGGGAAATATGACGGGATTGTCGGATGCTGTTGAGCACTAAATTGTCTCGATGCACCAAGGCCATTTTGGCAGCGCTGATGGGTTCCCATTTATCTCCAAGAGATGGGGGAGCGCTTGAATAGGGCTTGTTAGCTTAAGGCGTCCACGAGATAAAAGATGGGCCATCAGAATGCGAGACAGTCCTTCATGAAACTCATACATATCAGCACACGTGATTTCTGTTTACGGCCTCGCCATGTAAGATTTGTAAGTGTGTAATTTAAGATAATTTGTACAATGGTATTATTTGTGTGAGGAGAAATGGTCTGTGTTGAGAACTAGTATTAAGTAGAATATGGTGTACGGGAACTTAACAAGACAGGGCGATTACGGCACAGAAATATTTGGTGTTATATGTAATGCGCATTTACTGTTTTTTTTTTCAGAAGTCAATATTAATTTAATCTACTTTAAAGAGAGATTAAGTATTATGGTCACGAGGCGCTGCCACAATAGTGTGATCGTGTGCTCAGTGATAAGTGAGATTAAATTTCACCATAAGGAAGGGACCTCCAGTGAAATTAGGAAGTTCTAGGGTGATATAAATATATCAGAACACCTTCAATGCGTGTGATATGACATCATAAATACATAGTGCTCACACATTAATTATGTCAATTTCTCCAACATAGAGAAATTTGAGAGGCGGAAATATCCGTGGAACACTTCTATATGTAAAACATTGGACTGGTTGCAAAGTGCAATCCATAGTGACAACGAACTTTGACGCAAAGTGCGTGAAGAAAAATTATGAGTGTATATATCTGTAATTTAGGGTGATTTCATTTATGTAATTTGTATTTTGGATGGGGTTTATTAACGTGTCTGGGATAATCGGATAATGGACCGTCGTCACGGTAAATGATCCGATGATCCGAGGCGAATATGTAACGTGTTTTTCGAGGGGTTTTATGCAACTGGCATAAGTCAGTAGGAAGCCATTCTATATTTATTTACGCGGCAAATTGTTCAGCCACGATAATTTTTCATGTTAATTTATTATTATTATTAATTTATTATAATTATTATTAAGATATTTTCGGAGCATTCTATAAAAATTATAAGCATACAGATAGGTTTTCTATGTCTTAGAAAACGCTAACAAGCAAATTATTACGAACGACGATATCATAGAAAATTATTTGATTACGGAATTTTACGGAGTTTTGTCAGTTAGGGTATTTGAGAGACATGACTCACTGGGAATTCTAATACAAGCTGATTCCTGTCGAGAAGTATGACGCAATCTTGGGTCGCATCGTCGAGAAGAGGCGAATTGTTGAAACGGAAAACGACTTCTCCCTCTCGCCCGCGGAGTGTAATGAACCGGAGGAGGGGAAGTGGCGGCGTGCTCAGCCAATCAGCGGAGACAGCGTAAGCTAGGAGACTGCTCCGGAGTGGGGGAGCCGACAGGTGAATATATCGTTCGACGCGCCGTGAAACGAGGACTATCTGTGAAATACTTGACGAGTATGGATGCGCGTGCGAGTGGCTCCGATGTTCGGTGGAGTTAAGGACTATCTGTGAAATACTTGACGAGTATGGATGCGCGTGCGAGTGGCTCCGATGTTCGGTGGAGTTAAGGACAATCTGTGTAGAACTTGCAGTGTACGGTCGCAAGTGCGTGACGCTCCGATGTTCGGTGGAGTTAAGGACTATCTGTGAAATACTTGACGAGTATGGATGCGCGTGCGAGTGGCTCCGATGTTCGGTGGAGTTAGGGACAATCTGTGTAGAACTTGCAGTGTACGGTCGCAAGTGCGTGTCGCTCCGATGTTCAGTGGAGTTAGCGACGATCTTTTGTAAAACGTAACCAGTGCGGTTTTACGAGAGTTTGGGTCCGATGTACGGACCATAGAGTTATCTAATCTACCAGAATATCAACATATAACGAAGAAGATGGCGACGTCCAGGAGACTGTGGGAAGCACACAGCATCATCAAGAACGAGGGAAATGCTTTGGCAATTTCCAGGGGTAAGCGCTAATGACGCAGAAATACGCAATCTCTCATTTTTCTTTGTTTTATATTTCATAATTCAGTAACTTCATAGCTTGGAAATAAGAGTAAAATCAATTTATCAGACTCCGTTTTCACGTAATTTTCTATCGGTAATATTCAAATCACAACGCTCCAATTTAAATGTTAAACTTATTATTATTAATTTTGCTATACTTGTTTTATATAATAAATTCATTTCTTTTACAATGCAATCTTTGCTTTCAGTAGGTAGCATTAGATATGGACCAATTCCTTCTCCTGATACAATTGTTTGTTGGGTTAATGATCAAATCATACCACGATCTGAGTGAATAGAGTCTTGAATGTGTTCTGCCAGAGCTAGACGTTGTTAAATACAAATTTAGATTTCAACATTGCATTGAGGTCTTGGCGCCCATTAAAACAACATAGCTTAGGCAAAGGTAAACAGTTACATTTCTCACCCAACAGTGTGGGCTAGCTAAACCATTACATGGGTAACCTACAACCCTACACATGCTCATTTTATGAAATTTCCGTATGCTTTGACTAAAGGTTCGCAACCACTACTTGGTTAGTCTCTTCCAACATCGATAGACATGTTCATGCTATTTTTTACGAACAAAACATTGAAAGTGATATTTGATGGGACGCATAGTGCATGCTAAGCACAACTTAATAATAGAGTAATAGAGTCATACATTTCCAGAAAAGAGTTGAGGTATGTGAGCAACTGCACAAATTCGAGTGCTAAGGGTCAATCAGCAGCAACACGAAGCTAGTAGATGTACAGCTAAACCAAACTATGCGGATTATTACTGGTACAATTAGGTCCACACCTGCTTTCTGGCTCCCTGTCCTGAGCTGTATTCCGCCTCCTACGCTGAGAAGAAAGAATATTCTCCTGAGAGAATATAACAAAATTAGCAACAACCAACAATTGCAAATCCATGATGTCATACCTGCCATCCAAATCAACAGACCCCGCTCCAGACATCCTGCAATCAGAACAGCAATGAACCTGGCAGACCATAACTTCAATCTTCATGAAGCCTGGGCACAAGAATGCTATAATAACACTCCACCAGAGCTAAGTTTTACATAGTTTTCTCCAAAGCAACAACAAATCATGGGAACTTGATTTGCCCCGTAGGACATGGTGTACTCTGAATAGGATACATACCAACCATGGGAGATGTGGTGATCTTTTTCACAAATGGGGAAAAATTGTCTTTCCTGAGTGCACCTGTGGATACTCGCGTCAGGCAATCAGACATATAGTGGAAGTGTAACTGTTGACCTTTGCCTAAGCTATGTTGTTTTAATGGGCGCCAAGACCTCAACGCTATGTTGAAATCTAAATTTGTATTTTACAACACCTAGCTCTGGTAGAACACCTTCAAGAATCTTTACTCTCAGATCGTGGTATGATTGGATCATTAACCCAACAAACAATTGTATCAGGAGAAGGAATTGGTCTATATCTAATGCTACCTACTGAAAACAAAGATTGCATGGTTAAAAGAAATGAATTTATTGTATAAAAAACAAGTATTGCAAAATTAATAATAATAATAAGTATAGAATTTAAATTGGAGCGTTGTGATTTGAATATTACCGATAGAAAATTACGTGAAAACGGAGTCTGATAAATTATTGATTTTACTCTTATTCCCAAGCTATGAAGTTACTGAAATATGAAATATAAAACAAAGAAAAACGAGAGATTGCGTATTTCTGCGTCATTCGCGCTTACCACTGGAAATGGCCGAAGCCTTTCCCTCGTACTGGATGATGCTGTGAGCTTCCCACAGTCTCCTGGACGTCTCCATCTCCATCGATATATGATGATATTCTGGTAGATTAGATAATTCTATGGTCCGTACATCGGACCCAAACACTCGTACAACCACACTGGTTAAGTTTTACAAAAGTTAGTCCTCCAATCCACGGAACATCGGAGCGACTCCCGCGTGCAACCGTACTCGTTAAGATCTACACAGATAGTCCCCCACTCCACCGAACATCGGAGCGACTCCCGCGTGCAACGATACTCGGCAAGTTCTACACAGATTGTCCTCATTCCACGGCGCGTCGAACGATATATCCACACGTCGGCTCCCCACTCTTCATCCGACTTCTAGCTTACGTGGTCTCCACTGATTGGCTGCACCCCACGCGCTATACTCTCCTCCTCTGGCTCATTACACTCGGCGGGAGGGTTCCGTTCCAACTATCCGCCTTTTCTTGACGCTGCAATCCCGCTTGCGTAATACTTCTCGACAAGATTAAGCGTGTACTTGAATTCCCAGTGAGTCACGTCTCTCGATATACCCTAACTGACGAAACTCCGTTAAATTCCGTAATCACATAACTTTCTATGATATTGTCGTTCGTAATAATTTGCTTGATAGCGTTTTCTAAGACATAGAAAACCTATCTGTATGCTTATAATTTTTATAAAATGCTCCGAAAATATCTTAATAATAATTATAATAAATTAATAATAATAATAAATTAACATGAAAAAATCTCTTGGCTGAACAATTTGCCGCGTAAATAAATATAGAATGGCTTCCCACTGACCTATGCCAGTGGCATAAAAAACCCTCGAAAAACACGTTACAGAAGAGTGCCCTCAGAACTTGTTTTTTGGTAACCAATTGGACTTTTTGCATGCTACAGCAAATACAATTGACTATGTAAATAATTTATCTGTTAATTTGTGGATACCCGTATATATATATATATATATATATATATATATATATATATATATATATATATTGTATATATATATTATATATATTTTTTTGTTCCAAAAGTGATGTGTAAATGCCATACGATTAATAATTAGGGGTCGACAGTGCACCAATTTTTCGGTTACGGTACGGTACTAAGGAAATTACCGAACTCGGTTCGAGACGATAAAAACTCGGTGAAAAGTTCGGTTCGGTACAAGAGGCATAAATACCGTAGTGATCTGGGGGATCCCGGAAATACTGACCACCAAAATGACACTTAAGCTGGAAGTAACCAAGGTTGACAAAGCCCCTCTCGATGCAAATGAGAGTTCTTCAACAAGCTTTAATAATAGGACTAGTGGTAAGCCTACTAATTGGGAACGCGCGCCCGCGATCTGCGCCAGTCACAGCCGGCTTAGCTTGCCGTGTTTATCGGGTCGCACATAGATAATGACCCTGTAGTTCACTACGGCAGAAAGTATAGCTTTGGGACACAGCATTACTATCTTAAAATATTATTTGTATGTCTATTGTCTGTAATGACTATAATGTTTGTATATTGAGTTCTCAGTTTGAATTTGTTCTATATTTTGTCGCAGTGTTGGTCATGTATAAAAAGCTTTTTAGTCTATCACGTGGAAAATCCATTTAGCACGTGGGAGAGATTTTCAAATGGAAAAGACCCGTAGAATATAATATGAAAACAGGCTGTTTAGTTCTTCATGGAACTACTTATTATACTGGTTTACGATACAATGCATGTACATTTTTCTGTAGGGACGGTGGTACAACCACTGTGCCTCAGAGAACAAGAGATAAACAATGGCCATCTTTTGATGCCACATCTTCCTTACTTCTTCCTCCAATTCACTCTTCTTCCTGACCGTATGGCTGCAAGTCTGTTGGATATTGTTGGCATTTGCTAATACAATATCAATCAGATATGTGTTTTTTAAACTATGTCTGTGAGAATGTTGGGTGGAAATATTTGTGAGTAATTTCAGATCTATCCTAGAAGAGTTTGCACTTGCAGCTGTTGTTATCAAGAACTGTGCTCCTTGCATTTTAATAATACGTTGTGTTTTTGAACAAGTTTGCAGTTGATGATTTTGGCAATTTAGCCTAGAAATTTTAGAAACCAGTTTAGAGTGTTGCCTTTGAAAAGTGTACAGAAAGTGTAAAATTAATCTTCGTGTCTCTTTCTTTTCCAGGTTAGCTGGCGTGAGAAGGTAAGTTTTACTCCCCATCCAATTTAATTGGGCACATTAACGTGATGACCGACTGAAAAGAAATTCATTAATTTGACACTGGGAACCTTGTGCCTTTGAGGATTTGGCCTGAAGTTATACACTATATAGTTTTAGGAGACCTGTGGCATAATCTGCAAGAGTCATCCTCAAGAATTTCATCCTCCACAATGTACTTCATGTATTTCTTTGTCGCCGCAGCCTGATCTAAACTTGCCACAATGAAGCTTTCCGTTTCTGGGAACAAATCCCCATGAGTCGGCCAAAAGTTCAACGCCGCATTGTCTACATATCCTTGGCAGAGATAATTAGGGTTTTGCTTCCAGTGCTTTGTCCGGTTAGGAACAGAAGTCATGTGTGTGGTGAGGGATGTATTGTGCTAAAGGTATACAAGGGTGTAATCACTGTCTGCAGAGTTGACAGCGCGATTAATTGTGAGCTGACTAAACTTGTCTGTCTGCAAAGTACTTCCCCAGCATATTTACCTGTGTATTATGGAGATCAGTGATGTTTATCAGGCCTCTTACTCCTTGAGATCGTGCGACTGTTACTCACTCATCGCAGACTTGAGATGAAGGAATCTGTGTTTATTATTATGATTATTATTATTATTATTATTATTATTATTATTATTATTATTATTATTATTATTATTATTATTAGTTACGCCTTGTGATGTATCCCGGAGGCCCGGAATTGCCTCTACTGGTACCTCGGTCTAGGAAGAAATTTACGGGGCCGTGAAATCATCGTACAGTGAACAAAAAATGCTTCCTGTTTTCTTTAATGATAACGGTTCTGAACTGAGTTCATGCTCTGTTATGTAGACTCTGCTTACCATTACGGAGATTCAACGATAGCCTAGCCATTATAAACTCGCAAAGTTCGACCTAAATGCCGGGAAACTATAGTAATAAATGGAATGTTCAGATTTTCTACAGGAAATAAAACAATATCAGGTGTTTTATTACACCTAGTCATGTTGTTATTAGCCTACTTGCTAACACTTCATTTTCCGTACGTGTAATATCTGACCCCTAAAACCTCAAATTGCAAGGGAAAATCTCGTTAAGATGACAGATATTAAACTGAAATATCTCGCTCAAGTTTTTTAACACAGCTTTTGAACTCTCAGTTTTGGTAACCTAGCAATTACCCTTAATTTTAAGCTCATACTGTATAAATTCTTGTATATTTCTAGTAAATAAAGTTATTTTATTTAGAAAATTAGTATAAGAGTTCTTTTTAGTTTACATCATGAGTTTTAGGTGCACTTTTTCGGTAATGGCTGAGGTTTAGGAAATAAATTTCAGATTTGTGTTTAAAAGGCTTTATTTGATACAATATACTTATTATTATGAATTTAATTGCCCATATATATTTTACAGCCATTTTAAATCTGGTCTCTGAATACTGAAACAAAATCACATTTTCAGTTCCTAGCTCTCACAAAATAAATAATGACTGCTTTTTGTTAGTCTATTTTATACATAAACATTCATACAAATAACATGGAATATAACAGGTAGGCCTATGTTTCTTCAATCGTTTCTGAGAAAGGTGCACCTGAAACTCACAATCTATATTATAAAAACGATATTCTACTTTTCAAAATACAATAACATAACAGTTTTTTCTACAATATATAAGACTTTCAATAAACTTAACATTAAGAGGAATTGCTAGTTTACCAAATATGAGAGTTCAAGGTTTGTATTACAAGAATTGAGCGAGATATTTGAGTTCATTGTCTGTCATTTTTAACGAGATTTTTCCCTATAATGTCGTCTACCTCCCCTCACCTCAGAGGCTTGGGTTTGTGGTGCGCGTTTTTATACTAGGAATCATTTGTGTACCAAATTCTTGTTTCACTATAGAGAAGTGTTGTTTGAGTTAGGGATTTGGACATTGGCATTTCAGCCCCGTTTATGTTCCAATTTCTTCCCCTGTGCTGCTCCGGCTGTCAAATGGCCTTGTACAGGGTGAGCTAAAAGAGTACGAACCTACTGCGCGGTGTTTTGCCTTTCCGCGTCCTCGGCGCACGTTGCCGTCAGCCACTGTCATAGAAAGGCGCGCGGATGAGACCATAGGCTGCAACAGCTTTAAAACTACTTTTGAAGGCTTTACTTACCAACTTTATGAAAGGAGATGCTGAAACTGGCCACCGTCGTTGTCCATACATTTTTGGCATCTCTTTAGGAAACTATCCATCACTCGCCATAGTTCACGTTGAGAAATTCCCGCAATTTCCTTACAGATATTTTGTTTTAATTCTTCAAGGGTGTGTGGCTTTGTCTGGTTCACTTTATGCTTTATGTTACCCCAGAGATAGAAACCGCAGGGGGTTTGGTTGGGGGACCAAAGGGGCCACAAATCTCTGCTAATAATTCTCTCCGGAAACAAACTTTCAATTGTTCTCATCGAAAGATTGGCTGTCTGAGCTGTTGCGGAGTCTTGTTGAAAAAAGGCAAATTCACGCCCCCTGTCTGTTAATTCTCTCAGAAAAAGGTGGCAAAATTGTATTCACGTAAGTTATGCGCGGTCGTCAACTGTTGACTCGAAAAAAAATGGCCCTATAACTCTTTATCCACTAATGGCGCACCATACACCATTTTTTCTCGTCGTGAAGGGGTATTTTATGAACAATATTAGGTTTCTCAGAGCTCAAATAATGATTTTTTTGTGTACACACATATGCATGAAGGTGGAACCAAGCCTCGTCCGTGAAAAATATTAAATGTGGGTCCATTTCGCCTCTGTATACACGATTGAGAGACCACTCACAAAATGAGTGCCTAATTACAGGATCACCCAGTTCAAGAGCATGTGCTAAAGTTATTTTATATTGTTTCAACTTCAGCAATTTAGTAGCTCTTCGCACAGAGCTATAAGAAATGCCTACCTGTTGTGAAAGACACCTAAGCGATTTTTGGGGGGAATTCCCCAAACGATGACCGATGTTGTCTAATGTTTCTTTGGTAAGAACTGTACGCCATCGTTTTGATATCTTAGCCTGAACACTTCCTGAGGCCTGAAGTTAATTGTATAGTTCATGGATGGTTGTACGACCTGGAACGTTTACGCCTGGAAATCGTTCTGCGAATCGTACTTTCACTCGGGGAGCTGAACGAGCTAACACATACGAATCATAAATGAATATACGCTGTGCAGTAGAAAACATATGCTGAGCCATAATACACTTTGTGACTGACTACAGGACACGCTAATTAAGGTGGCCATACACGTACCGGCCAAACTGTCAGTTATGCCTGAACAGTCCAAACTAAACCGGCGGCCGGAACGTGTGTGCGATCCGGCTGGCCTGTCAGTTCCGACTGAACAGGCGGCCGGTGATCGAACGAAAACTCAATCGTCCATCCGATTGACCTGAAGAGAGTCAACCGGCCTGAAGCCTGTCCACGTGGTGAACAGTGTTTGTTTGTATGTTTATCATATAAATACAATTGTGTGAAGCTAAATTTGTAGGCTAGATTTGATTAACGCTCTATTAAGACCCAACGTTCGTCGCCAGGTGCTGGTTGTGGTGGCATCTAGTAGTCAAGTTTGCAGTTATGTGTCGTTGACGGTAGCATTTGGTAGCAAAAGTAGGAACTGCCAGAAATTGGTCAACACGATTGTTATCAGACAAGCTCTACACACACCCAACTACACGGGGCAGATAACTTAGATGTTTCAAGCCCCTTAGATGAATTAACAACAACAAATACAAAGTCTCTTGCAATAATTATGAAGAAAATACGTTCAAAGAGAATTTTTTGATACTCAACTATGCTGATTATGAATGTAGTTACTTGAAAGGTAGATAACAGTTCAGTTAAATGATCTTGCGGGATTTCCTGCAATGACGAAATAAAATGACGGGTCAGACGCCGTGCGACCTCTGCAGGGTTGAAATGAGCTCTTCCTGTACGCGAAAAGGAAAATCAGTGTATGGAGGTTGATGATGATAATTGTTGTTTTAAGGGGCCTAGCATCGAGGTTATCGGCCCCTAATGGTCTGGGTGATAGCGAAAATGACAATGAAATGGGAACCATGGTAGACTGAAAACATGTTGCCTACCAAAGGTAACTTAGACTGAAAGCACTCACAAAAGGCAAGTAAAAGGAAAAAGACTGACAAAGTGGAATTTAGATTCAAAATACTTACAAAATGCAAGTTAGATTCGAAATACCCACAAAATGCAATGTAGATTCAAAAGACTTACTAATTGACATGTAGATTGACAATATTTACAAAATGCGATTGAGGTTGAAAAAACGTACAAAATGCAATTGATATTCAAAACAATCACAAAATGTCGGCGCCCGCGATGCAAAATACTGATATCGCGCCAGGAGTTGGCAGTTGGGTTTGAACTGCAGATGTGTTCCCGCTCACTGCTTATCACGCATTCCAAAAACATTAAGTTAGTCATTACTTGCTTCACTCACTCAGCACATTCCTTCTGTCTCTGGCTGCGTGTTGTGTGCTGCGATGACAATGATTGGCATGCAGGGAGCCGATATATTTAGATCTGGAATAGGTGGACCGCGCATGCGTCCTGCGAGACCCCCCGCACCCCGTCACAGCGTGTTCAACTGCCATCTCCTGCCGCGATGACAGTACTTACAAAATACATTGTAGATTGAAAATACTTACAAAATGCAAGTAAGGTCGAAAATGCTAACAAACTGCAATTTAGATTGAAAATGCTCACAAAAAGTAAATTTAGATGGAAAAAAGACTTACAAAATGGAATGTAGAGTGAAAATACGCAAAAAAAATGGAATTGAGATTCAAAATACTGGTTGGTTCCTCAGTTTAGGGGCTGCGACAACGGGGTCGTGTAGCCCCGTGTACTTTGGGTGTGTGTAGAATCTGTCTGATAACTGGTGTTAATTGTGATGGCTGTATTAGTGTGTGTTATTTGTTTTTAATTCAAGTAAGAACTGCATACATTCGATTTTCAAGTAGTTCCAACTTTTGCTACCAAACGCCACCGTCAACGACCAACTAGTTCTGCACTTTGTTACTAAATGCCACCGCAGTCGGCTCCTGGCGACGAACGTTGGAACCTAAGAGCGTTAGTCAAAGATAACCTATAATTTAGCTTCACACAGGTCTAATTAGTGGAAGGTTCTTTATCATGCCATAAATCTGGCTTTACCGCCGGCTTTACCTCCCCTCCGAAGGAAGGCATAGGCTACTGAGGGATTTTTAACGCTCTTAAAAAGAATCCTACGGTTTCTGCCGGATTTGAACCCGTGACCTTGGGCATAGAAGCTCAGCATGCTACCTACTACGCCACCGAAGCCGCTTATTCAAAATACTCACAAAGAGGCAAGTTAGATTCAAAATACGAGTACTTACAAAATGCAATTTAGATTCAAAATGCTTACAAAATGCAATTTATAGTCTATTGAGAACACTTACAAAATGCAATTTATGTTGAGAACACTTACAAAATGCAATTTAGGTTGAGAACACATACAAAATGGACGTCGAGTGCTAATACCGGTCTATTTTCAACTGATGGTGTATGGGGTCTTCAGTTCAACCGGCGGACAGCGTCCGGTGAACTGTTCAGTCGTAACTGACAGTCTTACCGGAACGTGTATGGCCGGCTAAATAAATCACACTGGTAATAACTGAACCACATCATATAACCATCAACGCAATGCTGCAAGACTGCAAAGCAAAACATGTCAACAGCGTGGTCTTGCCTACAGCAGCTGTGTATCCAAGCGCGCAGTGGAAAAGCACGCGCAGTCGGCCCGGAGTTTATTGGCTCTCCCTGCGTATAACTGGGAATAAATTTCACCTGTTACTAAAACTGAAATATCTTGACAAGTAATTGTGCTTTGTCGAGCTTTGTTGGCCAGAGACAATATGCACGTTACGCATTATCCACTGAGCCCCAACTTACCTGATTATATCATCCGTGTATTTAACTAATTGTGAATATTAATTTCGCCAAGGTCATTCTTCTGGCCAAGCTGTGTGTCGGCCGTAGTTGGGGAGGCGTGAGTCAAGAGTTCAGCAACACGCATGCGCCCAGGAGCCAGATGACCTGCCCCGCTGCAACTTGCAAGCGCTCGCTGGCTGGTTGACATTTTGTTTCAGCATTCTTTCTTAGAGGTTGTGTGTGCTTTCAACACGATGATTCTTATAACGAGTCGGAGGCGAACTTCTTACAGATGTTATACATATGAAAGACGACGGTAATTGTCTGTTCAGGTCAGTAGCATAAAGGCCTGTGTACAGCAAATATCGTATGGAAAGATGCAATATAGGATTGTTGAAATTAATGCTGCGGGCAGTATGGGTCTTCTAGTTAATGTTATGTTCTCTTTATAAAGTTTTGCAGACTATTCACATTGAATAATATAACCTTATCAGAAAAAATCAAAATTATTTAGAAATTACGTTAAGTTACATTGTCTTCTGTTGGATCTTCTATCGCCCGAGCCTACCGACTGTAGTCCCCATCTAGTTGAGTTATTGTTAAGGGCTCTCTTGTTAGTGCGTGCGGGGTGAAGCCGCGAGGGAGGGGAAGGGGCCTCCCTACACACAGCCATGACAACCTCTTTTCTACCAGGTAGTGGAAAATATCGGTCCGCTTCGCAGTTGTTCTTTTGGTGTTCGTATCTGCGCTCTTATTTTCTTATTACGTCGTATTAATCACTCACTATTTTGTTTTATTTTGTTCTGTGTGCTCGGAAAGCTACGGGGCAATGTTTTTGGGAAGGCAGACATTGCTAAGCCTCAGCCAGACTACGACTACGAGGCATTGCGTTCTCGGCGGTCACATTCCTTGGTCTAGCATTCCAGTCAGCGCTAATCAATACACTGACAGGGTGCAATGTGTTGCAGCAATACACAGAACTACAATATATTGAAAGAATAATTCTCCCCGAAATATATCCCTTATTATAGCCCATCAACTTTTATATTGGGGCCTTAGAGATTCAATATACAGTGCATTGTATTATATACCTGTGAGGGCAACATACTATGAGCAGACACATACACACCTGCCCTTGGCCCAGTCTGAAGAGCACGGTGATGGCACGCAACGAGCGGTCTGGAGCGGCCCTTGGACTCTGGACACCCAAACACCTCTCTTCAGGTATTCACATGATAAGGCTCTCCTATATCGTAAAGTGTTGCGCAAATAACCGTGATATGCGAATGCTTGCCACGCCTCGTCTTATCTGCTCGTGCACACACTTCTTACTTCGGATCGTAAAACCACGCTACACTCCCTTAACCTCCGTCCGAGATAAAATGGAATATTGAATTCACCTAGTAGTCTATTTTTCGTATTCCCTGATGTAGCTATTGTCATTCTTACTCAATTTTGAGGACTAGAGATATCGTGGTTATGTCTACTTGTTGAGGCAATGGGAGTCAATTGCTTAGCGAGCTTGTGTCGTATTCTCCAGCCACCGGCGTGTGCCTACTATTGCGGGGAAGAAAGTATAGATACTCGAGTTTAGATGTCAATAAAAACCTTACCCGTAATCTTACATAAAAACAAGCCACACCAAAATTTTCCTTATTTTATTCTGCGTTTAGCTACAGTATGTAGAGTAAACATTCGTATTGTAATCCGTTATTTTTATTTATTTATCGTATGGCTTTTATGCCGGGAGTGTCCGAGGACATGTTCGGCTCGCCTGAGTCTATAGCTGCTTCCAGCGGACACCCTTAGAGTGAGCTACAAGTTCCGTTCAATTTCAAGTAGTTCCAACTTTCGCTACCAATGATTAATTCGCTACCAATATCAATGATACCTAGTGGAGAACGTTGGAACTTTGATAGAGCGTTCCGACGAAATCTAGCCTAACAATTTAGCTTCACACAAGTTTAGTCTGTGGAAGGATCTTTTACATGCCATAAATCTATGACATGGGACCGCCGGCTTACTTACCCTCCGAAGGAAGGCATACTGAAGAATTTTTAATGCTCCTAAAAAATCCGACAACTTCGGCCGGGTTTGAACCCGCTATCTTGGGCACAGCAGTTCAGCATGCTACCAACTACGCCACCGAAGCCGCTTGTAATTCGTTAAAATGTTATAGCTGATTGAACAAGAAAAGTACCGATCTTTTTACCAAGTCTAACGGAGTCTAACTTCGAAAGATCGTTACATTAGAAGTATTGATCAAGTCGTAATGAAATATTAATAATACGTCTTACAGGAACTTATTGTTAATGTTTATATGAAGTTTTAATCTGATCTGGCTTTTCTAAAAATAGTTGTTGTTAATTTTGTAAAACAACGTTTCCTCAGGTTTGGGTTATCGTAGCGGTATGAAATATGGCTTTTTATGAATGGGGTTCATAGCAATGGAAGGCTAAACGAAAAACTACGTTTTATCAATACGTGATTGGAGATTTTATATGGATTGATATTGTTGCTGTTCTTAACATGATTATATTTCTGGGCTGGAGGGGTCAAGCCAAACTTCGCGTGATACAATTTGCGTTACACACAAGTTCAGTTCACGTCACGGTTTTTGGCCGGTTAGCCCCGAATGCGCAGTCATACAGAGGACAGGTGGCGAACCTAAGGCATGTGCAATTGATGTGTGAGGTGCTTTTCGCGTAACTGATAACTCTCGTATCAATTTCACATGCGTGAGGTTCACAGACTGTTCTCTGTACGACTGTGAAACTGTGACTGACCGGCCAAAAACCGTGTCGTAAACTGTAAGTGTGATGGTCTACCGCTCACCTTGTCCTTAAGTGGGCACGCGCAGATACTACCCTCATTGCTGCCTTTCTTGCTCTGGATTTGTACTTGTCCCCGCAACTTCAATGCAAAAATAGCTAACTTTGTGTGTCAACAACGTTATGTAGAAACTGGTTTACAGACCTATCCTCATGCAAATTGCGAGTGTTGTAAACACGTGCCCGCCTGTAAAATAACCTTGTTAGAAAGGTTAACAGGTATCTTGGTGGAGCCAGGAATCTAACGCAAGGCCCTTAGAACTAGTGATCCAAAGGCCCAACAAGAGGTTTGTAGCCCTCAGCCCCGTGCTCTGATCGCTAATCGTCTCTCCGGCCTCTTTTCTGCCCTGACGGCTCGCACTCTCCCTTACGGTGCCACAGCGGCTGCCCCTTTTGCCACCTCCATCCTCAGGGCGATGGTTAAGGCATCCCTGAGGCTGTGCTCCCCACCGAGCATTAAGTGTTGGCGTTTCTCGGCGTTCACCACGAAGGAGAAGGCAGCCTCTTGCTATACATGTTCAGTAGGCAAGCCAGCTAGTGCCTGGGCAATAATAATCTACACACATCAAAAAAAGTTTTGCATCACCTCGGTTCCAAGAGTTCCGGAACCTTTAAATACAAAGGGAATAGAGATCAACACAAACAACATTTCAGCTCGTTTTATTGCTCATGAGACCCACACATTGCATGTTGTACCATCATACAGCTAGACTTTCAGCATTTGTGGTCCAGATTGCAGTACACACCACTACCTCTAATACCCAGTAGCACGTCCTCTTGCATTGATGCATGCCTGTATTCGTCGTGGCATACTATCCACAAGTTCATCAAGACACTGTTGGTCCAAATTGTCCCACTCCTCAACGACAATTCGGCGTAAATCTCTCAGAGTGGTTGGTGGGTCAAGACGTCCATAAACAGCCCTTTTCAACATATCCCAGGCATGTTCGATAGGGTTCATGTCTGGCGAACATGCTGGCCACTGTAGTCGAGCGATGTCGTTATCTTGAAGGAACGCATTCACAAGATGTGCACGATGAGGTCGAGAATTGTCGTCCATGAAGACAAATGCCTCTCCAATATTCTGCCGATATGGGTGCACTATGGGTCGGAGGATGTCATTCAGGTATCGTAAAGCCGTTTCGGAGCCTTCCATGACCACCAGTGGCGTACGTCGGCCCCACATAATGCCACCCCAAAACATCAGGGAACCACCACCTTGCTGCACTCGCTGGACAGTGTGTCTAAGACGTTCAGCCTGACCAGGGTGCCTCCAAACACGTCTCCGACGATTGTCTGGTTGAAGGCATATGCGACACTCATCGGTGAAGAGAACGTGATGCCAATTCCGTGGGGTCCATTCAGCATGTTGTTGGGCCCATCTGTACCGCGCTGCATGGTGTCGGGGTTGCAAAGCTGGACCTCGCCATGGACGTCGGGAGTGAAGTTGCGCATCATGCAGCCTATTGCGCACAGTTTGAGTTGAAACACGACGTCCTGTGGCTGAACGAAACGCATTATTCAACATGGTGGCATTGCTGTCAGGGTTCCTCCGAGCGGCAATCCGTAAGTAGCGGTCATCCACTACAGTAGTAGCCCTTGGGCGGCCTGAGCGAGGCCTGTCATCGACAGTTCCTGTATCTCTGTACCTCCTCCATGTCCGAACAACATCGCTTTGGTTCACTCTGAGACGCCTGGAAACTTCCCTTGTTGAGAGCCCTTCTTGACACAAAGTAACAATGCGGACGCGATCGAACTGCGGTATTGACCTTCTAGGCATGGTAGAACTACAGACAACATGAGCAGCGTACCTTCGTCCTGGTGGAATGACTGGAACTGATTGGCTGTCGTACCCCCTCCGTCTAATAGGCCCTGCTCATGCATGGTTGTTTACATCTTTGAGCAGTTTTAGTGACATCTATGAACAGTCAAAGGGACTGTATCTTTGATACAATATACACAGTCAACGTCTATATGCCGGAGATCTGGGAACCGAGGTGATGCAAAACTTTTTTTGATGTGTGTATATTGTCAATATTGTCTAGTTGTAAAACATCTTATATACGGCATTTGCATTGTTTATCGATAGTCTTACATGTACAGTATGTTTATTTTCTGATTTAACATATTTTTCGATTAAAGAGGAAGAGGTGTGATAATGTTTAACAAAGCAATGGAGTAGAGAAGTTTCCTTCGGCTCAACTTAATTGCAAAAGCTGTTATATAGCTCAAAATATAGAAATTCCGCTCTAATAATTGACTAAATTAACATTCATTATTCATGGCCTCGTGATTCCACCCCTTAAAACAACAATAACGAACTAATATTAATTTAAACACTATTTACTATCCTAATTAGGGGTACAAATTGTTAATTCACTGAGAAATTTTATATTTATTCTAATAATTTAGCCACGTCTGTGTTTCGCGTTTTATGAGACCGTACATTGTAAGTTGCGACGGCCATCGAATAGTTCCAGCAGTATTGCCAGTACACCACTGTATGACCACCATGCACGAAAATAAGAAAAACACTAGTATAAATAGCCTATGCTTAGTTTATGTCGTGATACATGATTAGATTTGAAGTTTCGTCATAAAATAAATGCTAATTTGGTTAAATAGTGAGGCAAGAAGTGACAACTGTCTTATTGGCAATATGTAGAGTTTTGAAGACATTCTATTTCAGTGTTGCCTACACAAATTATCTTTTGTAGCTTTTCAGTTGGTAAACACGATTGTGCCCAATGAATGGGCGGGGTACAAGATAAAAAACACTCCTGGAAAAACTTAACATGTATTAGTTAATTATCACAATTACCCTAAATTGCCCCATTTAATTGTCATAATTAACTAATACATGTATTTTTTTCCAGGAGTGTATTTACATATTTATATCTTGTGACCCGCCAATTCATTGGGCACAATCGTGTTGACCGACTGAAAAGCAACAAAGGACAATTATTGGACATAGCCAGTTACTTATAAACCAGTTGTTGTTGATTGATTTAGGGGCTTTGCGACATGTAGCCCCATGTACTTGGGCTTGTATGGAACCAGTGTTTGTAAATATAGGTGCCCTGAGACTTCGTCACAAACACCCTGTGCAAGAATCAGGAGAATCAATCATATTCGTATTTCTAACCCCCCCCCCCCCCTGTTATTCCCGTATCTACGGTATTGGGCTAGAGAATTAACTATACGAAGTTAAAATCCCACGAACCAGCTGGGAATTAATCTGAGGGCCATTGCACTAAAGTTCAGTGTTTTGTCCATTTAGCCACGAAGCCCGACATTAAACTAAATGAGGCAGATGCACCTATTGAATCTGAAGCAAATAAGTGCCCCATTAAGTGACTAAATGGTATGTTGCTAGGAATCTCAGGAGTAAATCATGTATAAACTGTGTTTGTAAAGAAATTAACTGGCGTATCGTCCTTTAAGGAACAATACTGAATAATTGACATTTGTTACTGGTCCGGCCTTGAGCCAAAGCAAACCACACCGTGTAACTGATACAAGCGGTATCGTATTTTACGTGGTACAGTAGCTCATCGTTTTAATGTGCAAGGCCTTAGACGGGAGACAGTGGATTCAAACCCCACCATCGGCCATCCTTGAAATTGCTCTCCGTTTTTTATTTTAATTTTAATTTTCAGTTCCTTGCAAAGGCAGGGACGATGCCTTCTAATAGATCACGGCCGATTCCTCTGAACTCCTTGACCAATTTAATTCATTTAACATTCATTTTCATTTGGGGCAGATGACATTGATGTTCTGCCCTTTAAAACAATAATCATACCACCAATGTATCGTACTTTAAGGATCAAGGGCACGTATCGAATATCTCAAGTGCAGCTGAATGGTTCGTAGCTGCTTACAGTACAGTTCACTACACCGTTTTCTGCCAGTGGGCCTTGGTTACTATCGGGAGACGATACAGTCCGCGAGCCTCAAATTCTGGGGCATGCACGTTTATTTGTAATTAGTCAGTCGCGCAGAGAGCTTGGCCGAGTCACAATCATGGATAAACCACGAGCTGTGTACTCCACTGTTAGCCAGCAGCGCCCCCAGTGGTGTGTTACAAGACTACACTCGCTTCAATAAGCGAGCTCTCAAGGACACCGGCAAAAATTGGTGAAGTAAACTGTAATAAGCTGTGAGAGGGCGACCTCGATACCCAGTGTGAGAGTGCTTAGGAGGTAAGAGGAGCTTTCTGAGCGTACCCCAATCAGAGCAAGCCAGGTGGTGGGAACAGCTAAATACATGTATGAGCACCGTTAACCCGTGAACACAAAGCGTAACCTAACCACACAAGCTCTACTCTCGCTTCTGGTGGCAGATAAAGCAACTGAGAAAGGCCAAGCATTTGAACTCTCACTGAACAGGTAAGCACCAGGTTATTCAAATTTAAACTCCGCGAATCTGTTAGGTGCGATTGCGGACTTTCCATCAGAAATATTCAGGCTGTGTCCCAATACTCAAGTTGTCTGCTATTGACTAGCTGCTAGCTACTATGTGCTATATGCTATGCACTACGGAGATTTGGGACTTGTCTGCTTGATCACAGCCTCCTTCATAGACTTGTGTTCTGAAACGCACCGGACTTACATGCTGGTATCAAACCAACACTCAAGATGGCGGTGATCTGTTACTCCTTGTAAGCTCTTTGCGCTTTCATCAGCTGTTTCAAATAAACAATACCTGAATTATACGATCATGGATGCGTCAAGAAGATCACATTTTAGCCGAGCCCTAATTATGGTTTGTGTTTGGCTTAAGTCAAAGATAACCTACAATTTACATAACCTACAATTCCGATAAGCTACAATTTCTATAACTTCCTTGACGTAGTCGACAATCTAGCATGCACTTTCGTTCACTAGATGCTACAGACTTGATTGCTATGTGCTAAGCAGTATTGGATCACAACTTCTGACGTCACATCCGGCAAAGTAGTCGACTATCTAGTTCACTACGGCTGAAATTGTACTATTGGGACACAGCCTCACTATCTGTTTTTTCAATGTTCACTTTATGATCGCCAACGACGTCGATTCTATAAAGAATTATTCACCTACGGATAAGCACTACCGCTAAATATCGCTTGTTTAGTTCACATCCCGACAATTCCCGTGGTTAGTGCGATAGGTTCTTTTCTGAACGACAGCCAACTTCGTTAATAAAGCTCATCTTCCTCCCCCGTTTATTGACCCGGTCTACCCCGCCAGTAGTATTCCAGTCGCCTTGGTTGTTCACTGGGCGTGAAGAGATTGAACCGTGTGATTGTTATCCTTTATCTACCTTCCTGACTTGATCTCGCCAGTAATTCGTTTGTCGCCAAATTGCAGTGCGCCGATTACCACAAATTCCACCACATCCGTACGAGCAACGCCGTCACATCGTGTTTTTAAGTCCAGTACAAAATGGTGACTGGGTGAAGAGATTTCTCAGGCCCAATAAAAAAAAAATTAAAAAGAAAGAAAAGAACAGGTTTGCGCCAAAGAGGTCACTCTACGTAGCAAAGTCCGATAAGTTAGCCATTTGCAGTTATTCTCTTTTTTATCGTCCGAGTATTTTAAACGAAAGTGGAATTAAATAATGAGAGAATATGAAAAGCCATGAAGTACATCATCACAAGGTTAAGAGAGCGTAGCCGTGAAGTCCGGAGATTGGAGGCTTGAATCCCAGAGCTGTCAGTGGCTATCCTGGTGGTTTTCCCCCCGGGAATTTTCCATACTCCCTCCAAGAAAATCCCTGGATGATACCTTACTTCATGCCCTGGGCCACCTACCCCCATCACCCAACCTAATAATTACAGCAACACACGCTACTACAGTCATCACAGAATCACAGGTTATCAGACAAATTCAACACACACCCAAACCCACGGGGTTGATATCCAAAGATATCCCAAGTAAGAGCTATTATTGCAGCATTGTAAGTTACTCGTCACTGATGCTTAGCGCTTGCATAAAACTTGCTGTTATGGAACAGAGTAACGTAATCGATGATTTGCATCATCTCAGAAATCATTTGATTAAATCTTTTGAAAACATGCTAGGTACTGTACATCTTTGCCGGGGAGATGAAAGGTGCAGCTATATAGTGGGCCACATATTTTACTTGTTCTTAATTTCCTACTGGTTTTATAATATAAAGTATTGTAAATGGTATAGGTTCAAAAAGTACACATTAGGTGGGAGGAGTGGTAGGATTTTTAACATTTTAGTCACTAAATGGTGAGATGTCCTCTAAAAGAGATGTTGTGGTTTAGCACATATCATTTGAATTAAAATTACAACAAGGGGAACAGCCTATTTTCATATATCCTACTTATGCTAATTGCCACTACCTACATACAAAATTTCAGTTTGATTTCTGTAATAGATTCGTAGATATTGAGAACCGTCTAAATATTTCGGATGGTCGCCATGTTGGATTTTTATATAAGTAGGTCTTAGAGTTAAGTACTATTACATGAAGATTATTGTGTAGGTGTAGTATTCAAACTTCAATCCATGATTAGGACACAAGAAATGAAAATGAGATTTTAAAATTTCGCACAGCTGCCATCTTGTTGTTATGGTTACTATTGAAATAAATTAGATACCAGTGGATTAACATTTGTATAAGCATTTACCGTACGAAGTTTTACTGCGCTCGGATGTTTAAATCGCGAGAAACGTCAATTTAAATATTAATACTTTATCACCTAACAAAATGTCAGGGTGATATCGGTAATAGTTTCGGAGATAGAGAGATTACACTTTCTTTCGTTCTTTCACTTGCCATAGGACGCGCCACCGGCGCGGCGTATGGTTATGCATTACCAGCTTCCGGTTTATTAGTCAGGTACTGGAAGCAAAGAGAACTGTGTACTAAAATTTTCCTTGCATGTAACAAAGCAAATTATTGTTGTTAAGAGAAATGAAAGTAGTAAAATGCACCAAGAATGACATGGTCTTGAGCTGTGTGCAATGAGATAGCTCTGCATGTGTTTATTCGTTATTTATTTATTTATTTATTTATTTATTTATTTATTTATTTATTTATTTATTTATTTATTTATTTATTTATTTATTTATTTATTTGAGCACAACAGGATTTTCATCCCAATTACAGTGGCATAAAGATTTTAAAAAATAATTAAAACTACACAGTATGTTATCTTAAAACTTATACCAAATAGCTTATAAAGATAATAGCGGAAACTCGGCCGTAAAAGCATGCGATCGTTTGGGGACAGCGATCACAGTGCCATCTCTTGGTGCGAGTTGACAGCATTACTCTTCTTGCCACCCACAGCTAGCATTTTTGAGTGCGCACCGACCGAAATTGCATTGTAAAGTTAACATATGTCTCGGCTTGATACTTAGGCAGCAAATACTTTAAAGATTAGTGTTAAAAGAAACAAAAGATACTTGGTTCTGTACAATATTTATATAGAATTCTAAAAAATACTGTACTGCTTCTGCATATGGTTTGCTTTGCCATAGGCAGTAGAACTGAAGGCACTGCACCAGGCCAAATACTGAAAATTACAAGGAAATATTAGCATATTGGTTTTAATCCATCCTTTTTGGCATACTGGTATTTAAAAACGAGTTGAACACGCATAATTACATTAAAAAAACAGTTACTTTCTTATATATTTCCTAATAAAGTCAGTAAAATTAAAATTTGTGTTTCTGAACTTGGTAGATTACACCAACCTCCTTAGCTTTAATAGTGCAATACGTACACTTTAGAGGCAGATGACCTCACTGTTCCGCCTTATAACAACAATAAATAACTACGTACACTTTCAATCGGAAATATTGAAGCATGTTGTTAAATGTTAGGCCTACTGTACCGTAGAGTCACCACGTTTTATAAAGGCTGTTATTTAAATATTAACACTAGGCCTACTATCAACAACCTACAAAAATCTTACCCTTGACTTAACAATTTTTTGTTCCTGAAATCTTTCTCCACAAAGTGGTCAGAGCATACTACATGAGTTCTGTTTAAATATTCTGGGCCATTCCTTTTCAATACGTCATCTAAGTCAGCTCTTCGGCTTCGAATAACCCACAGCGTGCATCTACACACATCAAAAAAAGTTTTGCATCACCTCGGTTCCCAGATCTCCGGCATATAGACGTTGACTGTGTATATTGTATCAAAGATACAGTCCCTTTGACTGTTCATAGATGTCACTAAAACTGCTCAAAGATGTAAACAACCATGCATGAGCAGGGCCTATTAGACGGAGGGGGTACGACAGCCGATCAGTTCCAGTCATTCCACCAGGACGAAGGTACGCTGCTCATGTTGTCTGTAGTTCTACCATGCCTAGAAGGTCAATACCGCAGTTCGATTGCGTCCGCATTGTTACTTTGTGTCAAGAAGGGCTCTCAACAAGGGAAGTTTCCAGGCGTCTCAGAGTGAACCAAAGCGATGTTGTTCGGACATGGAGGAGGTACAGAGATACAGGAACTGTCGATGACAGGCCTCGCTCAGGTCGCCCAAGGGCTACTACTGTAGTGGATGACCGCTACTTACGGATTGCCGCTCGGAGGAACCCTGACAGCAATGCCACCATGTTGAATAATGCGTTTCGTTCAGCCACAGGACGTCGTGTTTCAACTCAAACTGTGCGCAATAGGCTGCATGATGCGCAACTTCACTCCCGACGTCCATGGCGAGGTCCAGCTTTGCAACCCCGACACCATGCAGCGCGGTACAGATGGGCCCAACAACATGCTGAATGGACCCCACAGAATTGGCATCACGTTCTCTTCACCGATGAGTGTCGCATATGCCTTCAACCAGACAATCGTCGGAGACGTGTTTGGAGGCACCCTGGTCAGGCTGAACGTCTTAGACACACTGTCCAGCGAGTGCAGCAAGGTGGTGGTTCCCTGATGTTTTGGGGTGGCATTATGTGGGGCCGACGTACGCCACTGGTGGTCATGGAAGGCTCCGAAACGGCTTTACGATACCTGAATGACATCCTCCGACCCATAGTGCACCCATATCGGCAGAATATTGGAGAGGCATTTGTCTTCATGGACGACAATTCTCGACCTCATCGTGCACATCTTGTGAATGCGTTCCTTCGAGATAACGACATCGCTCGACTACAGTGGCCAGCATGTTCGCCAGACATGAACCCTATCGAACATGCCTGGGATATGTTGAAAAGGGCTGTTTATGGACGTCTTGACCCACCAACCACTCTGAGAGATTTACGCCGAATTGTCGTTGAGGAGTGGGACAATTTGGACCAACAGTGTCTTGATGAACTTGTGGATAGTATGCCACGACGAATACAGGCATGCATCAATGCAAGAGGACGTGCTACTGGGTATTAGATGTAGTGGTGTGTACTGCAATCTGGACCACAAATGCTGAAAGTCTAGCTGTATGATGGTACAACATGCAATGTGTGGGTCTCATGAGCAATAAAACGAGCTGAAATGTTGTTTGTGTTGATCTCTATTCCCTTTGTATTTAAAGGTTCCGGAACTCTTGGAACCGAGGTGATGCAAAACTTTTTTTGATGTGTGTATAAATACATAAAGACCAGGCTAAAATATGCTAAATTATATTGTAAAAGCATTCTGTATTAAAAGAAAACCGAACTATCAGTGTAATGGTAGGCTACTTGTTTACAATAATTTCTTGGGAACCTGAAGAAAGATTTTGGGTCACTTTGTTGTTTATACTTATTACAGGCATATATGGCACAAATACTCCCCGTACCAACCATGACAATTGGATAATTAGATCATCCACAGGTCAATAATTTCTTATAATTGTTTGGTTGGATCTCACGGTTGTAAATCAGCTGGTCTTACGTTGCCAACTCGGACCGCTAGGCGGTGCTGGGTAGCGCTGTCTCCTGTTTTGGTGAGGAGTTTCCGCTATTATCTTTATAAGCTATTTGCTTATACTAACTTAAACTAAACAGTAACTAAATAAAACTAATTAAAATGACTAGGTGTACAATTAAAACAGTATAGTACAAATGAGTCGCCTAGATGCAAAAGTGTCCATGTCCACTTTTCAAAAAAAACGAGTTGGCAACGCTGGATTGTAGAGCTAGGCTTATTACACATGCCAGAAATGCTATTTATGCTCAAAACTGTCCGTGTCCTATGAATACGAGCTCACGAAAAGTGTGGTTGGATTCAAAACTGTCCATGTCCTTCGGTAAGTTAGGCGCAAAACTTGCTTTGTCCCTTTCCACCATTCACAATGAAGATTGAAGTCAGATGACTAATACAAGATGGCCGTCTTATGTATGTAAACATTGAGCCCTTGTGTGTGTTTTAAAGTTTATGCTGAAAGTTATACGCACTGTTTTCGTCACAATAAATATGAAACATGTCAGTAATGTTGATCAAGGCATTGCGGACACAACACGTGACCGTTCTAGGAAGCGAGTACGCCGTGAAGATCAGTGAAGCAAGTTGTTTCTATTCATCGCTGAAGGAAATGCGAGACAATTTCTGCCCATGTCTTTCGACTGCCAAAGGAATTAAAATATCTGATCAGAGTATCTATTACAGTAGGCAATTATACCTATACAATCTTCCCATTATAGTATGTTCCTCTTCAAATCAAGGTTAACCACTAATAATGTCTTCATGTACACATGGCTTGAGAGCGAAGGTAAGAAAGGGTCAAATGAAATATGCTGAGCTCTCTACCACTGTTTATGCCATACAGACATGAGCAACATACAAACTTTGGGCTTAATTGCCGATGGGTGCCCTGGGCAAAATAAAAACACAATAGTTGTCTAGATGCTGTGTCACTGGATGTACAAACACGCATCAAGCGTCAACAAAATAGAAGTGAATTATCCCATTACTGGATATTCATTCATGCCTTCCGATAGAATGATTGGGCTCATCAAAAGGCAACTGCGGAAACGAGAAACGATAGTTTTAACCATAGCATCTTGGAAGAGTATGGGCTCCTCCACAAACTAGGGAGAGACTGGGAGATAGCTGACTGGAAAGGGCCATTCAAAACGTCATCCAATCCGCAGCATCGTTCCCCTTCCAGATAACAAAAGTAAAAAGAGTCTTCATCATTATCCGTAATTGACAGAATGTAATTCACGTCCAAGGGGAGCCTAATTATAGGTCTGACATCAATGATCCAATGGGTGTATGCAAACGGGGAATACACTCTAAACAGGTAAACCCGGGCTGCTTAAAAAACTCTCCCGTGGCCATTAATGAAAAATAACTGGAAAATGTTTCAAATCCCCTCGAGAAACACTATGGTGAGTCCTGGAGGGAGATTAACTCTCTGTTATAGTACAAGAACTTATTAGGCTAGCAGGAGAGGATCAAGATATTGTTCCAGGTATGATGTACTAAGTGCGCGGCAGATTGTCAGATATTACACCAAGTACGTTTTAAAAAATGCACAAATTTAGATTTATGTTCATTACATAAATTAAAAATTGAATACAAAAATTTAGATTTATGATCATCACAGGTCTTCTCTTCACATAGTCTCTAGTCTGTTTCAAAACTGTCCATGTCCATTACAGTTGCATGCAAAAGTGTCCATCGGCAAAATGAGATGCAAAAGTGTCCATGTCCATTTTTATTTTGCTTATATCTTGCAAGCATTGCGTTCCTGGTTTTTTGTCAATAGCGCAAGCAGATTTGTACTAATTCATACTTATTTATATGACAAACAGTGTAGGCTTATACTAATCCACCCAGTAAAAACACATTTTCCACTTTTTCTCAAAACACTTTTGCATCTAGGCGACTCAAATAATACATGTGTAATACAAGGTTGGCAAGGTAGAATGACACAGTGGTACGTTATGTATTCTAACTCCGTACAGGCCATGGAGGCCCTGGGAGTAGTGGAAGGTAGAGGCTTCCACTTTTTGTGTCGTCGGCACGAGATGGGGTGGAGTTGTCAGCTCCACGCCCGGCCGCCTTTGCTCCCAGGAATCACCCTGGTACTCATTTCTGGTGTAGGCTGAGTGAACCCCAGGGCCATTTGCGTTTCCGATAGTGGTAGTTTTGTTTCTAAAATCCACTACCTGGGTGGGGATCGAACCCACTCCCTTTCAGTTAGAAGCTCAGCGCCTCTACCGACTGCGCCACGCAGCCCCTACGTTATGTATTAAGGATGCGAAATATCAGCTAACGTTGTGCCGCATACTCGTAGTCTCTAAATGTTGCACATTTTCCCGTCAATTTACAACAGATTATGTTTGAAAGTTTTAAAGATGGTGACGAAGAAAGTGTTTCACCAATTGGATGATGGTATTTAACAGCATGCACGTCGTATAATCTTAGCAAGGTTTTTTTTTTTTTATTATTTCACAGAGCAACTTTACACCGTAGTAGGCACGCAGCTTTTTGTATTTCGGTTTCTGGCAACTTATTTTAAATTATTGACTAAAATATTTCTAGAGACAGACAATCCATACCTCCATTAGATGGTTTCGGGTTCCATAATTCATGCAAAATGAGGATCGTTAGTTTGTGAAATTGAGGCCATAAACCCCCCCCCCCCCTACCCTTTCAGTGATTGCCATATGGTACGTTACGTAGACTAGGGTGAAGATTTAAATGTGCATTATTTTTTTAATGTTGTCGTTAATTGTTTGCTCTAGTAACTTAAAATTTTCCCTACTGAAAACTAGCCATGGCTGGATTTTAAGATGGAACCGCATGTGCTATCAAATATCGCTTTCTTACAATACCTGGAATATGTATATAATTATAAAATGATTATTGGTTGAATAAGTGTTAATAGATAGGCTATTTTAATTATAATGATTAAATAAATATTAAAGAAGAAAGAATGAGTTTTACTAGTAGGCCTAAATGTTACCGGTGCGGCGTATAGCCTATAACTCGTAGCTTTCGTCACATGTTAGCATTTAAACGGGTCAAGTTAATGCATAATATACCAATATAACAACCGGATAGCAACTGATTATAATATTCTCACATATAACATATGTAATTAACACCAACTCAATACAATATTGTAGTCCAAGATATGTTAGACCACTGCTGTTTGAAATGTGCAAATCGCACACTTTATAGGCAAGCTGATTGTTATGGTCCTTTCTGTTGCGAAGTTTTATTTATTGCTCTTTTAGGAGACACTTGTCTTTGGAATATTCTAGAAAGGCCAGCCGTCTAGTTCTTATTTCATAAGTTGAACACCTAAAAACAAAACCACAATCCGAAATAATAATGAAAATAATCAAGGATGATTCATTGCCAATGAAAATCAAATGGAGATTCGCGGACCGGAAGTTCGCTATGCATAAGCTTCGGTGCCATTTTAACTCGTGGAAGCTCTATAGAATGCCGGTGAAATATTTCGCACAGCCACCATGTTGGATTGGTGAGACGTAATAAAACTTGAAGGGCACGGTCGGGGTCGGCCAAAATAGTACTATTACCTTACCGAGTTTCATTGAAATCACTTCAACCGTTAAGAAGTTATTAAGGGGACACACACACATATACCCCAAACATACACCTTAGCGTATTATACTGTATAATAAGACTAGCGGACCCGTGCGAGAACTCTCGCATAATGGGTTGTGTGCGCCCCATGTACAGACTACCCGTCCGGCCCTAGTGCTATGCGGGCTGTAAGAGACAAAGTTCTCGCAGTTCATTTGTTTAAAAGCACTTAAGATACAAATAAATATATTACCGATTACTTTTCAAGAAATGCAAGATTTTTCCTGTACTATGGAGACGATTCGGAAGATTTTGGTACAAACCACATCTTCTAACTCCTTCTGGTTTCGGAGCTTGAGTTTTGTGAAACAGACGCTTTAACCTTAGCATATTATATAATAAGATAGATAGATAGATATTTCATAATCTCAAGATGGCCGCTGTGCGCTATATTCCGTGTAATATTACTATGAATAATGGTAGAGAGATCGTTTTAATGGCACCCCTCACTCACCGAATCTCGCGTTAATTGTTCAACTATGTTGTGAGTTAATGTTATTCAACTCTTAAGAAAACGCTTAGCCGCTATCATGAACGTGTGGAGTCGCTGTTCTTTCGACTTGACCATAGGAAGTCACTTGCAAGGTTCTACTTATTTTCAAAGTTGTAACTTAGAAGAATTGTGCGTTATTCATCATCATATTCTATATTTTAAAGATGGCCACCGCGCGTAGTATTCTGTGTGTTATTCCTATTGCTTATTTCAGCAAGATCCATTATATGGTACTTCTTTCTTACTAAGTCTCGTTCTAATTGCGCAATTACATTCTTAATAATTCACTATTACATTTTAATATTACGCCCGGTTGCCATTTTGAAATTTAAATTCGCTTTTATTTTAATTTGGGCATACCATACTTCATATAGGATTCTATCATGTCAATAACTTTCGTTGTTTTCGTTCTAAAACATAGAAAGTTATTGATTTTTAAATTAACAATATTCAGGATGGACGCTGCGAGCTATATTCACATTGATAAATTTACCACTAACGCTACTCACTCCTCTTATATAATACTTCTCTTCTACCAAGTTTTGCCTTAATTATGCTTTAACACACTGAGTTGATAATTTCAGTACTTCAATAGTAAGCCTTCTGCCATCTTGAATCCTTCTAGTCATTGTTCCTTTGCTTTGGGCGTACGAAGTGGCTTATAAGGTTCTATTTTATTACAAAATTTCGTTGTTATTGCTCTAGGGTACCGAGAATTGTTAATTTATTTTGAAAATTCAAGATTGCCCCTGTGTGCTATATTCAGTGTGATAATCTTTTGACTAACGCAAGTGAGAGCCTTAATATTATACCCACCTACTAGCAAGGTTCGCTATAATTAACCTATTTAATTCTGACTAGTCAATATTAATCTTCTAATGGTTCGCACAGCTCCCATCTTTAATGTATGGAGAGTCAGTTCATTTGCATTGGCCATACAAGGTCCTATCATGTCACTACATTTTGGCAAGAGTAGCTTTTAAGTGGTGAAAGTAATTAATTTTTATATCTTACAATTTATAATTTCAAGATGGTGGCTGCACGTAACATCAGTTTCATGTTGTTATCACGTTGAAAAACATAGGGTCCTTATTTAAAACTATCTGAATGTCAAATACTGTGACCATTGATTCATTGGATCACAAGTTATGGATTCTAATTCTTGCATGATTCTCACGGCCACCATCTTGAGGTTATTTGGCTGATAACCTTGTCTTTTGGACGCCAGACGCTTCCCACATAAGCGTATATTCCTCCAAAATTTAGTAGAGATCCTATGATTAGTTTAGTTGTAATATTATTAAGCTTTTAACATTTCGTTGGCCACCATTTTGTTTTCGTTAAGATGGCGGCGATATAAATCATGATACTGAAGTGTCCATTGCTAATGCTTTCTCTGTACCAAATGTGGTTCAATTCGGTTTCGTCGTGTTTGAATTGATAAGGGGGGGGGGGGGGGGGCGACATACACATATACACACGCAAGACACACAGGCATTCGGCCCGTGTAGATCTCATAAGTCTACTTCCATATCTTTACAAACACCGAGAGTAGGCTACGAAATCTGAAAGGTGTTGGCTCGTGCACAAGTCTTACCCAAACCCCCCAAAACGTACAAAGGTAGAAAAAATAATATAAAAAGAACAAATAAAATGACAACACGGTACTACTATCATCATCATCATCATCATCATATATACTGAGTGGCCAAAAGTCACGGGAAGGGTTGTTCCAAGAGAAAATGTGCCGTCTATGACTCCTGAGCGTTGCAGCTAGCTGTGGCTGAGCAGAGCAGTCTGTCACAGTAACGAGTGTAGTGAAGCTGGCAACACGTCGCGAGTTAACCGACTTTGGACGTGGGATAATCATGGGCACATGGGTCATAGTATTTCGGATATTGAACGCAAATTCGGGTTTCCGAGGTCAACAGTGTCGAGGGTGGAACTTCAATATCGCAGAGATAATGTTACCATCCGCGTAAACCACCGCACGGAACGAACACAGGTGTTTAACAAACGGACATCACGTTGCCTCAGCAGCTACTGTGAGTCAGATCACCGCCCAGTTGAATGTTGGGAGTCAGGAACCCATTTCTTGGCGAGTCTATTATGCCTTTCCTAATTGCTGACGTTTTGTGGGCTCGCGGAGGAGAAACTCGTTATGATCATCATATTCCGTGCCTTCTCATGACTTTTGGACACTAAGTGTATATAAAACGCTAAGGTGTATGTTTCACAAAGCTCAAGCTCACCTGACGGAGTTAGAAGGTGGTTAGTACCAAAATCTTCCAAATCATCTCAATAGTACAGGAAAAATCTGAACATTTCACCAATCGTCACAGGAAATATATTTATTTTCAAGATTAAATACATCCCTTGCGCGCATACATGTTTGACTGTTGCCACTCAAACATGGCCAAGACACTATCCAATAAATAACTGTACACGCCCATTCATACCGCTTTCGTGTATTTGAAGACAGTCATCAACCAAGCCTTTAATGACAAAATACAGTTAACAGTATGTACATATACGAATGTGCAACATTTCCTCTTTTTTTTTTCTTTAGCGTATGGCTTTTAGTGCCTGGAGTGTCCGAGAACATGTTCGGCCTGCCAGAGATTGTAGCTGCTTCTATGCGGACACCCATGGGGTGAGCTAAAAGTACCGTTGCGTGTGGAGTGTTGTCTGGGGAGAAAAAAAAAGTGAACGTAAGGACGAGGAACTGGAAGGTAGCGGCTGAGGCCCATAGTTAGGGACCATTTGCCTGGAAGGAAGATGGGAAACCACAGAAGACCGTCTTCAAGGTTGCCAGTGGGGGGATTCGAACCTCCTCGCCTCCCGGATGTGAGCGACTGCCTGCAGGCACGCCGTAACTACCACGGCTAACTCACCCGGTTGTGCAACATTGATCATTTTGTTAATGAAATGGACAATTTTCTCCGGACAGCGATAGTTAGTTGGTTTGCCATGTCACTAAATTGCAAGCATCGATAGCGTAATGGTGGCAAGAGACTATAGGCCGCGAGAGCTCGGGCTTGATTCCACATCTCGGAGACTATCTTTTAACACTGGTATATTGTTTTATCAAGGAGTATTATTAACGTTATACATTTTGTAGGCTATGTGAGTTATGCAGGAGTTGACGGATTACGGGAATTAGTTCTTCCGTAACACAGCCAAGACATCAGCGAAAGCAATACTCATCATAATCAGCGTTCGCATGCGTGAAAAGCAAAGATGTCTAAGAGTCAAAGACATGTCCGCTTATATCCTCTTTGGACATGTCACTCATATTGACGGGCGTCAAGTAGAAAGACCTGCACTCGGCCTCTCTGGAGGTCACGCGATCATTATTATTATTATCATTATTATTAGTAGTATAATTATGAGATAACCATAATGAAACGTTTAGCTCAGGAGAGGGAAGCATGGAGGGCTGCATCAATCCAGTCAAAAGACTGAAGACTCAAACAATAATCAGAATTAATAATTAGCTTGATAAAATAAAAAAAACTTGCATCTACCGCGGATGGACCATTGCATTTGGATTCACTGCCAATATTATAAGAATGCTGATATGATATTATGCAAACGAGTTAATGAAATAATAATAGCTTAGATACAAAGATCAAACTGCCATAGGAGGATCATAATCATATTGATTACAACACGTATTTTGTAATTCTTATCATACAGTGCTGTTTGTAGAAAGTGAAACACCCAGAAGAAATGGTCGGAGACAATCCCAGAAAAGGGGTCGTGTAGGCTTGCGGTACCATACTAAGTGATTGAAATCGCAGAGAGATGGCGTGCACATTGGCCCACCAGTGCCCTCTGTCGTGGGACTGGACAGGTCAGTGTTCCGCACAGCTCTGTCGGCGTGGGGCCGTCATACCAAGTGGAAACGTGCAAGCAAGTGCAACGATGCCTCGCCGACATCACAGGGTGGACTATCAGCATGTGAGTGCGGTTGAACGGGGCAGAATGCTTGGGCTCCGGGAGGCGGGTCTGTCGTTCTGGGACATTGCGGCTCGTACAGGGCACGATGCGTCAACAGTAAGGCTTATGTGGATCCAGTGGGGAGTGGAGGGCCGTACACAGCGACGACAGGGTACAGTACGACGCAATGTGACCACAGATGGCGACGACCGCCATCTTCTCAGCATGGCCGTATCGGACAGAACAGCGTCGTCCTCGGTGTTGACTCGACGCTGGAGCACTGCAACGGGAGTGGACATGTCTGCGTCGACGGTGCGCCGCCGTCTTTTGAGGGCTGGACTGGTAGCATGCATGCCACTGCGTCGGCTTCCATTGACTGGGAACCACCGACGCCTCCGACTACAATGAGCACGTGCACGCTGCCACTGGCAGGCTGAATGGCGAAATGTAGTGTTTTCGGACGAGTCCCGCTTCAACCTGTCCTACAGTGATGGCCACATACGCGTTCGAAGTCGCCGTGGAGAACGCAATCAGGCAGACTGCATTGTTGAGCGGCATAGCGGACAAACACCAGGTGTAATGGTTTGGGGCGCAATTGCCTATAGCAGGCGATCGCGCCTCGTACGTCTTGCGGCTAATCTGAATAGTGACCACTAAATCAGGGACGTTTTACAGCCCGCGGCACTGCCCATCTTGCAGGCCGTTCCACATGCCATATTTTAGCAGGACAATGCCCGCCCGCATGTGGCAAGGTATGTGCAAGCCTTCTTCGCAGAACGATGTATACCTCTGCTTCCCAGGCCTGCCCGTTCGCCTGACATGTCTCCCATCGAACATGTGTGGGATATGGTCCGTCGGCAACTTGTTCGTTCAGGTCCACCTGCCGCCACTGTTGATGCTTTATGGACGCACCTACAAACAGCGTGGGACGGTATTCCCCAGCAGCGTATTCAAGCGCTGTATGATTCCATGCCACGACGTCTAGCGGCTCTGAGTGCAGCACGTAGTGGCGCGACGCCGTACTGAAGATCGACCGTCAACGTGCATGTACCGGACTGTCCTTCTAATCAGTAATGTATTGCCATGTCCCTAATCTGTGGTATAAAGTGCAATGTGGTCACATCTCTTGTTCTTGGTGTTTCACTTTCTACAAACAGTAGTGTATTTAACGCGCATGGCTACACCGCGGGGCATAACTACTTTCGTAACTGCTGTGGAGGCTGTTGTTTTGCGCTCATTGTATACTGCGGGGGAGTCCACGTTCACTTTGAGTACACTTAGATGCCTTATTTTAAGTATCAGGGTAACTATCGCAATCCTATACCTTAACAATACATTCACACACGATAATACACACACCACAAAAACGCAATTTACACAAACTCACTGGACTGATGACCACGATATTCTTAATTAATACAGCCTTTTGCATGTAAATGGGTCATTAAATTCACCTGTTTGACTTGTGCTGAACACATTTAATGGCAATGCATCCACTGTTCCTTCTTGATGATGATGATGATGATGATGATGATGATGATGATAATTGTTGTTTTAAGGGGCCTAACATCTAGGTTATCGGCCGCTAATGATTTGGGTGATAGTGAAAGATGAGAATGAAAACTATAACTAATACTAACTACAAACTTACAAACTAGAAGAAGAAATGGGATGTTCCTTCTTGATATCGCCATGAAGACAAGGACGTTTTGATACCCACTCCTTGACTGGATTACTCCCCGTTTCTTCATCCCCAAGTGTTATAATAATAATAATAATAATAATAATAATAATAATGGTGTTGGTGATTGTTGGTCTATTTCAATAGGCGGAACATCGAGATCTACTTCTCCTATTATGAAGATTATTATTATTATTATTTTATTTTTATTTTTCTTATTTTTTTTTATTTATTTTTTTGTCATGCTACTGTGGCTTTAGAGGCGCCAGAATGCCAAAATTTGGGCCTGAAGGAGATGCTTAAAGTGCTCGTAAATCTACTGACCAGATCTTCTACATTTAAGCCAACTGACTGCATCGAAATTTGATCCCGCAACTTTTGTCACTGCATGCGATAAACTTACTGCTGTGCCACACAGCCAGCCCACTCGAAAGTAAAAATAATCTGGTGGAGTCAAAATAACAAACAGATTGACGCTGGCATATTATTTAGGCTACAGTAAGATACATAGATTAGGCTTAGGATTGGCCTTGATAAAGGCACCAGCATTTTCCTAACGCTGAAAGAGAGAAACCATGAAAAAAAACTTTTCAAGGATGGCCGACGTGTCGCGACGGTGCGATTGGTAACTAGCTGTTACCAGGATACTTCACTATAAAGAGCTATTACGGATGATAAGGAAGAATAATGCCAAACAGTGGGAGGTGAATAATAGATTGTAGCGGAATTTACCCTTGTGCAATTGGAGAAAGGCTTTTGGTTTTATGCGGCGCTAAACCTCACGGTCATAAGCTACGGGACCTCCTGTTCCTTTGTGTGATTCAAATCACTGGACATGATTTTGAAACATACATTAACTAGGAATCGAATCCGGTCCGTAACCACCTAACCGCTGCGCTATCACAATATGATAGAGACATGGCTAACGTAGATGTATGAAGGCTTACTAGCCTATAACCAAAATGGTAATGGGGGAGTGATAGCCTATTCTATTTAGTTGTACTCCATTTGGCAAGGTAGGCCTAAATCCGAGTTCGGTACACCCGTGGCGTAGTTGTGCACCACTACTGTAATGGGGGAGCTGTAGCAAGCAAGGATGGTTTAAATCTCGGCACTCACAGTGGCTATCCTGTTTTGTTTTTTTTTTTTTTTTTTTTTTTTTTTTTTTTTTCACTCTCCCTCCAGGGAAATGTCAGGATGGGACCATATGTTTAGTCCCGGGGCACCTACCTCAAACCCTGACCCTAACAATTACAGTTACACGTACTACTGCAGTCAGCACAAAACCATAGGTTATCGGACAAATTCAAAACACAGCCAACTATACGGGGAAAATAACCAAGAAGTCCAATTAATTAACAACACTACTCCTAATGCTTTCATTATAATGCATTTTCCAGGAACGATATATTCGTCACTGATTCCACGTAAGGCTTTTGGCCTCCCCCAGAAGAGCTCTAAATTCCCTTTGTTAAACAACCGAACGGGATTTGTACCTTATCTTTGTTTACTACACTTGCGCTGCTTATCACCGGCACTTAACAGCATTAGGAGGCTCGTTAATTTTATCATAAAACTAAATGCCTTATTTGGAGCACGCTAATATCTATAATGTATCAATTCGATCCGCAATCCATTAACGCTGTGAAATGATTTATTCTGATGACTGGAACGTTGCAAGCCTGACGTCACTCAGCAGGTATTAGACATTAGAGAATGGTGTGTCACATAACGACCCTCGAGGCCGGGGTCGGCCAACACATTTCTCGCGTGGAGGGATCTGTCTGGCGGTCGCACACTTCCCACTCCTCCTCATATAAAAACAAGATGTTCAGCAAAGAACATACCGTCATCTACCTACTCCTAAATGTATGGGTATTTATAACGCTTTGTCCTTATCAAGGAGTACGATATAATTGACTGTTCTTGTGATGAACGTCTAGAGTTTTATCCTATACAATACTCCCTGTTTGCTAAGTTTCGTTGTTAATTCCGCTTTTGAACCCTGATTGATTGATTGGAACATTAGAAAAAAACACCCATCCACCATCTTGAAAGTATGGAATCGTTTATCTTGCGCCTTTTGCAGAGAAAGATTCCTATGTGAGACTACTGTACATATTTGCTGCGTTTCGCAATTGTAACTGTAATAAATAATGCATTGTCGCTAGTAATGTCTTATATATTCAAAATGGCGGCTGCGTGCTATATGCAAAGAAATAACCTTATGATAAGTTATGACTAATGTAAGCGAGGTATATCTGTTTCTCCCCTCCTGTTAATTGCGCAATTGGATCCCGAGCTATTGATTTTGAAATTGTAATAGTGTTTGGCATACAAAGCCCATATACGGTTCTACATTAATGCTAATTTGAGATATTGTATTTATAAAGTATAAAGTTATTTGTATGTATAGTTTTATAATTTCAAGATGGTCGTTGCGCACTTTATTCGGGTCTTAAGAATACGCCCAGCCTCCATCGTGAACGTATACATCCGCTGTTCTTTTGACTTGATCTAAGAAAGCCACTACAAGGTTCTACATTACTGCTAAATTTTGTTCTTGTATCTTAACAAGAAGTTCCGTGACGAACTAAAGAGCCTACTTTTCTTAAAAGTTAAGATTCATGCCAATGATTAATCTATATGGATCTATCTAGATTAATGACGAAATTAAGTTGGTAATATCGAAATTTCGTATTAGTTCGAAATACTGTATACCTGGCATAATGTAGCCTAATAGAGAACTACAGTTGGCAGCCCTGGTGACTGAATATATTCTTAGTTCCATCTCTTAAGGTACAGAATACAAAATTTGGTTGAAGTCCAATGGATAGCATGGACGTTACATGCAGTTTAACATTGGATCTAACAGCGCGCGTTAAGTCATGTTGGCAACAATGACATACATGTATTGGTCAGAAATAATCTGAAACAATATGATCTATTGTTGTGTCAATTTTGAATGAAATCCATTAGTTAGTATAGAAGTTACATCCATTTTAAAATTGGACCTATCAGCAGGCTTAGAATCATGTTGGCAGCACTGGCGTAGACCTATATTAGTTACTCCAAATTAATCTAGAATGCCAGGTACTATACGTGTGCAAAGTTTAGAGCTATTGGCTTGCATACTTTCTGATATATTGATATTAGGGTAACAAAAATAGAGACAGCATTTATTAACAGTTGGCAGCCCTGGTTACTCTTAAGAATCGGCATAGTCATATATGTTATGGTACACATAGCACACACGCAATTTGGTTGAAATCCAAATGATAGTATAGAAGTTACATGTATTTAAAGTTGGACCTCTCAGCAGGCTTAGACTCATATTGGTAGAACTGACGTATATAAGTTAATCCAAATTAATATAGAATGTCAGGTACTATACGTGTGCATAGTTTAAAGCTGTCGGCTTGCATTCTTTCTGATATATGGGTATTTGGATTTTTTAAAATGAGAGCATTTATTAACAGTTGGCAGCCCTGGTGGCTCTTAAGAATACGCTCAGTCATATCTGTTTATGTAGACTACTCATAGCACATACGAAATTTGGTTGAATTCCAATTGATAGTTTAGAAGTGATATTGCATTTAAAAATTGGACCTATCAGCAGGCGTATGATCATTTTGGCAACACTGCCATGTATGGCCTCCTTTAAATTAAACTGCAATATTATTATCTATACGTGTGCCAATTTTGAAATAGCTTCCATTCATTCCTTCCAAGATATCCAACATGGAGCTCAAATTTCAAATGCGGTTTTTCTGCAGTTGGTAGCACTGACATCATTTTCAAATATGGCCATGAGATATGCAGGTATAGATCTTTACTCCTACCAAATTTTGTTTCGATTGCTGCAGCCATTTAGGAGTTGATAGGGGGGACACACACACAGCCAGACAGACAGACAGAAGGACAGACAGACAGAAGGATTGACAGACAGACACACATTTGCCCGATCTCATAAGTCTACTTTTTCCTCATTTTTGCAAAATGTGAAAAGTAGGCTAAAAATACGCTAAGATATTCATTATCATATTCTAGATTTTCAAGGTGGCCACCACGCGTTGTAATCAGTGTGTCATACGTATGGCTTATTTATACTGCTATCTTACTAACAGTAAGTTTCGTTTCAATTGTGCAATTACAGGCTGAATGATTCACAGTTACGTTCTAATGTTATGCCCAGCCGCCATTTTAAAAATTTAATGTCGTTTGTGTGGTGAGACTACACACGCGCTTCCTCATCCAGTAGACTGGGGATACCGTGAAAACATAGACGAGGCCTGACTCCTTGAAAAGAAAATACAAGGGACAATTAAGGCAAGAAAATAAAAGACACTCTAGCACTCATATGCCCTAATACCGTCAGGGTCGCAAGAGAACAATTGTTGACCAAGGCAAATCAACAGGAAAGAAGAAAGAGAGGAGCCCGACACAAGTAAGTGGAAGCAATGCTATGCTCGGCTGGGGTCCCGTGGTCGCCAAACTACACCCCACTAGTTGTGAGCCCCTGGAGGGCAGCTCGACTTGCTTAATTTGCGGCATACTTGGGTGGGTGTATACCGTCCCCATTACCCACTTCCGCTTTATGTCAGACTGCAATTTGTCGTGATGGGCTAATAGCCCTCATTGCCCCCATTACAGAGATGGGCCGTGTTCATTATTGATCTGGCCACCCGAACATCTTCACTATAATTATATTTTCGTAGTAGCCGTTTCTTGTATCTATTTCTTGTACAATACCTGCTCATTTTTGGAGAATGGTGAAATGATATGTACTGTATAATGAAAGCCACGCGGAATTTCTATCACTTTTATCTGGAACATTCGTAGTTATTCCTTATGTAGTTAACAGTGTCAGGCCTCCTTTTTGTAAGCAAGGCCCTCAAGGAGGCAGGGTGTGTAGAGCCCCACCACTTCTGGTGCACCCTGGATAGTGCTACACCCTCAAGGGCTCACTGGTGGAGAGTTTGGGAGTTGGCAACCCCGAGGGATTCCTGAACTGGATCCATTTTCCCCCCTTTTTCTACTGAGTTCTGAGCGGGCCGTTTCCCTTTCCTATCTGCCTTTCATGTCTCTTCTTCCTCTCAAGTCCCTCAATCCTCATTTCTTTTTCTCCTGTCCATTATTTATTTTCATTATCCTTTTTTTTTAATTTATTTCTTCTTCTAGTACGTAAGTTAGTTGATGAGCCAGTAGTTAGTTCTAGTTGTAGGTTTCATGACATCATCTTTCATTATCACTATCACCCAAATCATTAGGGACTGATAACCTAGATGTTAGGCCCCTTAAAACAACAATTATCATCATCATTTTTTGTAAGTTAGCAAAGAACAAACTTTGCTTATATAGAGGATGGTTGGGGTACAACTAGGCATTCGGTAACCTACGGTTTTCCAGGTAAGAAAGTACCGAAAATCCTGAAATACGATTAGCCTACATTTTCCCCAAGTCCGTTACTGCAATCACTAAGGATACGTTCAACTGTCTCCAACACAGTGATCGCAGTCACACAGATTTTTAGGAAAGCAACTCACCGTACGCAGATCCACCCTGGGCCACATTTCTTCGCTTTGTTATGCTCAGGGCTGGGTGACCTAACCGTAACCGTAACGTAACGTAATTAGACAAAGTACCGGAAAGTTCCGTTATTGCATATAGTAAATGCGTTACAGAACGAATTACTTCGTTTTGAAACGAATACCGTTATTATCATATATTATTACAATAACGTTAAATTAAGTAACCGAATTGAAGAACGATACTAGTTCCGCACCCTACCAATAACGTTATTGAGCAGGCGGAACACAAAGTGAATACCTAAATAACGTTATTAGCATCGTTTCGTTATTTATAGGCTACGACCTGATGTCGAAGAACGAAATTGAAGGAACCTCTCTGCCAATAACGTTATTTGAAAGGAGGCTGAAGGAAGTTTCTCATAAAAACGTCATTCGCTTATTTTTGGTATTATTGTCAAACCCGAACTCTAAGGAACGAAATTGTGTGAACTACCATCGATAACATTATTAGAATGACGGCCAGAATTGAGTATTACATATTAATGTTATTGGCATTTTTACGTTATTAGTCAAACCCCATCTTTAAGGAATGGAATTGTACAGATTCCGCCAAAACTGTTATTAAGCAAACAACTTGAATTAAGAGCCATATCGTAAAATCGCAGACCTTCATTGTTAGTAAAATCTGATGTAGATAGAATGACGTTGTGTGGGATCATTCACGTTATTAAAATAAAACAGTCTAACTTTTTTAGCACCCTGCAATAATACAATAGGTGACATTTTCAATATGGTAGACTGCAAATTATATTTTCGAGAACGACAATTGGGATTATTGAGGGGAAAACGAACCAATGAGTCTTAATTGCTTCTAGAGAAATTCCTTCGGAATCGTATCGATGTAGCCTCTAGAAATGTTTGGAATGAAATTTGAAACAAATAGATAGAAACGTCCAAGTCCACTAGAAACGTTTCTATTGATTTGTCCCAAATTTCAATCGGTAAGTTCCACCTATAGTTGATCTCTCCGAACCACGCAGTCCGCCTCGTGGCACAGCGACAAGCATGCTTGGCTGTCATTCCCTAGGCCCGCATTCGATTTCCGGCTCTGCCAAGAAATTCAATTCTGGTCTGAGAGCTGGAACAAGGTACACTCAGCCTCGTGAGGCAACACTGAGAGGAGATGAGTTCAGTTCCCACCTCAGCCATCCAAAAAGTGGTTTTACGTGGTTTCCTACTTCTATTCCAGGCAAATGGGTGGTTCCTAACTTAAGGCCACGGTCGCCTCCTTCCCAATCCTCACCTGAATTACAAATACACACTCTACTACAGATACCACAATAACACAGTTTATCAGACAATTTCTACACACATCCAAGTACACGGGGTAAGCCTCCGTGGCTTAGGCGGCAGCACGCCGGCCTCTCACCGCTGGGTCCGTGGTTCAAATCCCGGTCACTCCATGTGAGATCTGTGCTGGACAAAATGGAGGCAGACGGGTTTTTCTCCGGGTACTCCGGTTTTCCCTGTCAAAGTTTCATTCCAGCAACACTCTCCACTATCATTTCATTTCATCTGTCATTCATTTAATCATTGCCCCAGAGGAGTGGGTCAGGCCTCGGCAGCCGGCACAGTTCATATCCTCGCCGCTAGATGGGGGCTTCATTCATTCCATTCCTGACCCGGTCGAAGACTGGAAGCAGGCTGTGGATTTTCATCCAAGTACACGGGGATACATGGCCTCGATGTCGCAACATTATTGCCCATCCACATTACTAAGCTCAGTGTCTCATACTGAAAGTAGAACTGTCAATCAGGCTTGTTTGGGCAACCGATTCTAACTGCGACTTGGCTCGCCGGTCCAGACGCATGACACACTGGTCTGAGCGGCCGATTTAAACGCCCACCCCAGATCGAAGCCTGCTGGACAGCCCGTACAGTGGACATCGTGTGTCTACTCTAAACCTCAAGTCAAGCAAGTACAGTAGGTCAAGGTTGCCTAGCGCCCAGTGTCCGGAAGACAATCCAATTCCAATGAATGTGTCCAACCACATTCGTACGAGCAACGCAGTCACATCGTATTATAACTTCCAGTACAAAATGGTGACTGGGTGAAGAGATCTCTCAGGCCCAATAAATAATATTAAAAAATAAATTCCCATGTATCGGACAGAGTGGAAGGTGTTGGCCTGGTTGGTATATCTTCGTTTCGACTTCATAACAGTTAACGTATTATTATTATTACTATTACCATTATCACTATACACACTGTTATGGAGCTGTAGTACCGGGTATTTTAGATGGTGTATTGTTGTTGGAATGTACATGACTGGTAGTGGCTATAAGCATTTTCATAATGTGGTCTGTCTGCGAACGTCCATAGGGGCTGATTCCTGTCATCTCTATAAATTCTACGGAAGCAACTATTTGTTATGAGATCACTTTTTGTCCGCGTGTGTGTCCCTCTAATAAAATCCAAACGGCCGAAACGATTTCAATGAAACTCGGTAAGGACATTACCTTACTTTACCTCGACCGTGCCCTCCAAATGTCAATACGTTTTACCAATCCATCATGGCGGCCACGCAAAATATTTCACTGGCATTCCATATCTCCGCAACGGTTATTGATATCACCCTGGAATTTTGTACGGTGATATAAGATATTACCAAGTTCACCTACGTGACTCTCAAAACTCAGTTAAGTACAAAACCAACATGGCGACCAAGCTAAGATAAAATATTTAAATGGCATGTTCTAGAGATTTAATCAACCGATCGCAGTGAAACTTAATACCCTAAATGTCTAAGGATTTAATCTAATTTAATCAATTCGATTGTTCTAAAATAAAGCGAGATGGCACCTGTGCGAAAATGCGAAATTAAGTTTTTATTTTTTGTGTCCTAACCATGTGATGGAAGGAACGTTTGAATAATAAACTTAGGCAATAATCTTCATCTAATGGTGCATAACTCTATGACCTACAGTACATAAAGTATAGAACAATCTAACATGGCGATCATCTGATATACAAGTATTTAGATGGTTCTCAATATTTTCGAGTCTATTACAGCAGTCAAAGTGAAATTTTGTTTGTAGATAGAGATTATAAACATAAGTTCACCTATGGGACTTCTAATAACTTGATGAACACAAATCAAACAAGGTGGCGACGCAGAATTTAAACATTTATATAGATTAATTAATTATCAAAGAGCAGTGAAACTTAGCACAGTAAATCTTCATACAAGGTTCAATATACCAAATCATGAGAATCACAAAAACAAAATGTTTTTTGAAATATTAAAAATAAATTTTCTGCCGATCTAATCACGCAAGTGCAATGAAAGTTAGCTCGGCGAATCTTTATTCAGAACTTAGTGAAGATGTTCAATTGTTTTCAAAATTTCAAGATGACATCAGTTAGAAATTTTAAAACTTCATTTACTTTTTATTTCTCGTACTCTATTCATGCGATTCAAATGAAGATTCGTAATATAGGCTGTTAAAATAATCATAATCTAATGCCACTAAATTCTGTAGCTTATTTTTCGTTAATCATAGGACCCGTACATTTAACTTTTCTTAGATTAAACTCCCTTGACTCGTTACAGAAAGATGCCATCTCAAAGGAGGAGTCTTAATCACTGATACTGAAAGTTATATAGCCTATTCTAGCACATAATTTCTCAATGTAATTGTGTTGGTGGGGGCATACAGTAGGTCGTGTAACAAATTCTATTTAATATAGGCTACATCACATGGAAAATCCTTGTAATAAAACCCCTGGCACTACAGCCCGTGAAGGGCCTAGGCCTACCAAGTGACCGCTGCCCAGCCATTTGGCCGGCAGATATTGGGGTGACACGTGATCAGTGCATCGGGTCCCCTCGGCCGTTAATCTTGGTTTTCGTGATCGGGGCGCTGCCTCACTGTCAGACAGCTACTCAATTGTCCTCACGAGACTGAGAGCACCCCGTTCTAGCTCTCACGTCAGTTTCTAAAATCCCTGACGGAGCCTGGAATTGAACCCGGGGTCTCCGGGTGAGAGGCAGGCGCGCTACCCCAACACCACAGGGTCGGCAAAATCCTTGTAATAGGCCGGAGAATTGTAATGGAAATGACCAGTAGGATGTATGAAATAGGCTATTTAGTCACTCACTGAACTACTTGGTGTGGGTACTATGCCGTTCCGGTCAATTGGCCTTTTTCCACAGAGTATTTTATTTCAGTTTGTGCCTGCAATTTTATTTTATTTCATTAAGTGGCTTGCAACATTAAGCTAGGTGTCTATGTAGGCGTGTGTGAGGAGGGAATTTATCGTATTACCTGTGCTATTGTGTCAACTGGAGTGGTGTGTAGCGCTATTTGTAGGCAAGGTAGAAATTCAGAAGGAGATAGCCAAAGCTTTAAGTTAGGTACCATTCCAGCATTCATCTTGAGTAGAAGAGGAAAACCACGGTAAGCCTCTTTTAGGTTGGTAGAAATGGCTCTTCTTATCAATCCTCACGATCCTGTAATAATCTCGGTCCAGTCCTCAGACCAGAATGAAAGTTTGCGTCAGTGCCGAGAATCAAAGTCAGGACTATAAGGGTAGGAGGCTCAAGAGCTTCCAGTTTTATCAGTGAGATTAACTCCAATTTAATTTCATTTGCGGTGAAATGTATATTGAAATTGCGCTATTTTCGTTTTGGTGACTTGCGTTAGGGCACCATAGTCAACAGTCATGTGATAACTCGTATTATTGACGTCTGTATTCATCCATTCATTATTTATATAATATGTATTTACCATACGCCTTAAGAGAACTCATCGAAGGCCGAAGGAAAGGCCAAGCCTCATTCTGTAAGAATTTGTTATTGGGCACAGTCTACTGACATTTAAGGGTGTATAAATTGGAGAAAACTGCTTAATAATGTGTTAACTCATACGAAGGGCTCGGGTCATATTGGTCATCAGCCCCGTGTAGTTAGGTCTGTGTTGAACTTGTCTGATAACCTGTATTTATGTGATGGCTGTAGTAGTGCGTGTAACTGTATCAGGGTGAGGGATGAGGTAGCTGGCCCGGGACTTGAAGTAAGGTACAATCCCGAAATTTGCTTGGAGGAAGTGTGGCAAAACACGGGGAAAAACACTCTCAGAATAGCCGCTGTCAGCGCCAAATTTCAAACTTACGATCTCCGGACTTGCTGCAGCTGCCCTCGCGGCTGTGGTGCATGATTTAACGAGCACCGCTATGCCGCTGGACATCTGCATAAGAGGATTCACTGGCACGTTAATTGTATCATTCTTTATAAAATTCCAATGCCTAATCGTATCCAAATCACATTAATACAAATTGACGTTATATATATCGTATCACAGAAGTGACAGAGGAAATCTGACATTCAACGGATCGGAGCGTGAAATGTTAGAAGTCTGCTAGGCAGTGGAAAGTTAAAAAACTTAGGAAGGGAAATGGATAGGTTGAGGTTGGATTTGGTTGGGATTAGTGAAATGCGCTGGCAGGAAGAACAGGACTTTTGGTCAGGAGACTATAGGGTATTTGGCACTAAATCAAACAACGGCTATGTGGGGGTAGGTCTCATATTAAGTAGGAAACTTGGACAGCGGGTGCAATATTATGAGCAATATACTGAATGGATTATTGTAGCATAAATCAATACAAAACCTACGTGCACCAAAGTGGTACAAGTCTATATGCCTACCAATCAAGCTGATGATGAAGATGTTGAAAAGGTCCACGAGAAATGGATGAAATTCTGAGGTATGTCAAGGGTGTTGAAAATGTTATAGTAATGGGAGATTGGAACGCTGTGGTAGGAAAAGGAAGAGAAGGGAAGATAGTGGGAGATTTCGGATTAGGTGAAAGGAATGATCGAGGAAGCAGGCTGATGTAATTCTGCACCGAGCATGAGTTGGTCATAATATTCAAATAATATTCAATAACCACAATATATATACAGTATATATATATATATATATATATGTAAATAATATATATATTGATGGACAAATCCCAGAAGATAAGTCTAAAGTCAGAAGTGCTAGAAAAGTGTGTAATACCGGTAGGCCTACTGCTATAGGGCTGTCAAACCTGGGCTTTAACAGAGAAGCAAAGGCAAACAATCCGGGTATGTCAACGCAAAATGGAACGGAAGATCCTTCAAGTTTCCTTGAGGGACAGATTACGAAACGAGGAGATAAGAAGAAGAACTGCCATGAAAGATGCCGTGACAACAGCTGACAGGCTAAAATGGAAGTGCGGAGGCCACGTGGCCAGAATGAAAGACGATCGATGGACGCACAAGCTAACGGTATGGGACCCCAGGACAGGAAGAAGGAACGTGAATAGACAGAGGACCTGCTGGAAAGACTCAATCATAAGGAAGACAGGCAAACACTGGACGAGGATAGCAAGGGAGAGACAAGAATGGAGACGTATGGAACTATAAGAAGGGAAGAGAAGGAGATCTTCAACAACGAAAAATACTGGTAGACAGCACACCTATGACATGAAAGATACACTTCTGCAACCTGTAACAAGCCAAACAACGCACAAGGTAAACGACAAAAAATTAGCACATACAAAGACACGACAACTGCACCCCTCCCTCCCTTCTAGAGAAGAAGATGTAAAGCGAAGTGAAATGTAGTGTAGTGAAGTGATCTAGAGTGAAGTGTAGCAAGTGGAGTGAAAACTCGTACACAACTTCTTAGGACTTGTTCGCCTGGCGAGTGTAAACCAGGCCTTTGCCCTTAGGCTATGGGATTATCTAGGCGATATTTATTTATTTAACCACAACAGAAGAATATACACATGGATGAGACCAGGAGATACAGGCCGTTACCAAATCAACTTCATTATGGTCAAGCAGAGATTCGAAACCAGATTTTGGATTGCAAACCATATCCCGGAGCTGGCATAAACTCGACCAAAATCGGGTTGTTATAAAATGCAGATTAAAGTTAAGGAAACTGAAGAAAAGTCAAAAGTCAAAAAGGTGGACAATAGACTGAAAGAAAAGGATGTAAACGAAAGATTCAAGAAGAGAATAAAGGAAGGACTAATGAAAAACCCTAAACAAACTTCAATTGCAGACGAATGGGCTCTTTTGAAGAATGAAATAACAATATCCGCGCAAGAAAACATTGGTAGGAAAGAAAGAATAGATAGAAAACCGTGGATCACTCAGGATATACTAGAATTAATGGATAAAAGCCGGAAAAACAAGAATGTAAGACATGAAACGGGGAAAGAAGAATACAAACGTCTGAGAAATGAGGTTAACAAGAAGCGCAAGGAAGCGAAAGAAGAATGGTAGAAAGAGAAATGTGCAGGTATAGAAAATTGTCTGAAATTAGGAAAAGTAGATACAGCTTATCGAAGGATTAAGAATACTTTTGGTGAAATGAAGACTAAGTGCTGTAATATTAAAGAGACAGATGGAAAGCCCTTAACAGATAGGGAAGAAAAGGTTGAGAGATGGAAAGCTTACACATAGTGTTTGTATAAGGGAAAGGGGATTGAGAATCATGTAATGGAAAGGGAAGAGGAAATTGATGAGGATGTGAAAGGAGATTTAATATTGAAATCAGAATTTGACAGAGCATTGGAAGACATAAGCAGCAACAAAGCACCAGGCATAGATGATATACCGATTGAGTTGCTACGTTGCATAGGTGATGCAACGTAGCAGGTTATTTCACTTGGTGTGTAGGATTTATGAGACAGGTGAGGTACCCTCTGATTTCAAGAAGAGTGTTTATCTTCCCTATACCAAAGATAGTAGGAGCTGACAGATGTGAAGATTACCGTACAATCAGCTTGATTACTCATGCTTCAAAGATCCTGTCTAGAATAATTTATAAGAGGACGGAAAGCCAGATAGAAACGGAGTTGAGTGAAGACCAGTTTGGTCTTATTCCTGTCTAGAATACTTTACAAGAGGATGGAAAGCCAGATAGAAACGGAGTTGGGTGAAGACCAGTTTGGTTTCAGGGGAAATGTAGGAACAAGGGAAGCTGTACTGTCTTAGGCAGATTTTGGAAGGTAGAATAAGGAAAGATAAGAGAACGCTCATGGCATCTTTTGTAGACTTAGAAAAGGATTTTGATAACGTTGATTGGGCTATATTGTTTGACATTTTGAAAACGATTGGAATAGAGTACAGGGATAGGAGGGTGATCAACAATCTACACAGAGACCAGGCAGCAGTCATTCTAGCTGGAGGACATGAGAGAGAAGCTGGTCTTCAGAAAGGTGTAAGGCAAGGCTGCAACTTATCACCCATACTTTTCAATCTTTACATTGAACAAGCAATGAAGTAAATAGGAGAAATATTTAAAGTGGGAGTGAAGATTTAAGGAGAAATAATTGCAACTCTCAGATTTGCCGGTGACATCGTCATCTTGGCTGACACGTCTGAGGATTTGAATGAGTTTTTGAATGGTATGGACTCCGTCTTGAGGAAAGAATTCATGATGGAAATCAATAAATGTAAAATAAAAATACTGGAACGCAGCCGAAATAATTAAGAAACCTCTATGGACATCAAATTGACAGGTAAAAAGCTAAGGGAAGTAGGAGACTTATGTTACTAAGGAAGCTAAATAATCAGTGATGGACGAAGCAATGAGGATATAAAGAGTAGGTTGGCTCAGGCAAGGAACGTATTTCTACAGGAAAGGAATCTGTTGATATCGAATATAGATTTAGGTATTAGGAGGTCATTTTTAAAGCCTTTGTCTGGAGCGTGGCACTATATGGAAGTGAAACTTGGGCTATTGATGCAGCAGAAAAGAGGAGAATTGAAGCGTTGGAAATGTCTTGTTACAGGACAATGATGAATATCAGATAGGTAGATAGGGTAACTAATGAAGAGGTATTAAGACGAGTTGGAGAGGAGAGATGTTTCTGGCGACTGCTAATGAAGAGATGAGATAGGTTGGTAGGACACATACTAATACACCCAGGAATAGCAAGGTATGGACGGATGGGTCGAGGACAGGAACTGTAGTGGTAGACCATGGTTAGAATGTGTTAAACAGATTGCCTCGGATGTAGGGTGTGGTAGCTATGTTGAAATGAAACGATTAGTTAAGGACAGGGAGGTATGGAGCGCTGCATCAAACCAGTCAAAAGACTGAAGACTCAAACAACAAACAAGTCAGTACTTAAAGATTTGAAGCAGAGGAGGCCACTAACTGCTAATTGGGGATCATGGAGGTGACTCTAACGCAGACAGATGGTAGCAAATTAGACCGTACGATGAAGGGCAGAAGTCTTATGAAAATGATTGAATTTCTTTTTCATTCTTAACCGCTTATCCTCGCCGCTCAGCTTCACCCACGGACTCTGCGAGGGATCATTCCTCTACCTTCGCAAGGACGGTGTCTTGGAGCTGAACACACTTGGTAAGCAGGTACAACTGGGGATGGTGGCAGGCCGATCACCCAGGTAACTGCTAACTTGGGTCTAATTAAGGAAGGGCCAGGGAAAGTATTTGGGTGGGAAGTCGGCCGTGGAACTGTTAATAATTATTATATTTCTTCTTGAGTCGGTTTACCCTCCAGGGTTGGTCTTTCCCTTGGACTCAGCGAGGGATCCCACATTTACCGCCTCCAGGGTAGTGTCGTGGAGCTTGAAACATCAGGGTGGGGGATACAACTGGGGAGGTGGGACGAGCACCTCGCCCAGGCGGCCTCACCTGCAAAGCGAACAGGGGCCTTATGAGGGATGGGTAAATTGGGAGGGATAGGCAAGTAAGAGGAAAGGGGGCGACCAGGGCCTTGCGTTATGTACCATCCTGGCGCTTGCCCGGAGATGAAGTGGGAAACCACGGAAAACCATTCCGAGGATGGCTGAGGTGAGAATCGAACCCGCTCTGCTCATTTGGACCACCCGAGGCTGAGTAGACCCCGTTCCAGTCCTTATACCATTTTTCAAATTTCGTGGCAGGGCCGGAAATCGGACCTCAGAACTCCGGGGTGGCAGCTAAGCACGCTGACCACTACACCAAGGAGGCGACATAATAATATTAATAATAATACTAATAATAATAATGTTAAAGGTATTATCTTGTCTAATGGCATTGTCGGAACAGCTGGTCAAGTTCGTTTGATAATCTAAACTCAAGATTGCGGGTTCTATCCTGGATCAGTCTGATACATAATAATGATGTTTAAATCCAGTATGACAACTGCAGTATATACCGAGTTGACCATCCACCCCTTGCGATCTAGTTTTATGCAACACGCTGCGTTTATTAAACTTTTAAATAAACTTTGGGCACACTTCGAAATCTGGGGTAATATAATGAGACGTGTGGTTACGGGAGCGTATATTATTTCTCAATGGGTGGCCCCGAATGAAGCCATAAACGAACTCAGATACGAAAACCACATACGTTACAACAGGTATTGCATACGCTGGGAAGTGTTCGCTGCATGTCAAGCCTTAAAATAGCGCATTTGGCATGGGCGTGGTCGGAGATGGTGGACAAGTCTTGAGCATGCGAACAAGGTTCGAGTCACTCTCAGGAAATGTCTTTTTTTTTTCTTTTTACAGCCAATTTACTGCGTTATGGCAAGGTTGCATATGTAACAGAGTCCACATACTGATTTCTTTATTTGTATTTGAAAATTACATTTAGCATTCCGACATAGAGCATGGACCTGGGTTGGACGAGAATAAGGAACTGATAGTCCGTGGCTAGGATACAGGCAAACACATTCCAGTTAGCTACAGTGGGTAAAAAAAGTACTCATACACTACATTTTACACTGTTGGTGTCTATAATTTTTCTTGAAGCTTTATGGTATTCCATTGGTTTGTATAAGGACCTTATGGCAGTATGTTACACACAAGCATATTCTAGTAACATGAACACAATAGTTAATAACGGAACAATAGGCATATTCGTAGGCAAAGAAAGTATTCATACGCGTCCAATGTTTGTAGCCATTGGACTGTTACACGTCCTTCACCCGTCTTAGAGCGTGACGGCAAGCGTAGGTCGACTCACCGTAGTGTTCTTAGATGAGACTGTTTACTTTACATCTGACAGTGGTCGGAAATCACAAGAGTTGAGTGCCACCTGCAAAGACCACATAGTTTCATTATTTAAACAAGGATTCAGCTATCGGAAGATTGGGAAGCTGGTGAACCGATCTCATGCGACAGTCCAGTATATTATCAACAAGTTCAAGACGGGATTGACCGATAATGCAAAGTGACAGGGACAACCGAGGGTCATTTCGCAACATGAATCTCGCCGATTGGTTCGTGAAGCCTTAAAGAACCCGAGAATTAGTGCAGCTAAACCAGGGAAACAGCTTTCTTCACGTTCCGGAAAGATGGTTACACCTGAAACTGGGGAGGTGGGACGAGTACCTCGCCCAGGCGGCCTCACCTGCAAAGCGAACAGGGGCCTTATGAGGGATGGGAAGGGATGGGAAGATAGGGAGGGGTAGGCAAGGAAGAGGGAAGGAGGTGGCCGTGGCCTTACGTTAGGTACTGTGCCCGAATAAACATGAACAGTACTTGTCAAATCTGATGGAACAGCTGAATCGTAGAACCTGAAAGTCCCCGGCTAGAAAAAAACTCAAAATCCTACCGACAAGTACTATATGTAAGGGAACACTTTCCTTATGAAAAAGAACCAATGAAGAAAGAAAATAAACTAACTCAGTCGGGAAAAAAATCGAGAAACAAGAAAAATAAAATCTCAAGGCAATGGGACCAATATGGGAGTAACACCCAACACTGGTCTTCATAACACAACCTAACGCAAATTATTATAAATCACAAATATTTTTCTTGGAAAATTTAAAAATATACCGTAATATATAATTTTCTTTTAACACGTCATCACACGCCCCCTCATTTTTTACACGAGAGCACGCCCCACGGCAATTTGCTCACATACGTGATAAATTGTAGCTATAATTTTAAAGTGAAAAATACAATCCTAAAACTTTAAAATCATCTTTAGAAACAAAATGTACTTACCATAAAATGGTATTTTGAACTTTGAATCATTATAAGTACTATAAAGTATTTTACAAACGCGAGAGCACGCTATGTTAGCAAACTGCCGCAATTCCAATGCTGTGATGTGACATCAAAGCACGCCCCGTTAGCAAATTGCCGCAAAGTTTATAATTGGTCATTTTCAAATAAATTCCATCATTTTAACACAATACCATTGCCATTACACGATAAGTATTACAAGTAACAAATGACTTACTGCAGTAAAAAATGTTAATATTTAGGATATAGAGTAATGGAAAATAAATTCAAGCATACAACACTGATGGTGAGGTTCTTGCTGAGGGCTTACTGAGAGGTTCAGTGCCTATTCATTGGATGGTTGGGGATGTTGATCGACATCATCTTCACACGGCTGCAATATTTCTTCTTAAACACTCTCCTCTGAGTCACTAACAACGTTCTCTAAAATGTATCTTTCATCAACGTCACTGTAATCAGAATTGTCTTCACCTAATTCACTTGAATGACATTCTGTAACACTGACCACTAAATCTCTCATTGTAGATAGTTGTACTTCATACGGAAACAAGAAAACAGAAATATTACAACTCTTTCATATTAAATATACGCGAGAACACGCCCGTTAGCAATATGCTCACTTTGGTTCGAAAATTATTGTACGTGATAGCAAGCGCGTTAGCAAACTGCTCACACAATGTGACACCACCAACACAAGTGTGAACTGACGTCGACAGCACACAGTGACAACCCGGTTTAGGCTACGGTCGTTTTACATAGATGTGGGCTGTGGAATACCTGACTGCCCGCTACTTTCTGGAAACAAATAAGGAAAATATTTGCATTATTGTTCAAACGCAGCAGTCAGAGTGCTTTAAGAAGGCAATCGGTTAAGTCGTCAGCGAAACATTCACTTCTGCGAAGGATATTATAAATTTCTGGAAAGTTTGCATTCTTACACCAAAAAATGAACAATGTATTGATATTTATTTAAAAGTCGTTGAACTTATATCCATTAGTTCAAACACATACATCAGCGTTAACCGATTAAATTCTGAAGGTGAAAGCCAGCTACTTCAGTTTCCTTCAGAATTCTTGAATTCCTTGGAATTAAGTGATATGCCTCCACATACTCCAAACGTTCGAGCCATAGTTTTGCCCCTTAGAAATGTGGACGTGAAACCACATTAATTGTAATAAATATGTAAGAAATTCCTTGGATTTGGATATAATAAGTGCAGTTATTATTAGGCAGAGAGCTCTAATCCTACGACTTGATTTAACACCTTCCGATAAAACACTTACAATAGCCTACATTTTCTTTTAAGAGGCAACAATTTGCAATTCGCTTGGCAGACTTTATCACAATTAATAAAGCTCAAGGGAAAACTCTGGAACGTATAGGTTTCTATTTACCTCTTCAAGTTTTCAGTCATGGCCAGCAGTATGTTGCAATGTCGAGAGTGCAATATTTTGACGTCCTTAAAGTTACAATAGTGCCAAAATGTAATCGTACAAAGAATGTAACTTATATAAGACACTTCAACAGTAAGTATTGTTTCCATTGTCCGTCATGTTTTGGCGGGTTTCAACTAACTTAGTAGTGTTTTAAATATATAGATACTTCAAATATTTCAATATTTCGTTCATCATTTAACACCACTGATTCTAGTTTCTTAAGTGTCAATTCCGCATATACGTGTAATGAATTCTGGATTGGTGCTCTATTCTGAGAATCGACATCCTCTGTCAGTTTATAAATTTTATCATCAAATTGGCTACACTGTATTAGTTCACATTTGTTTTAAGAGATTCAATTTGTAACAGTGTGTGCTACAGGTTTTGTACATGTCTGAAATTCTAAAATAGGTTTTGTAATCAAGTTGCAATGAAATCAACGAAGGAGGTCTGGATTTTCAAAATTTTACAAATAAATGGACTACAAAAATATTTCTCACCCTGAAGTGATAGCGAACTGTGCTGATTGAAAAATTCTACAATTGCTTCAAAATACTCAAACACATATTCAACGGAATTAAACTAACCTGACCATTTCGTCATAACACAATATTGGTGTGATGTCGGGATAGTGTTCCGTAACAATTGTTTTATAATATGATTTGATTTTTCTTGAGTTTCTAATACCGTAACATTTTAGGCCTGATATACCATACCGGTAATTAAGATCTTTCAGATATTTCTGCCATATTTCTCCTAAGAGATTAAATTTATGACACTGACATTTGTTGTTGTTGTTGTTGTTGTTGTTGTTGTTGTTTGAATCTTCAGTCTTTTCTGTATATATTGTAGAGCACCCTCCGACATGTGAAGCCAATCTAATGATTGCCTATTAGCACTTTGAAAGTTCTGACATGTATGCGGCAATGTCGCGAGGGTACAAATTGCATTGACATTTGAGTAATTAGTATTTAAATCATTAACTGTTGTGGTGTCTTTAGCTGCTTCTAGAAATGAATACGAATACGAACCAAGATGAAGTTTCTGAACTGATTTCCCTTCTATAGGCTAGTTCCAATAAGGACCGCGAATAAACAGTTACCATTAGAATCGGTCGTTTCATCACAGAATATTATGACTGGTTTGTCTGTAAGATTTTCTATAATTTTGGTCTTCATTTCAGCGGATAGTAAAATAACAACTGACTCTCCAGTGGGATAACAAGAATCACAATCACTTAATTGAGATAATAAAGAAAAGTAAGGCAACGCTAATCACAAACAATTGGAGTATACCTACAGTTTAAATGAATTAAAGCACATATAGGTTTACAAGGCAACGATTTGGCAGATAAACTAGCAAAGGAAGCAACAAAATTAATGTAATCTATTACGACAAATTACCTCTCTCAACGTCCGGCTCCATGGCTAATTGGTTAGCGTGCTAGGCTTTGGCCCGAAGGATCCCGGCCGGGCCATTAGGGATTTTAATCTCCTGGGGTTAATTCCTGTGGCCCGCGGACTGGGTGTATGTGACGTCTTCATCATCACTTCATCCTCTTTACGACATGCAGGTCGCCCACGGGCGTCAACTGGAAAGACCTGCACTCGGCCTCTCAGGAAGCCACACGAAAAAAAACCTCTCTCAACAGTAAAAACTGACCTCAGGAGAGAATCTACTAGTGAATGGCAGCAGAATTAGTAAGAATCCTCGAAAGGAACACTCACAAAGGAATTCTTCCCAACAGTAGAAAGGAGACTAACAATCAAAATTAACCTCACGCCAAACTTGACAACATTAATATCAGGACATGGAAATTTCAACTCGTATTTACACAGACTTAAAATTGTATGCAGCCCCGAGTGTTTCTATATCGGAGGACCCCAAACAGTGGACCATACAATACAGTATTTGATTGTAGTGCAGTGAATAGAGAGAGAAAATTTTTAATAAACAGTGTTTTCATGGAAGGATACTGGCCGATCCACAGGTCTGTTCTAATCAGAAAATTTGTTAAACCATTTTTAAAATTCGTGAACTCTTTGGACTTTACAGCAATGAAAGAGAATCAATATCATCACCCATCAGCAAATAATATATAGGCAAGATTGTATTTTATAATTACAGAATTGTATGAAATTAGATAAGAGCATGTACTGGCACAATGGCTACCTCCACGAGAGAAATGGTGGATAAAAGATCCACCACGTCTTACTGTGATATTTGTGTAAGAGAATTTAAAAGTTGGGGGAAATATTGTTATGATGTTTCCACGATATGTACTAGAATAGAATTCTAAAATAAGGGAAATATTGAAGAACTTCAACTGGCAGTTGAGTGCGTATGTTGTTTATCTAACGTAATATTGCGGAAAGTTTCCATTGTCTTGGTGGCTCAGCGGTAACGTCTAGACTATGAAATATATTATGCATCGTTTAAGGAGTTAGGATCCCACCCGGATATGTATTTTCATTCCTGTATTCTTCTCTCTTGCTGGTCTAAATATATTATATATACTATATATTTTAGAGATTTTATTGGTTATTTGTTTAGAGTACATGACAATGAGTCTAACCACGCAGTTGATTTTGACAATGGAAGTATTATTTGCCATTTAATATTAGCGGCTCCATTGATGCAGGGCACTATTGTTTTATCGAATATGATATTAATTTGTGGAGCAATGCTACTATAAATAAACCCATTCGACGAAAAAGAACGTTGGCCGTAAAAAAGTGGTAAAATCGGAGAAAATACCAAGCCAATTTAAAAATCCATTATAAATATGCCATTTCAGAAACAGTTCCAATTATTATGCAGTACAGTATAGGGTCCTTGACGAACAAATGTAAACATTGTTCTACATTATAGTTCTCTTGCGATAAATCTACGCTTGGTTACTTTGGCCTTTGCTGTTGTAATGGTAAACATGATCTGCCGGAATATAAAATAATTGACAGGCTGCAACAAGTTTTCACTGGAGATGATATCTCAAGGAATTTCGGAGATAATATTCAGCAATAGTGCCAATGTTACCGTGCCACATGGATACATCCCATTTTTTTTTAAATTTAAGGAATTGCAATTCATCGCATTTCTTCCTTATATTCCAAATATATAAGTGACGGTTCTTAAGGTCAGTTGTATATATTAGACTCCTCAGAAGCTAATCAATTCAGATCTGCAAATCAAGCGAATTCTTGCATCAGGGAGGGCACACATCATATTTTAAACAATATTTTTCAAGAGCATAACCCTTACATTCAACATTCACAATACTTCTAAATTAAAGTGCAATTCATGTGACGATATTCGATTAGCACGGCTCATAATATGGGACGAATTCCCAGTGGCAAATATTCATTCATAAATGTGTGTGAATCGACTTCTAAAAGATACGTAATGACATTATTCCTTTTTGTGGAAAAGTTATTGTTCTTGGAGGATACTACAGGTACGTTTTGCCTGTTGTGCCGCACGCTTCTCGCCAAACAGTTTTCACAATTGTATCAAATACTCTTCTCTCTGGCCCTTCTCCAAAATACGCCGCTTACATAAAAACATGCGATCGAAACCAGATGAAATGGAATTTTCAATTATTTTTTTTATTCATGTTAACGGCGACTACTCCTCTGTGGATGGTGAGGAATCAAATGTTACTGAGTTACCAGCCTGACTTTTAACGCATGAGGATATCGTGACTGAGATTTACGGCGAAACATTCACTTCTGCGAAGGATATTTTCCTTCAGAATTCTTGAATTCCTTGGAATTAAGTGATATGCCTCCACATGCTCCAAACTTTTGAGCCATAGTTATGCCCCTTAGAAATGTGAACGTTTCCCAAGGGCTCTTATATGGAATCATATTAATTGTAAGAAGTATGGAAATGGCTTGGATTTGGAAATAATAAGTGCAGTTATAATTAGGCAGAGGTATAATCCTTCGTATTAATTTAACACCATCCGATAAAACACTTCCATTTTCTTTTAAGTGGCAACATTTCCAATTCACTTGGCATAATTTATCTCAATCAATAAAGCTCAAGGGGAAACTGTGGAACGTAGTCTATACTGTACAGTAGGTCTCTATTTACCTAATCAATTTTTCAGCCATGGCCAGTTATATGTTGCAATGTCAAGAGTGCAATTTTTTGGCGCCCTTTAAGTTGCAATAGTGCCAAAAAGTAATCGTACAAAGAATGTATATAAGAAAATTCTTCAGTAAATATTTTCCTATTGACCGTCATGTTTTGACGGGTTTCAACTAGTTAGATTATATTTTTGAACCAACAAAATTGCTTTCCGTCGTAGGAGTGAATAATTTTGATAAATTTAAAGCAATGTTCAATAAAATACCAGAATACAAACAACAGGGTCTGGGGCGTAAGCCCCAGCTTACTGTCGACCAAAGTATTATGTGTACTCGAGTTTGAAGGTTGTTTGTGAAGTAACCAATAGACCTACATAAAATCCAAAACCACCAACATTTTCGTCGTTCTATTTTACGTTAGTTCATGTAGGTTTGGATTTTTAAATTTATTTTTTATATTTGTTATCGCAGTTGGAACACAAAAAGTGCCCGTTTTTAAGCGTGTTTCAACCATACGTCACATTTAAGAATTATTATCTCAAAAGCCCGTCATCAGATCGAATCCAAATTTTAACACACTATACATTGGAATGTTGTATAACTGGTTTATTAATTTCACAATTTTGTGTGTCCAAGAAACAAAGTTGTTATCATTGTTATAAGGTAACTTTTTCTCGGCTCAGGCTGGTTGGAAAATGTAGTTCTTGGTTGCGTTGTAATCATTATACATCAAAAAGTTATGCTGTATGACTGTGAAATACGTAAATTAATTCACTTATTTTATATCTGTTTGTATTTCTACAGGGAAATAACACATGTTTTACCAGCTAGCCGCTCCGGTAAAAGCTGTACAGCGTTGCTGAGATGGAGCCCATCACAACCGAGCGAGACGCGCCATGATGCGAGTGGGCCCCATTTCGGCAACGCTGTACAGCTGTTGCCGGAGCGGCTAGCTGGTGAAACATGTGTTATTTCCCTGTAGAAAAACAAACCGATATAAAATAAGTGAATTAATTTACGTATTTCACAGTCATACAGCATAACGTTTCGATGTATAAGGATTCCAATGCAACCAAGAACTACATTTTCCAACCACCCCGAGCCGAGAAAAAGTTACCTTACAAAAATGATAACAACTTTGTTTCTTGGACACACACAATTTTTAAATTAATAAACCAGTTATACAACATTCCAATGTATATTGTGTTAAAATTTGGATTCGATCTGATGACGGGTTTTTGAGATAATAATTCATAAATGTGACGCATGGTTGAAACACTCTTAAAAACGTGCACTTTTTGTGTTCCAACTGCGATAAAAAATGTTAAAATATATATTAAAAATTCCAAACCTACATGACCTAACGTAAAATAGAACGACTAAAATGATGATGTTATTGGACTTTATGTAGGTCTGTTGGTTACTTCACAAACAACCTTCAAACTCGAGTGCACATAATACTTTGGTCGACAGTAGGTTTGTATTTGTATGTAAAACCTTATTAACACACAATTTATTATTATTATTATTATTATTATTATTATTATTATTATTATTATTATTATTATTGTGCCTGTCCGTTCCGGATGTTGGTGACCATCATTGTTATGCCAGTTTTGGATGTTCTGAATAGTTCTTCACTCGTGTTTGAAGTCCATGTTCTTAAGTTTCCAAGCCAAGGTGTTCTTCTTCTTCCCCGTCCTCCTCGACGAGGAATGTTTCCTTGAAGAATGTTCTGCAGCAGTTTATACCTGTATCCATTCCTCATTACATGGCTTAATAGTGTAGCTTTCTGCATTTTACTGCTTTCAGGACTTCTTTCTTTTTCTTCATTTTGTGTAGAATGTCGTTGTTAGAAATTGTATCTGTCCATGGCACTCTAAGCGTTCTCCTTTACAGCCTCATCTCAAATGCCTCAAGTCGCTTGCCCATTGTCTGGGTACAATTTATAGTTTTTATTTATTTAGCGTATGGATCTTAGTGCCGGGAGTGTCCGAGGACATGCTCGGCTCGCCAGAGTTTGTAGCTGCTTCTATGCGGACACTCATGGGGTGGGCTACAAGTACCGTTCAATTTCAAGTATTTCCAACTTTGGCGACCAGAGATGCCACTATTACTGACACCTAGCGGCGAACGTTGGAACGTGTTAGAGCGTTTCTAATCAACCAAATATAACCTACAAATTTGGCTACACACAACTAATTGAAGTGGTAGGTTGTTTTACATGTCATAAATCTATGACATGGGCCCGCCGGCTTTACTTCCCCTCCGAAGGAAGGCATACTGAAGGATACGACTTTAGCCGGGTTTGAATCCGCGATCTTGCGCATAGCAGTTCAGCATGCTACCGACTACGCCACCGAAGCCGCTACAATTTACCGTGTATGCATCGATTAAAACTTTAGTGTCTTCCATGACGTCATAGATACCGCCATTTTGTGCCTAAGGGAATTTTGTAGTGTGATGTATCGCGATCTATAGACCTACTACTCCCCTGCTAACATTGCACCGAACTCCAGGCTACTGCAGTGAACTGCCCACAAGCACACGACAAGTGGTAAAGTATTATTAAATTAATCCTTCTACTGATGTACACGTAGCGTAAGTCCTGACCTCAAAGTAGCCTAATATTCGAAAAGGACTCGACCATCCCACAGACTAGGAAATAGCTCTTCATTAACACCATAATCATTCATTAACATAGTGGTAAAGGCCGGAAAGTCGAAGTCGTCTACCCGGAAACAATATTGTAATTGAGGGTTATGGTCACCATTCTGTAGGCTACTTTCTGTGGGTTTCTACGGATGATGAAAAACAAAGCAATCGTGTACGGATGTGCGTCGGTTCTGCGAAAGAAGAACCCAATATTACGGTAAGTTCCAGAGAAAACATGAACAGAAACAAAATGAGCGATTAGTAGGCCTATACCCCAGGTATACACTGAAAAGAAATACGCTAACATTCATAGCTAGCATTCTTCCTTTAGCATACACAGTAGGCCTACTTATTCCAAAGAAAGACTTTGTTGTTTATTTTCTTTTGTCAACTTCATTGATGAACATGATATGAAGCGATTATTTACCACAGTAACTGAATTGGTCTGCTTAGGATAATGATAAACCCTTTAAAATCGTGAGTAAATCTATTGTAAGTCATTCGCTCTAGTAAGTGGAAATAGTAATGGCAGCTTTGCCTGGTGCTCACTTGGAGTGTCACTGTATCACAGACAAGCAATTAAACGCTCATTACGTCAAATTGATGTATTTATTAAAGAACTAAAATTCATAGTGTTTTGAAAGGTATATTCTTCATGATTTTCAAAACGTTGATCGAAATTAAATTTATATTTGGATAATAGGGTGATAGTTCTTCCGTTTGATCAAAGATGGCGCTACGGTCATGTTTTGCCAAGAGCTCGTCGCAATTGATATTGCCATTGCTTTTGTACCCCAATAAAAACTCTGTACTTAAGAAATTAGTATAAATACTTTTCTTAACTCTGCATGCATTCAAAAGTGAGTTCTTTTCTGACAGTACGCTTCCGGCGTAAAATCAAAATTACAACTTACGAGTGGAAAGGTATAAGTAAAAGTATAAGTATGTGGCCCAGAAAGTCAAGTTTCGTGGTCGTGGGCGCTCGCGTAACCTAGCTTACCTTTGGTCACGCGAGCCCCCATGACATTTATACAAATGAAACAAATATAAACCTATCTCTTGCTTGGCTGCGTGGCGCAGCGATACGTTCACGCCTGCTGTACCCAAGGTCGCAGGATTTAATCTTGGCGCAGTCAGTTGGCATTTAAGGGTGCACAAATGCAAGGGGGGGCCGTGTCAGTAGATTTACTGCCTCGTTAATGTTCCACTTCGCCTCTAAAAGCCGCCGTAGATAAAAGGGACGTGAAACTAATAACATTATTATTATGAACCTGTTGTTGTTGTTTGAGTCTTCAGTCTTTTGACTGATTTGATGCAGCGCTCCATGCCGCCCTGTACTGAGCTAATCGTTTCATCTCTACATAGCTACCACACCCTACATCCGAGGCAATCTGTTTAACATTTTCTAACCTTGGTCTACCCCTACAGTTCTTGTTCTCGACCCTTCCTTCCGTAACTAAGCTTGCTATTCCTGGGTGCCTTAGTATGTGTCCTTCCAACCTATCTCTTCTCTTCATTAGCAGTCGCCAGAAACATCTCTCCTCTCCCACTCGTCTTAATACCCCTTCGTTTGTAACCCTATCTACCCATCTGATCTTCATCATTCTCCTGTAACACCACATTTCAAATGCTTCAATTCTCCTCTTTTCTGCTGCAAGTTTCACTCCATAGGGTGCCACGCTCCAGACAAAGGCTTTCAAAAATGACTCCCTAATACCTAAATCTATATTCGATGTCAACAGATTCCTTTTTTTTGTAGAAATGCTTTCCTTGCCTGAGCCAACTTACTTTTTATATCCTCTTTGCTTCGTCCATCACTGGTTATTTTGCTTCCTAAGTAACATAAGTCTCCTACTTCCTTTAGCTTTTCACCTGCCAATTTGACGTCCGTAGAGGGTTCTGATTTATTTCGGCTGTTTTCCAATATTTTTGTTTTACATTTATTAATTTTTATCATGAATGCTTTCCTCAAGACGGAGTCCATACCATTCAAAAACTCATCCAAATCCGCTGGCGTGTCGGCCAAGATGACGATGTCATCAGGAAATCTCAGATTATTTCTCCTTGAATCTTCACTCCCACTTTAAAAATTTTCTCCGATTTCCTTCATTGCTTGTTCATTGTAGAGATTGAAAAGTATGGGTGATAAGTTGCACCTTTCTGAACACCAGCTTCTATCTCATGCCCTTCAACTCGAACGACTGCTGTCTGGTTTCTGTATAGATTGTAGATCACCCTCCTATTCCATCAGAATTATGTGTTCCTAGTACATAGTGCAAAGAACGTTCGGTTGGAGTTGAAAATGGATTGCACAACGGAGGAAAACATTTTCATGGTGGAGTTTTATTTTATGTTGTCTATTGTTACAAAATTTCGTCGTGCTGGTAATGTATTGTGTCAACGGAAGGGAAGGCCAGTAACTGTGTCCACAAATGAGAACCATGAATGTGTCCACAATCAGATGTTGGAGTCACCAAAACACTTCGGCGAACGTTATTGAAATTGAAAATCAGCAATACGTCGCTTCGGCGTTTGTTTAAAGACATGGGTAGATTTCCATACCGAATACAGGTTGAACGATTCGACTGAATTTTGGAAATGAATGAATACATAATTAAGTAGTTTCCACTCAGGACGAGTGAGTAAAATACTTAAAAACAATGGGTATTGTTGAGCTATTGTAGAGCAGAAAGAGCTTACTTGCAACCAATTTGAGATATTTCTAAAAAGTGTCACATATTTAAGTATTGGTAAGTCTATGCCTTTAAGTAGTCTGAAACTCGCTTAATATCGAACGCTACTATGTCAAGACAACATGGAAAATGTAGGCGTCACGAAATTTACAAGTAAATTTATAACTAAGAAATGATAAATTAAGATCTGACAACATGACTGATAACGGAAAATCAATCAACCGAATATCTTAGTCAATTTTTAATTTATTTTTAGAGTGAGAGGCAGAGAGGACTTTAATGTAAAGCTGATTCACCCGGTATAGGGAGTTTACCTCTAGGTGTAGCGGCTAGCGTTCTTGGCTGTCACCCCAGAGGTCTGGGTTCGATTCCTGGCTCTGCCAAGAAATTTAATTCTGGTCTGAAGGCAGGAACATGATGTAGCCTACTCAGACTGGAAAAAGGAGGGTTCGATTCTCACTTCAGCCATCCTGGGATTGGTTTCCCACTTCTACTCCAGGCAAATGACGGGATGGTGGCTAAATTAAGGCCACGGCCGCTTCCTTCCCAACTTCCGAATCCTCGCCTGAATTACAATTACAAGCACTACCATAGCCTTCACAATAACACAGTTTATCAGACAAATTATATACGGTAGGCTATTATATATATATACTAGCGACCCGACCCGGCTTCGCCCGGGAACAGTTATGAATGCATTACGTGATAAGCACTTTTTTCCAATGTCAATGAACAACGATCAATATCCGTTTTACGTCTCGGCATGATGGGTTAAAATCACTGACTGGACTATTAATTATATTATCATGGAGATGCATGTGCAACAAATTCATGTCAGACGTAATTTAAGAATGGCGAGGTGCATGAAACACAAATCCCCCTTCCGTCCAATCTTAACTTGACTGTGAATTTAGCACAACGAAAAGTTCACGGGCGATATGAAGAAAAGACGAGTTGCACTTCCAGGGAAACTCCAAACACAACCACTCTTCTCTAAAGTTTTTAACTCAACACGACTCGACAGTTTGCTGTTGGCTGTATCTGGGGCAATAAGCTCGTCTGCTAGCTAAGCTGTAACTGGGGTGATAGACTCGCCCCTAGCTAGCTCGTAAACTGTCGCCTCAGTAACTGAATGGAGATTATTGGAAGGAATGGAAACGTAGAAACACTTATAGTAAGCGATGTATTGAAGATAGAGATATGCTCTCCTTGGCTTTTTTGTAGAACTTTTCATGCTGAACAATTCTTACACTCATAGTATATAGATGGTTTGCCCAGCGTAAGCTTAAAAAGCGCACGGACGCCAGGTTTTTTTCTTTCGACCTTTTCACTGAAATCGTTAGTGCTTGACTTCCTTTGGTCATAAATAAATTATTATCTACAGAAACCTTCCTCGAGTTATCCTTTACAGAATGGTGAAAACCGCATCAAAATCCATTCTGTGGTTCTCGAGATTACCCGTGACATCCAAGAATCGGGGACTTCGTTTTATACTAAGTAGAGATCATACGCCAATCAGTATAATTTAATATAATATAATCCCCTTTCCGTCCAATCTTAAATTGACTGTGAATTTTGCGGAACGAAAAGTTGACAGGCGAAATGAGAGTTGCACTTCCAGGGAATGGCGAGGTGAATGAAACTCAAAATCCCCCCTCCGTCCAATCTTAACTTGACTGTGTTTCTCAGGCAAAATGAAGAAAACCCGAGTTGTACTTCCAGGGAAACTCCAAACACAACCACCCTTCTCTGAAGTCTTAACTCAACATGACTCAACGGTTTGCTGCTGGCTGTATCTGTGGCAATAGGTTCGCCCGCTAGCTAGGCTGTAACAGGGATGATAGACTCGCCCTTAGCTAGCTCGTAAACTGTCGCCTCAGTAGTTGAATGGACATGGTTGGAAGAAATTAAAACGTAAAAACACTTATAGTGGGCGATGTAATGAAGATAGACATATGCTCTCGCGGACTTTTTTGTATAACTTTTCATGCTGAACAATTCTTACACTCATAGTATTTAGATATTTTTAACGGTTTGCCCAGCGTATGCTTACAAAGCGCTCGGACGCCAGGATTTATTTCGACTTTCCCAGTGAAATCGTTACTTCTCGGCTTCCATTTACCATAAATAAATTATTTTCCAGAGAAATCATCCTCGAGATATCCTTTACAGAATGGTAACAAGAAGTTCCGTGAAGAACTATACAGCCTACTTTTCATGCCAATGATTATTCTAAAGTATATGAACCTATCTAGAATAATGACGAAATTAAGTTGGTAATATCGAAATATCTAATTAGTTCAAAATATAGGCTACCTGGTATAATGTAGCCTAATAGAGCACTACAGTTGGCAGCCCTGGTGACTGAATATATTCTTAGTTCCACCTCTTAAGGTACAGAATACAAAATTTGGTTGAAGTCCAATGGACGTTACATGCAGTTAGACACTGGATCTATCAGGACGCGTAAAAGCATGTTGCCAACAATACCATGCGTGTGCTGGTCAGAAATAATCTGAATTATTATGATATCTTGTTGTGCCAATTTTGGATGAAATCCATTTGTTGGTATAGAAGTTACATGTATTTTAAAATTGGACATATCAGCAAGCATAGAATCATGTTGGCAGCACCGCCTTGTATTAATTACTCCATATTAATCTAGAATGTCAGGTGCTATACGTATGCAAAGTATAGAGTTGTTGGCTTGCATACTTTCTGATATATTCATATTAGGGTAAAAAGAATATAGACAGCATTTATTAACAGTTGGCAGCCCTGATTGCTCTTAACAATACTTATAGTCATATCTGTTATGGTACACATTGCACATACGAAATTTGGTTGAAATCCAACTGATAGTATAGAAATTACATGTATTTAAAAATTGGTACTATCAGCAGGCTTATAATCATGTTGGTAGAACTGACGTATATAAGTTACTCCAAATTAATCTAAAATGTCAGAATATACGTGTGCATAGTTTAAAGCTGTTGGCTTGCATACTTTCTGATATATTGGTATTTGGATTTAAAAAAATAGAGAGAGCAATTATTAACAGTTGGCAGCCCTGGTGGCTCTTAATAATACGCTCAGTCATATCTGTTTATGTACAGATATTACATACAAAATTTGGTTGAAATCCAGTTGATAGTGTAGAAGTTATATGCATTTAAACATTGGACCTATCAGAAGGCTTAACATTATTTTGGCAACACTGTCATGGTTGGCCTCCTGGAAATTAAACTGAAATAGTATTATCTACATGTGTGCCAATTTTGGAATAGCTCCCATGCATACCTTGCAAGATATCCAACATGGAGCTCAAATTTCTAGTGCGTTTTTTCATCAGTTGGTAGCACTGACATCATTTTCAAATATGGACGTGAGCTATTCCAGTGCACATCTTTACTCATACTAAATTTGGTTTTGATTGCTGCAGCCGTTTAGGAGTTGATAGGGGGGGACAGACACACAGCCAGACAGACAGACAGAAGGACAGACAGACATACAGACAGACACACATTTTCCCGGATCGATCTCATAAGACTAATTTTTCCTCATTTTTGCAAAATGTGAAAAGTAGGCTAAAAACCTCATCAAAATCCACCTGGTGGTTCTCGAGTATATCCGTAACATCCAAGAATCGGGGACTTTGTTTTTTACTAAGTAGATATATATATATGCCGGCCCGTGGTGTTGTGGTAGCACGCCTACCTCTCACCCGGAGGCCCCGGGTTCGATTCCCGGCTCCGTCAGGGATTTTAGAAACCGACGTGAGGGCTGGAACGGGGTTCACTCAACCTCGTGAGGGCAATTGAGTAGCTGTCTGACAGTGAGGCAGCGCCCCGGTCACGAAAACCAAGATTAATGGCCGAGCGGACTCAATGCGCTGACCACGTGTCACCCCTATACCTGCTTGACAAATGGCTGGGCGGTGGTCACTTGGTAGGCCTAGGCCCTTAATGGTCTGCAGTGCCAGGGGTTATTAGTCTATTATTATTATTATTATATATATATATATATATATATATATATATATATATATATGTCGTCTCCGTGGTGTAGTGGTCAGCGTGCTTAGCTGCCAGCCCGGAAGTCCAAGGTTCGATTCCCGGCTCTGCCACAAAATTGGAAAAGTGGTATGAGGACTGGAACGGGGTCTACTCAGCCTCGGGTGCTCCAAATGAGTAGAGGGGGTTCGATTCCCACCTCAGCCATCCTCGAAGTTGTTTTCCGTGGTTTCCCACTTCGTCTCCAGGCAAATGCCATGATGGTAGGTCTACCTAACGTATGGCCACTACCGCCTCCTTCACTCTTCCTTGCCTATCCCTCCCAAACTTCACATCCCTACCCATCCCTCATAAGGCCCCTGTTCGCTCTGCAGGTGAGGCCGCCTGGGCGAGGTGCTCGTCCCACCTCCCCAGTTGTATCCCCAAACCCAATGTTTCAAGCTCCAGGACACTACCCTGGAGGCGGTAAAGGTGGAATCCCTCGCTGAGTTCGAGGGAAAAGCCAACCCTGGAGGGTAAACCGACTAAACAATATCATATTCCGTGGAAGGTATCCAGCATCCACCAGCCACCACTGGAGGTATGCTATCGAAATTGTCAGTAGCAAAATCACCGCATAGTGGTGGTGACATGACGAAGGGTGTATGGGAGATTTGGTGTATGGTCTTGTGCAAGTAGGGTGGCCAGATTTCAAGAATGGAAAAACGGAACACACGTCCCAAAACATAGTCTTTTTTTTAAATCAAGGTTGTTAAATGATGTAATAAATAACATACATATGTATTAAATAAGCATTACATAATAAAATACACAAAATTAAAGTTATATATTGCTGACATATCACATAGGCCTATCACTCCAGCAACTGACATATGCTTGTAATTTGAACGACACTTTGCAAGGATTTTTTTATCTGATAAAATGTACTACAATGTTCGTCATAATTTTCATATATGAACAATTCTTGTTTTATAAAACCAATGAAGCTTTTGTTTCTCCATTTGATATTCATGACAGAAAAAACTCTCTCCGAAAAATCATTGGAAGGGAAAATGCTGAGTATTAACGTCACAATGATTAAGATATTCCTTAATTTTGTTGCCCCTAATAAATCTATAACATGTACCCATCTATCTGACACAGACATAGAAATCATTTTCTCTTTCAAACTTGCACGTGTATCGCCAGAAAACTATTTTTCTTTTTCTCTTCTTAGTCGTTTACCCTCCAGGTTGGTGGAACCCACGGACTCAGCGAGGGAACTCACCACTACCGCCTCTACGGGTAGTGGCCTAGAGCTGGGAACATCTAATCGGAGAGGATACAACTGGTGAGGTGTGATTGGCACCTCGCCCAGGCGGCCACACCTGCAGAGAGAACAGGGGCCTCATGAGGGAAGGTATGGAAGGTCAGGATGGATAGGCAAGGGAGAGGGAAGGAGGCGGCCGTGGCCTTGAAGAAGGAACCATCCCAGCATTTGCCCGAAGACGAAGTGGGAAACCACGGAAAACCACTTCGAGGATGGCTGAGGTGGGAATCGAACCCCCTCTACTCATTTGGAACACCCGAGGCTGAGTAGACCCCGTTCCAGTCCTCATACCACTTTTTCAAATTTCGTGGCAGAGCCGGGAATCGAACCCAGGACCTCCGGGGCGGCAGCTAACCATGCTGACCGCTACGCTACGGAGGCGACATATCACCAGAAAACAAGCTAGATATTACAATCAATTCTGAAACAGGACATTTGAAAATTGGTGCGAAATTGAATATATTATCAAATTAACCAAAAAACGGAATATTTGGCGTTCCGTTAAAGATTAAAACGGAACGCGGAACAAAACAAGAAAAAAAAAACGGAATTGTTCCAGGTAAAACGTAACGTCTGGCAACCCTATATGCAAGATGTACAATTGAAGTCTCCCATACGGACTACGGGAAACGAGATGAACATTTAAATAGGGAGACCGGCATGGGTTCGAGCAGAGTCCAGCATGCTGAGTCTGTACTCTCTACTAATTAGATAATGTGCTGACACAAGCCAGATGGCCATGACATGCATGCGGGGAATCCCTCGACTGCTCGCTGTGACATTAATCCCACAGTGTTATTCAATAATAATTTCGGGTCCGTCTCGTTGCGTGGTGGCTAGCACTCTTGGCTGTCACCACGGAGGACCGGGTTCGATTCCCGGCTCTGCCTAGAAATTTAATTCTGGCCTGCTACACTCAACCTCGTGAGGCAAAACTGAGAAGAGGTGGGTTCGATACCCACCTCTGCCATCCTGGAAGAGGTTTTTCGTGGTTTCCCATTTCTACTTCGGACGAATGCCGGGATGGTTCCTAAATTGAGGCTACGGCCGCCTCCTTCCCAATCCTCATCTGAATTACAACTACACACACAAATACAGCCATCACAATAACACAGGCTATCATACAAATTCAAAACACGCACTAAACTAACTAACCCCGTGGCACTACAGCCCTTGAAGGGCCTAGGCCAACCAAGCGACCGCTGCCCAGCCATTTGGCCTGCAGATATTGGGGTGACACGTGGTCAGCGCATCGGATCCCCTCGGCCGTTAATCTTGGTTTTCGTGATCGGGGCGCTGCCTCACTGTCAGACAGCTACTCAATCAAAACACACACACGTACACGGAAATACATGACCGCCATGTCGCAAAGCCCCTTAATGAATCAACAACAATCATCAACAATAATAATTTCGAGGGACTAAGAACGTCATGATTAACAGCGCTGTGTGCTATGTGGTGGCGCAGCGGTCAAGCTGTTGGTCTCTCACCACGGCGGACCAGGCTCGATTACCAGTCAATGCATGTGAGTTTATTTTTTAAATGCCATGTCCTGTGGTTCGGAATCCACGAAAAAGGAGGTCCCGTGGCTCATGATCCCGAGATTAACGGTCACGTAAAACTACAAACTTCTTTCTTTATTACTGGTTGGTATATAATCATAAAAATAATAATATAATGGCATTGGCATTTAGACTCCACAGAGACCTGGTTCAGAACTTACAAGGCGACGCAACGTAGGTAATCTGCTAGTCAGGATGAGGGCGAAATTAATCACGAAGACTTCACTAAAACCCAGTCCTCGAGCTAGCGCGAAGTCAAATAAATGCAGCCTATGTATTGTATTCTTTATTGCCAGACGGAATTCACATATGACTATATAATAAATTATCAATAACATTTACAAGAATAAACGAAACAAAATCAATAAACACGAACACAAATACTCATCTACCAACAACCACAACCATACAGACACGCACTCAAACATCTTGGAAGAAAATTACCTCTACATTTCATTCATTCAATCCCAAATATTCAAGAAACATTTAAAAAAATATTTACAGAAACTTAACAACTATCTACAGCAAACGGAAAACTGGAAACACAGAAAAAAGGCAACACACATAAATGGAAAGGTAGGAAGGAAAGTTTCAGAAACAGGAAATAAAAACACAAAAGTGACATCCGAGGATCTAGAAAACAACAAAAGAATACACTTTTTCAGTCGCTCGTGCATTCAATCAAAAAATCAATCAAACATTTATTCATCCACATATTCAATCAATCAATCTATCCAAGGTTGCAGGATCGAATCCTGGTGAACTCAGCTGGCATTTGAGGGTGTGCAAATGCGAGGGAGCCGTGTCAGTAGATTTCCTGGCACGTTAAAGATCCCCTTTGAGGAAAAATTCCGGCTCCCCGCCGTCTTTAAAAGCCGCAGTAGTTAAAAAGGGCGTAAAGCCAATAACATTATTATTCTTATTATTACAATCAATCTATAAATCAACCAATCAAACACAAATTGAAATGGACACCAATATACTTGTACATTGCAACATTTTACAGCGCACTTGAAATGTTTCTCATAACAGTCGACAGAGAGTCCAAGTGAATATCAGGATCAGCAGCACCTTTACTCTTCCTCAAGCTGTACGTTGACTGCTACAGGACTAGGCATCAAGTTTTGTAAACATTAATTCCCAATCTGACCCCATCGAACGTGTATTTTCGTCTGGTGAGGGACGTGAAAAACCAAGTTGTCTAGCAATTGATTAGAATCGATTCCGCCATTTACCAGCTTCCAAAGGAATCTCACGTCACCCTGTGTGCGTTGACTGTTCAGTTGTGGAGGACCGTACATGTCGCAATAACTCTCATACTCAGCTCTATGGTACGGTCGCCCACTCCTGAAACGGAGCCATTAATAACAAATCTCTTTTGTACACGTTCGATGGCGTCAATTTTTTCACTGTGAAAAGGATTCCAGATAACACTACGATATTCTAAGAAAACAAAAGTTTGGTGCTTTTCAGTCGGTCAACACGAATGTACCCAAAAAGAGCTGGGTTATGTAATTTATTTCAGGGTTAGGGCATAACCCAGCTCATTTTGGATAACTTACATTCGTGTTGACCGACTGAAAAGCACCAAACGTTTGTTTACTTAGGGAACACTGAAAAAATGGCTTCAAACCCCACAACGATATTCCAATTAAAGCCGAATAAGTGACTTAATAATTCGGAAGGAGTTATATCTGAAAAACAATTTAAACAATTTCTGTTTAAAAATCCAAGGGTCCGGAAACTTTCTCGACATGGTTTTGAAATATGCTCATCGAACGAAAAATAATAAAAATATTGATATCGTATGGCCTCGGGTGCTGGGTGCAAGCTTTGTTAATTGACGCCCAGGAGGCAGCTTGCATGTCGAATTTTATCGCTCCTTGGAACGCTATGAAGTCAAGTAGGTTAGATATCTAAGCTCCTTGACACTATAGCGCTTTCTAGTAGAGAAAGCAGGAACTTTTGTGTTTGCGGAAAATCCTGAGATTAATTTTGCCATTATGAACACGGCCTACTGAATTCAAATGGGTTATTTTACATGCCAACAACGTATGATATGCATGTGGTGATTTTTGTCGCCTTTGAAAAATCACTTACCATGGGTAGGAGCGAACCTGCATGCTTGGGTATGGTAGCCTGACACGATAACCACTTACCCACCGTGGTAAGCTGAACCAGAAATTATTTGAGATGATCACACCTAGATCTCTAATGGAAGGCACTCTACCTAGCGTTTCATTCCTGACACAATAATTAAACCTGGATTGGAGGTTACGTTTCAATGAAACTGACAAAACTTTACACTTCTCAATATTCAGTACCATGTATCGCTTCATTTACTGAGTAGGTTATGGTCTTCTTGCAATAATTCAGTCGTTTATAGTATTGATGGGCACATAAAGTAAAGGTCGTCAGCTCACATCAGACACCTAGAATTATGAATTATAAGCGGAATATCGTTCACAAAAAGTATAAAGAGTAGAGGACCCAGTACAGAACCCCGAAGGACACCAGAAGTAACGTTAACCCATTTATACGTATTATTATTATTAATTATAACTGATTGGGTACTACTATATTTGAAAGATAGCTTTCAAAGAAACGTAACAGATTACCAGTTATACCAAAGTTGGGAAGTAAATGAAGTAGTAGGTTGTCATGTATGCTGTCGAAAGCCCTAGAGAAATCAGTATAGAAAACATCAGTATTGTACTACCATGGTCATTCATAAGGGTGGATACATCATGAGTGAAGACAGCAGTGGAACAACTACGAAGGAAGCCGTGCTGAAATTCAGTACGTGAGCGTACACGTCGCGTCGTCCCGAACAATTGATTCAAACACTCGTGAGAAAATAAACATTAGCGACACAGGTCTGCAATCAGGCGCGGATTCAAGGGGGGGGGGGGGTCACGGGGGTCATGACCCCCCCCCCCCCCCAAACGGAGACCAAATTTTTTTGCAAACTCAAAAAACGAAAACACAATTACCAGACAAATAAAACTTAACGAATTTTAACTGAAAAACAGGTTTTTTTTTTTCATTTTATTCAATACTGAATTATCTTTATTGGAATTATTATGTTCTGTTACAACTGTACATATTTACAACTTCTAACCTCTTGTATAAAATCTATTACTTATACAACAAAATCAACTCGTCTATTTTGTTTAGCAAACCTTGTGATTACCTAATCGATGTTGATAGTGATGTCACGATGAATGTGCAGCGATGCACGGATAGGAAACTGGGGCTTTTTTCGCACCAAAAATTTTTGCCGACGTCCAAACTGCAGCTTGATTGGCAATTTAAGCTGTGACTTTCTCCTTTGTCGGTACCAACTCGACTTGCCGAAACTGTTACGTACCTTGATCCTTTTCTCGAAGCTCGATGTAAAAGTCGCAAAACACGCCGTTGCAATTTGTACGAATATTTTTGGTGCGCTAAACGCATCAAATTTCTATCCATGAAGCTTGCAAAAAAATTGGTCTGGTTTTGTACGTTTGGTTATTTTGTGATTGCGTTTTTAGTGATACCATTTTTCTTAACAATTTCGATTCTCTGACCCCCCCCCCTCCACCGCCCCCCCCCCCAAGCCAAACTCTAGATCGATTCTCTGACACCCCCCCCCCCCCCCAAAAACCAAACTCTAGATCCGCGCCTGTCTGCGATTTAGTACCTTCTGCCTGGAGCCTTTCTTCAACACCGAGGTGATATGGACCGATTTCCAGTAATTTGGAAACACTCCTTCTCTGATGGATTGTTTGAATAGAATGTAGAGTGGACGAGATAGCTGGTATCAAAATGATATCTATTTCTATAGGAATGGCATCAGCGTACGAGAATCGGTTGGGAGCCCTTCGGACCAATAGCCACGAAGCCGGACTGTTTATCAGTAATGGCCTCGGGACTTGAGACAGTTACGATCTCACCATTTTCTAGTAGTGTGTGAAAACCCTGGGGAAAACAGTATTCAGGGGCATCCACTGCATCTAGTAGTGGTGTAGTGGCTAACATTCTTAGCTGTCGTACTAGAAGTCCGCGTTCGATTCCCGCCTCTGCCAGGAAATGTAATTCTGGCCTAAGGGATGAAACGGACTACACTCAGCCTCGTGAGGCCAACCTGGGAAGAGGTGGGTTCGATTCCCACCTCAGACATCCTATAAGTGGTTTTGCGTGGTCTCCAACTTCTACTCCAGGCAAATGCCGGGATGGTTCGTAATTATGGCCACGGTCGCATCCATGTCAATCCCCACTTGAATTACAAATACGCACACTACCAGGGAGATCATCTGGTTATCAGACACAAAGGGCTAAATGAGCACGTTGTCCAAATTCCTCAAATTAAACAACTACTTTAGTGGGCTCTAGGCCATCTCTAGAAAGAGTGGAGGACATAGTCTACGTAGAAAGGGAGTACTGGGGAGAGGAATGAATTTTTATACTTGTTAATTTTGTAATTTTTGGTTTTTGCTATTATATTATATTATATTATATTATACATGGGTTGGTTTTTTAGTTTTGGCACCAATGCTTCAGTGCCAATTTGCAACAATGTTGGGCGCTGCCACTTTTACCGACGGTTCCTGCCCTGCATCCCCTCCCTTTGAGCACATGACCTCGCCCGTCCTCACCACCGCTCGTGCGCAGTCGCGCCTGTTAGATGAGTAGTGTGAGACCAGCGCTCGCGAAAGACAGTCGCAATGTTTTCCAAGCAGGAGCAGAGAACGTGGATAAAAATTCAGTGTGCTAGGGGTCGCAGTACTAAACAGTGTCACCGAGGATTGCATGAAGCGTGCGGTGCAGCTGCGTTACCGTTCAGAACGGTAGCAAGATGGGTTGCAGCCTTTCGAGATGGGCGCGAACGTGTGGAGCACATGCCTCGATCTGGTCACCCACCAGTAAGTGTTGACAATGTACAGATGGTGTCCGCGTTGGTAGAGGTGGATGGGAACGTAACGATTCGTCAATTCGAGCAAGATACCGGACTGGCGCATTAAACTGTCCTCCACATCCTGAAGGACTTACTGAAAATTAGGAAGATTGCGTCCAAATGGGTTCCGCATGACTTAACCGACATGCACAAATGGCTGCGATATGACGCTTGTCGTATGCACTTGCAGCGTTATGAGCGCGAGGGAGAGGCCTTCTTACGGCGTATCATAACCATTGACGAGACGTGGGCCAGATCTTATGAGCCACAGTTAAAACGCCAATCGAACGAGTGGCGGCACCACGGATCACCACGGAAACAAACAGTTCGACCAACCCCCACCAATGTGAAGGTAATGTTGATTCCTGCCTATGATTGGGTTGGTGTGATCATTCACCATACTGTTCCCCGAGGGCAAACCGTTAATGCGGCGTACTATTGTTCGTTTCTGCAAGACCATCTCCGAGGAGCTCTGAGAAGGAAACGGCGCCACCACATGGTTACACCGCCCATCGTTCTGCATGACAATGCTAGGGCACACACAGCAGGCGTTGTGTCGGCATTGTTGGATCGCTGGAGCTGGGAGGTCCTCTATCACCCCCCCCCCCCCCCCATATTCTCCCGACATCAGTCCCTGCGACTATGATCTCATCCCGAAGATGAAGATGACAATGCGCGGGGAGCGCTTCCGTACCATTGAAGACGTTAAGCAGGCTGTCGAGCGCTCTCTTCGTACCATCAATAGATTGGGCAGTGCCAACGAGATCCAACGACTTCCGCATCGCTGGGAACACGTTGAACGCAACGGTGGGGACTACATCGAGGGCCTGTGAAACTTGGAACCATCTAAGTGAGTTATTAATCCAGTTATAACTAAGGTGCCAAAACTAAAAACCAACCCATGTATTATATTATATTATATTATATTATATTATATTATATTATATTATATTATATTATATTATATTATATTATATTATATTACTAGCTGTTCTGCCCGGCGTTGCTCGGGCAGATGGTAAAAATTTATGAAATCGTCAGTTTGCTTGTTTTTGCGTACCGTATTGTATGGAATCACAAGGATAGTTGTGTTTGAAGTTAATTTTAACAACCGAATTCGGACTTAAATTGTTTATAGGACGGGTATGATAACTGTTTATTGCCCGTTGTTTATGCTATATGAATATAAAAATGTCACTAATTTCATTGAATATTTTGATGTACAATATGTTGGTATTCAAATTAAATCTCCGTAACCCGTATTGTCTAAAAAGTCGACTGTAAGAAGAAATGGAATTCTGCAATTCAAAGGTTCGAATTTCAGTGCTGGCAGCTAAACGCTATGTGTAGTTTTCCATAGGTATTTTCACACTTGTAGGGACTGTAGACCATCCTGGGAGTGACTTAAATCGGTTTCGAGAAAAAAAAATACTTTGCGGACTCAAAAAATGTAGATTATTGTTGAGCAAAGTAAGGATTTTACAATTTTTAAAAAATACTACAACGATAATAGAGTAACATTTTGTTCTTTCGCACATAAATTCGCTATTTTTCTTTACAGACTCTTGGGACTGACAAAGACCCATAGTTGAAAGAACGTAAGATAATAAGATCCTATTTAGATCCAAGATGCATGTTGTATTACGTAATCCAATTGGTCCTTGGCTAGAGGCCATTTCTAATAAAGAAAAACTATATGTTTTGTATACCGGTAATATTATTGAAAAAGAAGACAAAACGAGTTTCTGGCTTAAACATACAATACATCGCCGAAAGAGTAAGAAAATGCAAGGAAATGCAAAAAATATCACTGACTGCGCAGAATACGCAGTAATTTACGCTACGTCACCGATACAGCTAAGGAGCCACTAGAATCTGGCGGTGGCCACACGTGTTGCTTTTAAATTGTGAAGAGCTTAAAATAAGAGGACATAATAATTAATTATCCCTAAGATGACAAACGTCACCTTCATGCTGATACAACGCATTTGATGGGAAGAATATTAAATGGAACAAACAACATCATCGAATATATATTTTTCAGGAATCCATGTTACCACTAGGACTTGATTCAAAACTACTCATCAAAATAAAACTTAAACACCTTGCGGCAACGAGGCAAAATACCTCTATTGCGTATCACATATAACAGAGACGGCTTTACAGGACCTGCTATATCACACCTATATAGATAAATATGCCAAAAATCTATTTCTTCGCATGGAATTTGTTCTAAAATCCTCCAGAAGAACAGCAATTCAGGTCGTATAAAAACTGATCCCCACAGTCGGTAAAAGCCTCCATCGGCAGGTTATGTAAATTAAAACGGTGTTTGGGCCATAAAAATTCAGTTTTGAAGCCTCCAACGGCACCATTTTTCAAAAATATAAAACAATATTATTTCAAGGCAAGTCATTCTGAAAATAGTATTTTTGTTTGGAGCTATAAGGGATCTTTCAGGCGGTATGTCGCACGAATAAATTGGATCATAATATTACATGGCCGCTCCTTGCTCTCCTTTCGCCCTTTAATGCTTTGGATGGAAACTATAGCCTAATTTGGATCCGGGATATCGTTATGACCATTCCCAAATTTTTACAGAAATCTGTTAAGTCGTTCTCGAGTTATAAAATGACAGACAGACAAATAGAGTTACAATTTTATAAAATTAATATAGATGCAGGCGAATTAACTTTTCAGTTCTGCCGCACGAGGCTGAGTGTACCCCGTTCCAGCTCTCAGACCAGAATTAACTTCCTTAGTAGAGGAAGAAATCAAACCCGGTCCTCAGGGGTGACTGCCGAGAATGCTAGCTACACTGCCACGAGATGGTCCGATTACAAATACCCACACTAGAAGAGCCATCACTATGTTACAACCCATCTCCGCCATCTTGGAAGTGGCTTGCCGTGGATTCCCACTTCTACTCCAGGCAAATGGCGGGATGGTTTGTATCTGAAGGCCACGGCCGCCTCCTTCCCAACTTCCATATGAATTACAAATACACACACTAATACAGCCATCACAGTAACACAGGTTATCAGACAGATTCCACACATGCCTAAGTACAGGGGGCTACATGACCACGATGTCATAAGGCCTTGCAATGAATCAACAACAAACAACAGTCATGTTTCTTGTAAATAAGTGGTTATCATGGGTTAAGTGAAGTGAAGCCGCAATACACAACTTATGGGGTACGGGACAAAGAATCTAGTGGTTTCTGGTGGAAAATCGCATTTCACTGTTGGCAACACTGAATTGAGCCCAAGACCAGAGTCTTAATGCGTAACCCAAGACTACAGAACAACTACTTCATTGTATCTTGTAAGTCATCCATATATGCACGTGTTTCAAACTTACATACAGGCACGAACTTCATCACTCGTAGCTGTGTCTATTACAGCTGCGTTCACAGACTGAGTCATTGTGCACGATGTTGGCTACGCCAGAGTTACCCAAATGCAATGATGAGTGAAGTTACACGCCTCTAAACTTTTCCTCGCCACAGAACTTCCCCGCTTCTGGTTTCTTTGCAGCATGCGGTTACACTTGAACGATGTCCCTTCGTTTGCTCTGTATTATTCGATTGTGTTCAAGTAACTGATGATAATGATGATGATGATGACTGTTGCTTTTAGGAGCGGAACAGCGAGGTCAACTGCCCCTCAAACACAGTTCAAAATACAGATTTTCATGCTTAAATGAGTAAACAAAGACTAAAATAATAATAATAATAATAATAATAATAATAACAATAATAATAATAACAACAAATATACAGTATATATGGAATACAAAAATTATAATTTCAAATAAAGCAGGATGTTCAGTAATCAAAATATAGCCTACTTTCTCTTAAATGTATGGATATATTTATAACTCTTTGTCCTTGCGAAGCAGTAGGCCTATAATTGAATGTTCTTGTTATAAGCTCCTCGTTGATTTAGTTTTGCTGTAATTCCGCTATTTCATCCAGAGGATTTGATTCTCGGAATTGTTTCTATTGTGCGCCCAGCCACCATATTAAGTGTGAGTTGCTTATATTGTGCTTTTGGGTATACGAAGCCACGTATAAGATTCCACCTTACCACTAAATTCCGTTATTGTAGCTCTAAAACATAGAAAATTATTTATTTTTAAATTATGACATTTCCGGATGGCCGCTGCGTGCAACATACAGTGTGATAAATTTATCACTGACGTTATTGAGGCCTCTTATACTGTATAATACTCCTGTTTTATCAAGTTTCGTCTTAATTGTGCTATGATATCCAGAGTTACTAATTCGTATGTTTTAATAGTGCGTCTAGCCGCCATCTTGATAAAATGGAATCGCTGTTATTTTGCTTTGGGCTTACAAAGCGACTTAAAAGGTCCTATCTCGATACTAATTTTCGTTATTACAGCTCTAAGATACAGAAATTTATTGATCACCGTTTCCTTTTATTTTATAGGCCTACTAGCTGTATCCGCCGGCCCCGTGGTATTGGGGTAGCGCACCTGCCTCTCACCCGGAGGCCCCGGGTTCGATTCCCAGCTATGTCAAGGATTTTAGAAACTGACGTGTAGACTGGAACGGGGTGCACTCAGCCACGCGAGGACAATAGAGTAGCTGTCTGACAGTGAGGCAGCGCCCCGGTCACGAAAACCAAGATTAACGGCCGAGGGGACCCGACGCGCTTACCACGCGTCACCCCAATATCATCAGGCCAAATAGCTGGGCAGCGGTCGCTTGGTAGGCCTAGGCTCTCATGGGCTGTAGTGCCAGGGATTATTATTTCTTATACTAGCTGTACCTGGCATGCGTTGCAGTGCCAATCAAAGAAAGAAAGAAAGAAAGAAAGAAAGAAAGAAAGAAAAGAAAGAAAGAAAAAACAGTGTTTGTGTTGTAATTTTGTTTATTGAAGTGCTTTTGGATACACAATATATTTTGTTTTCCTGTCTGGTGCGTACATGAATAAATCAGAAGGCCTTCCGACGCGTGAGCAGGCCACAAACAGCTGTTAATGTGAGAAGCATGGATTTTCCAAATTTAGACCACACACTTGTCCCTGTGCTTTGTTGATGGTCATCGCAAAAGCGAGTCGCACCGAAAACTGCCTGAAATACACTCATTTTTGTAACGACATATGGGCTACCTATTGTAAGATGGATTTACTAATCCAGAATCCTTCGCGAGCTTGCACAACAGCTGACCAATGTACATTTATTGAAACGACTCACGCGCCATCTATTGTAAAATGAATTTTCTAATTCAGAGACCTTCGCAGGCGTGCGCACAACAACTCACCAAAGTTCATTTTGATGAAACAATTAGCGTGCCAAACCTAATTTGTTGTAATAATTCACGCGCTTCCTATTGTGAAATGGATTTACTAATTCAGAAACATTCGCGGGAATGTGTACAATAACTCACCGGTGGGATTCAGTTCAGAGGACACGAGGTAAGCAATCTGGCTTACGCTGATGACCTGGTTGTAATGACAGACTCTGTCGAAAGCTTACAAGGTAACATATTAGAATTTGAACAGAAATGTAGGGAATATTATGAAAATCAGCATTTCCAAAACGAAGGTGATATCGTTGGAGAAGAAACGCATGAAAATAGAGGAACTAACTTGTAGCAGGTGGACCATTTTGAGTACTTGGCCTGTGTATTCTCTCAGGATAGTAGCATAGTGAAGAGAGAGAATGAAGGCATAGAAAAGCCAATACAGTGAGTTCCCAGTTGAGTCTACAGGATTCTGCAAGAAAGAAGTTAGTGCAGCCAGGAAACTCTCTCCACATCGCTCAGTAATTAGGATTGCTGATTGTCTTCACTTCACAAAGGCTCTGAAATATGTTTCTTAGCATAAGGAGACATTTTTTTTTAGCGTATGGCTTTTAGTGCCGGGAGTGCCCGAGGACATGTTCGGCTCGCCAGTTTTGTAGCTGCTTCGAGACGGACACCCGATGGGTGAGCTACAAGTACCGTTGGGGAGGGAAGTTGGAAGGGAAGGGCGAGGAGTTGGAAGGTAGCGGCTGTGGCCTATAGTTAGGGACCAACCCCGGCATTTGCCTGGAAGGAAGATGGGAAACCACAGAAGACCATCTTCAAGGTTGCCGGCGGGGGGATTCGAACCTCCTCGCCTCCCGGATGTGAGCGACTGCCAGCAGTCATGCCGTAACGACCACAGCTAACTCACCCGGTAATATTTTGTAATGCGACGTTTTGATGCATCAATCTCGCATTAATTATGTAAGGAGCATGTCACCTATTTTTGGTCTATAGGGTATGTATTGAGACTCATGCCCCAATGGACCTGGCTTCGTTGTTGTTGTTGTTGATTCTTTTAGGGGTTTTGCGACATCAAGGTCATGTAGCCCCGTGTACTGGGTGTGTGTAGAAGTTGCCTGATATCCTGTGTCTCTGTGATATCTGTACTTGTGTGTGTATTTGAAATCGAAGTAGGATTTGGTCGGAAGCAGCCATGGCCTTACGTTAGGTACCATCCCGGCATTTACCTGAAGTGCTAAACCATGGAAGATCGCTTCCAGGGTGGTTGAGGTAGGAATCGAATCGGCCTGTTCTCAGTTTTGTCTTACGAGGCTAAATGTGTCCCATTTCAACCCCCAGACCAGAATTTCTTGGCAGAGCCGGGAATTGAACCTGGGCCTCCGCGGTGACAGCAAAGAATGCTAGGCACTGTGTTGATGTTGTTATTGTTAGCCTCATGAGGACAATTGAGTAGCTGTCTGATCTGAAAGGCAGTGCCCCGGTCATGAAAGCTAATGTTAACTACTGAAGGGATACGTCGCGCTGACCACGCGTCAACCAGCAAACGGTTGTTGTTGCTTCATTTAAGGGCTTGGGCATCGTGTCATTTTAGCCCCATTTACTTTGAGTGTGTGTAGAATGTGTCTGATAACTTATGTTATTGTGGTAATTGTAATGATGTGTGTGTATTCATAATTGAGGCTAGAGTTTAGGAAGAAGGCGGCCGTGGCATAAATTAGAAACCATCTCGGAATTTGCCTGGAGTAAAAGTGGGGAAACCACAAAAAACCCACCTCTTGTCAGTTTTTCCTTACGATGCTGAGTATACCCCGTTCCAACCCTCAGACCAGAAATAAATTCCTTGGAAGAACCGGGAATCGAACCCAGGTCCTTTGATGCCGAAGTCTCAATACGCGCCCAGAGACTACAACAGTTCAGTGACACATTATCACAATCATACGCTAGACTAATGCCCTGAATCTCCGGAGGGAGAAGCTGCCTGCAATAAACACAGCTGGCATAGGCCTACTGTATCTAAAACAACAGCAGTTTTCAACAGGACCCATAATTACGGTGACCATACGTCCCGAAAAAAATCGGGACAGTCCCGATTTAAAGGAGCATGCCCCGGCATCCCAAATAATAATAAAAAGTGTCCCGATTTTTTTGTTTAAAAAAATGAAAAATATGCGTAATTAAACGAAAAATATGTTTTGTTTTGAAATATCCATGACTCTGTCCTAGTTCGCAAATACATCAGGCACTTGTAAAGACTCAGTAAAATGTTCTTCTTGTTATTGTAATCATAAGTAAAGCCCTGCGCGGATGTGGATATCCGCAAAATATTTTGTCATGCGGATATAGTTTGCAAGGATGAGCGGATAGCGGATAAGCTGCGGATAATGTTTGGAGAAAATTTGCGGATGGATTTTAGAATACAATACGAACTTGTTTAATATTATTATAAGAACCCGGATGTTTATGGCATACGGTATAATACTTTTCCGTAATGTTTTTATCATGACAAAATAATTTAAGCTAATCTCATTCTAATTATGTCATTAAGCATAATTAACACTCCGAACAGGAAAGGGTTGCAATTCAGGCTGTATAACATTCATTTTTAACATAGCACATGACATACATACCCCAAGGGGAACGACTTTTTCCTCAAATGTCTACATATGTCGCTTTAGTAATGTATGCATTATCTAATTAAAAATATTATCGTAATGGCAGTAGATTCGGAAAACAAACGTGCGAATGCGGAAGAAAGTCGTGCGGATGCGGAGTGGATGCGGATAACAGTCGTGCGGATGCGGGGCGGGTTTCGGATAACGGTTTGTTCATCCGCACAGAGCTCTAATCATAAGATGTAAAGTAAGAAACTTAAAAATAAACTTACTAATGTTTTCTTTCTTTTCACACAAAACTTGTAAGGTACTTGCATTAAAAAAACACTAAAATAAACTTTGTATACATTTATCCCTCTATATTGGATTTTTTATCATTTAAAATGATCTTGTCGACCTCGTCGTTACGCTGGCGTCTGGCGTTGCGTTACGTTACGGTGACGGGACGAAATGTACCCAGATGCCCTGAGGTGTGTGACGTCATAGTACCGCTTGGTGCATGTGTTCCCCGACAACCTCTACTTCGTTAGTATAAGACAAAAAAATCCGATTCTTGGATGTCACGGGTAATCTCGAGAACCACTGGATGGATTTTGATGCGGTTTTCACCATTCTGTAAAGGATTTATCGAGGAAAGATTCTGTAGAAAATAATTTATGTATGATCAAAGGTAGCCAAGCAGTAACGATTTCAGTGAAAAAGTCGAAAACAAACTTGGCGTCTGTTCGCTCCTTAAGCTTACGCTGGGCAAACCGTTAAAAATATCAATATACTATGAACGTAAGAATTAGTCAGCATGAAAAGTTATATAAAAAAGTCCGCGAGAGCATATCTCTATCTTAAATACATCGCCCACTATAAAGTGTTTTTAGACTGGATGGAAGGGGCACGTCCCCGCGCGCTCTGGTGAGCGTGCGGCATCCCGCGCGCTTGACCTTGCTTTGCCCTTGGTTTGCACTTGCCGTTCGCGAGTAATTTGAAACAAGATAAGCAAGATAAGTATTATGCAGATAATTTTCTAACATGTCAAGAGTCTTTGGCTTCGAGCGAAGCGAGAAGCCTCCAGCCTTTCTAGCATTTTTCAGCATTTGTAGCATTTAAAATGATACAAAGTCTAGTCTTTCAGACTGACTGTCACTTTTTGTGGATCGATTTTTGTGGAACTTCTTAAAATTAAATATTGTAAAAGGCCATAACTTAAAAAAACTCTATATGTTACAGTAAAACTATAATCTCTCTATCCTCCAACAATCCCCCCCAACAAGGCTGTCCCGATTTTGACTGTCAAAAATATGGTCACCGTACCCATAATGTATTTCCTACTCTTGGTAATTCCGTTCCTAAGGCGTTTGTGATGAGACGAGATGAGTTTTTGTATTATTATTATTTTTGTGGCGGATGGTTTTTACCTCCCCCTGGATCAGTGGCGTAACTACGGGGGTGATCAGGGAGATCAATCTTCGCCCCCAGAGCCGAATAATAATCGAAATATGAAATTTGTTGAAGTTGTTAATTTATAGTCTATTGAAACCAATCTTCGAACTGATGACCAATGATTGCATTGTGTAAGTTTATACTTACTAAAGTGAAAACATTTATTTTCACTCCTGTAAATTTTTCAGCGTTAGCCTAACTTACTGAATGAGCAAAATGGTCAACAGTTTAGTTAGCCAGAGGGGAGGCAGGGTAATGTGTATGGCTCTACGGTATACCTCCTCATCCCTTTCCAAAAATATAACTTGTCAGTTGTCATTCTGTTAGTATCCGAGTGTGAGTGACAGTTTGGAAAGTGAATAATATTGTGTTAAGTTGTATTGCTGCTTTAAGTTAAACTTAAGTTGCGAACTGTAATGTATTATTCGATAACGGAAAATATAAGTGGACAGACCATTTTGCGAGAAAGAAAACAGCACTTTATAATTTGATATCAACAAAATTGTTAATTTTTGAGCATTTGCACTTTGATGAGTGCAAATACAAACACTAATGAAATCAAACTCGAGAAAAATATATAGATAAGGGTTTTGAAACTTCAGGATCGTTTGCATTCATTGAATATCTTTCATTAAAGATTCGGTCAACACGAATGCTTCATTATATCAGAGCCCTCAGCCATCCCCTCCCCTCCCCCCCCGCCCCCTCAATATAATTTTGACTCAGCTCATCCCCCTTCAGAAGTAAACCCTAGCCCCTTCCTGACGCCACTATTATCAGAAAAGTTAATTAGAGGTAATGGATGAATGATCGGGTGGCCTCCTGAGAGGCCGAGTGCAGGTCTTTCTAATTGACGCCCGTGGGCAACCTGCGCGTTGTAATGAGCATGAATTGATGATGAAGACGGCACATACACCCAGTCCCCGAGCCACGGGAATTAACCCTAGAAGATTAAAATACCTGATGGCCCGGCCGGGAATCGAACCCGGTACACGCCGGGCCAACGCCTAGCACGCTAACCATTTAGCCACGGAGCCGGAAATAAATGATAAATGAAACTAGGCAAGGAGTAGTTAGTAAAAGGTCGTGACCTATTAAAATGGGAAACCGTGGATGACCATTTCAAGGACAACCGATGGTAGAGTTCTAACCCATTCGACTTCTGTCTGGAGACACCCTGGCCCTATGGTCTTAGGCCTTAGCGACCCCGATGGAAATGTTATTAGTATTATTATTATAGTTATTTCAACCCCGTGTAGCCCTACTTCGGAAGCGTAGAATTAACCTGATAACCTGTGTTACTGTAGTGTGTGTATTTGTAACGGAGGTGCGGGTTGGGAAGGAGGCAGCCATGGTCTTAAAGTAGTCTATTATTCCGGCGTCTGGAGTAGAAATGGATCCCACGAATATCTTCCCCCAAGATGACTGAGTTGGAATTTGAACCAGCCACTTCTTAGTAGTTCTCTCTAGGTTGAGTACACCTCATTTCAACGCTTTGTTATTACTGTATTACTATTATTGTTATTATTATTTTTATTAAAATAAATTATTTAATTCACTACATTAAAGAAAAGCATTGGTGCAGAAATGCAATTAAATGTAATAACGTATATTTTGAAAAAATTGAGTTAATAGTAACCAGTGGCGTAACTAGGATTTGCTTCTAGAGGGGGATGAGCGGAGTCAAATCTGAATTAATTGCATTTTTGGATTTGTGTATGTGTTTTTTCCTTCCTTTTTTTTTTTTTTTTGCTTTTGTGTTTTTGGTTTTCTGTTTGTTTTCTGCTTTTGCTTTCTATTTCTGTTTACGGTTTTGTGTTTGTTTTCTGCTTTTGTATTTGCTTTATGTTTTGCTTTCTGTTTGTGGTTTTGTATTTAAATTCTGCTTTTAATTTTGTTTTTGAATTTTGCTTTCTAGTTTCTGTTTTTGGATTTTTGTTTGTTTCTGCTTCTTTTCAAATTTTGCTTTTTGTTTTTTTGTTTTTGTGTTTGTTTTCTTCTTTTGTTTTTGAATTTTGTTTTTTGGTTTTGTGTTTGTTTTCTGCTTTTGTTTTTGAATTTTGCTCTGTGTGGGGGACAAAATAAGACAATCAATGAAAGCAAACCTACATGTTTTCATGTTTGATCTCGATAGCATTTGATACGTTTTCTTTGCACCTCTCAATGTGCAAACGCTCGGAAATGGACAGTTCTGGTAAACATAGGCTAACACTACATTTTTTACCGGGTGAGTTAGCCGTGTTCGTTACGGCGTGGCTGCAGGCCCCCGCCGGCAACCTTGAAGATGGTTTTCGGTGGTTTCCCACCTTCCTTCCAGACAAGTGCCGGGGTTGGTTCCTAACTATAGGCCACAGCCGCTACCTTCCAACTCCTCGTCCTTACTTTCAAACATTCCTCCCCAGACAACACTCCACACGCGACGGTACTTGTAGCTCACCCCAAGGGTGTCCGCATAGAAGAAGCTACAAACTGGCGAGCCGAACATGTCCTCGGACGCTTCCGGCACTAAAAGCCATACGCTAAAAAAAACTTAATATTTTACACAAGTAAAAGCTAAATGTTCTCAAATTCTAAACGTACATAATCCAGTCGTTTGTCGTCAATCCGAAAAACGGATTATTTTTTTTCCTTCAAAATAAGAATGTCATCTAATTAAGTATTTTAAAAATATTTGGCTCTGGGGGTGGAGGCTTGATCCCCCTAATCACCCACTGTAGTTACGCCACTGAATGTAACTGATTACAAAATATAATTTTACAGAAATTGTGACTGATAATCCGAAATTCAACTGAAATTTTGCAAGGAAAGAACTGTTCATTCTGGTGAGGATCCTTATCAATGACCATCCAGCTTTTGTTGACCAGATTTTACATTCTTTTACATCATTTTGATAAATGAAAAGTATATTACGCTACAGTACGAAACATAAGAAGTAACATTTCTAAATTAGCGTACGAGTAATGTAAAACAAAACCAATTTAATCTATAATGTGACCTGAGTCGCCTCCGTAGCGTAGCGGTCAGCATGGTTAGCTGCCGCCCCGGAGGTCCTGGGTTCGATTCCCGGCTCTGCCACATACTTTGAAAAGTGGTAAGAGGACTGGAACGGGGTCTACTCAGCCTCGGGTGTTCCAAATGAGTAGAGGGGGTTCGATTCCCACCTCAGCCATCCTCGAAGTGGTTTTCCGTGGTTTCCCACTTCGTCTTCGGGCAAATGCCGGGATGGTACCTTCTTCAAGGCCACGGCCGCCTCCTTCCCTCTTCCTTGCCTATCCATCCTGACCATCCATTACCTTCCCTCATGAGGCCCCTGTTCGCTTTGCAGGTGAGGCCGCCTGGGCGAGGTGCCAATCACACCTCACCAGTTGTATCCACTCCGATTAGATGTTCCCAGCTCTAGGACACTGCCCGTAGAGGCGGTAGTGGTGAGTTCCCTCGCTGAGTCCGTGGGTTCCACCAACCTGGAGGGTAAACGACTAAGAAGAAGAAGAAGATGTGACCTGAAATATCCGCTATTTTGCTGCCACCATTTTAAGAAAAGAAGTTTAGATTCGTTATCAGTGACCTCTAAAAAGCCCTATATGAATCTTCATAAACAGCCAACACTATTTTCGATTTTTTTCTTCTTTGCCAAGATAGCTGGTTCCGAACCGCTGCCTCCCGTGGGGTCGGAACGAGGACTAGCTCACAGATGTGTTGACATCAAGTAGACTACACGGGATTGATGACCAAGACGTCCCAAGCCGCCCGTGTGGGTGGGCAAAAGATAAGCTCACCCCAATTACACAGGGCTGATGACCAAGACGTCCCAAACCGTTCCGTGTGGGTGGACAGAAGGTAGTTAGTTATTGTTGTTTCAAGGGGCAGAACTACGAGGTCATCTGTCCCAGGACAGAAGATAAGCTTACACCAATTACACAGGGCTGATGACCGAGACGTCCCAAACCGTTCCGTGTGGATGGGCAGAAGATAAGCTCACACTAATTGCACAGGGCTGATGACCGAGACGTCCCAAACCGTTCCGTGTGGGTGGACAAAAGTTAGTTAGTTATTGTTGTTTTAAGGGGCGGAACTACGAGGTCATCTGCCTCAGGACAGAAGATAAGCTCACACCAATTGCACAGGGCTGATGACCGAGACGTCCCAAACCGTCCCGTGTGGGTGGGCAGAAGATGAGCTCACACTAATTGCACAGGGCTGATGACCACGACGTCAGCCGTTCCGTGTGGGTGGGCAGAAGATAAGCTCACACTAATTACACAGGGCTGATGACCACGTCGTCCCAAGCCGTTCCGTGTGAGTGGGCAGAAGTTAAGCTCACACTAATTGAACAGAGCTGATGACCACGACGTCCCAAGCCGTTCCGTGTGTGTCGGCTGAAGATAGGCTCACACTAATTACACAGGGCCGATGACCACGACGTCCCAAGCCGTTCCGTGTGGGAGAGCAGAAGAGAAGCTCTTGCCAATTCCACAGGGCTGATGACCATGACGTCCCAAGCCGTTCCGTGTGGGTGGGCAGAAGATAAGCTCACAGTATTTCCACAGAGCTGATGACCACGACGTCCCAAGCCGTTCCGTGTGGGTGGGCAGAAGAGATGCTCACACTAATTGCACAGGGCTGATGACAAAGATGTCTCAAGGCACGCCTGACGAGGACTAGCCCACAGTTGTTGTGTTAACCCTCCTATGGAGAAGTGGGTTAATGAAGCGTTACTCAGTATTTCAGGGTCTCCCTTAACTACGTTGTTTGCTGCCTGTGCTGTGTTGTGTTGATAAGAGGTTATTTCCACCGTCCACAGTACCAGAGGCCAGCAGGTCAATTGAATTATACTGTGTGTTAAGTACTGTATTTCTAACTCGGTCAGGAAACAACTTTTTGTGGTATTTGATGTCTTGTGAATGACCTTGAGTTCCTATGCGCTTGGCACGCACGCTGATAAACTAGCCCCTCCCCCCCCCTCTCACGAGCTTTCCCATCCACTCCACTCGCAGTCACCAAGCGAGCAGCCTCGCCCATTCTGTTTGTTTACTAGTTTTGTGAGTGTGTGTATTGTGGTCTAAACAGCTGCGTATATAACCTCCCAGTCACATTCCTTGCAGGACAGCACTGTGAAACCACCTTCAACTGCGTTTGTAGTCGCGTAACCAAGCAAGCTTAGCATGGCTTTTTCTACTTCAGTTCGAAGATCCAGCACTGACAGCACCTATCTTGAGTCTGGATTTTCCACGTTCTTATACACTACTACTGTCGACCAAAGTATTATGTGTACTCGAGTTTGAAGGTTGTTTGTTAAGTAACCAATAGACCTACATAAAATCCAATACCATCAACATTTTCGTCGTTCTATTTTACGTTAGTTCATGTAGGTTTGGATTTTCTAATTTATATTTTAATATTTTTTATCGCAGTTGGAACACAAAAGGTGCACGTTTTTAAGCGTGTTTCAACCATGCGTCACATTTAAGATTTATTATCTCGAAAGCCCGTCATCAGATCGAATCCAAATTTTAACACAATATATATTGGAATGTTGTTTAACTGGTTTATTAATTTCACAATTTTGTGTGTCCAAGAAACAATGATGTTATCATTGTTGTAAGGTAACTTTTTCTCGGCTCGGGGTGGTTGGAAAATGTACTTCTTGGTTGCGTTGTAATCGATATACATCAAATAGTTATGCTGTATGACTGTGAAATACGTAAATAAATTCACTTATTTTATATCGGTTTTTATTTGTACGAGGAAATAACACATGGTTCTTCCGCTCGCCGTTCCAAGAAAAGCTGTACAGCGTTGCTGATATGGAGCCCGACACTTCCGAGCGAGACGCGCCATGATGCGTGTGGGTACCATTTCGGCAACGCTGTATAGATTTTGCCGGAGCGGCTAGCTAGTGAAACATGTGTTATTTCCCCGTAGAAATACAAACCGATATAAAATAAGTGAATTAATTTACGTATTTCACAGTCATACAGCATAACTTTTAGATGTATAAGGATTACAATGCAACCAAGAACTACATTTTCCAACCACCCCGAGCCGAGAAAAAGTTACCTTACAAAAATGATAACAACTTTGTTTCTTGGACACACCCAATTTTGAAATTAATTAACCAGTTATACAACATTCCAATGTATATTGTGTTAAAATTTGGGTTCGATCTGATGACGGGTTTTTGATATAATAATTCTTAAATTTGACGCATGGATGAAACACGCTTAAAAACGTGCACTTTTTGTGTTCCAACTGCGATAAAAAATATTAGAATATAAATTAAAAATTCCAAACCTACATGAACTAACGTAAAATAGAACGATGAAAATGATGAAGTTATTGGATTTGATGTAGGTCTATTGGTTACTTCACAAACAACCTTCAAACTCGAGTGCACATAATATTTTGGTCGACAGTAGCAGTAGTGCCCGGCTTCGCCCGGTGGATTTATTTGTTTTGTGGATGATAATGAATACTACTACAGAACTGGAGCGCTCAAGGATAAGAATCGGAAAGCACCAACGCTTATTGCAGCTGGTAACCTCAGAATACTGCACCAACACCATCGCCCTTATACAGAGGCATACTATTGTCATGATGATAACTATTTTAAGGGGCCTAAGAATTCTTTCTGCACTAATTACTCCCCGTGACTGCAATTTATAAGCAGCTCGCAATTCTGCACCAGAACACTGGTAGAGGCGACGTGCTGCAGCCCGCATTGCCAGGCAACAATATATTTAGGTATTATTGAAGCTGTTCGGGAGCGCTTGTTCTTCTGACTTACTGAACAACAATCAATATTTAAGGTTACCTGAGAGGTGTAGCCTAATGCTACATAGCCTAAACTATTCCTCTTGAATCTGGCTATCATATACAAAAAGAATTTTTCGAATCCGACTGGTAGTTCCAGAGAACAGGGCGTTTAAACACACAAACAAACTCTTCAGATTTATTATGATTATAGATTTTGAGGTATTTTGAAATATCATGGTAGCTCAGCGCGCCAAGGAATGGGGCCAGACTATTTCCAATGGGGCTTTATTATTTCCTAATTCGAAATAAGAATGTGTTCGATCCCCACCGTCGGCCTTCATTCAAATGATTTTCCCTGGTTTCCCATTTTCTACTCCAGGCAAATGCTGGGATGATAAATTTCTAATAGGCCACGGTTGCTTTAATCCTATTCCAGTTTCATGCATCTTACACCCCATTAGCTCCTCTGACGAGGTTGCCGTCATAAACAGTATCCAGCCGTAAAAACTAATAGTGTTAATGGTTTTACGCTCCTTTTAACTACTGTGACAGGGGCGTGGTGGCGCAGCGGCCAAGCTGTTGACCTCTCTCCAAGGTGGACCTGGTTCGATTCCCGGTCAATGCATGTGAGATTTTCGAATTGAAATGCCATGTCCTGTGGTTCGGATTCCACGTAAAAAGAGATCCCGTGGCTCATGATCGTATGATTAACGGTCACGTAAACTCAAAGCTTCTTTTCATCTACCCTACTGTGGCTTTTAGAGACGCCGAGGTGCCGAAATTTTGCCCCAAAGGGGATCTTTAACGTGCCAATAAATCTTCTGACACGGCTCCATCGCATTTGCGCACTCTCAAATATCAACTGGCTGCACCAGGATTCGATCCTACAACCTTGGGAACAGCAGGTGAGAACGTTACCGCTGAACCACGCAGCCAGTTAGCCGTAAAAGCCATCCGCCACATAGAAAACTTGTCAATGTTATTGGTTTTACATCCCTTTTAACTAATGCGGTTTTTATAGGCGCCGCGCCGGGGTGCCGGAATTTTGCCCCGAGGGGGTGATTTCTTTTGACACGGTTTCCTCACATTTAAGTAATCTTGGCCATATAGAAAACTTATCTTATCTCAACCATGACAAGGGGCAGGAATACACACACATTACAGTAAGGTGAGGTACTGCTCGAGTCTAAGCTGCGTGAACCTGAGAGGAATGTGCATCGCGGACTTTTAGTAGTGGTGTTGACAAGTGATGAGGTTTCTCGGTCCGTGCATAGTACAGAACCAAATGCATTGGTCGGTGACTCACTCAGTCATTCCTAAAACCACAGTGGTTTGAGCAACGGCCGAATGTTAGCAGTATTGGAATAGAAAGGAATACCATATATCACGGTGGGCTGTTGACAGATCCTTTTCTTCACGCCCGACCCTTCCCTGCTCTTTCTCCTCTCCCCGCAAGTTCATAGAGCTTGGACTCGAGCAATACTTGGAAAAGCTATTTATCAATAATGTCGCCCGTTGTCAGTATCAAGTATATAAAATGCTATACGTCAGATCAGCTGAACGAACATAAGATTTCTAGGTCAGTATATTAAACTCAGACTATAAGATGTTGTTGATTGATTAAGGTGCTTTGCGACATCGTGGTCTTGTAGCCTCATGTACTTGAGTGTGTGTGGAATTTGTATAACCTGTATTATTGTGTTGGCTGTATCAATATGTGTATCTGTAATTCAGGTGAGGATTGGGAGGGATGTGGCCGTGACCTTGAGAGTTAGGTACCACCCCGGCATTTGCTTGGAGTCGAATTCGGAAACCACGCAAATCCTCTTCCAAGATGGCTGAAATGGGAATCGAACCCTCTTTTTCTCAGTATTGCCTCACGAGGCAGAGTGCATCCCGTTCCAGCTCTCAGACCAGAAATTATGGTATTTGAAGCCATTTTCAGTGTTGCCTTAGTAAATGAAAGTTTGATGCTCTTCAGTCGGTCAACACGAGTTTTTCCCAAAAGAGGTGGGTTATTCCCTAATCCTGAACAAAATTACATGAGATTAAGTAGACTATATATAAGTGTATTTATTAATCTCATGTAATTCTTTTCCGGATTAGGGAATAACCCACCTCTTTTGGGAAAAACTCGTGTTGACCGACTGAAGAGCATCAAACTTTCGTCTCAGACCAGAATTGTTTTTGGCAGTGCCGAGAATCGAACCCGGACCTCTGGGGCTAGCCACTACACCACCAGCCCATAAGAGGCTGCACATCATGATGGCTTTTACAGTAGCAAATTCAAAATCATGCAGAACAACCGGAAGACATCGCCGGAGGTCAAACCGTAACAAAACAACTTAAGCACCAATACGAAAGATTAACTTGCGTGATACGTGTACTTCTTATACGCCTGTCAACAGCAACCATTGAAGCGTTTAAGTTGCGCGATCACAGCGATTCTTTCTCGGTTTATTGAGATAATTGCATTCTCATCCAAATATCACTGTAACTCTTAAAAGCAGGATTTCTATTGTCTGCTTCCTATGCCTACATGTCGCAAAAGACAATTTCAAACTCTACGCAATTAAAAAAACTAAGCTGTTGCTACGTCTCTTCGTTAGCGTGTAATCTGATCTGTATGACCACCTCACGGTGTAATGGCTAACAATCTTGGTTTGTCGCCCCTGAGGTCCAGGTTCGATTTCCGGCTCTGCCAAGAAATTTAATTCTGGTCTCAAATGGGGTACACTCATACTGTTAATGTGGAGGCCGGTTCAATTACCACCTCAGATATCCGAGAAGTGGTTTTCCATGGTTCCTCACTTCTATTCCAGGAAAATGCCGGGATGGCTCCTAAATTATTGTCACGATCGCTTCCTACCCAATCCTATCTCCCTCCCAGTTACAAATTCGCACACTAGTAACTTACAGTCATCACAGTGACACAGGTTATCTGACAGTTTCCATATACACCCAAGTACTGTACCCAACTGGAGTTGGTACAAGCAGTTGGGTACAGTACACGGGGCTAATTGAACACAAGGCCGCAAACCCCTAAAATAATCAACAACGTAACGAGCATGCTAAGTGAACTGGGCTGGGATTACTGAAATCTAGAAGAAGGCAAAATGCTTATTCGCTCTTTACCTATCAGGTATTCATTCATAAATAGAACAACCGTTGACTGGAATGGACTTCCTAAAGTAGTTAAGGTCTATTTAAACTTAGAAGTGGCGTAACCGTGACGTTACCGGCACGTGATCCCGCCGGCCGTGAACTCAAAGTGATGTCTATTCACACTTAAACGTGGCATGATCGGCATCAGGCAGTGTTTTCTATACCACGGAAAATGGCGAAACTTGCAGAAGCTGATTTATAGACGATTGCTCTTATTTTGGATAAAGAGGAGGAGCAACAAGTGAGGAAACGGAAGTGGGTTCATCATGCCTGGAGAAAGAGAAGAACAGAAGGGGAATTTGCTACTCTTTATTTTTATACTCCATATATTATTCTTAAAATCCTTGTCCATGTACTTAGGGTTAGAAAGATGATACAGCATAAGATAATTGCGCAATTGTTCAATAAGTGTTTCATCATTCATCTATATAAAACTTTGAAATGAGCCAGTGACACGGCCGTGAAATGAGAAAAATATCGTTGGGGACTAAACTGACTGTCACGGTACAGCGACGGTTAGGGCACTGACTGCACTGTCACGGCCAGGTGCCGGTCGAGTGTGAACAACGCCACTCAATATCATGGAAGAATATTTTCAGGCTCGTCGGTAGAAGCAAGTGCCGGTCACGTGACGGTTACTCCACTGCTAAGTGTAAATAGACCTTTATACTGTGTACCGGGAAGCCTCCGCGGCTTAGGCGGCAGCACGCCGGCCCCTCACCGCTGGGTCCGTGGTTCAAATCCTGGTCACTCCATGTGAGATTTGTGCTGGACGAAACGGAGGCAGACAGTTTTTCTCCGGGTACTCCGGTTTTCCCTGTTTTCCAGCAACACTCTCCCCTATCATTTCATTTCATACGTAATTCATTTCATCATTGCCCCAGGGAAGTGCGATAGGCTTCGGCAGCCGGCACAGTTCATATCCTCGCGGCTAGATGGGGGCTTCATTCGTTCCATTCCCTGACCCGGTCGGTCGACTGGAAGCAGGCTGTGGATTTTCATCTTCACAGTGTACTGGCCACGGTGGGTGAGCGCGCTAGCTAGTTCGTGCCTCGGTGGAATCGGGAGAGCTTGGGTTCGAATCCCACATATGCCATTTTGAAAACGGTTTTCGTGCTTTCCCATTTTCCCCACTATTGGGACGGTTCCTTCCAATAGGTCCACGGCAGACTTCCTTCCAAAATCCCTTCCCTAACTAGACCCAAGTTAACAGTCACCAGGGTGATCGGCCTGTCACCACCCACAGTTGACTAAGTGTGCTCAGCTCTCAGACACTGTCCTTGCGAAGTTAGAGAAATGATCCCTCGCGGAGTCCGTGGGTAAAGCCGAGCTGGGAGGATAAGCGATTAAAAGACAGTTATACAAGGTAAATATATTTAAGGCAAAGCAGCACGCATTCCTCGTACCTAGGAGTTCCCAGGTTCAATTTCCGTCTCCACCGGAAATTAAAATGACAAAATACTCTTCTTTTCGAACTAAGTATATAACAATTTCAATTTCTCCTCTTGATTAATGAAGAAACACTCGGATGTTATTGGTCACGATAAGTGGGTATAATATCTTATTATATAATACGCTAAGACTAAGGTGTGAAAATGAAAATCCACAGCCTGCTTCCAGTCTCCGACCGGGTCAGGAATGGAATGAATGAAGCCCCCATCTAGCGGCGAGGATATGGACTGTGCCGGCTGCCGAGGCCTGACGCACTCCTCTGGGGCAATGATTAAATGAATGACAGATGAAATGAAATGATAGTGGAGAGTGTTGCTGGAATGAAATTTTGACAGGGAAAACCGGAGAACCCGGAGAAAAACCTGTCTGCCTCCGTTTTGTCCAGCACAGATCTCACATGGAGTGACCGGGATTTGAACCACGGACCCAGTGGTGAGAGGCCGGCGTGCTGCCGCGTAAGCCACGGAGGCTTACGCTAAGGTGTATGTATCACAAAACTCAAGCTCCTAAACCAGAAGGAGTTAGAAGGTGTGGTTTGTACCAAAATCTTCCAAATCGTCTCAATAGTACAGGAAAAATCTTGCATTTCTTGAAAAGTCAACGGAAATAATTTATTTGTTTATAAAGTGCTTTTAAACAAATAAACAAGACGATAGCCCCTGCGAGAACTCTGTCGCCTATAGCTCGCAGAGCACTAAACCGAGCGGGTAGTCTGTACACACGGGGACGCACACAATCCATTAAGCGAGAGTTCTCGCACGGGTCCGCTAGTTTAAATTATAATAGCTCCTACACAACCACTTTGAAGAAGATGTGCCTAACACACCCTGAAGCAGTATATAACAAGCAACAGTGTTAGATAAATAGAAGAGGGCATAAACGCCTATTCGCTCTGTATCTATCAGGCATTCATTCATAAATAGAGCAATCGTTGACTGGAATGGACTTCCTGGAGTAGTTATACAGGTAGGCCTAGTGGGGACAGCTCGGAGCTGTCTCAGGGAGGCCCTCTCGTCATGCTAAGGATCTAGAAATGTGTGCTCTCACAAATTTTGGCTACATGAAAGCAATTACTGTGGGAGACACATAGCAATAAATGAAGAGGGAAGTTGTGAGTGTTTGTAGATTATGAGTTGTTTGTAGGGGAAAGAACAATCCTTGAAATAGGATTAGTCAGGAACAAACAGAGTGCATGAAACATAACTTCTCTGTACAGCAACCACATCTAGTTATTGCTGCTGCGCCACATTTTTTCACTTTTCATTTTCTTCATTTTTTTTCATTCTTGACATTAAACTCTGTAGTATTATTTAAATGGAGTGGGTTTCTTGCAGTTAATCCATCCATACCGATGTATCCCGCTGCTGCACGGTAGCAGGTGACTGTGAATTGACCCGTCGAAATCAGCACTGTGTGAGATCTCGTGTAGCATGTATTTATACTGTTACGTGCCACCCCCCTAGTGGCACTTTTGTTAACTGGATTACGGTGGGGTACAAAGCACAACACCAATTACTGCTTAAAGAAATAATTAACTTTATTGTGGCCAGAAAATTACACGAATCAGCAAATACAAGCAATTAGGAGCCTTGCTCCAGTTTCGTCAAGTCTCTTCCTTGAGCGCTCTTGGCCCTTCCACTTGTCAACAGACCACAGAAGTTAATCCTGCCGCTAATGAGCCTAGTGGCCTTGACAGAACTACATGCAACTTCTTTCTAATGTGCGCCTACTACAGTACTTACGGGCACTTGCTGCGCGCTGTTCACCAGCTGGGAGAAACAATGTCACTGGATTTCGACACCACAATATCTGACACTCAGTGAAAGCACACTTACTCAGAACACGGCAGTCCCCTGTATGTTCCTCACTTCGCCGCTACACTAGGGGTTTCGCAAGTCACCACACTTCTGTCGCTCAGAATAAATGCTCACACTAGCTCGTAAAACACAACAACAACTGCTTCACGGGTCACTCTTATATAGCAGGCCGGTGACTCAATAAATGGTTCTAGATCCGTCCAGAGTCCACGGCTTCTCGAGGTTTCCACCGCTGGTCCAGTCACGAATCTTCTGGACTATCCCTTTGTCTGTAGTAGCCCTGTTGCATAAGGCGCGCGCAATACAGGAGGCAAGCCACAGCCCGGCCCCTGGGGCAGTTGTGACTCAAGCGGCGAGCGATGACACAAACTCACAGCCGTAACACCACCCCCTTCCTAAAAAGGCTGATCGTCCCGATCAATCATTGGTCCGTCTGTGTCCCTCCGTAGGCTGCCAGGCGATCTCGATGCACGATCTTCATCTTCGCACTCGGGCTCCGCTGGATCCTGTAGACGACATCGTTGATCCGTTTCACGACTCGGTACGGGCCCTCCCAGGACTTCTGCAGTTTGGGTGACAGGCCTTTCTTCCGTAATGGGTTGAAGAGCCAGACCAGGTCGTCCTCGTGGAATCCGCCGGCATCCGTCTGCTGGTCGTATCGGGTCTTCATTCTGTCGGTCTCGATCCGCAGTTTCCTCCTCGCGAACGCGTGCACGTCCTCCAGTTGGTCGACCAGTTCTTGACAATACTGGCTTACCGGGATCGGATCATTCCCAGGTCGGCCAAAGGCAAGATCGACAGGTAGACGGAGCTCCCTCCCAAACATGGCCCGGGCTGGTGTGCACCCGGTGGCTTCATGCACGGCGGCGCGGTAGGCCAGGAGAAATAGTAGAAGATGTTTGTCCCAATCCCTCTGGTGCTCGCTGACGACTATTCGAAGATGGTTCTCGATGGTGCGATTGAATCGCTCTACCATCCCGTCGGACTGAGGGTGTAGTGGCGTTGTCCTTGTCTTCCGGATTCCCAGCAGCTGGCATAGGTTCTGGAACACCTGCGACTCGAAGTTCCTCCCTTGGTCGGAGTGCAGCTCCAGGGGTACTCCGTACCGGCTGACGAATTCCTTCACCAGGGTCTCTGCAATCGTCGCGGCTTCTTGGTTAGGGAGCGCATACGCCTCCGGCCATTTGGTAAAGTAGTCGCTGACGACTAATATGTAGCGGTTCCCTGCCTCGCTTAACGGGAATGGCCCAGCAACATCGATGGCCACTCTCTCCATGGGGCCGCCCACGTTGTAGGTCTTCAGTGGACCCCGTCGTCTTCGTCCTGGGCCCTTGCTGGCTGCGCAATCGTGGCACCTCGCGCAGTGGTTCTCCACGTCTGTTCGGCATCCGATCCAGTAGAACCGCTCTCTCAGCTTCTCCAGGGTCTTCTTTATCCCTAGGTGTCCACCAGATGATCCTCCATGAACTTCCTTCAGGACTTCCTCCGTCATAGCCTTTGGAACGACGACTTGTTCCCGAGATGTCTTCCCGTCGGTGCTCTCCCAGGTACGGCAGATGAGGCCATCCCTTACAATCAGCGAGTCCCACTGTGCCCAGTAGGACTTAAACTTTGGGCTGCAGTCACTCACAATGTTCCACCCGGGTCTGGGGACACAGGCCCTCTTCCTTTCGGCTATCAGTCCCAGGTCATCATCTTCCGCTTGCGCCCGCGTGAAAGATTCGCGGCTCCAGCTCCCTTGAAGTTCCACGGTAGTCCTTCGGCACTGTATCCCGGTGTTCTCCTCCCTTCGGGCACAGAAGGTGCAGTTTTCTGGGCACGGTCTTCGTGACAGGGCGTCGGCGTTAGAATGCAGTTGGCTTTTCCTGTGCTGAATCTCAAAGTTATACTGTTGAAGCCTCTCTAACCACCGCGCGAGTTGACCCTCGGGCTGCTTGAAGTTCAGGAGCCACCGCAGGGATGCATGGTCGGTCCTGATGAGAAATTCTTGCCCGTACAGGTACTTGTGGAAGTGTTCAATGGTCTTCACGATGGCGAGCAGCTCCTTCCTGGTGACGCAGTAGTTCCTTTCTGGCTTTGACAAGGCCTTGCTGAAGTAGGCCACTACTCTCTCCTCGCCGTCCACTACCTGCGACAGGATTCCCCCTATGCCAAAGTCGCTGGCATCGGTATCAACGATGAACCTTGTTCCAGGTCTGGGGTAGGCCAGAATAGGCGCGGTGCACAGGGCCTGCTTGAGTTGCTCGAAGGCATTGTGGCATTCTGCTGTCCACGTGAAGAGTTGGTCCTTCTCAGTCAGTCGATGTAAAGGTTTGGCGATGTCGGCGAATCCTCTCACGAAGCGACGATAATAAGTGCAGAGTCCCAGGAAGCTTCGTAGTTGCGACTTGTCCTTCGGAACTGGCCACTCCCTCACAGCTGCGGTCTTCTCTGGGTCGGTGCGCACCCCTTCCTCGGAGACGATATGCCCATGGTACTGGACCCGCTTCTGGAAGAGCTGACACTTCTTGGGGCTCAACTTCAGCTGGGCAGCCCGTAGCTTCAACAAGATCTCCTTCAGGTTGCTGTAGTGCTCCTCGAAGCTCCTCCCCAGAACGATGACGTCGTCTAGGTATACCAGGCAGGTCTTCCAGTGTAGTCCCCTCAGAATGGACTCCATTAGCCTTTCGAAGGTTGCAGGGGCGTTGCACAGACCGAATGGCATGACGGTGAACTGCCAGAGTCCGCTGCCCACAGAGAACGCCGTTTTCTCGCGGTCCTTAGGGTGGACCTCCACCTGCCAGTAGCCACTCTTCAAATCCAAGGTGGAGAACCATCTTGATCCTGATATGGTGTCCAGCGTGTCGTCGATCCGGGGTAGAGGGTAGCTGTCCTTTTTCGTGACGTCGTTCACCCGCCTGTAGTCCACGCAGAACCTGGTGGAACCGTCCTTCTTCTTCACTAGCACGACCGGAGAACTCCAAGGACTATGTGATGGCTCGATCACCCCTTGCTCCTTCATCTCTTCTACCATCCGGTCGACTTCGGCTTGCTTGGCTAGCGGGACACGTCGGAATGGGGCCCTAATCGGTGCGCTGTCCCCAACGTCGATTCTGTGCTGGACCAAGCTTGTCCTGCCGAAGTCTTTGCTCCCCACGGAGAAGATATCCTGGAATTCGCGTAGCAGGTCCTGAAGTTGGCGTGATTGCTCTTCGTCTAGATGGTCCTGGGATCCTTGGTACAGCTTCTGTAGTTCTTCTGGCAGGGCGCGTCTTCTTCGGTTGTCCGTCTGCAGGTGTCCGTCCGTCGTATCTGTGATGCGGGCAATCCAGGTAACGGGCTCGCAGACTCCTAGGTTGGTGTCCCGGTGAACCGTAATGTCGTAGTCGTTCAGGTTGGACAGGCGGACGTACGGCCGAGACGTCGTGTTGATGAGAGTCTTGGCAACTAGCAATCCTTTTGTCTGGATGTCCTCATATTTTGGCTCGATAACAGCCGCCACTCCCTCAGCAGTTCCGTCGACAATTACGGCAGCGCTGACCTCCGTCCTGGCGGGAACGATGACGTCCTCTCTCAGCCTTACTCGTCGTGCGGTGACGGCCTCGTGTTCTGGTTGCAAAGCAAGTTCCTCACCTCCGAAGTGCAGAGTGTTGGTACTCAGATCCAAGATGATGTTGTTCTGGTCCAGGAAGTCCAGTCCGACGATCACTTCATTTGATACGTCAGCCACAAGCACTGGATGCTTTATCGCCCGTCGACCAATGACGAACTCCAGTGATGCTTCGCCGTGTACCGGTGCGGTCTCTCCGGTCGCGGTTATTAGCTGGAGGTTCCTTTGTGTGGGTTGCACTCTCCACTTCGGGATCACGGTGGGACTGACGATGGTCCTCGATGCTCCCGTGTCGATTAGCATGGGCCAGCTCTCTCCGTTGACGACTCCGTTGACCATCAGGCTGCTATTATCCCTCCGTAACTGCGTCACACGAACTTGGACTGCCGGGGCTTGACGACTGTCACAAGCCAACCTTTGCCCCCCTAGGCTGGCTGATACTTGCTTTCCTGGGCCGCGCGGTTTCCCTACGACTGACTGTCCCGACGGAAACCCTTGGCGGCGGCGATCACCGCAGTCCTTGCTCAGGTGGCCTCTCTTACGGCAGGTCCAGCAGGTCGGTAGTCCTCTTCCGGGCCGCCTCTCCGGATGTCCTTCGGCTACGTTTTTGCTGGTGGTACCGCGACTATCGAAGAAACGGCTTGGCGCCTCCATTAATTCGTCGGCCAGGGGCTTGGTCTCGCTGGTTTTTACTGGTTCGTCGACGTCCACTTGACGCACCCGCGCGTGCATTCTAGATGCCTGTTTCGCCGTCTCAAACTCAAGTGCGTGGCTCAGCGCATCTGCCAGGGTCTTATTGTGCGCGAGTCGCAGCGCCTGTTGAGTGTCCGAGTCCCGTAGTCCGTCGGTGAAGGTTTGCGTCGCAATCTGCTCCAGAAAGTCGGCCGGCGCTGTTGGGTAGGCTACCCTTACGAGGCGTGCGATGTCCATCTCGAACTCCTGCAGGGTTTCCGCGTTCTTTTGTACCCGGGTCCGGAGCTGCATCTGGTAGGCCTGCTGAAGATGGCTATCCCCATATCGGGACTCCATATGGGCGATCAGTGAAGCGTAGTCCTGGGATCCAGTCGGGATGGCCTGAAGGACGTTAAGGGCGTCCCACTCAGCGCTACAATGAGAGCTGTAGCCTTTTCCGTGCTGTTCCAGTTGTTTATGGAACAGGCTGCCTCGAACTGACGTAAATAGGTGCTCCACGGGACCTTTCCGTCGAAGGTTGGGGGCGTCACTCTGCTCTGTCCCGTTCCTGGTGTCCCCGGTGTACCTGTGGGCGGGCGTCGGCGCAGCTCGGCAACTTCCTCTTGAAGAGCGTTGACTTTCTCTTCCACCCCCGTGAGTGGGCGTTGGCGCAGTTCGGCAACTTCCTCTTGTAGGGCTTTGACTCTCTCATCCACCCCGGTCGGCGGGCGTCGGCGCAGCTCGGCGACTTCCTCTTGTAGGGCTTTGAATCTATCTTCCATCCCTGTCGGCGGGTGTCGGCGCAGCTCAGCAAATTCCTTCTGTAGAGCGTTAAATCTCTCTTCCACCCCCGTCAGCGGGCGTCGGCGTAGTTCAGCAACTTCTTCTTTTAAGGCGTCGAACTTATTTTCCACTGCCGTGACTTCCTCACGCAGACCCAGTTCTAATTTCTTCAAGTCCTGTGCTAACTCATTCTGCCCGTCTTCCATCTTCTTCTGGCCGTCCTCTATCTTCTTGGTTAAATTCTTCTGGCCATCTTCTAATTTAGCAGTTAGGTCCTCGGCTAACTTCTTCTGGCCGTCTTTTAGTTTGGCAATTAGGTCCTCGGCCAACTTCTTCTGGCCGTCCTCCATCTTCTTCTGGCCGTCCTTTAGTTTGGTAGTTAGGTCCTCGGCCAACTTCTTCTGGCCGTCCTCCATCTTCTTCTGGCCGTCCTCCATCTTCTTCAGGTCCTCCGCTAACTTATTTTGACCGTCTTCCATCTTCTTCTGGCCGTCTTCTAATTTGCAAGTTAGCTCCTTGGTTAAATTCTTCTGGCCGTCTTCTATGCCATTTAACTTTTCTAGCAATGCTGCCAATTGCGCCTCCATTTTAGTTGTTTGCCTTGTAAAGGGCATGCACTCACAGGAAAATTTAAAAAAAATTGACCTGCTCGGGTTTTGAAACCAGGACCGTCAGGTGTTGTGCTTGAGTTCGTAATCCGGCTTCTGACACCAGTTGTTACGTGCCACCCCCCTAGTGGCACTTTTGTTAACTGGATTACGGTGGGGTACAAAGCACAAGACCAATTACTGCTTAAAGAAATAATTAACTTTATTGTGGCCAGAAAATTACACGAATCAGCAAATACAAGCAATTAGGAGCCTTACTCCAGTTTCGTCAAGTCTCTTCCTTGAGCGCTCTTGGCCCTTCCACTTGTCAACAGACCACAGAAGTTAATCCTGCCGCTAATGAGCCTAGTGGCCTTGACAGAACTACATGCAACTTCTTTCTAATGTGCGCCTACTACCGTACTTACGGGCACTTGCTGCGCGCTGTTCACCAGCTGGGAGAAACAATGTCACTGGATTTCGACACCACAATATCTGACACTCAGTGAAAGCACACTTACTCAGAACACGGCAGTCCCCTGTATGTTCCTCACTTCGCCGCTACACTAGGGGTTTCGCAAGTCACCACACTTCTGTCGCTCAGAATAAACGCTCACACTAGCTCGTAAAACACAACAACAACTGCTTCACTGGTCACTCTTATATAGCAGGCCGGTGACTCAATAAATGGTTCTAGATCCATCCAGAGTCCACGGCTTCTCGAGGTTTCCACCGCTGGTCCAGTCACGAATCTTCTGGACTATCCCTTTGTCTGTAGTAGCCCTGTTGCATAAGGCGCGCGCAATACAGGAGGCAAGCCACAGCCCAGCCCCTGGGGCAGTTGTGACTCAAGCGGCGAGCGATGACACAAACTCACAGCCGTAACAATACATTCGTAAGAGGATTCGATTTTTATTCATTCATTTCTTTATTTCTCCATGGTAATATGTTAATATACATTTGGGAGTCGTCAAATCATAAAATACATAATAACAGGGGTACAGGTAAACAAAAACAAACACTATGTGCACATCGTCTCGAATTCTTCTACGGAATACATTGCCTTGTCTGAGAGCCATTTTTAAAATGTTAATTTAGATGTGAAAATGATTCTGACATTTCTTAGAGTTAGGGGCAAAAGTTAAAATATTTGGAGGCAGTATACAAGGGATCTTTTTTTTCTGAAAGCTCCTCTATAATATTGACAGTGAACATCCATTTTCTTTCTAGTGTTGTACGAATAAAGATCAGAAATATTTACAATATTAGCATTTCCAGTTAGAATTTGTCTCTTAATATAAGTTATGTCGCCTCCGTAGCGTAGCGGCCAGAATGGTTAGTTTTCGCCCCGGAGGTCCTGGGTTCGATTCCCGGCTCAACCACGAAATTTGAAAAGTGGTACGAGGACTGGAACGGGGTCTACTCAGCCTCGGGTGGCCCAAATGAGTAGAGGGGGTTCGATTCCCCCTCAGCCATCCTCGAAGTGGTTTTCCGTGGTTTCCCACTTCGTCTTCGGGCAAATGCCGGGATGGTACTGCACCCGTATCCACGTGGTCTTACCGGGTGAAATCCGAAGAAAATACAGGATCGTAGAATCTGGAAGCCCCGGCAGAAAATAACCCCCAAGACACCACCACCAAGGATAGACCATGGATAGGAATACCATAAAAATTAAAAAGAATGTGATAAGAAGATGCCAGTGGTCTATAAAAAAAATGAAAAATAGCCCAAAGTGAGCAACCAAGACTCTTAAAGATAATTAAATTAATCTAATCTCGGGCGCGTTAAAAAGCATCCTAGCTAATAACCCACTGGTTCTCGAAGCACATTCTAATTCGAATAGAAATCACTAAGTCATCGTATGAATTTTTTAAATTTAACAAAGGTTTATTAACTGAAACCGCAGTGTCGTGAAGTAGAAACTCCACTGAACAAAAGTTTATAATCTTATGCCTCTGCCGAAGCATGAAAAATGTTTACGTAACAACGGCCTTAATTAGGCCACACAAACTGCCTATCGTCTCATCATTATGAACGAAGTTCAAAAAAAAAATTTTTTTACACACAAAATATTCTGATATGATCGACCCTCTTCGACATATTTATAAACATATTCCATTCAATCGTAGCAATTAATATATACATATTTTACATAAGTACATTTTATTTCTGAGATTTAGTTGCGCCTAGAATTATTCATTACCGTTAATTTCATGTATTCATATACAGTTATTTGGTTTCAATTTTCAAGTCCGTGCCGTCCTAAATGACAAACAATTAAGCTAATCGGACGTCGTATTGTTAATTATAGTGATTATGTTTCAATTCACTTTCTCACAGATATTAGATTTTCTATCATTCAATATTTTAGTTATAAATAGCTCATGTTTATACAAGTATTAATATTACAGTCTTTCCAATCAAACTCTATTCTAAAAACAATTGTTACTAAATCTTAACAAATATTAACGATGTTGTTACAATACTTGGTTTCTTAAATGTTGGATTCAAAATTGTACATTAGCTTTCCACTAGCTAAAATCGTGACTCAATTTCACGTTCAAAATAATACACCGTAGTGCACTCAGCAATAGCTCTAAAGCTAATTCAGTGCTGAAAAAAATTGATATTGACTATCCACATATGTCAAATATCTCTTAAATTGCAATTCAAATACGCAGACAAAATTCCATTATTACCATATCATCGCTTAACAGCCCTTAATAAATTTCCAAACATTACGAATATTACACAAGTTTTTATACAATCATGGATAAATATGTTGCTTCAAATTAGCCAAAAGTTAAATTGTCGAGAATAATCTTTATCAGAACAGTGATAAAATATTGTATTCACGAGTCTAATTAACTGTGTGAGAATTCGAAGTCTGTCACCTCGATTATGACTTACATATATTTTAAACATTTCTCTCCTTACATTACATAGCATTACTAATTACATTTTCTCAAACAAAGTATTTCTTTCGTGTATCTCAACCGACCACTGTGAAACGAACGATTCAGTTTTCGCATAATTGAAAATAATCCTACTGGAGATCCTCCTCAAAGGAAAACACGTCAAAACTACAGCATGGGAAAGAGCCTATCTTGAGAAGGTACAAATTAACCATTAGATTTGAACGTTAAACCAAATTGGAGTTTCCCATAAGAATCCACAAAAATTTAAAAACTGAACGAGCTCACAAAGGGAGTCGAAATTAAAAGAATTTCAAAAATCTGGATTACCAGAAATAAATTCGCACAATCGCAAAGAATCACACTAGAAATCACTATGTTCCATGTCTATGCTCCATCTGCCAAAAATATAGACCTGAATGTCTATCCAATAACTTGCATGAGCTTTCAAAAATATTCAAAGTCAAATTCAAAAAGTCCAGAGAATTTGTTCAGAGTCGAATTCACGTCTACGACGGATTATGAGACATCTGCTTGAGCTAGAATTATTCTTATATAATTTTAACGTCGTCTTCTCCCTATAAGTTTTCTCATGTTGTCTTCCCAACAAACTATATTCTTCTATCTTATTCCCAAATTACATCTTAATGAAAGCAAGGTAATGTTCAAAGTAACACTACAATAACTACTAAATTGAACAACAAAGTGAATTACATACTCGGACAGAAATGATTAAAGAATCACCCTAGCCCTCGTCTGTAATTCTTAACTACTCTAATCAAAATTGGTGAAAAGGAACATTCAAAAGCATGACAAATTCATACTGTCTACTAAAAGAAAACTTCCAACTACCTTGTTGAAGTTCTAGTTGAATGAAGTGAGAATGCTATAACACATACTCCTGCCTGGGATCGAAACCTATCTGCTCAGCTGGACCGATCACGAAACGACTGGATATCAAGAAGGCACGATTACCGTTCGTGAACGAGACGAAGCTATCATAAGTTCGTTTGACAAAGTTCATAGTTCTTTCACTTGCTAGAGAGCACGACAACATTGATGTAGTAAGCCAAGCCAGTTTCATTATGTAGCAGTACAAATTGTCATTCAGACTTTCACAGTCTCTTCAATCTTCTCTTATAAAGCCTTATACTGTAGTTGCTCAAATTGGAATCAAGTAATCATCCTGAGTATTCAACGCTGCTATGTGATACATTTCTCGTCTGTGTTTATCCCATATTCTGCATCTTCATATCGCAGCAATATCTCTCTCTCCTCATATCATTTATGACAATCATGGCTAAAGCTGTTTATTCTGTACTGCAAAGTAGAACACGTTGTTGTACCATTGGCTTAAGAAGAAGTTATCATACTTGAATGCAAGTTCACTGTGCTCAAATTGAAGGCTAACACTGTCTGAAACTATAATAAGATCAGACGAAAATCCTATCACGTTATACTGTAACACGTATATGTCGGATCAACTCCATGTTACCGAACAAACACGATTTCACGGCAACGCACGTACATGTGCTCAGACCAGAGAGCTCTGTGGCCATCCTCGCTGAAATTGTATTCACTAATCAACTGTTCGTTTGCTCCCGCAAATCATACTGTCTCCAGGTGATCCACAATGCACCTTGTTCTCTGATCGACAGTAACTATCGATATATGTATCATTGCCGAGTTTGATAATCACATGATATAATACTGTCTGCATTTATACTCATATAAAAGTTCTCAGTTATATTCCTTTATCCACAGGATGCATTTCCCATTCTTTGTTTCATACTGCATTGTGTATATTGCTCTACCACAGTGTTCAAAATAACGACAGTGGTGCTGTGTCCATCTTGTATTCAATACAGGTATTAAAATGTCAAACATGTGGTCGTCGGTCTGTACGGCGGGTTGCTGATTGCTCCTAACCTTGCTACAGTACTACCGCGCACCTGCATTTCAAAGGAATTTCGCAGTACTGCCATCAGTGTTATTGCCAACTTAACCTATATCCAACTAAATAAAAAATACGGTCTCAGTACCTTCTTCAAGGCCACGGCCGCCTCCTTCCCTCTTCCTTGTCTATCCATCCTAACCTTCCCTTACCTTCCCTCATGAGGCCCCTGTTCGCTTTGCAGGTGAGGCCGCCTGGGCGAGGTGTCAATCCCACCTCACCAGTTGTATCCCTTCCGATTCGATGTTCCCAGCTCTAGGACACTGCCCGTAGAGGCGAGATCCCTCGCTGAGTCCGTGGGTTCCACCAACCTGGAGGGTAAACGACTATAAAAAATAAAAAATAAGTTATATAGAACAATTGAGTACGTACAGTGATAGTAATGTCATTATTCGGATTGTTTGTGTTTTTAAGTCCCTTTCAATATCTTAGAGAGCGTAAACCAAACATAACACGGATTGCTCTCTTCTGGAGGATAAATATATTGCTTAAAACTTCCTTTGTTGCACTGCCATATTGATTTATACCATAAACCAGGTGGAAGTGAAACATGCCACTTGGGGTTATTTTCTCAGCTAGACCAATATTACCTATACACATTTGACCATAGTGGTCAGAAATACCAACATCGTAGTCCTCTGCCACACAATTGTCTAAAGGAAAATCTGTAATAATATTATCAATGCATGTTGCTGAATGTGCTGTAATTCTATGCTCATGGTTTCATGCTAAATGAACTTACTAATTGTTAAAAATAATTAGGGCAGATGTGTCCATATAGCACGTCGTGCGACCTGCCCGTGCTTCTGGCGCAGACGGCTTTGTAGCGATAGTGGGCGAAGACTATTTGCTTGTCTCTCTCGCTCGCTTTCCCGTCTCACTCCTTCCCGTACTGCCTTCGCTGTGTTGAGGTTGATCGGTCGAACGTCAAACGGGATTCAGTATAATGTAAATATGAAAACTAATTGAAACAAGACGAAAACAAGGAGTATTTCTGACTGTTTTATTACGAAGCACGTAATCTGAAAGTAGCGGTACGCGAAGAAACGCTTGTAGATGTGTCGGACAACCAACGCATTGGACGAACCGTTTGTTTGTTTGTTTGTTTACATTACATTTCGTGCGCTAGCGATCCTAACTTGACTCGGTCGGATACAGTGAAGAGCTGTCGCAGCGCCGGCAGCCAGCCCATCCAAGAGAGGCAATGCCGGCGTGCAGCGCAGAATAGCTATACAGGGTGAACAAAAAATGCCGCACTTGGAGGTCGACATGCTGTTCCTCGTCGAAATTCACGAAAAAAGTTTATGTTGCAAAACCTAGTCCCGCCAATAGGTTTAACAGAAATGCGTGTTAAGAAACGAGGCTCTGGCAACGTTGTAACTGCATGCAGCGTGGCCAAAGGCAGGTCCCAGGAACTCGTCGCTCTGCCGGAGCTTTCTCTGTACATTCCGATGCACTGCAGAATGTGACAGTGTTGCCAGCTTCTCGTTTTCATACTTGTGTTTTCAAACAGCACCCGATCCGAATTTGCTATAGACACTTTTGTCTTGCAATTGGTTGAGGAATCCCATGCCGACCTCCAAGTACGGCATTTTTTGTTCACCCTGTATAGTACGGTGTGCGTGCAGAGGCTGACCGCCGCTGATTTAGGGGCTGAAGTTCATATGTTTTGTGAGCTGGTATTATTTCAACTGTTAATTTGTCTGAATCCCGATTATCTTCCTCTAGAATTTTTTCTGACATTTGCAGTGTCATTGTTGTCGCCGTGTGAGCCTAAAAGGAGCAGGTTTCTTGCACTTGAAAATGGTAGGAAGGCGTCTTTTATAAACGTAGTGAATTTCTTTGTCACTTTTCCTGGCGAACTATATTGCACAGTTAAATTGTTTGGCTTGATCATTTTTTTTTCCTGGACATTGTTACTCTTACGCCAGTTGGCACGTATATAATAACAAATAATTTTGGCATTAGTTTCCCTGATGAAGACACTATAAGCATGATTGTATACAAATTTGTGGTCGCCCCTTTCGATTGCACCGCTCCCTTCATGTCCCGCGTACCTTTACACTCTAAAGTTCTCACCATGGCCATTTCTTAAACCACGCTCATCGGCATTGTAAATATACAGGGTGATTCTTATTAACGTTTAAAACTCTCTGTAGCGACGTAAATGGCATTGAGACAAGTAATTTGATATAGGACACTTAGGGTCGCAAGTGTCCAGAAATACCTTAAAAGTTAACCACAACTGTTAAACATATGACGTCATCAGGTGACGGCTCAGCTCGAGCGGTCAGGTCCGTGCACTCTTACGCACACCAAAGCATCCAAAGCAAACGTTGAATGTCATATCACTCTGGCTCCGTGTCTGACTTGGGCGCGTGGGGTTCGAGGTATACTTTTAAGGTATTTCGGGACACTTGCGACCCTAAGTGTCCTATATCAAATTACTTGTCTCAATGCCATCTACGTCGCTACAGAGAGTTTTAAACGTTAATAAGAATCACCCTGTATATTAGCCTTTAGTTGAAGTAACTGTAGAGTTCCTATGTTTGTTGGATTAGGTACGGCGTTTTTCATCATTTCTTGGTAGTACATAGTTAGAGCGCAGAGTACAGGCAGCTGAGATGAGATTCCTGAGAAGTATGGTCCAGAAAACGAGGAGAGACAGAGTGAGAAATGAAGATATACGGAAAGAACTGGGAGTACAGAAACTAAATTACAAACTGGAGCAAAACAGATTGAGATGGTTTGGACATGTCAAACGGATGAATGAATTAAGGCTACCAAGACGAGCACTGGAACGACGGATGACAGGGAAGAGAGGACGAGGAAGACAAAGAATGCGTTGGATGGACTCGGTGGAGAATAGCATTAGAAAACGGAACCTGGATTGGAACACCGTGTCGGAAGAGGAATGGTGGAATGACAGAACAAAGTGGAGATGAACCATATTTGCCCCCACCCAGTGTCAGCTGGAAAAGGGGAAATGAAGAAGAAGAAGAAGACATAGTTATAATGAAAAGTAGACTTTGGTAAAAGAAAATTACCTCTACCAACGTTAATTTTGTTAAGTTAGGCTAGGTCTATTCCATTTATCAGGTTTTTGAAGTAAAGATTTGTTTTATTACGTTAGGAGAATATCCCTCAACGTCACAACAGCACTCAAGCACCTTTGAAGAAGACCGTGTCTGCCGCTAACTTTTACAGCTTCAGAATATTTGAGCTTGAGGGTGATAATTCTTATCTTTAGTTATTTCGCAATCTTCTCAATCAGTTTCAGGTTGATATGTATGCAAAGATTGAGACAGAGAGACTACTTTGGATTCGCATCAATCAGAAAAAGTTGAGAAGTGAGGAATATGTGCACCTGAAGGACGCAATGAGTAAAGCTGTCAGCCGTTTGTCAGATATTGGTAAAATGGTCGTCTTGCCGTCGACTTTCACAGGAGGCCCGCGCTATATGCATGAACGCATGCGCCATTTTGAACGTCCTGATTTTTTATAACATTCACCTGCAATCCAAAATGGTCCGAAGTAGTCGAGCACCTGAAACAAGGTCAACAAACTCAAGATAGGCATGATTTGGTTGCACGGGTATTCCATTTGAAAGTCAGGCACATGATAAGACTTCTTAATAAGGGTTGTATCTTTGGTCCTTCAAGGTGTCACATGTATTCCATTGAATGGCAAAAGCGAGGATTACCTCACGTTCAAATACTTCTGTGGCTGGAAGAAAAGCTAAGGCCTGAAGACCCTGACAAGGTGATCAGTGCTGAGATTCCTGACCCAAATCTTGACCCTGCTCTCCATGAGATTTTCAAGGCAACAATGATCCACGGTCCATGTGGAGTTCTCAACAGGAGTTTTGTCTTGCATGGTGGAAGAAGTATGCAACAAGAAGTACCCCAGAACACTCATCAAGGAAACCCAAACCGGGGAAGATGGGTATCCCAAATATCGCAGGCTGCCCACTTCGGAGGATGGGGTTTCTAATATTGAAAAGGGAGTGGAAATTGACAATAGCTGGGTGGTACCCTATAACCCCGTCCTATCTCGCACCTTCTCAGCTCATATCAATGTTGAGTACTGCAACTCTGTAAAGTCAATAAAATACATTTGCAAGTAAGTTAACAAAGGTTCCGACCAAGCTACTTTTAGCATCGGAGAGTTTGACGGAGTTGCGAGATATGAATCAGGACGTTACATCAGCAGCTCAGAGGCGGCTTGGCGCATATTCTGTTTCCTCATACATGAATGCTATCCTTCGGTTATGCAACTTGCCGCCCACCTCGAGAACGGCCAGCGGGTTTACTTTTAATGAAGACGACGTTCGTGACCAGTTTAACAGCCCTCCAAACACAACTCTTCTTGCTTCCTTCGAACTATGCCGATTCGATAAATTTGCTTCCAACACTTTTATATTGTGAAGTTCCATCCTATTTCGTTTGGAAAGGTAAGAAGTTCCGTAGAAGGAAACAAGGAAAGCCAGTCCCAGGCCATCCTGGTGTGAAAAAAGATCAGACCCTTGGCAGAGTTTACACCGTTCACCCTGGTAATGCCGAGTGCTACTACCTCCTCCTCCTTTACATAAACTCCCTGGCCCTCAGTTTTTACTGACCTCAAAACCGTGGCAGGGGTGGTTCAACCAACATTTCAAGCGGCATGTAAAGCCCTTGGCTTGCTAGAGGATGATGCGCACTGGGACCGCACACTAGAGGAAGCGTCCTCCGCCGACTCTCCCTCAAGATACGCGAGCTGTTTGCCATCTTACTGGTGTTTTGACAAGTGAGTGATCCCATCATGCTCTGGAAAAAAACACAAAGACAGCCTCGCGGAAGATGTGGTGAGAGAGGTTCAGAGGCATTGTGCTGATGTCAACCTGGTCATGGGTGTTATCTACAACAGGTGTCTGGTGCTTCTTAAGGGTTTAGTACTAAAAATGCCTGGTCAACAACTGGAACGCTTTGGACTTCCGTCGCCTTCTCGAGAACAAGACTCCGTCTTTGTTCACCGAGAATGTCAGTGAACTATCATACGACACAATTAAGTTGTCCAAAGTGATTGCTGATAATGTTCCAAAATTGAACAACGAACAGAGATTGGCCTATGACGAAATAGTTCGAAGTGTTGTTTCAGAATGTGGTCAGCTCTATTTTCTGGATGCACCAGGCGGAACTGGCAAAACCTTACTGATTAATCTCCTGCTCAGTACATTTAGAAGTCGACAGAACATAGCCATCGCAGTCGCCTCCTCGGGTATTGCAGCAACCCTACTGGATGGTGGACGAACAGTGCATTCTGCCTTCAAGCTCCCTCTTAACTTCAGTCACGCGGCATCTGCCCTTTGTAACATCTCTGCAGTTTCCTTTGAAAGTCTGCTACGCCACGACAATTAACAAGGCTCAGGGGCAGAGTTTAAAAGTAGCTGGCGTGGATCTGAGAAGTGACTGTTTCGCACATGGTCGACTGTACGTGGCATGCTCCAGAGTCAGTTCTTCTGGTGGCTTAGTCATTCTGCAGCCTGAGAGAAAGACCAGAAATGTAGTTTACCGAGAAGTGCTTAGGCATTAAAAACACTCTCGATAGACATGGCAGTAGGCTAGGGGACCTGCCTTAAATCAAAGCTCGCCGTCGTATATTGCACCCGATTTCCAATTTCAACGCTCCATGTTGCCGTCATTATCTTCCACTACAGGAAAAATTTATATAACTAATGTTATAACGGGATTCCAAATGTTATTGCGGGCGAAGCCGCGGGTAACAGCTAGTATTTAATATATTCACAGTGTCCAACACTGTGGTAGATATCACACAATTTAACAAAGGGATACTGAACAGCCATCAACATTAAAGTCTGTCTGAGCGCTGCTTGCCTTGTGCCTGCATATAGAATGCAGCACGTGCTTCCCGATAAACTAGTTCGCAACCCAAGGCGCACATTTCTTCTTCGTATTTTGCATTTTACAGCAAATGCTCCTGTTGTAAAATTGTGCATACAGGCCTAGTTTGCAAAGCTGAATGTTTTTCTGTCTCAAGAGGAGGTTTACTTGTCAGCTGCCCAGTGGATGGAGGGTTAGATCACTAGATTTAAACTACAGGCTTAGTTTGGCTTTTGCCATCTTACGTTATTCAGGGTAGACGTGCTTGTCTGTTCCATCCAGAAGAGTATTTTTACAGTCAACGCTGGTTTAACTTGGAAACTGTCCGATTCAAGGATGACAACAAGCTGTGGTAAGGAAGCTATTATTAGGCCTACATACTAGCGGAAGCTGTTATCAGCAATGTTTCTGTGATATACGATAATAGGAAGAATTATCATGGAATAGTCTGTCTCTGCTGAATAAATGATGATGCTGGCTGAAATTCATCTGTCATAGTGTCAACACAAAAAAAAAAAACGTACTTGAGCACTTATGTAGCCGGTGTGTATAGTACAGGGATACCACCAAGTCCCGTTACCCACTACAATAACCAACATAAACCCCTAAACTTAAATAAATAATATGAACAACAGTTCTTTAGAGAAGATTTCCTGTTATATGAATCATTACTTGTCCAAAGGATCAGTTTGTGAATCGTCATTCAAATGGCAAAGGATAATACGTCGCCAGGTTCTGAGTGACATATTTTGGAGCATTGCTGGTGCAACTTCAGTGAAAGCTTGTCTCATACAGTATCTTCTTTTAGTTTGTCAGTGGTAATGTGAAGGTTTTGTGAAACGATACCCATAATGAACCCCCACAGCAAATAATCATATGTGGTGAGGTCGGAGCTTCGTGGTGGCCAGGCATGTCAGCACAGGAGAACCACGACCAAATCCAACTGGAATGGCTTCATTAAGATATTCGTGTACTGCGGTGGCATAATGGGCAGGTGCCCCATCATGTTGAAACCAACATGTCTCTTTAATTCCGTGCTGCTCTAAGTGAGGAACAAACCAGTTCTGTAACATGTTCAGGTACCGATGCTTATTCACAACACCGTCGAAAATAACACTCCTATCATCGGTATTTTTAAAAGGATCACTACTGACTTACGCCGCTTTGGATCGTCCATTCATTTCGTGTGGATTCCCGCTCATCGAGGTATCCACCACAATGAATTCGTTGATCACCTTGCCAAACAAGCTGCACAAGAAAACCAGATTTGGAACGTCCCTCTCCCTCCTTCAGATTTTATTCCACGCCTTAAAGACAGGGCACGTGTGCAGAGGACTGGTGAATGGGTGCTGTCCAATATCGCTTTAGGCCACCATTATTTTACTATTCAGCCTGATCCTCCCCAGTAACCTTGGTTCTCTAAATGGAATGCTAGCCGAAGATACATTACTTCCCACATCAGAATGCACTTTAATCATGGCAGTTTCCCTAGTCATCTATTTCGGTTGCATGTACTTAACACTCCGTATTGTTCGTGTGACAACATTTCTTTTGGTGACATCAATCATTTGTTCTTTGCGTGTGCGCGATTCCGAACGCAACAGGCTACGTTTCTCAGGAGGATCCAGGATCTGCACCATCACCTTCCAACTCGCATCTCTACCCTACTAGCTACTCAGCACCGAGAGAACTACCTCGCAGTTATCCAGTATTTGAAGGAATCCGACCTCCGCATATAGGATTGTGTGTGTGTGTCTCTCTCTCTATTTCCTCTGTGTTATAATCTGAATTGTTTATGTTTGCTTCCTTTTGCAGGTACTTGCTTCTACTACACAACAAATACTCAGAGCATGGACATTATGCATAAATGCCAGTGTTTTATATTCTAACATCTCTGTATCTTTCAATTTTCAAAATGTGGCTGGTTGTAGGGCTTACACGCCAAATACCATCAATAAAAATAAAAAATGAAAACACCATCAAAAAAGAATGGTCCAAGCAAGTGTTTGCTATCCTTGGCTGCCCATATCATCACATGTGGAGGGTTATCTTCCAACTTTTCATAAAAGCGTGGATTTTCCTTGGATCAAAAGACCACACATCGTGCTCGAGAACTCCTGTAAGTCGCACACTTGTCGGAAAAGATCACTTTGCCTTGTTTTGGTATTTTGTCGGAACATCTGAAGGAGTGCTGCATATGCCTCCATTCTCAGATCCATATCAGCATAGTCTTGTTTCAGGAGCTTCTGCATTGTCGACTGGGGTATACCCGATTCCACTGATCTGTTAGGCGTCGCCTTCTCCGGTGATCTCTCCACGGACTCCATGACGAGACGACATATTTGCTTTCTTGTGGAACGTCTGCCACTTCTTTCCTTATCCTTCACACATCCTGTCGCGAAGAGTTTATGTTCCCATCGCAAAAGTGTTTGTTTTGGAGGAGGATCTTGTTGAAACTACGCCTCAAAGTCAGCCCGAACTTCTGTATTTATCTTATCTGTTTGATATCTCTCTGTGCACCCAACAACTTGCAATAACGCGTTCTTCAATAAATTGGACGCATCAGCTATCGTTTAGTTCACACAATCTGAAACATGTAACAACCAAATAATTACTGTACATTAACATTTATAAGGGACTAGCAGTATTGCCCGGCTTCACCCGGTGGATTTATTTGTTTTATGGATGATAGTGAATACTACTACAGAACTGGAGCGCTCAAGGATAAGGATCGGAAAGCACCAACGCTTATTGCAGCTGATAACATCAGTATACTGCACCAACACCATCGCCCTTATACAGAGGCATACTATTGTCATGATGATAACTGTTTTAAGGGGCCTAAGAAATCTTTTTGCACTAATTACCCCCCGTGACTGCAATTTATAAGCAGCTCGCAATTCAGCTCTAGAACACTGGTAGGAGCTACGTGAAGCAGCCCGCATTGCCAGGCAACAATAGACTTAGGCATTATTGAAGCTGTTTGAGAGCCCTTGTTCTTCCGACTTACTGAACAACAATCAATCTTTAAGGTTACCTGAGATGTGTAGCCTAGTGCTACATAGCCTAAACTATTCCTCTTGAATCTGGCTATCGTGTAAAAAAGAATTTTTCGAATCCGACCGGTAGTTCCAGAGATTAGCGCGTTTAAACACACAAACAAACAAACTCTTCAGCTTTAATATATTAGTATAGATATAGATAACGGGATTCTGTTGCCTCACTGTAGATTCCAATATGCACTTCCGGATCCAGAATTTTCAACATTCGTATATAATGGATTATTTCCATCACGGAATACTTCCTTGCAGACTACATGGGAAGGAAACACTTTATTGTTTATGTCAGCGATGCCATGGTGTGCTTCTGTGCTACAGCCCGAATACCATAGCTTGTGATTATGTACCTACTGTCGACCAAAATATTATGTGCACTCGAGTTTGAAAGTTATTTGTGAAGTAACCAATAGACCTACATAAAATCCAATGACATCATCATTATCGTCGTTCTATTTTACGTTAGTTCATGTAGGTTTCGAATTTTTAATTTATATATTAATATTATCGCAGTTGGAACACAGAAAGTGCCCGTTTATAAGCGTGTTTCAACCATGCGTCACATTTAAGAATTATTATCTCACAAACCCGTCATCAGATCGAATCCAAATTTTAACACAATATATATTGGAATATTTTATAACTGGTTTATTAATTTCAAAATTTTGTGTGCCCAAGAAAGAAAGTTATCATTTTTGTAAGGTAACTTTTTCTCGGCTCGGGGTCATTGGAAAATCTGAAAATCTAGTTCTTGGTCACGTTGTAATCCTTATACATCAAAAGGTTATGCTGTATGACTGTGAAATACGTAAATTAATTCAATTATTTTATATCGGTTTGTATTTGTACTGGGAAATAAGACATGGTTCACCAGCTAGCCGCTCCGGGGAAAGTTATACAGCGTTGCCAAGATGGAGCCCATCACGCGTCATGGCGCACCTCGCTCGGAAATTATGAGTTCCATCTCAGGAACGCTGTACAGCATTCCCCGGAGCGGCTAGCTGGAGAACCATGTCTTATTTCTCCGTACAAATACAAACCGAACAAGTGAATTAATTTACGAATTTCATAGTCATACAGCATACCTTTTTGATGTATAAGGATTACAACGCGACCAAGAACTACATTTTGCAACGACCCCGAGCCGAGAAAAAGTTACCATACAAAAATGATAACAACTTTCTTTCTTGGACACACAAAATTTTGAAATTAATAAACCAGTTATACAACATTCCAATGTATATTGTGTTAAAATTTGGATTCAAACTGATGACGGGTTTGTGAGATAATAATTCTTAAATGTGACGCATGTTTGAAACACGCTTAAAAACGGGCACTTTATGTGTTCCAACTGCGATAAAAATAATTAAATATAAATTAAAAATCCAAACCTACATGAACTAACGTAAAATAGAACGAGGAAAATGATGACGTTACTTGATTTTATGTAGGTCTATTGGTTACTTCACAAACAACCTTCAAACTCGAGTGCACATAATATTTTGGTCGACAGTAGTACATTCAACGCACCGTTAAACTGATAAGGTTTTAACGACGCCACGCAGAGACCAATAAATCTACGGAATTTTCGCAATCACGTGTCCACAATGGCAATTTACTGCGCCTAGATTCAGTCCCGCAACGTTGGGAACAGCAGCCGTCCAGACAGTCGGCAACCGCGCACGAGGGCTGTTAATATTCGAGACTTCGAAACTTCATGAAAAACATGCTTCGAAGCGTTGATGAAATGAAATGGCGCCTTGTCTCCTACGAGGCCTGGTGCAGGGCTTTTGAGGTGTGGTAGTTGTTCATACACATTAACGTTGCATATTTGAGCTTTTGCACGTCTTTTCTGTCAAAGGCGGTTGAATGGAGGTTAAGGTTTGCAGGTCCTTTTGGGTGGGTTTAGGTTAGGGCTTAGTGGGAGGGGTATTGTTTTATTAGGCTCGTGAACTCTTGGTGGCTCAGACAGTGGCTGTTAGAGGGCCATCAAAAGTTGGGGATCCTTTTTTTTTCTGTTTTGGTAGGGGCTTGATTTAGGGTTAAGGGGAGGTTCTTTTTACTAAGCTCGGGAACTCTTGGTAGCTCAGTAATGGTTGGATGGAGGTAAAAGTTTGAAAGGACCTTCGTTTTTTTCTGTTTTTGGGTGGGTTATGGTTATGGGGATTAAGGGGGAGGGGGATATTTGATTAAGCTCGGTACCTCCAGTTTGTTTAGTCAGTGGTGGTTGGAGGGACGTCAAATTCGGGGTCCTTTTAGTTCTTTCTCTCTGTTTTTTGGTTAAGTATGGCTAGGGGGATTAGAGAGAGAGAGTAAGATTTTCAATTAAACTTCGGAGTACTTGGTGACTCAGTCAGTGGATTTTGGAGGGAGTCAAATGTTGAGGCGCCTTTTGTTCATTATCTGTTTTGGGGTGAAATACCACTGAATGGTTTGGGTAGAGGGAAATATTTGATTAATCCAAAATTCCCTCGTACTTCTAACCCTTCAGCAGATCCCACGAAAATTAGACGATAAGAAATTGATCCTTATTTTCGACCACTCCAATTGCCACTGACTGAGCTACCGAGACCTCCTAATCTTAATCATCCCGAAGGGGAAGTTTATCGTGCCGGTAAATCTACTGACATGCCTCCCTCGCATTTGCGGGGTTCAATCCCGCAACCTTGGTCTCATTAGGCGAAAAGGTTGCCGCTGCGCCAACTCAGCCCCCGAGATTAGCTACACAATTGATTAATATCTCATAACGTTGTTAATTCATTTTAGGGGCTTGGGATATCTTGGTCATCAGCCCTGTGCAGTTGGGTGTATGTTGAACTTGAACCTGTATACCTGTGATCGCTGTAGTAGTGTGTGTGACTGAATAAGGGACAGGGATGGAGTAGGTGCCTCAGGACTTGAAGTAAGATACTATCCCTGCATTTGCCTGGAGGGAGTGTTGAAAAACCCGGGGGAAAACCTCACTCAGGAATGACACTGTCTGCGCCGGGATTCGAACCTGCAATGTCCAGATTTGCTGCAGCCGCCCTTGCGGCCGTGGTGCACGATTCAACGAGCACGGCTACTTCGCGAGACATCATCTCATAATTAATTCCCAATGAAATTAAAAATGCACTTTGCTTTGCGCCATGTTGATTTATGGTTATACTTTTGTTTGCCCAAAGGCCGACGATCGCCATCGGGGGCGCAGATGCTAAAAAGAAACTGGGCCCAATTGTTTACATGCAGAGATAATGCAACGAAAATCTTTTTTGTTGTTAATTAATTTACGGGCTTGCGACATCTTGGTCATCAGCCCCGTATAGTTGGGTGTGTGTTGAACTTTAACTGATTACCATATTTCTGTGGTGGCTGTAGTGGTGTCTGTATATGTACTCGGCGATCATCGCCGTAGTGAAACCAGGCCTTAAATACTCTGCTATTGAATTATTGCAGTGACATAATAGAATATCAGAGACCAGTTCGTCATTTTATGAGTTTGCTAATTTGAAGGCAAGAAGTTGGAGCTAACGAGTCCGTTTACTTAAATATCGCTACGTCAATTCTAGCCACTAAATGTCTATGGTCACCAGTTATAGATATCACTCTCGCAAGAAGAAAGTCTACAAGTGGAGTTTCCAATGGGTTCGTGGATGAGATGCGATTCAAGTCTATGTGGCTGATATTTTTTACGGCCGGGTGCCATTCCTGACGCCAACCTCATGAGATGGGTTAGTGAGAGATGAAATGAATGAAGATGAATGAAACTGGGCAAGGATTTGGAAGGAAGCGACCGTGGCCTGTTAGAAGGTACCAAAAGGAAGGAAAGAAGCGTGTAGTTTAACGTGACCGTTAATCTCGAGATCATGAGCCACGGGACCTCCTATTTACGTGGAATCCGAACCACAGGACATGGCATTTCACTTCGAAAATCTCACATGCAATGACCGGGAATCGAACCCGGACCGCCTTGGTGAGAGGCATACAGCTAGACCGCTGAGCCACCACGCCCCCTAGAAGGTACCGTCCCAGCATTTGCCTGGAATTGAAAATGGGGAAACCATGGAAAACCATTTCAAGGATGGCCGACGGTGGGGCTCTAACCCACGTCTACCGAGTCCGCAGAGAGCTTGGCCCCATGGCGTAGCGCTGCGCGTTTGCGAGCGTAGCTACCGCTGTCCATAAACGTGAAATATCATTACGGTGAGTTTATTAAATTAAGGAAACAAAAATGGAACACATGAAAGGCTAAAGAAACACATTTAATCAAAAACTGGTATCGAAATCAATTTATCTTTAAAATTATAAAACGGTTTTCGGAAATCGTTTAAATAGGAAACGATTTGTTAAGAAGAGGTTTCGTTGTTCATTTATTTTAAAAAGTGGAAACGTTTCTCAAGAAAATGTTTATTTAATTAAACGTTTAACGAGACGTGGTTATTAAGAAAACGTTTAATAGGGAGCTCTAGCTTAGACCAAGTAGGGGCGTGATCTTCAAGGGCAACAATTTTTTAAGAATTTCAACATGAAAATGCCATATGCAAAACATTTTCTTAAAAAAAATCTTGACTTGTGAGAATCATGTGCATTCGATGAGAATGAGATTACGTCTTGTGTCGTCGAGACCCTCCCCCCCCCCCCCCCCCCACTCTTTCGGCATACAGGTTGTTGTTGTTGTTGTTGTTGATTCTTTAGTGGCTTTGCGAAATCGTGGTCATATAGCCCCATGTACTTGGGTGTGTGTAGAATTTGTATGATGATCTGTGTCCTATGATGAATGTCTACTAGAGTGTGTATTTGTAATTGGGGTAGGATTTGGGTAGGAAGCGTCTGTGGCTTTAAGTTAGGTACCACCCTGGCATTGGAAAACAACGTAAAATCAATCCCGGATGAGGCAGGAATCGAACCCGCGCCTCTTCTCAGTTTTCTCTCACGAGGCTGAGTGCACCCCGTTCCAACCCTCAGACCAGAAATAAATTTTCTAACAGAGCTGGGAGTCGAAGCCACGCTCTGGCGATGCCAGCGAGGTACGAGCTAGCACGTTGGTGCTCTCGGCCTTCGTTGTGTTATATTACGGCCATTTGTCTTTTACTCTGAGTGCTTGTTCAATATTCACAAGTGTATATTTTATATTAATATCATCCGCCCAATATAATTAGGCTCCTATTAACGTGTTCACCAACTGAAGAGCAATATTAAACAAAGCCTTATTCAGAGTTGGTGCCTCACCTCCTTATTATGTATTACATCTCCGATCTCCCAGTCTCTCTGTGTTACGTAATTAAAAGAGATTACAGAAGTTATATTCAGGTCATGACTACGATAAACTCTCCCCATTGAGGAGCACATCGTTCCAGTCCGGCAGCTCTACTCTTTCCATTTGAATACAAATAGTGATACTTTATCAGGATTTAAACAGTTAAAAATATTTAAATATTACATCACATATCAATAATAAACTTTGTATGCCTGACAGAGTAACATTTAATGTGTTCCAGAAGCTCAAGATAAAATCTCAAGATCGTCTTCGCTCATGTATTTTGCTCTGAGGTTCACGGACAGTCATAGTGCCTTGCAATTTGACTTTTAAGAGATAAGTTCCCAACGTAGGCAAGTGATAATGCGAATATATAATAACAACGTCTGAATAATATAGTCTACAAATCCCTCTTAAGTAAAGATAGCGTATGTGTAGCTCTTCTACACCTGTAGAAACTCTTCCAGGGAACCGCACACTTACCCCTACTACCTCTGTCGCCCCTCTTTGTACCACTTTAACTGGAAGAAAGGAAGAAAGGAAGGAAGAGAGCTTGTAGTTTAACGTGACCGTTATCCACGCGAACATGAGCCACGGGACCTCCTTTTATGTGGAATCCGAACCACAGGACGGGGCATTTCACTTCGAAAATCTCACTTGTATTGACTAGGAAACGAACCTGGTACTTCAATTGGAAGGACCCTTTCTGTGAGCTCGAGATACGTGTTGAGACTCCAGTCCCAAAGATCCTGGATTCGATTCCCGGCTCTGTCATAAAATTTATTTCTGGTCTGAAGGTTGGAACGGATTTCATTCAACTTCGTGATACTAAACTGAGAAGTGGTGAGTTCGATTCTAATCTCAGCCATCCTGGAAGTGGCTTTTCGTGATTTTCCGTGGGTTCCCCAGTTCTACTCCAGGCAAGTTACTAATTTGCTCTTCATGGAAACACTAAAATAGCGTATAATACTGTAGTTTTTTAAGCATAACAAGCTTAAAATAGGCAACAGGAGCTAACAGAATGAATTGTTGTTGTTGATTAATTTAGGGGCTTTGCAACATCGTGGTCATGTAGCGCCGTGCACTTGGGTGTGTATGTGTGGAATTTGTCTGATAACCTGTGTTATTGTGATGGCTGTATTAGTATGTGTATTTGTAATTCAGATGGGGATTAGGAAGGAGGCGGCCGTGGCCTTAATTTAGGAACCATCCCCGCATTCACCTGGAGTAGAAGTTGGGAAAACCACTTCCAGGATGTCTGAGGTGGGAATCCAACCCGCATCTTCTCACGTTTGCCTCACGAGGCTGAGTGTACCCCGTTCCAGCCCTCAGACCAGAATTTTTTTTTGCAGAGCCGGGAATCGATCCCGGGCCTCCGCGGTGACAGCCAAGAGTGCTAGCCAATACGCAACGAGGCAGACCTAGAAGAATGAAACCGTATTCCAGTTTTGTTTCGCAATATGGGATCCCTCGCTACATTGAAAGTGCATATATTCTGCAGGATCTGAAGAGTGCTATTCCTGGCAATAAGATACAGTAGTGTACTCGTATTTGAGCAATTGCTATGGGGTCAGTGAGACGTCAATTGGCTGGGTGCTAAAGAAGAGAAAACATGGTGTCACTGAGCATATATTTGAGGAGATATTAGCGAAGTGTCATGAAGATCAATACTGTCAAAATATTTGCTGGGGTATTAGCACCTGTCACCGAGTTGTTGATCATAGATTTCAGCTGAACAAAGATCGATGTTGAGTGACGTGTTGTTGATACCTTATTATTGCCGACAACTGATTAGATAGCTGAAAACAATGGGATCCCAACTCCATGCGATCATAGACAAGTAAACTTTCGCTATTTATTTTCTTACCAGCAGCTTATCGACAACTGGCTTTGCCAAATGCACCCGAAGTCCTTCTAGTCCAGGAAATAAAGGGAAAATAGGCCCCTCTGTTAGAGGTGAATGAACAGTGTATTCACAGACTTTGTGAAACACGCTAATGGAAGTCCTCTTTTTTCTTTCATTTTACTCTACATGTTACGAACTATAGAAGTGGTTCTGATCATTACTAATCATTTTCTCATTAAATACAAATTTAAAACATTCGGGATATTTATTATAACACTTTTAGAGCTTTGTAGGAAATGGCAACATGGAAAATAATGTTCTGATGACAATAATTGTAGCCTGTCTCATAAGCTTAAAGTCATATAATGTATACTTGGCACGACCAAAAAGAATCTCAGTTCGGCGCATGCGCAGTAGTTGCTCTAAGTCAATGAGAAGGAGATGGCGCCATTTTGACACCCCTGTCTGTTGTTTATGCTTTATAATGCTTGGTTAGAATTGCGAAGTTGATTGAAAATCCCGCCGCTTGTGAGATTCGATCTGTCATTCGTTTTCTGATTGCGAAGAACACTAAACCAGTCGACATTCATCGACAGATTTGCGAGGTTTATACGGAGGAAAAGCGATAAGTGATTCAATGGTAATGAGTTGGGTCCAACAGTTCAGTGAAGGACGTGATCAAGTGCACGGTGACGAATGAAGTGGGCGTCCATCGTTGGTTAAAGAAGACTTGGTTCGTGCAGTTGAAGAACGCGCCAAGGACGCATATGATGGGATTACTCTATCTCAAGTTCGAGGATGCCGGTAACAATCGAAACCTTAGATCTGAATAATACTAGGTGCATGCCTTTTTACTGACACCACAATAAAGTTGTCACACATATTCTAGATATACAGGTGTACGGGGCTAATGTACACGATATCCTTAGCCCGTCAGTGAAGCAACAATAACTTCAGTCGCACCCAATGGAATTCCTTTCGGACCTTTTCTGCCCCCCCCCCCCCCCCCCCCCAGTTCACATATCCTGGTCGCCGTCACTAATAAGTCTTTAAGGCTAGTTGAAGGATCCCGAATTCGATTGTCATCTCCTCCGTTTAAATCCCTTGCCTCGGGGACTGGACGTTCGTGACGTCTTCATAAAAGAAATACTACAAATAAAATAAACGGACAAAATGAAAAAGAAAAGTAATAAGAAATCAATTCATTCATTTTCATTTGAGACTGTTTTGCCTTTCACTGCCCAGTCTAGTCTGTTTGCGAACGAGTCGCCGTCATGATGCCCTATTAGCCGTTAGCACTGTTACGTCATCTCCTTCTACACCTTGAAATTGTTAAGCAATGAATCTAACCATCGTCTCTGCTTCTATCGCCCTCTATTGACGTCAGAAAAGTTGGATGGCGCAGCCACGCGGCAGAATGTTGAAGCTGTAGCATTGTGACTGGTGAGGTTTATTTAGATGGTGAAGCATTGACGTCGTGATGGAAACAGAAAGAAATTTGTCAAATTCGAGGAGGTACTGCTCTGTATACGGTTGCAAATCGTATAAAACGGCTACGAAATATCTTCACTACTTTCCTGTACAAAAAGTTCAGAGAGAAAGATGGGCTTCGGCGCTGTCAATTGGAAAACGTGTTACATATTACATGACAGTGTGAAGTCTGCATTTTTGTGAAGACGACTTCTTTCCACCGGTACTGTTGATTATTGATAGTTATTGTCTTTAATTTGTATTCACATGGATTTAGCTACTTCAAAAATACTGATCAACTTATAGCCTATTACTTCTGTGCCGTACAAAGAATGTAATCCGCTCTTCGTAAACTTATTTTAGGGGTTCTTCCGATTGGCAATAGCCAAATGGTTAGAAAACTTAAGAAAAATGCTGTTCCTAGCCTTAATTTGCCAGAGAATTTATATTCTTGCCTTTGAACAGCAAGTATGTAGGTCATTGAAGTATGATTTGGCTTGAATTGTGTTTTTGGCTATGATCTCCCTACTGTTGAATTTAGTTATTTAAAATGTAAAATCTTAGTTTTAAGTACCGGTTTGGTGACCCATCATCCCAGTATACATATGCGGTAATGTAGCAGGAGACCGGATCGGCCTAGGCTATTCTAACTTTAATTAGTTCCCATTTCAGGGTTTTACAGTTTTGAGTGTGAATAGTTGGTTTGAAAGTTGTACAACAGTAAGGAGAGTATGTTTTCTATAGGTTTTAATTGGTATTATGGTTTATGTCGAGCTGAGGAGTGAATTTGGTTTGGCTTAAAGTGTAGTTTTTGATCTGTTCCGTTTGCTTATGACAAGTTCAAATGGAGACTCCAGCTTTGTTAAATATCTGTATTTTAAATATTTAATTAAATATATTGATAAAGAGGATGTCTCCATTTTAACCTGCCCGTGGCAAGAGATTAATAAATTAATATTCTTGCCTTTGAACAGCAAATATGTAGGTCAATATTAGCAATATTGAAGTATGATTTGAACATCCCAAGTAACGCTTCTTTGAACCCAAAACATTCATGCAAATTCAATGTTGCTTTATTCAATGTATTAACAGGGAGTCGTCCTTTGTGTTATGTGAGATATATATATTGTAAATTAATAAAAACATCGATACCGCTAGGCTCCCAAGTACAGGCTTCATAATTATATGTAACAGCAGACAGTAAATTAACTATCTACATGTGGGTAATATTTTTAACTGGTAGTAATTAGGTACTGCATTTAAATTGATTATAAAAATATTTCTATCAATGAAAGGAAATATGTAGTATTTTGCCATCATAAATTAGAAGCCATAACAAACGCACACCCAATTACTTCACGTCACTATATCGCCGCCATATTGCAAACAGCTGACCGTAAGCTCCTCCCCCGTTTCGGACGTCAATAGCCGAGCTCATTAACATCCTAGGTTATCTCTCCTCCTCCATTCTCATCACATGACCCCACCATCTAAGTTGGCTCATACGAACAGCTTCATTTTACGTGTTCATTTCTAACTTAGCCTTTATCTCTTCATTACGAGATTGCTCCCATCCATTTGTCCCAGGAATCATTCGTGCTACCCGCACGTCAGTTATTTCCAACTTATGTGTGAGATATCCTGAATCCACCTAGCTCTCACTCACAGTAGAAGTAACAAATGTTATTCGTAGAAACCCTTTGACGAGAAATCGTGCTGTGAATTTTGGTGTACTCGTTTAGTGCTACTGCAGGAAATAGACTTCCACGGCAAACACCGTGGGCTAAACGTTGCATTACAGTTGAATTTTAGTTATGGTTGGGAGGTTTGAATTTTCACTTGTCCCTCCATGGTAGAAAGTCCTGGATTCACTACTGCAATTGTATTCGTATACTCAACGCGATACTGCATGCGACTGTTCCTCTTTAAGAATTTGAAAAATGTCCTCAATTTGAGTAAAACTAATGAGCCATAAATTGATTCTTTAATCAAATGAACGTGTAGGTAAATTTACTATATTTTAATATACAATACGTAAAGGTGGTCTGCATATGCCAACTGCCGAATATTTATATTCATCTACACATGTTATGCTTGAAAACTGCCCGAGTAGCTTTATTTATTAGATCTTAGCATAAATAGTTACAAATTACTCTTGAAGCAACAACCTTCAACATTTGAAAAGCTAAAATTCATACTTATGCATTTTATTTTTATATTTTTTTTGTATTTTAAAAAATCAAGAATAAATGTAGTTATTTTCTCATAATTGAAAGGAAGCACTTGTATAGCACAGAGTTATAAGAATAAAATAAAGCGTATCTCCTTTACGATCACCGGTTATGGAGATATACAGTAAGTCCGCTTCCGAAAAGCTGCTAATGTATAATTCGGAGGGTGCATGAGGGAAGAACAAGAATGGAGAGGTGAGAGATTTTGTCAAAATGTAACCCTAATACAGTATTGGCCTAACAATATACCAAAGTTCGTGTTGTTCAAAATTATTTCCTATGTCAAACCGTATTTTTTTGGGCTAGTGTAATGATTCATCACCACGCGGGTGGCACCATACAACCTCGTTTTTAGCAAAACTATAGAAATAAGCATGCCCATATACATATCATTTTAAATCTTATGAGACAGACTACAACTGCCACTCAGCACATATTTTCTCTAGTCATTTTCTACTAAGCTATGGCATTGTAACTTAGATTAGTATAATAAAAAATCGAATGTTTTACATTTGTATTTAAATTAAGACAAAACTATTGGCATTGGCTCTCCGGGTGTTCAGACTACCCAACTCACCAGTTAACCCCTGAACGCTCACTGGAATTGTGTGTAAGTAAGGCTACCTATTTCACTTGCATTTTCTCAAATACGCTAACAACTAAGTAAAATTTAAGTTTCTCACCAAGGCAGACCGGGTTCGATTCCCGGTCAATGCATGTGAGATTTTCGAAGTGAAACGCCATGTCCTGTGGTTCGGATTCCACGTAAAAAGGAGGTCCCGTGGCTCATGATCGCGAGATTAACGGTCACGTTAAACTACAAGCTTCCTTTTAAAATTTAAGTTACGGTATATCCTATAGGAGCGACAGTCTCTTACTTCCATTTGACAGGCTTAGCACTGCTCAGAAATAATATTATTCGTGACATTTTCCAATTACGCTCTTCTCTTGCCTAGAATATGTGGTTGCTGCTTTATTCATGTTATTTCAGTCATCATTTTAATCATCCACGTATAACATGCGAAAATATTGTCTGATTTATTGATCAAATGAATTATTTGAGGCAAATAATCAATAATATAACATGAAACTGAGTTTACGTACAGTTCACGCCACGGCTTTTGGCCGGCCAGCCCCAGTTTCATTATCGTACAAAAGACAGTCTACGAGCCTCACGCATGTGCAATTGTTACGTGTGTTTTAGTTGCGCAGAAAGCAACTCACGTATCAATTGCACATGTCTGACATGTGTGGTTCGCCACCTTCCTCTGTACGTCTGTGAAACTGGGACTGATCAGCCAAAAACCGTGGCGTGAAACTGTACTAGACGACACTATCAGAGGCAAAAACTATGCAAGTCAGCAATAACAGCATGGTCAATAGATTCACAGTTCTCGCAGAGTAGCCTACACATTTGATGAAAGCAGGTTGGTCACAGTGCTCATGGACACCCTCTTCCGTTAATCCTTCTTCGAAGCAGTACTCCAAGTGTGTTTGAAATACACCAGGAAAGTCTTTGGTGTAGCCGCCTTGAAAAAATACACATTTGATTAATTGGGGAATCTTGCTGCAGAAAACTGGAAATATACAAACGGTTGAAGGCGTAAGAAGTGGTCTCTATGCCATATGTTAATGCCATTGTCAGAAGATACCATAATAGTAATCTGTGATAAATTTCACAAAATGTTTGTATGGACAAACGGACAAATGGGGTAGCCGCGTACCATCCATCACTATCCCAGGCATTATCACATAACTTACTGTATGAATGGGTGGTTTCCGCTATAGATCCAACCACACCAAAAACATGTTTGCTTCCCTTCACTGCGAGAGTCCATCCAGATCGGAACTCTTTATAAAATCTTGATTGGTCGGCATTAATTACTTGATATGGTGACAGACGTTTTTCCTGAATTAGAGATCTGATTTCTCTCACAAATTGATAAGCCTTTCGTTGAATACCGGTATCAGCATCCCCTACAACTAACCGCTTGCTAACTTTGTGGGTTATTTTGCGACAGACAACCTTATTCGTACATTTAAATTTCTTTAATCACAATTTGGAAGCTTTGAACTGCAGTGAATTGTGAGGGTCAATTCTCTTCTTTATTTTCAGTGCCCAAAGTCTCAATGTGCGGTCATGTATTATTGCGTTTTCCTGTCTGCTATAAAATGATCACGTAACTCACGATTTATCATATCCTGCAGAATTTTTGGGTTTGACAAATGACGTTGTTTTAGCATGTTTTCAAGTTTTGTAACAAAGTCTTGCTCTTTATTTTCCTTTTCTGTGCCAACACTGTTGTAATTTTCAGGTGCGGTGTCATATCAATTGCTAATCCAGAACAACACAGACGGGGAGGATTCACATTTCCATCTTTTTCCCTTTGTTGTTTTGTCCTTATCCTGTACGCTTCAGCCAGATATCCTTCTGGAAACTTCGTTCTTGGGGCTGATAAGATGAACTGCTGCTTCTCTGGAAATCCACCACAGGTGACATTGCTTCGTCACTCACTGCCATGGCACTATCATTTTCTTCATCTGATGCCTTTTCATCTATTACAAGTATTACAGCATCCTATTCTGTCAACTGTTTCTTTATTTGTTCATAAATAACATGCTCTTCTCCTGTAGGCATATCTTCTGCAGTACTCCACCAACAGTTTCACAATTACTGCCTGTCTCATTGTCCAATGTCAAAAAATTACTAATTCTGTAATACACTTCCAAACCACAAAGATAATCTGATCTACTCTGATTATATCTGACGACACAACCTTATCTGACGTATTGTAACCACAGCGTTGCTTGCAGCTCGATACGTAAATGGAGGGCTTGAGTAGAGAGGGGAAACCTATAACCGCCCCACCTATTCATCCCTCTACTGCCAATACCGTTGCAACATAGCAGCTAAAACTTGACATAGAGTTTTTCGTTCTCGTCAGTAACAAAACACAAATAGTTTAGTTAATACGCACATTAATGTAGCAGTGTTCGTTAAAGGTGTCCAGGAATAAATCAATAGATCAACTTGTACCAGAAAACCTTAAATTATTGTAAGCAGTTGCGAGCTCCGGATTGGATAGTGCCCGGCAGATATCTCAAGGACAAACATCTTCCTATTTGGAAACCACTGTAGATGTACGTTCTCCTATTTTTATTGACGTGTAACATCTTTCCACTCGGTTGCTGGATATTTTTGTGGGAGTGATTTTGAAAAATGGGACGGAAGTGGATTGGACGGAAGTGGTACTATGTGGAATGTATGTAACATACGGATTACTTCAAGGTTTGGAGGCGCCATTACAGATATTTCTACAATGAATCATCAATTTGTCGTTCTTTGGTGTAAAAATATTCATTAAATCATATTTGCTGAAAACAATTATGATTTATTAAGAGTCCGTTTTTCAATCTCTGGATAAAAGTGATGAGCATCCACTCGCCGAGTAACTTTCCTCAACAGTTTCATACGGAACGGTAAACGCTCATGCGAACTCTGGTGTCAACTCATTGGAACACAAACCACATGTCTTCGTATCAGTATTTAAATGACGATATGCTTTTATATGACACATTGTAACTAGTCGGCAAAGCCGGTATTATGTTTCTGCACAATGGCTGTTCAGATATTAACCCACATTGCGGTAATGCAGTGATCAATGAAATATATTGTGCCCGTTTAGACCGAAGTCCAACTACCACATATGCATTTCACCAAAAATCAGTCAGCACGAGAATCTAAACATCTCAGGACGCCATATGGGTTGAAGTGACAACGATAACAAGATTTAAAAAAATTGCTTTACTGATTTTTGGCTCGATGCAACAATAAGAATAGGAGACTTTGAAAATAGCACAATTCCTAAAATAATCTCATTTTATTAAAATTTTAAAATATACTTTAAAGAAATGCCAGAATAGCATTAGGAATGCATGAAGAATCATACATTTCTGTACAACAGAAATACAGGGTTACCAACACATGAACACTTGAATTTGAACGAAAGCCAAAATGTCAGTCCTGTTGACTTTGTTCAAATTATATTTATTTACAGTAGTTGGTTCTTCAGGGCAAATTAAATTGTCCAGCCTGAATCCTAAATTATTAGCATTCACTTGTTGAAAGAAAAATGTAATTGTTTCACTCGTTGTAAAATAATCACTTGGTTTCTGGTTTCATTTTGTTGCAAAAATAACTATCACTTTCCAGGAATCATTATTCCAAAAATTGGTACATTTTTAGGTCATAACAATGGGTTTAACACAACATCAACTTATAGGACATCGGAGCATCTTTGAAAAATAATGTTTAAACAATATGAGCATGGATTCGAAGAACTTTGATGTTGAGCAGAAAATGTATTGTATCATCTGTTCTCGATACAAAATAATAATTCTGAGTGCATGACTCGACTATTAATTCATGGTCAAAAAATTATTAACAAAAACATGAATTCTTTCAATGTTAATTTAACTACCCAATCATTCAAATATTATTTGAAAATATTATTCAGAAAATTGTTATCAAAATAGTAACAAATACTATTATCAAAAGTTGCAATTCTTTGACAGAATATGAAAATGTTAGTCTTTACATTATTTTACATTTTATAATATTTATAATTTTAATAGGATCACAAATATCTTTTAAATGGTAGTGGCTGTTAATGAAATAACAGTATTAATTTATTTATAGCATCGGCCCATTCTATTTAAGTGTGTCAAAAATCACATGATCATATTTAGCATTAGACAAACGGTAAAGTCTCATTATAATGAAAGGTAAGTTTTAATAACAATTCGGGTTGACAAGTACTGGGAAAATATTTATAGAACACGAGAATCAACTGTGAATCAAAACTGTGATGGTTTCATAAAATAACTCTTAATTATCAAATTCGACGAAAGTGTGGCTTGTAACTATATTTTCAACTCCCAACATATTTATAAAAGTCATCTAACCTTCACAATGGTTGATGCTTCATGTAACGACAATTTCATTCCTGCGACTTAATTGCACAACCTGAGATACAAAATTCAACTATTTCCACACATAATATTTCTTCCCAAATCATCATATATATTATTTCAGTAGTATAGACCCCTCCTGCTGCACTCACAAGCGACCGATCGTGAAAATGAGAATTCAAAAGAAAGAGAATAGACATTAGCAGTGACGAATTGCACTCTAATTTCATAAATATCTATAATTCCTTTAAAAAAATGACTTTAAAAATGTACGAAGTGTGCGATTTGCAGATACTGTGGATGCATGAAAATACGCTCTATCATTTCTGCCCACTTCCTATTTTAACCGCTGTGACGCCCGTTTCATGTCATTTTAACATTATAAGGTCTTTCCTTTATCATTTTGCATGGATTTCAGAAACAGTAAATCAAAGAAATGAGTACTCAAATCGTATAATTTCATAAATATCAAATAACTGGTGAGTGTTAAAGCACACTCAGCACACAAATGACATTATCAGTGACAAATTGCATTCTAATTTCTTAAATATCAATTTTTGTAAGAAGTGTTCGATTTGCAAAACCTATTGGGGAAAGTGTGGTTTATGAACATGCGAGATTTCTCGCACTGGTCCGCTAGTATATATTATTTCAGTAGTATAGATCCCTCCTGCGGCACTCACAAGCGACCGATAATGAAAATGAGCATTCAAATGAAAGAGAATAGACATCAGCAGTGACGAATTGCACTCATAATTCCATAAATATCAATAATTTCTTTAAGAAAATGTACGAAGTGTGCGATTTGCAGATACTGTTGATGTATGAAAATACGCTCCATAATTTCTGTTCACTTCACATTTTGGTCGCTGTGACGCCCGTTTCATGTCATTTGAACATTTTGCATGGATTTCAGACACAGTAAATCAAAGGAATGAGTACTCGAGTCGTAAATATCGAATAAACGGTAAGTGTTACAGCACACAAATGACATCATCAGTGACAAATTGCATTCTAATTTCTTAAATATCAATTTTTGTAAGCAGTGTTCGATTTGCAAAACCTATTGGGGAAAGTGTGGTTTATGAACATGCGAGATTTCTCGCACTGGTCCGCTAGTTATACATAATCATGATAATCAAGCCCTTGCTTGTTATCCAAACTGGAAGATTAAGAAACTAGTAAGCTCCTCCAATAAGTTTACTGTAATTTCACCATCATATTAAATCTTAATATTTTCACATCGTGTCTATTCCTGGTCAAACGTTCTATCAAATGACGTTACCAAAATAATTTATATTTGTATAAACTCTAGCAAAACCCTTATTTATACATTCAATTTGTTTCCCACATTATCACTTTCCGTGTCTCCTACATGATTTGACTGGGCAATGCAATTATCAAATGCTTCCAATATATTATTCTGTTAGTAGAATGTGGGCGTGCGTTTAACCACTAACCTTCGGAAAAGCAAGTATCCGATATAGTGAACTGTTTCGAATATAAATTTTATAAATTCACACTACATGATATGATTATTAGAGAGTAAAAATCATTATTATTATTATCTCAGAAAAATTGAAAATAATAGACTAATAATTATTATTAAATCATTATTATTATTGTTATTATTACTATTATTTCCAAAACTGGAGTTAACTTCAATAAACAATTCGAGAAAAGATCAAACTCGACTTCTTAAACATGGAAAAACATCCATTCCTCAACTGAAATTTATTTTAATATTTACAGATACGACGGCTGACGACCGCGATTAGAAAAATGACATAATCAAATAAAATGCTCATGATGCTTGTCCATAGATTCAAGTCATTGAATCGACATGTCTGAACGTAGAAAATACTCAGAACTAGGCTTCCCATGCCTCGCAGAATCATTTGCAACAGCAAATTACCAAAGAAAAATTGTGTTGATAAGACTGTAGAAACATAGGAATTCCGGCTAACTACGCATAAGAATAATGCAAATTGTAGCTTACATTCTTGTAGATCTTGATGTAGAAGATCATCTGGTTAAAACCAGACCATTCCAGTCTTCAGTCCCCATTTGGACTCGTACTTAAATCCTGGTATCGACCTCCATTTTATACCCTCAATTTGTCTAGCAAGACATAGCGGTGATTATATTCGTTGCCTGGTAATAATCTTGATGTAAACTGTTCATGATGGCAGCTCTAACAGCCGTAGTTAATTTCTTGAAAGGGACTAGATCTGTTTGATCCATGGTAAAAATACCAGATGTAAAACAAACCCAACCGTGACGCATTCAGTACAGTTTAATACGCTAACAATCTTATTCAGCTTTGGTAACAGATCTGATGTTCTCGTTGTCCCTGGGTAGAGTTATGCACTCTCTAGTCAGCGCTATGCACAGCTGGCCCCTTATGTCGGCCTAAGTGATCTTTACCAAGCAAGAAAGGTATTTGTAAAAGTACTGACATGTGATCTTGGTTGGTCATTCAGTCACCAAGACAAAGCTTGCCTCTGGTAATTGGACATGAAAATATTCCAATACTAATTATGGACTGTGGAAAGTTTATAGACTAAGCCTATCATATGTCCGCTAACAGTTTGATATTTACCAGTATTGACTGCCAAAAAATGTCTATCACATGAGTGATAAATGACGAAAAATATCCTATGTTTCACTGGAAGAATTTCTAACACTTTTAAAGTAGCAGTAACCATGTACTGTTTCGACGATTCACACTAAGACTTAGCAACCATGTGCTATTGACAAGTATTACGACGAACATAGCAACCATGTGCTCATAGATAAGTATCACGAAGTACTAGCGACCAAGCGCTGTGAAGATGTGAATCCCGAAGTACTAGCGACCAAGCGCTGTGAAGATGTGAATGTTGAGTCCAGTCCGGCGCTCATTTTATACAGTCCAGGGCAGTCCCCTGACGTCATAGCAGGATATGTCCTCATTCCTTAAACTTCTCATATCTCGACTTCCGCTGGTTCGAGTTTCTTCTAATATAGCTCATTCTTCTTCCCTTATCCGTGCCAGTAATATGGTATGTGTCCCATGTTTCCAATCAATCGGGAAATATTTTATCAAAAATATAGCCTCGCTTGTGACAATCTGCCGCGTCACTAGCCGTTCTGTAGCCTGCATATTCCTTCGATTTCCCTCTAAGAACAATTGGCGAGCGCTATTCAAATCTTCTGCCGGGGACTTAGGATATGTGCCTGTACTCTCAAATCTGCACCAGTGGATTTGGGCACAATATATCAATGATTTTATACGGGAAGTGGGCTAGACTTTCATAGACCACTATAGGAATTCCCTTTACTGTCAAGTAGCCGTATTCATAACTAATTTAAAACTCGATTCCACGCAGGAACATTATAAAAAAGCAAAATATTAATAGAGCATAAAAAATACTTCCATATTATTACCGGCACGTGAAAATGAGTACCTGTCTTGTACTCGAACTGTCTGTGGTGTTAATGGCTGAGTGGATAACATATTGGTCTGCGAATCATGAGGTGTCAGGTTCGAGTCCCAGCAATTATTTTTGCTACCGGATTGTCGATTTAAACGATATATATGATAACATTATGCATCATTTTAACAGAATCTACATGAAATTACGATTTATCTAATTTTAATTACAATAGTTTGCACCAAGCAGGAGTTGGGAAATTTGATTGTATTGGACATTATTTCTAGTAGTCTATTGATAGGATAGAGACTATGGTTTCAATCCTCCACTTAATTTACAATAATACTGTATATGTGATGTTTGTTCAAACAAGTGTGACAGTAGCATATCTCCAATTCAATCTATACATTCATCATACACGTAGTACCAGTATGAAAAAGAATGTCCAAGCTGTGTAGTAAACGAGTAGGAAAACATGTCAGATGACTTAACATACATTTCATCTCATTTTCATAGTAGGATAACATGTCAGATGTTACACATCATATGCGACTACTGTAAGGCTGGTATCATTTTTTTAATGATGTGTAACGTCTTTCCACTCGGTTGCTGGATATTTTTGTGGGAGTGATATTGAAAAATGGGACGGAAGTGGATCGGAACGATCGAGGTGGCACCAGCTGGCAGTGGTGAATCGAACGGAGGTGTAAGACGCACTGCCAACTCGATCGACGATCCAGCTGGCAGTGGTTAGAGAAACAATGAGCGCGCGGTGATACCATGACGTACTCTCGGCCATGTGGAATGTATATGCCATACTGAACGGTAAACGCTCATGCGAACTCTGGAGTCAAGTGATTGAAACAAAGCACATGGCACATGTTCGAAGTCTTCGTATCAGTATTTAAATGGTAAAATGCCTTATTATCAAACATTGTAAGTAGTCTGCATTGCCGGTATTATGTGTCTGCACAATGGCTATTCAAATATTAACCCACATAACGGTAATGCAGTCATCAATATAATATAATCGTTGAGGTTATACGAGAATTGAGCAAGCCTTCATGAACTCTTGCTGAATACATTCTCTTTACTCAGAAGAGGGGTTATTCATAAGGCATTCTAAACTCAATTTCACGCAGGAACATTATTGAAACAAGCAAAATATAAATGAAACTTAATTCTGTAATGCAGTATTATTGGAACGTGGAAATAAGTCACCATCTTGTGCACAACAACTGCGTAGTCGAAATAGCCGTGGGGTAAGCGCCTATGATTGAGAATCTAGAGATCTCGGGTTCGAATCCCGGACGGGGTAGATATTTTTGCTACCAGATTATCATTTTAAACGATATATATCATTATCATATTAATATGACTCATTTTAACAGAATCCATATGAAATTACCTGTTGGTCTGTGAATCAAGAGGTCCTGTTCATAAGGAATTTAAGGTTATGAGCGTTGTCGCGTCTATTAATCTAGTTGATCCATATCGTATTCTTTATTTAGGTTGGTGCTGGTGGAAGCTACAAATCATCTAATAAAATGAGTTCCGTATTATAAACTACAATATCTGTAAAACACTCCCTTTTACAATAGTTTAATATTTGTGCCAATAAAAGTATAAAATACCGGTGTATCAACAATGTCAGATGTTACACATCATATGCGATTACTGTAAGGCTCGTTATTTATTTATTTTTCATATTAAGTATTCCACAGTACCCTAGTGCACCTAGCCACATCCTGGCTAATTAAAAATAAAAATGGTAATCACCCAATGCTGTCAGGTCACTCATATTAGGGATATAGCTCTAAAGGCCTTCGGGCCGAAAGGCTATAATTTTCATGGGAGACTTTGCGCGCTGGGCTCGATTCGATGCGGATCTGACAAACATCCCCAAAGATATTTCCAATAAAGTCAGCTATAGGCTGAACAGACCGAATGCAAAATTCTTTTCACTCTAGTAGAAATTGCCAAATTTACTCACGTTCGAGAGAAGTACAATGGACGAAGGAAACAAAACACAAAGAAAATCATTTAGGTACGGCATTTAAGATATGGGGAAATGACTCTACAGTTGATCTCCGCGAGTTCTCAAACATCATTTGGCTCACTTGTCGAAAACTCGGACGCAAGGAAAATTACGAAGAAAATAGCGGTCTTAAAGTGTTGATATACGTTAGTAAACTTATTGAGAATTCATTTTATCAGCAAGGTTTAGATAGACTGTTTGCCGTGCTTCAGCTGTGGTGGAAGAGGGGGAGGGCGAGCGGAGCTCTTTGTTTTTGTGGCCGTCATGCTCGCGCAGGGGCCGCGCCACGCTTCTCCCGATATAAACAGCCGACCACATGGCCCAGCAACCATCAGTTGAAGTTAAAACACTGTGAGGTGCACAAAGCTATGCGTAAAGTTTTCAACGCTTTTCTTCAAGCTGTTCATCTCTTCCCTTCTTCTGATTCGCATCATTGGACTAATTACTGTTTGATGACGCTGAACCTCAGCTACTACTACACCAGATACACGGTCAACTAGCGAATGACTTCCACTAGGCATACGAAACAAATAGTCATTTCTTCTTAGTTCCTCTCTTACGCTTACAAAAATGACATCATTCATCATGAAAAGGTATTTGTCAACTCATATTTTTGTGTTTGTATGCATGATGTGATTCTCCTCTTCAATGCTGAGTGCTTGTTTAGTGAATTGCGTGTTTTGGAGCAGTGAGTTGTTGCTGTTGTTGTTTCATTTATGGGCTTGGATATCGTGGTCATTTCAGCCCCGTCCACTTGGGTGTATGTAGAATTTTCTGATAATCTGTGTTATTGTGTTTGTATTGGAGTGTGTGGTTGTAATTGAGGCAAGGACTGCAAAGGCCATCTCGGCCGTGGCCTTAAGTTACGAAATATCCCAGCATTTGCCTGGAGGAGAAACCATGGCAAACCGCTTCTAGGATGGTGGAGGCAGGAATCAAACCCATCTCTTCTCAATTTTGCCTCACGAGGCTGAGTGTACCCCATAGTTGCCTTCAGACCAGACTTAAATTTCTTTGAAGAGTCGGGAATCGAACCCGAACCTCCGGGGAGCAGAGAGGAGATGTATTATTTCATCCTCGTAGAGTATGTATTTCTGTTTAATTCTTTTCGGGTTCCAGCTCCCTTTTTCGTGCTCACCATGTTAGGTATTGTTTGTGTCGGTGTGTATCTTTCGTACTAGGAATAGACACGGTGTTGTGCTGTGTAACGTAGGCTTATACCACTCCAGTGTTGCATAAAATGGGCAAAAACACAAGCATAATTCAAGTAAGCCACTCTAAATTATTGAAGCTGAGATTCAAGCTACTGATCTCTCGATGAACATGGATTATTTTGGTCATTGGGATCTAAAAGTTGTAAAACTCATATGAAGGCCTTATTTCAATAGTGGTAAAACTCCTCTTTTTCATGTTCATATAAGTCAGTTTTCTCTTATTTCAAAAATGGTACACATCCAGCTAATGTTCTTCTGCAAAGAGAGTGCACCACAATGCATAGTTTCACCTCTCATTTAGGCCTATATGAAAAAGAGGATAATTCCCTTCATTTTGAAAGTGGAGTTGTAGCACTATTGGAATAAGGCCTTCATATTTGGTTAGGATGTTAACGATAAAACATCAGTTTGATTTATACTAGTGCCATCAAGCGTGGAGCCCCTCGGTTGAAGCCTACCACAACACATGTTTACTCCGTCGCGGTATGCAAAGGAGTGGATAGCCTACAATAGCTAGGGTCAGAGTGCTCTGAGGGATACAAAAGTATATCCTGAAATAGCTGGTCATCAGATTAGAATTTCACGGACAATTGTTGATTTCTTGAAATACTGTAATATATTGTGAAATTTTTGGCAAACACCAAGATTGGAAGTTTTGTAAATTTCTAGTGTGGCATGGATAACTTGTTTCCATTATTCTGAGTGTGAGCACGTGTGGTCACGAGGTAGTGAGCTATGTGAGCTCTTTAATAAACAAATGTCCGGCTCTGTGGATAAATGGTTAGCGCATTAGGCTTTGGCCCAAAGTGCCCCGGGATCGATTCCCGGCCAAGCCATCAGGGATTTTAATCTCCTGGGGTTAATTCCCGTGGCTCGGGGACTGGGTGTATGTGCCGTCTTCATCATCACTTTATCCTCATTACGACGCGCAGGTCGCCCACGGGCGTCTACTAGAAAGACCTGCACTCGGCCTCTCCGGAGGCCACACGATCAATAAACAGATCAACTCTGCTGTCTCTGCAGTGTTTGCTGATTTATGAATAGGCACATTATTGAGTGAGGGAGAGATATAGTGCTACTTGTTTTCAGTAAATGATGGTAATACAGTATAATAATTTCTAGATGACAAATGCTGCCTTATTTCGGTGGAATTGTGTCCTAGTTTTGGACTGATGGCAGAAGATATTTTGTAGAAACAATGATCCCCTTTAAATTAGAATTTCTGCTTCAAATCTGGCCTGGTCTGGAACCCGCACACAGCGAACTTCGTTGCACGTTGAATTATAGTCTATCAGCCCGGATGCCTTAAGAGCTATATTCTATTTGAACGTACGTGTACAATTGGTTATGGATGCTGGGTAATTGCCATTTTGGTCAGGATATGGCCTGGCTTCGGAATTATTGTGAACAAGTTTTATGTGCTGGATATTGATTAAGTTTGTAGAGCTTATTTAATCAGCGGTGCTCTTTCTAGACCCATTAATTCCGTTCTTTAGATTCCATCTTTATTGTACAGTTGAAATGGAACTTGTTGGCCAAGAGACCCCATGGTAAACAGAACTTCCGACTTTGTAGCTTGAAGAGAAGTCGGTTTGGTATCTCGTGTGAGCAGGTGCACACCTTGGTGACGTCATGCGCTGTCCACGTGCTTCTTGAGTGAGTCCCTCACCAAGTGCCTGGCATGGCTTGTGTAAAAACCTGTCGGGAACACACGCTCCTATCGTATACACATGTTCAGGAATGATATGTCATAGAACAATATCTGGGTAATCATGGTAACAACGTAGGGACACTCGAAGGTCAGGATTTTCGTAAATATACTTCACTAAGTCTGGGCCCTTGTATAGTGAGTGACTTTCAACTGCCGGATTGGGTGTCAGATGTTCCCTCATACCATTTTTAATGGCCTCGGTTACTAAACACTTCCCTGTTTTCTAAGACCCCATCTTTGTTTTTAGAAACTGATGTACGAATGAATCTGACCGGTATTCCTAACGTTGAAGTAAAATATTTGACAAACTTGAAGGCAATCCAGAGCGTTGACTGGACTGGTGCATTGTTGACGTAAGTGCACATTCGTCACTATTGAAACGAACTCGTACCTCTTCACAATGTAACAGATTGGCATATACTGACTTGTGTATTTTACTATTATGCACGAGAGGGGGCTTAATCTCCTCCCCGCAATACTGGCGTTGAGTTGTTAGGCGGAACAGCGAGGTCATCTGCCCCTAACAGACGTTGAGCACTACACAGCGACGTCTGAAGTGAGACCACATGACATATTCGCCGATTAAGTTATGCATCATAGAGAGGAGTCAACGAGCTAGAGAAAGTTATACCGGTACCTTCCTCTAGCTCGTTGAGAGGAGTAGTGTAGACTATCATGCATGTTAGGAGACTTTCTTTTATCTACTTTACTCAAAATCAGCTATTTTTTAGTTACGTCACTGTTGATCTCAGCCGTGTTATTTTCTTCCTTCCTTTAATTGTTGCATTTTAACAATTAAATGAGAGAACTAACCGTTTTGTGTTGAATCGGAACCATAGAAGGTTTTTTCTATTCTTTTTATGACCGGCAAAAAATCTTGCAGTTTTACGTTATTCTTAACCTTGCGATAATAAGCCACGGTACCGGTACCTCCATTTTACATTATTATTATTAGTATTATTATTAATTAATTAATTAATTAATTAATTAAATCATTACAAATACAGTATACACATTTTGCAAAATTCAGAAAGACTACACATTTTATGAATTTCCTTACAATTCCTACTCATTGGTTTAACCTGTAAATGTACAATTATTAAATTATATTGTTACAGTATGATAAAGACAGGTCGAAATAGGATATCAAATTCATACAGAGCAGGAAAAGCAATCACATATGCAACTAAAAGGTGCGACCTTGTGTGCGGCATGCATGTCATTGATTGCTATTTCTTAAAATTGTATAATGGCTTAGTCGAATAACACGTTCTATGTAGGCTAAATGCCTTATGTACAAAAAAAAATATGAATAAGAAGGAAAATTGAATTTGCGTTCGTATAAACTTAGAATCCGAAACACTGAAAGTGACATTTCACCTCGAAAATCTCAAATGCAATAACCAGAACCCGGTCCTCTAGAATGCACGCAACCTGCTTGTACGTTTTTCTTTGAACTGTGTTGTTCCTTGCTAGTTCCTGGCTGTAGTTCTTATAAATATGAGCTAAAAGTAGTCTTAGGTGTCCTCGGCGTGAACTGATGAACTGGCTTAAAAATAGCTCCTTTCCATGGTGTTCCAGTTAGTAAGTAGTGACATGTGCAGCATATTCTTTGTGTGCCATCTCTTCATTTATATGTCGAGAGAACTTCAGAATCATTTCACTGGAATGACTAAAAAAATGAGTAGTTGTTGTTTATTTATTTAGCGGCTTTGCGACATCGTGCTCATGTAGCCCCGTGTACTTGGGTGTGTGTGGAATCTGTATAATAACCCGTGCCATTGTGATGGCTGTAATAATCACCAAACCTCGTTTGACTTTGCAATCTGTTTATCTGAGGATAAACTCTCAAAATACACAGCGAGATTATGAAAACACGGCGCTAAACCCTTTGTGGAATTGGATTGTTGAATTGCACTTGGGCGATGCTCGAACGAAATGAATAGAATTAGTCGAACATTTAATATTTCAGAATATTAATATGACCCAACTCAAAGAAACTGCTCACAGACCATGTTGGACTCTTTGTGTATACTGTACGTAGATAGATTTCTGACCTTTCATTAGTTTTCACAGCAATGGACTACAGGCAGGTGCCCCTCTCCCATCCGGCTTCTTATTTAGTAAAAGGCAATGCTCATAGTAGCGCACTCTTTTAATTTCATTTCATATTTATTTATCAGTGCCTTACACTATATTTACAGTACACTGAAGGGAGTCTCTGAAAAGAGCAAAGCCCCACTTCGCATTCGGGATGCGTCAAAGCCCCTATAATACCTTCTGAGCCGAGATCGATCCAGCAATCTGTGCCTTTCATCCCGACCATAAAGTTCATAATATAATGTAACAAAGGAAGTTGCACATTAATATTAAACAGGTTGAATCCTATTTTAGCAAGTGAAATGCCAAGTCCTGTGGTTCGGATTCCTTGTAAAAAGGAGGTCCCGTGGCTCATGATCGCATGATTAACGGTCACGTAAACTAAAAGCTTCCTTTCCTTCCTATTTTAGCACGAACATGATACACAGCTGTCATTCTATTTGAATGATAACCCCCTCCTCCAGTAATATTTAAAACCTTTGTAATACAACTTGCAGGTCCTATATTGAAAGAATTTACAAAATTGCCTGTATCTATGCTATTTTAAAGTTTATTATCATAATTTGAGTACGGTTTTGAAAATAACAGCTGTGAGAACTTTTTAATCCATAAATAATCTATACTAATATAATAAAGCTGAAGAGTTTGTTTATGTGTTTAAACGCACTAATCTCTGGAAGTACCAGTCGGATTCGAAAAATTCTTTTTGTATATGACAGCCAGATTCGAGAGGAATAGTTTAGGCTATGTAGCATTGTGTTACACCTCTCAGGTAACCATAAAGATTGATTTTTGTTCAGTAAGTCGGAAGAACAAGCGCTCCCGGATAGCACCAATAATACCTACAGTAGTCTATTGTTGCCTGGTAATGCGGGCTGCATCACGTCGCCCCTACCAGTGTTCTGGTGCAGAATTGCGAGCTGCTTATAAATTGCAGTCACGGGGAGTAATTCGTACAAAAAGATTTCTTAGGCCCTTTAAAACAGTTATCATCATGACAATAGTATACCTCTGTATAAGGGCGATGGTGTTGGTGCTGTATACTGAGGCTATCAGCTGCAATACCGGGTGAGTTAGCCATGGTCGTTACGGCATGACTGCTCGCAGTCGCTCACATCCGGGAGGCGAGGAGGTTCGAAACCCCCGCCGGCAACCTTGAAGATGGTCTTCTGTGGTTTCCCAGCTTCCTTCCAGGAAAATGCTGGGGTTGGTCCCTAACTATAGGCCACAGGCGCTACCGTCCAACTCCTCGCCCTTACATTCCTCCCCAACGGTACTTGTAGCTCACCCATTGGGTGTCCGACTCGAAGCAGATACAAAAACTGGCGAGCCGAACATGTCCTCGGACACTCCCGGCACAAAAAGCCATACGCTAAAAAATAAAATAAAAATCAGCTGCAATAAGTGTTGGTGCTTTCCGATCCTTATCCTCGAGTGCTCCAGTTCTGTAGTAGCACTCATTATCATCCATAAAACAAATAAATTCACCGGGCGAAGCCGGGCACTACTGCTAGTGTTTTAATAATATCCCCTCTACATTCACCCCCGCATGACGTATTGCGCATGAGGGTGCATCGTGGCGTTGACTAGCTTGTGGCACCCCGCCCATAATTGTGATGGCACTGACTACAGGGAATCAGGAGTACTAGCGGACCCGTGCGACAACTCTCGCATGTGTATAAACCACCCGCCTGGCTTGACTGTTATGCGGGCTTCTATAAATATGTTTATTTGTTTAAACGCACTTTTTAAACAAATTGTCGATATTTATGAAATCAGAGAGCAATTCATCACTGCTGCTGGTTGCATAATGGGTTGTGTGCGCCCCATGTGTACAGACTACCCACCCAGCCCTAGTGCTATGCGGGCTGTAGGCGACACAGTTGTGCCAGGGGCTATCGTCTTGTTTATTCGTTTAAAAGCACTTAATAAACAAATAAAATAATATACTTCCGTTGACTTTTAAAGAAATGCAAGATTTTTCCTGTAGTATTGAGACGATTTGGAAGATTTTGGTACAAACCACACCTTCTAACTCCCTCTGGTTTAGGAGCTTGAGTTTTCTGAAACATACACCTTAGCGTATTATATATACATAGAGGTTCTCACAGCAGTTTTGGGTGGGCCATGATCCCTCCAATAATTTAGTCACTTGCTAAGTTAATAATATTAAACATATTTTCGATTTCATTTAGTGATCCAAGGAATTATGTCACTTAAATGTGGTATATCTGGTAACTTGCAAGGTACATTAGGTCGTTGTTGATGTTAAATCATTTTAGGGGCTTTGAGACATCGTGGTCATATAGTCCCGTGTACTTGGGTGTATGTGGAATCTGTCTGATAACCTGTATCATTGTGATGACTGTGTTAGTGTGTGTATTGGTAATTGGGGCTAGGCCGTTGCCTTAGTTTAGGTACCATCCCGGCATTCGCTTGGAGTAGAAAAGGGGAAAACATGGAAAACGTTGAACCTCGGTGCGGGTTCGTGCCCATTGTCGCGTGCCTAACATCCACCACCTGTACGCATGCAGCTCTGCAGAACGTTTACAATATTACAGTATTATGTAATGGAGATCCCCTCTACACTTAGCACTGTGTGAGTTGTTGTTGCTGCTGCTGCTGCTGTTGTTGAATAATTCAGGGGCTTTGCGATATCATTGTCTTGTAGCCACGTGTACTTGAGTGTATGTGTTGCCACGAGATACTCCCTCCCTTTTGGGCGCCCGCCTGTCTGTTTCACAAACATACAAAAAAAACGAACAAAAGGTACAGTGTTCTGTCGTACTGCGTAGCTCTTTATTACCGAGATACGCTCCCCTCGGGGCTTCCGTCTCTCGCTTCATCTTCCTCTCCTTCACACGCACACGCATGGTCCGTCATCATACGTTTCTTCGAAGGAAACGAATTCACCTTAAAACTTTTATGCATGAACGAGTGGGGCTAGTCGAGGATTTGTTGTTGTTGTTGTTTATATTTCATTTCATAGGTCTGTTCATCCGCCTCATGTACTATTGCGGGGAATGAATTTTGCATTGCAGCCTTCAGACAAGAATTAGATTTATTGGCAGAGCCGGGAATCGAACCCGGACATCCGCGATGACCACACTCAGGATGGCCGCTGACAATCTGCTTTTTCCGGACTTCCAGCTCCCCCTTGCAGTGGTGGTGTGCGACTTAATGCGTACGGCTACGCTGCGGAGTAGAGGCATAGTAATAGGGTTTAACAAAAACACATAACCTCACCCTAAAAAGGAACATTATCATCAGGGTTGGGGAGTCAAGTCGCTACTAGTAACAGTTACTTTTACGAGTAAAGTAGTAACGATAATGCTCGTTACTTTTTCAAGATGGAGCAATCAGTTGTCAATAGCACGTGGGAATGAAACCAACAACTTTCTATTGTAGCCTATGTTGTTGATTCTTTTAGGAGCTTTGCGGTTTCGTGGTCATGTAGCCCCGTGTACTTGAAGGTGTGTAAAATTAGTTTGATAACCTGAGTCACTGTGATGTCTGTACTAGTGTGCATATTTGTAATTAAGGTAGGATTTGGGTAGGAAGTGGCCGTGGCCAGTCTTGCCTCACGAGGTTCAGTTTCCATTTTGAACCGGCCCATCACTACAGACAATAACCAAGAACGAACCCTGAATTTATGATGGATTTGAAAGGTTCGAGTACTTGCGCCTTTCTGTTCCCTTTACGTACGCCCGCACTGGTGTCATAAACGTCTCAAATGCTCTTTTGAGTCACAATAATAATAATTATTATTTTATTATTGCATTGATTTTATTATTAGTAGTAGTATTATTAGTATTGTCCTCGTTACAAAATATTTTATAGTGTAACTGCACTGTATTCACTTTTCATGATTTGTATTATATTTAAGCCATGAGATGTGCCAGTTTTTTGTAGCGCTGTAATGCTGGTTTCGTTTTGTGATAGTTCATTTTGTTTTTCCATAGCCTATTACTGTACTGGAATCCAGTATTCCGTTCAAATCAAGTAAATTATAGTAGCGGGCAAAATTTTATTAGGCAACTATTTTTGTTATACAAACAATTCGTTGTTTCGACAATTGTAACTTTAACGCCCTTACTACAGTAAAACCCACCTAAAGCGGAACGCAATCGTTCCGGATTTATTTTTCCGTTTTCACAGGTTTCCGTTTTACAAAGGGTTGAGTGTTAATAAAACAAAATACACCACAAAGGAATACTGTATTATCGCATAGTATTACAATGAAATAATAATTTAAAATATCGGTTTGTAAATTAAAAAAAAAAAAAGGTTCACTTGTATTACACTGTATTTTCAACTTACGTACAAAAATTTCAGTTTCTCTGCTCGTTTCTTTGTTTCCACATGTCTTTGAAAGTGCATTATCGCGACTTCTTTACATGAGAACGTTGAATGATCTCCTTTGCATCCTGCATTAATTCCAGGAGTTCTGGAACATTCTTGGAAGCTGCAAATTCCTGAAGGTCACTCACAACAGATAGTGCTTCTCCAAAAGTTTGTAATTTTAGCTCCCATTCGTTGCCTTCATCGTTATCGTCGTTCATTTCTTCCATGACTTCACACCTGCTGGTTTCGGCAGCAATATCAGCTGCACTTTGAATGTCTTCAGTCGTTTATGTTTCCTAGAAATTTGGTGCAACTACAGTCGCGTTCAAAATTTAGTACTGTAGAGTACATATATTTGTATTATGGATAAGATAATCCGTCTTAGTCAGGTTATTTACGCCTACCGTTCCGGAATTTCTTTCCGTTTCCACTTTAGGCAGTTTTCCGGTTTACAGTGTCATTTTACATGGGAAATACCTCCGTTCTGAATTTTGTTTCGGTGTATAAAGGGTCCGGTTTAGGTAGGTTTTACTGTATTTTGACAAGTGATGGTAACTATAACGAAGTAGCTTACCCATCCTTGATTATTACGAACATTCCTTGTACTAGAGGTATGTTTATTGATTTAATAATTTTTCTCTTCTTGCCTAGAACGCCTCAAAATAGCGCTGCCTTGGGTTTTTGTGGGTATCTACTCACATAACGTAACGGCGGTGCTTTTTGAGGATCCAACCAGCCTTCAGGCTGACTACCTAACAGACAGACTATAAAAGGCATACAGACCACGAAGGGCATTTTGCATGTAGGACTATACATGCTTTGACTCCTACTATTCTACAGTAGTTGTCAGTAGCTATGCGCCATGGGCCGGCGTGATCCTCTGGTTTGTACAGGCAATTCAGAACTTATTCTGAGGGCTGGAATTATCGACCAGGAACCGCCTGAAAATAGGGGATCTGTCCCTCCCTGTCTATTGTGTACTTGGGGTGTGACTCACCCTACGAACAGTGGCGTTCTCTCGTTGTATTTTGTATACTTGTTCTCTTGGGTTAGCTTCGTAACTACCCTGCATGTGCGTTCTGTGAGTAGAGAAACCCTGAGAAAAGCGCATACTCAGATAAGCGCAAAAAATATTCAGGGTTCTGGATAAGGCTACCATATTATCCACTTTTTACTGGGAATCACCAGTTTTATAGATTCTTCCCCCAACTCCAGTTCAGTTTTCCTAGACACCCGAGTCTCTAATATGGCACCAGTAGACCACTGTATATGGGAAATAGTGTTGATTGTGTAGAACTGTTGATGGTGGCGCATTACCACTTTTCCATATCTCCTCATAACGCAGCTGCAAGGAGAATTTTTTCTCTGCATGTACTGCACGGTATATGTCGTAGTCAGATAGTGAAATCCATCATTTCATGAAAATCCTAGGCATATGATGTAAAAAGGTATAGTTACAGTATCTGACGTGGTTCCTCGTGAAGTGAAGGACCGATTTAGGCAGATGGTGTAAGAAATGATTTTACATTATCAGCCAATGTACTTCATGAAGATCCGGTGTTTGTTGATTCGACTCTTCGTGAAATGACTGACACAATGTCGTCGTAAATTGACCTTTTGCCGTCATAAACGAACTATTCCAAGAATGGTTTAAAATGAGTTTACAAAAATAAAACAACAATAATAGAACAACAGAACTATATTAAGATGTGCTGACAACAAAAGAGAATATAGAAATCGTTAATTGGCAAAAAAAAAAAAAATCAAGAAAAAACAGCCTTTGAACGTCCACAGTGACTTTCATACCGTCTATTGCCTCTATTAATCCTTGGAAAGCACACTTATCTCACTACGAGGACACATCTACCATTACTTCATGAAGTGACGGGCTGGACTTCCCGTCGGATGAAAATCTACAGCCTGCTTCCAGTCTCCGACCGGGACAGGAATGGAATGAATGAAGCCCCCATCTAGCGGCGTGGATATGAACTGTGCCGGCTGCCGAGGCCTGATGCACTCCTCTGGGGCAATGACTAAATGAATGACAGATGAAATGAAATGATAGTGGAGAGTGTTACTGGAATGAAATTTTTGACAGGGAAAACCGGAGTACCCGGAGAAAAACCTGTCTGCCTCCGTTTTGTCCAGCACAGATCTCACATGGAGTTACCGGGATGTGAACCACGGACCCAGCGGTGAGAGGCCGGCGTGCTGCAGCCTAAGCCACGGAGACTTAAAGAATTACACTATGTGACGGCGAAATGTAGTCATTTCATGAAACCACGCGCCATATAGTGCAACTAGGGACTATCCCTTTCTATGCCATATGCCGGCTTTCCATTAAATGGCGGATTTTTCTATCTCACTATGACATACACTGTACATGCTGATGCTCCCACTATTCTAGTTGTCAGTAGCTATGCATCAAGCGCCTGCTTGAACCTCTCTGGTTTGTACAGGCAATTCAGAACTTATTCTGAGGGCTGGAAGTATCGACCTGGAACCGAGCGAAAAAAGTTCACAGTTGAAAGTTAAGTGCACCGTACGGCTTGGAAAAATAAAATATGCACAGTATTAAGGACGAATGAAAGCTTGCACATTCACGAGACGGTTAATCTCCCGATCATGAGCCACGGGGCCTCATTTTTACGTGGAATCCAAACCAAAAGACGTGACAATTCACTTCAAAGATCTCACATGCATTAACTGGAATTCGAACCCGGTTCGTCTTGGTGAGCGGCATGCAGTTTTACCACTGTCCCATCACGTCCCCGAGTATTATGACAGCATTGCCTCTAAAACGAATTTTCTAAAATAGTAACATTCAAGCCAGTAAAAAAAACCACTTATTCTGAATTCCCCCAGTTTTAAACTTGACAGTATAGTAACCCTAATTCTGGATCTTTCCATTCCCCGATCGTTGTGACGCGCACAGCCATTCAGGTCCACATCACTCGTGAGAAATTCGGATATATACTGTACAACGATGGAGAATAGGGAATGTGTTCTCTTGAGTTGGCGAAAGTGCTAAACGTATGTGCAACTTAAGCGACAAACAATTATACATCCTTCTGAAGAAAAAAAAAGGAAGCCATGAATAAAACACTGGGTCACGAGGTCATTCACTCCAGTAAAGAAAAGTCTGTTGTCTTAATATTCAGGTTAAGGCAGTTCTTCTGCTGCAAATAAACACATCCAAGGTCCTGTCAACAAGGGAGGCCTTGGAAATTGGCGACTCTGAAGAAATTCACGCTTATTCGAGCCAGTAAGGTTCGTTCAGCGAAGGAACTGTGTTGTCCAGTGGCTGCGGAGACTTGTATCTGAAAATGTTGTTCTCTTCCATTCCTTTCCTCATAAGTGGTCACCAATTTCTATATAGTTTGCTTTGGGTTCCTGTACATCTAACCTTAGGGACCACCTCGTGCTGTACCGGTTAGCATTCTTGGCTGTCGCCCAGGAGGTCCGGGTTCGATTTCTAGATCTACCAAGAAATTTAATTCTGGTCTAAGGGCTGAAACGGGGTACACTCCACCTCGTAAGGCAAAACTTAGAAGATCTGGGTTTGATTCCGATCTCAGTCAGTCATGCTGGAAGAGGTTTTCCGTGGCTTCCCACTTCTACTCCAGGCACATGCCGGGATCGTTCTTAACTTGAGGTCACGGCTGCCTCCTTCCCAATCATCACCGAATTACAAATACATATGTACTGCAGACACCACAATAACACACATTATCAGACAAATTCTATATACTCGTGTATATATAGCTTATACAGGTTTTTTTTTTTTTGCTGGAGTGGGGACACCAGGCACGCACACGCCTTTGCCAGCCTTCCGAACTCGGACCGCAGATTGCGCGGAGGTAGAAACCGTAACAGAGTACATTAATTAATGGTAAATTCACCAGCAAATCATGACTAGAGAACTTACTTTTTCACAGAAGATGCTAAAAATGTTTTCCTTCAGCTGACCGACAGGCGTTGTAACGTGTAAATAAATTAGCGTTTACACCTTGTAGTTCTCCTTCCGTAATGAGGGATATCTGCTGCCGTATATTGTTCTCCAGCTCCACTAGAGTACGGCTAATTGATCTGTACACTTTGTATTTCAAATTACCCCACAATTAAACATCAAACGAGCTGAGTTCCGTGCTTCGATTAATTACAGTAAACACGCAGGGTGGTATAGGAGTGGCTACATCATGTAACTTCCAAAGTTACTGTCTTTCAGCTAAAGGAGAACATTTTTAGCAACCTCTGTGTAATGGTTGGCTGGCGGAAGGCGCACCTGGCCCCACTCCAGCAAGTACAAGTACACAGAATTATTTAGGAAAATAAACATATAATATACAAATTGTTCGGCGGGAATGTACACCCACTTATTTCTTGGGGGTTGGCGACCAGTTATAAGGATAAATATGGAGGGAAACAACCTTGCGATACACGTGTTATTGTATTCACAGTGACGATATAAGAAGTGTATCCTGGGCTAAAATGTACAGATTAGGCATATGGTAAAAATCATATTCATATTAACTGGAAATTGATGGTAAGACGTAATAAGTCCTAATAACTAATTTAATACCAACTTCCATACTTGAGGAAGAAATAGCCAAAAATAAATAAAATAAAGGAAATGAAAGACAGATAAAAGAATTGGCTTTAACCCTAGAAGAATCAGGTCTCATTGACTTGGGAAGAAGTAGAGTCATAAAAGATAGACAGGAAAATGAGTTTTTGTTATTGTTCTTGGTGTTTCATTTGAGGGACTTGGATGTCGTTGCCATTCAGCCCCGTGTACTTCGGTGAGTGGGGATTTTTTGTCTAATATCCTGTATTATTGTGATAGCTTTATTAGTGTGTGTATTTGCAATTCAGGTCAGGATTGGGAAGAAGGCGGCCGTGACCTTAAGTTAGAAACCATCCCGGTATTCGCCTGGAATAGAAAACCACTTCCAGGATGGTTGAGGTGGGAATCGAAGCCATCTCTTCTCAGTTTTGTCTCACGAGGCTCAGTGTGCCCCGTTCCAGCCCTCAGACCAGAATTAAATTTCTTGGCAGAGCCTGAGATTGAACCCGGAACTTAAGGGGCGACAGCTAAGAGTGCTAACCGCTACACCATGAGGTAGTCCAGGAAAATGAACGAGGATAGGGTCTGTCCCATGGTCTATAACTAGAGCCCTTGTGCGGATAAACAAAACGTTATCCTCAATCGGCCCGCATCTGCATGACTTATCCGCATCCACCCCACACCCGCACTACTTTTATCCGCATCCGACGTTTGTTATCCAAATCCGCTGGCATTAGAAGGATATTTTTAATTTATTAGATAACGCATAAAGTATTAAAGCAACACAATTAGACGTTTGAGGAGAAATTCGTTCCCCTAGGGCCTAAGCTACGTGTGAATTGCAAGACAATGTTGACTGATTTGTGTCCCTCTGCGTAACGCGAAGTGAAACAGTGGGTGTCTATTCAAAGCACTTGCTTAGTCGTCGGGTGTACCCTCGCAGGTAAGCGCAGGTACGATTACGTGCCGAGTGCGACCGTGCCAGATGCGACCCAGTAAAAATCGTGTCTGTAGCGACCCTGCTAGTAGCTTACAGTGCCCCATGCGACCAATTGTTCGAGAGAAGAATTGAAGATCTTATTTCCAAAGTGACGTAAATCCATGAAATGCAAAACTTCAGAAATCACGTTGATGTTTCTTCGTATAATTAAATTCAGATATGATTATAATGGAATTTCATTCATTACTTTTATGCACATCCTGACACTGTGTTTAAAAAATCTTGTATCATTGGAAATTGTGGTAATCGTCTTCCGTAAGTTGGAGTTAGGACGTTTTGGAAATAAATCACATATTGACATCCGCTTTGAGTGTCATTTATGAACATTTAAATGGTTTAAACACAACAAACACAGTCTGATGCTCTACATATTCTTCAAAGTTAGCCATGGCCTTGATTTATCACGTGATATCACGTGATGTCCAGAGAACCATCGGATTGGTCAACATGGATATAATACACATTGGAAATGCATACACGTTGGAGTTACATCACTTTGCAAATAAACTTAGTTCTTAGATCTCTGTTAATATGGGATATATGATGTATTGCGACTTAAAACCTTTGGTATACGTTGAGAGAACCTATAAACTTGCTTATGAAAGAAAGAAAAAAAAACCGAAAAACCTTCAATTTTGGATTTACGTCACCTAGGAAATCAGCTCTTCAATTTTTACGGTGTCTAACCTAAACTAAGCGGAATTTTAGCAGAGACAGAAGTGTTAGAAATTTCCAGATTCCACCGATACATCAGTGCTTGGGTCGCTAGTGGCACGATGGCAAATTGGTGGGTCGCTTGCGGCACGGTCGCATCCGCCTCGACACCGCAGGTACAAGGGATATATTTTGGCATAAGTCAATACTAATTGAGGGTATTTCCATGACTGAATTCTCTCACTTCTCAATTATTCTCATACAATCCAAGCGAAAGCAAATAGGTAAATAAAATGAAACGCGAAAGACGCAGATCTTTGCAAAAAATGAAATTATTTAAAAAATGCAGTTCAACATAATTCTAAAAACTATCGCATATTTACTCTAAACATTATCCGCAGCTTATCCGCTATCCGCACAACCATGCAAACTATATCCACATGGCGAAACATTTTGCGGATATCCGCATTCGAGGAGGGCTTTATCTACTCGTATAACTGCAAAGTGCCAGTAAATGAACGGACACTGACATCCTTCCATCGGACTGAGCCGGTATCGAATCTGCTACCTGGCTTTTGAAGGCCAGCGCCGATATAACTGTACCCTAGTACAGACATCACAGTCACACAGGTTACCGGACAGCTTATGGCTGGCTGCGTGGCTCAGCGGTAACGTTCTCGCTTGCTGATCCCAAGGTTGCAGGTTTGCATCCTGGCGCAGTCAGTTGGCATTTGTGGGTGCGCAAATGCGAGGGAGCCGTGCCAGTACATTTACGTTAAAGATCCCCTTCGGGGCAAAATTCTGGCACCGCGGCGTCTCTAAAAGCCAGCCTAGTTAAAAGGGACATAAAACCAATAACATTATTATTACTATTATTATCAGACAGCTTATACACACACCCAAGTACATGGGGCTACATGACCACGGCGTCGGAAACCCCCTGGAGGAATCAACAACAATCAACTGTGCCACTCGGCTGGACTTAATGAATGGCAGCGTTGAAAGACAGATGACGAAAGGTTGCATCGCCATCCCACGTTGCGAGGCCCGTGCGGATCGATTTGAGCAGGGAAGCCTGCCTACGGGGTGTGCTTTATTTCGGCTCCACCACTTTCAGATTATTTGGATCACTAAGGCGATTTAACGCTGTCGCTTCATAAAACGTTGTGTCTGATAAACCTGTTAATATTTGAATGTATGTGAAGTTTCACAGTTTCTCAGAGCTCACTTAATACTGCTGTTGTTGTTGATTCTTTATGGGCTTTGCGAAATCGTGGTCTTGTAGCCCCGAGTACAGTATTTGGGGTGTGTGGAAGTTGTCTGATAACCTGAGTCACTGTGATGTCTGTACCAGTGTGTGTACTTGAAGGAGGTAGGATTTTGGTAGGAAGCGGCCGTGACCTTAAGTTACGTATCATTTGCCTGGAGTAGAAGTGGGAAACCACGGAGAACCACTTCCACGTAGACGGGAGCTCCGTTCATATTAATATAATCCCATCTTCTCAATTTTGCCTCACGGGGCTGAGTATACCCCGTTCCAGCTCTCCGACACTTAATACTGTACGTCATCACTAGTAAACCTTCTCCAATACAAGCTATGATATGTATTTAACCAAACGGCCAGTCGAGTACGTCAAGCGATATGCTTTACAACTAATATACAAGATTCTATGCAAAGATTGTTGTTCAGTCGGTTGGCACGTAGACTAACAATAATTAATTAATTACTGTGGCTTATAGAGACGCCTAGGTGCCAGAATTTTGCCCAGAAGGAGGGTATTTAACTTGCCACTGAATCTACTGACACACCTCCCTCGCATTAAAACATCCTCAAATCCCTACTGACTGCGCCGAGATTCGATACTGCAACCTTGGGAAAAGCAGGCGTGAACGTTACCACTGCATCATTGCACCACGCAGCCAGCCTAACACGTAGGAAAATGAGTTGTTGTTGTTGATTCATTCAGGAGCTTTGCGACATCATGGTCATGTAGCCCTATGTACTTGGGTGTGTGTAGAATTTGCTTGATGACCTGTGTTATTCTGATGGCTGTATTAGTGCATGTCTTTGTAATTCAGATGAGGATTGGGAAGGAGACGGTCGTGGCCTTAATTTAGGATCCATCCCGGCATTCGCTTGAAGTAGAAGTGGGAAGCCACGGAAAACCAATTCCAGAATGCCTAAGGTGGGAATCGAATCTGCCTCTTCTCAGTTTTGCCTCACGAGGCTGAGTGTACCCCGTTACAGCCCTCAGACCAGAATTACATTTCTTGGCAGAGTCGGTAATCGAACCCAGGCCTCCACAGCCAAGAGTGCTGACCACTTCGCAATGAGGACTATAACACGTAGACGGGAGCTCCGTTCATATTGTAATCTTTCAATTCTTGCCACAAGATGGCTTCACCCAGAGAAGCCATTTGTAACTTTGAAGATACAAAAATTAAATAAAAATGAATATTCTGCCTCATAAATGGCCTTTCTTTAAAATTTAAACAAACTGACATAATTAGTACTGTAATTGAACAAATCCACCTTATCGAAACTCTTCTCATCTCCGGGCGTGTGCAGATATTCTGAAAGGACTGGCTCGTACATAGGCCTTACCAAAACCTCCTATAAATTAATAAAGATGAAGGAAGGTTTACATGCATCTAACTAAAAAGAAACTATCCAATTTAAATTTACTTTATATTCTGAAGCTGCATCATGCAAGAAATTGATTAATATAAGAAAAAGAGTGACACACAAGAAATGCAATTAAAACTATATAATATAATAATATAATAATAATAATAATAATAATAATATTTAGGCCTTTAAAGATTTATTATTTGTTTTCACATTACCGGTAATGCCGTCGTCTGCCGTATATTTCTAGTTTCGTCACCACTTTGAAGCTGGTCAGCCATGCCATTATGGTTTACCGCCATGAAGGTCTTCTTCAACTTAGCACAGTTATTAGGCCTACTGTCATTGTGGCATAACAGCCAGAACCCAATCACCTGGTGCCCTCCATACTAAAACAAATCGGAGTCTTCAAGCTTTTTTCTTTCCGTATAAACACGAAGCACTCAGCTCACGACAGACACGCACCAGTCATCTCAATGTCCAGAGAGACAATCCCTTCCGCAGTGCATCCAGTAGCTTGCTACCACACGTCTGAAACCCACAGCTCCTTCCAGGAAGTCTTATTGTCATACGCCTGTTTGTCCATTCCACTCCTAGCAAGGCCCCCTGGCTGCTTCCTCATCACCCTCCCCGGGGTAAGCGAGCATACCTGCTCGAGACAATAGTGTCCATAAATGCTGCCTCCTGTACGTGTGACCAAAACATGAACCTGACTCCTGGTTCAGTGGTCCGAACAATATTAATAAACTTTCTTAGACAACATATGATTAGAGCTAGCTTCAGAATCTCGTCAATAGTGACCTAAAATACATTGAATAATTAATAATAAAAAGTATTCGTATATGATAATAGTAATAATAATAATAATGACACTGCGTCTACTGCAGACGTGTCCAATGCAATTGAACACGTTGCCAACACGATAACATGATATAAAGAAATAATAAACCCACGAGCCTACATTAAAACTGTCATGGGGGGGACTCATAAAATATAGGTTACAGAACGCCCCCTTGCTTTTCATTCATTTGGTCCTATACCATAGAATAAAAAGCAATACTTTAGGCATGACTTCCCTTCCAAAATCCTAACTCCTTCCTTCCACAAATATATACACAACCAACAGGGCTACTAGGATACGTACATCCTCAGATTGGAAATATTGTAAATCCCTAGCACCCTTCCGTCCTTTGTAAGGAGCTCGTACGCACAGGCCCCTAATTTCCGTGCAATTTCATACGGTCCTTCATACAAATGAAAAATTTACTCACCAATTTCTGGTCTGCGGACGAGACATGAGGCACCCTCAAAAGCACAAGGTCACCTACATCTAACTTATCTCCTGCCCGCTTCCCTTGCTGCTTCTGCCGTTTCTTACCCCCCAATCTCTGAACTAAATCCTCAGTAGTTTCCGGTCGCTGATGATCCGGCGCAATGCGTTTATTAGCTTGTCTTGCATCCAAACATAGCCTAACTGACCCATCCTTCTTAATCACTACTACCAACGGATTGACATACTGGCTCCTACTGAATTCGATCACCTCATCGTCTAGCATCTGTGATATGACATCATCTACTGCTTTGACATGGGCGTGTGGTATCGGGTATCTAACACCATTAAAACTAGACCTATCGGTGATCTCGAAACTATGCTCGTAAACATGTGTCCTACCAGGTTTGTCAGAGAACACCTCACTGTGGTCTCTCAAGACCTCTAACAACTGAGCCTTCTGCTCTACCTCCAACATGGTATCTTCCACAACACTTGAAAATTCGCCTTCACGCTCCTCTTCCACTACCATACTACAACTTTGAATATCCTCTGATACCATGTCGCTACTAACCTCACTGACTTCTTCCTCTTCATTTAAAACCTGGACACACACTGATATACTCACAAAAGTTCCCGAGTCCACCTGATAACTCAGACTAATCGTATCAAAATTCTCACCCCACTTGAATCTCACCTTAGATTCACCGTAATCAAGCTTACACATCTGACTGCTTAACCAATCCGCACCCAATATGATAGGATACACTAAATTCGCGACCACTAGAAAACTCTGACGACCACATTTCTCATCAATGTACATAGGTGCGACAACCTGTCTACGCACTCTCTGTGACTTAGTCCCAACAGCAGACAATATAAATATATTGGACACAGGAATCTCCTCTATGACTTCTCCTTTACTCTTAACCTCATCATAAAAGCCTGCCTTAATGCAAGAACACATGCTCCCTGAGTCCAATAAGGCATCGACGACTTGACCCCATATCTTCACCTTAATCACAGGACTGATCAACGTAGGCTCACATCTCTCCTGCATAACCTCAACCTGGTCATCTAACAATTCCTTTCTAACATCAAGGTCGTATTCTATCTTCTTCAACACATGAACTGGAATACTGGGATGGGACCCTCTATCTGACCGTCTTAAAGAGCCCTGTTCCCGTTTAAATTACTCGGCTGTGCTGGCTGTCTCTCTTCTTCACGCCCCCTATTCTCTAACTGCCTTTGTTCCCCAGGTCCCCGATTTTCTGCCTGCCTCTGTTCTCCGCGCCCCCTATTCCGAAAATTCCCTTGGTCACCCCTATCCCTATTTACAAAATTTCCTCTATCATTCCTCACAGAGTTACCTGGCCTATCAATATTCCTACGCTCATAATGCCTATTCCCTTCCTCCTGATACCCCTGATCGTAATTTCCTTCCCTTCCCTGTTCTTGCCGTTTGCCTCCCATTCTACCCAAAGTATCAAACCTTTCTAACACACGTTCCATGTCCTTAATCGTATTTACATCCTGCATGACTACGGACATCTTCACCTCATCAGAAAAATGACGGGCCATACGCCTAACAATATCACCTTCAGAAGAACTAGTGTCTAAATTCTGACTGATAAGGACATGTGTGAGGAAATACTCCGTCATGCTCACCCCCTGATTCGACTGATACCTCCCAAAAGAAATCTTGTCTCTTTCTCTTCCTTTAGTCTGTTCGTTCCAGAACTTTCCCTCAAACTTCTGCTTAAAATCTTCCAATCCCTGAAAACCTCCCCTAAAAACTTGATACCAAGATTTAGCCTCCCCCACAAAAGCTAATGATATGATTTCCTCAACAATATCCCAGTCTAAAGTACCATCTTCTAACACTTTCGAAAACCTCTTCTGAACAACTTTAACAAACTCCATAGGGTTAAACTGCCTTCCACTAAATTTAGGTAAGTCAGATTCCCTATAGAAGTTACTATGTCCTACAGAGTGATTACAATTTTCCTTATTTGACTTGGCCTGATTCAGCTCTCTTCTTAATTTCAAATTTTCGCTCTCATTAAAGGATTTCAGTTCACTAATCTCCCTTTTTACACTCTTATCTACCATCGTTACTCTGGCTGAAGAAACCGCTAGCTCCTGTTCGAAAGACACCTGCTTATTTCTAATCTCAGTCATATCCTTCATTTCTTCCTCTACAACTATCAACCTCTCACTAACTTCTTTCTTGACAATGGCTACCTCATTACTCACCTCGCCTATCTGCTTATCAACAGTATCCATAATGCCCTGCCTCTGTAAGCTCATCTTCTCCTCAACTTGCTCGAATCTTTTATCTACCATCTCAATTCTACTAGCAATTTCCTGACGAATTTCCTTATAGCCTTTACTCATACTCTCTACAATCTTATTAATTTTGCTCTCTAAATCCGTACTTTGAATGTCTATCTTAGTACTAAATTCACTGCTTTGATTATTAATTTGAGTACTTAAATCACTACTCTGAGTATCCATTTTATTACTTAAATCACTTAGTTTACTACTGAATTTAGACATCATCTGCTCCATTAACTTGATCATCTGTGAGTTTCCCCCCAGCCCTACATTTTCCTCGTCACTATTCACTCCCATTCCTAACTCCTTGCTAGTTGCAACATCATCTTTCTCGGCCCCCTCACGTCCCTCCAACGTACCAGAAATCACATCCTTATCTGCCATTTTACTAAGAACTACTCTCGAATTTGTGGAATCTGACCGCTTATTGGTCTGCCTGTTTGACTGACTCCTGCCTCTTCTAGAATGACCAAGAGTGCTTCTGTCAACACTTCTAGATCTCAACTTTAATAAATCAGGCTCACTCTTATTATTTAGCATACCCTCCAAAATCACTGAACATATATGCCCTTCCTAAAATACCCGATCAGATTTCACAAATTACCTGTGCGTACTGCCATACTATGCACCAGCCAGCCTTATTCACACTCCATAGTTGGGCGCCATTTGTAATCTTTCAATTCTTGCCACAAGATGGCTTCACCCAGAGAAGCCATTTGTAACTTTGAAGATACAAAAATTAAATAAAAATGAATATTCTGCCTCATAAATGGCCTTTCTTTAAAATTTAAACAAACTGACATAATTAGTACTGTAATTGAACAAATCCACCTTATCGAAACTCTTCTCATCTCCGGGCGTGTGCAGATATTCTGAAAGGACTGGCTCGTACATAGGCCTTACCAAAACCTCCTATAAATTAATAAAGATGAAGGAAGGTTTACATGCATCTAACTAAAAAGAAACTATCCAATTTAAATTTACTTTATATTCTGAAGCTGCATCATGCAAGAAATTGATTAATATAAGAAAAAGAGTGACACACAAGAAATGCAATTAAAACTATATAATATAATAATATAATAATAATAATAATAATAATAATATTTAGGCCTTTAAAGATTTATTATTTGTTTTCACATTACCGGTAATGCCGTCGTCTGCCGTATATTTCTAGTTTCGTCACCACTTTGAAGCTGGTCAGCCATGCCATTATGGTTTACCGCCATGAAGGTCTTCTTCAACTTAGCACAGTTATTAGGCCTACTGTCATTGTGGCATAACAGCCAGAACCCAATCACCTGGTGCCCTCCATACTAAAACAAATCGGAGTCTTCAAGCTTTTTTCTTTCCGTATAAACACGAAGCACTCAGCTCACGACAGACACGCACCAGTCATCTCAATGTCCAGAGAGACAATCCCTTCCGCAGTGCATCCAGTAGCTTGCTACCACACGTCTGAAACCCACAGCTCCTTCCAGGAAGTCTTATTGTCATACGCCTGTTTGTCCATTCCACTCCTAGCAAGGCCCCCTGGCTGCTTCCTCATCACCCTCCCCGGGGTAAGCGAGCATACCTGCTCGAGACAATAGTGTCCATAAATGCTGCCTCCTGTACGTGTGACCAAAACATGAACCTGACTCCTGGTTCAGTGGTCCGAACAATATTAATAAACTTTCTTAGACAACATATGATTAGAGCTAGCTTCAGAATCTCGTCAATAGTGACCTAAAATACATTGAATAATTAATAATAAAAAGTATTCGTATATGATAATAGTAATAATAATAATAATGACACTGCGTCTACTGCAGACGTGTCCAATGCAATTGAACACGTTGCCAACACGATAACATGATATAAAGAAATAATAAACCCACGAGCCTACATTAAAACTGTCATGGGGGGGACTCATAAAATATAGGTTACAATATTAATATAATCCTCTCAAAATAAACGCTACCATACCTGAAATAAATAAACAAATGATACTCTTATACATGCGCACTATATTAAAAATTAGGGGAATTTCTTTTTACGGTAAGATTTCTGTCATTATTTTAAGTAATTCTAGCGTGACAGAGAAAAATTGAAAAAGTCAAAAAACACTACTTACCAGTCGACACAAGTAGACTAACTGTGTGTGACACACCTTGTTTAAAACACACGTTCTTATTTTTAGCACAGGCGATACGTGCATAGATTAGAAATAGTGTTGAGAAACTTCAACGATCTAAAATATCTAATTAAACATTCTTAAGCAAACAAACAGTTATTTACCTGAACCGAAAAATTGTGTTTTTTGACATATTAGCTGTTTCCTTGTCACCCTGGATTTCGTAGGTAGACTATATTTAAGATATTGCTAGGTTTAGAGTAGATTATATTAATAATATCTGTCCAAGATGACGGGGCTCCAGTCTACGTGATGATGGACTGAAATACTATCTTTACATAGAATCCAACAAGGCAATACTGAAGAAAATGACATCTCATATTTCTAATGTAGCCTACATGATGTTTTAAAAATGTGTTATAGCATGTGTAAACATGTACTGTATGTCCTAGTCTAAAATCTCAACCCCCAACGCTCCTGTTATGTATTCACGAGGCTGCAAAAATCATTTCACGTTAGAATTGAATTCTGAGTCCCTCAGTATTAAAGTTTAAAAAAATTAAGAATGGAAGCTTGTAGTTTTTCATGACCGTTAATCTCGCTATCATGCGCCACGGGACCTCCATTTTTACGTGGAACCCGAATCACAGGGCGATATATTTCACTTCAAAATTCTCACTTGCATTGATCGGGAATCGAACCTGGTCCATCTTACAAGTAGGCTGTAAGTTTCCGTTAACCACTTTGCATAAGAGTCATACTACTGAGCGTCAGTGGTGAGACGTAAGGCAATGGCCTCTGGTTTCAGAATCTATACATTATTATTGACTGAGTGGGTGTTGCCATTCTGCCGTGTGAGATAAGGGGAAAGCATATCGCAATAGAGATTACTATAACAAACTGTTTTTGACCTTGGCTCTGACGAAAGTCACCTTCCTATAGTTCTCTAACTTTCCGCCACTAACGACCGGCTTGCTTTTGAAGCCTAACTGGGCGGCTATGTTTACATTCTATATCTGCGAGGAGCCAGGGTTTTCCCAGCTCGAAGCACAGCGTTGTCAACTCCCCACCGTAGCACTGAGAGTAAGCAGCGAGACTGGACAGAACTGTGTGCAACTGTGCAACAGTGGAGATCTGACAAGCGAGCCGGTAACAAGGACCGAACTTTGGACTCCACGTGGAGAGATAGAGCAAGCATGCTATTGATCAAGAATTATCGGCTATTCGTCAGTAGCGAACATTGGTTATTATCGGCGCGTGGTAATGCATAATGTTTGAGTCGCCGGTTGGTAGCGAGGAAATTGAGAAAACTTATAGCCTATACTCCGTCCAAGCAATCTTCGTAGTGCCAGTGTGAAAACACGTAGTCACTCGGCTGACTGGTTCAATGAGGCGCGATGCCACTGAATAATTAGCGCAGGAGATTGGCGCGGCCTTGGCTTCAACCAACTATCGAATCGGCTGGGCAGTTCAGGCTCCGCCCATCGCATTATCTTTTCACTTCCTCCGTGTGACGTCATGCTTAAACCTACTTCACAGATCCCGTGGATGACGTATACATGGTATGCGGTCTCACCTGATATTGCTATCAAGTCGAATGCGTGCCCACATTGTACACCAAAAGCAGATCTCCAATTTAGTAATGACATACGGCAAAATTTGAACGCTAATACTTTTTGAACCTGGACCTCCGCGATGACCACACTCAGGATGGCCGCTGTCAATCTGCAATCTCCGGACTTCCAGCTCCCCCTTTCAGTGGTGGTGTGCGACTTAATGCGTACGGCTACGCTGCGGAGTAGAGGCATAGTAGTAGGGTTTAACAGAAACATATAACCTCACCCTAAAAAGGAACATTATCATCAGGGTTGGGGAGTCAAGTCGTTACTAGTAACAGTTACTTTTACGAGTAAAGTAGTAACGATAATGCTTCATCTGCGATGAATGAATTTTGCATTTCAGCCTTCAGACCAGAATTAGATTTCTTGGCAGAGCCGAGAATCGAACCAAGATGATATTTTCAGTGCTTAATGTTGAATGTTCATTCTAGTTTACGTTTCTACAAGAGTTTTGAAAGCTAGGTTTCAATTTGACCACACGTTGCTGGCTGTGAGAGAGCTTACATCGGTAATTCAATAATTGCTTCTCTGTGTGCAGGCTAAGCAAATGAGCAGGAATTGAAAATCAAATCATAAAATGTGGGGAAAAAACTTCGTCTATGCTTCTTGCTTCACCTAACTGGTTATTAGTTCAGCCAAGGCTGCAACAGTGATTCTTGTTACTGCGCGATGCGATTGCATGGTTCAGTTGTGACTGTAGTAGAGTGTGTAGCTGTAATTTTTAGGGCCAGGGATAGGATAGGTGCCCCTGGACTTGAAATAAGGTACTATCTCGTCAATTCTTTTTAGGGGCGTGAGATATGCTGGTCATCAGTCCCGGCTTTTGCCTGGATAAAAAAAAGGGGGGGGGATGAACCATACTCTGAATAGCCGTTGTCAGCGCCGGAATTAAAAAACCTCCGATATCCGGACTTTCTGTAGAATACCTACTACCTGAAAAGCTGGATGATAAACAAGTTTCTCGTAATGTCCGGCCTACGCCACATCTTAGTTGTCTACTACCGGGTGAGTTAGCCGTGGTCGTTACGGCGTGGCTGCAGGCAGTCGTTCACATCAGGGAGGCAAGGAGGTTCGAATCTTCCCGCCGGCAACCTTGAAGATGGTCTTCTGTGGTTTCCCATCTTCCTAAAAAGAAAAGAAAAGTTGTCTACTGTCGACGTTAGATATTAAGTAGCCTATCAGAAACATAACCGTTGTGTTTGTGTAGAATTTCAGTGAAAAGTGTTGGATGAAGTCCAAACTCCAATAAGGAAGCCGATCATCAAAGCTCTGTCGTTGCTGTTGTTTCATTTGCGATCATGGATAATCGTGGTCATCAGAGCAATGTGCCTAAGTATTTCTGATGACTTGTGTTATTGTAGTGTTGTATTAATTTTGGAAGGAAGCAAGCAAGATTATACTGTAGTTTTACGCGACCGTCATTCTCGCGATCATAAACCAAGGAACCTCCTTTTTACACGGAATCCGAACCATCGAACGTGAAATTTTACCTTGATAATCCCTCACGACCCTTCGTGGTTGAATGCTATGCCATCACGCCTCTTACTGGTTGGGGCCGTGGCCTTAACATATAAGTACCATCCTAAGGTGGGATAGTACTCATGCATTTCTCTGTTACACACACCTCCCCCGTCAAGTAGTAATAACTATATTTTACTACACCAATTTCTGCGGGTGTCCTTGGCTGTTCGTGCACATTGAAGCGCGTCTAGGAATCTAGTATTAGCCAACGGGAGTTGCATGTCGAGCACACAGCACGATTGTGAAACAGCCACGCTCTCAGCGCGACTGACAATCTACGTACCAGCGCGCATGCGCCTGAATATGAGGCTTACAGTGTGTGTGCACATCCGGTACCCACCGGCAGGTAACGCATGAGCGTCGTCACTGGGTGGGCTTGGGTAGGCATGGGCCTCCTACTGGCCCCTAAGATTATTTTGGAATGAGGTATATACTAATCACACAATGTTTATAAAACATACAATACATTCATAACACCGCTCAATTCTAATGCATAGTGCAGTAGTTGAATAGAAATATGTGGCCGTTGATGATTCATTGAGGGGTTTTGCGACATCGAAATCGTGTAGCCCCGAGTACTTGGTTGTGCGTGTGTCTGATAGCCTGTGCCATTTTGATGCCTGTATCAGTGAGTGAATTTTTAAATGGGGCTAGGATTCAAGTAGGAAGCGTCCGTGCCCTTCAGTTATAGGCACCATCCCGGCATTTTTCTGAAGCAGAAGGGGGAAACTGAAAACCACTTCTAGGATGGCTGAGATGGGAATCGAACCCACCTCTTCTCAGTCTGGTCTTGCGGGATTGAGTGTACCCCGTTCCATCCCTCAGACCAGAATTACATTTCTTGGAAGAGCCGAGAATCAAACCCGGACCGCCGCTATGACAGCTAAGAATGCTAGAGACTATATCTCGTAGTTGGAGAAATATGTGGTAGTCTAGTAACTTCAGTAATACTATAGAATTTCAACTGTTTCTTAGCTTAGCGGGTGTTTTAAACAATGAGCACACTCTTTCCTCCTGCTTTTTTCTGGTTACATTTATGCCCCCAGAGTTCTGTGAAAATCTATTTGTCTGGTTTGACTGACGCTAATTTAGCTAAATCGAGTGACTTGAATTTGTTTTAATGACTAGTTATTAAACATTGTTTCGAAACTTTTGAATCTACATGTAGCCACCCCCAATAAATATTTCCCTATCGGTAAATGAATTCAGTGACTTTTGCGCTGAACTTAACAACATTACGTAAATTTGAGTAAATAATGTGTCAGTCACAAAAGTTTACAAATAATTGTCTATAACGGTGGATTGTTTTAACATGTAAAAATAAATTAGATAGATAATTTTGAATTTGAATGTATTGTTGCTCTTATGCCACTGAGGCTACCAAGCCCCTTTATGCAGCTCTCTTCATTCATAGGGCGGTTAAATACAACATAAGAGGAAAAACCTTAACCTAAAAATTCAGTTGACAATAAAATTAAGTTCTTTAAACAGGTAGTTGTTATCACATCTGGATAATCTTTCAGTTTTTGCTGTTGTAAAATGAATCCCTACTACTACTACTGTATATTTTAGCTAAAATTAGATTTTTGTTCTCTGTTATTTATGATTTTTTATTACGAAGTTACACAGCTCGGAAATAGTGTAAGTACAGAAGAATCATCAGGTAGATTACCAAGAAAGGAGTGTTTTATCGTTCTGATGGTACGTCCTGAATACTGGCGCAATAAGATAAGTCCACCATTGTTGCCATGTTAAACAATGAATCTCTCTCCTCCCTGTATATTATCATCATCATCTCATGACCCCCCCATGGTGAAATAATCTGCCAACGTAGTTGCCACGTCGATACCCTTGATTATATAGTCTACAGTACTGTTTGTAGAAAGTGAAACACCCCGAGAAATGGTCGGAGACACTCCCAGAACAGGGGTCGTGTAGGCCTGCGGCACCATACTAAGTGATTGAAATCGCAGAGAGATGGCGTGCACATTCGCCCACCAGTGCCCTCTGTCGTGGGACTGGACAGGTCAGTGTTCCGCGCAGCTCTGTCGGCGTGGGGCCGTCAACCCAAGTGTAAACGTGTAAACAGGTGCAACAATGCCTCGCCGACATCACAGGGTGGAGTATCAGCTTGTGAGTGTGGTTGAACGGGGCAGAATGCTTGGGCTCCGGGAGGCGGGTCTGTCGTTCCGGGACATTGCGGCTCGGACAGGGCACGCTGCGTCAACAGTAAGGCGTATGCGGATCCAGTGGAGAGAGGAGGGCCGTACACAGCGACGACAGGGTACAGGACGAGGCAATGTGACCACAGCGCGAGATGACCGCCATCTTCTCCGCATGGCCGTATCGGACAGAACAGCGTCGTCCTCGGTGTTGGCTCGACGTTGGAGCACTGCAACGGGGGTGGACATGTCTGTGCCGACGGTGCGGCGCCGTCTTTTGAGGGATGGACAGATAGCACGCATGCCACTGCGTCGGCTTTCGTTGACTGGGAACCACCGACGCCTCCGACTACAATGGGCACGTGCACGCCGACTCTGGCAGGCTGAGTGGCGAAATGTAGTGTTTTCGGACGAGTCCCGCTTCAACCTGTCCTACAGTGATGGCCGGATACGCGTTTGACGCCGCCGTGGAAAACGCAATCAGGCAGACTGTAATGTTGAGCGGCATAACGGACAAACACCAGGTGTAATGGTTTGGGGCGCAATTGCCTAGAACAGGTGATCGCGCCTCGTACGTTTTGTGGGCAATCTGAACAGTGACCGCTACATAAGGGACGTTTTACAGCCGACAGCACTGCCCTTCTTGCAGGCCGTTCCACAGGCCATATTTCAGCAGGACAATGCCCGCCCGCATGTGTGAGGAATATGCAAGCCTTCTTCGCAGAACGACGGATACCTCTGCTTCCCTGGCCTGCCCGTTCGCCTGACATGTCACCCATCGAACATGTCTGGAATATGGTCGGTCGGCAACTTGCAGGTCCACCTGCCGCCACTGTTGATGCTTTGTGGATGCGCCTACTAACCGCGCGGGACGGTTTCCCCAGCAGCGTATTCAAGCGCTGTATGATTCCATGCCACGACGTCTAGCGACTCTGAGTGCAGCACGTGGTGGCGCGACACCGTACTGAAGATCGACCGTCAACGTGCATGTACCGGACTGTCCTTCTAATCAGTAATACATTGTCATGTCCCTAATCTGTGGTATAAAGTGCAATGTGGTCACATCTCTTGTTCTTGGTGTTTCACTTTCCACAAACAGTAGTATAGGCCTATATATTTAATTTTAGTCCACATTGTATGCATATTTTGGCACGTTTAGTGAATGAATTTCCAAGGCCTAATCAGCCTATCACCCATAAAACGAAATGTAAAAAATGAACAATTTACTTTGTTCAAAAAATGCTTGTATATTAGCAACTCGGGCCATTTCTACAGAGATTTGTAATACTCTACGTCAAATAGTTATTTGAGGGCAGTACTACGGAGGGTAATTAAGGGAATCAATCTTCCTCTGTTTTGCCTCACAAGGCTGAGTATACCCCGTTACAGCCCTCAAACCAGAATTTAATTTCTTGGCAGGGTTGGGAATCGAACCCGGATCTTCTGGGCGACAGCCAAGAATACTAGCCGCTACACCAAAGACGTTAACAGATCCTGGTATAACCCGCGTTTCCTAGATGATAGGTTTTGAAATGGGTCGATGTTCCTTACTTTAAAAGAATTGTTAATTTTAAAGCCTTTGCACATTGATAGGTGCAAGGACAACGTGTCAAATTATATCGAAATCAGTCACGAGAAAAGTGTATCGTATATTTACTTTTATCGATTATACCTCATTTTGTACGACTCCCCACCCCCAGTGTAATGTTAACTGCACTCATCCCCCACAAGAAATAAATCTTAGTTACGCCACTGTTTGAGGGATTGTCCTCGTGCATCTTCCGAACACTTTCGTCTTGAGACGAAGTCTCCTTCTGCTCAGGATTCTGTTTAACCTTGTTGGGTTGAAAAGACGAGACACACAAGATATCCACAACATTCTTGTCAAAGAAGCCGTCAGCGATGTGCTGGAAATGTGGCGTCCGTGGCCCATTTTCCTTATCACGCCAACGTCTGTGTCCGACGATAAACGGGCTCTTTAGACGGCTGCTCACCTCCTTGGGTGTGGACTGCAGAGAAACCGATTTCACTTCTAGGATTTGGTGGTGGGGATTGTTGTTTAAGGGGAGGAACAGTGAGGTAATCTTCCTGCTGGAGGTCTCTTAAAATGTCGCGATCCTCGATCAGATTAGAGTAATGGGCTTACAAAATGCAATCATCGTGTTGGGTAATATTCTCTTATTCGGACGTTATGGTTGTTTCCCACTAACCCTTTAAAAATAACTAGTGGGCCCGTGCGAGCTTTCGCAACGTGAATGTAGGTTTACGGGGGTAGTAGGGAAGAATGTGGGAGAACGAAGTTTTAAATATTGAAGAAATGTATTTATTGTTGTTAAACGGCATACGTGCATGAGAAGAACACAAAGAATTATGTAGAACAGTGTTTTGTACTTGTCACAGCACCTCTTTGTAGACAATATTCGATGTTACAACGAAATCATCGGTTATTGTTTGCTCGGGAGTTTCTTCTACAGCAATTTTTACATTTGCAAAGGATTGAACGCTAGAGAAAGTCTTGTCAAGACCACACCGGAGCCATCTGCTGAGAGACTCCTCAGCTAGCAGTACGCCGCGCTCCCGCCAGATGGCTGCCGCCGCCGCGCTGCCCTGCGCTCTAGTGGCAGGCTCGCCAGGTTACGGTGCTCCCATTGTAAATGTAAAGTTTGTAAGGTATTTATTTAATTGTGAGGCATTTAAAGAGGAAGTGAGTGCGTTTCGGGCACACATGGGGTTATGCGGAACCTGTAGGTACCCCATATGTGTAGGTTGGTGTTAACAGGACCTTATTTTCGGTACAAAACCGGAATGGGACCTTAGCAGAATAATATAGGGAGGATTTTTCTTGAAGAAAATGTTGAGATCACCATCTTGAAGGTTTTACATACCAACTCACCCTTTCGGGTCCGAATTCCTCCTCAATCATCTTAGAGGATGTTTTGTCGTGGTTTCCCACTTCTGCTGCGGGCAAATATCGGAATGGTACAAAACTACAGACTATGGCTGCATCCTTCCGAAATATAATAGCACTTGTCATCTGATATGTTCCACACGCTATTGGGCCCACTTACATGGGGCTAATAACCGTGATGCCCCAAGTCCCTATCTATATATCCTAAAAATAACTAAGCAGACGATTTTGTAGAAGATTTCTTTGTCATGCCTCATATCAGCCATGCCAAATGTTTAGTGGCAGATATGTTACCTTGGCCCAGACAAGTATCTTACGCTCTATGGAGGTCAGCCAGAGTTAGATCTTACGTTGGCAATATTGGCTCTTTACCAAATTCTGTCAAAATGAACTACCAGTTACAGGAAGCAACTCAAGACTTCCCTTCGCTTCGCTTAGCTTGGCTTGGCGTTATGAGAGGCGAATTCTTTTAATGGTTCGGTAGTCATCAACAGTACCGGTACGTTATACACGAGGAAATATAACAAAACCAAGCCCCCTATGGTGACGACGCAACAGCCAAATGAGGTATACTGTAAGGTGATTAAGGAGCGTGGGTGAACAGACCTAAAGTCTGTTCGCCGAGTCAAGACAGTGGAAGTAAACACAGATTGCAGGGCTGCACGCAAGGGGTGCGTAGAGTTGTGCCTGTTGAACGTATACTTACTTACATGTGAAGCGGGCGAGTGCGCTTGTCTTTTCTAGGGCTACGGCATGACTAACTATCTCGGATCATCTTGGCTAGCCCTGCTCGGCTGATCCGATCACGTGAACTGGGCGTGTTTCTCTGTCCGGGCAGCCAGGTGATCACGTGCAAGTATTTACCTGCACTGTCTCGACTCAGCGAATATACGTTAGTGGCATGTCTAAAGAAGCCGCGCAGTCCGAATACCAGAAGAGCGACTTCGATGAGCTTCCTTCGCTTAAGAATTACAGTAGAATCTGAAAGTCCCAGAAGGGGTCTTGGATAGCACGAGCAGTGGAGGGGTCCATACTTGAGAAGTTGGGTGGGCAGAGAATGGGGGGATATTCAAATTCAGCGGACTCACCGAAGTACAAAAAAATGGGCCTTCGATATAGCAGTCAGTAAATATTATTCGTTATCGAATTTGCTTATATGAGAAGTAAGATTTTTTTCTTTGGTGAGAAAATTCTAGGTCCTCCTAAATACTGTATAACACATTCATGGTTACAAATACTGTATATTACTTTAAATCAAGCAGTTACAGCGATCAGATGCCCGAAGTTCGAATTCTGGCACTCACAGCAGTAATTGTGTGTGATATTGCCCCCCGTCTTCTCTCACACGCACACCAGGTAAATGTTGAGATAGCCTCTTATTTCAAGTCCTGAGGCGCCTTTCTAAATCACATACTATAATACTGTACTGTAATTTAATTTGCAGACAGAACTACGTACACCACATAACGAAAGTTGTCTGACAAATTCCATACACACCCAGTAACGTAGGGCATATCACAAGCCCCTCTAAATGTAGGAGCAGCAGCAACAACAACAACAATAATAATAATAATAATAGTTTTTTTTTCGTGTGGTCTCCTCAGAGACCTAGTGCAGGTCTTTCTATTCGACGCCCGTGGGCGACCTGCGCGTCGGGATGAGAGATGGAATTGATTAAGGTGAATGAAATTGGAGAAGGATGTGGAAGGAAGCGGCCGTGGCCTGTCAGAAGGTACCGTCCCAGCATTTGCCTGGTGTTGAAAATGGGGAAACCACGGAAAACCATTTCAAGGACGGCCGACGGTGGGGCTCGAACCCACGCGTCTACCGAGTCAGCAGAGAGCTTGGCCCCATGACCTAACACTGCGCTTTAGCCAGCGTAGCCACTACTGTCGGTATAATAGTAATAATAATAATTGAGACCCCCTAACTAGGAAGGTGGGTGGGTGGCGTATATGAAAATCAAGGCTGTTTCTTCCATGTTCGATCGTGAATATTACCATCGAAAGAGGAAGCTGCCTGCTTTGTTAGGTTATAGGTAGAGCCCTGCGCGGAGAAACAAAACGTTATCCGCATCCGCACGACTGTTATCCGCATCCGCCCCGCATCCGCACGACTGTTATCCGCATCCGGCCCGCATCCACATGGCTTTTATTCGCATCCGCCCACATCCGCACGACTGTTATCCGCATCCGCCCCGCATCCGCACGACTGTTATCCGCATCCGCCCCGCATCCGCACGACTGTTATCCGCATCCACACGAATATTTTCCGCATTCGCACATTTGTTATCCGAATCCACTGGCATTACAATATATTTTTAATTAGATAAAGCATAAATTACTAAAGCAACATATTTAGACATTTGAGGAAAAAGGCGTTCCCTTAGGCTTTGTATGTCACTCATGTGTTATGTTTAGAATGAATGTTATACAGCCACAATTGCAACCGCTGTTGTTATTATTATAGCACAGTAGAACCTGCCTTCAACGGACCCCTCATTAACCAGAAACTTGTCTTAAACGGAAATATTTGACGGTCCCGTGAACTTAGCGGCGGAAAACGTGTTAAATTCCCTTCAATGAACGGAAACTGTGTTACGCGGAAATAAATATACACATTTTAATGGAAAATTTCCCAATTCTGGAATGCAGTGTTAAGAAAATTTTCAGGCACCCTGTGAAACTCTACCTTGCCTGCTGTTAACAGTTAATGCTGTAGCTAACAAAGAATGTGCAAATAGGTCTTTCTCCTTTTGTTCTCCAACTTAAACGTCAAAGTGTACGATTATTTGCCTGGTTCCTGTTGCCAAAACCTTTCTCAATGCTCGCTTTAATGAGCTGTCAATCTACAAATGTTTGTCTTTGTTTCGCTGCTTGTCAATCAGCTTTTATCTGAGCACTTCTCAACTTACATTATTGATATGGTTGAGCCGTCAAGCACAAAATGCCTGTCTTTATGTACGGTACATTGTAAGTTTTGCTTGTACAGTACTGTATTAATTCGTAGGCCTGAGTTCGATTCCCGACTCTGCTAGGAAATTCAATTCTGGTTCGATGGCTGGAATGGGGTACACTCATCCTCGTGAGGTAAAACTGAGAATAGGTGGGTTCGATTCCTGCCTCAGCCATCCTGGAAGTTGTTTTCCGTGGTTTCCTCTTACCAATAATAAATAATAATAACCTTGCACTACAGCCCATGAAGGGCCTATGCCTGCCAAGCGACCACTGCCCATCCATTTGGCCTGCAGATATTGGGGTGACGCGTGGTCAGCGCGTCGGGTCCCCTCGGCCGTTAATCTTGGTTTTCTTGACCGGGGCGCTGCCTCACTGTCAGACAGCTACTCAATTGACCTCACGAGGCTGAGTGCACCCCGTTCCAGCCCTCACGTCAGTTTCTAAAATCCCTGACGGAGCCGGGAATCGAACCCGGGGCCTCTGGGCGAGAGGCAGGCGCGCTACCCCAACACCACGGGGCCGGCTGGTTTCCTACTAATACTCCAGGCAAATGCCGGGATGGTACTCAACTTAAGACTACGGCCACTTCCTACCCAAATCCTACCTCAATCACAAATACATAGACTAGTACAGTCATCAGAGTGACACAGGTTATCAGACAAATTCTACACATACCCAAGTAGCCTACACGGGGTTACATGACCACGATGTCGCAGAGTCCCTAAAAGAATCAACAACAACTGAAATCTCGGGCAATAAGAAGCCTTTTAGACATACTCTGAACAGTAGATAATTACACTGTACTTCCAACAATCTTGTCAGGTTAGGACTACTAGGGTGCGTAGTCTCCTTGCTTATGCATTGGATTTACAAAATAAAGAATCACATTGAGAGGCCATGTGGCTTATGATCGTGAGTTTAAACTACAAGCTTTGCTTACAGCTGTTAATCTGGCACTATTGTAAGATTTTAAATGCTATACTATTATTTTAATAAAAGGAACTGTATATATAGTCCTACTTGAAAAGGCAAGTGCTAAAATGAATAACATTTGAGCAAAACATAAACAAATGCGTTTATCTAAACCTTTAAAATGCATTGTACCTCTTGCAGAAAAAAAAACCGCTAGCCCGATTAATACAATTGAAAAGAATGGTTTTGATTCATGTTACGGAATCCAAAACATTATGGTTTATTAGTAGAAATCATTTACCATTGTTTGCATTGGATTATCAGATGATATTGGTTTTTCTTTTCGACAGTAATGTTGCCCTGGATGTGGAAAGCAAGGCCTTGGTGGAGCCATCTGCCAACAAGAAAACCACCATTGTCGACCGTGAGAGCAAAGCTGAATCCAAGCGAAATCGCGGAAGCTCTTTCAAGCAGGCAAGTGTTGCAGTAAAACTATTACTTACCTAGAGTAGAAACTGGAAGAATGAGGGTTTCAACTGGAAAAAAATATAGAAATGGGAACACTGAGAAGTACCTTGACTTGTGTGAAAACTGGTAAATGGCCCACACAAATGTTAGCACATACCGAGCAGCAATCACATCCTTTAGCTGCTGCTGGGTGTTACCACAGTGCATGGAGTGTTCCATTACCGATACCGATGGGTCTGTTTTAGAGTTATATAGTGCTAATGTATTAATGCATTATTTATTATTATAATAATTATTATTATTATTTGTTAAATATTTCCTAATAAGCACGTGTAAAATGTAATCATAATTATCCACAAACAAAATGTCCAAAAAAAAAACTGAATAATTAAGTGCGATCCTTGAAAGCTTTTGGTTGAGTCTTGGAAAGGCATGCTCAGATTTTAGTTGGTTTCTATTCTTAGCTTTCATGACAGAAAATGAAGAAAAGTCAGCTTTACTCAGGTAGGTAGTTTAGAACAGAAGTAACACTTCCCTAATTTTGTTGCCGAAAATTTCTCTTTATTCAGTTTTACCCAAAATGTGAGTCCGTTTTCTTTTGGAAACTGTGACTCAAAGCTATGTCACTTAGGACTTCTAACAGGTCTCAACTTGCTCTTTGAGAAACCACCCGCAAGCTACAGCGATCTATAGATTAAGAACTTCTGTAATGCATGATAATATAAGATCTTTTGGCAACATTGGATACCCTTCGCTGTCAAAACTCTTTTCCTTGCTGTTGAAAAATACAATACAATTACTGGTACCGTATTACTTACCAATGTATTCATTGGAAGACATTCAGAAAACTAAGATAATAGTAACAGTTGGCCCGCTGCGCTGCAAGCAGCCAACAATGTAAATCTGCATTCCACCCCAATAAAATAGAGCGAAGTGTTTTATGCCTAGTAGAAAGGTCTGAATATCTGAAGAGGTGTTACTGGACCAGAGTTTACTTGCGGTAGGGTGGTCAGTTCCATTCCGCTCCCTCATACCTTATTTAGCCAACAGAACATGGTCCCCCAGTACCGATCACATATCCAAGTTCTGATCATGCTCATTGTTGCTTAACTTTAGAGATCTCACGGAATGTATTGTTTCAACGTGGCTAACTGTTCGCTATTCCAATACAATAAAATCTTGGTGGTTGAACATTTAAGAGACTGAATTTATATATTTTTGAATTATGAAGAACATGTGAAATCTAAAAAATTACTTTTAAAAACTTTAGGCGAATTGACCGACGTTGATGTTATAATGCGGAGTTGAGCACCAAACAATCTAGCCTCCAAATTTTGTAAACGAAGTCACTTTTTGAGTCGGTTGGAATTCTGTCACGGATAGGTACGGTACAAATCCACCAAGTACGAGTAAATAGCGAAGTAGGTATCGTCCCTAGTTTTGGGTTTGTAAGCGAGCACTCTGCGGCTGTGGCCACCGTGTTGCTGAGATGAGGTGCCGCGAGCAAGAACAGTATTCTCTGTTTCCACGGTCTCGAGTTCACCGATACATCGAATTCTCCATCCACCCCTTCGGTGGGAGTATGCTATCGCAATGTTACACGGCCAGCGTCGCTCTTCAACGGTTGACGAGATTCATCAGCCCTGCGGTCTTTAGTTCGTGAATGAGAACTCTGCGGATCACTTTGTTGTTGGGAGTAGGTACCACGACGTTCATAGTCGGCGATGCTTCTGGGTTAGTCAATAAGTCTCTTTTTTGTTCCTTCGGTCTTGAGTTCACGAACTTGTGCAAGCCGGTCATTACCAGTCACAGTGCTGTTGGAAGTAGATATCATTATGTTGCACAGTAAGCATCACTCTCCAGCTGGTTGAAGTGATACTGTCACCACATTTTCAAGTTCGCGAGTACTACGTACTGTACCCGTATTTCCAAGTGATGTATCGGCCAATATCCGAAGGTGGTGATGGATTGCAGCAACTTGTAGTCCCCGGCTAGAAGAACTACCAAGAGCTACTAGCGAATACACACAGGAGTGGGTAAGCTATCAACAAATGTGCTATAGATCTAACTACAGATGTTGTTGGAAACTAAATACATTATGGAGAGTGAGAAACTTTCGAATCTCGGGCGTAACGGGTAAAAGCCATGGGTGATGACATATAATCTACCTCTATAGCACACTTATATTCAATGTACTGCAAAAGATAACGCAATATTTATAAAAACATATCAGCGAAACGTAATGACGTGCTTGCCTATTTATTTCGAAGACACGATACAACAATGAAAATTTAAAAAATCAGAATCACGTAAATTATCTGTAAAATACTCTCCTAATCATTTCTAACTAAAATAAAATAAATTCGCAAAATGAAACTTCAAGTTTTAGCCAACTAACTACTGTTCCCTACATTTCAGGAGCAAGAAAATTTTAAAATATTCCTTAAATTACCTAAATAAAATGAATTTACTCATAGCGTTGGCCTACCCTATTACAATGTATATTTGTTATTCTATACATCGTAGACTCCTTATTCCTACTCTAATCCAAATCTAAATAGAATATACATATACTGTAAATATATATCGAACTATCATTAAATATTGACATATTTTACACGTTTCTCTTACGATTACCTACTTACACTCGTCATTCATTAAATCATGTTATAATACACTTAACTTTCCCACTAACTTGGGTCTAATCCAATATTCTGTCATATCTGGGATCTATATTCCGTACAACCAAGTAAAGATATAGTTTACTTAACTACACTCGGGTCTTTATTTACTAAATATAATAATAGTGTAGTAATAATAATGCTCGAACTTGAATAATAATTACCAATATTTTCCATATTTAGTTAACTTAGAACCGTTGAACCTAAATGTGACTTCAACCGTCACAGCGATTAGCTGTTTCTTCACGCTTCATCATATTCTGTGTAGGTGTAATTATTGCAATAGAAACACCTCTCGTGTCTGTCAAACTGACTCAATACTTTCAAAAATTCTTATACAATTGCATCAAATGGTATTCCTTCCTCACATACATATTTTATGAACACAGACTAGGCTATCTGTCAACACAGATTTCAACATAATTCTTAACTTCAATGAAACAATGCCGTGATCGCAACATCTAACATATCTTTCCTCCATTAACTGGGACTACTTCATAAAATCCTCACAAAACAGCATATCATCGTAGCTTCCAATGTCAACATTATCAACAGTATAAACTTTCATCAAAAACTTGAATATCATCTGACATCACATGTTCCGAAATCGCATTTCGATCTGGTTACAAATAACTCAACAATAACATCAATTTAAATTACTGGTTCAATGCTCTTCTCATGTATATCTGGTATAATAATAATAATAAATAACATTAAGAGCTCTACATCTTTTATCAATACATTTTAACATATTTGCCGAACAACAATCCTACATGTACAGTATATTAAACTGGCTTCAATTGCATATACTTCATCACTATATTCTCTACATTTATAGTACTCGTTAAAAATCATTCCACACCGTCAAAAATATTTTTCATAACAATATCATTGTTTACTAATGTTCATCAGCATTCCTTTTAACATACATAACATTTCCTCGAGAAATGATCGTCATATGACTTCTCGACATATCATCTTTGATATACACATTCCTGAGTTCGATCTATAACCAAGATCAACTTCCTAGTATTATATATAAACTCGAAAATACTAATAGAAAACATTATGGGGGTTGAAGCCATTTTTCAGTGTTGCCTTAGTAAACAAAAGTTTGGTGCTTTTCAGTTGGTCAACACGAATGTACCCAAAAGAGTTGGGTTATACCCTAATCCTGAAAATAATTACATGAGATTAGTAAATACACTAGGATGACCAGTTTCGACCGTCAAGCGATCATCATCAGATCCATTACACTTAGGCCACAAATCTATGTCTGAAAATACAGGTGAAAACATTTACAATATGTACACTTATTTATTTGCTGTATTGGTAATGCAACTTGTCGGTATTTGTTAGTTGTAGTCTATATGATGTATTAGTGAGATGCTGAAAGTTCTGATAGAACTCCGGAATTTGCCAGTTTTTGGAATGACTATGTGGTTGTTGTGAATGGTAAATTCTGATTGTAAAGTATTATACAGGCTACTTATCTGGTTAGGAGACTTGTGCAGTTCGGCAGCGCGCTTTTCACTCAGTGACTAGTAACTCTCGACTGAACTGGTTTGGTATCTCCCAGGGCTGCTTGCCCCCCTTCCCGCATTCCTAACTGATGTTTGTGTCAAGTGCAAGTGTACTTGGTGGTTTCCCAAGCCTAGACATATGGTGTATGTTACTGTATGCAGGAAGGTCATCAACTATTAAAGACCGTGGAACATTCCTCGCCACGCGTAGACTAGTAGCCATTCATACTAAGCGCACCCGGTCTCTGAGAAAGTCCCGGCACCTTTAATACTGCCGTGAGTAACGACCTTGGTTTATAGATGAAAAAAGTACATCGTACATCCTGATCCAGATAACATGTTCCTATTAAAATCCCCCTATTTGTACTTGTACTGGTTTCTATTACACTCGCGCACTATCGCAGTGTAATAAAACACGTCTGTCCTCCACAAAGTTTTCAGACCAAGAAGCCACGATCATCCTTGTACTCAAAAGTGGCGTCCTCAATGCAAACTCGCGGTAATTGTTGGCGGATACAACAATTATCTCCATTACTCTTCAATGCGTCTTCGATCGTAACAATTTAATATCAAATATATTCTATAATAATATTTGTCGTGAATAAAAACCTCCAAAGCTCCGCAATGTGTAATTGCACTAAATGTAATTTTCTCATTGGCTACCGCATACCACGTGATCAACTTGATGCGCTCATTACTCGCGTCATCCAGTATTGCACGAGCCTCGGCTCTTCTTCTACAAGTTTTGTAAGTGCTAGGCAAGATTGCCTAAGCTGCCCCTGCAACTAGTCGTGTGTCGGCTTCACGCGTCAAAAAGGAAGTTGTTTTCACCGTCTCTGGCTTGACTTTTTCTGAGCGAATATTCTGATTGGCTGGGTTTGTTTGCTGCAGCTCGACCCGTATCGTCTTCATGCCAAAGTGCTCAATTTATCATAGCTTGACTTTCATAACAGGCAAATATACTACAATGCGAATGCGAATTCGGGTACAGCACGTTCCACTGGTCAACACCAGATTGTCGTTATTGTCAGGAGTAGGTTAGGTATCGCGATGCTACATGGTCCATTTGAAGTGTATCAATGTGCGAATATTAAAATGAGACCGATTCTTGGCTTCCTGCTACATTCCTAAATAGAGTAACTGTTCAAAGTGAGCGACCGGACAGTAATAAGCATAGGTTAAATACGGGTAAGTTATTCTCTAAAGCGTACATTAACAATTATGGCCTTTTACCGGAATCTAGGAAATATTCCTTAAATTTTAGAATTCGATGAATAAGATCCGAATCTACATACACAAAGAAGCTGAAGTTCTCCTCAAATCCTTGATCTTAACAGTAGACCTACTTTACAATAATGGTTGATCAGAACAACATGTACTTCAGAGTGCATCTCAAGATACTTTGAAGAGAAAGATAACTTTAAATGCCCTCCTAAGCAACATTGTATGTGTGTGTTTCTACAAAGAGGATACCCCACAGCCGCACAGCAGTGCACCTGCACCCTATGTGGACAGAGATGTTGGCAGTAAGGCCAACTCACCTGCCGAGCTAGGACAAACTCATTAACGTTCTAATGAGAAAGGACGCTTTTGACAATCATCGTATTAGAATGCGTATATACTGTGCCCATTAGTCCAGAGACCAACGCCCACATACGCGTGAACCTCGAAATCGGCTGAGCACGAGACTTGGAAAACTCTCGAGAAACGCTGGGTAGAAAAATGGTGCCAAACCGAATTTGAGTTCCACGCGTGAATATAGGAAAGGACGAACACAAAATTATTTTAAAACACTCCACTTTTATTCAAATGGAAATATCACACACTAAAATATAAATACACTCCTGCCTCAACCACAGGGATGTAAAAAATAGAGTCCTTTACCCTGAGATTCCTAATTTAAAAAAAACTTTGTGAACCATCACTTTAAAGAAATATGTCTTATTGAATACATAAGTGTTCAATCGTGTCCACACAATCTGACCATTCACATATTTGTGGGACCGACAACCTAGATGTTAGGCCGCTTAAAATAACAATTATCATCATCACAATATTTGTTATTCACACGGATCATTTCTTTATCACTCGCACTTGTTTTAACTAGTTACCACTTATTAATCGTTGCACACGATTCGTCATAATAAACCAGCTTGAAATCAGACATTAATGCAAGTTGACACTCGCCAATAACCTGCTAATTGGTATTTTAGATATTTGGCTAATAGGTTCCTAACCTTGATTCACACTCCCATCATAACCTGACTGTACTGGAAAAATATACTCATCTAGAATACTCATTCTCAATATCAAAAAGACCACTTTTTCAGTAGCTCGATTTCATTGTATCTTCACACCAACCTATTTAACACAGCTCCATATAATCAAATAGCAACATCAATTTTCATAATAAATTCTCAAGCCACTATGCTTGATCCCTAGTATTCTCAATATAACGATGTCATGTCCTCGACATGCCCGTTCAAATGAGTCTTCATCCGCCCCCAAACAATGCAAAAATTCAACTTCATTATCATCGTCACAATTCATCCTAAACTAATATCTAAAACCACTCAAAAACACGGTATATGAAATTTTTGGTTTACCACAAAATGAGAATTTAAATATTCCAGAATATGGAAAATCTTCAGTCGGCCAGCTATTAGTCACAGATCTTACCACTGATTTATAATAAATAATTTCAAGCTATGATTATTATTATTATTATCTCTCATGTTGTTGTTGTTTGAGTCTTCAGTCTTTTGACTGGTTTGATGCAGCTCTCCATGCCTCCCTGTCCTGAGCTAATCGTTTCATCTCTACATAGCTACCACACCCTACATCCGAGGCAATCTGTTTAACATATTCTAACCTTGGTCTACCCCTACAGTTCTTGTCCTCGACCCTTCCTTCCATAACTAAGCTTGCTATTCCTGGGTGTCTTAGTATGTGTCCTACCAACCTATCTCTCCTCTTCATTAGCAGTCGCCAGAAACATCTCTCCTCTCCCACTCGTCTTAATACCTCTTTGTTTGTAACCCTATCTACCCATCTGATCTTCATCATTCTCCTGTAGCACCACATTTCAAATGCTTCAATTCTCCTCTTTTCTGCTGCACCTATAGTCCAAGTTTTACTTCCATAGAGCGCCACGCTCCAGACAAAGGCTTTCAAAAATGACTTCCTAATACCTAAATCTATATTCGATGTCAGCAGATTCCTTTTTTGTAGGAATGCTTTTCTTGCCTGAGCCAACCTACTTTTTATATCCTCTTTGCTTCGTCCATCACTGGTTATTCTGCTTCCTAAGTAACAGAAATCTCCTACTTCCTTCAGCTTTTCACCTGCCAATTTGATCTCCATAGAGGTTTCTGATTTATTTCGGCTGCATTCCAGTATTTTTGTTTTACATTTATTAATTTTCATCATGAATTCTTTCCGTAAGACGGAGTCCATACCATTCAAAAACTCATTCAAATCCTCAGGCTTGTTGGCCAAGATGACGATGTCATCAGCAAATCTCAGAGTTGAAATTATTTCTCCTTGAATCTTCACTCCCACTTTAAATTTTTCTCTAATTTCCTTCATTGCTTGTTCAATGTAAAGATTGAAAAGTATGGGTGATAAGTTGCAGCCTTGCCTTACACCTTTCTGAATACCAGCTTCTCTCTCATGTCCTTCAACTCGAATGACTGCTGTCTGGTTTCTGTATAGATTGTATATCACCCTCCTATCCCTGTACTTTATTCCAATCGATTTCAAAATGTCAAACAATTTAGTCCAATCAACGTTATCAAAAGCCTTTTCTAAGTCTACAAAAGCCATGAACGTTCTCTTATCTTTCCTTATTCTACCTTCCAAAATCAGCCTAAGACTTAGTACAGCTTTCCTTGTTCCTACATTTCTCCTGAAACCAAACTGGTCTTCACCCAACTCCGTTTCTATCTGGCTCTCAATCCTCTTGTAAATTATTCTAGACAGGATCTTTGAAGCATGAGTAATCAAGCTGATTGTACGGTAATCTTCACATCTGTCAGCTCCCACTTTCTTTGGTATAGGGATGATTACATTCTTCTTGAAATCAGGGGGTACCTCACCTGTCTCATAAATCCTACACACCAAGTGAAATAACCTGATCAGACCTTCCTCTCCTATGCAGCGTAGCAACTCAATTGGTATATCATCTATGCCTGGTGCTTTGTTCCTGCTTAAGTCTTCCAAAGCTCTATCAAATTCTGATCTCAATATTAAATCTCCTTTCGCATCCTCATCAATTTCCTCCTCCCTTTCCATTACATGATTCTCAATCTCCTTTCCCTTATACAAACTCTCTATGTAAGCTTTCCATCTCTCAACCTTTTCTTCCCTATCTGTTAGAGGCTTTCCATTTGTGTCCTTAATATTACAGCACTTAGTCTTCTTTTCCCCAAAAGTATTCTTAATCCTTCGATAAGCTGTGTCTACTTTTCCTGATTTCAGACAATTTTCTATACCAGCACATTTCTCTTTCAACCATTCTTCTTTCGCTTCCTTGCACTTCTAGTTAACCTCATTTCTCAGACGTCTGTATTCTGCTTTCCCTGTTAATGAGTTGGAGTTGATTTTGGTGATGTAATGAATTTTTGTTCTCTTTTATGAATATGACCTTTATTTATTGTTTATTACCTTGTATGGTCTTGTATCTTCTCAATGCTATGGTTGCTTTATTACAATAATTGACTGCCGACAGCGCAGCGCTATGGCCTATCTAAAACCACGGCCCACTGGATGCTGCTCTCCAAGGAGCTTACAAAAGTAGTCCATACATAGAGGGCGCTTTTAGCAGCATATTAGTAGCTAACATTTCTGGCTCTCCTTGAAAGATGCGATTTCAACAAGAAAACCATGTACTATACGTACGGTAGGTTAAACACCATACGTAAACAACATTTGAACATAAATGTCAAAAACTACATCTAAGGAGAACATAATTATAACCTAACATAAACTCTAATCAAGCTGAGAATTCTTCGTTGAAGTTCTCCATCGGAAGGGGGCACAGCTTCTTGACACTTCTCGTAAAGTTCCCTTCCGCTGTTTTCACAGTGACAACTCTAATCTCGCCATCTGGTCCCGGATGAACATGAATTACTCGATCTCGTGGCCACCTTAGAGGTGGTATCCCTTCTTCAATGAGCAGAACTAGTGTGTTCAACTCGATGCGCTGATTAGAAGTGAACCATTTATTTCTTTTCTGCAATTCTTGCAAATATTCTCGTTGCCATCTTTGCCAAAGTACCTGTCGAAGTTTCTTCAAATGTTGCCAACGAGACAGTCGATTATCTGGTTCTTGAGTATGATTGGACTGTACTGGTTGGACCAGTGAATCACCAATAAGAAAATGAGCGGGAGTGAGAATATCCAGATCGTTTGGGTCTCTTGTGAGAGGTGTAAGTGGCCGCGAATTCAGGACTGCCTCAATATCACAAAGCAGAGTATACATCTCTTCAAAAGTATGTACTCTTCCTTGAGATGAAGTGTATAAATGTCTCTTTGCTATTTTAACGGCCGCTTCCCACAATCCTCCAAAATGTGGGGATCGAGGAGGAATAAATTGCCATGCTATTTGCTTTTCTCCCAAGTGAGAGGAGATGATTGGTGATTCTTTTGCCAAAAATGACTGCAATTCTTTCAGCGCATTTGCAGCCCCAACAAACGTTCTTCCATTATCTGAGAACATTTGATGACAAATCCCTCGACGAGCAGTGAACCGTTGCATTGCTGCCAAATAGGCTTCAGTTGTGAGCTCTGAGACAAGCTCCAGGTGAACGGCCTTTGTACTAAAGCAAGTGAACACTGCTATGTATGCTTTAAATATGCGTAATCTGCCTCTCCGTCGACTTTCTCGAAGTTGGAAGGGCCCCGCATAGTCCACACCAGTCACGGTGAAGGGCCTGGTGACTTTCGAAACCCTCTCTTTGGGTAAATCTCCCATGCGGACTTCTGGAACTATTGGATTGAATCGAAAACACTGGACGCATTTTCGAACGATCTTTTGTGCTTCTCTTCGACCACTTATCGGCCAATATTTTTGTCGAGTTGAATGTAATAGTTGCTCCGGTGGACAATGATGAAGTCTCACATGCTCGTGTCTCATAATAGCAGTTGTTATGTGATGATTTGCCGGGAGGAGAATGGGATGCTTTTGCTCTTCAGAGAGAGCAGAATGTCTCAATCTTCCACCAACTCGTATTAACCCATCTTCATCAATGAATGGATCAAGGCATCTCAAAGGACTTCCACGAGGTGGTGTTTCCTTTTTGGATAAACATTTGTGTGATGATGAAAAAGCTTCTATTTGCAACCACTTTAATATAGTATTTTCTGCTGGTTTCATTTCTTCAGGAGTGATGTGGTTTGTATTTAGGTCTTTGGATACTTTTCCCCTTTTCTTGCTCTGTACTTTGATTATGGTATTATTTGCAAATCTATGACTATACGCAATGACTCGACGTAACTTCGAAAATGAAAATGTGTGCAATATTTTGGAAGTACTTGCGATGGTCAACATAACCTTTGAACTCTTCATCTCTGGCAGACAGATGTCAGGTTGCAATGTGGAAGGAGGTAGTGAATTTTCCTTGACTAACCAATGATGACCAAACCACCAAAGATGATGGTTAATAATATCATTGGTTGGAATCCCTTGCGATATGAGGTCAGCAGGGTTTTCCTGAGAGGGTGCGTGACCCCACTTTGCATTCTCAGTTGCATCTTGTATTTTTGTGACTTTGCTAGCCACAAATGTTTTCAGCAATCGCGGTTCTGTGTTTATCCATCCTAAAACAGTGGTGCTGTCACTCCAAAGAAAAACATTTCTTATCTTGTCTGCTACTGCAGCCTTCGTTTCTCGCACTAAACTTTTGAGTAAAAGTGCTGCTTCTAATTCTAGTCTTGGCATGGATATGGTTTTTAGAGGAGCCACTTTAGATTTTGCGCTGATTAGATGAGATGTGAACATTCCATCTTGATTTCTGTTTACTGCGTGTATACAGGCTCCGTATGCTTTTTCGGAGGCGTCACTGAATCGGAAAAGATCAAATTTTGAATTGTAATTTTCAGGATTGACGTTCCTTATGATTCTGAGCTGGTTTAGCTGTGGCAATGAAGAATAATATTGGTTCCAAATGGACAGCTTATCTGTGGTAACAGGTTGGTCCCAGTCGAACCCGTCCGTCCATAGTTGTTGCATTATGATTTTTCCTCTTATTAAAACAGGACTTACTAGCCCAAGAGGATCAAAGACTTGCGAGATTTTTGATAAAATCTCACGCTTTGTATACACTGCTTCAGATGAGAGGTTAACCTGATACTGCAATGTATCTTTTGTCGAATCCCAGACAATTCCTAACGTCTTACTGGCTTCTTCTTTGTCTAGGACCATCAAGTCTCGTGCATTCGATTGGATATTCAAGTGTTTTATGATTTCCTTATGGTTGGACCTCCACTTGCGCAACAACATTTGCCCCTTTTGCAATAGATCCATAAGCTGACGATGATTTTGTATTACTGCATCTACAGTATCGCCACCGGTGATACAATCATCCATGTAAAAGTCTTGTCTCATAATTTTGGCTGCTACTGGATATTGAGGGTCATAGATATTAGCAAGTTCGCGAAGACATCTCATCGCGTGGTAAGGTGCTGACGCTGTTCCGTAAGTGACAGTGTTTAGCTGATATGTTTTTATTGGTAACAGTGTATCCCTTCTCCATAAAATTTGTTGCAATGGTCGATCTTCATGGTGTATCATTATCTGCCTAAACATTTTCTCAATGTCAGCCGTTATTACATACTGGTGCATGCGAAATCTGAGAATGATGTGAAATAAATCTGCTTGTAAATTGGGACCTTGAAACAATTTGTCATTTAGTGATGTTCCTCGTGTAGTTTTGGCGAAAGCATCAAACACCACTCTCAATTTCGTGCTTGAGCTCTCTGGACGTAAAACCGCATGATGTGGTATAAAATAACATTTGTCTGATTCGTCCTCAGCTGTTTCTTCAATGTGTGACATATGTCCAAGTGCTTCGTACTCGTCCATAAAGTCACAATATGCCTGCTTCAAATTTTGTTGTTTGTTGAATTTTCTTTCCAAAGCGGCAAGTCTTCTCTTCGCTTGTTCTTTGGACTCGCCGAGAGTAACTCCTGGCCGTATGGGCAATCTAACCACAAATCTTCCAGATGAGTCCCGCGTGGTTGTTTCAGCGAATAGTTCTTCGCAAAATTGCTCTTCTTTTGTATAGTGCTGCGTTTCTGGGATTTTTTCTTGTAGCCAAAACCTTTCGAGCTGTTGTGATAATGTATCATTAGTCATTGTGAGACACGTAGACATTCCTTCAGCTTTATTTTCTTGTATTTCTCCACCGAGAATCCAGCCCAATTTTGTATCCTGCAAAACAGGTTGACCAGCTATGTTGTTTTTTGGTCTTCCAACGACGATTTTCCAGTAAATGCTTGCTCCAAGAAGCAGGTCAACATCTCCTGGCTCGTTGAATGAAGGGTCTGCAAGTAGAATATTTTTTGGCATGACTATCTCATTGATGTTAACCTTATATTGAGGTAGTCGTCCTGTGATGGAAGGAACAACGTAGCATTCCAAATCAATGCTGTATTGACTATCCATGGAATAAAGTTGTATACGATTGATTCCCTTTGCTTCAACCTGGGCACCACTAACACCGCTGAATTGTTGATTCTGGCGAAACCACTGTAAACTAAGTCTTTTGCTAAAAGTCGTTGTTACCAAATTTAACTGTGCACCAGGGTCTAATAATGCTCGGCAGGTGATTCTCTTTCCTTTATTGTCCACTACATTCACAAGCGCAGTTGACAGAAGAACTTGTGATGTTCGAACTCTTGTTAAATTGACGCTTGACCCTTGGCCTATTGTAGATTCTTGCAACTGAATTAAGCGATTTGCTTCGGAAGTTGTGGCTTTTTCTTGGCTTTCTGAACTGGCACTGCCTTTGTGCAGTAATGTGTTATGCAGTGAGTTGCATTTCTTGCATCTTGTTCCACGGCAATCTCTTGCTAGATGTCCAAATTTTAGGCAATTTAGACAATGTTTATTTTTAATTAATAACTGTCTTCTCTCATCAGGCGTTTGCTTCAGCAACGTTTCACACTGAAAAATGAAGTGGTTTCCTTCACATATGTTGCATTTGAATGAAGGTGTGTTGACCATTAAAACCTTCTTATCCTGTTTATTTTCCTTCTGTGTATACTTGTTTCCCGGACTCTGCTTGTTTAATGTCTTTGATTTGAGGGTTTGTTTCAACAACATCAGTGATTGACATCGTTCGGCTAAAAACTTTGTGAATTCTTGTAGAGTTGGCATATTTTCTGGTGTGCGATTCTTGATTCTTTCTTGCCAGTCACGCTGTTCAAGATAATCTAGTTTCTGCTTAACTAAATGGATTATTAAGGTATCCCAATGATCTACAGGCTGATTAAGTGATTTTAACGCTGATATATTCGTTTGGATGTGCCAATTCAATTTTCGCATCGAGTCGGCTTTGTTTTCCTTCTCGATTTCTGGAAATTTGAAAAGTTCATCCAGGTGGGTCTGTATTATCATCATTTGGTTGTCGTATGTAGCGTTTAATAGATCCCAAGCGTTGGTATAGGTCTCTTCGCCTATGGTGAATCCTTCGATGACACTTTGAGCCTCTCCCTTCAGTACTCCGACAAGATACTGGTGCCTCTGTACATTTGATAGGTTTGAATTGTTGTGAATTGTGGATTCAAAGCTATTTTTGAAAAACCGCCACTTTTTGTAATCACCGTCGAATTCTGGGAGTTTTATTTCTGGCAATTTTGACACATTAGAATGAGTTGTTTGAGGAAGTTCTTGTACTTGAAGGTTCTGGGTATTTGGGGATATTTGTTGTTGTGATGTCTCGACGATAGCGTGTAGTTGACTGACTGTGTTGAAATATTGTGTTTCAAATACAGCGCGTTCACCCTCACATTCTGCCAGAAATACGTCCGCTTCAGTTTCATCTTCCGGTATATGGTCTTCGATAGCCTGTTGAATGTCGTCAAACTCTTTCCAAATGCCTTCTATTTTTTCTAATTTTACCGTTGCTTCAATTGGTGTGGTGTGTTCTGAGATCGAGTTGGCTGTTCTAGTCACGAATCCTTTTACTCGTGCGCGACTTTGTTTTAGCTTTGTGAATTGCGACATCCTGAATTGCGATTAAATATAAAGTTGCGTAGGTCTGTGCAGTGACCAATGCAATGAAGAAATGCCTATTGTATTCAATGAATTATATGAATTTGTACAATGGGATTTGAAGTACGGTAGACCTAGCTCAATGTTTTATTTGTTTTGGTAGTATGACTCTTGAATTATATATGACACTGCTTGGGCTATTGCGTTTACGTTTCAGCAGTCGATTGCGACGTATATTTGTAACCTATGAATGCCTCTCCAATTATGATTTATTTGATACTCACAGGAGTCGAGAGTTCCGCTGTTGGGCGCCAATGTTATTGAGTTGGAGTTGATTTTGGTGATGTAATGAATTTTTGTTCTCTTTTATGAATATGACCTTTATTTATTGTTTATTACCTTGTATGGTCTTGTATCTTCTCAATGCTATGGTTGCTTTATTACAATAATTGACTGCCGACAGCGCAGCGCTATGGCCTATCTAAAACCACGGCCCACTGGATGCTGCTCTCCAAGGAGCTTACAAAAGTAGTCCATACATAGAGGGCGCTTTTAGCAGCATATTAGTAGCTAACATTCCCCTTTTCATCTCTTACATTCTTGTGCTTCCGCCTTTCATCCATCAATTCGAGTATATCCTGAGTGATCCACGGTTTTCTACCTATTCTCTCTTTCCTACCAATGTTTTCTTCTGCGGATTTTGTTATTTCATTCCTCAAAAGTGCCCATTCGTCTGCAATTGAAGTTTGTTTAGGGTTTTTCATTAGTCCTTCCTTTATACTCTTCTTGAATCTTTCGTTTACATCCTTCTCTTTCAGTCTGTCTATTGCCCACCTTTTTGGCTTTTGACTTTTCTTCAGTTTCTTCAACTTTAATCTGCATTTCATTACAACCAGATTGTGGTCAGAGTTTATGTCAGCACCAGGATATGTTTTACAATCCAAAATCTGGTTTCGAAACCTCTGCTTGACCATAATGAAGTCGATTTGGTAACGCCCTGTATCTCCTGGTCTCATCCATGTGTATATTCTTCTATTGTGGTTATTGAATAAGGTGTTAGCTATGACCAACTCATGCTCAGTGCAGAATTCTACCAGCCTGCTTCCTCGATCATTCCTTTCACCTAATCCGAAATCTCCTACTATCTTCCCTTCTCTCCCTTTTCCTACCACAGCATTCCAATCTCCCATTACTATAACATTTTCATCACCCTTGATATACCTCAGAATTTCGTCTATTTCTTCGTAGACCTTTTCAACATCCTCATCATCAGCTTGACTGGTAGGCATATAGACTTGTACCACTGTGGTGCAGGTAGGTTTAGTATTTATTTTTGCTACAATAATCCGTTCACTATATTGCTCATAATATTCCACCCGCTGTCCAAGTTTCCTACTCAATATGAGGCCAACCCCTGCTTGGCCATTGTTTGATTTAGTGCTAATGACCCTATAGTCTCCTGACCAAAAGTCCTGTTCTTCCTGCCAGCGCATTTCACTAATCCCAACCAAATCCAACCTCAACCTATCCATTTCTCTTTCTAAGTTTTCTAACCTTCCATTTCCGAGCAGACTTCTAACATTCCACGCTCCGATCCGTAGAATGTCAGAGTTCCTCTTTGTCACTTCTGTGATGTTAACCCCCTCTCGAGTAGTCCCCACCCGGAGATCCGAACGGGGGACTAGTTTACCTCCGGATTGAAATTTTACAAGGGAGGAGGCCATCATCACATGTATTTATGCATAGAGAGGTGCATATCCTCGGGAATAGCAAACGGCAGTAGTTTCCCCTTGCTTTCAGCCGTGCAGCAGGACGCAGTGTATCCATTATTTGGCTTATATTATCAATATCTTAACCGTCTATAAGACTAGTAAAGAATTGATTTATCTCTCATAATATTTCATATTTCTGATAAGTGTTATAACACTTTTGCTATGTGCCATGATAGATTATAAACATTATTACCGGTACTATAATTATTCTCACGTGACCCCATTCGAAGGTAAACTGATACAGATGCATCAATTTGAAAACAAGAAAATGGTATGAAGACTACACTTCGTATTATATTACTCATATTTAACTCAGGAATAGATCCAAAAATACATTGCCACAAACTATATTGAATCACGAGGCGTATTTGAATGTCAATTAATAAAGCATGCGATGATTGTCGCATAACCTCACTAAATAGATAAGACTGGGAAAGATCTGAATAGCATTTTACTATTGGGCAAGACGTGAAAAGAAAATACTTGAATAAATGTGGTATATGCTCAGCTAGAATAAAGAGAACTAAGCTTGGATATTAGCTCAGCTACGCTAAAAAGAACTAGGCTTGGATAAATATAACTAAGCTTGGATATTAGTTCAGATACACTAAATAGAACTAGACTTGAATAAATAGAACTAAGCTTGGATATGCATGACTACGCTACACTAAACTATAAAGACATGGGACGGTCTTACTTGAGATTCCGCGGGACATCGTTTAGGCTTTCAGCTAGGCTACGGTCGGTGTGGTCCGGTTCCTCCATTTGCTGGTTTGTGCTCCCCATAGCACACATGACTGCCTCAATCCCGGGCTGGAGTCGGCAACGGCTTCGGACTGCTTTCCATTTGATAGCCCATCATGGATGTTCACGGTCTCTTAATGGCCTGGAATCGGCATCTGCTTCTTTCTTCTGTCTTCCTTCTCGCCTAACCCATCTCCGGTGTTTAGTGCATTGAACCCTTGCAAAGAAGCATATGAGACTCAGTTTCGGGGGGTGTAACGGTTCATATCGTAAGTTGTTGTCAAAGCGCTTCATAAACTTGCAGGGTAACATATAACAAAATAACATGCAGGAAAGAGTGAAGCCAGGGTTAAAACAAATGAGTTTAATAACAAATCACCATATTTACACTTAACAAATAAACAACAAAAACTCCCATCTTACTCCCACTTAATAAAAATGCCAAAAACTAGGCGAAAATCTCTGGAGAGATTAATTACCTGGACCAAGTGTCCCTAAGATAAAATACAAAAGTGACCTTATATGTGCGTATGCCATTCTACATGCATCACGATGTGTACAATGAATGCGTGATTCGTCATCATCCAGAATGATCCTTCAGACAACGAATCCACATTTCTAGAGCTAGACCGACACGGGGGAACATAACTACAATACTTAAAACTAAACCGACACTTCCTAAATCTAATATAAACAAACACAAAATTTCCGTGTGAAATTGGAATCAAATTGCCGTAGCAACATTTACTGCCTAAAAACTTAGGACTTCTCACACAAATCAACACAAGTACATTAACACGTGACCAAATAAAAAAAATACACAAAATGACCGCTGTCAAAATTTACAAATACTCTACCACTACACCGCACGGGTGTGACACACAAAAATTACATGAATCGACTCATAAACAAAGCAATAGGCACACAGCCAACATTTACGTTAATAATACAATATTTTACCCATACAAAGTACAACAAGCCGTTACACACATGGCGAACTCCCAATTAATTATGGCTTAAAAAATCACCATCACAATGAACAGGTTTGCTACATGAAAGCTTACAGGGGTCAGTCGGACAAACAGGACTGCCTATCAAAAAAATAAGTCACCAGGCAAAACGGGCGGTTTGTGGAACTCTGCATGTCTGTCAACCCACGTGTCAAATATCTCGACCTCCCAGGACATGGGGTCGAATCTCGAAGAAGTGTGCCCCAAAGCACAATAATACGTGTGTGTGTCAGAAAAATATGGACAAGAAACAGCGGTCTCCCTAGAGCACCCTGTCTTTCCACCAAAAATACAACAGCAGCAAAAAATATGAGGGCGGTAGGACCTCTACCCCCTCCTCACGTAAAATCAACACACACTTGACACAGTAACACACACAATCACACGTATGGGTTTTGACAGACCCTGAAATAAAAAGACACAAATAATGTCCACATGCTGGCGCCACCGTTCTATGCCGTGACTAGTCAACCTGAAAAGGACTCAAAAAATCTATTAAAATTAGAACGAAGGTGTTCTACAAAATTACTTTTAAGTTGGTGCGCTTGGCAACCCTAATATGAATAATAACCTGTTCAGCAAATATCTTACAGTAATTTCCTCCCATTCCTATTTCAAATATTAACGTTAATAAAGCACCATTTATCGAATGTAACGGGTTCCGCATTTGCAAGGATAAAAATCACGCACGCACGCCGCGCGCATTACATATGACTCAAGGAAAAACAAATATCTAACAAACACTTTGGCCACGCGCCAACGGACATTTAAAATATTGAGTGTCGGTGCAAGAAAAACTCTAAACAACAAGAAAGGAAACATGACTATTTACAAAGTTCCCCGGCCAAATCTAACTACATAATTGAAATAATCCAATTTTTGTACATCACCGCTCTGCTTGTAGAACTAAGGACATCCTCCTCAACCCATTGCCCCTATGGACAAATTAGCACTCCATAGTAGTCGTCTGCGTTGATCTGTTGAAGTTCATCCCAACTCCAAACCACGTGCTGATCATCTTGGTATCCACTCCTTGGCAGAAAAGTTCAATGTTAATTATTTTACCTATCTATAATCGCTTGCAGGTTACTCAGTTCACCCACAATTGTCCTAATGCGATTAATAGCGAAGACTGGCCCTATACATCTCGTACACACGCACAATAAAACACATATAAAATACACTGCAATATGTACATAAATATACACCTCGAGACCACGTCACTGGCTCGTTAACAAGTTTAAGATCTTGGCTGCACTAGCAGTCGCTATCTTGCTCGGTATTTCCGTCCTGTACTGTGGACCTTCGCTCCGGTGAGCGCTAATTAGGGTGTTACAAGACTTGCCCCTTAGAGCTGAAATCGTCGTCTTTAAGTAAATGTTACAGTTTATCACGCACTGGCGTGAAATATTTAGCTCACAAAATAAAGTTGATTCCAGAATTTAAAAAATGTATTCGAGCTTTAAAATTCGATAATGCAATCGCTGTGACTTTAGCTCCTCAGAGCTCCCAAATAAAATGACTTAACCAAATTCAGAGCGTTAAAATCACGATACAAACTGGCGTGAAGTAAGCCTCCCAAGGCTCCAAAAAGAATGACTTCTAATAATTTCGAGCGTCAAAAATCACAATACAAACTGGCGTGAAGTAAGCCTCTCAAGGCTCCAAAAAGAATTGACCTAGAGTGGCGTCATGCCAAACTATTTATTAGAAACTGACAGGGCGGAGGAGTGGGGTGGAATCGGATGCAAAACTTCCAGAGTTTTTGTCTCACAAAGATGGGACTAGTGTCATTCTTCTTCAAATAAATCAAACGTCTCAATTCACTCGCGCGGAGATTAATCCGTTCGGCGGTTCTCTAGATATCCATGTCCGCGGGCTTTTTACTACTGACGCTGTCCACCGCGTGGTCATGGCTTGGTCTCTTGTGATTGGCTGATTCAATCGCATGTTCGTTGCAAGTGCCTCGTGATCCTTCCTTTATGCTTCCAATTTTGGTACAGTAGTTGCTCAATTTGGCCTTGAACCCGACTAATTCTAGCCGTCCCCCAAGAATAGCTACCAGCTCAGTTCCTGTTGCAATCATTACGAAATGCTAGCCTCCCTTATATCCATGTCGACTTCCTCAAGTACTGCCTGGGCCGTAGTAATAATAATAATAAATATGAATACTTATTTATCGAAGATCAATAAGGGTTCAGCATATGCATTTCAATTTTCACTGCGTAGAAAGATCTAGAAAAGTTATTGTCTCAATGTTCCGCTCAAATGTTGGAAATGCCAATATAATAGCGTTTTCGAATGTTCTGCACTCGCTTGGCTAACTAGTATACAAACAGTATGCCACATAAACTGTTAGTTAAACTGTGAGTTCGTCACTAATAATACTTTGCTGTTCACCGCTTGATCCGTTTCCTGCACTAAGTTAATGGCTTCTAACCGACGCACACTTCAACAGAATGTTCTAGTACCTTCCGTGCCCTGCGATATCACTGCCACTTTCTTACGTGAAATCACTCTTTGCCGTTCATGAATTATTCCCTCGACTTGTAACTCACACAGCCCTGGTGCACAAACTGTTTTTACAATCCATTAATAAGTTAAAAAGCCAAGCACACTCCAACTTGGAAAAGACCAAGTGAGATAATAGTTTTCAAACACTCACATTTAACATCACAAACTTAAGTTTTCTGCACAAAGTTAAGCGTACGGGCTGACGGCGTGACCTGCGTGGCCTAACTCCCCGGCGCACTTATAACACGGCGATGCGGGCTTATCACTTCCCACAACAACAACAACGTAGACTGCTAGCGAAGATAATGCTTACGCACAGATAGCTGACGCGAAGAGAGCTGCCACTCAGATAGCTGCTGCGACCTTTATACTGCTCAGATGTGTGGCTTAAGGTCCGGATGACGTAATGCTCCAGAGCTTCTTTCATTCATATCTCATGAACGTGTGGCGATAGGAATGAAATTCTTTTTGCAGTTTCATCATAAAATTCAGGCCTATTTTATAACGTAGTCATCTCCTCTGTTGGGCAATGGGATAAGCTTCAGCCAGGAATTCTGGCAACTTCGATGGTTCGTCATTTGCTGCACACTCGCGCTCAGTGGCAGACTAGCTCCCCACCTGCACGGGGCTCGTTTGAAAATGCAGCGTAGCGCTTCATTCAAACTCTTCAAACGACATGACCGCTGCCTGTCACGGGTACATACACCCCCCCCCCCCTCCGTCGTTAAACATAACAAAATTAAAGGATTTTATTTTTCAGCTTCTCTAACTGTCGTTTGATTTACTCTCTCGTCCTAGGATAGATCTTTAAACTGGCTGCGTAGAAAGTACCCACGATGTTTCCTGCTCCAATTTCTTCGATGTATCTTCCATTAACAAGGACCAATGTACAAATCCGAAAACTTGGAATAAAGTCGTCTTGCCACATTCGTTGGCGTTGGCTTCCGGATCAGTACGAGGCAACCTTCCCTCAACGGATTTCGAATTTTTCCCCCTGGATCCTTTGGTGCCGCTTCTCAGCCTGTCTTCTTAACCTTTCCAAAGCTTGGCTTTCTCTTCCGGCTCTATTGGGTACTATCTCAGGTGGAATAGCAACAACATTGTCCCTTGGCCTAGCTGGTTTCACCCCGTGATGTAATAGTGATGGAATCTGGCCCGTACTTTAATGTACTGTACTCTTTATAGATTCGGCTGCTATTGGAATTACCTCCATCAATTTCCATGTCTCGAGAGCGTAAATGATAGCCAAAGCTTCTAACTCAGTGGTATGATTCTTCTCAGCTGGCCTCAATTTTCTGCTTATAAATGCAAGATATTGGCGAGATTTGTCCTCATCCTCCTGCAGTAATATGGCTCAAATTCCAACAGTTGAAGCGTCTGATTCAATAATAATATTATTGTTGAAATCAGGATATTCCAATTTCACACAGTTCAACAAAGTCTTTGCTTCTCGAGAAGCCTGTTCACAAGTGTCATCCCATTTCCAGCGATTATTCTTTCTTAAGAGCTCCTACAGAGGTGCTACAACTGGGGTGTACTGGTGGCAATGTCCGGTGAAAAACTGGCATGTCCCTGGCTTAACCCTAGTAGGTCTGGGATAATCAACTATGGCTTGAATCGTGCTCTCATTCGGTCGATAATCTTGCCCATCAAGAATATGTCCCAAAGATTTAATTTCCATATTGAAGAATTGCCATTTCTTCAAATTCACTTTCCTCATATCCCTAAATAATCCTTCCAGATGCAACAAATGCTCCTCTTCCGTTTCAGAGGCAACCAGTATGTCATCAATGTAGCAAATCTCATGCTCTTTCACTTAATGACTCAAGGTTTGATCCAAAGCTCAAATCAAGACTGAACCTGAAGTTTTCATCCCAAACGGTAAACATTTGAAAACATATGTTTGCTGACCAAAAAGAAAACCTGTGAATTTCCTGGACTCAGGACTCAATCTGATATGGTGATATGATGACGTCAGGTCAGTCGTCGAAAATAATTTCTTCCCTCTAAAATTCCTCAATAGCTCCTTCATAATAGGTGGTCTATCATACTCTGGAAGTAACCTGGCATTTAAGGATCGGGCATCTAAACATATGCCTAGGCTTCCACCAGGATCAGGGGCAACCGCTAGTGGATATACATAAGGTGTAGGTATGTCATGGTTCTGCAGATCTAAGATGATATCCTTCACTTGACCTCTATATTTCTTGGCGATGGGATACATCTTTTTCTGATATGGGGCCTCATCGCTGACTTGAACATGGTATTCAGAATTACCAATCTCTCCCGGTTTCGTGTCGAAAATATCCTTCAGCTGTTCATCTTCCACTGCCACACTTTCCCTTACCTTCATCCATTGGATGCCACCCTCGGTGATTTTCTCTTCAGCCTCCTGGCCTTCTTTTCCTTCAAAATGCACGTTCTCGGCGCGATGAAATTTTATAGTGTCAGTTCTCATATCAATCACAGCTCTATTTTCCTTAATGAAATGCACTCCCAATATCATATCATGAGCAATGGTGCTCAACACTACAAAATATGTTGAAAATCGCATTTATCAATGCGTATTCACAAATATAACAGTATCTTACACTTGGTTGTCTTATCTGGTATAATTCCTTGGATATTAATACCAGCTACAGGAATTTCTTCCAGTCGATCATTGAGTTTCCATTTCTCATATAATCTTTCAGCAACAAGATTTAACATGGAACATGTGTCAACCCATGTGTGAACCTGTTCTCCAAATACCTCACATATAATAATGGGCAACCCTCCTTCTCGGTTCTTCCTTTGCGTTGGTTAGATCTTCCTGTATTAAATCTGCGTCTTTCGTTTGCCATTGAATGATCCGTGTGACATATTCAATAACTGTTGACTTTGATGTGTGGAGTGATTCAAAATTGGCGTTTTATCCGTATTCTACATCCCTGATGGTCCTGGCTGTGGATTTTCAAAATTCCGAGACCTAAGCTCGTTCAAATATTGCTGACTTTCTCGGTGACGTCGTTCTAATTCCTGGCGCGAATTTTGAATCCTGTTATCGTTCTCAGGTTGACTTTGATTGAAACGCTGGTCATGGTAACCTCTTCGACCTCTCTGCTGACCCCATTTACCCCAATCGTTCCTATTTCCAAAGTTTCTGTCTCCCCTCCTATTATAAGGGAAGTTTCGCCTGTAGTCCCTGTTATTACTTCTAAAGAACTCTCTTCTGGGTAAATAATTCCCATGATTCTGTCTTGGGTTTCTATTTTCCCCCATATCTCGGGCCTGAACTTGACGATCCGTCACGACTACATTTACTGGATGGACATCTGACTTTATGTTCAGCTGATAAAAAAAAGATCATTAGAGTGATCTAATTGTTGTAGAATTTCATCAAAATCTCCAAGCGAACTCACTCCTGCTGTAATCAGGGTACGCTGCACATCAACGGGAAATTGGCTTGTCAAGGCTGAGATCAGTTCGTATTCAGGCATTGCAGGTTCCAGGTATTTTAACTTCGCAAACTGACTTGTAAAATAACTTGCATACCTAGTCGGCTGGGATGTAGCATAACGTTTTGCGTACAGTTCGGATCCGACGTTCTGCTGAATTTCGGGTGACCAAAATCTTCTCAAGAGTGCTCGTGCAAACTCGTTATAATTAGTCATATTAGATTCAAAGGCTCGAAACCAGACAAGGGCAGGCCCGTCCAAAAGCTTTCCTATCACCCTAATCTCTCTCTCTCTCTCTTGAATCACTTTTGAGTCCCGCAAGTAATCCTTAACTTCTCTTAAGAACTCGACCTGTGTAATGGTACCAACCCCGGTACATTTTTCGGCTTGTCATTGGAACTCTTCAAAATAGTCACAACAGTGTCGCATTGAACCCTGTTTAGGATAAAATAGTGGAACTGTTCGCCAGGCTTCACCTCGTTTTTGTGGCGAGTTCTGTTTTATCCACTGGTCGCGAGGGGGCTGCAATACCCCTCCCCGCTCTCAGCACATTCTTTCGCCAGTGGCAATTGTACTCAAGTCAACCACCGTGGCTGGGAGCGAAGCAGACTAGCCGATATGCGGTCTCCGGAAACATTATATTGAATCAATGGAGAGTGGGTTCATTGTATCTACAAGCGATGTATTGTGCATAACTGTGTAATGTAATATTTAAATGTTCCACAGAAGTCCAGTGATTTGAAATCCCCAGTGCGATACTTACAGTCCACCAGAGTTATATTCTTCATATATTATCAAACACCTTGATGGTCAGGGGCAGAGGACCTCGTAGTTCCGCCCCTTAAAACAACAATAATTAACTAACATCTTCATGCTGCCACCAGTGTCGCGATGAACCCAGAACTTGTGTTCCGCGCTGTCTCTGGTTCTACCCATTTAGATCGGATTTCCGCTATTTCTGCTCAATCTGGCGTACCAGTACCATCCCATTAATCTGCTCTAGCTTTTCAGAACTAATAGGTGAAAATCCCTCATTCAAGCTTGTCTTTAGTCCCTGAACTTGTGCTGGTGTCATTGTTCTTTTGTCGCATTGCTCCTGCGTTTGTTTAAGACCTGACTTAAGCTCGTCAATATCCTTCCTCATTTCCCCAACTAACGTTCCGCATCGCTTCTCATGTTGAGTGAAATGATCTCTTACTTGTTTATTCAACTGTCGCACGTCTTCTTGTAGAGCCTCAATATCTTCAGTAATGACTTCACATTGGTCTCTACTGAGCTACGCAAATCGGTCACTTCCATGAGTGCTTCATCGCCCATGTTGGAACTAATTTCCTTTCTGACCTCTTCGTTGACCTTATCTTTTCACCTCGGTCCTTAATTCGAGAACAATGCTGTTCCTTAATTCCTTCGGTACAATCTCGTGCAAATCCCTGGTTATTCTTTCTGTCACTTTCTTGAGCATGTCACTTGATTCCTTCAGAATTTTAACCTCTAGCGAAACCATGTTTTCTTGAACATGTGACATATTCCTATCTATTCTACTTTCTAGAGTGATTAAATCCATTTTAATTGCTTCGTGATGCATTTTAGTGTTATCTTGTGTCTGTTTAGAATTTTCAATCATACTGGCCTCTAAACTCAATAAATTCTCCCGAACCCTATATGTGTATTCATTCAACCTAGCCTCCAATGATAGAACCTTATCCCCTATTTTTGCTTCTAACGATTCAGATAATCGTTCTTGTAACTCATCGATTTTGCCATGAATTTTATCCTCCATGCTATCAACATTTCTCTTTAACTCATCCAAGGAATTGTTACTTTCTACTATTCTTGTTTCTAATGCCTTACTTTGTTCAGACATTTTAGCTTCTATTGACTGACTATTTTCTTTCATCTAATTTTTCATTAATTTTAATGATTGATTATTCTCTAACATTTTTAATTCTAATGATTGACTTTCTTTCATCTGCTGATAATTCTCTTTCATCTGCTCTTTCATCTGAGCACCTAAACCCTCTAACAAAAGTCGTAAATCCTCCATTTAATTGTATGAGAATACAATAAGTTAGACAAGAAATCGAAAGAAGAAAGACGTATACCTAAAGCACAAGTTTATGGTGTAGTCATGCATATCCAATTTAAAAATGACTCTACCCTGCCAAAAGAAAAATATCTACTACCTATGAATTTTGTGCAACCCTATTACATCAATCTAAATTTATATTTATTTCCAAGAACATCAAAAAGAAAAACTGGAGTGACAGATGGTCAAACCGCAAACCTAATATACTTGAACGTTGGTCGCTCCTTCAAAATGCGATACCTAAAACGTCAAGTGCCACACATCCCAAAATTTGTGAACACGATTGATACACATAAATGCACACCAATCGAGCCCCACGCTTGGTTAAACCAACTAACCTTTCTATATTCTATGTGCCCGTTAGTCCGGAGACCAATGCCCACATATGTGAGAACATCGAAATAGGTTCAGCTCGAGACTCAGAAAACTCTCGGGTAAAACTGGGTAGAAATATGGTGCCAAACCGAATTTGAGTTCCACGCATGAATATAGGAAAGGACGAACACAAAATTCTTTAAAAACACTCCACTTTTATTCAAATAAAAATATCACACACAAAAATATAAATACACTCCTGCCTAAACCACAGGGATGTAAAAAAGTAGAGTCCTTTACCCTGAGATTCATAATCAAGAAAAATAAACTTTGAGAACCTTTACTTTAAAGAAAAATGTCTTATTAAATAAATAAGTGTTCAATCGTGTCCACACAATCTGACCATTCACATATTTTTATTCACACGGGTCATTTTTTTAGCAGTAATCGTTGCAAACAAATAGTCGTAATAAACCTGCTTGAAATCAGACACTAATGCAAGTTGACAATCGACAATAACCTTCTAATTGGTATTTTAGATATTTGACTAATAGATTGCTCAACCTTGATTCACACTCCCATCATACCCTGACTGTACTGGAAAAATATACTCATCTAGAATACTCATTCTCAATATCAAGAAGACCACTTTCTGAGTAGCTCGATTTCATTGTTTTGTGACATCATTAACTTCAAATAGGCTATAATCCTTCTAATAAATCATTCTCAATCTCAACTTTGCACAACCTATTTAACACAGCTCCATATAATCAAATAGCAACATCAATTTTCATAATATAAATTCTCAAGCCACTATGCTTGGTCCCCAGTATTCTCAATATAATGATGCCATGTCCTCGACATGCCCGTTCAAATGAGGCTTCATACGCCTCCAAAAATCAAAAATTCAACGTCATTAATGACTGTCACAACTCGTCCTAAAATAATATCAAAAACCACTCAAAAACTTAGTATATAGAATTTTAGGTTTACCACAAAATGAGAATTTAAATATTCCAGAATATGGAAAATCTTCAGTCGGTCAGCTATTAGTTCCAGATCTTACCACTGATTTATAATAAATAATTTCAAGCTATAATTATTATTATTATGAGCCTCCGTGGCTAAGGCGGTAGCACGCCGGCCTCTCACCGCTGGGTCCGTGGTTCAAATCCCGGTCACTCCATGTGAGATCTGTGCTGGACAAAACGGAGGCAGACAGGTTTTTCTCCGGGTACTCCGGTTTTCCCTGTCAAAATTTCATTCCAGCAACACTCTCCAGTATCATTTCATTTCATCTGTCATTCATTTAATCATTGCCCCAGAGGAGTGCGTCAGGCCTCGGCAGTCGGCACAGTTCATATCCTCGCCGCAAGATGGGGGCTTCATTCATTCCATTCCTGACCCGGTCGGAGACTGGAAGCAGGCTGTGGATTTTCAATTATTATTATTATTATCTCTCATAATATTTCATATCTCTGATAAGTTTTATAACAATTTTGTTATGTGCCATGAGAGATTATAAACATGTATCAAAAGCTATTTAGTACCTTACAACACATGGAAAATAAGTTTTATAACAATTATTTTATGTGCCATGAGAGATTATAAACATGTATCAAAAGCTATTTAGTACCTTACAACACATGGAAAATCATTTAAAAAGGCAGGGGAGTTTTTAATTGAAAACACCAGTAGGTTAAATCAAAATGGGCTATTTAGTTCTTCACGGAACTATTTGTTTTTTTTATTGATATAGCATTCATTGTAGGAACTCGCAGTGTCTTACATTTATGTTAATTTGTGGTTTCTTTTTAGGTGTTGACGTCCCTTGTTGCTAATTTAGGCACAATTAATACTGGACTGGTCTTCGGCTTTTCTGCCGTGGCTCTTCCACAGCTGACGGATGAGAACAGTGCATTGGCCCTCAATTCCTCAGAAGCATCGTGGTTTGGTAAGCATACTTTTCTAAGGTATTGTAATGCTTGCTGAGAGTAAAGTCACCGGAAGGCAGTGTAACATTCTCTCCTGTCATAGACAAACTGTAGTCCTACCACTGAAATGCACTTGCTACATTCCCATTATAATAAATATGGAAAACCAACACAGACATGTGCAAATGAAATAATTGTATTTGAATTAAACTATGGTAATTGAATATAGTGCTATTCAGTTCAAAAAGCAACCTCTACATGGGTCTTAACCTTGCGATCATAAGCCATGCGCCCTCCTTCTTACATGGAATTCAAACAACTGGGCGAGGCTTTTCACATTGAAAATCTCACATGTATTAACCAGAAATTGGAACCTAGTCTGCCTTGATGAGAGGCAAGCGGCTTGGCCACTGTGCCACTCATATTCAGTTCTATCACCATGGATTTAGTAGATAACATGGAAAATACTTTTAATAGGTGGGGGAGTTTTAATGGAAAAGAATAGTAGGATAAATGAAAATTGGATATTTAATTCTTATTACCAAAAACTGTATTTAATCCCAACAAAATTATTTTCTGTAGGAAAGCATTAATATACGTTAAATATAAATATATTACCGAATGTGAACAAATAGTTTTGAATGGATTCAACTCAGACAAGGAGAGGAGGCAGAAAGTTCATTCCCTCCTCTTTTCCTCTTCTAACTTCCAATGATCCCCTATGGCTCTATGCAGGTGGTGAGGGAAGTGCCTCTATGTATCCCAGATACATCCCTACTCAATATTTATGCATTGCTCCTAGGTCTGCGTATAACAGGATTTATGTTCGACCCTCACTATTATGGGTCAGAAAACTGTATCATAATGATGGTCATTATAACACTCTTTTTCATTATGATACAGTTTCTTCAGCCAATCAGAGCTCGTTCATTGACCAATTAGGTAACGATACCTTCACGCATGCGCTCAAAATCCAACATGTCGGACATAAACACAACATCGAACTATAATAAATCACCGACATGGAATACGCACCGTCCATATGTTCGCGTAAATAAACTGGCGAATATGAGACAACAAATAGCACTGTACCTTAATATAATTTCTACACAGCGCATTCATTGTCTTCAAACAACTCCAGTGACAATATTACTGAGGGGCGGCAGATGTAAACATACGGCCACCATATGGCATTGCAAGCACACATAGCGCATGCGTCGGTCGTTCAAAGATCATAAAAGACAGAGATATAACACCCAACGCTCGCTCTGCGATCAGAAAATTCAAGTAGCTGACTCTCAACAGATATTTATGAATATTTATGTTAAAACATATAATAAAGTTATAATTATCGTCGAACATAAACAGTTGTATGCAACTCGCCTATAATGGTAATTAAGACACTCGTATGGAAATTATAAAACTTGCATACGCTCGTTTTATAAAAATACTCGTGTCTTAATTATAGCCATTATAGGCTCGTTGCATAATGTACTATTATACTCCCACTAATGAAAGGCTTATGCTTGTTAAGTTTAGTCTTGCTGAATCACAAGTATTCTGTTGTTGTAGTTGATTCACCGAGGGGGCGGCATTGTGGTCATATAGCCCTGTCTACGTGGGTATGTGTGAAATTTGTCTGATAACCTGTGTTATTGTGATGGCTGTATTTGTGTCTGTACTTGTAATTCAGATGAGGATTGGGAAGGACGCGGCCGTGGACTTAATTAGGAATCATCCCGGCATTCGCGTAGAGTAGAAGTGGGAAACCACGGAAAACCACTTCCAGGATGGCTGAGGTGGGAATTGAACCAGCCTCTTCTCAGTGTTGTCTCAAGAGGGTGAGTGTACCTCGTTCCAGCCTTCAGACCTGAATTAAATTTACGGGGGCGTGGTGGCTCAGCGGTCTAGCTGTATGCCTCTCACCAAGGCGGTCCGGGTTCGATTCCCGGTCAATGCATGTGAGATTTTCGAAGTGAAATGCCATGTCCTGTGGTTCGGATTCCACGTAAAAAGGAGGTCCCGTGGCTCATGATCTCAAGATTAACGGTCACGTTAAACTATAAGCTTCCTTTTTGAATTAAATTTCTTGGCAGAGCCGGGAATTGAGCCCGGGCCTCTGTGGTGACAGTCAAGAGTGCTAGCCACTACACAATGAGGGGGCCAACAAGTATTCTGGGTGCTAGGCAAGCTGAAAGTGTTCTTTGTTCCTGTTGTATTGAGAAGAACATTTTTCAGTCCTTCTACCCTTTTGGACAGGAAATGCTCACATAATCCTTTAGTATCATCATCATCATCATCATAATCATCATTAAAAGTTAAGATATTTAATTCTCAGAGGCTGCATTTGATGTAGAAATCAAACTTAAGAATACCAGATGACTTTATAGTGTTTGTTACTTTCAGCAAGCATGTCCTCAATATCAACACCTATTGGATGTCTCTTGAGTGGATGGCTGATGGACAAAATTGGTAGGCAGAAGACATTGATCTTCACTGAAATGCCACTGATTCTTGGCTGGATTCTCATTTGTACAGCAAGGAGCATTGAAATGCTTTATTTGGGTCGATTATGTGTGGGACTCGGCTCGGGCATGGTTGGTGCTCCTGCAAGAGTTTATACAAGTGAAGGTAAGATTCTTCTGTTAGCAGTTCTACCTTTGGCCTGTATTTTACTATTTGTTCTGCCCCTTCATGGGATCATACGCATGATGGGAAAACAACTAAATACAAGGTGTTTGATAAATGTGGTATCATACCAGGTAATAGCCAAAACTGTTGGAACATATGTGTCTAAATTCGATATCACAACCTCTGCAGAAACTGAGTTGTAGGACTTTCATGCAGGAATTGTATTCTGAGTCTCTCGGTACTAGAGCAATTCTGGTCAATCATAGCAGTTTCCGTTGAGCATGAGTCACTTGACAAGTGAACATCTGCATACTACGCAGTCGAAGGTTACGTCAAGAAGCAACTACAGTGTTGTTGTCTGGGATCATGTTTGACAAGGGAACAGCATATCACAAGTGAATGCTTTTAGACATGGCTATGAGTCACAGAACTTGGCATGCAGTTGTGTTTGACAATCATCAATGTTTGACTGCTAATATTTCCTGAACTGAGGGGACTCTATAAGTCATTATTTCTCTAATTGCAATTATCTCATTGTGACAAACTTCATGATTTCAAATTTGGGCAATGTTACAAATACTTTTATAGAATATTACAATTGCTTTGGCACAAGTATCTTCATTTTATAACACCGTCATGTAATCAACCTGACAATTAGGAATAGGGATTGAAATCATTAAGCACATTGTATGCACAATCTAAATAGTTTTAAAGTGGCCTTGGAGCTAGAACACTAGACATAACGGCTGGCTGAGTGGCTCAGCGGTAACGTTCCTGCCTGCTGTACCCCAGGTTGCAGGATCGAATCCTGGCGCAGCAAAATGGCATTTGAGGGTACGCAAATGTGAGGGAGCCATGTCAGTAGATTTACTGATACGTTAGAGATCCCCTTTGGGGCAAAATTCCGGCACCCCGGCGTCTCTAAAAGCCGCAGTTGTTAAATGGGACGTAAAATCCATAACATTATTATTACATTATTACTAGACATAACCGACAGGGCACCTACTAAATGTCGATTTACTGTTTTTGAATCCCTCTTGTCAGTTTGAGATGTTTTAAGAACTGGGGGAATCTCTGAAAGTTTTGCCAACTTATAATGAAAGATATCACAAACAATTTATCATTAACTTTGTCAGATCCCTTCAGATATTCATTCATTCATTCATTTATTTGCAATGGGGGAGTGTCCCCCGGTGGCAAATTGGATATACATAACAAATAAATAATTATACATAACAATTCAATAACAATTATACAACAATTAAACTGGAGTATTTACACAAATAGTCATTCTTTTCTTAAACACACCTATATGTTTGGGAAAAGGCTCTAAGACTGCGGCAGGTAGAGAGTTCCAGTTATCAATGGCACGGTTTACAAAAGAATATTTACCATAATTTGTTCGCTGTGGTCGGCCCTTAACTTTGAAAGGATGATCTCTCCTACCCATGTAAGTGGGCTTTCCCAATCGTTTGCTAAGCTCACCCCATGCTGGTTGATTTGTATACGTGTTGTACATAGCGCAGAGTCTAGATTTCATCCTCCTAACCTCCAGTGATTCCCACCCAAGTTTCTTTAACATACGGCTCACACTGCTCCTGGGATTAAAGTCACTGAGCACAAATCTAGCGGCCTTTCTCTGTACCATTTCCAACTCACTGATGAGCCCTACTTGATATGGATCCCAAACCGCCGAGGCATATTCCAGAACAGGTCTTACAAGTGACAAATAGCCTAATTCTTTAGCAGAGGTACTACTTCCTTTTAATACCCTCATTACAAAGTGCAGGGATTTGTAAGCTTTTGAAACTACACATCCTACATGACTACTCCATTTCATATCATTCCTTACGTGAACGCCCAAATATTTGCAAGAATCTTCTTCTACAAGTATTTCCGAGCCAATGTTATATTGAAAATCCTGCCTCCGCACTTTCCCTATTTTTAAGAGACTACATTTTCTTGTGTTTATTTTCATTTTATTTTCAATCGCCCACTTATAGACCAGGTTCAGGTCCTCTTGAAGCACTGCATTGTCTTGTGAGTCATGTATCTTTCGATATATTACACAATCATCCGCAAACAATCGACAGTCACTGTGAATCCCATTTGGTAAGTCATTTATAAACGCCAAAAATAACAAAGTTCCGATTACGCTGCCCTGAGGGATACCCGACATTACGGTAATTTCATCCGAGAATATGCCTTCGACTTTCACTTTCTGTGAACGACCCGTCAAAAATTCTTGGATCCATAAAATTACTCTTCTATCAATCTTCGTCGAAGCTAATTTATGGAGTAGCATGTCATGCGGCACAACATCAAATGCCTTCGCAAATATTGGTCCCCGCTGGAGATGAGAATTTGTGTCTTAAAAGACAGATTTCAATGGTGGATATTGATTCAACATTTTGATATTCATAAGCAAGGATCTATACTTGGACCTACATTATTCTTAATTTATATAAATGATATTGTGGAATGTGATTTGAGAGGACATGTCAAATTGTATGCAGATGAAACAAATATCTTCTACACTGGGGAAGACATAATTGAAATCATACAAAATGTGCAACAAGATATACATACTCTCACAATGGTTCCAGGCCAATAAATTAACAATGAACCTACAGAAGACCAATTACATGGTAATTTCAAAACAAAGCATGAAAGAAATCACACATGACAAAATATATGTAAATAATATCGAAATAAAAGAGGTTAATCAGGCAAAGTATTTAGGGCTAATCAGCGACAAACACCTGACCTGGATTGAACACGTTGAACAAATTGCGAAGAAACTCTCATATATAGTAGAAATCCTAAGGAAACTTGGGTATGGTATCTCATTCCCCTAAACCTTGAAATATAAATCTACTATTCACTTGTGCATAGCAAGCTCCAATATTTAAATGTTATTTGGGCTCACTGCAGAAAATCCACACTGAGTGATTTAATGACTATTTAGAATGGGGCTATTAGAAACATATTTAACCTTCCTTATTACACTCCAGTAAAAGATCTATACATCAGAAGTAAAATTCTACCCCTCAGCATAAGTGTAAAGCTCCGAGGAGCTATGCTAATATACAAGATTAAACACAACACAAGACTCTATAACTCTCCCTACATCTTGAACTCAGACAATCATTCATATGGAACTAGGCATGCGAAGGACATAGCCTTATATATCATTCACTCTTCTAAATATGGTAGAAATAGTTTCAAGTTTTCTGCATCACAGTCATAAAATAAACTTCCTGATAAAGTAAAAAGTGCACCGACTTTGTCAGTATTTAAGAGGAAAACTATGAAAATATTGTGGGGAAAATTCTCAAATAAGTTATGCATAAGCTTAAACATCCTATGTGGTTATCATGGGTTATCATTGGTCTCAACAATCTTAGATATGGTATCAATGTTACTAATATGTCCTTATTCATCAAATGTTACCTTCAGACTTTTCTTCCTTTGTGTGTAAACGCATATTACTGTACAATTCCTCTGTACGAGCATATGACTCTTTGGAATTAATTGAATTAAATCTCATCTTATCTTATCAAATGTTCAGCAATTGATCCAGTGCTGAGGAAAGCATGCACCATGAAAGAGTAATAAAACTGTTTGGCAGCAGATTACAATTAAAAAAAAAAATATGCCAGTAAAATTTAATGTTTAGAAGCAGAACTTACTGAAAAAGTAATTGTTAAAGGTAATACCATTACTTGCCAGTTCTGTATGCAGGGTGTCTCAAAATTGTGGTACATCCTCTTTTTCAGGTCAAATATAGTGGGAACATGTTTTTGTCTAAATCTGAATCACAATCTCTGTAAGCACTTGGTCATGGAGTTATCAAGCTTCAAATATTCTTTATTGTGGGAACTGTGTTCTGAGTCTCTTGACATAAAGGTAACACAGTTAGGTCTTTCCAGCCATGCACAGTATGTTCCTTGCAGCTTGTAGGGAAGAGCATCAATCAGAAATTGATTCAACTGAAGGCTATAGTTTGAGAAGCAACACTGTTAAACTGAGGTGCCAGTCTACGATGTTAAACAAGGATTGACAATAACAAAGTGCATGAATCTTTCTTGAATCAACATGCTACGCAGCAAGTGGCCTTTTCTATTATTGCTACCAAGTCGAGCACTTGCATACATTGTACAGCATCCAGCTGAGTGATAAAAAACTTCAAAGTTTCAGCACTAACTCTTCTTGAACTCAGAGGACATTTTCAGGGCTAAAATGAACAATCACTATTACTGGTATTCTAGTTAACAACCCTACAAAATCATGAAAGCTAGGTTCATATCAGTTACCTGAAACTGTCATATATATGACATTATATAACAATGTAATTATCTTCCTGAGAAGTTTGTAATTTCGGACTTGGACGGAATGTTCTTCCGGACACTTCTCAGCTGCTGTGCCCAAGGTTGCAGTATTGAATCCTGGCGCAGTCAGCTGGCATTTGAGGGTGCGGAAATGAGAGGGAGCCGTGTCTGTAGATTTACTGGCACATTAAAGATCCCCTTCGGAGCTAAATTCAGGCATCCCGGTGTCTCTAAAACCCGCGGTAGTTAAAAGGGACGTAAAATCACTAACATTATTATTACTCTTCCGGACACACCCTGAATAGGCAATACAAAAGTTTGGGAACATCCTGTGTATATACTAGGAATAAAGCCCATTGAATTCCAAAACTGCAAAGAACAAATGTAGGCCTATCCTAGATAAAATTGAGTATGTGTCATACAATCTTAGGAGTGAAACATTTTATATTGCAAGATGAGAAGTTTATGTGACATTATGTTCATTGTTTTACAGTCACACAACCACATTTGAGAGGCATGCTGTCAGCATTGGCTTCAGTTGGAGTATCGCTGGGTGTATTAATTGAGTACACTTTTGGATCTTTCTTTTCGTGGTCTTTGCTGGCTGGAATTAATGCCTTTATTCCATTCATCTCATGTGTACTTATATCATTTATGCCAGAAACACCTAATTGGCTTTTGCAAAGAGGAAAAACAGAAGATGCACGAAGTGCTCTGCACCGCTGCAGGTGAGTTAGATTATTGAATGCCCATACACTCTTCAGTATCTTATTTGTAAACATTGAGTTTTTCTTTCAGTGGATAAGCTAGCCTTGTTGTATTTTGGTTAAGCACACATGGTTTCAACCTTATAGCCTGTTACCAGTACACAATTCCTACAGAATAACCCATCACAATAATTGGGTACAATCATGTTGACCGACTGAAAACATTAGATTTCGATTGCTAAGGCTACACTGAAATTGGCTTAGAACACCATAATGTCATTGCTGACTATTTCATGCCTTAGTTTTACCAAAATTCTGTTCGTCCAGGTAAGCATTGTAAATCACCGTTATACCTCTTGGAGGTACACAATCACTCTACACTCCATAGGCTTTGCTCGCATTCAGTCTTAAATTAAGAATCTCAGTAGAAAATGCAATGAAAAGCACATATAAATTAAAACAATTGCTGTAGAGTTGGACATCCACCAGTATAACTGAGCAAATAAAGCATAGATTCATAAGAATCTGTAGCACAATCAAGTCAACTAGGCCTCAATTAAACATTCCCGACGGCCACATAGATTATTTTTACGATTATTTAAAGCACTCGGGGGGGGTCTGGAAGTGAAAAAATGCAGGATTTAGGTCAAACATATAACCAAAGCCACAATAGCTAAGTATTCCATCTTAAGAAAAGCGGCAAATTTGAAAACTAGAAGGGATCTAGCTTCTAAGAGTAACATTGAGAACCGATAAGTTTTTCAAACTTAATTTTTCTCGCTCTTCATGGCGGGCCAACAGAAATCTCTCGGTGGGCTGCCTATTGAGAAGACCTAGCTTGTACACTAGTTAAAACAAAGTGATCAATTTGCATGGAACATAAATTAACACACATTAAATTTCTAATGTTATTTGTTTCTTCTTTCCTTTTAGGGGTAAGACATGTAACGTGGATAAAGAGTTGGATAAAATGGTGGGTTTTGCAACTGATAACAACATAGTCCGACTTTCTGGCTGGAAGGATACTTTCAAAGCTCTTCTGAAGCCATCTGCTCTGAAGCCATTTGGAATCCTGTTTACTTACTTCCTCATATATCAGTTTTCTGGTGTTAACTCCATCACGTTCTATGCAGTTGATGTTTTCAAGGTAAGTTATACTAGGTAACACTTCTTAAAAACAGATTTTGTATAATCGTCTTGCATTATTGTCCATGAAGAATTGAATAATAGTGGCTAAAAGGTACAACCTATCTAAATAGCTGTGCAGTGCTTATTGTCTTTTCCAGAGGAATGATGTTACTTGCAAGGGAAGACTTCAAATGTCCACTAGCCAGTCACAAAGCCTGTTCAGTGATTTTTATTATGTTTGTTGTTGTTAATGCTGATTTACCGTATTTAGGCACTTTGTGACAACATGGTCATGTAACACCCAGTGTGTGTGGAATTTGTCTGATAACCTGTCTGATTGTGGTGGCTGTATTAGTGTGTGTAGTTGTAAGTCAAGTGAGGATTAGGAGATGGCCATGCCCTTTAGTTAGGAACCATCACGGCATTTGCCTAGGGTAGAAAAGGGAAACTATGGTAAACCACTTCCAAGATGGCTGAGGTAGGAGGCTAACCCAACTCTTCTCTGTTGGACCCCATTCCAGCCCTCAGACCAGAATTAAATTCTTGGCAGAGCCGCGAATTAAACCCGGACCTCCGGGGCGACAACCAAATATGCTAGCCGCTACACCACGAGGTGGTCTTTTACTGTATGTTTATTAGTAGAAGCTCTTAAGTCGGTCAACTGGAGTGTACCCAATTACATAGGGCGGGGAGTTACAATATTAATTTCCTAGTGCCTGAAATAGCTTACACGAATTATTTATACACTTAGTAAACACTTCTGACACACATGAATGACTAGTTTAGTTCGTCAAGCGAACATCTCCCCATCCTGCTCACTCAGGCTTAAAGTAGGTTCAGTGGATATGTACAACAGTATTTACAATCAGAAGGCTCCAAAACTTATTAATTAAACTTTATAATGAGTCGGATTTTTTTTTCTCCAGTTATTATTTATTCCGTTAGTTTATTGCACTGGTATAAGAGTTGCGTTTTTTGTTACTACTTTTTTATACATGTTAATATGGAAACCCTTTTGAATCGTTATCTTTTACCCTGCCAAGCTTTTGAACTTCTGGACTGTTTTGTCATTAACATTACTATTCAAATCTCTTTGGGCTGGCTGCATGGCTCAGCGGTAACGTTCTCGCTTGCTGGGCCCAAGGTTGCAGGTTCGTACCCTGGTGCAGTCAGCTGGCATTTGAGGGTGCGCAAACGTGAGGGAGCCATGTCAGTACATTAACTGGCATGTTAAAGATCCCCTTTGGGGCAAAATTCCGGCACCCCGGCGTCTCTAAAAGCCAGAGTAGTTAAAAGGGACGTAAAACCAATAACATTATTACCAAATCTCTTTTTTTACTTGATGAGCTTTTGTGATTGGTTAGTTAGGTTAATCTCTTAAACAGACACTTACCATAAATGTAACCAAGTTGACTCTTTGGTTTTGTAGACTTAGCTAATTTCCAAGAGTTCCTGTACTGATGACCACTTAACTTCACTACCCACTGTGGACTGGTGCCTACCCATCGGTTGCTGGTGTTACCTTGAGCTATACTGGGTGATACTAACGCTATCCTTTGACACCAAGATTTTCACAGGAATCTATTCAATTATCCACCCAGTCAATACTAATTTCCTAATTACGTTAAGATAACTATGTGTACATGTCTCAAGTCTCATAGACCCTTCCTCAGGACATCATAAGCAATTAAAAATTAAAATATGCATGCATCACCTTGATTGTACAATAAAAATCTTTCATATTAAAATGTCTCTGTTCATTTTCTTGCATAATGAGTTCTTTCAAATAAAATATTATCATGTATCTTCAAACACTAGGTGCATCTCAATCTTTGCGAGAGCGAGTTCATTAAAATTATTTGCTGTTATTCCATGTCAAGTGAAGTTCTATTGAACCTCTTTTAATAATACAGGGTCTTTCATATAAAGTAAGAACGGCAAGCGGCAGTTTTGTTATACGCTGTTGCGGTGGCCTTGGCCGAGCTTGTAGCGCACCACGGCCCCCTGCTTTAAGCGTGTGTACAATCCTGTATGAAATATTACCTTCTAAAAGATACTGGGAGTGTCGTCCTTCCTGGGTTATACAGGCATTGTATCTGGTATCCACATTCTGGCTGACGCGAGTGAGTTCTGCCACTGTAATGTTTCTGATTTTTAATTTTATGCTTTTTATTGAGCACTGAGTCAGTAGTGTCAAACTTATTAACAATTACATGAATCTGTGCTAGTGAAGGTGGCACTTCATCAGGAAATTGCTGAACAAATGCATCACGTACCCGCCGAGCCGACTCGTAGTTAAAATAAGTTTTATATATAAAAATCATCATCATCATCATCATTTCCCCTTATCCAGCTCCTGCCGGGTCGGGGTATTTATGGCACTTCTCCACTTTCCTCTTTCCTTCCACAATTCTTCTTCCACGATCTTGTCCCAGTCCAGATTCCTTTTTCTCACGCTGTTCTTCACTGAATCGATCCACCTTGTTCTAGGTCTTCCCCTTGCTCTCTTACCCTTGCACTTGGCCTCCAGCATCTGTCTTGGTATTCTATTTTCCTCCATCCTCTTTACATGTCCAAACCACCTTAGTTTATTCTTCTCAATTCTCTCCCAACTTCCTTCCTAACATCTTCATTCCTCACTCTGTCTTTCCTTGTCTTACCTATCATACTTCTTAGGAATTTCATTTCACTGGATTGGATTCTGCTCTCTTGCCTGCTCGTCAGGGTCCAAGTCTCAGCTGCATAAGTTAATATGGGTACATAGTACATTTTATACATTACCTCCTTGCTTTTCCTTGGTACTTCCTTATCCCAAACAAGTTTTCTTACACTTTGATAGAATGCATTGCTCTGCTGTACCCTCCTGCCAATCTCCATGTCCAACCTACCAGTTTGCATCAATTCACTTCCTAGGTATTTGAACGTGTCCACAATTTCCAAACTCTGACTTCCAATTTTCACAGTGCCCTTTCCTTGTCTTTCCCCTCTTGTCATCACCATGGTCTTGCTTTTCTCTATACTGATTTTCAGGCCATACTTCTGAATATTTTCGTTCAGTGCATCTAGTTGTTTTTGCACTTCTTCGGTGTTCCTTCCCCAGACCACAATATCGTCTGCAAATAATAGTAACTTCATTTCTTTATGTCCATATGCTTCCTTTGTTTCCTTTACAATTTCATCCATTACCATTATGAATAAAAGAGGTGACAGCACACTCCCCTGTCTTAGTCCAGTCTTGTTCCTAAACCAATCTGTCTTTCCAACTGGGGTCAGTACCCTGCTAACACAGTTGTTGTACATTGCATGCACCATTTCCAACATTTCTCTTCCCAGTCTCTTCTTAACCATGGTTTCCCATACCTTCTCTCTGGGGACACTATCATATGCCTTTTCTAGATCTATGAAAGTCATGATCAAATCCTCTCCATATTCCCAGTTCTTTTCCATCACCTGCCTCAAGCTAAAGATTGGGTCCACTGTGGATCTTCCACTCCTGAAGCCATACTGTTCCTCTTGCAACTCTCCTTCCACCTTTCTTCTCATTCTTCTCTCTAATATCCTCTCCAGTATTTTCACTATCTGTGATAAGAGGGTGATCCCTCTATAGTTATCACACACCTTCTTGTCCCCCTTCTTAAGCACTGGTATTATTAGCCCTTTCTCCCAGTCTTCTGGTACACATTTCCGTTTCCACACACACTTTAGCAGTCGATACAGCCATTGCATACCAACAGGTCCAGCAGCCTTTATCATTTCTACACTGATTTCATCCACCCCTGTTGCTTTTCCCATCTTCATTTTCTGTACTGCTAATTCCACCTCCAGCATTGTTATATCATCTTCTGTTATAGAGTCATCAGGCTGTGTCACTTCGATCTCACCAGTACAATTGCTCACATTCAATAGCTTATCGAAATACTCCTTCCATCGTCCCTTTATCTCTTCTGGGTGTGTTTACAACTCTCCATCTTCCTTTTTCACAAGCTTTGTAGTAACTCTTTCTTTCCTCTTACTTCTTAGAAGCCCATACAGCATCCTCTTACTGCCACTTACATCTGTTTCCATTCTTCGTGTAAATTCTTCCCAACTTTTCTTCTTTTCTTCTCCTACCACTTTCTTACACCTCCGTTTGCTGTCGTGATACTTCCTTTTGCTTTCTTCTGTTTGATCTCGGTTCCATTCTTTCCATGCAGACTTCTTTTCTTTCACTGCTTTCCTCACTTCCTCATTCCACCACGGTGTCTCCTTCTCTTTAACTCTTGTTGACGTCCTACCACAAGCACTCTCTGCTGCACCAGCAAATGCCTTTTTAAAGTGGGACCATTCTTCTTCTACATTTCCCACTTCAGTAACTGGGATTTGTTGCTTCAATCTCTCCTGAAAATCTTCCTGTACAGCTTTGTCTTTCAATTTCCATACTTTTATTTTACTTTCTCTGATCTCCTTTAGGTTTTCCAATTTTCCCCATCTAAATTTTGCCACCACAGCTCTATGGTCCCCATCAAATGCTTCTCCTGGTAAAGCTGTCACATCCATCAGCTTTCTGCGATTTGTCCTTTCTACCAGGAAGTAGTCAATTACTGATTTTGTTCTTCTATCACCCCACCCATATCTCGTAATTTTCCTGCTGTTTTTCTTCCGAAACCATGAATTACCCACTATCAGTCCATTCCTTTCACAAAAGTTTACAAGTTCCTCTCCTTCCCGGTTCTTTTTCCCATATCCATATGGTCCAACGACTTCTTCCTTTCCTTGTCTCTCAATTCCGACTTGTGCATTCATATCTCCCATGATCACCACTTCTACATCTGAGATTACTCTTTCTACATCCTCCAGGAATACTTCAATATCTTCTTCTCTGTTTCCAGTCTGTGGTGCATACACTTGTATGAAGTCCATCACGTCATTCTTCATCTTCATTCTAATTTTCATTATTCTGTCACTCACACACTCTACCACTTCAACATACTCCTCCAGTTGTTTCGAGGTTATCAGTCCCACGCCATTTTTTGCCTCTTGGCCACCACTCCAGTATAAAGTATATCCTTTCCTCAATTTCTTCCTTCCTTTACCTTTCCATTTCACTTCACTCAGCCCCATCATTCCAACCTTCTCCCTCTCCATGAAGTCTACCACCTCCTCCACCTTGCCTGTCAGGGTCATGACATTCATGATTCCCACTTTCATTTCGGTTACTGGTCGCCCATTTCTCACAGTTCCCCCAGTACCAAAGGAACTGCGCGTCGCCTGCAGGGTACGCCCTAACCTTTTCCGAATCATTGGAAGTGCCATTTCCATTTTAGGCTATTATTACGATGGGGTCGCCACTCCCAAAGGCATTTTATGAAGCTACTGCCAGCTATTATTCAGGCCGCCCCTAACATGGAGAACAGACGCCCTTGCAGCCGCCCCTAACATGGGAAACAGACGCTGCCGATTGATGCTGTACTCATATTATTCCCTGAGTACTGGGTTGCCTCTTCCGCAATCTCCACCGTTCTGAAGTCCATCTTCTCCGCTGTAGATTCCGTTGAGGTCTTCGCACGTAACCCTGTGCACGGGGCCTATGTTATACCCCATAGGACTGGGTCCTCACCAGAACTTAGCCGGTACTGTAGTTCCATGGTATATTACAGTACCGTTGCCCACCCCCGCGACGTGGACGCGCCTGGCAAGAATTATCCATGTAGCCAATTAGGATTGACTCATGGACCGGGTTAAGGAGCTGTCTAAATCCAGCCTCCAAGGCTATAAAAATACGATGTTGTAAAGAAAACTGTCTCATATTAACATCTGAGGTTCAGACTGGTGTCTGAACACCTGCACGTTTATTGCAAGGTCGAGTACAGTATATACTATGCGCGCGCTTTCAATACTACAGCAGGGGGTCGTGGCACGCCACAAGCTCGGCCAGGGCCACTGCAGCAGAGGATAACAAAGCCGCCGCTCTGCACGGAACCAACCACAAAAAACCAACATTGTTTTCTTTATGACATTTTATCTGTTGATACATCATGCATCATACCTTCTCAACTATTATAGACCAATCTCTATCATATGTCACTCGTAAAACGGATCATCCATATATCGAACACCCAACTTTTGAACGTGATTCTGGACTCTATAATACTCCCTAAATTATGCCTTGGTTTATTGAGAATATGGTACAAAGTACATCCTTCCTACTTGACATTTTTTTTTTAATACGGTACTTTATCTATTGGTCTATAAATGCCATACATCACTATAAGTTGGAATTCACAGTCTGCTCTACACACATTAAAAAGTAAGTTTTACGATGTAACAATAGATAGCGTTAGTATAATTCAAGGTACAACATCAGATAGCACCAGCAACCAATGGGTAGGCACCATGGGATTAGCTGCCCCAGTTCACAGTGGGTAGTGAAGTTCAGTGGTCACCAGTACAGGAACTCCTGGAAATTAGCTAAGTCTACAAAACATAATTATCAACTCGGTTTCATTTAAATGTCTGTTAGGGACAGATGACCTCGCTCTTCTGCCCCTTAAAACATCAATAATTAACTAAACTAACAAAACAGTCCAGAACTTCAAAAGCTTGGCACGGTTAAAGTTACCGATTCAAAAGGTGTTCATATTTACACATATAAAATGTAGTAATAAATAACGCAAGACTTATAGAAGTGTAATCGACTAACCGAATAAACAATAATTGGTTTTAAAAAATAGACTTGTTACAAGTTTTCCTTTTGAAATATTATTGTTTTGGCTTTTGAGCTATCTACCATATATCAGTCATAATATTCAATCCTCAGTAAGAGTGACTGGGTCCCGACAATGGAATTCCACTCCTGAAAATATTAGAATCGCCAAAAATGTAAGTAAATTTAAGGCTGACTGCCGAGATTACCTGCTGAATACCTAGTGTGACTGTTGATGGATGGTAGTGTGTATGATTATGCTAGGGTTATACAGTAAAGGAGTCAAAATTTAATTCTTTTCAATTGGTCAACATACCGTATATACCCGAATGTAAGACGAGGTTTTTTCCCACTTTTTGTGTTATAAAAATTTGAGTTGTCTTATATTCAGGGTATAATTTTTTTTAAATTATTATTATTTGCAAAGTATTATGTGGTGTTGGCATATTTTAACTCGCAACAAATCAATGTGTTAATGAAGTTTAAAATATGGTTTGTTATGTTTAATTACCATGCATATACGAATAGCATACATTTTGAGGTTAGGATTTACGCATACACGTCATTTTAAGCGGATAAATTATATGTTCGAAAGCATACGGAAATATGTTTTAAAACAATCTTTACAAGAACAACCAGTCAGTTTTACGAGCAGTAATTGAGTGATCAACGTATCTTAATTTAATAAAGCCTCCCATTCTTGAACAAAGAAATTTTAGAGTATGTCTTGGAAAAGCGAGCAGAGGGATTTCCGATAACACGAGACGTTATAAAAATGAAAGCACGACCTTAAGGGCATATATTGTGCAAGTTATGAGTTAGCGAGTATGTTTTTGAAAAAATCTGTAAGAGGCAGTTGATAACTAGGCCTCGTCTTATATTCGGGGTCGTCTTACATTCGGGTATATACGGTAATTGTACCCAATTGTAAGGGGCGTTTCCCTAATCCTGAAAAAAGAATGTACAGTTTTTGCATTATATCTCTGCCTGTGAGGACCGTTGCATTTCTGAGAATTCGAGCCCTCAACTCCTCTACTCCTATTCATAAAACATTACCCCACATTGTGGGGCTCAGGAGTTCTGGCTGCCGACTTAGTATATTGCACTCGGCACACTCATTAGTGCTTGCCATACTATTGTTGGTGTGCCAATTTGAGAAATGCCTTTGGTCAGACTAGTACAGTCGGTATACCTTTCCTAAAAGTAATAACGTAGCTCACCGGCACTGTTATAACGTGGGCACCAGGGGTGGTTCTAGGCGTAGTGCCACTGTGCCATGGCACTGCCCTCTAAGCGAAAATAAATTATTTATAATCATGAAAGAATAATTTAGAATGCCTACGTTTAATACCGGTATCTAATTAGTTTCAAATTACTTAGAAGTTTAAATATTCCATCCGTAGAATATGATCATTGATTCCATCTTCGCCCCAGTGATATCTTGAGCCGCGGTCTATGCGGCACGGTTGACGCATGTGCAGTCCAATTTATGATCTTTTTCGTAGCCTCTCTTGTCACTCGCTATGAGGATATAAGCTGGGCTCTGTACCGGATACAGTTGGCTCGAATGTAGTGCAGAAACTGAAGTGCAGTGCCATCTATCGGTCATTATAAGGGACTGGGCCAGCGCCCCAGCACTATGCCCACAGATTACCTTATGCTATGCCTATCTGTCACACGCTGTCACAAAGGGAGGAAGAGGACCAATGGCCTGATTGGCTGGAAGAAATTTGACACTCATTGTACTCATTGTATTAATATGTATTTATTAATTCCTTATCTGGTAAAGTGAATAACTAAGCGAATGAATATAAAAGAAAAAAAGAACGATCATGACTACCCTACATGTTAAGGCTTCACGGATTAATCTCGGTAGCTAAACATTTATGGTTGATAAACCATCTGCACCTCAGGCCTGGATGAAATCGCTCGAATTTCTGTATGTAGGCTATCTTCAGTTCTTGTTAATGGTTCGTAGTTATTTTTAGTGAGTGACAAGGTGTTAAGGAGCCAAACATTGAGTTTGTGTTGTAGGCTATTCGTGGGTGAAACCTGGCGCAGTCAGCTGGCATTTGAGGGTGCGCAAATGCGAGGGAGCCGTGTCAGTAGATTTACTGGCATGTTAAAGATCCCCTTCGGGGCAAAATTCCGGCACCCCGGCGTCTCTAAAAGCCAGTGCAGTTAAAAGGGACGTAAAACCAATAACATTATTATTATTATTATTCGTGAGCGAATGGTTGAGTGCTGAAAAAGTTTCTTTTATATATTTTCTTATAGTATACATTATCGGTAAGTTCCGATGTGAAATGTTGACTATTAAGATTAGTGTAGGCCCTATATATACATCAGAAATCGAACCCTTGTTGAGAAATGAGCAAGTAGACTGCTCTGCTATCATGTTATGTAAATACCAATATTTTCATATTTTTTTACTTGGCACTACCCCTTGTGTGGGACTGGAGCCACCCCTTGTGGGCACTGTAAATGAAAATAACAAATTTACTTAGGCTGTGTCCCAAAGCTCAAGTTGTCTGCTATTGACTAGCTGCTAGCAACTACTCACTACGGAGCTTTGGGACATGTGTGCTTGATCACAGCCTCCTTCATAGACTTGTGTTCTGAAACGCACTGGACTTACATGCTGGTACCAAACAGTCAAGATGGTGGTGATCTGCTACTCCTTGTGAGTTCTTTGCGCTTTCAAGACGAGTGCGGAGTGTTCATATCTCGATCGAAGGTTCAAATTTAAGATATCAGCTGTTTTTAAATAACGATGCAATTCTTTGCATTGCTTTGGATACCATCATGGATGCGCCTGGCATATCTCTTTTTAGCCGAGCCTTAATTATGGTTTGTGTTTGGCTGATTAAGCGAATTCAGTTCAGGAGGAAGAGAAGAAGGGCAATCAAGTCAATAAGGCAGCGGCAAGTCGAAAACTTGAGACGAGGCCCTTATTGTGTTCTAGAGGGCATGAATCAAGATGTCGTTTCAATCCTCGGTCGTGATTTCCGAAAACCCAAGCATTTAAATTCCGCACCATTTCTGCTTTCCATGGGAAGAGAGTTTTCAGAAGAACTATCCATTTATAATAAATTAAATAAACAGAACAACAGAGCACGTGGGTTGAAACACTGTTGAGAAATTGGCAAAGAGTATAAGCCAAGTCCCAAACAAAGAGGATTCATAATTAAGACCAAAGACAACCTACAATTTCTATAACTTCCTTGTACAAGTCGACAAATCTAGCATGCACTTTCGTTCACTAGCTACTACAGACTTGATTGCTATGTGCTAAGCACCTTTGGATCATAACTTGTGACGTCACTTCCGGAATATTAGTAGACTATCTACTTATGGTTCACTACGGCTGAAAATGTAGCTTTGGGACACAGCCTTAGATGAACAATTTCAATCATCAAGCGATCATCAGATCCTTTACACTTAGGCTGTCTACAAGTAGCCTATGTAGGTGATGGTATTTACAGCAGTTATTATAAACTAAGTTTGCTTGCTTAGTGTGACATCTGTGACTGTTAGTAAATGGTCTGGTTGGAATGGATTGAGCGATGTGGGATCCATTTGCAGGAGCTGCTACCCACCACTGTAGACTGTAGGCCTATTATTAGTATTAATAGTAGTAACACTATTTCAATTGCATTACTTCTTGTTTGCACTATTTCTTTACTATAATAATATGTATCATATCACGTGGTTACCGTAGTATGGGGTGAAGTCGATCATTGTAACGTCTCGATAAAATTTCAGTACTAACACCTAGTGGGAAAATAGAGAAGTAACGATTTAACCTTCTTTGGAATGTTGAAGCTCCATGCTATTTATATGATATTATTTGTATGTTATAACCACAACACGTTAAGTGTGGTTAAGTTTTCAATGTCCATTTTTAATATTTTTCAAAACCTTGGTCAACAAACAGTCATCCACCAGTTTCAATCGGTACTCCAACTTCTTCACCGACTTCATTTGATAAGTTGATGTGTTGTGCTCTTGTGCTGTCCTTTAGACCACACCTAATTTATGCCCCATGCAAGCAATAATGTATTATACCGAATGATTACATTTTGTAGGGTGAAGTTGATCATGGTACGACTATATCAGAAGAAGCCAGGCTCTGCTGGGAAACAATATTATCATGTTCAGTATTTGGACAATGCTGTGCAAGGAGTAAAAAGGGGGGATAATAAGCATCAGAAAAGCTTCTGAATGATATATCGGTACTACCCTAAATGATTGGGTCAAAGGTAAACACATTACTACCCTAAATGATTAGGTCAAAGGTAAACACACTGAACGTTTGGAGGACAACCTGCATTGAATACCACTGATGAAAATTGTTTGATAGAAGGTTTAGTACTGATGTACGAAATGTAGAGGGAAAGAAGGCTATTATTGGAGACAATTAGTCAAGCCATTTGTCTCTGATGTAATTCGTTTTTGCAAAGAAAATAATAATGAAATTGCTCTCAAAGAGTTTAAAAATGGTACACTACCTCTTCCATAGACTGTCTCAGAAGCGAACATAACATTAATCGAGATTAAGTGATAGGGAATCTTTGTTTTACGAATTATATTGTATGCTTTAGAGAGTAAGCCCGCTAGCGTTAAATATTAGTAAAATGTAATAATTTTGTCATTTCTTTTATGTTAAATCATGATTAAAATATTTTAAAAACTAAAATGATGATTGGGGTGAAGCCGATCACACATCAAACAGTAATAGTTTCGTAATTTATGGAAGTTGTCCTGTTCTTATGCAAGCATTAGATTGATGAAGCTTCATTACATATACAGTAAACAAAAGTTTGGTGCTTTTCAGTCGGTTAACACAAATGTACCCAAAAAGAGCTGGGTTATGCCCTAATCCTGAAATAAATTACATGAGATTAATAAATACATATGTACCCAAAAAGAAACCCAGCTCTTTGGTGTTGACCGACTGAAAAGCACCAAACTTTTGTTTACTTAGGCAACACTGAAAAAATGGCTTCACACCCCACAATATACATATACAGTACATATACTGTAGATGTGTTTTCAAAATTGCATTACGTTATCTTCATGCTGTAATATGTCAAAAATACTTATTATTGATCGACTTCACCCCACTCTACGGTAAGACAGGGCCATGAACCCTAACTTCGCCACATAAAAAGACATAAAACACAATTCGTACATCTTAGTTGGTTCAAAAACTCCAATGTACAACAATTTTTTAATATATTGTGTTACATTATTGTCATCATCATCATTTCCCCTTATCCAGCTCCTGCCGGGTCGGGGTATTTATGGCACTTCTCCACTTTCCTCTTTCCTTCCACAATTCTTCTTCCACGATCTTTTGTTCCAGTCCAGATTTCTTTTTCATACGCTGTTCCTCACTGAATCGATCCACCTTGTTCTAGGTCTTCCTCTTGCTCTCTTACATGTCCAAACCACCTTAGTTTATTCTTCTCAATTCTCTCATTTAGTTTTCCCATCCCAACTTCCTTCCTAACATCTTTATTCCTCACTCTGTCTTTCCTATCATACTTCTTAGGAATTTCATTTCACTGGCTTGGATTCTACTCTCTTGCCTGCTTGTCAGGGTCCAAGTCTCAGCTGCATAAGTTAATATGGGTACATAGTGCACTTTATACATTACCTCCTTGCTTTTCCTTGGTACTTCCTTATCCCAAACAAGTTTTCTTACACTTTGATAGAATGCATTGCTCTGCTGTACCCTCCTGCCAATCTACATGTCCAACCTACCAGTTTGCATCAATTCACTTCCTAGGTATTTGAACGTGTCCACAATTTCCAAACTCTGACTTCCAATTTTCACAGTGCCCTTTCCTTGACTTTCCCCTCTTGTCATCACCATGGTCTTGCTCTTCTCTATACATTATTGTATCGATTGATTATTTATTTACAGAAATCAGGAACTACTCTCAACAAGAATCTTGCTACGATACTCCTTGGAATTGTTCGCCTGGTGTCAACAATTGTCGCATGTGCCTTATTGCGTCGATGTGGCAGGAGACCCTTGACAATGATATCTGGTATGTTTCATCTTCCAAGTAGCCATAAACCTGCATTGAAACCAATTAATTCCTTCTACAGTGCTAAGAAAAAATTTGCATATTCAGATTAAGGCAAGTTTTATTTTACAAAATATATCTAATCACAGTAGGCTGCATAATACAGAATGAACATACAAAGGGAAACAAATGCTCTCACCGATTCAAAGCAAATAGAAATGCAACAGAAGCACTTGATTGTTCAAAAAATGAACATTCATGGTGCAGGAGATCAGTACTATGTAAAGTCCACAACTGTTTGTGACTCCCTGAATTTTCTCCACACTTGCAAGATATCATCCAACATGAATGGCAATATCCACTTGACATAAGCTCTCTTGCAGGAGCATTACAATTCAATTGTAGTTCCAACTTGTTCTAGAGCAAATTGTCCTACTTTTGAATAGCAGCTGCAGTTAGTTCTTGAAGGGTAACATGAGAGCTTTCTTCCAGAGGCTTCATGCAAGTCATGTCCAGAGGATATGTTAGCCATGCAATTCTTTGTATCCCATGAATCTCATTGCTCAATGGGGATGATCATTATTATCCATTAGTGTAAAGCTCTCACCGACAACGACAGCAATACCTACAACACGAAGTTGGAGGACCAGACCAATACAGTCATGTTATCCTGGGTTGGAATTTGAGGCATACATTGACCACACATGATCACACCTTTAGACTTGACGAACACCACCACCACTCTTCCGCTGCTTTTGATGGGACTCCATCTTTCATCTGAGCGTCACAAAACTCTAATGCTTTTATTATGAGGATACAAGCTTATGGCGACTTCTTCCAAAAAGAGTGCACCCTCTGATTATTTTTGTTGCCCACCAACTGCTGTTTAAGAGGAACATATTCACCTCTGTGGCTCAGTGTAAATTCTCTGACACAAGGATGTAGCAGATAACAGCAGGACAATGACATTTAGAAAGCAACAAGTACCAAACTTCTCCGCATGTTGGTTTATGTGAGTGTTCCATTCATTACCTATAAGCAACTGTTTGCGACTCCCTGAATTTTCCTGAATTTTCTCCACACGTGCAAGATATCATCCAACATGAATGGCAATATCCACTTGACATAAGCTCTCTTGCAGGAGCATTACAATTCAATTGTAGTTCATAGCAGATAGGGGACAGCCTACCCTTTGCCATGTTCACCTTGCGTACAATGCCCAATGCAATAGACATGGCAAATACTTCCTAGCGGATAAATGTCGCACCTGATCTTGGATTACCATCGTGCATTTCAGACATTGGCCTACAGTGTATAAGATAAACATGTTTGAGGTACGGCGACATCAACCGTGTGAAATCCTAATATGCAAAGCACTTTTTGAGCATTGTATTACATGGTCAGGTATAATATATTTTAATTTGTTTTATTTCTTTAAGGGTTTGTTTTGTATGCAGAATCATTAATTATTTTCATTCCATACCTATAGAGAGTGTGAGGAATATGAGTGTGTAGCTTGTAACATGGAACACTCCATGATAATTGGACAGAAAGCAACTATCTCCTATGGCATCTAGTTTTCTTTTAAAGGAGTAAATTTATTATCAATATTTCAATATCATTACATCATTTTAGTATTCTTTGTAATATGGCTTTGTAGATCTTTAAGAAATAATCAATTTTTGATTTCATAAATGAATATTAAAAATATTGAGATCACTTATAAGAGTTCCGACAACCTCAAAGTTTGAGATTCATGCTTCATTGTCATGTTTGTTTTGTATTTTTATAGCTATTGGATGTGGCTTTTCCATGATTGGACTGGGCAGTTACATGTATGCTACATCGGTCTGGGAAGCTGCAGGTTCGGAAATAATTCTCACCTGGATCCCTCTAGTCATGATCTTTATCTTCACTATCGCCTCTACCCTCGGTTACCTCGTGGTTCCCTGGGTGATGATCGGAGAAGTTTACCCGACTCAAGTAAGTTTATTTGCCTCATGGCAAAGAGAAGGCAAACTTTTGATAATTTCACAGGACCATTATAACCCATACTTTCACCCAATGGCCATGCAAAGTTCTTCTAGCAGAGAGGGAGTTTCTGAGCACTACAGAATTCTGAATGGCACAAAATGATTTAGTCTTTGCCAAACTTAATTCTGTATGATTGTTGGTCAAATATGAATCATAGATATTTAAGGTGTTCTAGTATGGAATAACTTACAACCAATTGGGCAAACTAAGGAGATCTCAAAAAATATTACCTTCCACTATCCATAATACTACTGTTGTTGTCTAACGTGGCGGCTTTAACCCGTGCCTTCTTGGAATCTTGGGCCATGACAGTAATTGCAAAATTCTCTAGACATACAGTATAAAAAAAGTTGGATATGGCAGTTCGAATCTTTGTGAGTGGTCCAGAGAATTTTAATTGTGGCATTCATTCCCACACTTTAAATGGCAGCATATCGCTGTTCATATATTTTCCTATTTGTGGCCTCAATGGATCAGTGCTAGAGTAGCTGCATGATGACCTAAAGATCAAGGGTTCGGTACAGGCCAGCCTAGATGAACTTGCAAGAGCATGAAATATTAATATCAATATGTGTCACACATTCGTATGTTCTGTAAGTACCTATGGATTTTAGCATTGAAAGTCGGTAGTTGTTTAAAGAGGAAAACTAAGTAATACTGTACTGTACTTTAAGATATAGAGTGCTACAGAAAACTCTCTCTCTGTAGCTGCTGTCTCGTGAAATGGGTCATTGAAGATATGACAGTACATGGCTGTACATGTGCAGACCTCTTCTTTCTTGTCGAATGGCTGCATGGTGCAGCAGTAACGTTCTCGCTTGCTGTTCTTAAGGTTGCAGGATCGAATCCTAGTGCAATCAGTTGGCAATTGAGGGTGCACAAATGCAAGGGAGCTGTGTGGGTAGATTAACTGGCTCATTAAAGATCCATTTCAGGGCAAAATTCTGGCACCCCAGAGTCTCTAAAAGCCTCAGTAGTCAAAAGGGACATAAAACCATTGACATTATTATTATCTTTCTAGCCACGAAGTCAAACATTAACAGTACTAAATACCAGAAATGGAAGAGACAAAGTACAATCAGTTAGCATTTAAATGTCAACTTAACTGCCTTGAGGAAACTCCTGCTAATGCCCCTTATAGCCTACAGCTAGAGCCCTGCACAGATAAATAAAACGTTTTCCGCATCCGCACGGCTGTTATCCACATCTGCCCCGCATCCACACGACTTTTATCAGCATTTGCACGTTTGTTATCCGAATCTACTGGCATTACAATAATATTTTTAATTAGATAAAGCATAAATTACTGATGCAACATACACTCACCGGCATAAAAAGCGAAACACTACGAATCTCGGGCAAAACGCAAATGTTTATGTGTTTCCTATCTGTTATAAATTGAATGTTGTAACTTTCCTGCGACATGGCAATGTGTCGTGAGTTAATCATGAGTTAATTAGCTCATTTGAGAAGTTTCAGCGCAATAATATTGATACACATTGTTGATCGGGACAATCACGACACTAATGATACCATTTCCCGCCTTTGGACAAGAATAACCACAAACGGCTGTCTTAAGGTTTATTGCTGTGAATTCTCGTGCCCCGTATTTTTGTGGACATTAGGGTTTGTCTACAACATTCGTAATCATACAGTGTTACAGTACAATGGATTCCATGTTTCGTCATTTCCAAATTCGTGTTTGTGCACTGTTGTGATTGTCTTGATCAATAATGTTTGTCAATTATTGTACTAATTAAGGTAAATAACTTAACATACATTGCCATATTGTTGTAATGCCATAGTATTTGATTAATACAAGGTTTGGAACGGTCCAACATTGAGTTTAGTCTGAAATTTGTAGTGTTTCGCTTTTTTTGCCGGTGAGTGTATTTGGACATTTGAGGAGAAAATCATTCCCTTAGGCTACTTATGTCATGTGCTTTGTTTAAAATGAATGTTATACAGCCAGAATTGCAACCCCTTCCTGTTCAGAGTGTTAATTATGCTTAATGACATAATTTGAACGAGATTAGCATGAATCATCATCTCACATAAGTCATGAAAAAGAAACATAATGGAAAAATATGATATGTCATAAACATCTGGGTCCTAATGAAATGAAAATCCACAGCCTGCTCCCAACTTTATCCGCAGCTTATCCACTATCCGCACAGCCATGCAAACTATATCCGCATGGCGAAAAAAAATTCTGATATCCGAATCCACGCAGGGTTTTACCTATAGCACTGTAAGATTACAATTTGTCCTGGATTCTAATGAAATTTCTCTTTGTTCTTCACTTTAGGTGCGAGGAATAGCCGGAGGTTGTACAACATTCATAGGCCACTTCTTTATTTTTGTGGTGGTCAAGACATTCCCACTTCTTCAGGATCATCTATACCCCTATGGAACATTTTGGTTGTATGGAGCAATTTCCCTCACTGGCTCAATCTTCTTTTACATATGTTTGCCTGAGACAAAGGGACGAACCTTGCAGGAGATAGAAGACTATTTCTGTGGCAGAGTCAAGATGCTTGGCCAGCATCCCAGCAGTGCAAATATGCCAAAGGTGTTAGATGTTCCAAAAGGACAGACATTGCCTTGAATCTGTTTTGTAAAAGAAGTAAACATTAATATCATAATAATTTTCAATGCTTTTTGCACATCATTGGGAGAAGAAAAATTACTTTGATTGATGACCTATTCATTCACCACATGTAATGAGAAAGACAATGCAGCTTAGAATACCACACATATTCTGTGCTCTTATTCTACATGGTTTATGATGCCATGTTTATAAAAAGAAACTAAATTATTTTGAGGGAGCAGGTGATTGGAAGGGGGGTGGGGGTGGATGAAAGAGGGAGTGAGTGAGTGAGAAGGGGAGACAAAAGTAAAGTATGTAACTATTGAAAACAGAGTTGATATTTTTCTACGATTGATGTGTGTATCATCAAATTGTATGAATGAAATAGTACATAAATATTTTCTATTTATTTGTTAGATCTGTTGAAGTATAAACTTTATTCTTCCATTATATTAGTTCAAACTTGTACATTAGCATTATTTTGTTGTAAGGTGCTATTGTTGAGGAGAAAATGCACTTTAGATGGCTTATGCAATCATAGTCCCTCAACCTTTTACTCAATCATATTTAAATAAAAATTAAAATAGTTAAAGTAGCCTAAATGTTATTACTTTTGGGCTGGTTCTATTTCAGTCACTGGTTCTTTGGGCATGGTGAGGAAAGTTGAAAGGATCAGAGTATCATGACATGAGGATAACGGTTCTTTATATTATGACTTCTGAGCCATCCACTGTGTATGTAGCTGAATGTGTATGCATGTATGTTTGTTAAGAACGTGTTTTATCTTGTGTGGATGAAAAGGTATACAAAACTGATTTTATTTTTCATTAAGTGCAAAGAAGCTTGTACATGTATTCCTGTACTTTAGGTTAAGAACTGCTTATTTCTTGCAGCTGAGGCAAGAGGAGGCAAACTACTTATTGTGATATTTAAATCTTGACTGATGAAGGCTACAAATTTTATGTTGTATTTCTTCTATTTCCATTTCACTCATTAGACCCTTCCATTCATATGAAACAAATGGGCAACACTTTGCAAGAATTATATGCCTCTCATAATATAACAGCATAACTACTAAAAATTTTGAGCTTTCTTTTGTTGGTTTGTAATCAGAGTACTACTTATTTCCCTCCTCTTTGGTGCTGTACGCCTCCTGAACAGTATATGCCCCATCTTCTCCTCGTTCTGCTGCTGTGTTCGTGTATCTCAGTTGCTGGCTAATGGCTGCTAAGTGAGGTACTGTTACAAGTGTTCGTCGGATTGAAGTTTCTTCTCACCTGTCGTGCTATTTTTGGCCATGTAGACTCGGGATGCTGCCATTGCGACGACTGTGCTTTCGTTTCTGGGTCGTACCCGAAGACCCAGAGTTCAAAAACTCAGGTTCAGTGTTGCAAACGTCCAGTAGGTCCTGTGCAACCTCAACACAGTGTTCTTTCTGTTCCGCCGACAGAAGCTTGGGCACAAATTTTGCAGCCACTCTGCGCATGTTCAAATCATCACAAAAAATTGCATGTGCGGAATCCTTACTGATCCCAACTTCTTCGGAAATCTCTCGTAGGGTCAAACGTCAATCTACTGTTATCTGATTTCTCACTCTCTCAACAACAGTTGCATTTCAAGCGGTTTGTGGCCTCCCAGGACGCTGATCACTCTCCACTGATGTGCGGCCATTTTTGAATCGGTTGAACCTCTCTTTAATTTGTGTTACCATCATAGCATCGTCTCCAAACACATGCTGAATTTTACGAATTGTTCCACTTTGAGAATCGCCTAGCTTCTCACAAAATTTGATGCAGTATCTTTGCTCAATTTGTTCGGTCATCTTGCGAGAAAATTCAATCCGACGAACACTTGTAACAGTAACTCACTTGGCAGCCATTAGCCAGCGACTGAAATGCACGAACACGGTGGAAAAAAATCAAGCATGCACAGCAAGGTTTCTACCTCCACTGTTGTGAGTGGCACTGCCTTCACATCACTACTTTGCGCGGGAAAGTGCAAGGTCAGATATTAATTAGACAGGCCTCGTAGGTGTGTTCAAATAGATCGGAGTTCAAAATGTAAAAGTAGCCTTCTAAGAATTTCCTTGCAATGTGGCTCTGTGTCAGAGTTATGGAAACTTAACTACAAAGCCTTTAATTTCAAGCATTCTTCACTATTACTTTGTGGGTTCCCCATATCACAGTATGTTCCATTCAGCCTCAAATCTAAAGCGGCGGAGTTCCAGATAAAAATAATCTATCATTTCTCTTGAGAAGGTACTGTACCTCAACAAATTAAAAACTATTTAGTTTCAATGAATGCTCTGTTTGTTTTTACATTTAAACTGAATGAGATCATCTCTTAGATCATGGAAATAGAAAAAATGTACAACTAAACTTCTCCACCTTCTTATATGCATAAGCAGTGGTCTAATTACGTTGAAAAAACTTTTCATTATATCAATTTAGTACCATTGCAGTTGTATATGTTTAAATATATCTCAGAATCTTAGTCTTGTAAGAACTTGAATGTAGTTTTATACTGTGAAACTGAATATTTATTGTTTGTGTCCTGTCATAAATCTTTTGCTGTATTAATTTGCAGTATTATAACTGTTTCATAATTTTAGTAATGATGGTAATAAATACTGTACGTTATGAATTAGACTCTTTCATTATCTTTCCTTGGTATTTGAGGATTTCAAGTTTAAAATAGTTTTGTAGCATTTCATTAGTAACTGAAATCTGTACGATGTTTGATATCTGCATTCTAATGATTCCTGACAAAGCGTGATAATATGAGACACCACATTATGTTGTGATCTGAATATTTTACAGCTAAGATTTTAAAATACCCTTTCCTTACCATTATGAGTGAATCTCAACACAAGAAGATCAGTCAGAGGGCATTAGTACACGACTGTTTAAAACAACCACAAGGAGAATACTGAAACCAAAAAATTGATTCCCACAAATTGAGTTAAGTCATAACAAAGAAAGTTCTGGTTCTGAAGTTTCAAAATCAGTGCTTAATTCTTGGGGGCACACAGGGGTACAGCGACACCCCACCTAATTATGGCATTCTCCCCACCTGTATTTAGCATCCTTTTATTTTTATTTTTGGCTTTTTGCAGTCTTTCAGACTAACAAAGGAACTGTCCATACGGTCATATCGAAACCGACAATGATATTTCGTAGAGATGATGAGGAAACCATAAATTGGCGATGTACAAAAAATTAGCTGCCATTTCGAACTGGAAGGTATCGAAATCTTGATACAAAATCTGTGTGACAACGCAACTACTGGACAACCCTTGCATCTTGCTGGCTCGTGCGGCGCACAGCGGAGTGGAGTTGCAGTTGTGCTGGAGAGAGAGAATGAACTGGCAGACTACCACGCGCCAAGGACACTTCATTGTTAGGGAACGAATGTGAAACATAAATGAGGTTCGTTAATCGCATGATAAAAACAGAAATATTTTTGGCACCATGCACAACGAATATGCACTTTGAGACCACATTGTTTTTCACAGTTTTCCTTACTTGTTTGAAGGCAATATTTCGCAGGTACTTCGAACTCGGGAGGTCTCTCCGTTGTGTAATTGATTGCGAACCACGAATATTTAACCATGTCCTTGAACCGTGGGGAAGAAAATTGAAAATGAATGAAGGATTGCATTTTCAGTACACTGTTTCTCTGATATACATCAAACTGAAAGTCTTCACAAGCCGACTCAATGTCTTAAACGGTGATACAAAGCTTTCCATTGCCGGAAGAAAAACTTATCCAAGGACTGTATTTTCCCTGTAGTGCCGGGAGGAATCTAGAGAATTTCTATACTGTTGCCTGGAGGAATGTCTTCAAGACAGCTTTTATCACTATAAGTAGACCAGGAATCTAACAGTAGCAAACACTTCTCTTCCACAAATAGGAAAAAGGATTCTTTAAACCAATAATTAATTCCTTTGTCCCATTTTTCCTGATTTTGTGGCTGTTGCAATTATATTTCTGGTATGAAACATTTCTTTGGAAACTCTCGCACCAAAAGTTCCAGTTGTCTCCAGTAGTACAATGAATAATTTCGGAAAAAGTGTACCGGCCATACTAAATGTAGGCATAATTGTGTACGAATGGGTGAGTGCATGAACTGATTGAGCAACTGTTTCTGTATGTTTCTCACCAACAAACGATAGAGTCCTTTTCACTTTCATTTCGTGAATGAAACCACTTTGATCTGTATTGTATATTGAAGAAGGGGTGTAGTCTAAAAATCGCTCTGTAGCTGCTTCTACAAATTTCTTTGAGACTTGATCTCTTTCATCTTCTTCTTGCAGATACGGATGGGATACAAATTTCGTGATTTTTCTACTTTTTATTCTGTACTTTTTCTTAAAACGACTCAACCAACTGAAATTAGTTCGCCCCATTGAAATCTCTCGTGAAATTTCCGAGGCCCACAGTCGCAGGTCCTCGTCGCATATATTCCGCTTCAGTCTTCTTGCTTCTGCAAAGCGAGAAAATAATTTTGTATGCATCAATTTCCTGTGTTCAATGGGACTTACTGATTCAGATTCTAATTGGTTCTTCCACTTGTACAGTTGTCGTAGTGACGTCACCTTACGACAAGTTTTGTGAACAGTGGTGAATGAAAGCTGCTTTTTACCGCCCTTATTTAACCACAAATTTACAGCTTTCCTCTTGTACGCATGATCTACAGTTTGTTTCACTTTCTTCTGTGGACTGAAAGCATAGGTGACTGCGGTGTCCCTTCACTGGATTGATGGGAATCAGACTCGGGGCTCAAACTCGGATCTGTACCTCCTCTTGTGCCTGGCAATGGTGGGCTGCCTTCTTTTTCAGGTAATGCAGATGAAGTGTCACTGCTTCCATTATCACTTTCACTGTCACTATTTCTCTCCAGACACGACTCTGAAATGATGCTGGCACCCATGGGATGATTTTCAATTAGTTCGATCACATGTCGACCCATCTCCCTTTCTTCCGAAGTTATTTCACGGGAAGAAGAGAAACCTTTTTCACGGAAATAACGTAATGCATACTCTAGTACATTAGCCAGACTCATGACTGCTCTCTGAAAGGAACATGTATTTACTGCCTAGCACAGAGCGCTCAAGGTTACGCGCACGCTTCAGCTGGTCACCAGGGCTGTCCACGTCGAGCTATATGCTAGCGCGTGCAATCCTGTTAGTAATCTCCGTGCCGATTTCAGGACCTTCCACTTCGAAATGGCAGCTAATTTTTTGTACATCGCTTATTTATGGTTTCCTCATCATCTCTACGAAATATCATTGTCGGTTTCGATATGACCTTATGGACAGTTTCCTTGTAAGAAAATACTATAAAGACATCTAAACAACAAAACGGTTGTGCACAGTTGTATGAAATAGTGTTACGTTTAATTAACTCATGAGGACTGGCTCATGAGTATTTTAGATCTGAGGCTTAAATAATCCTATATATTTTCGTTTTAGTCAGCCCTCATTTCCTGTCGCCTACAGTACCTTCCTTCCATGCAAAAGTAACATATCCATATCTTTGGGAACATCCAAGTTATTTCTATGTTATTTATGGTCGGATCAGATTTACCCCTGGCATCAGTCCTTGTTTGATAATTCTCAGAATACATTAGTCGGAAGATATGTAAAAATAAGGATGAAAATCCACTTATTTAGGTGTCGCACAATAACATACCACACAGCTCACGTTCATGTTGATACCTTTTAAGGGCTCGGGACACCTTAGTCATCAGCCCCTTTGTTCAAATATTTTTTTTAATGAGATGACTCTTGTATCGCATGTTCCAAGGAAAGGAATTTAAGAAAGCATGCTACTTCTACCAAAAATGCACCATGACTCAGCCATTAATAGTCAAACTGGTGACCAAAGGAAACCCATACAAACATATTTTACAATATATTTACAATGTTGGACATGTGAATAACCTCTGGCCTCTCACGGTATTTTACATTATGCTAAATGCTCTCATTATCTGTTAGGCCAAGAAGACTATAAACAATCAGACAAGCTTTTCACAAGCAGCTATCAAAAGAAACGGTCCACGGACACTTAAAAAACCAAGCAGTAGCGTTCGTAAAAATAAAAAATTAGTGGATACATTGCCATAGAAATACAGATGACAGGACCTCCAGCTAAGAATGACCAAAAAATACATTGTTATTGCCCTTCCAATGCTAATAGGAAAATGAAAGCTGAGTGTCACATCAGTGGAATAATGATTTGTGGCCAACATACAGCTCTTGCGTGCCTTCAATGTGTAGACCAGTGGTTGCCAACCTTTTTCAGCTGGCCAACCTTCCCTTATCGAAATACCTCCACTGTCCATCGGTCCATGGTGGAGTAAAAGACCCTATTTGTACCGTATCCCTTCCTTATGTATATATAATTTACCATTAAATATTGCAAATATATATATGTTTTTTTGAAGATACAGATTGATTATTGATAAACAATTTGTGTTCTGATTTGAAAATGGATGACAAAATATGAGCAATTTGTAGCAAAACAGTTAACATAGTGAATGGATATATGTTTGCAATATATCCAACAAGAACCTAGGTGAAGATGAAAACTACAATAAATTATAAAAGTACACAAAGATCATTTTTTTTCAGGCAAAAACAAATCATACAACTTTGATATGATTACAGATAAGAAAATTGTTATCACAATCTATCAATATGTAAAATTGCTGTTTTTAAGTAAAAATACTATATTAATGAGATTTTTGGGACTGTTTCAATTGAATTAACACATGAATGTCAGGATTGAATGAAGATGTTTTTAATCTTAAGTCACTTTCAACATTGAGTTGATTTCTGTATTTATTTTTTAGGAAAACCAAAGTTAAAAATGTACGTTCACATAAATATGTAGTGGTGAATACCATCAGAAATCTCAATGCAGTTACGGATATTGTTGGATATGCTGTCCTCATTTCCATCCAAAATGTTGTTTAATCTTTCTCCTTATAGACTGGCTTCATCATGGAATCACAAGACAGTTCAATGAATTCATTTTCCTGCAAAATAAAACAAAATAATTAATTACTGGTTTTTCAAAAAACACACCATAAAAATAAAGGGAAAGCTAAAATAGACACACATTTCGAACTTAGTATTTGAATATAAAACTTCACAAAACTGACTTCTTATTTTGTAATAAAAAAAATAATAAATAGAGTATTATTTTTAGTAAGAATTCAATTTTGTAAAAATATTTTAAAGTGATGCATTTACATTTTATGATTATGATTAGTTATAAATTTCAAATTGTTAAAAAGAAATAAAACATATGCTTGGATACGGTAATATTCTAAGATTTAAAAGAGTAGTAGCTTACCTGGGAGGTCGTGGGTTAAGGTTAAGATTCCTCATTGAATGGATTTTTAATCCACTGCTTTCCTTCTTCTATGGGTGGGAGGTAGCGTCTTAGGTTAGAAGCCAAGGCTTCGAGATGATCAAAGATCATTTTTGAAATTTCTTCATTTAGTTTAAGATCATTCTCATCCAAAAAAATTGTTCAGAAGTGGGAAGGCATCAAAGATATTTTCTGAACTTTATTAGACCACCATTGTAACTTTTTAATAGTAGCATAAACTTGATCTTGCACAAAGAATTTGTGGACACTTTTTCCTTGCAAGGACAAATAAAGAGTATTTAGAGAACTGAAAATAACCGCTAAGCAAGCCAACTTTATTTACCAAATCTCATTATTAAAGCAGTTGTCAGAAGAGACTTGAGCTTTCAACTTTCCTTCTGCTTGCAATTGTGATAAGAACAACCGTACCTCCTCACGAAGCTCAAACAACCTGGCCAGAGCTTTTCCTCTGGATAGCCAACGGACTTCACAATGCAGGAGTAGTTGCTTATGCTCACTCCCCATTTCATCGCACAACACACCAAATAATCTTGAGTTTTTATGTTGTGACTTGATTAAATTTACGATTTTAACAGAATCGTAAGTGTGTCTTTGAGGTTTTCTTTCATTCCTTTCACCGCTAAAGCCTCTCTGTTAATACTACAGTGAACCCATTCAACTAATGGGGAAACTGCCTTAATTTTCGCTGCTAGTCCTGAGTATTTGCCAGTCATGGCAAAGGCTCCATCGGTTGTTACTCCGTACCTTTTTATTTTCACGTCCTGTTGAGACATTTTCCATACTGGTCCTAGTCGATATTACATCTCTTATCTTATTTTGAAAAAAGCTATAGGCTTAATAACACTCTCTGGGTGCTTCACCAGTCAATTTCATTTCCTGTCATAAAACCATCTAAACAGTTGAAAATAACAGCCCCAGTCGTACTGGTAGGTAAAGGTCTGCAAAATAACATTTCTTCTTCTACTGATTCAAGGATATCAAATCTTACAAAAGCTTATAAATTGGCATTATCAGCTATATCAGTGCTTTTATCCAATTGTAAGGAGCAAAAGTCACTTCGTTTCAAAGCAGAAATAAGTTGCTGTTTTATTTTTCAGACATTTCTTCTATTCTCTTTTTACCGTGTTATTTGATAGTGGTATTTTCCTTATTTTCTTTGTTGCTTTTCATCAAACAATGAGGCAGAAATAAGCTTAGCAACTGCCAAAATGATATTCTCATCTGCAGTATGAGGTGCACCTTTTTTTGGCAATCAACAGTGACAGTTGCTACGAAACCACTGTAAACTTTCTATTTTCACGTCCTGTTGAGACATTTTCCATACTGGTCCTACTCTGGGTGTTGAGTTGAAATGTGTCTTTCTAGCTTAGAAGGCTTGATGCTTTGATTTGCCAATGTTTCAAAGCAAATTACACATTGAGGCAATGATTCTTCCTCAGTGCCTACATATGTAAAACCATACTTCATATAATCGGTACTATATTACCTGAAGAAAGTTTTTGGTTTCTTTGCATTCGCCTGTACTTTACCCTTTTCAGAATTTATTAGGTTAGTATTTGATGGGCCAGGCTCACCTTCATCAATAGTTACTTGCGAAATTGTCCTCTTACCAAAAGGTCCTGTTTTTAACCATTTGTCCATCCTCAAAACTTGACTAAACCACAACACAACCACAAAGCGAAAATTCAAACCAACCACCAACACATTATACAACTAGCTGCACCAAATATGTAGCTTAGTCTTGCGCATAATAGTTCGCGGCTGGGAGCGATCAGTTTAGTTCGCAGCTCCTTAGCGAACTAGTTCGCTCTTTTAGTTCGTTAGTTCCCATCTCGAAGACAGATCGTTTGCTCGCCTTGCTACTGCCACTGCACGCGCTCCTTGTTTGTTATAGCAGTCTGTCACCACTCATTACTCGTCACCAGTGTTTGCTCATTCACATTGCTCTCGTTTCAAGCAATACTGTAACAGTTACTATGGTCGCTTCACGTGCAGTTCGTGTATTAGATATTGACATGTTGCGTGTGTATTTTTTTTAGTAGTAATGTGTTTTACATTTTGATATTCGAAGATAAAAAAATACAAAAATATGATACAAACTTCTTCCATCTCACTATATTGTTGGCCATCCTTTTAATTAGGGTCCATGTCTTTCCTTCTGAGACAATTTCTCTTTCTATTGTTTATAAAGCCAAAAGTCGCCATTTTTTTATCATTAGTGAAATACCGGTACCGTACCTAAAGGAATAACAGTATGGACGATGTGTTCGTAGAAGCATACACTTATTATTCTCTTTATTTTCTTTCTCGCTTGGGGCCGAATACCTAGATGTTAGGCCCCTTAAAACAACAATTATCATCATCATTTTTCCATTTCCTACTTGTCACTAGGTGATGATAAGACGTACCCCCCCCCCCTGCAATTTTCGTTTCATTTCTTACTTACTTTGTGATATTCATTATTTGCCTGCTCTGAAACCGTTGGGAACATTATCTTTATGGCATGAATGGGAGGAATAGGTTTTTTTTAATTCAGAGTGTTTGTCCATAGAAGTTCGCTTTTCTTTGTGAATCATCGTAATAATGTTCATTTCTTAAAAACAGGTAAAAGTAGTTGTATCACCATGTATCGAGAAAAATAAATATCAACCAGTTCATTGTGAGTTTTGAAGCCATTTTTCAGTGTTGCCTAAGTAAACAAAAGTTTGGTGCTTTTCAGTCGGTCAACACGAATGTACCCAAACAGAGCTGGGTTATGCCTCAATCCTGAAATACATTCATAAAATACATGTATTTATTGACTTACTTGACTTATTTCCTTTCGCTCCATGCGGAGCATAGGGCATCCAAGAATGATTTCCACCGGGCTCTGTGTGTTGCCAAGTTCCTCACTTCCCTCCAAGTCTTTCCCGCTTTTCTGGCCTCCTCTTCAATGGTGCGTTTCCAAGTGTTCCTTGGTCTTCCCCGTCTCCGAGCCCCTTGAGGATTCCAGTCCAGAGCTCTCCTTTCTACTGCATCATTCTGTTTCCGCAGAGTATGCCCAATCCAGCCCCATTTCCTCCGTTTAATTTGGACTTCTATAGGTTGTTGGTTAGCCCTTTGCCACAGCTCTTCGTTTGGGATTATATCTGGCCATCTGGCCATACCCAGAATTCGACGCAGACAACGATTGATGAATACTTGAAGTTGGTGGCTGATAGGATTGGTAACTTTCCATGTTTCACATGCATACAATAGGACAGCTTTCACATTGGTATTAAAAAGTCTGATTTTCGTCTTCCTGGATATTTTACGGTTTCTCCATACGGGATAGAGCTGCACAAAAGCCCCATTTGCCTTTCTTATTCTGCTCTTGACATCCTCCACAGCCCCTCCACTTCTCGTTACCACGCTTCCCAAGTAAACAAATGTATCCACCTGTTCTACATCTACACCTCCCACAGTGAGACCAGCCTGTACTGTGGAGTTCACTCTCAGTTCCTTTGCCTTCTTTGGGTTTATCTTAAGTCCAACCTTAGCAGCTTCAAGTTCTAAGTTTGCCAGTTTTCCCTCTATGTCTCTAAAGCGCTGTGCTAGCATACAGATGTCATCAGCAAAATCAAGATCCTCCAACCTGTCTCGAAGTCCCCACTGTATCCCTCTCTTCCTTCCTCTCCCCACCTTCCTAAGAGTATTATCAAGAACAATCAGGAACAAAGTGGGAGAAAGTATACATCCTTGTCGTACTCCAGTCTGGATGGCCAATGGCTGGGATAGCTGACCCTCATGCAGGACTTGACATTCATAACCAGAATACATCTCTCGTATAATGTTAACTATTTTACTTGGTATACCATATTCCTTTAAGGTCTCCCACATGACCTTCCTATTAATGGAATCAAAGGCCTTCTCAAAATCTATAAATGTGATGTACAGTGCTGCTTGCCATTCGTTACTCTGCTCCACAATAATCCGTAAAGTGTTAATTAAGTCCACACAACTACGGTGTTCCCTAAATCCATCTTGTTCTTTCCTCAACTTCGACTCGATAGACTTCTTAACGCGATTCAAGATTATCCTGAGAAATACTTTGCTTGGTACCGATAGTAAGGTAATACCTCTCCAGTTGTTACAATTCGTCAAGTCACCCTTCTTTGGGATTTTAACAATCACACCTTTCTTCCATTCCGCAGGCAGCTTCTCTTCAAACCAGATCTTTTCCATCAATGGCTTCAGGATATTAGCTGTGGTGTCCATGTCTATCTTGAGGACATCTGGCGAAATGTTGTCGACACCGGGGGCTTTTCCATTCTTCAGTTGTAGCAAGGCTTCTTTGATTTCAGCACAAGTTGGACTGTGCAAAAGAATATTTGGATCAGAATTATCAGGTTCATCATTCCTCTCTTCGTGGTGTTCATTAATCCCTCGATCGACATTAAAAATTTCGGTGAAGTATTCCCTCCACCGTTCTTGTTGTTCTTCTTGAGTTGTGAGTAAATTTCCCTGTTTGTCTTTTATGGGCCGGTTCTTTCGGAAACTTTTCTTGGACAGCACTTTTGTGATGAGGTACATTTCTTTGCTGTCACCTTTTGATGCAGCATCTTCTGCCTTCTTCGCCATCTCATCGATCCAATTACTCTTATCTCTTTTCACACTCTTTTTGACTTCTTTGTCAACGACCGTGTATTCTGCTTGCACTTTTGCTTTCTGATGTCGAGTCTTACACATATTCAACCTCTCCTTAATCATTTTCCTATGACTTATTGCCTCCCAAGTTTGTTCTGACATCCAATCCTTCTTGAGAGGATTGCTCTTTCCCAGGACTATTTCACTTGTATCAAGGATGATGTTCTTTACATTACTCCAGGAAGATTCAATATCAGTTTCTGCTGTATCAGATTGGAGTACCTGAAAACGATTTCTTAGCTCCAATTTAAATTCATCTCTGACCTTCTCCTCCTTCAACTTCCTCACATCAAATCTCTTGCTCTGTTTTTCAAACCTCTTCTTTGCCACCATGATCTTCATCTTGAACTCAGCCAGCATAAGGTGGTGATCACTGCTAGCATCAGCTCCTCTCTTATTCCGAACATCGGTGAGCGATCTTCTGAATCTCCTACTCACTGCGATGTGGTCAATTTGGTTCTCAGTGTCATGATCAGGGGAAATCCACGTGATCTTATGACACCTCTTATGAGGAAACAAAGTACCTCCAATAACAAGGTCATGGCTAGCACAGAAGTTTGTGAACTTTTCCCCATTTCCATTCCTATCCCCAAGGCCATGTACACCCATCACATGTTCTAGTCCCTCGTTGTTCTCTCCTACCTTAGCATTAAGGTCTCCCATTATTATAATCACATCTCTCTTACTGCTTTTCTTTACTGTCTCATGTAGAAGGGAGTAGAATGCTTCCTTAAGTTCTTCTTCTGATGGTTCCGTGGGTGCATAGCATTGTATAATCGTAACATTGCGAATGCGAGTCTTAAATCGTGCTGATAATATTCACTCGGAAATGGGTTGCCCACTTATAAGGCTTTTCTTTGCATGTTCAGTAAGCAAAAGACCAACTCCATCTCTGCATTCCGCATTCTCCTCGCTCCTCCCAGAGTACATGAGGGTAAGTCCTTCATAAGTTTTTATCTCACCAAAATCTGGCCATCTTATCTCACTGAGCCCAAGTATATCAAGCTTATACGAGATCATTTCTCTGGTCACCTGCCTCAGCCTACTACTCTCACCCAGAGTCCTCACATTCCAGAAACCTATTCGTGTCTTCCTTTTCGTGCCGAAAGTTGTCAACATGAGATCCGTCCAGTTTTCATTCTTTTCAGTTTCTTTAATAAACAATTTCGGAGAGTGCGAGTTATTAGCCCACAGCTTCCTAGTTTTCTGGTAGGGCTGCCACCTTAAGGACTGAAAACGAGCCCCCGCAGTTTTCCAACCGTACCACTGAATTACAGCTCCGCCTGGAAATAATCTACTGATGACGCTGCTGCCCACCATCATGGTGTAGTCTGTCATTTAGTCTGGTCTCTCACCCTCGACCTTACCGGCATGGGTGACCCTGCCAGGAGCCGAAGCTCCCGCCGGCATTGCTCTCGGGATCACTGAAACACACAAGCCTCCCCACCACGTCAAGGTACCAGACCATGAGGGAGGATGTATTTATTGATCTCATGTAATTTATTTCAGGATTGGGGCATAACCCAGCTATGTTTGGGTACATTCGTGTTGACCGACTGAAAAGCACCAAACTTTTATCAACCAGTTCATTAAAATGGTAATGTTAATCCAGTTCGCCGATATTCTAAATAATTGGACATATTTTCAAATAATCCAAAATGACTAAGTTAAAAAAACCTGTGGAATTATCCCCACATCTAAATCAGTTAACTATCAGTAACTTCAATTTAAGAACCGCCACTGTATTACATTACAAATATAAGGTAGTTATTACCTATTAGCGTGTTAGCACTAGTAGTGTGTTATACTGTTATTATTATTAACCAACATTGACAATCGCCGCGCCAAAACTTGACAATCTTGCCACTAACAATAGATACTCAATCAACTGAACTGACTGAACGAAGCGAATGTGATTGTGCAATGAGTGATGACGTGACGAGCTGACGAGCTACGGTGGACCCGCGCTCTTGCGCTGTTACAAGTCGGTCAGCAGAAAAAGATCGAACGAACTAACAAGCGAGGGATCTGGGAACTAGCTCGGTAGTTCGTCTGTGGGACCCGCTCTTCCGAACTAAACAAGACTAATGTAGCTCACTGCACGATGTCCACAGTAAGACTGAGTGACAGATTAGTAAGCAAGAGTGCTCACATAGCGAACCTTCGACACTGAGGCGGCAGAACAGGAGGGGGAGCGGCATTGCCAGAGTATGCACCACCTGTTTCACTGTGTGAGTCATCTTGAGGGATGTATTGGTTCTGTTGTCTGCCCCAGATGCAAAAAATCAAGAACAAAGTAAACAATCAAAACACAATTCGATTTGTTTCGAATTTTCCTATCATTTCTGATGGTTTATTATTTAATGGTTTTGGATCGAGTCGTGACCCACCAGTTGGGAATCGCTGGTATAGACCATCACTACCAACCAGGGGCGTATAAAAGGGAGGGGGGCAGCCCCCCCCCCCCCCCCCGAAATTGTTGTCACATATATTACTTGTTTATGAATTCAAACATTAAAAACCAATATAATCATGTACTATTGTTACTAAGTGACGTATGGCAACGTTGCAAAGCAAGGCGAAGGTAGAGCGATGTAAACAGTGTGACAATCAGTTTGCTCTGATCTTATGAGTAACAACGTAACCTCTTATTACTCTCCAGTGCCTTCGCTCTTATGAACAAACCAAGAACAGCAACAAGTGTCCTTGAAGTGTGTGACAAACGTTTTTCCCTAACTTTTATACTGTACAGGCCCCGAGGGAGCTGCACCCCCTGAAAGCCACCCTCCATCATCTATTAAAACCACCCCTAACTGGCAAACATCATAAGTCCAGAACAGTACTTTTTACACAGCAAGGGCGGCCGACCAGCTCGGGAGGCTAGCCAACCTCTTGCAACACACTCACAAACACCTACACTATAGCTAACTCGGGCAGCCATGTCAATGGAATGCCGACGAAGCAACGCCAGAACCTATAAGAAGGAAGGCCTTAATGGGGACAGGCTCTCTCTATTATCTGTCATACAGTGTGTGTCGCTGGAGGCTCTGCTACAACTGCTGTCATCAGGTGAGTTCAGCAAGTGTTCAGACAATCCTTTACTTTGTATCACTCATCCACAAACTTGTACACCTAATTTGTACCATTATTTACATTATTCACATTTCCCTAAAAGGGACTTACAATTTCATACTCACTGGCCAATAAACACTTGGTCAGTAAACTACACGTTGTACTCATAATTACACGCCTCTTCACATCCTAATACCCTTCCTGACTCTCGTCACGTTTGACCGTGACTAGTAGCCAGTAATCGCCTGCTCAAGTTCCATTGTTTCCCGCAGCTACTCGACTGTGTAGACAGCGAGCCGCCGGCATAGCTGACATCAGCACGTCTGTTATATAACTTGTTCCAACCAGCTGGGAGGCAGGTACGTTAACCTGCGCCCAGGGACTCATCCCCTAAGCGACACTTACGCCTTTATAAGAGCACCCCCTAGCATTTTAACACCAAACAACACTCTACACTGGTAAGCCTACCCAGCTACGGGAAGCTACCCTCTTTAGGAACCACCTTTTAAATTAATACAATAACACATATGTTTTAGCCCTAACTCACCCCCCCCCCCCAACTAAGGGATCTAAAACAATACCCTTATCAAACTTTTTTCAAATTTGCCTCTCTCTGTAGCTATTGGAACTGCCGAACGGAGTTTGAGTACCGTACTTAAGAAATTCTACTTCTGAAAACAGACTCAACGGTCTAGTACTGTCATCTATTCACAGAGACATACATCTCACTGACGATGAAGTTATGAAGCGATTTGGCAATGCTTCAAGAAACCTTGACTTTATATTACAGTGTGAGTTGTAAATCAAAATAGTAACAATAATTCTTTCCATGTAAATACTATCAAGTGAGCAAGATGATTGTATTAATAAAAAGTATCATAAAATGGTCATAGTTGTGTTTTGACATTAACCAAACATACAACATGACAACAAATTGGTTGAAAAAGTGATGCCACATAGCCTTAAAACTCATCTTTTTGCACCAAATTATACAAAAGTTTCCCGGGGAGAATAGGTATAGGCCTATACCATACCCCCTAACCACCGGTTGGGCACCCCCCGAAATAAAACTCTATATACGCCCCGGCTACCAACCAGTGTGAATAAAAGTGAACGTTTTGGATAGCCATGCATTGTTGAAGAATCAAAGCCACGATTTCACAACTGTAAACGGTAATTGAGCCACCATGTTTGCAGACTGTCACGTATAATGTATGGTAACTTGAAATTTTGGCAGCATGAGCCGATTGTCATTAGTCTTTTGCGACATCATTCCAGATTCGCCAATCTTCACACCGTTAGCCAGACAGCAACACATTACATAGCCTATAAAAGAACAGTGCTACATCTTCACTTCCTGTGGACTGTTTGCATGGCTGAAGATTATGCCATCTATAATTGATCTACTGTTGTGTTGTTGCAATGTGATTTTACGATGGTTGCGAAGGAAAATATCTATTTTGACAGGATGATCTTGGCCAATAATTTTGTTTTTAAGAATAAATAACTTGGTTTTTAGTGTTTAAAGTAAGATGACTCCTCTATACCTGTTGTAGTTGTTTGAGTCTTCAGTCTTTTGACTGGTTTGATGCAGATCTCCATGCCTCTCTGTCCTGAGCTAATCGTTTCATCTGTACATAGCTACCACATCCTACATCCGAGGCAGTCTGTTTAACATATTCTAATCCTGGCATACCCCTGCAGTTCTTATCCTTGACCCAATCTTCCATGACTTAGTTTGCTATTCCTGGGTGTCTTAGTATGTATCTTACCAACCTATCTCTCCTCTTCATTAGCAGTCGCCAATAACACCACTCCTCTCCAACTCGTGTTAATACCTCTTCATTTGTAACTCTTTCTACTCATCTGATCTTCATCATTCTCCTGTTACACCACATTTCAAATGCTTCTATTCTCCTCTTTTCTGCTGCATCAACAGTCCAAGTTTCACTTCCATAGAGCACCATGCACCAGACAAAGGCTTTCATAAATTATTTTCTAATACCTAAATCTATACTTGATGTCAACAGATTTCTTTTCTTTAGAAATGCTTTCCTTGCCTGAGCCAACCTACTTTTTATATCCTCTTTGCATCGTCCATCACTGGTTATTTTGCTTCCTGAGAAGCAGAAGTCTCATACTTCCTTTAGCTTTTCGCCTGCCAATTTGATGTCCATAGGGGTTTCTGATTCCTTTTGGCTGCATTCCATTATTCTTGTCTACATTTATTGATTTTCATCATGAATTTCTTCCTCAAGACGGAGTCCACACTATTTAAAATTTCATTCAAATCCCCTGATGTGTCAGCTAAGATGACAATGTCATCAGCAAACCTCAGAGTAGAATTTTTGATGTGTAACATCTTTCCGCTCGGTTGCTGGATAGTTTTGTGGGAGTGACTTTGAAAATTGGGGACGGAAGTGAATCGGGCAGAAGTGGATCGAACGGAAGTGGATCGGACAGAAGTGAAGACGCACTGCCAGAAAAATGGGACGGAAGTGAATTGGGCGGAAGTGGATCGGACGGAAGTGAAGACGCACTGCCAGCTGGATGTACAATTGAAAATGTGTGTATTGGAAACAAGGCAGTGTGTGCTCTGTAGCGCGAGTATGTTATGGCAATACAGTAGGCAGTGCATTTAGCAGGCACTGGTTTGACGAGCACAGTGGCAAATGTATCACCGACTTTCATTTGTCATTGAGCAGTTTATGAAGCTTCACGTTCAAGGTTGAATATCACATGGGGTAGGACAAAGACGACAAATGACATTTAAGTAAGTGGCATTATTGTCAAGCTGTGGGTGAGTAGTCAAATATTAAATGCATAACAGAATGTTGTTATATGAGTGGAATAAAAGCTGTATTTTCATCATATGTGAGACTAGGTCATTTCATGATTGTAGGAAGCCATGTTTTGATTGTTTACGACGAACTGTATGAGAGCCTTGAAAATCCTTTACTGAGGAATGTGCTCACAGTATTTGAGAGTACTGTGGATGTTGTGTGTCACTTTGTTATTATGAATTATTAATGTAAAAGGAAGGAAGGAAGCTTGTAGTTTTGCGTGTCCGTTTATCTCACGATCATGATCCACAGTACCTCCCTTTTACGTGGAATGCGAACCACAGGACATGGCATTTCAATTCGAAAATCTCACATGTATTGACCGGGAATCAAACCCGGTCTACCTTGGTGAAAGACTAACAGCTTGACCGCTACGCCACAAATGTGACAGTAGCATATCTCCAATTCAATCTATACATTCATCATAGTACCAGTATAAAAATGGAGTGTAAATTAACATTTTAAGAATGTCCAAGCTGTGTAGTATACGAGTAGGATAACATGTCAGATGTTACACATCATATGCGACTACTGTAAGGCTCGTATCTTTCTTATTTTCTCCTTGAATCTTCACTCTCACTTTAAATTCTTCTCTAATTTCCTTCTTTGTTCGTTCAATGTTCAGATTGAAAAGTATCGGTGATTATAAGTTACAGCCTTGCCTTACACCTTTCTGAATATCAGCTTCTCTCTCATGTCCTTCGACTCTAATTGTTGTTTATTTGAACAAACATTCATTTTCAGTTCGGTATTTGTTTTAAGTTGTTTAAGTTAAGTTGTTTCCGCCTAATCGTACTAGGCAGAAACAACTTAAAAGATTTATTCTTGTCTAATTGTTGTTGTCATAAACTGCTTTCATTTTCTTTATGAGTCCGTCAACGACTGGCTTGAAAGCTACTGCGGGAAGAGTCTTTTTTTCTAAATTACAAGGTCATCAGCCAAATAGTTTCAAGTTGGGTGATGTATGAATCATGCAAATTTTATAGCCTAACTGTAATTTATGATTAAACAAGGCCTGGCCTCAACAATTCAGTTATTGTACATAGGGAGGTTTAATCTGTCCTCAAAGAGGTGTCCGGTAAGATATTAGCATCTTATGATAGAATATGAAACCATAGAAGTGACCATCAGGTCGGGCTTACTGTGCCATATCGTTGTGGGCACGTGCCGTCCCGTTGTCAACATGGCCGCTATTTGTGCACGTAAATACATATATTTCCATAAATTCCTATGTTTATATACTTTAAGGAATATACTGAACAAAATAATACATATTTAGTATCAAATGGTTTATAGAAACGCCAGAAAACGCTCATGATATCGTTGATTTCAACACAAAATATGATACAGTTATAATAGACCAGTCGTTTATCAAAACGTAGGGCATCCGTGGCATAATGGTAGCAACTTGGGCTCTTAGTCTGGGGGTTCGTGGATCAAATCACTGCAGGTTCAAATTTCTTTACTTCGTTCTTATTGATTTATAACTACTCACTCGTTATAATGTTACGCATATATACTGTACTGTGTATTTGCAATCGAAAATATTATACAGTTGAAGCTGACTTATACGCAGTGATTTAGTTGGAAAAAATATTTACAGGAACTCACCTTATTAATTCAGCAATTTCCAAATGGACTCGTATTGGGTGTCAAAATCAGCGGCCTCGTGTTTCCGACAAGTTGTTTCATCAGCTGAACGTCTCCCCTTTCGTAGCCATGACTTGACATATGGTTGAGGGTTAAATAAATGCACAGGAGGTCCTACGCTGCTTATGAAAATAAGTCCGCTTGATCTTTCGACCAGCAGCCTATTTCTCTTTTCGGTGTGGATCTCATTCATGGTACTGAAAGCTCTTTCAGCTTCTGCTGAAGAGATGGGAATGGTCTGTACAGTCTTGATTAAAGGCATCAGCTCCACTGGAATTTCCTTGGTCTCGACATACTTTCTAAAAGCATTAATGTACCTCCTCTTGTCTGACATGTGGAAAAAGTCACAAAGGTTGCCGACACTCTCATCACCATAGCAGATATCCAAAGTAGAAGTGGAGGGCCAATTATTTTTGTATAGTACCTTTGAATCACTGATAACTTTTGTCATTCTCTCATGTCTCTGCTGACTAGAGCTGGAACCAAGATGAGATGATGTGGACACATTTTCCATAAGCCTGTTATTTAAATTGTTCACAAGACTTCTGAAAAACTGCTTTCTCTCAATTTTTACAACTTTTTTAGAATCATGTAATCCTATGTTTCTAAACTTTTTGTTTTCTGCTGCTTTAAGAACTGTTCTGTAGTATTCTCCGGAAGCTGAGTTACACATAGATTCAAACACATTTATAGTGCGCTTGATTGCATTTTGAGCCTCTGTCAGACTTGTCTCTCTTTTCTGCAACTCTAATGACAAATCAGCTAACTCAACAAGAGCATCATACATAATTGCAATATTTTCTAGAAATTCTACACAAGTTAACATATTTTCTAGACCTTGGAATTTTGCCCTTTCTTTGGAGTCTCTCTGGTGGTCATTTTTGGCCTCACTAAAATGTTTTACTAGAGCACTGTAGTTTTCCCAGACAGCTTTTACAGTTCTCTGGCTTGAAACTACCCATCTTATTGTAAATATTTTCCCAATCTTCTTAACTCTTTGTTCCAGTGAAGCAGCACAAATGTTGAGTTCCCTTTAATTTTTGGGAGACATGCTGTATAAACAATACAATTTGTCAAAGAAAGAATGGAAATGGTTAACACCTGTAATTTCATTCCCTGTATCAGAAACGGCCAATTCCAAGCGATGGTTTAAACAGTGCCAGATTACTATATCTGGAAAGAACTTTAAAAAGTGTGCTCCAACTCCATTTTTTCTACCTAACATTACAGAGGCCCCATCACATGCTAGACCAACTAAATGTTCTGCCAGAAAGTTTTCATTCATCCCATATGAAGAAAGATTCTTCAATATCTCTCGAGTAATAACATCTGCTGTAGTTGATTCAAGTTCTATCAAATCCCAGAAAAAGGAAACAACTTCAGAGTTATCTGAAAGAGCACATCTCAAACATAATACTAACACAGATTTTACACTAACTGTTGTTGATTCGTCAATCATAATACTGATTTACCTCAGATTTTCTGTTATAGATTTTGCTATTTTATTTCTCATTTCCTGTGAAATGTGTTCAATAATATTAGCACAACTAAAATTTGTATGAAGAACTCGTCCCACATCTAAACCATTTAATTGTTGAAGTTCAACATAAGCCTGTAGGTCTACGAAGGGTCTATTTCTTTTCGCAATTGAGTATGCTGTTCGAAATACTCGAACGGTGGTTTCTAGGTGTTTGACATTCATAGTGTCCAAGCAACTTTCAAATATCTTTTTATTGGATTCTGATTTTTGTAACATTGCTTTTTTGTGAGATTCTGAATCTTTGTGCTCAAATATTTTTTTCCTAAGGCTTGTTTGTTGTTGATTAATATTATTTCCGTTGGGATGAACCTTGCATTCTATCCATACTTTCATTAGCTTAAGTCCTGCCCCTTTAGAAACTCCTAATCCTAATTTACTTTCCTCTTTACATATATTGCAGCCTAAATGTTTATTTCCTGCAAATAACCACTCGTTCTCTGACAAAAAATAACGGTACTGAGACTCGTTCCAACAGTCTGGAAAATCTTGTTTTCGGTAGGTGGGTCCTTGAATTTCACAGTCAATGGTAGAAGGTGTAGAACCATAACCTAGATTCTCCCTTGAATCTGCATCACACGTTTCAGCAACATTTAACCCAGGGTCTATCTCTATACTCACGTCTTTAATGAAACTAATGTTCTCGGAACTCCATTCAGTTTCGTTTTTACTTGAGCTATCACACACCTTTTTAGTATTCTTTGATTCTTCATCTTCATCCCCAGCACATTTTTTTGAACCCAGCCACTTAAGTAAACTCATTGTCACAAGTTGTGACTCACAACTCACTTTCACAGTCACTGGAAAACTTGAAAGGTACTACGGGGCTACTGATGTTCATTAACTGCAGAGAGATTCCGTAATATCTGCTTCACAGAAACACATCGAACAAAACATAAAATAAAACTTGGATTCACACAAACATAACGAGCGGAAGAAAATTGTTGTGCTCACTTCCCGCTCTCCGTATCCAATAGCAGTGTAGCCAACCTTAGAGAACCAGAAAAACGCCCAGGAGTGTAAAAATGACCGTATTTTATGAACATAAAACCGTAAGGTTCGATATTAGTTCGCTAGAGTACACCCGTGACGTTTCAGCGCTATGTATAGATTATAAACGATTTTCTTACTGAATGTAAAATTGTTACGTCATTCTAAAGCGGGGAGATATTTTCTGGAACGGCGTTCAGGCCCGTTCCGGTCCAACTAAACCACTGCTTATACGTATATGATGGGAAGGAGAAAAAACTACTTGTAACTCAGAATTACTTAGAAATCAGACTTAACAACACATGACATATTTACTGAAAACCCAAAGGAATAGACCTCCATGTGTAAATCCTAGCAAACACTACATACATTAAGACAGAAAATATTGCTCGCTATCGTTTTACCCTCCAGGGTTGGCTTTTCCCACGGACCAAGCGAGGGATCCCACCTCTACCGCCACTAAGGGCAGTGTCCTGGAGCTTGAGACTCTGAGTCAGGGATACAACTGGGGTGTGTGACCAGCACTACGCCCAGGCAAAGCGAACAGGGGGCCTGATGAAGGGATGGGAAGAGTGGGACGGTTAGGCAAGGAAGTGGGAAGGAGGCGGCCGTGGCCTTACAGGAGGACCATCCCGGCATTTGCCCGAAGACGAAGTGGGAAACCACGGAAAACCACTTCGAGGATGGTTGAGGTGGGAATCGAACCCCCTCTACTCATTTGGACCACCCGAGGCTGAGTAGACCCCGTTCCCGTCCTCATACCACTTTTCAAATTTCGTGGCAGAGCCAGGAATCGAACCCAGGACCTCCGGGGCGGCAGCTAACCATGCTGACCGCTACGCTACAGAGGCGACCTGACAGAAAATATGGTACTGTATATTTTGAACTTGGTCCAGCCGTAAAGAAGTCAGATAATTTGGCTTGTTTTACTTTTCATGCATTAAATGTATAAACGTCCTTTTGCAAACTTAGTTATGAATTCAAAGCATTTTCACTAAAACTTTTCGCACTGATGTAACATCGATTGCACTTAACACTTCACTTAGTTGAGGTGTTGCAAGATTCAAGTCGTTATCTCCATCTCCATCACTGTCACTCGCTCGTAGCTGGTCCATCATCATACATCACCAACAATCTCTTCATCCCGTTATTCCCCACATACAGCCAGATTATCATTGAAATGCACAAAAGTATCGAAATCTGCACACTCCGGTAGCGTTAGCTCATTGTCAGACATAATTCCGTCCCCATAATCATCATTAGAGGCAGCCCCTTCCAGTAAGACACCAGCTTTGCGGCAACAGTTGCTGATTGTGGAGGATGACACCTGCTTCCAGGCAGCCGAAATAAAGTCCATAGCTTGTAGTAAATTAATGGAGAGAGTTTCATTTCCTGCATCACTCAGTGTTATTAAATGTTGAACCAGCATTCTTTTATAATGCACTTTTAAATTTGCAATGAATCCCAAATTAAGTGGTTGTAGAACACTGGTACAGTAAGGAGGGAATAGTTCCACTCGGACATTCTCCAGAACGATTTGAGGTGGATGTGCTGCACATCTATCCATAAGAAGAAGGATCTTCTTCTGTTTCTTTTTCATTTTAATGTCCAGCATTTTCAACCACTGTTCCATTAGAAGCATAGTCATCCAAGAATTTCTGTTGGATTCATATTCCGTAGGTTTTATTTTTGCACCCTTAAAACACCTTGGATTCTTCGATTTTCTTATCACGAGTGGAGGAAGGTTGTCCGATCCATCTGCATTGGTGGCAAGAAGAACCGTTACGCAAATTTTTCTTTTCCTCCCTCAATGGCAAGAGTCACCTTTTTCAGCTAATGTTTTATTAGAAAGGAGACTGTAGAATAAGCCGGTCTCATCACAATTGTAGATGTTTGTAGGCTGGTAATCGCTTATGATACCCGGCAGGACCTCTTCTTTCCAGTGTTGCACTGTGATGTTGTCCACAGCTTTTGAGTCACCGCAAATTGTTCTCCCTGTGATTCCATGACATCTTTAAATCCTTGCAACCATCCTTAAAATCAGCAGTGATACTCATCATTTTAGAGAAATCTATCGCCTTTGCCTTCAGCATGTCGCCACTAATTGGTAGAGCTGCAGCCCGCTTTTGCTGGAACCATGTGGAAAGTGCTTTCTCCACATCTACTTACCTCCCTTCTTGCTGACGGCTGCAATTTGCTGATTTCGAACCCAGTTTTAAAAACTCATCCAAAATAACGTTTTTTTCTTACTGATGACTGTACATAGTATGGTATAAGCAATCCCTAAGTCTCAAGCAATTTCAGTTTTTGTTTTGTGCGGATTAGTGTCCACTTCTCGTATGAATTTTTCTTTCTCATGTAATGTATAGCTTTTCCTTTTTGTGTTCTACATGGCTAATCAAAAGCAACTGAATGATAAAACTACTGTTCAACAGTACACACCACATACCGGCACCGAGGACATTTTACTTGTCCATTGTTCCCACGAAAGAAATTCTCATATCAATCAAAATACCGAGTTTTGCGGAGTGGCATTGTTGACCCCTACTTACTGGCGGCGTAACAAATGCCAACCGAGCGAGTACCCTTCGCTCTCTATCTCGCTCTTCCTCTAGCTGCGTCGTTTTTTACCTTCACAATGCCGTTAAAGATTAAGTTACCAACCAAGTCGGCAGTTTCAGCGCGGAAACAAAAGAAAATAAATTTGTTTGAATATGAGAATTGTTTTCGTGTGAACAATCTAGAGCATGTCCCACATGAGACAGAAACTCTGTGTTCTGTTTCAGCACCGAAACTCGACCGCTCTACCTCTGTCTACGTCGACAAGAGGAAACTACATAAATACAGTACCATAACGAATAGAATATAAAGTGTGACCTCTTCTCCCTCAATAGCATGTAATGAATACGGATCGGGTTGGCACTCGCCGCTACGCAGCGCTACAGTCGACTTGAGATTGTTGATTTCCACATATGTTTATGTGTTTATGTGCGATATATTAAGTATTTAATCGGTCGGAGTGTTTTGGTGGTGTTTTGTGCAAACGTTTATTGATATACAAGTGATTACACTAATACTTCATAGTATTAATACCTGAAATGCTATTGTAGGAAGCATTAACTGAAATGGAATTTAATTTCTGTATTGACGTTATCTTTGTGTGTTAATTTTATTGTTATTAAATGTAGGTAAACAGCAGTTTAGCCCTTACATTGTCACGAGTGCTTAATGTGAGTAGTGAAGATGTCTTGCTGTTTTGTACCAGGATGCAGATCTAGCTATGGGGACTGTAAAGAGGTCAGACGGTTTTTCAAACCTCCTCAAGATAAGGAACGTTTTATCAAGTGCAAAGGGGCCATACCAGGGAAGGATAGGGAACTTACTGAAAAGTCCTACATCTGTGATGCTCACTTTTCAGATTTAATTGTTAAATTTGTCAAATTTGTGATAGGAAGTAGTACTTCTGCCAAGAACCAACTGGCGATTGAAAGACTATTCTGTTCCACATATATTTCCTAATTTGCCTAACTATTTGTCCAGTATGGTGTAAATGAAAATGCTCTTGATGCCATTAAAGACTACTTCTGTGAAGAAAGAGATGAGAATAAAACGACAATGAGTTTAAAATCATATATCTACCGTAATGCTGAAGGAGGCGTGATCAGTTTTAGGCAATAGCCTACTCTAAGGAGTCATGACTGTGTCTTCTATGTCTGTTAAATGTTAAGTGCTTCTGAAATGATGGTAGTTTATTGAGTTTGGTGTTTGTGGAGTGAAATTTATGGGTATAATGGATTTCTGTAATATTCTAAGGTAACGTTGAAGGAGCCGTGATCGGGTTTAGGCAACAGACTACTCTATGAAGGGGTCATGACTATGCCTTCTATGTCTGTTTAATGTTAAGTTCTTCTGAAATGATGGTAGTTTACTGATTTTGGTGTTTGTGGAGTGAAATTTATGGTTATTATTGAATTTTATAATAATCTACTGTAAAGTTGAAAGTTGCGTTCGTACAGTTTTTTTTTTTTTGGGCTGTGTTGCAAGTCTGTTAAGGGAATATAAAATGTGTAACAATGTGAAAAAATCATTTCTGATAGCAAGGTTAATTTTTCCGTTCTTTCTTTTTATTTATTTACCGATAGCTGGCAAAACTAATTGCATTTTGAACTTGCTCTCTGTCTTCGCTTATTGTCGAAACTGGACTATTTCAGGAGACGACTTATTAAATTATAATTGGGCACAGTAAAGTAAGTGGAGATGTTGAACTTATTAGCGCCGATGAGGATATCTTGCGGTGTTTTAACATGTAAAACAGGTCGCAAGGTTTTAAAAGTCTCGTAAGCACCAATGCTAACTTACATCACAGATCAGAGCCAGCGCTGCGCTGCGGCGGACCAGCCGTTCTAGGCCAGTGGTATCACTTCTTATTCTATTTGTTATGACAGTACTGTAGTTTCTTTTACAACAACAAGTGCTCATTAAATTACAATCAGGCTACGCAAAACTCCGATGTATTTCACTACCACTTCATACGTATAACAGCGAATTACGTTTAAATAAGGTTAAATTAACACGCTTTTAAATTACATTTTGCCGGGACCTAACAGAAATTACGTACAAATGCGAAATACGTAGAACAGAGTTACGCATAAAGCAGGTTGAACTGTATATATACTTATAACACCACATACAGGGTCTTTCATATAAAATAAGAGCGCCAAGCGGCGGCTTTGTTAACCGCAGCTGCGTTCACCTTGGCCGAGCTTGTGGCGCGCCAAGGCCCCCTGCTTTAAGCGTGTGTACAATCCTATATGATGCAGCGGCCTTGCTAACGTGTCTACAATGCTGAAATCTTACTTCAGTTAGTTATTGTTGATGAAACCGAAACCCCTACTTGTGCTAATTTTGTGAGTGATTTATTCGGAGACCGTTCAAGATTCTCGCCAATGTCATCTAGCTCATCCTCTGTTAAAACTGTTCGTGTGCGGGCATGTTTTTTATTGAGCACCGAGCCAGTAGTGTCAAACTTATTTGCAATTACGTGAATCTGTGCTAGTGAAGGTGGCACTTCATCAGGAAATTGCTGAACAAATGCATCACGTACCCGCCGAGCCGACTCGTACTTAAAATAAGTTTTACATAAAAAAATACGATGTTGCAATGATAACTGTCTCACCATGTTTGCACTTGAGGTTTAGACTGGCGACTGAGCACCTGCACGCTTATTGCAAGGTCAAGTTTGGTAATGTTATTTTTATACAGTCCATCGGAACTTGAACAAAAAAAAAAAAAAACAACAACAACCAGCCCTCGTATGTACTATGCGCGTGCTTTCAATAGTACAGCAGGGGGCCGTGGCGCGCCACAAGCTCGACCAGGGTGACCGCAGCTTCGGTTAACAAAGCCGCCGCTTTGCGCTCTTATTTTATATGAAAGACCCTGTATTTCAACACTCGAATACCGCGATCAATATTCGTTGAACTTGATCCACGGTAGAGAGTATAGTTGTTGTTTTTGTTGTTGATTCTTTAGGGGTTTTGCGGCATCATGGTCTTGTAGCCCTGTTCACTTGGGTGTGTATAGAAGTTGTCTGATAACCTGTGTCACTGTGATATCTGTAGGCTTACTAGTGTGTGTACTTTTATACGAGGAAGGATTTGGGTAGGAAGCCGTTGTTGTTTCATATGAGATGCATGGACATCATGGTCATTTAACCTCGTGTACATGGGTGAGTGTTGAATTTTGTCTTATAACCTGTGTTATTGAGATGGCTGTATTAGTGTGTATATATATAATTCAGGTGAGGATTCAATCAATCAACATTTAATATCGGTATAGCACGTTGTATTTCAACATGCTACTACAACCAACATATAATTATATTCCTTGAGAAGGACAAGGAGTTATTACTATACCCATGCATTTAGGAGAAAGTAGGCTATATGTTCTTTACTGAACATCTTGTTTATATTGTCATATCATATATAGATTTATTAAATTACTTACATATCATATGTACTATTCATGGGCGCCCGCAGGTTTTTTTCCGGGGGACAGGTAAAAATTTTCGTTTCATTACGTACAGTAATCTAACTACAAATGAAGAATTTACTGACATGAAAAGAAGTGAATTTATTGTACCATAAAGCAAGATTAATGACGTTAAAGAAAAGTGAAGTTACATTAAAAAGCATCAAATGAAAAATGGAGGCAAAATTAAGTTAAAAATGAAGTTGCTAGAAAAGACTTGAATTTAAATATGAAAAAAAAAAAAAAAAAAAGGCTACAGCTGAAACTTGTGCTCAGTCATGACGTTAGCTCACTGAAGTTGACTTGATGTTGGTGATGTATCATCACTCCTCCTGGATGGCCGTTGACATGGTCGCTGATTATCTGCTTGAAGTACGGGTTCGGTCATTGACATAGTTAAAGATATAATACTAGTTTCCAGAACTTGAGTAAAATTAGCAAAGACATAATGTTTGCCTATTGCTGTATGAAGCGAACTATAAGTTTGAAGACCAAACGTAGATAATTCTTGTCGAAGCACATGTCAAGCGACAAACTGAATGGTAGAAGTTGATAAATGTTGATGATTGGAAATTAACCCAATAAGTGTTCTCAAGAAGAGTTCAAAAATATATGTCCTGATGATTGAAAATCACCAGAATAAGTGTTCCAAATTGTGGCTGCCGGTAGAGTATATTGAGGGGATTTCGACCTCTTCCCTCCATACCAATCAAATCGCGCTGCTCCAGCATCTCACCTCCCCCTCTTTCAAAGGAGCTTTCCCGCCTCTGATTAGTCACAAATATCACATGGCTGTCTTGCATCTCCTCCCATATAATTATCCCAAGTTTCAAGAAATTTATATTTCAAGCTCAATATGATGAAAATAAGTTGTCCTCTCCACTAATTGCTCCAGGAAGTATTGCACATTGGTAAGATCCAACTCCAAGTTCGTCAGACCACCTGCTCTTAAGATGACAAGGGTTGTTGTTGAAAGTCAATAGCTCCTTGCCCAAGTCTCAGCTCTAAATACCTTCTGTTTACTCAAGATAACATCATTCTTTAGATTAGGGGTAGGCAACCACAAAGCCTTCGCGATCTACTGTTTCATACCACTGTATCAAAGTGATCTACTTCTTTTAATAATATAGTAATTGCTACATTTTTAATTTTTAATACTGTGAAACAACTATATTGAACAATGAAACTATTACATCTTCACTATTTGCTGAAAATACAAAAATTTACATTCAATGTGAAACTTGAGGAGATGTTCGTTTAACAATGTCTTTGATATTAGGTGTATAACTTGTTACACTTAGTCGAATACAAGAGTGAAGGTGTTCGTCAGTCAACCTTGTTCTGTGTTTACTTTTAATAAAATTCATATTTGAAAACAATGATTCACACAGGTAAGTAGAAGCAAACAAGGCCTTTATTTTAAGTGCAACATCAACTAACACAGGATATTTTTCCTGAGGAATTAAAGACCAACAGTTTTTAGGTTCCACAATAGTTTTGAGATACAAATCATTTTTAAATGATATGATTTCAAGTTCAAGAGCTGCCCCATCTACGTCAAAAACATTTTCAATGGAAGAAGATACATTCAATAGTTCAAGGTTAGCCCAAGGGAAAGATACAAACTGGGTTACCACAGAAATCTTTTGAAAATCTGAAAACCGATTTTTGAAATCATCCCTCAAATGGAGATCATGTTTACATAACATTCTCTATCATAGGGTATCTCACATTCTTCTACTTGGGTCTTCAGAGTTGGAAAGTGTCTTAAGGGGGCCGGTACAGTAAACCACCTTCAAATGTTGACATTTTAAATAATTCTTATCTCAGCTCCTAATATACAGTATGTACAGCAATGAAACTTTCTAAATAAAGCATCCTATATCTTTACTAGTAAGCACATATCTCAGAATTGATTTTAGCATTATCAAACTCGCTAATTAATTATTCAAAATGGCGGCTGTTTGCGTGTCGGTGCTCAGCATTGTATTCATAGCCGGACCATTTATCAATATATTAGTGTTCTGCTTTTTTAAATGTTCTGTTAAAGGTTACAGCTACAAATCTGACAACTTTCAGAATTATATGTTCAAAATTAGTATTTTTTAATTTTGTGTTACTTAAAAATGGCATATTTTGGTCAATTTTTGGGATGTAAATAATTTTTTATCCCAATAATTATCAACCTTAGGAACATGAGTTTGGTCAGTTTTGTAGTCTCCAACACTTAGAACATTAGAGAAAAGTATCATTGTAATACAATGTATAATTTAGGAGTTACAAGGAAAACGGGTTTGAAGAATATAGTTTTGAGAAAATTAACCGCAAAGTACCGCAGAGCCTATGCAATGTCTAGCATTTTAAATCATAACTCCTAAACTATTGCAGATATTTAAATAATTCTTTCACCAAAATGAACTAGACGAGTGACGCTGTACATTAAAAAATACACTGAAAAATCGAAATTTTGAAGGTGGTTTACTGTACCGGTCCCCTTCTCACCTCTCTTAAGGCAGGACTCCCATAAACACAATTTTTCAGAAAAAGAATTTACTTCAGATATCATTTCAGCGATATCTTTGTCCTTGCCCTGAAATTTCAAATTTAGTTCGTTAAGCTTTTCTGTTAAGTCAACTAAAAAAGAAAATGCATAAGCCTGAGAGGATCTTCAATATATGCTAACAGGATATTCTCTTCTATTTCCTGTAGAAACAGTTTGACAGCTGGTAAAACCTTGTGGAAACGTTCAAGTACTTTTCCCTTACTGAGCCACCGTACTTCAGTATGGAGAAGTAAATCTCCATATTGCAGTTCCAATTCATCTGCCAAATCTTTGAAAAGTCTTCTTTGAAGAGAATGAGACCTAATTTTGTTCACTATCTTCACAACAGTTTTCATGTTTCATTTAAATTTAAAAACTTTCCGCACAGAGACTGCTGGTGTAAAATAAAATAGAGCCTTGGAGGCTGGATTTAGACAGCTCCTTAACCCGGTCCATGAGGCAATTATAATTGGCTACATGGATAATTCTTGCCAGGCGCGTCCACGTCGCGGGGGTGGGCAACGGTACTGTAATATACCATGGAACTAAAGTACCGGCTAAGTTCTGGTGAGGACCCAGTCCTATGGGGTATAACATAGGCCCCGTGCACAGGGTTACGAGCGAAGACCTCAACGGAATCTGCAGCGGAGAAGATGGACTTTGGAACGGTGGAGATTGCGGAAGAGGCAACCCAGTACTCAGGGAATAGTATGAGTACAGCATCAATCGGCAGCGTCTGTTTCCCAGGTTAGGGGCGGCTGCAAGGGCATCTGTTTCCCATGTTAGGGGCGGCCTGTATAATAGCTGGCATTAGCTTCATAAAATGCCTTTGGGAGTGGCGACCCCATCGTAATAATAGCCTAAAATGGAAATGGCACTTCAAATGATTCGGAGAAGGTTAGGGCGTACCCTGCAGGCGACGCACAGTTCTTTTGGTACTGGGGGAACTGTGAGAAATGGGCGACCAGTAACCGAAATGAAAGTGGGAATCATGAATGTCATGACCCTGACAGGCAAGGTGGAGGAGGTGGTAGACTTCATGGAGAGGGAGAATGTTGGATTGATGGGGCTGAGTGAAGTGAAATGGAAAGGTAAAGGAAGGAAGAAATTGAGGAAAGGATATACATTATACTGGAGTGGTGGCCAAGAGGCAAAAAATGGCGTGGGACTGATAACCTCGAAACAACTGGAGGAGTATGTTGAAGTGGTCGAGTGTGTGAGTGACAGAATAATGAAAATTAGAATGAAGATGAAAAATGACGTGATGGACTTCATACAAGTGTATGCACCACAGACTGGAAACAGAGAAGAAGATATTGAAGTATTCCTGAAGGATGTAGAAAGAGTAATCTCAGATGTAGAAGTGGTGATCATGGGAGATATGAATGCACAAGTCGGAAACGAGAGACAAGGAAAGGAAGAAGTCATTGGACCATATGGATATGGGAAAAAGAACCGGGAAGGAGAGGAACTTGTAAACTTTTGTGAAAGGAATGGACTAATAGTGGGTAATTCATGGTTTCGGAAGAAAAACAGCAGGAAAATTACGAGATATGGTTGGGGCGATAGAAGAACAAAATCAGTAATTGACTACTTTCTGGAGGAAAGGACTAATCGCAGAAAGCTGATAGATGTGACAGCTTTACCAGGAGAAGCATTTGATGGGGACCATAGAGCTGTGGTGGCAAAATTTAGATGGGAAAAATTGGAAAATCTAAAGGAGATCAGAGAAAGTAAAATAAAAGTATGGAAATTGAAAGACAAAACTGTACAGGAAGATTTTCAGGAGAGATTGAAGCAACAAATCCCAGTTACTGAAGTGGAAAACATAGAAGAGGAATGGTCCCACTTTAAAAAGGCATTTGTTGGTGCAGCAGAGAGTGCTTGTGGTAGGACGTCAACAAGAGTGAAAGAGAAGGAGACACCGTGGTGGAATGAGGAAGTGAGGAAAGCAGTGAAAGAAAAGAAGTCTGCATGGAAAGAATGGAACCGAGATCAAACAGAAGAAAGCAAAAGGAAGTATCACGACAGCAAATGGAGGTGTAAGAAAGTGGTAGGAGAAGAAAAGAAGAAAAGTTGGGGAGAATTTACACGAAGAATGGAAACAGATGTAAGTGGCAGTAAAAGGATGCTGTATGGGCTTCTAAGAAGTAAGAGGAAAGAAAGAGTTACTACAAAGCTAGTGAAAAGGAAGATGGAGAGTTGTTAACACACGCAGAAGAGATAAAGGGACGATGGAAGGAGTATTTCGGTAAGCTATTGAATGTGAGCAATTGTACAGGTGAGATGGAAGTGACACAACCTGATGACTCTATAACAGAAGATGATATAACAATGTTGGAGGTGGAATTAGCAGTACAGAAAATGAAGATGGGAAAAGCAACAGGGGTGGATGAAATCTGTGTAGAAATGATAAAGGCTGCTGGACCTGTTGGTATGCAATGGTTGTATCGACTGCTAAAGTGTGTGTGGAAACGGAAATGTGTACTAGAAGACTGGGAGAAAGGGCTAATAATACCAGTGTTGAAGAAGGGGGACAAGAAGGTGTGTGAAAACTATAGAGGGATCACCCTCATATCACAGATAGTAAAAATACTGGAAAGGATATTAGAAAGAAGAATGAGAAGAAAGGTGGAAGGAGAGTTGCAAGAAGAACAGTATGGATTCAGGAGTGGAAGATCCACAGTGGACCCAATCTTTAGCTTCAGGCAGGTGATGGAAAAGAACTGGGAATATGGAGAGGATTTGATCATGACTTTCATAGATCTAGAAAAGGCATATGATAGTGTCCCCAGAGAGAAGGTATGGGAAACCATGGTTAAGAAGAGACTGGGAAGAGAAATGTTGGAAATGGTGCAAGCAATGTACAACAACTGTGTTAGCAGGGTACTGACCCCAGTTGGAAAGACAGATTGGTTTAGGAACAAGACTGGACTAAGACAGGGGAGTGTGCTATCACCTCTCTTGTTCATAATGGTGATGGATGAAATTGTAAAGGAAACAAAGGAAGCATATGGACATAAAGAAATGAAGTTACTGTTATTTGCAGATGATATTGTGGTCTGGGGAAGGAACACCGAAGAAGTGGAAAAACAACTAGATGCACTGAACAAAAATATTCAGAAGTATGGCCTGAAAATCAGTATAGAGAAAAGCAAGACCATGGTGATGACAAGAGGGGAAAGACAAGGAAAGGGCACTGTGAAAATTGGAAGTCAGAGTTTGGAAATTGTGGACACTTTCAAATACCTAGGAAGTGAATTGATGCAAACTGGTAGGTTGGACATGGAGATTGGCAGGAGAGTACAGCAGAGCAATGCATTCTATCAAAGTGTAAGAAAACTTGTTTGGGATAAGGAAGTACCAAGGAAAAGCAAGGAGGTAATGTATAAAGTGTACTATGTTCCCATATTAACTTATGCAGCCGAGACTTGGAACCTGACAAGCAGGCAAGAGAGTAGAATCCAAGCCAGTGAAATGAAATTCCTAAGAAGTATGATAGGAAAGACAAGGAAAGACAGAGTGAGGAATGAAGATGTTAGGAAGGAAGTTGGGATGGGAAAACTAAATGAGAGAATTGAGAAGAATAAACTAAGGTGGTTTGGTCATGTAAAGAGGATGGAGGAAAATAGAATACCAAGACAGATGCTGGAGGCAAAGTGCAAGGGTAAGAGAGCAAGAGGAAGACCTAGAACAAGGTGGATTGATTCAGTGAAGAACAGCATAAGAAAAAGAAATCTGGACTGGGACAAGATCGTGGAAGAAGAATGGTGGAAGGAAAGAGGAAAGTGGAGAAGTGCCATAAATACCCCGACCCGGCAGGAGCTGGGTAAGGGGAATTGATGATGATGATGATGAAGTTAAAAACTGTGGAAAACTTTCATCTCTTTGGCACAGAGCAAGAAAACCATTTTTAGAACCTCTTAGAGCTGGGACTCCATCTGTGGTAATGCTTACAAGCTTTTGGATAGGTATTTTCTCTGACAAGATGAGTTGTTTTACAGCAAAACATACATCTCCTCTTGCATGGCCTTTCAAGGAAATTTCAAAAGTTTTTCTTTGAAAGTAAAGTTATTAAAAACCATCCTTACAAAAACTGCCAACTGTGCAGTACCTTTTTGCACCAATGGATTCGTCTAACTGCAATGAAAAATAACAACTCTCCTCCAAGTCTGTTTTCAATTGAGAGAAAACATCACAAGACATTGTTTCAACTCTTCTTGTGACCGTTCTTGACGAAAGTTGAAGCGATTCGATGGCAGCCCCTATTTCAGACTTGTTCTTGAAATTATTAAACAACTCATCAGCAGCTTCTCGAAATGCTTCTTTTATGAATTCGCCGTCTTCGAAGGGTTTCCTCCGTTTCGCCAATACATTTGAAACACGATACGAAGCAAGGGTGGCAGCAACACTTCTATCCACTGGTTTAGTGAACATATTTTGCTGAACACTTAACTGATTTTTAAGTTTCTTGATTTTTTCTTTCCTCATTTCACTGCTTAAAGGAAACTCTGCATTCACAGATGGGTGCATAGTTTTGAAGTGTCTCTCGATATTTGTCTTTTTCACGAATGCGATTGTAGCTTGACACAACAAACAAATACATGTGCCATTTCTTTCCGCTACCAAAAACTTGTGTTGCCATTCGGAATGAAAATTATAACTTTACGTTTTTTTAACACGCTACTCATTATGCGTAAAGTGTCGTTGCACTACGTACGCAATTATGTTCTTGATACAAGCTCACATTCGAATATAGTCACAAGCTATCTCGTCCAAACACTATAAAAACACGAAAGTTAGCAGTTAACAGTAACGACGCCAAAGAAGTTAATATTGTAACCACAATAAACAGCACGAGGCATGAAACTCACCGCCTGTTAATTTGGAAGAAGCCTTCTTTCAAATTACACACCGCCTTCTCCAGACACGTACCGAACCAATACAACACATTGCACAAAGATACAAGAGACAAGTGGCGCGCAAGTAGCGGCTGTTTGAACTAATGCGAGAAAAACAATCTGAGGTTCAAGGTAGATGTTGCTACTAGTTCCACAAACTTGTTTCGAACGAACACGCATTATCTCTGCTACGAAAAGCAATTGTCCATTTTATTCATTACTTTTTCTCCTGCACTCTCAGTACTCACGCGATCTACTAAATAAGCACTCGCGATCTACCGGTATTTCATTCAAATATGAATGAAATGTTAATTTATAAGTGATTCGAATTATTCAATGTATAAATTACTTTGAATAAATATACCAATTAAATGGCCAATTAAAAGTTAGAAAAAGTGAATTGAGTATAGATTAAGAGCAAAAAATCGAATCATTTCATTCGCCCTAAGAAATCCTGACATATTAACAATACTGGAAGGAATTACGGTATGAGCTCTTTTGTTTGTCCAATTTGTGGTTTGTTCCATTTGAATACATACACATGTACTCAGGGAGTACATCGTTATGGTAGCATGTTCAATAGTTTGTACATGCTCCTGAATCAATTTTCCACACTACACTTGCAACAGACGCAAGTTTGTGTAACTCCCAACCATGATTTCACACAAGTTGACTGTGAGGAAACTACAGCAAACACAAAACCTACATTGAAAAAAAAAAGTATTAATTGCTGTACAGGTGCATAATTTTGTGCAAGTTCTCCTTTAAAAAATGTGACATGTAAATAACTCGACTCACCTCTATCCAGAGCGAGCTCAGTGCTCTACCTCACCCCTCAGGTTGCGTGCCTCACTTCCTCCTTATCTAATCTTAAATCTACAAAACAGTAGTCTACTCGACTAGCAGCCTTGCTACAGTACCGTGAATGAACTTGACCCACATGTAAGAATATCTAGTTCTTATGTCATACCGCTACCGGTATACCTCCACCTCCTGTCATATGTTGATGTAAAACACGCCACACTCACGAAGTATACTTACGTAAGGCCTGCTCATTGAAAGTGCAGTACATACACTTACCCTCATCCTCTAAAATGTACGCATATGGATCAATCTTCTTGTGTATCGTAAAGGAACCAGTATAGATCAGAAAAAAACTTATGCATCACTTTATCACTACTATTGGACGGCCTCGCAACACGCAACAGCACTTTGTCGCCCACATAGAATTGTTCCAACTTTTTATGTTTTTGTTGGTGTATTCTATATTCTGCAGATTCAATCAAATTCCTTCCTTCACCATTTTTTTACCCTCAGTTAAATCCAATGTTCTCGCCTATTCATTTTCGGTTTTCCTGCCAATATGAATTTCCATTGGCGTAAGTTTTGTACTCTCATGTTGTAAAGAATTCAGCCAGGTTTCAACTTAAGAGATTTGAGCCACCCAAGGTGAATGTCTACCATGCACTGAAGCCCGAAACATTCGACCAATTTCTTGCATCACTTGCTCGCACATATTTCCTTGCGGATAAAGAATAGAGAAATGTATGTGTGAAATCCTGGCTTCCTTCATACTGGTTCTCCAGAGCTTTGAAGTGAACTGCTAGCTGCTATCAGTTAAAATCCTGAGTGGAAGGCCATACTCTGGAATATATTTCTTAATTATCAGCTGGCTATATGCTATACCAGTTGCCTTCCTAATACTGTAGCATATAGTTTGACATGTTTCAAAAATGCGTCAACCACAACAAATATGTATTCGTAGCCAAACTGACCTTTAACTACCGGGCCAAGTAAGTCCGCATACAGTAATTATCCGGGATTACTTGTGATGACTGCCTGCATAGGACCATGAAGATAACGATTAGAATATTCTTAGAACATTGACAAAGGTCATACCTGGAGAGAATCTTCCCAACATCCCTTCCCATTCTATTCCAGATAAAGTCATGTTGAAGTTCGTAGAGCACTTCGTTAGCACCATAGTGGCCTTATTCCCTGTGGATAAACCATACCAGTTCCTCTCTCAAACCCGCAGGAACACAGATAGCCCACTTATCATTTTTGCACTTACGTGCCAGGAAACCATCCTGAATTTTATATAGACCTACCGATGTTTACACTCTCTGAGTCACCCACGTCCAACTTAGCTACGGGCTCACCTAATGGGTGGTGAGAATAAAAGTGAACACACGCTCTTTACTCGCGAATTTAGAGCGGGCACTCGCATTGGGGTGAATAAAATCCGCTGGTCGGTAGCAGTCACTCACAACAGTCCCTGCGTCCTTGAGCGCACGCTCCAGTCACTTGAGTAGCAGAGCGGGCACTCCAGATTCCTGGTGAATAAAGATCGAGCAGGCACTCATGCCTGTTAGCGCCTGCTCATGTTTCCTTGAGCTAGCTCAGTAGGTGACTCCAAACCAGTAGCGTAGCCAAGATGGACCAATTAGAGGGGTTATAGTTAACTGGGGGATATCCGTAATTTTGGGAATTGCTGGACATAGTAATATTCAGCAACTCTGCTATCTCACACACAAAAAATTAACGGTCTCCAAATTAGTGTTAATGCATTTTCTAGGTTCTTATTAAAACATTTTATTTCGAATTAATTAAAACTACAGTAATTAATATATAACCTTCCTCCTGCTAAGAAACGAAAGAAAGCGGATTGCCTCGCTAGGTTGGGTTTAAAAAAATATCTATATTTAGTGGGGGGGAGCTAGATTGGCAACCCTGATAGGAGGGAGTTATGCGTTGTCATGAAGACACACTGGTCCGAAAACGACAGTAGTGCATCTCCAAGTAGTGATACAGACACAAATCACAACCATAACTGTGTTAAAAGGGGCAGATGACCTCGTAGTTCCGCCCCTTAAAACAACAACAACAACACAACCTGGTGACTGAATATATTTTTAGTTCCATCTCTTAAGGTACAGAATACAAAATTTGGTAGAAGTCCAATGGATAGCAAGAACGTTTCATGCAGTTAGACATATAATTGGATCTATCAGTGTGCGTAAAATCATGTTGGCAACAGTGTCATGCATGTGTTGGTCATAAATAATTTGAAATATTATTATGATCTCTAGTTGTGCCAATTTGGGATGAAATCCATTTGTTAGTATAGAAGTTACATGTATTTTAAAATTGGATCTATCAGCAACAGTAGCGGATCCAGGCCTTGCGCGATATGATAAGGTGGGGCCCACAACAATAAGAAATTTAAAAAAATAACAAATCAAATGATAAATAGTTTTTTAATAATAATAAAATAAAGAATAGTTATAATATTTTGAATACACTACAGTATATTTTTTTAATAATATGAAAGAAACCTGTAAGTCACCTTGAAGAAGATTATGTAAACTATGAAAAATTAAAATATTACTTTGCGACTTTTTTCCCGGATGAAGTCTTCTATTACAGTATTTCACTGAAATCTAAACTTGATAAACGGTCACGGAAGGTCACAGCTGCACTGAAGAAAGAATATGAATTATAAATTAGTTTGAAAATTTTGAAAAGTATAATTAATTAATCAATTAAATTTAAAACAATCCATGGTGGGGGGCCCCCGGACCGCGGGGCCCTGGGCGGTCGCCCTCCCCTAGATCCGCCCCTGATCAGCAAGCTTAGAATCATGTTGGCAGCACTGACTTATATTAGTTACTCCACATTAATCTAGAATGGCAGGAACTATACGTGTGTCAAGATTAGAGCTGTTGGCTTGCTTACTTTCTGATATATTGATATTAGGGTAAAAAAGAATAGAGACTGCATTTATTAACAGCCCTGGTGGCTCTTGAGATTACGCCCAGTCATATCTGTTTATGTACACATATTACATACGAAATTTGGATGATATCCAATTGATAGTGTAGAAGTTATATGCATTTAAAAATTGGACCTATCGGCAGGCTTAGAATCATTTTGACAACACTGCCATGTATGGCTTCCTGGAAATTGAACTGAAATATTATTATCTATATGTGTGCCAATTTTGGAATAGCTGCCATGCATACTTTCCAAGATATCCAACATGGAGCTCAAATTTCAAGTGCCGATTTTCAGCAGTTGGTAGCACTGACATCATTTTCAAATATGGGATTGAGATATTCAGGAGTAGATCTTTACTCATACCAAATTTCGATTACTGCAGCCATTTAGGAGTTGATAGACAGACAGACAGAAGGACAGACATACGGACTTTTTTCCTAATTTTTGCAATATGTGAAAAGTAGGCTAAAAATTAAATACCGGTAAATACAATAAATCAAACAAATAAAATAAATCAGACAAATGAAATAAATCATCATCATTTATTGCATGTAACAGGCCATTAAGACCCACAGCAGACAAACAAGGGAATACATTAATTCTTAATTACAAATCAAACAAAATTTAAAATAAATGAAATAAACCAAATAAATAAAATAAATGAAATAAATCAAACAAATAAAATAGATAAAAGATATTTAAAAAAATAAAAAATGAAATAAATCAAACCAATAAAATAAATAAATGAAATAAACCAAACAAATAAAATAAATGAAATAAATCAAAGAAATAAATAAATATAAAATAAATAGATAAAAGCACAGTAAATATAGTTCAAGATCACATCTGATGATAGAGCACACTCTCAGCACCTTCACAATCCATCGTTTGTTCCTCTCTTTCTCTTTCCCTCTCTGGTGTATTTCTCGAAATACACGGTCAGGCAGAGTTGGCTTTTGCTGCTCTTTATTCTTTTATATTAATTCATTTATTTAGGTTTCCTTCCCGCAGACACCAACAGCGAACTTTTACATTCTGTTTGCCCCGTACACTTGTTCATGGTTGTTATAAGTTTGTTCCAGAAGCGCATATTCTGCGGAACCAGCCTTTGGCCTCGCAGCTGCCTTCTGAAGTCCTTCAATTGCCTCAAGTCAAGAAGACTTCCTCATCAATACACCAGGCTTCGTCATCATCGCCAGCCTACTACTCCGTGAAGAAGCTTTACTTGCATAAGAGATTTTGTGTTTGTAATGTTTCTCATGTTTGTAAAACCTCTTTTGTTTCCTTCTCCCACCCCCTCGCTTCCCCTTCCCCTCGCCCGCCTACCTCTGACGTATGCGTTATCGCTTACCTACATCGGCGCGTCAGTTCGCTCGTTCACTTCTACCTGTTGTTATCCAGCCGGCAAGGCTTCCGGGAGGTCTCGCCCTCTCGTCGCTCTCACTTGTGCGTCACACGTCTTACATTCAGTTGGGGCTCTCTCAGAGCTTGTCTCCTGTGATCGAGAGACATTTTAATCCGACGCCATGTCTGTATTTTAAATCAACGGTCAACCAGAACCATCGCCTACTCCACAGAAATGAGCTAAGTACAAAACTTTGATGGTTTTCACCACATTTTAATTTTTTTAAATAGCTAAATGCTTTTTAATACAATTTTATAGACAGTGTGAAAAATTGCAAACTGTTGTGCAATAACCGCCTTCGAGGGATTTTTTCTAGTCATGCTCTAACTTCTAAGCTGACTTTAAAATCTGAAAATTTAGTACTTTTTGTACAAATTAACTGAGAATGCTTTCTCACACCGTGGGATTCTTGTTAAACTAATCACTGTTTATTAAACTTAGCTTTTTTCCTCCGTGGGACCTTACTGTCCCATTCAACTGTCATAATAACTCCAGAACTTTCTATGTCAAACTATCTTTCTAGCAAAAGTAATCGAATATTTTCCACTCAATTATGGAAATGCCTTTCCTAACTGAGAAATTTACGTTACATAAACTGCTGGTTAATACCTAATTTGCTTACCTCCGTGGGAAAACTACCTCATCATTAAACTGCAATACATCAACTTTCTAATGCAATTCAACGAGTGATCTCCAACAATAACTTTTCTCTTTACAAACTTTCTGTGCTGCAATAGTGAACTTTGCAAATCTGTCAATAGACTTCAGTGCAAAACAGTGCCCGTTCAACTATCTTCCGCGCCGCGTTCGGTTGTGAAAATAAATTAGGCCAGGACGTTTTCCTAAACCTCCTATTTTTCATCTCCAAATTACCCTACTAACTTAATTTAATTAAACTATATATTTAAGTCATTTTCAATGAGGCTTCGCTTGCGAGCAAGCGCCCTCCCAACTTTGTTCATGTGTCCCTTATTCACTCTGTATAAATATCAGCAGTTATAGAAACTGCATATTAATTTATTTTCTTATCCTGCCAGTACAGGAATTGATTTTCTAAGTGTTCAACTCTTCCCTAATCTTTTTTTTCTTTTCTTTATACGAGCTGTACATCATTGTATTTACAATATAGTAATTACTGTTTCGAATAGCGGTAATTTACGCTTGTAATATTTTCTTCTTTCCTGTTATAATCAGGAATTCAATATACTTTTTACAGCCTTTTCGATTCCCATAAAGGGATTCCAAAAGTGCCCACATTGTACCTGATCTAATTATCAAAATTATAATTGCTTCATAATTGTTTCTATAAATGTTAAAGTTCTTAATCTTAAGCATAACTTGTAAAAATCTTAAGCAGATTTTAGTGCTTACAGCAAGTTTCAAACTTGAACCCTATTTCACATAGATTACCAATTATAAACATGTTATTATTAGGTCTGAGACCTTTGTATGTTAAACCTACTTATTGTTCTTAATTCAAACCCTAATCAAACTTGTATGTTTTGTTCAGTTAACCGTTTTCTATTGTAAAATCAACTATTTCTCTTTTTCGCATTATCTTTTCAAGTAGAATAACGATTAGGCAGGACCTTGTCTTCCCTGATTCTTCCTATAGGCTTAAGCTCTCTCTAAGAAAAAGAATAATTAATCAAAAGTTCTTATTACTTGTTGCATTTGAACAAAAACTTCCAGTGAAACATTTTCAAAGTTTATCTTAGCTGTCATAGCTAATTCTAACGAGCCCTTAAGGCAAGTATAGCTAGCTCCACAAGCTTCCTGCTTGTTGAGATTTTTTCTCTAGCTGATCGTTTGTTTCCAAAATCTAAGTTTTTCTCCCAGTCTAAACTTTCAGTCGGCACTCTGCTGGGTTAAAGCTTAGCCCTTCTTAAGTGTAACCATTGGTATTCTTACCAAAATTGTCAAGGAGAACAGCAAAGGTATTCTTAAAAGCATTAAAACTGCTTCATTGCTTCCCTCTCCGGGAGCACTCGATCATCCGCTGGAGATCCAACAGTTCCCCGAACTAAAAAATATCACGGCGAATTCAAATTGTTTTAGTATTCCAAACCATTTGGTTAAACCTAACTCCCTTGAAGGGAAAAACAGTAAATCTTTATTCCTTAACATTCTTTGTCTTGCCAGACCACCACCCATCCCCATAGTATTCAAATACTGGCCTGGAAGGGAAGGTGCGTTTACCGCTTGCTTGCAAATAGCCCAAGCTCCAGCTGCATTTCCCGTTAGCCGTGTCCAGGTCCCGACCCACTTTAGGTATCTAACAGTTATTGTACAGTGGAACCTGTGGCTGATTACTTACTTCAGGTTTAGGTTTATGTTTTGTATTGAACTCCCGTCCTATCTATCCATACTTTTTCTTCCTGCTGAAACCCGCTTCCTCTTTTCTTTTTATCAACTTCCCTCGGGTAGAGTTAATCCTAAGCTAAAACCTACCCACTCTCTCTCTCTCTTCCTGTGTTTATTTCCCTTGCTGTTTCTTGTTCCCTTTTTCTTTCCATATCACTATCTATTAGCTTCAGCTGCTTCTCCTGCAATATCAACACCTTATGTTTTGCTCTGAAACCTTCAATTGTTTTAACAGCACCAACCTTTGCAGTTCACTGTTATTTAGTTTCCTTGTTTGGTCTGTTTCATGTTCCAGCAATTGCCTGTTAGCAACCGGTATGCTCGCTGCTGGTGGTGGTGTGCTAGGATTTACCACTGATGTAGAGGCCCCTGCATTAACTTCATCATGTGACGAAACGTCTCCATATTCCATAATCGGAGTAGTGATCGCTCCCCCTTAAAAATAATAATATATACAAATTACTATACAATAGAAAAATAGCATTGCATAATATTTTGAATAAATTCTATCTTCCACAACTTATTAGTACTGTATTTATATAATTTCCTTACCATTCCAGTTTTCACTGTCGCTTCTGCTGCAAGTCGAAGTGAGGACAGCTCCTACAGATCTTGCTCCTGAAATATGCATTCATCATCATCATCATCTTGCACAGTTTCCAGCCACTGGCCGAGTCTGTTTGGAACACAAGCCTCTCCAACGTCTTCTGTCTTCCCACCATCTCTCAGCCTCCACCCTTGTCCAGTCTTCTCCTCTCTTCTTCACGCTTTCTTCCACCCCCTTCAGCCACCTGTCTCTCGGTCTTCCCCTCGGTCTCTTTCCTTCCCACTTCGTCTCATGTACTCTCCTGGGTATCCTCTTCTCCTCCATTCGTTTTACATGTCCATACCATCTAAGTCTAGATTTCTCTATACCATCCTGTAATGGTTCCTCCTTCATTAATTCTCTGGTCCTCTCATTTCTTATTCTGTCCATCTTTGTAGCTCCAATACTGCTTCTCAAGAACCTCATCTCACTGGCCTGTATTTTGCTCTTCTCCCTTCCTTTCATAACCCAGGTCTCCGAGGCATACGTCAGGGTAGGGACATAGTACGTCCGATATATGATCTTTTTGCTGTTCTGAGGGACATCCTTGCTCCATAACATGCTTCTCACACTCCTCCGAAATGCTTCTGCCTGCCTCCCCCGCTCATTTATTTCTCTATCGTTTCTTCCATTATCTTGTATCAGGCTTCCCAGATACTTAAAACTCTCCACTTTCTTCAGCTGTTCCCCACCAATTGTTATTCCCGTTGTGGTTCTTTCCTTCTTCCTTGTTGTGATCACCATCTCACTCTTATTTATGCTAAATTTCATCCCATATCCTTGTATTATTCCTTCCCACACGTCCAACTGTTCCTGTACCTCCTCCTCCTTGTTTCCCCAAATCATCAAATCATCTGCAAACACCATTGCTTTCATCTTTCCGTCCCCAATTACTTGTGCCACTCGGGTCATTATGTCATCCATCACCACAATGAAAAGTAACGGTGACAGTGCACTTCCTTGTTTCAGGCCGTTTCTTTGTTCCAACCAGTCAGATCTCTCTCCTCCCACTTTCACACAGCTCACGCTTCCCTTGTACATCTCCTTTATCCTCTTTATAGTCCATTTCTCTACTCCTCTATCCTCCAGGGACTTCCATACACCCGTAAGTCCAACCCCTCGTCCACGTCGTGGGAGACGGGCAACGGCACAAAGTAGGGGATTGCCTGTAGGGGCGAAGTACAGTGGGGACTTCGTGTGCCCCGGGACCGTTACGGTAGCTGTGAAGGTCCTACAGGAACCCTGAAAAGTGACGGCTAACGGGGCTCTGGTGAAGCTACGATAGGCCCAGCAAGCCAGTAGTGGATAAAACCAAATGCTTTCAAAAATGGAACGAGCCTCGGACAGGATGGATTTAATAGACGACGACACGGCTGTACACACGGACTAAGATTTGGAACTTTAAACCTAAGAACGCTGACGGGGAAGGTGGAGGAGATAGTGGATATGATGGAAAGAAGGAAGTTGGATTTATTGGGATTGGCAGAAACAAAGTGGAAAGGGGAAGGAAGGAGAGTACTGAGAAAAGGCTATAGACTGTACTGGAGTGGGAACGAAGAGGGAAAGAGGAATGGAGTGGGAGTAGTAGTACGAGATGGTTTAAAAGAAGAAGTGAGGAGAATAAGTGATAGGATGATGAAAGTGAAAGTAGCACTGAGGGGAGAGACCGTAGAAATAGTGCAAGTGTATGCTCCACAAGTAGGCTGCGCTTCTGAAGAGAAGGAGGAGTTTGAAGAGGAATTGCAGAAGCAGCTGGTAGGAAGAAATATGATTGTTATGGGGGACCTCAATGCCCATGTAGGAAGAGAAAGACAAGGTTATGAGAGTGTTCTAGGACCAGAGGGTTGGGGTGGAAGAAATGAGGAAGGAAAGAGACTGTTGGACTTCTGCCAGAGGAACAGCCTGCTAGTTGGGAACTCCTGGTTTAAGAAAAGAGAGAGCCACACAATCACATGGTACAGTGATGACTTGACCAGGAAGTCGGTGGTCGACTATATACTGTATGAGAAAGAACTAAATAAGAACATCACGGACATCAAGGTTATACCATCGGAGAACCTGGATAGCGACCATCGATTACTGGTAATGAACCTGAGAGGGAGTAAGGAGAAGAAAGGGACTGAGAACCAGGAAAGACGTATAAGGATATGGAAACTGAAAGATGGGGATAGAAGGGTCGAGTACCTCAAAATGGTAAAGGAAGGAATTCCAACAGATGAAGAAAGAGGGGTGGAAGAGGAATGGGCTAGATTTAAGAAGACACTAGTGGGTGCAGCAGAAGCAGTATGTGGGAGGACAAGTAGTAAGAAGAGGTGGAAGGAAACACCATGGTGGAATGAGAAGACAAAAGATATAGTAAGGGAAAAGAATAGAGCCTTTAGGAGGTGGTATCAAAATAGGACGGTAGAGACAAGGGAAGAGTACCAGGAAAGAAAGAAGGAGGCGAAGAGAGTGGTGGCTGAGGAGAGAAGGAAGTGGATGGAAGAGTGGACAAAGATGATGGAGGAGGATAGTGAAGGTACAAAAAAGGTCCTGTATGGGATGGTAAAAAAAAAGAGGCGGAAGGATCCTACGGATTATGTTAGAATGGTGAACAAAAGGGGACAAGAGATAGAAAATAGGGAAGAACTGAAGAAAATATGCATTCAATTGTTGTTAATTGTCAATTGTTAATGTATTATTTTCATGATAATGAAGTTTTGTTATTTACACGATTCCAATTTCCTAAATGTATTAAATTATTATTTATTAATACCGTAATTTTCAGGTTAGTATTTCCTACCTTTCAGACGGCCGATGGTTGGGTTATCCTCCCCCTGCATGAGACTCTTCAGCTGTTTCTCCCAATCTTTTAGTGTTATGGATTTGATTCCCATACACTTTAAATCTATTTTACATTTTAACAGGGTTTTTAAGGTTTGTAATTTTTTATACAGCTGTTGGACCGAAAGATTTAAATTAAATTTTGCAAGTAAATCACACTGAACTGCATTTATTGCCCTTGTTTTCTTGTGCATTGTATCCGGTAGCTGAGACTTCGAAAACAAAATTGGATGTTCCTTCAAAATTGAGACAAAAGCAGACTGGAATTCAACACTGTCTTCTGCCATGGTGAGCAATGAATTGTCTTTCAAACCATGGTGTAACTACAATGGTGAGGCGGATCGCTCCCTCTCTCTCGTGCGGATGACGTCACAACGGGGGCAGCCGTGACTTGTGGCTAAAGGCGGGAGTCAGGCGCGTGAATCCGCAGTCGATTGAAATAATGATGTTAATGTCGACAGGTGTGTACGTTGCTAGTGAAAGTATTGTATTTCAATCTCTGTCAACGGCATAATAAGGAATGTGTCTTCAATCATCCAAGCAACGGTTCCTTAAAGGTGTTTGTGTTTGCAAACCTTCCTCATTTATTGAAACTTGTGAGAAATCATTTGTTAGATTTGTCCGTAATTAGATCAAGGATGTGTACTGCTCAATGGGAAAAAGGTGAGCAAGGAATGTTTTGGAACTACTAATTTCTATGTCTTCTTCTGAACTCACTATTGCGCACAAAATTAGCAGATATAATTTAGACTTAAAGGGATCAGAGACAAAAATTTCGGCCTGCAGCTCAAGTACTATCAAACCAGGTATCAAAGGCTCTTGAATGGTGTGGAGGGAAAGGTTTGCTGAAAAACATTGACTGAGAAGAAGCTGCTAGATGTATAAAATTAATGAATGACTTACTCCTGACTTACTCACTGCTAAAAACAAATTTTGGAGTCATTCTGAAAGCCCCCAGGGGATCACAACTTGTGGGACGTGGGTTGGTGACCACGGGACCCCAGCTGAGTCCGGCATTGCTTCCACTTACTTGTGCCGGGCTCCGCTCCATCTTCTTTCCTGTCGACCTCTCTTGGTCAACTCTTGTTCTCTTCCGACCCCGACGGATTTCCGAGGCCTAGGGAGTCTCTTCCTTTTCCGCCTTAATTGGCCCTTGTCTCATCTTTCCTGATACCCTCCTTCTGCGAGGGGTCAGCCTTCTTTTTCTTTTCATGTTCTCTCCTGCCTTCTGCTCAAGGCCCTCAAGGAGGCAGGGTGTGTGTAGCCCCACCACTTCAGGTGCATCCTGGATATTGCTACACCCTCAGGGGCTTACGGCTGGTGAGTTCGGGAGTTGGCGATCCCGAGGGATTCCTGAGCTGGGACCGTTTTGTCCCCTTTTACCACTGACTTTGGGATGGGCCCTCTCCTCTTTCCTATCTGCCTTTCATGGCTCTCCTTCCTTCCAAGTCCCTCAATCCTCATTATTCTTGGGTTGAGGGCATTTCGTTTCTTCCTGTCTTTTATTTGCCTTATCCTTTGTTTGTTTACCATTTCTTCTTCTAATATGTAAGACTAGTTTGTATTAGTTATAGTTTTCATTCTCATCTCATCTTTCACTATCACCCAAACCATTAGGGGCCGATAACTTAGATGTTAGACCCCTTAAAACAACAATTATTATCATCATCATCATCATTCTGAAAGAAATGCATTTGGTACTGATTTAGACAAGCGAATCATTGTGCTAAATAATGTCAATGAGTTGATAACGTCCATGAAAGTTGACCGACATAAAGCCTTACTCCCATTTCGAAAAGGAATTCTACTCGGCAACACGTATCTAGTTAACCTTTTTAGATGCTTGAAGCCGATGTACCAAGTCGAGTACATAATAACTTATCGTCTAAATCAAAATATTTTGGAGAACCTTCTCACATATATTAGAGGAATGGGAGGCTCCAATGATCACCCAAATCCTCTGGATATTAAATAAACTGTATATTGAGATGGTACATTTTGGATAAGCCCTCTGCTTCAGTGTTTACTTTAAATATAAATACAGAGGAGGATATTGACGAAAAGTGTCTGATTAAACCAGTGGAAACAGAAACCGAAAGGCCTACCTGTTTCTCGCAGACAGCGTTAGTGAATGTTGCCAAACATATTCCTGATATCGTGGATGCTCCTGACTAAGAAAAACTAGATTCCAGTTTATTTATTGAATCAAATTACGAAACTGCGGAAATGAATATGAGTTTGTTTAAAATGACTGATCATCAGAATGAATTGTTGGATGAATTTGATGTCTCAGATTTTAAAGATGAAATGAACCATGAAGGTTTAAAATACAGTACAGGATATGTAGCACATATATTCAGGGATAAGTACAAAAATTTGCGAACATTATCTCAAGAACATTGGTTGGTTCCTCAGTTTAGGCGCTGCGACAACGCGGTCATGTAGTCCCGTGTACTTTGTATCTCAAGAATATTAGCCCAGTAATGAAGGCCCAGAATGGCTCCAGTTTATTTCAAGGGGAAATCGTTTGTATTCCTCTAATGAACATATGGAAGTTGAAACAACACTGGAAGCTGAGTTTCATAAATTTCATGACATTTCGCTATCAAATGATATGTTTATATTCAATGAAGTAACCAGCAGGACCTTGAAAAAATTGTCTCATATTAATATTGCATATGAGGTTATTCACCGTTTAGATCGAACAGAAACAGAAAAATAAGTTTCGGCAATTCACAGAGAAAATTGAATCGCAAAATGTGGTAAATTCATCAATGTAAGAATATAGTTGATCTCGTTATTGGACTATTAATATTATTTAGAGGTACGGCGCATTCATAATTACCAACATTATTATCAGTGTTTACAATACAAAGTATGTTGAGTGTTATAATACATTTTATTTATTAATTATGCCTTCAACTTAAGACCAGAGCCGTGTCAAATACATGTACTTCGTGCTGTGTCACCGAACGCAATGCCCCCGTTGTGACGTCATCCGCACAAGAGAGAGGGAGCGATCCGCCTCACCATTGTAGTTACACCATGTTTCAAACATCAGGATTCAGCATCATATTACACGACATGTGTACGGCCTTGAGCAATGTCACTGAGTGGCTGCTCCAGACGCTTGAGTGTACGCTGTGCTTGCACTCCACATTCTTATTCACCAGAAATGTGAAGTAGAAGCTCATCGGCAGTCAGACACTCGGGCACTCACTGAGCATACGCTCACGAGCTTTGACTCATTTTTATTCACACCACCCAATATCATGCCCTTATCTGTCTCACTAACAGTTGACTCAATGTCTCTGAAGATTTCCATTTACTAGCATCCAGACATGCACAGATCAGAACACCCTGGTCAGTCTTAAGAACAGTATTCTCACTACGTAACTTGCTATCATGTGACAACAAATCAGGCAGAACGTTATCCTTACCATTAATATGGAAAACCTCAAAATCATACTCGTATTCTTGCAGTGCCAGAATCCACCTACTGACTCTGTTGGAACTTAAATTTGCAGGTGTTAGACATATATTGTGCTTTATACAAGAGTCAGCAGGGCTACCAACTGAATATAATAATCTCAAGTCTTTTGAGCTCTCGATTCAATATCTCATACGTACAAAACAAAGTATTATTTCCTCCTTATCATAAAGGAAAAGGGAGGGGATATCTTGAAATCCATACAAACGAGCTTGGGTCAGTTCCACATATTTTTTTAAAATCAGGTTTCATACCTTTCTCTTATTTTGAAAATTTGTGGAGAGATCATCTCAAATGGGACAATTAGTGCTTATTATTTTTCAAGATATTAAGCTGCTCTAGCATTAGATTGTACTAATTACTATTATTTGAAATTGTTAAAATATTAGTGTAAAATGACCTTTCATGGTTGTATCTAATAATTATTAAGTACATAAATAAATAAATAAATAATTTTACCCCGATGGTATAGTTTCTCTGCTACTGGAAAGCAGTGTTCTGAATTTTCATCTTGCAGAAACTAAAATTGCACATGCCTTAGTTAATCAACAAAATGAGCGCTTCATACGAATCATTAAACGCACTCAATCTTCTATAAAACAAGAAGTTCCGTGAAGAACTAAAGAGCCTTCTTTTCTTGAAATTTAAGATTCTTGACAATCTATATAGACCTAACTAGAATAATGACGAAATTAAGTTGGTAATATCGAAATTAGTTCAAAATATACCTTATATAATGTAGCCTAATAGAGCAGTACCGTTGGCAGCCCTGGTGACTGAATATAGGCTATTGTTAGCTGCATCTCTTAAGGTACAGAATACAAAATTTGGTTGAAGTCCAATGGATAGCATGCACGTTACATGCAGTTGGACCTTGGATTTATCAGCGCGCGTAAAATTATGTTGGCAACAATGTCATGCATGTGTTGGTCAGAAATAATCTGAAATATTATGATCTCATGTTATACCAATTTTGGATTAAATCCATTTGTTAGTATAGAAGTAACATGTATTTTAAAATTGGACCTATCAGCAGGTTTAGAATCATGTTGGCAGCACTGGCGTAGGCCTATATTAGTTACTCCAAATTAATCTAGAATGCCAGGTACTATACGTGTGCAAAGTTTAGAGCTATTGGCTTGCATACTTTCTGATATATTGATATTAGGGTAACAAAAATAGAGACAGCACATATTAACAGTTGGCAGCCCTGGTTGCTCTTAAGAATACGCATAGTCATATCTGTTATGGTACACATAGCACATACGAAATTTGGTTGAAATCCAAATGATAGTATGGAGGTTACATGTATTTAAAGTTGGACCTCTCAGTAGGCTTAGAATCATGTTGGTAGCACTGACGTATATAAGTTACTACAAATTAATATAGAATGTCAGGTACTATACGTGTGCATAGTTTAAAGCTGTCGGTTTGCATACTTGCTGATATATTGGTATTTGGATAAAATAAATTAAGAGCATTTATTAACAGTTGGTAGCTCTGGTGGCTCTCAAAAATACTCTCAGTCGTATCTGGTTATGTACACATACAACATACGAAATTTGGTTGAATTCCTATTGATAGTGTAGAAGTTATATGCATTTAAAAATTGGACCTATCAGCAAGCTTATAATCATTTTGGCAACACTGCCATGCATGGCCTCCTGGAAATTAAACTGCCATATTATTATCTATACGTGTGCCAATTTTGAAATAACTCCCATTTATACCTTCCATGATATTCAACATGGAGCTCAAATTTCAATTGTGATTTTTCAGCAGTTGGTAGCACTGACATCATTTTCAAATATGGCCGTGAGATATTCAGGGGCCTATTTCATAAAACTCGACAAGTCGACATATGTCAGATGACATAAAATGTCGGACAATTCGAGAGTTCGACAAGTTTCCGTTTCTCGAAGCATGACATTTCGACAAATATGTCGCGACAATTTTGTAAATTGTCGTGACATATTGTCAGAAATCTGTTTCATAAAGTTGTAATGCCGACAGGTAGAATTCTGACAAATATGTCACATATGTCACCAGTTTTTCTTTATGAACTAACAAATATGTCAACCGATGTTGTACAATTGTCAAATTGTCATCGATAACTTGACAGGCGCCTTGTTACATGTCGAATCCTACCACTCTAACCTATCTTTTGTATTGTGAGCGCCATTTGGATATTTCCGGTTTTATTAGTGTAATAGTGTTTTATAATCGTTGGAATGGAACCATTAATCAGCGGCAGTAGTAGTGACAGCAGTGATGAAGATATAGTGAGATTACCAAGGGTTTTTAGGGAGAGAAGTAATATCAGTTTTAATTTTACTGACTTTGTGTTCAAAGAAAAATTCCGCGTCAGTAAAGTTACTGTGGAATATTTGATCCAAAGGATTGGAGGCCATCTCCTGCATCCAACAAGAAGGAATAAGGCTCTTGAACCTTTGGAGCAAATTCTATGTGCTCTTCACTGGATGGGCTGAGGAGCACAATACCACGTTGGTGCTGATGCTCTTGGGCTTTCCAAGGCAACTGTTTATCGGTGTGTGAAGAGGGTGAATGAACTGCTGATACAACATTTGCTGGGTGAGGAGGTACGTTGGCCTACTGAAAATGTTGTGGCTGTGCCACAAATGTTTCTGAGGTATGCAAATTTTCCCCGGGTAGCTGGGATTGTCGATGGCTCTCTGGTGAAAATAGATGCACCTCATGAAAATGAAATGGCATTTGTGGATCGGAATGGCAACCATTCCATAAACATTATGGTAGTATCAGGGCCTAACCTGGAGTTTTTCTACGCCAGTGCTCGGTGGCCAGGGTCAGTGCATGATGCTCGTGTGCTTCGAGTTTCATCATTAGCACAGCGTTGGGAAAATGGGTGGCGACCTTTTCCTAATGCAGTGATTTTGGGTGACAGTGGGTATGGCCTAAGGAAGTGGCTCATGACACCAAATGTTCCGATAGAAATACCCCCATCGGAAGCACTGAATAGGTTCCTCAGAGCTTTCAAGTCTACCCGGAGAACAGTTGAGAATGCTCTGGGTATTTTGAAGGAAAAATTTCCATGCCTGAACTACATGAGAATGCAGCCGTTACCAGCCTGTAATGTTGTTTTAGGATGCATCATCCTTCACAACCTAGAGAAGAGATTTGGATCAGAATCCTATGAGCCGTATGATGATGCACCTTTTATCAATGAGGATAGGCCTAATGATATTGAAGAAAATGAAAATGAAGAGCTGGTTGATGCTGAGGCTATTGAGGTGCTGCAGGAGTTAATACAGTTCTTTGGCTAATTGCAAGATCCAAAGATAACACTCTAGGAGGCCCAAACAAATTGTTTTCAGTTTTGCCTCACGAGGAAATGTGTAACTTACCGTGTTCCAAAATTTTCTACACTACCAGTACTGAAATTAGCTGAAATACCTTTTGTAATGATGATTAATAACTCTGGAAATGATGTAGGCCTACCGGTAGCAATAGATGTTTTCTCCTCCGCTACCTTTAACCCACTAACCTTTCCCTCTTTAGATCACGACTTATATAGTAAAATTTCAAGTGTGTGTGCCATATTCCGGGTGAATTCTGGGACAAATACCATATTGCGAACCCAACACATACACACCAGACCCCCTTCCATGTAGTACAAGCAAGGTGGCCACTCAAATCGGTCAACGGTTTTCCAGGAGTAATTCTCATTTTTCCAGACTTAAAAATAAGCGATAGTCCCGGGGAGGCTTTATCGGTTGCCTACTTCAAGACCAAAATAAAGCAGTTTAGTTTGGTTTATTTATACAGATGTTGACAAAAATTAGTGGTGATTGCGTTATTGATACGCAAGCCTACACACAAATAATTTAATTGTTGTTTTAAAAAAGCCTTTGGGAGTGAAATATCCTCATTAAAAAAGAGAGAAAAGAATGCCGCCTGCAATTTTATTGCGGTGGAGTTGTCTATACTCAATATGTTTCACATAAATACTATCGCGTGTTCTCCCACCCAGAAACAGGTAGACTGAGGGTATTTATTTTGTTAACGATAGAGTGCTCACCCAAAACCACAGCGGGAGTATGATTTAGGATGGAAAGAATTTTATAATTAATTAACAGTGGCTATTTTCCAGGAGTTTTCCAGACCTAATAAAAATCGAGGATTTCCAGGTTTTCCAGGATTAGTGGCCACCATGTACAAGCAGTAATATTCCGCCAGATAATGGCTTTCCTAGTAGTGGTCATAAATTGTATGTTAAATATGCTTTACATACAAACTTAAGCCTAACCTGGGGCGGTACAAGCAGTAATTTTCGGCTTCACCGAAACCTTTATCGACCGATAGTTTCTCGCTGCACTTGACCTGAGTGGTGTATTTTGTGTCCCACATGTTGGCAACAGTAATGTGACATCAATGTACAGTTCATGCCACGGTTTTTGGCCGGTGGGCCCCAGTTTCACAATCGTACAGAGGGCAGGTGGCGAACCTCAGGAATGTGCAATTGATATGCGAGTTGCTTTCCGTGCAACTGAAAACTCGCGTATCCATTGCACATGCCTGAGGCTCACCGACTCAAACCGGGACTGACCAGTCAAAAACCGTGGTGTAAACTGCATGCGCCAGTAACAGAAACCTCATATTCATTGACAATTGCCGTTGTTGAATGAACAAGAAATTAAGGTTAAATATACATATTTATGTAATTTAGGAGATATTTCCAGTGTACTAGTGATAATGGATAGTCATTTCAAATGTTAATGACTCGCAGAATGTGAATTAATGAATAAAAATCATATATTTTCCATTACAAGTGTAAAAACCTTGCTTGGGTCTCTTATAATTTTAATCGATCAAAATGGGGCCACAATTTGTGTGTGTGAGAGGGTAGGGGGCCAGTCATTGGGCGGTGTTTATTCAGTTTTTTTAATGGTCATTTTTAATGTACGTTTTGCCTTTGACTGTCTGAAACTCATGGAGCATCAAATCCGGATGTTACAATATAATGTAAAAATTATGTTGATTTCTAAGTAGTAATTTCATTTGAAGAAAATATGGTAACATTGAATGAGACATCATCATACGATAACATTTTCTAAAGTAGGCTACTGCAATTAATTATGAAAAATAAATCAGGAAACTATGTAGTAACAGATGTTTACTCCTCCTCGGACCATAACTCATGCACCATCCCCTTTTTTGATCATGACTTACATAGTAAAATTCCAGCTGTGTCCGCGTGAATTATCACCAAATGCAGTATTGCCACCCCTGGCGTTGGTCATGCACAGTGGAGTAATCATGCACCAATTTAATCTTTAATAAGGGTGGTGTGTTTTGTATCCCACATGTTGGCAACAGTGTGTGCGCCGGGTTTCCAGTTGAACGAGACCTCATGCGCTGTCGAACATGGCAGCCGTTGTTGAAAGAGCAATAAATAAAAACACATATTTCTGGTGCAGTAGTGACCAGCAGGGTTACTAATTTCAATTGGTTATGTCCCCCAGAAGATGAAACAAGGAAACAAATAATGTACAAGACACAATGAAGCCTGACGCAAGTGTAAAACGATGATGTCTCATTCAGAATTAACAAAAATATTGTACGTTATAAGCATGTAGATCAAGGATTTGTACAGTACATTTGTGGGCCAATGGCAAAGGTATTCTTTTGTCTGCTTTGTAATATACCTGTGTTTTAACAGGAAATGAATTTTTGATATGTCCCATAAAATGTTAGGCACATCCCTCCACCCTCAGTACCTGTGGAGACTTAATCACCATGGGCCACATTTTAAACAAATGTGTGGATCTTGCCGACATACAAACAAACCTTGCTTTCCACAATACACGTCATCTCACATTAGCCAATGTAGTGGCTACTAATGGTATTATTACCTGTATTTACTTTGTTTTATTATAGTAGGCTAGGCTTTCTCATTTAGAGACAGAAGATAAAATTTGTATTTTATGTTTTACAAGGGGCAGATGACCTCCATGTTGAAACAGTCATTAAAACAAGAACATGAACCATACTCACTGACAGTAATGTATAAAATATCATTTTTAGTAGCCTACATTATTTCAATGCTACATTCTCCAGTGTGCTGCAGGAAATAGCCAATCGTGTGAAAATTCTTTTGAAGTACGGTATATAGACCCTCAAATAAATATGCAACACTTTCTTGATAACTGTCTTTATGTAAGGGTTTAAAATGAGGTAATGTGAACTTCAATTTATTACTGCAGTAAGGTTTATTTAACCTATGATTCAGAACACTAATGAGGACTTGCACTTTCCATGAGCGATAATTACGTATACTGTATTGACCAATGGTCCCCAACCATAAGATTAGCACTGAGTGCCAGTGTCCGAAAGTAGTGACTAAGGAAAAATGCACTATTTTATCCCAGGAGCACAGTGTCTCGTATCAGCTTTACGGAACGCTTATGAACTGGTTGAGAACCAATGATTGTAAATAGAGGCACTGCCTGTGAACTGTACTAGAATTCCACAGGTGCAGTTAAAACTATTTTGTTCTTGTAAGATTCAAACAGTCTATTGAAATAAACTTTTTATTATATATGGAATTTTTTAAGAATGTTGGTAATGCAGAACCTTCATCTTTTCTCTCCCAACGATCCTAGTAACTTACCACAATTCTACTTAATTCTGTGAAATATAACCAGTCTGAAGAAAAAGGAATTGAATCCAGCACAGTCTCGCCAACTCAACCTACTGTGGACTGCGAGGGTTTCTAGTTTTATGGAATAAGGAGTAGTTTTAGGAAAGAAGAATATTTTAGTGCAAATTACTTTAATCAAAGCTTTACCAGAAAACAGGACACACATGTTCACCATACCCTAAAGCAGCACCGTCCAATGTCAAGTCACACAGTGCAGACAATGTGTGTGCATCCCCTCCCTTACTCCGCGCGGTGGGGGAGTGTCTTCGTTCAAGAAACGTGTAGAGTCAATTAGCAGGCGATGAGTGTATTTTGCAGGCGACGTGGCAAGAACACCGAATGTATTGTTCATGAAATATTATTTTGCATTAATCAAAGAGCGGCAAAAAGTTTCCTTTCAAAATTATGTTCACGTACTAAATGTATAGTCATTCATGTACAGTACATGTCTCCCTTCCTATCCAAAGGGAAAAGCATAACATATTTCCGCTGTGCCAAATATCACACAATAACAGCTTTACTGAAAGACAAAACACATAATGTTTCTACGATGGCAAACGTAAAACTAATTTCACACAAAATTAAAAACTAGCACCGTACATGTCGGCTCATAAAATGTTTATTGCTGTTCTCATGTACAGTACGCCTTGTTTGTGTGCGTTAACAATCTTATTACAATTAGGCGCAAATGAGCGTGTTACAGACTAGCGTAAACAACTTCTCAAATTCTCATCTGAAATGCCTGCTGGGAACCTTGGTTTGTTACGTTTTAATATCGAGAAAAATATTTCACATACATAGGTAGAACCGAACATACTCATAAGTTTGGCAGCCTCGCGATTAAGGCGAGAAAATTCATTATGGGAAAACAGATACGTCCCTGCCGTAATGCGTGTGCACTGTTGTCTACTGTGACCGAACAGACACTACGCCAACCAAGACTCTGCACTATGCATTCACAGGTGTGGCAGCTGTGCGACTTTGCACAGTGTGAAGTACTTTGGATGCTGCTGCCCTAAAATAATTGTTAAAAATTACAAATAAACTTGCATACAAAACTAAGAGTTCCTTGAAGTACAGTCTCAAAGGGAAAGCCATAACAAATATCTCAACTGAACACAAAAAAAAACATGTGGATATTCGTAGGCATAAATATGTATGGTAGTTCCAATGTAAAGTGTTTTCACTGTTTAGGCAATGTTAGAAATTATTATGGTCTACCTATGAATAGGCCACATTATTTCAATGATGATGGGACTTCACTTTCTTACTTGTAGGGCTTGTTCAAATCAAACATAAGACTGGTTTCTAGAAGGGAACACAATAGGACAATACACTTTATATCACAACAGAATTCAAGCAAGTCCATAGAAATTCCCTTCCACTGTTGAGGCACCTGTACCAATGCTGAAGAGGTTTCACTGTAACCTTTGAGAAGGAGGACGGCAGCCAATGTGTCACTTGAATTTCCCAACTTTAGCATCTGCAAGCTTAGCCTACACTGCTGCTAGCCTGTTGTTTTCAGGAAACTGAAGAGGAGCGATGGGCTCTCAAATTTAGCTTCTACAGCATTTGTTGGATTCATAGAATATGAATTTGTCACAACCTTGGAATTTAAAAAAAATAGAGATATTGTATAATGACATTTTTTTGGATTAAAATGTAAAAAGCTAGGGAAATACAATTTTAACCTTTCTTCGTAGTGCAGGGGCATGATGGCTCAGAAGTCAAACTGCTTGCTTCCCATCAAGGTGGACCGAATTCAATTACCGGTTAACATGTCGGATTTTTCTATATGAAATGTCATGTCCGATGGTTCAAATTCCATGTAGAAAGGAGTCCCATGGTTCAAGATTATGAGACTAATGGTAAAAGCTCCCTTTTTCTTCCGTGGTATAACTGCAAGAAGCAATGGAAACTCCCTTTCTTAACGTGGAATCCAAACCACTAGACATGACATTTCAACATTAACTAGCAATGGAATCCAGATGGTTGTGCCATCATGTCTTTCTTAAGTAACTATTTACGCTAAAGCATTCTCAATACAGAGTTCAACACATGTCCACCACAAAAATCTTCCAACTATTAGTACAGGGTGCCAGGGAATGTTCTCCGCAGTGCCTACAAGCTGCTGCGAGAGATTACGTCACCAGTTACGTTGGCAGCATGGCTGTCGCTTGTATCACAACAAGCGAACAACTGTATCCTCACCACAGCCATTCATAACATACAGTACTGTTGCACTCTTCCAATAATCTAACTATATGCACTGATGATTTCGACAGCCCACACATGTGGCCTTCACCCTGTCAGGGACACTGTGCTGCCAACTAAACTGATGACGCAACCTCTCGCAGCTGCACGTAGCGCTGCGGAGAACATTTCCTGGCGCCCTGTATAATCCCTGTCTCGTCTGGCATCGTTTGAGACCAGCAGTCCACCACAGAGAACTTTTGTAGTATATGGTAAGAGCTGCCATATTGGGGAGAAGACATGTTGACAGACTGAAATGTATAAATTGACAGTGTTTACAGGCAGACCTCCTTGCTTGCAGTACAAACAGCAATTTTCGTCCAAACAATATTGTCTAACCCACCAGCAAATGGTTTCCCCCAGACAGTGGCTACGAGGGACGCAACGGGGAGAGCAATAAAGTGAATTTTATCATTGCGAAATCAAAACGTTCCTTTTTTTCCTATTCCCTATTAAAGTCCGAATGTGGTGTTTGCTGCTGAATGCATTTAGCCTCAATAACTGTGGCAGAGTAAGTAGAAACTTTTGGAGTGATGCAAGCAAAACCTCAATGACTTCCCCCGTCCACCACAGAACCACGATTATAAACATTTCCTGTACCGTGATGAGAAAGCTTAAGCTCACTAATTTTGTAGCCTTTGCAATCTAAAACCCATCTTTCCCTCTCCTTTACATGAATTTACAATGATGCACAAAGTGGAAAAATCAAGTGACACACTATGTACAACAAGAAATGCACTCTGCCATTGAAGTAATAAGTGAGTTATAAATCAGCTATTCCATGCATTTGGATTAGGAATTAATACTGAATTACTGGTAATTAATCTATGCCATTGCAATTTTTCATAAATTTAAATCTGATTATTTGTCTCTTTATTAACAAACATATTTTCTATTTCATTAGCAACTTTGAGTAAGAGTAACATGGTTAAGTTGTTTAATATTGGGTGTAGTGCGTTACGACTCTCGAGCATGCAGAAGGGTGAAAACATTAGGAGCAATTATGAATCTTAGTAAAATGTACTGCTAGAATTCTTACATTAATCGTAGACAATACATCAGAAACTTTCATTTATTTTCCCAGCAGGACACGTGCTGTCACGTAGATAAATTTGTAGACTTAAAAACAAGATAGGCCTGAATGTATAGAAAAAAAATTGTATGATTAATCCATTTAACTTTTCTAGTTCAGCAGGTGTGAGCAGGCTAGATAAGTTTTATTTCCTGACTGAAAAGCAATTCTTTTTTTACTAAAATCTTTCAAATATACACTAATCTCATGGAATAGCTGATTTATAAAATGGAACAAATTTATTAATTTGTTTCATCATCATCATCAATTATCACCTCAATAGCCTCCTCCAGTATATCCTTACTTGTACCAGCAGCAGGTTGCGATTGATTTTCCACCACAACAAAATCATAAGCACCTGACCGTTGGTATAAGTACGCGGTCAGATCTGAAGGAGGCAGGCCGCGATCTTTCTCCATGCTGTACAGCTCCATATCCATCTTGTACTGTTCCCTTTCAGCATGGGATATCTTAAAGTCCAGCAACTTTATCTCCCTCTCAATTTTCTGGGCTTTTATACCAGCAGGCAGATCAGTCTCTTCCCTCTTCCTGCGGCTTCTCCTTGCAGGCGCAGACTGTCGGCTCGTCCCAGGAGCTTGAGGCACCAGAGGGGGGCACACTTCAGGCGCCTCCTGATCCACTGGAAGATGGATTAAATCTTCATTGGTACCAGATGGTTCCGGTATAGAGAAACCATCTAATACCGGAGAGTCATTACCAATTATCTCCAGGATCAGCAGGTCAGACTCGTCATAGAGGCACCTTTTCCCTCCTCCAGTACCAGTCCGTCGCCTGTTGTCCCTCTTTTCCTGGAGGGCAGAAAAAAGTATTTAATTACATTACGTAACAACATTTCATAAATTCTGGCTTTCCAGAAAAGGATACAAAAGAGGCCTACTGTGATTATTAGGATACAATGTCAAAATACAACACACTGTCCATAAAGCCTTAAAGGAGAGTGTGTACACAAGTTTTCAAAACAACTAAGTTAATTATATATCATTAGCACTAGCCTACTAATGAATTATATAGGCCAGCTATACTCCTAATCTCATAATAGAAAGCATCAAAATCTCCATCTATCAATTGAAAAACTATTTTATACAAATTTTCAAATCAGTGGTGGGTCTCTCTTTGTCAACTCACAGTGATGATATTCATAATTAAGTAGCTTAATTTAATAATTATGGTAATGGGAATAATATTCAAATGACAATAAAACAACAATGTGAAGAATTGTACTTACAATCGTTCTCTTCCTCCAATTCTGCCACGTGGTGTCCCGAAGGTACTGCCAATCGCGACTATATATGCCAATAGCCATGGCTTTTTCGGCAATTTCCTTCCATTTATTAATTTTTATGTCGTGCGTCAACACGTTGGAAAATTTCCCAAATAGGATGTCTTTGTCCTCTTTGATGAGTGCCAAAATTCTCATTTTGTCTTCCATTTCGGCAATGAGCTAACGAAACAAAGAACCAGCAAGGAACAAGGAAACAGCACTACAAGAAAGATTTCTTCATCAATGCGATAGTGCCGTGCCGCGCCGCGCCAAAAAAAAAACATGTGCTCTTAATGAGAGTGCGAAATTTATCGAGTATATATCATATTTTAAATATTTAATTGTTCCCTTGATAGTAGACATTTCATAATATTTCAAAATATATTATTTACTACCAAAAAAGTGCCGCGGGCGAAACAAACATTTCTTGTGCACGGTTTCAAGTCGTGCCTGAATTGTAGTTTATATGGCGATTATCAAGAAAGATAAATGGCTGACTTTTTATGTATTTTTAGAAGCTGTAATGATAATCACATTAATGTTTTAATGAATAGTGAATCCTTCATTTGATAATCGCGCATTGAACAGTTCGTGTAAATCGATATTGTACACTATCGAAGTGTACATATACTCGACAGGTGGATTTGACAAATTGTCAAGGTTAAGAAACGGCCTCTATGACAGGCGTAAAGTTTACAATATTTCTCCTGTCACACTTTGACATATTGTCAGATAGAAGTGTCGCGACATATTGACAATTATGTCAAATTGTCACAATTGTCGGACCTGTCGAGTTTTATGAAATAGGCCCCTGGTATAGATCTTTACTCCTACCAAATTTTGTTTCGATTGCTCCAGCCGTTTAGGAGTTGATGGGGGACACACACACAGCCAGACAGACAGACACACATTTGCCCGATCTCATAAGTCTACTTTTTCCTCATTTTTGCAAAATGTGAAAAGTAGGCTAAAAATATGGGTTTGTGGAAACGTGTTGTAAGGAAACGGCAAGGCTCCATTACATCAGATAGGCAAATTAAGTTGTTTCTCCGTCCTCTGGTAATGATGATTCGGGCGGGACATACAGTCATTATTATTTAAAAACGGAGCAAACAGCTAATTTTTTGTTGGCATAAAATTGTTATTATGAGAGCGAGCAGACAAAAATATTACTAAAGGAAAATATAGTCTGTACTCGACCTCTCCAACTCTAATCTGGCTGAAATTCAACAGCAGCAAAACTTCGGCAAATTTTGATGAACCGATAACCGTGAGAGGACGGAATTTGCATATGTCCTTTTGGGGTATATGATCTCTATCGTAGCTGAAACAGATAGCCGTATGTGGTGAGGTGAGCAAAAAAAAGGGATTGTGTGGTTTGAAGAAAGCAATGAGTAAATAAATGTATACGCCATGTTTGTATGTGATATGACCACTAACGCTGTTATCCCAATAAGAATACACCGAAGTCAGTAGCTCATGACATGGATATGGGATTGACGGCAACTTGGTTTGTCTGGACATAGCCTATTCTTATTTCTCCAAACAAAATTCCCACTCCTATATGGGGTCCATCATTCTGACAACTCTTCTCCATTTGACATGGCCATGCACATCATCTTCCGACAACTGATATTCCCTAAGATCTTCCGGCACACAATCCATCCATCCTCTCGTTCTCACTCCCTGTATTTGCATCCTCCTCCCAATGTAGGATTCCTCTCTTCTTTTCACAGGCCCATTCTGTTGAATTCATTTTTCTTGTACCCTTCTGGACATATTACTCTTTGGGAAATAGGAAAACAGGGAAGTAAACATAGGCATGATTGCTGTTTGTTTGAGAATGTTTAACACAAGACTAAGACAAGAATGTGAAATAGTCATTTACTTATGTTTATTAATATTTGAACTTTACATAATTATTATTAAACTTACTTTAAACAATTTTTTTATTTTTATTTCTTAATCACTAATTCTCACCATCACTGAGACTTAATCAATACTATCTTTATACTGTATGAACCCTCATTACTTCACATAACAAATGTAAGAATGATATCAAGAACAACATACCTGAATTTTATATACTTACACAGTATGCACTTACTGATGGTAATATCACAATTTACTGACTTAACAACAAATCTGTTTTTTTTAATGTTCTTTGCACAGTAATTGTCTTGCACGGTCATTTTACAAGATAAAAGTTAGCAACATTACAGAAATTGATAAATGAGAAATTAAATATGACCTAAAGGCCACAAAAAGAATATTACAGACTAAAATTTCAATATAAAAAGGGAATTACAGTTTATGTAAAACTACAAAAATATATCAGTCTCACAAATAACACTTGAATGTGTTTTATATTAGGCAAATCCAAACCCTTCTGAACACTCGTGGATGTCTTGAGGAGGTACGTGCGTAGCTTATCGAATGAATCGTAAACTGGAAGATCCAACTGGTTGAAACTGCAAGCATAACATTAACATAAATGATAAGCAAAAAAACATCCAGAAATATATAAAGTAGAGGAGCTCAACATATGGTCTGCAAAAGCACTTCGTGTAGCCCACTTGATGAGTTTTGATAATGGGCTAAAGTTTTATCATATGATTATTGGAATGATCAGAAAACATAGTAAACAAGAACTTTCTTCGAATAAAATCCTGCTAAAAAAAGGTATTCCACATAAGGGTAAATTTGATATATTAAAACAAATAACTGTTAAAGGTATTTGTGTACACAATCTACCCATAAACCGAATATCTTCAGAATTTTTCATATAATGAATTACAGAACCTGCACACATAAATAATAATAATCTAGGAGAACAAAATATCGGAATTATTCATACTTTTGTGCTTGGTGTGGCGTTTCCATACTTGTAGTAGGCTGTAGGGAAGTTCTAAGCATTACACTTTCCCAAGAAGTTTCTTGGAATTACTGTTGCATTGCTTGGTTAGACAGAGAATGGCTTTCTGCATTCCACTGGAGATTAGATCCAGATCTTGGGGCATTTACAGGAAATGGCCATTTTACACCCAGAAAGTGTTCTGGAAGGATGATTGTGATTTACTGTAAATTAAAAGTTCTTCCTACTGATGACATTTAAAGGCAATTTTATATTTTCTTAGAGGAAATGTCCCTTTCCAAATGTAGAAAAGGGGACAGGATGAATGCTGTGATTTTAAAGAACGAATGCTGTGATTTTAAAGAAAATGTGATGATTATTTTTCTATCTAGAACAGTGGAAAAGTGATGTGTCTGACATGTTTTAAAAGTATACATCAGTTGTCATTACATGGTGTCCACAGAATTTTCAATGTCAATTTTCCTGACAATTTTTCAACAAAATTCCTGACTCGCGAAGTCATCGTAACATCGGACAAAAAGTTTATTGAGCAAATATATATATATATATTATTTGCAGCCTCCACTATCCCCGTATCTGCCCATTATTCATTTAAAATACAAAATAAATTATAATGCAATAATACATAAATCAAAGTACTTAATAATCTTAACTATAGTGATGGGGTCGCCACATCCCTACGCCAACGCCAAAAAAGCGTACAAAAAATAGATCAAAGAGGCTTTTACTATGATGTACTGTAAAAATGGAAACTTACCATAATGTCCAGTGAGTTATTGCTTTTTATCTTTAGAGATTATTTGAACTAGTAACATCAAAATATGGCTCTAAAACACAAAATACTGTATGGTTAATATAAAATTCCTGACTTTCTAATACTTTTTGGCATTTTTTCCTGACTTAAGCCACTTTTTCCTGACTTTTCCTGACCAAAAACAAAATTCCTGACTTTTCCTGCCTGTGGACACCATGCATTATGACTCAACACAAATCTGTACTTAATAAATACGATGGAATATTATGTAAGCTTTAAAAGTTGGTGAAAGGACTCACTGCTCAAAAACAAATGCCCACAAAATATAGCTGCAGTTTGCATTCATTACAGAGTTGCAGGGAAGCCATTTCCTGATAGGGAGTTTGTGAAGAACTTCTCCTGCTGGTCCTCTTCAGTCTTACTACAGCCCATGTATGTGTGTCTGTTGAATAGACTGATCCTCGTAAGAAACATGCGAGTGCGACCACACATATTACACAGAAGAGATGGAGGAGAGTGTGGTTGAGTTTGATGGGATTTTATAAATTGAAGTTTGGCTTCTTCATCCCTCCGACAAAATGATCAGTAGCAGCAGCCAAAGTGGTCGATTTATGGGAGTATCCTCCCAGTTTTGTGGGTTTATTCCCTATGCGTTCAGCTTCAATGATATTATCATTGCCTTATCCATAACTGCAGTGTTGGGAAAAGGGATCAAGTCTTTTGATGTCCTTCCGGTAGAGGGGCCAAATTTCGCAGCCATACAGTAGCATGAAGATAACTCCTTGGTATATCATAAGCTTCATACAAACTGTTTTTGAAGTCCTAATGTCAGTGTACCTGTTCACAGGTACAGATCTTGGACAGGATGCTACCAATGCAGGAAAAATTATCTACGTTTTCCATGTTGAATCGGAGATTAGTTTTTTAAACTCTGGAAAAGGTGGCCAAGGGACAGGTTGTGCAAGTATCTTGGTCTCCTGAGCACTGATGGTTAGACTAAAACGATCATTGGTACTCTTGAAATAGTTGATAGACTATTGTAGCCCTTCTGGTGTGTGAGTAGACAATGCAGTGTCATCAGTGTACTGGATTCACTTTACCCTCGTTACATTAATCTTTGGGAACATAGTTTAGCTAGATCAAAGAGTCTTCCATCGAAACGGTATTTGATCTCCTTGCCTGTGGTGTTAGCAGATGTTCCATACAGCTTGGCAGCCAAGTAAAGAGCAAATAGGGTTGGAGCAAGCACACAACCCCGCTTCAATCCGTGAGTGAATGGGAAGGCATCTGAAATGCTGTTTTGATCGAGAACCCTCCCAGACAAGCCATAATGGAGCACCTGGACCTGATCTACAAAATGTCTCAGCACTACCCACATAGCAATTCTGGGATAGAATCGAAGACTTTCTCTACGACATAAAATACTAAAAGGGATGGCTTTTGCTGCTCTCGGCACTTTTCTTAAAATTGCCTTGCACAAAAGTTCATATCTGTTGAGCCTTCAAATCTTCCTTAATCTCATTTCTCAGATCACCTTTAAATTGTTCAATATTAGCTGGATCTCCAAGGTTTAAGTTGTTTAACCCTTTTGATGCCAAGCTATTAATGGGTGGATATGCTAAGAATGCCAAGCCAAGTTTAGTGAAATTACAAGGGTTTGATAAAAATTATCTCCTATTGATAATTATCAAGATAGAATGTTGATTTTTTTTATTGCAAAAATACTTTAAAAAATATTTAAACAAATAAATGAAATTCAAAATTTTTGATAAAATGTACACAGTCACTACACTCGAATTAATATATTTTGTTATATACATGTTATTACTTATGGAATGCTACATATATGATCCAAATTTGGAGTAGTTCTATCAAATAGTTTTCGAATACGATCAGTTTCTACAAAGACATGCGTATATAGTAGTCTTCGCATTGCTCAATGTTATTTTACTTGCTACATTTGTGGTAAGCTCTTCCCCATCACTGGTTCAGGTGTAACTTGATTTATCATTGGAATCTGAACCTGGTGAATCACTGTCGATTTTTTCAGCGTAAATCCTACCTGTTTCGAAAGTATTCCTGTGTCTCGGCCTTGGCGTTCCTCTCGCGCGGGCTGCGGACACAGCGGAATAAATTTTTTACTGTCGTCATCAGAATAAAAGTCGTCGTCATCAGTCGAAAATTCACTCAGCGTTAAAACATTAGTTATTTCCTCTTCGTTCAAAGAGCTAGCCATATTTATCACCTAGTAACGTAATTAGCTCCAAGCAAGAACATAAACAATCACGACTTCAAAAGATAAAACACACGCCAAGCCAGCTGACTACAGCATGCTCAAAGAGTGCTTATTATTAATTCAATTGTTCACGGAACTTAAACACATCGATATATACAGAGTGAGAATGATTCCTGCGTTGTATTGGTTACAAGAGCAAAATCGCTGCGTTACTGGAAACAACGCTTAAATGTTTAGAAAAACGGGGCCGATAGATCGGCCCGTGGCACTTTTAGCAGAGGCTTCCTGGACTGATAGATCGGCCCGCTGGCACTATAAGGGTTAACTGGGATCTAACTTCCTCTAATTCTGAAACTTTATTTTCCCTGTCCGCATTTATGTCTAGCCTTAGTTGGTTCTTTACCGAAACAGCTAAGATACCATTATCAGATTTACCTTTGACTTCTGACAGATTCGCGACATTGGTTTGTTGTACAATACCCATACGCTTAAATAAGTCTTTCCTTACATTAGCGATATCCTTATTTAGGCTTATTTCTAAAATAGCAATATTCTTATCAATCTTAGATTATAAAAATTTTCCATTTTCCTCATGCAAATCGACTTTCAAAATGTCAATGTTACTAGACACAATTTCCTTAAAATATCAATGTTACTAAACACAATTTCCTTAAAATCCATCTCTATTACACCTATTAATACAGCTCTTTTAGTCTGTACCTCTGTTTGTAAGGACTCTACTGTGTTTTACAGTTCTTATATACTGGAATCTAACTTCGCATTGTGTAGTTGTACCTGATCCAGATTAGCCTGCACTCTATTAGTGTTCTTGCTAACCTCTTCTCTCAAAGTATCTAGAACAGCATTATTCTCTTCCTAAGCTTTATCTAATGTGTCTTTGACCTCTACTTGCAACTTGGTGATTTTACAGTTTCCTTTTGGTGCTGTTCTAAGTTTTTCTTCACATCTGTCTGTAATTGAGTGACATCTCGTTCTAATTTATTCATACTACCCTCAGCTCGTGTGAATCACTCTGTAGCTTAGTTATTCTAGCATTAAATTGTTCAGTGTCCTCTGTCAGCTGTCCTACACTCTCCTGTAGTTTGGTTGTGTTTTCATTTACCTCTGCTGAGTCAGTTTTTAACTCTTTTATACTTTTCGTAACTAGCGTAGAACTACTCTGTAATTGTGTTAGTGAAGTCTGTATGGCCTTTATACTATTATCATGCACAACTGGCATTTGACCCATCTCAATTTTGAGACTCTTTCCTTACCATTTCAACATTTTTCTTTCCGTCAGTTTCCATGAGGTTGAAATTGCGATGGGTGCAAACCGTCTAACTCTTTAGTTAGGCTTGCCTGACCCTCCTGTATCACCTTAAACATTTTATGGATAGCCTTCATATCTCCTGACGACATAATAAAATCACTTGATGACAAGCTAGGGAACACATGCAAATGAGAAAATTGGAAAAACCATTAGTAACCATTTTCGATAATAGGAGATTTTTATGCTCTAAAACCATACTAAAATATTATCCTCAGACCTATAACTGTATCATAAACCTAACATTTAACTCGTCGTAAGTAATTTTGATTTATATTCATTATACCATCCATTACATTTAATAAAACACTGAATTTATTTATAATTTTGCCATGACATGACCTATAAATAGTCATCAGCCGATTAAATTCAAATATGATCTAATCCATGAATTATGATTCTGACTTAATAACCCAATCAACCTCTCTCAGGTTATCTGATCCAGTCATTTCCAAAAACAACAACATTCAAAACAAACAAACAAACAAACAAACAAAAACTTGGCTCAAATTACCTACGCTGGTACTCCAAAATATCGTAGCCAAGACATTGGGATGCCAATAAATGGATATGTGCCCTTCTGCCATAAAAATTATTTGCCAGTATCCAATATGAGCAGGATCGCAGAATCCTCATGATCCCCGGCTAGAAAAACCACTGAAAGAAATGCCTGGCAAATAGGGTGAAAGGAATCTATTCTACAGTTGTACTATGGTTCTATACTATAGGGAAAGTAACAAATTCTATAATGAGAGTGAGAAACTTGCGCTTCTCGGAGTGTGTAGGGTGGAAAGAAAGGTATTGGGAGACTATAAATACTCCCATAATACAACTTCTATCTAATTACTGTAATATAAATATAAAACTCTGATAGACAATTAGTCGAAAAAAGACATCGGAAAGAGCTAATGGATGTCGCAGCCATACCAGAGGAAGCCTTTGGAAGAGACCATAGGGCATTTGTAGCTAAACTTCAAGTAGGAAAGGTCATGAGATTACCAGAAAAAAGGGAAAGAAAGATTAAGGTCTGGAGACTAAAGGAAAAGGAGGTTGAAGAAGAGTTTAAGAAAGAATTGCAAGAACAGATACCAAGGACGGATATTACCCATGTGGAACAAGAATGGAAAAAGTTTAAGAGTGCATTTGTAAACAGTGCAGAGAAAACATGTGGTAGAACATTAGGAAAGATACGTGAAAAGGCAACAAAAGGGTGGAATGATCGAGTGAAAGAAAAGGTAAGAGAGAAGAAGAAAATTTGGAAGGAATGAAAAACAAAAAAGACTGAAGAATCTAGAGCAAAATATATAGAAGCAAACAGAGATTGCAAGATAGTAATTGCAGAGGAAAAGAAGAAAAGCTGGGAAGAATTCACCCAGGAAATAGGGGAGGATTTAAATTGTGGGAAAAATATGCTATTTGGAATTATAAGAAGTAGAAGGAATGAAAAGGTGAACCCTGGCTTCGTGAAAAACAAAACAAGAAGAGATAACGGACAGATAGAAAGAATATTTCAGCAAGCTGTTGAAGGTGTGACGTCAGGCATGCAGAGAAGTTACGCAAACATCCAAAACGGTGGAGGAAAAAATAGAAGAAGAACCAGACATTACTATGGCAGAAGTGGAATGGGCAGTTAGGAAGATGAAGATGGGGAAAGCTGCGGGAATCGACGAAGTGGCAATAGAAATGATCAAGGTGGCAGGACCAGTGGGACTGCAGTAGACATACAGACTTCTCAGAAGAGTGTTGAGAGAGAAGAAAGTTCCTGAAGACTGGAAAAAGGGAATAATATTGCCAATATTCAAGAAAGGAGACAGAAAGGTGTGTGGTAACTACCAAGGAATCACCATCATCTCGCATGTTGCCAAAGTAATGGAAAGAATCCTACAAAAAAGAATTAGAGTAAAGGTAGAAAGCCAAATAGAGGAGGAGCAGTTTGGATAAATTGAGAGGGGGCAGGTCAACAGTGGAACCCATTTTCATTCTGAGACAGAACATTGAAAAGAGTTGGGAATATGGGAAGGATATGGTAATGACTTTTATTGATCTAGAAAAGGCCTATGCTAGCATCCCTAGAACAAAATTTTGGGAAAGCTTAACAAATAGGGGGATAGGCAAGGAACTGAGACACATGATAAATGGAATGTGCATGGATTGCTACAGTAGTGTGGAGACTAGTCGGGTCATCGGAATGGTTTAAAATTGACACTGGACTAAAGCAAGGAAGTGTGTTGTCACCATTATTGTTCTTAATGGTGATGGATGACATCATGAAGGCAGCAATGAAAGACTATAGTAGGGCAAAGATGAAGGTAATGTTGTTTGCAGACAATGTTGTGATCTGGGGAGAGGATGAGATGGAGGTACAAGAACAGTTAAGACATAATAAATGAAAAGATTGAGCAATGGGGATTGAAGATAAATGTGGAGAAGAGTAAAACAGTGGTGATGAGTAGAGGTAAGAAAGAAGGAAAAGGAGTAATCAAAGTCGGAGATAAGGAATTGGAAGTGGTGGAACACTTCAAATACTTAGGAAGTGAACTGACTGAAGATGGAAGACTAGATTTGGAAATTAGCAGAAGAATACGACTCAGGAGTGCTTTCTACCAACAGGTACGGAGACTAGTATGGAACAAGGATATACCAATTAAGGCTAAAGAAGTTATGTACAAAGCATATTATGTTCCTCTAATGACATATGCAGCAGAAACTTGGACAATGACTAAGAGGGATGAAAGCAGAGTACAGGCAGCTGAGATGAGATTCTTGAGAAATTTGGTCCAGAAAACGAGGAGAGACAGAGTGAGAAATGAAGATATACGGAAAGAACTGGGAGTACAGACACTAAATGACAAACTGGAGCAAAACAGATTGAGATGGCTTGGACATGTCAAACGGATAAATGAAGTAAGGCTAAGATATACGGAAAGAACTGGGAGTACAGACACTAAATGACAAACTGGAGCAAAACAGATTGAGATGGTTTGGACATGTCAAACGGATAAATGAAGTAAGGCTATGTTGGATGACAGGGAAGAGAGGACAAGGAAGACCAAGAATGCGTTGGATGGACTCGGTGAAGAATAGCATTAGAAAACGGAACCTGGATTGGAACACTGTGTCAGAAGAGGAATGGTGGAACGACAGAACAAAGTGGAGAGGAACCATATTTGCCCCCACCCAGTGTCAGCTGTAAAAGGGGAAATGAAGATGATGATGATGAAATCAAAATGTCGAATTTATAAAAAGTGTATGGCGGACAAACGAACCCCTCGTGTCTGACGGTTTATTTCTAGAGACAATAATCTTAATTGAACTATGAACCCTCCCGTTCATTGACGAAGATAACAATAAATAAAAACAAGTGTTTCCATGAAGAACTATACAGCCTATTTTCATACTGTATATCCTACTTATGTTAATTGCCTCTATCAATATACAAAATTTCAGTTTGATTGCTGTAATAGATTCGTAGATATGGAGAACCGCCTAAATATTTCGGATGGTCACCATGTTCGATTCTTAGTCTTAGAGTTATGTACTATTACATGAAGATTATTGTGTAGTTGCAGTATTCAAACTTCAATCGCATGATTAGGACACAAGAAATAAAAAAGAGATTTTAAAATCCGCACAGCTGCCATTTGTGGATATGATAACAATTGAAATGAATAAGATGCCAGTGAATTAAAACGTGTATAAGCATTTACCGTACCAAGTTCTACTGCAGTCGGATGGGTAAATCGCGAGAAACGTCCATTTAAATATTTATATTTCATGTCACCGCCATGTTGGATTTGTGCTCACCAGGGTACTGAAAGTCCCACAGGTCAAATAATGTTCATAGCCTCTATCAACATACAAAATTTCAATTTGATTGCTGTTATAGATTAATAGATATTGAGAACCGTCTAAATATTTCGGATGGTCGCCATTATGGATCTTTATAGCCTATACAGTGTGGTCCACCAGCCCATTATTTTTTTTGGAGAAAGGCATCCCAACTAACGCGTATATCATAGTCATCCTAAAAACATTAGTACTTGCTCCTTTACGGCCTAGTCGAAATCATTGGCAGCAGTGTTATTTCAATGTCATCAACTATAACGAATGTGTAAATCGACACATCCGAACTACACTGCCTTATGAAGGACATGAAGTGTCTATGAGGACTACAAATAGACTCAATACGTGACAGTATCCCACCACGGCTCACGGTAGCTAAGATGGTTAAATCGTGCTTCTCTACTCTAACGTCAACCATGCGGCAATGTAGCAGGTTCGATCCCAAGGCAAATAGGTTGTTGTTTTTTCGCTTAATGCCGTTTACAGTAGCTGCACTACGGACACATATCTACCTGTTCCAATGAATGCATTTTTATTTGGTCCTGAAAAGGACCGTTTTTATTTGATATCGTGAGCTGCCGTATGGCCAGTATCGTCCCCCACCAAGTGTACTCAAGGTCAGGTCACTCCGCTGAGTGAGTCTCGATAATACTGGAACTACTTTTATGTTCGACCATGACCATTTATGTCAGAAAACTGTACCATAATGATGGTCATTATTACACGATTTTTCATTATGAAACAGTTTCTCCCACCTATCACAGCTCAAGAAACAATTGTTTGACCAATTAGATAATGGTATCATCGCACCTGCGTGGAGTTCCAAGGCCTTCTAATTTAAATTTCACTGCGTTGCCTAGTGTCATAGTGGGGTAATCGAGCAGGCCATGGTCAAATACAAAGCATTCTCTACGCTCTGTTCAGTACATAAAACTGGCGAAATCTCTACAGATATTTATGAAAATAGTTATAATAACTATCGTCGAACATAAACAGTCGTATGCAACTGCCTATAATGGTAATTAAGACACTCGTATGGAAATTATAAAACTCACATACGCTCGTTTTATAAACATACTCGTGTCATAATTATTGCCATTATAGGCTCGTTGCATAATGTACTATTATGTTCGACCATGCCGAAATATAAATATGATATGCTAGAAAACTGCATCTTAAAGAGGCTCATTATAGTTCAAGTTTCATTATGATAGAGGTTCTCCAAAAATCAGAGCTCAAGATTTTCATTAAGATACCGCATGTCTGACCAATTAGCTAAGGATCGCATCGCACATGCACTGACTTCCATGGCTCCTATTTTACATTTCACTGCCTGCGAAGTGTCATAGTGGCGTATTCGAGGAGGCCATGCAAGAATACAAGCGTCCAATTCCAATGCGCACTGTTCAGTAAACGAAACTCGACAGTTATTTATGAATATTTAATTTCCTGCTGAATTAACTCTCAGGTAGGATTATTTTTGTGCAAACAAAATAACGTGTGTTGGCCTGCTTGTGGAATTGATTATCAAATCTTTATACTCTACTCGAAGCCAACCTAAATCATCTAGGAAGTGGTTTCCCGTGGCATCCCACTTCTCACTTTCTATCCTTGTAGTGTATTCTGCACCACCTGTAGTGTAAGCAACCGTGGCTGAAAGGGTATCGCGTTGGACTGCGGATTGAAGGATTCGAGGTTCGATACTTAGTAGAGGGAGAATATTTATAATTTGTTTTCGGTACGTTTTATTGTCTGTGTCAACAACTTTACCAATGTCTTACTACAGAAATGATACAAGAGGTCACAGTTAATTATTGAGGACACAAGTAATATAGCGAGCAGATGCATTTTCAGGTTGGATTCCATGAATGTTACGTAGTGTTCGAATTCGGTATTACACCAAACATCTTAATATGTACACGTCAAATAGAGTTTTCTTCTTCTTGCTAGAATTTAATGACAAAATATAATTTTTTTGTCGGTTTACCCTCCAGGGTTAGCTTTTCCCTCGGACTCACTGAGGGATCGCACCTTTACCGCCTGAGCTTGAAACATAGGACGGGAATACAACTTGGGAGGTGGGACAAGCACCTCGACCAGGCAGCCTCACCTGCAAAGCGAACAGGGGCCTTATGATGGATGGGAAGGGATGGGAAGATTGGGTGGGATAGGCAAGGAGGAGGGAATGAGGCTGCCGTGGCCTTACGTTAGGTAGCATCCCGGCATTTGCCTGGAGACGAAGTGGGAAACCATGGAAAACCACTTCAAGGATGGCTGAAGGGGAAATCGAACCCTCTATGCTCATTTGGATCACCCGTGGCTGAGTAGACCCCGAACAAAATAATACCACGGTAAATTTTAAGGAATACGTATACTTCGATGCCACTGGCGATCCGAATCTTGTTTCATTAGAGGGGCTAGAACATCGCGGTCATTTAACCCAGTGTACTTGGGTGTGTGTAGAATTCCTCTGATAACCTGTCTTATAGCGGTGTCTGTATAATGTATGTATTAGCAATTAAGGTGAGGATGGGGAAGGAGGCGGCCGGGGCCTTAAGTTAGAAACCGTCCCGGCAATAGCCTGTAGCAGAAGTGGGAAACCACAGAGAACCACTTCCAGGGTGGCTGAGGTGGGAATCAAACCCACCTCTTCTCAGATTTGCTTCACGAAGCTGAGTGTATGCAATTTCAGCCCTCAGACCAGTATTGAATTTCTTGGCAGAACTGGGAATAGAACCTGGACCTCCGGAGCGACACGTCGACATGTTATGTTAATATCCATGACCGTTCTTTAATTTTCTGCCATTACAGGTCACGTGGCAAAAGCTATCAATTCGGTCGTATTCTCTTTATAAATCAGCAAAATTCAACCCACTCTTCACAAAAATACATCGTAAGGGAATTAATGTGGCAATCTAGTTACATCCCTATTAAAATGGAGCGTGGGCTATCATTCAAAAGAGTATGCCTACCACTGGATTCGATGCACTATTCCACCCATTCTCGCCTGCCATCTACGCCGTGTCTTAACCTAATCAGCCACCAATGCATGGTAGACAGCGCGCGCTGCACTTGTAGTTGTTACTGTAGCCGTCCCACCTCAAACGTTTAAGTTCATCTCAAAGTCTGCTATCACGGTTTATGGTGTTGATTTAACTTTCTACTATTACAGATCACGTGGTGTAAGCTATTAATTCGATCGTATTACGTGTATGTGAGTTATTTCAAGGAGGAATACGTCATACGTTAGTAGAATGGGCCATAGTATTTGGCGGGGAAAAGTATAAGGTCGGTTTTTCTTTGCTAGACCCATGACCCAATTACATTGCTGTCACACAGTCAGAGGGCAGAGCAATATCGACCATCAGGAGAAATGCAGTGTTAGTTGGGTTTCATAAAACTAAATAATAAGGGGCGGGTGGACCACACTGTATGTAGGCCATAGAGTTATGTATTGTTAGATGACGATTATTGTGTAGGTTCATTATTCAAACGGTCACTTAGATCGCATGATTAATACACAAGAAACAATAACTTAATTTTAAAATTTCGCAAAGCCGCCATCTTGAGGTTATGAAAACAACTGAACTAAATTAGATGCCAGTGCATTACAACGTGTATAAACATTTAATGTACCATATTTCATTGCAATCAGATGGTTAAATCTCGAGGAATCTCTCTTAAAATGTTTCATATTCGCTTGGCAGCCATGTTCGTTTTGTAGTATACAGGTTTTTAAAAGTTACATAGATGAAATTGTAGTGATGCCCTTTATCACCGTACAAAATATCAGGGTGATATCAGTAATAGTTTCGGAGATATAGAATGTCGGTGAAATATTTCGCACAGCCGCCATCTTGAGGGTATGTGATCAATTAAACTAAATTAGATGCCATTGCATTACAATGTGTATAAACAAATTCTGCACCAAGTTTCAATGCGATTGGAAGGTTAAATTGTGAGAAAAGTCTATTTATAAGTATCAACTTTGCCTGGCCGCCATGTTTGTTTTGTAGTTAACAGGTTTTTGAAAGTCACATAGATGAACTTCTAGTAGTGCCCTTTATCACCGTACAATATTTGAGGGTGATATCAGTAATAGTTTCGGAGGCATTGAATGCTGGTGAAATATTTCGCACAGTGCCATGTTGGATTGGTCGGACGTAATAAATTTTAAAGGCCACGGTCGGGGTCGGCCGACGTGGTGCTACACCCTCACAGAGTCATTGAAATCGCTCCAGCCGTTTAGATTTTACTAGGGGATACACACACACACGGAGAATAGGTGATCTCATAACCCTATTTTTAGCCTACTTTCGATTTTTGCAAAAATGAAAGTATACTTATGAGATATACACAGGGCCAAAAATTGTGTCTGCCTGTGTGTGAGTGTGTGTGTGTGTGTGAGATTTGGTATGTCTGTCCGCCCCTATCAATTCCAACACGGGGAGACCGAATTGAACGAAATTTGGAACAGTGGTAACACTAGCAAAGGGCACCTCAGTGTCATGTTTTATATCGCCGCCATCTTGACGGAAACGTAATGGGGGCCACCCAAATGTTGAAAGCTTAAAACAAATTACGACTAACCTAATCATCTGATCTTTACCAAATTTTTCCACAGCATACCTTCATGTGGAAGGTCATCTGCCGAATAGTTTGCAGATGGCGGCCATGTATGTGTGAAAATCGATCTCTCCTATCAATTCAAACACAACGAAATCAAATCAAACCACCTTTGGTACAGAGGTAGCACTAGCAAGGGACAACTCAGTGTCATGTTGTGTATTTCCACCATCATAACAAAATAGAAATGGTGCCCACCCAAATGTTCAGAGCTTAAATCAAATTACGACTAACCTGATCATCTGATCACTACCAAATTTAGCAACAATATACCTTAATAGGGGAGGAGTCTTTTGCCCATACTACAAGGTCCTCAGCCAAATAGTTTCAAGATGGTGGATGTATGAATAATGCAAGTATTATAGCCAAACAGTAACTTACCGTTCAACAAGGCCTGGCCTTACCAAATACGCTCATCGTACATAGGGAGGTTTAAACTGTCCTCAAGGAGGTGACCGGCAGGATATTAGCATTTTAAAATAGAATATGTAACTGCAGTAGTGACGAATAGTTCAGGCTGACCGTGCAATATCTTGCTTCACCGTGCCGTCCCGTTGGATCAAAACTGCCGTTACTGTTAAATCATAAATCCATATATTTACGTAACTACGTAAGTTTATATCCTCTTAGGAATATACGGAACAGAATAATACATAATATTTAGTATCAAATGGCTTATAGAAACGGCAGAGAACGCTAATGAAATCGTTGATTGCAAGACATAATATCATGGAGTTATACTAAACCAGTTTTTAACCAAGTGTTAAGGGAAGGCATGTTTGGCGTACTGGTAGCGACCTGGACTCATAGTCTAGATGTTCGTGGATCAAATCCCGCTAGGTTAATTTTTTTTTTACTTTGTTTATTTTGTATTTAATGATTTATAACTACTCATCTTAAAATAATTCCCTGATTATTCCCCGATTTTTCCAGGATTAATTAGAGAATTCCCTGAGTAATGACTGCTACACATTCACCCGGGAACAGGAAGTGTGATGAAATGCATGCTATTTTTGGGTTGGTTGCGCTCTCCAGGAACAGGAAACAAAATGTAGTCCAGGAAAGCAAAATGGAAAATAGGATTAAGTTTTTATGTTTCCTGTTCTCGGAAATTCCAGGAGCCAACCAGATGTGAGCAATGGTGGCACAAGGGAAACAGTTGTGAAAATAAATTTATTTGAATACAATACTATACCGTAAGTGAACTTATTGTCCAGTAAAATAAGCAAGGTTTATTAAGTCATGCTGCCTTCACTACGGTCATCATCATCATCATCTTGTACAGTTTCCAGCCCCAGGCTGGGTCTGTTTGGAACATAAGCCTCGCCACTTAGTTCTTTCTTCCCACCACCTCTCCGCTGTCACTCTGGTCCAGTCCTCGCCTCTCTTCTTGACACATTCCTCCACTCCTTTCAGCCATCTATCTCTTGGTCTTCCCCTTGGTCGTTTCTTCTGCATCTGCATCTCATGTATCCTCTTGGGAATCTTCTTCTCATCCATTCTCTTTAAGTGTCCATACCACCTCAGTCTTGATGTCTCAATCCTACCTTGCAAGGGCTCCTCTTTCACCATTTCCCTAACCTTTTCATTCCTCACCCTGTCTCTTCTTGTTATTCCGATCCTACTTCGCAGGAACTTCATTTCACCTGCCTGTATTCTGCTTATGTCTCTTTTCTTCATTGTCCACGTTTCTGAAGCATAGGTCAGTATCGGGATATAGTAGATTCTGTATAACACTTCCTTGCTTTTTTGTGGGACATCTTTATTCCACACTAAGCTCCTAATGCTTCTCAGAAATGCTTCTGCCTGTCTGCCACGTTCCGTAATCTCTTTGTCATTTCTCCCATTTTCCTCCACTATACTTCCCAAGTACTTGAGACTTTCCACCTTCTTCAGCTGTCCACCTCCAAGTGTTATCCCACTCATTGGTCTGTCCTTTTTCCTGGTCGTTAACAGGATCTCACATTTACTGATGTTGAACTTCCATCCGTACTCTCCCACTGTTTCTTCCCAAGCCTTCAGTTGCTCCTGAATTTCCTCCTCCTTGTTTCCCCAGACCATGAGATCATCTGCAAACACCATTGCTTTCATCTTATCTTCTCCTATCTTTCCTGCTACCCGTGTCATTACCTCGTCCATAACCACAATAAAGAGAAGGGGTGACAGCGCACTACCCTGTTTCAGGCCACTCATTTGTCTGAACCAGTCTGTTCTTTCCCCTCCAACTTTCACACAACTCACACTTCCACAATACATCTCCTTCACTCTGCCTACAGTCTCTTTTTCTCACGCTGTTCTTCACTGGATCGATCCACCTTGTTCTAGGTCTTCCCCTTGCTCTCTTACCCTTGCACTTGGCCTCCAGCATCTGTCTTGGAATTCTATTTTCCTCCATCCTCTTTACATGTCCAAACCACCTTAGTTTATTCTTCTCAATTCTCTCATTTAGTTTTCCCATCCCATCTTCCTTCCTAATATCTTCATTCCTCACTCTGTCTTTCCTCGTCTTACCTATCATACTTCTTAGGAATTTCATTTCACTGGCTTGGATTCTACTCTCTTGCCTGCTCGTCAGGGTCCAAGTCTCAGCTGCATAAGTTAATATGGGTACATAGTACATTTTATACATTACCTCCTTGCTTTTCCTTGGTACTTCCTTATCCCAAACAAGTATTCTTACACTTTGTTAGAATGCATTGCTCTGCTGTACCCTCCTGCCAATCTCCATGTCCAACCTACCAGTTTGCATCAATTCACTTCCTAGGTATTTGAACGTGTCCACAATTTCCAAACTCTGACTTCCAATTTTCACAGTGCCCTTTCCTTGTCTTTCCCCTCTTGTCATCACCATGGTCTTGCTTTTCTCTATACTGATTTTCAGGCCATACTTCTGAATATTTTCGTTCAGTGCATCTAGTTGTTTTTGCACTTCTTCGGTGTTCCTTCCCCAGACCACAATATCGTCTGCAAATAATAGTAACTTCATTTCTTTATGCCCATATGCTTCCTTTGTTTCCTTTACAATTTCATCCATTACCATTATGAATAAAAGAGGTGACAGCACACTCCCCTGTCTTAGTCCAGTCTTGTTCTTAAACCAATCTGTCTTTCCAACTGGGGTCAGTACCCTGCTAACACAGTTGTTGTACATTGCTTGCACCATTTCCAACATTTCTCTTCCCAGTCTCTTCTTAACCATGGTTTCCCATACCTTCTCTCTGGGGACACTATCATATGCCTTTTCTAGATCTATGAAAGTCATGATCAAATCCTCTCCATATTCCCAGTTCTTTTCCATCACCTGCCTCAAGCTAAAGATTGGGTCCAATGTGGATCTTCCACTCCTGAAGCCATACTGTTCCTCTTGCAACTCTCCTTCCACCTTTCTTCTCATTCTTCTTTCTAATATCCTTTCCAGTATTTTTACTATCTGTGATATGAGGGTGATCCCTCTATAGTTTTCACACAACTTCTTGTTCCCCTTCTTCAACACTGGTATTATTAGCCCTTTCTCCCAGTCTTCTGGTACACATTTCCATTTCCACACACACTTTAACAGTCGATACAACCATTGCATACCAACAGGTCCAGCAGCCTTTATCATTTCTACACAGATTTCATCCACCCCTGTTGCTTTTCCCATCTTCATTTTCTGTACTGCTAATTCCACCTCCAGCATTGTTATATCATCTTCTGTTATAGAGTCGTCAGGCTGTGTCACTTCGATCTCACCAGTACAATTGCTCACATTCAATAGCTTATCGAAATACTCCTTCCATCGTCCCTTTATCTCTTCTGGGTGTGTTAACAACTCTCCATCTTCCTTTTTCACCAGCTTTGTCGTTGCTCCTTATTATTGTTTATATATGTTGTTGAGGCAACTTTAAGGGAAGCAAACCTATATGCCGTGGTTTTCTGTAAGAGGCCAAATGTGGTTAAATGGAGTTGTGAAGATTTGGTAAAAGGTATTATGTTCCAAAGAGAAGTAAGTGGATTATTATATATTTCTGGGGTGCATGTGTATCTGCCTGGTGCATGCTATTTATTAACTTATTGTCACCACCGTGATTGGCTCACGTAGTTGGGAGGCTTTCATCTTGCTGTGTGGATAAAGCTTTTAAATATTCGTTTCTGGTTTTAAAATTTAATCTTTCACTTTATCCACGTTTAGTTTGCCTAATAGAGGTCTGTGTAAATTATGTAAAGCTTTTATTTTATTCGAGTCGGGGTTCGTATTTGTTGGCATTGCGTTCGTCTTCTGTTTTTGGTAATCGGTTGTTGTGTTCTGGATAACTTTGTTATGATTGTCAGCTGTTAGATGACAAATGTAAATCGAGGCTCGATGTTTAAAAAGGTTTGACGAATTGAGATCTAGTTCCGAGTTTGCTCAGGTTAAGAAAGGAAATATCCAAGATTTAATATATTTAGTGTCTTATGACATTACCTATTGATTGACGGGTATTAAATATTATTGAAGATTGTTTTCCGACTTTAACTGAAAGTTGTATAATTAAGCTTATGCGGAATTTTGTTGGTTAGGCCTCCTTCCTTATGTTATCGAGTCAACTGATAATAATTTAATGTGAATTAATATTTTGGCCTAAGAGAAATATTTTGGGAGCCAATGCAAGTAAGTTATATCCTAGGTCAGGTACCACACCTTTTCTTTTATTTACACTGCATGTAATTGTTTATTGTATATTTATTGTAAAATTTGTTTTATGAATAGAAGTGTCATTTTAAAATATGAATCGTGTGTATCATTTCTGGGTCTGGGATTCTGTAGACAGCTCCCAAGGTAGACACCTCGGGTTGTGGTTGAAAATGGCCCAGTCGCTTCCCTTCCACAGTTCGTATTTGTTGTTGTTGTTGTCGTCGTGTGAGTGTATCAGCCAGATAAGTCTCCATTAACATTTAGCAAGTTTTCGAAGTATTCCTGCCATCTTCCCAGTGCTTCCTTGGTAGAGCAGACGCAAGAAGAGCTTGCCGACACTCAACGATGCGCAAAGACCAATATCAATCGGCGTATTTTAATGCTCATTGCGGGGCCCCCGAATGCTGATTACCGGGCTCATTGCTCACTCCATTCTTCAACAATGCGGCTCGCTCCGAGACGCGGTCTACAGCTGTAAACCAAGCATAGAGTGCAGGAGGCATCATTCGTGTGTGTGTGTATTATTACTATTTTATGTATATTACGTAGCTGAAAGTGCGTTTGTTGAATACCTCAAGCCTCGAAAATTGTGTATAATATTCAGTGTACTTAGCAATGCCACCGTTTCGCTCTAAATTAGGGAGTGCCAAAACTTTACACAGTCAAACTAGGGAAGTTATTTATAATGTGTAGGAATTCATGAAAAATGGAACACATCTCGCTGGGAACATATGTGCAATTCAAAATAAAGTGGCTGAAGCAATAGGTGTGTCGGAAAGGTCGGTGCGGAATGTAATACAAGGCGCCAAAAGAATTGAAAGTAGTGAGGTGGATTCATTTTTAACGCCTGGAAAGAGAATACCAAAATCTGTCAAGAAGTGCAAGTTAGACGATTTTGATAAATGCGTGGTCAGGCATACGATTCATAATTATCACAATACCGAAGTCGAGAGGCCAACGCTGAAAAAGATCCGTAGGAAACTGGCTGAGGATATAAACTTTAAACGTGGTGTACGAACATTAAGCAAGCCTAGGCTTTAGATGGAGGAAGACAGAAGACATGCATAGAATACTTCCGGAGAAGCCTGACATAAGGCTCCTACGTATGCAGTACTTACAGAGCATATACTCTGTGAGCTGCCTGAATAGGATTGACATTTCGCCGGAAATTTCACGTCAGTCATCACCCCTCTGCCTCTCGACCAATCCATGTTCGCATAGTTCATGTCATAATACCCTGCGTTGCAATATTCCAGCCCACGTGCTTCAGTGCCTGGTCAGCTGTATCTCTGGCTTGTACAGTTTGGCAACCACGTTCTCAGACCACATGGCGAGGCGAGAACTGTTAATCCCATTCAGGCAGCTCACAGAGTATAAGGAGGTACCGACAACAGGGTAGGCCTATTGTTTACACTGATGAGACATATTTGCATAGTTCGCACACTAAGCCAAGTGCTTGGAGTGACTGTTCTCTTCATGGACTAAAGTCACCCATCTCGAAAGGGCAAAGATTAATAGTGGTACATGCCGGTTCAGATGCAGGTTTCGTTCCAAATGCTTTGTTGGTTTTCAAATTCATCCAAACAGGAGACTATCAGGATGAGATGAACTATAGAAATTATGAAAAATATCTGACAGAGAAATTAATTCCCAATTTGCCAACCAATTCTGTAGTCGTGATTGACAATGCCTCGTACCATAATGGCCAATGTGAGCGCGCACCAACATCATCTTCCCGAAAAACGGTTATGCAGGATTTGTTGACCAATAAGGGTATTCCATTTCTACAGAGATGATAAAACCTCAACTGTACGCTTTGATTAAATCCCATAAACCACGCTATGAAACGTATCAAATCGAAACACTGCTTGCTACCTGTGGACACACGATCTTGCGTCCACCACCGTACCACCCTGACTTGAATCCTATCGAAATGATTTGGGCTCATGTTAAAAATTATGTAGCTGAAAAGAATGTTACTTTCAAACTTGATGATGCAAGAACATTGCTTGTGCCAACTGGAGCAGAAGAATGGTCGAGTCGGTGTAGGCACGTAATAAGACATTGAGAAGAAGCACATTGACAGCGATCACATAATGGATGAAGTATCAGACCGCATAATTATTAATCTGGGGGACGATAGTGACAGTGACAGAGCGCATGTTAGTGAAGGGGATATGAGCGGCTTTCAACCTCTTTCAGAAGACGTGCACTAGGAATAGGTCATAAGGTAAGTTTACTGCTATTTTATGATTAGATCATTCTTAATCTCTTTGTTGTTTCCTGCATCTTCAACAGTATTTTTAGGTTATTACTGTGTAAGACATTACATACACGCGCTGAGATCTCACTTGAACCCCAGGGACAGTTCAGCCTGCCAAGCCTGGTCAGACGATCCGTTCAGAACTGCTGCTAGCGAGCTACTGCCACAAAGTGGGAGGGGCGTTGTATGCCACTACTGAGCACACCCGAAGATCTGCGCAGCATGCTTTTGCAAGCTCTTCTTGCGTCTGCTATAAATCTACATTGAGTTTCCCTGAATTATCCAGAACACTACTCATTTCTCATTTTTCTCCATTTCTAAGATTCTTTATAACAGTCCAGATAGGTTTTCCTGCCACATGACCTAACATTTCTATTTTGTCTCTAAAATCCCCGAATGATTTTGTTTTGGGCTCTACTATTATTTCATTGCTTCTGTTCCTTTCCACTACGTACAGCCGGATTCCTTGTTTGGAGCCACATTTTGTAATCCTCCTTTTTACTTCTGAAAGCAGACTTTACGATATTATTCCACAAGGATGTGCACTTTTCCTGTCTTTACAGACTTCTAGTACTTCATCCCTGTATCCATTTCAATGTCTGCAATTCTTTACCATCTATTTTTTGGAATTTCTCATCAATCATTTCCATGTATGTCTGCCTAAGTTCCTTATTCTGGAGATTATCAACCCTAATCCATCTGAAAACAGCCCTCACTTTCTGCACTTTAGGTCTAATTCACAGCAGATCAGTTTGTGGCCTGTTTCATCGAAAAAGCCCCGGAATACCCTACAATTCCTTGTCAATTTACTAAATTCAAAGCCAGTCTATTATTGATCTGGTTCCTCTACCCTCCCATGTGTATCTGTGAATCTCCTTATGCTTTGAGATTGAAATCACAATAGTTAACCCCTTGCTAGCACAGAAGTCCAGTAAACATTTCCCATTGGTGTTCGCTTCCTTATCCTCACCCTACTAACCTATTACCTTCTCATACCACTCAGTCCTAATTCCTATCCTAGCATTGAAATTCCCCATCAGTACTACACTATCCTTATTGTTAACTCGCACTACCACATCACTCAGTGCCTCATAAAATCTGTCTACTTCCTCCTGATCCACCCCTTCACATGGAGAGTACACCGAGACAATCCTGACATTTCCAAATCTATCCACATTAATCGTTTATTTACATACCACACAGAAACTATGTTATGCTCTATGGTTCTCTTGAGATACAGCCCTACTTCCCACTTTGCCCTGCCTTGTTTTACACCTGAGAGGTATACCTTATAATCTCCTACTTCCTTCTCTCTATCTCCCTTTATCTGAACTTCACTAATGCTTAGAATATCCAATCTCATCCTACTTGCTGACTCAGCTAGCACTATGTTCTTCCTTCCACAACCATCCCCAATATTCTGTATCATAATGAATTTATTTATTTATTTATTTACATAGGTCTCAATGAGCCTGAGCTCGTGTTAGGGACAATCAAGTAACATAGTTACAGCATGGCATATATATAATTTTTGTAACATTATTGTTTAGTTTAATAGTAACTTAGATTGCTAGTGACTAACTTTACAGAGATAATACGGTATGATACATTGCATTGCTTAAGGCTATTGTACATTGGCTATTCATTCCTTAATAGGAAGTCTTTTGTTTTCCTCTTAAATGTTTTTATAGAGAAACTTTCCCTTATGCCTAATGGTAGCGAGTTGTATTCTTTTATTATAGAGGACATAATTCCTTTAGTTCCAAATTTAATGGATTGGGAATGGCTGGTGAATATTTGATTTACTCCTCTTGTTGCATAATGATGAATGTCATTTGCATGGGTAAAATGGATGTGTGTGTGTACCGGTATCAATTTGTTTTCTAATTTGTATACAAATACTGTTGCTGACATAGCTATTTGTTTTTGCAGTGGCATAATTTTAGTTCTTGAGTACAATTCATTTGAGGGTGTGAGCCAAGGTAATCCAAAGATAGATTTTATAGCACGTTTCTGGAGTATCTCAAGTTCTTTTATCAGCTCCTTCTTACAATATCCCCATATGAAATTCATGTACATTAGATGTGAATGTATCAGAGCAAAGTATATATTTTTCAATTGTTGGCTAGTAAGACAGCTATATTTTAATCTGAAAATAATACCAATTAAAGGGCTGATTTTATGTTTTACATTTTCTACATGATTTTCCCAGGTTAGTGTACTATCTAGTGTGATACCTAAGTATGTTGCCGATTTAACCCTTTCTATTTCTTTGTTGGCTATGTTGACTATGTTTGTGGTCTCAATCTTGTATGATGGTTTATGGAAGAATAAATATTTTGTTTTAGTGATATTGATAACCATTTTGTGTGCTCTCAACCAATCCACCAGCTTATTTGATATGATATTTATTCAATTAATTCCAAAGAGCCATAGGCTCGTACAGAGGAATTGTACAGTAATATGTGTGTTTACACACCAGGAAGAAAATTCTGAAGGTAACACAAATTGATGAATAAGGGCATAGGCCTATTAGTAAAGTTGATACTATATCTAAGATTGTTTAGACCAAGGTCTCTTAAAATGATAAGCACAGGATTTTTGAGCTTATTTGATGTATTACGATGCATCGAATTTTTCCCACAATACTTTCGTAGTTTTCCTCTTAAATACTGACAAAGTTGGTGCACTTTTTACTTCATCGGGAAGTTTATTATATAACTGTGATGCAGAGAACTTGAAACTATTTCTACCGTATTTAGAAGAGTGAATGATATATAAGGCTACGTCCTTCGCATGCCTAGTTCCATAAGAATGATTGTCCGAGTTCAAGATGTAGGGAGAGCTATAGAGTATTGTGTTGTGTTTAATTTTGTATATTAGCATAGCTGCTCGGAGATCTGCACTTATGCTGAGGGGTAGAATTTTACTTCTGATGTACAGATCTTTTACTGGAGTGCAGTAAGGAAGGTTAAATATGTTTCTAATAGCCCTATTCTGAATAGTCATTAAATCATTCAGTGTGGATTTCCTGCAGTGAGCCCAAATAACATTTAAATATTGGAGCTTGCTATGTACAAGTGAATAGTAGATTTGTTTTACAAGGTTTAGGGGAATAAGATACCGAAGTTTCCTTAGGATCCCTACTATAGGTGAGAGTTTCTTAGCAATTCGTTCAACGTGTTCAATCCAGGTCAGGTGTTTGTCGATGATTAGACCTAAATACTTTGCCTGATTAACCTCTTTTATTTCAATATTATTTATATATATTTTGTCATGTGTGATTTCTTTCATGCTTTGCTTTGAAATTACCATGTAATTGGTCTTCTGTAGGTTCATTGTTAATTTATTGGCCTGGAACCATTGTGAGAGAGTATTTATATCTTGTTGCACATTTTGTATGATTTCAATTATGTCTTTCCCAGTGTAGAAGATATTTGTATCATCTGCATACAATTTGATATGCCCTCTCAAATTACATTCCACAATATCATTTATATAAATTAAGAATAATGTAGGTCCAAGTATAGATCCTTGTGGAACTCCATGAGTTATATATTTTCCTGAACTTATGCATTTATTCAAAGCTACATGCTGCTTTCTTCCAATAAGGTAGCTTTGGAACCATTTTAGTGCTATACCTCGGACACCAGCATTTTCTAATTTTGATAACAGTATTTTATGATCTACTGTATCAAAGGCTTTTGTGAGATCAATAAATAACCCAACTGCCATATTATTTTTGTCAATAGTTTCTTGTAGCATTGTTATTAGGTCAATAGTTGCTGCCTCAGTACTAGAATTTTCCCTGAATCCATATTGCATATTATGAAAGAATGTATTCTTGTTCAGAAATGAAAGCAATCTTGTTTTTACCACTTCTTCCAGAATTTTTGAAACTACCGATAAAATAGAAACAGGTCTATAATTATTTGGATTTCTTTTGTCACAACCCTTAAATATAGGAACTACTTTGGCCACTTTTAAGTCATCTGGTATCATGCCAGTAACTAAGGACTCATTAATCATTTCAACCAAGATTTTAATAAATGATTGTATATTGTTTTTAATGAAATTTGTCTTGATCCTATCTAATCCACAGCTCTTTTTATTCTTTAAATTTGTGATGATGGACTTGACCTCTGCTTCATCTGTCGGATATAAGTAGAGAGAATTTGACTGATTGTGGTCCTTACTGAGGATTTCCTTCTGTTCAGGAATAGCTTTTGCTAGACTTCCAGCAATGTTTGTGAAGAACAAGTTAAATGATTCACATAGTTCTTGATTGTCTGTGATAATTTTGTTGTCTATTTCAAGTGAAGTGCATGTCTCAACTGTTGGTTTTTTGTTGTGTATGATTTCTTTGATAGTCTCCCAAGTTTTATTAGAATTGTTTCCATATGTTCTGAATTTATCTGAGTAGTAATTTGACTTTAGTCTTCTTTTTAAGTTTGTTACATTATTCCGGCATCTACAGTATTCTTGGTTCATATCATTATTATTTCTGTGAAGGGGATTTTTGAGCTTTGCATGCAGAGTGTCTCGTTGTTTTATAAGTGTAAGGAGTTCAGCTGTGACCCATGGTAAGTTAGTAGTCTGTCTGTTATTGTTAGAATTGTTTGTTATTTTTCTTTGGCTATGCCTGTTCCTTAGATTCAATTGTTTGATGAAAGAGTTATATAGAGAGTTAACAGTACTATCTGCATCATTATGGGAATCTGCATTTATAGATATATTAGTTTCAGGAGTGTGTTGCCTATCCCAAGAGTCCTCGTGTGTTGTTGATTTTGTCGGCTTATGTGACAGAGTGTACGTGCTATAATTGGTCTTGGAAATATCAAGAATTAATATACTGTGATCACTAATATCATTGCTGACATTTGATATTTTATAACTTAATTCTGAATTGTTTAGTGACACGTGGTCTATTAAGGTAGCTGCAGTGTCACAAAGTCGTGTAGCATATTTAGTGTTGCATTGTTTAAAACCATAGCATGCTATTAAATTCAGATATTTCCTTCTTAATTGATCATCAGCTAGGATATCAATGTTGGTATCTCCGAGGAAGATGCATAATTTATTGTTTATCTGGCTAAGAAAACTTTCAAATGAATTTAAGAAGGGTATGGCATTGCTTCTATTGGGGTTATATGCTGCAATAATGTCAATGCTTTTGTATGTTGGCCTATTACTTTTAACATCATCTCTGAATACCTCAATCCACATCAAACTATGATTCATTTCACACTTTCTTTTAACGTTCACTTTCCATTTGTGTGATACATAAATACCCAGACCCCCACCAACTTTGTCATCTCTATGAGCAAACACGCTTGTGAAATTGTTGAAGTTATAAAAATCTGCCTCATTACTTTTCACCCAGGTTTCTGTAACTACCAATACATCTATCTGACCTATCATCTGCACGAGAATTTCAATGTCATCAAGCTTATTCCGAATACTTCTGCTATTAATGTACAAACACCTAACCTCTCCACCTAATTCTAATGAGTTTATGCATGCACTTATATTAGAGTCCTGTTGCATGAAATCATCCAAACAGTTGTACTTATGTTCACTGCACTGTACTTCACCTAGGTGTCCACTTGTAGTCAGCGCTTTCTTCTCTCTAAACAATAAAATGTCATCACTCGTTCCAGCAATTAGTTTTCCGAGAGTAAAAACTTGGCAACTCTGTTTAAAAGTTTTCCAAATTTCATTGTTCCTCTTCTATTGAGGTGGAGACCATCATAAGCAAGGTCCCTGTCTTGTAACCAAGAGTTCCCTTCTAAAAACATAATGTTTTTTTCACCACACAACCAATCCAGTGTTGAATTCACTGCATTAATGTATCGTGGGTCTATGTCACGTCTTTGCAATACACCACTTATACACACTTTTGCACTCGGAAAGGCACTTTTCACTTCGTCCACGAGCTTGTCCACGTCATTCATAATGTGAGTTGGTGTTGGAGAACTGTTCAAGCAATTGGTCCCTACATGAATCATTACCACCTCAGGGTCTTCACGAACCTCGTTTGCACATACCTTTCTAGTTAATTGCTCAGTTCTTATTCCTGGATAGCAATAGACTGCGGCATCATCAACTACTGGGCCTACATTTCGCAGAATTGAGTCACCCATGACAAGTACACGGGGACGTCTCCTTTTCTTATTAGTAGGGTTATGGATAGGTTTGTCGTATCTGGATGTCCCGTTTTCAATACCGGTATCTTGTCTTTCTTCTAATTGGGAATCGGAACGGCTGAGGATTTCAAATGGATTCTGGGAGATAAAGTTGTTAGGAATATTCCCAGATTTCACCAAGGTAGGCCTACGTCTTGGAAAGCGTGCATTCGTTTTAGACCTAACCTCTAAATAGTCTGCCTGAGTAGGCCTATCTTCTTCTGCTTGTAGTCTTTCTTTAAGGACACTTATTTGAGATTGTGCGTTTTTTAAATCAACCACAAGCATTTTGATTATTTCCTCTTTGGAGGCCAATTCTAATTTGAGGAGTTCAGATTCACTCGCCGCTCGCGGCAACTCGTACTTTTTTCCCAGTTGATTTCCTTCACATCTCACAATTTTTTCGCCACTACATGCTTTGTCTTCACAATTAAGACACACCTCTTCAATGGATAAAGAATTGTTATCACATTGAACACTTACATCACTCGATTGGGAACAATTTTCAAGAGATAACCGTTCGTGACTTGCGTTTAACATCGCCATCTATTGAGATCATAATTAATATTTAGCATAATTTCCTGTTCAGATGTTCCCAGATAGAGTATAAAAATATCATCTGCAAATAGTTTAAGCTTGCCTTTCAATTCTAATAATACTATATCATTAATATAGGCCAAGAAAAGAATTGGTCCTAAGACAGAACCTTGAGGTACTCCTGTGTCAATTCTCATTTGAGATCCTTTTACATTATCGATTGCAACATATTGTTTTCTGTTAGTGAGGTAGTTCTTGAACCAATCATGTGCCACTCCTCTGATGCCTGCAAATTCTAGTTTATTAAGGAGAATCTTATGGTTAACCAGATCGAAGGCTTTTTGAAGGTCAATTAGTACACCAGCAGCTAGTTTGTTCTACATCAGTTACTACTTCAAATATAGCACTATCAGCTCCTCTATTTGGAATAAACCCATATTGGCAGTTTGCAAAGTAATCATTTTTCATGAAGAAATTCATGTCTTCGTTTAACAACGCTTTCTAGAACCTTGCTGATGGCAGATATAATATTAATGGGTCTGTAATTTGATGGGAGGGTTTTGTCCACTTTTTTTGTAGATCGGGACCACCCTAGAGACTTTACAGGCATCGGGGAATATACCAGTCATCAGTGAAAGATTTATTATTTTGACAAGATATGGTGTAAGGCCCTCAAGACACAATTGTAGCATGACATTAGTAGTGTTGTCCTCACTTATATTGTTTTTGTGTTTTAGGGAGTTTATAATTGATTGTATTTCATTAGCATCAGTAGGTAACATAAAGATTGTCTTAGTGCTAGTAGTATTTTTATAGCTTGTAATGTCCGAGGTAGAACCGTTTCCTTGATTTTCCCATATACTGTTAGCAATATTGACATAATATTTATTAATTTCATCACATATATTTTCCTTTTTTTCGACATTTGTGCCGTCGACTATAAGTTTGACAATTTCATTTTTCCCCTTCTTTGGTCTAATTAACATCTCATTAACAACACTCCACACTTCCCTCTGATTATTTGCAGTTTGAATTTTTTGGTCAAAGTAGTTTCTTTGTAGGTTTCTCTTAAGTTTTGTAACTTGGTTGCTAATAATTTTATATTCTTCTAAAATTTCTGCAGATGGATTTTTAACTTTGGTTTTTGTATATATCTTATCTTTCCTGTGTATTAGTGCTAAAAGATCTTGTGTGATCCAGGGTTTTATTGGTGGGGCACTTGGCTCCTTATTCGTATATTTCATAGTACAGGCTTCTATTCCTTTATTAATAAAATCACAGAATTTATTGTAGTAGTCATTGATGTTAGTTTCATTGCATACAAATTCTTGAGTTATTAAATATTTATTAAGTTTTTGTAGTTTATTTTATCCTTTTCTATTGGCCTATCATCACATATTGAGTTCCTGTTTGTCTTTTTGTTTCTCATTTCACAGATGAGTAAATGGTGATCACTCAAATCATTATCAATATTATAGACATTACATATTTGGTCACAGTCGTTCACCAATACATGATCAATTAGAGTAGAGCTAGTTTGTGTTACACGAGTTGGATATTTTGTATTACATAAGACTAGATCGTATGATTTGACTAGGTTAATATAACTACTAGTATATCTGTCCCCAACTAATAGATCGATATTCATATCACCTAGTATTATAACAGGATTCGTTGAGTAAGAACTAATAATTACTTCGAGATCAGTTAGAAAGTGTGGAATGTTGCTTTTATGAGGGTTATAAGCAGTGATTATATTGTATTCTTGATGGCCTTTTCTCACAGTAATGTGCAGTATGCTGTGGGTGGAATTTATTTCCTTTACAAGGGTACTGCTACATTTGTTTGAAATATACAAAGATACTCCCCCTCCAGTTTGCTTTCTAACTATGTGATATGCAACATATTTCTTAATATTGAAAAACATTTTTGTTTGTTCTGTTAACCAATTTTCTGAGATTGCTAGGACATCTACACCTTTGATTCTGTCTAACATTATTTGGATATCATCGAACTTGTTTTTTATGCTATGTGCATTTATGTGTACGCATTTTAATGTACTGGTATCGGTTATTATCTGTTTACTGTCCTTAATCTTATAATAATCGCTGAGTGTATTACAGTTACACTCGGTTAATTCTAGTGTATTATTATTTGCATTACCTAAAAAATTTTATTTCTGTAATTCTAGTTCCATACGGGGTAATTAGTAGATATCTTACTATTACATAGATTTTAGTTTGAGAGGGCGAGTTCATCCAGTATTTCAGCACTTGATATAAGCTTTGAGGGTCCATTTTGATTTTTCCGAATGTATATTTTGCAGTCTCTGACCCAAGTTGCAAAGATTTTTCCCTGTTGTCTCAATTCACGGAACTTTTTGGCGATGGTTTCATTAATTGCACCCCATCGAATACCAGTTCGATTGCCTGTTTGTTTTAAGGAGTCCCTTATCTGTCTAGTGGGTGTGGACTCCCACCACTCCCATAGGGGTTTAGGGGGTACAAGTGAAGCAGGTTGCTAGCATTACTCACACAGCACCCCACGAGTTTGACCTCAGCAAAAAAAAAAAAACCAAGTGAGTTGGGTAGTCCTAGCCGCCTGAGCATAAGGAGGGCCATAACTGAGAAGACGCCCACTCCTATTCCGTAGTAACTGGTATCCCAACTGTTAGGATCACTTACTTGACCACTCAGCCATTGCCCATGGTTCATGAACTAGGGCATGACTACACCATGAACCATACCGTATTTCCTCGCATAATCGTCGCCACCGCGTAATCGTCGCACCCCAATTTTCAAACACTAAAATAGGTTTATAAAACTTCATCGCATAATCGTCGCATAGCATGTTTGTATTTGTGCGCCAGTCAGTTGCACATGCTGCCGCGACTTTATAACCTGGCACGACTTTGTCAGACGAAAAATATATCGTCTTTATGCTTGCGGGCAATGAACTGTGACGCGAGCGGCAAGCTTCGTCACTTAGCACATTCCACGAGCGTATAATCTGCCTTTTAGTCGATGGACATCAGATTGAGCGAGTCAAGAGTTTGGTTTATTTAGGACAGAATATTAATGAGAATTGGGATCCTTCGGTTGAAATAAGATGCCGTATAGAGAAGGCTAGATCCATCTTTATGACAATGAAACAACTACTATGCTGTCGAGATCTCAGTATGACGCTTAAGAAAAGAATTGTGAAGTGTTATGTTGTCTCCACCCTTCTTTATGGTGTTGAAGCTTGGACCTTGTCCGTAGCTACAGAAAAGAAGATTCGAGCTTTTGAAATGTGGATATACCGGCGGATTCTTAAAATTTCGTGGACAGAACATGTGAGTAATGCCGAGGTTCTTCAGCGTGTGAGCAGCCAACCTGAGCTGTTAAACACAATTAAGAAGAGGAAATTGGAATACTTGGGACACATGATGAGGAATCCAAAATACCGTCTGCTCCAAGTTATACTTCAGGGTAAAATTGAAGGACGGCGTGGACCAGGAAGGAGACGAATAACTTGGATGGATAATTTAAAAACGTGGTTTGGGCTGTCTTCCACGGAACTCTTCAGGATTGCACAGGATAAGAAGGTGTTAGCCATGGTGGTAGCCAACGTCCGTATCGGATAAGGTACAAGAAGAAGAAGATAATCTGGCATGATCTTGTCAGGAGAAAGTAATCTTGTCTTTATGCCTGCCGGCTATGAACCGCGACGCGAATGGCCAGCGCACATTCCGTGAGCTTATAGGCCTAATCTGGCGTGATCATGTCGGCAGAAAGTAATTTCGTCTTTGTGCCTGCCGGCTATGAACTGTGACGCGAGCAGCCAGCCCACATTCCGCAAGCGTATAGGCCTAATCTGGCGTGGTCTTGTCAGGAGAAAGTAACCTCATCTTTATGCCTGCCGGCTATGAACCGCGACGCGAACGGCCAACGCACATTCCGCGAGCTTATAGGCCTAATCTGGCGTGATCATGTCAGCAAAAAGTAATCTCATCTTTAGGCCTGCGGCCAGTGAACTGTGACGCGAGCGGCCAGCGCACATTCCGCGAGCGTATAGGCCTAATCTGGCGTGATCTTGTCAGGAGAAAGTAATATCGTATTTATGCCTGCGGGCTATGAAGAGCGACGCGAATGGTCAGCTAACACTCCGCGAGCTTATAGGCCTTATCTGGCGTGATCTTGTCAGCAGAAAGTACTCTCGTCTTTATGCCTGCGGGCTATGAACTGTGACGCGAATGGCCAGCGCACATTCCGCGAGCTTATAGGCCTAATCTGGCGTGATTCTGTCAGGAGAAAGTATTAACGTATCGTCTTTATGCCTGCCGGCTATTAACCGCGACGCGTACGGCCAGCGCACATTCCGCGAGCTTATAGGCCAAATCTGGCATGATCTTGACAGCAGAAAGTAATTCGTCTTTATGCTTGCGGGCTATAAACTGTGACGCGAACGGCCAGCGCACATTCTGCGAGTTTATAGGCCTAATCTGGCGTGATCTTGTCAGGAGAAAGTAATACCGTATCGTCTTTATGCCTGCCGGCTATGAACCGCGACGCGAACGGCCAGCGCACATTCTGCCAGCTTATAGGCCTAATCTGGCGTGATCTTGACAGCAGAAAGTAATTCGTCTTTATGCCTGCGGGCTATAAACTTTGACGCGAACGGACAACGCATATTCCGCGAGTTTATAGCCCTAATCTGGCGTTATCTTGTCAGGAGAAAGTAATACCGTATCGTCTTTATGCCTGCCGGCTATGAACCGTGACGCGAACGGCCAGCGCACATTCTGCCAGCTTATAGGCTTAATCTGGCGTGATCTTGACAGCAGAAAGTAATTCGTCTTTATGCCTGCGGGCTATAAACTGTGACGCGAACGGCCAGCGCACATTCCACCAGTTTATAGGCCTAATCTGGCATGATCTTGTCAGGAGAAAGTAATCTCGTCTTTATGCCTGCGGGCTATGAACCACGACGCGAATGGCCAGCTTCGTCAGCACATTCCGCGAGTGTTAACCTTTCGTGACCTTGTTAGAAGAAAGAAGCCTGTCTCTGACTGCAGGCTATGACTCACGCCAGACTCACGCTCCGCGAATGACTGGCCCATGCAGCAAATAATGATACAGTATATTCTTTGAACTTAAATATTCTTCGCATAATCATCGCAACCTGCTTTTTTCCACGAATTTTTGGCAAAAAAAGTGCGACGATTATGCGAGGAAATACGGTATTTAAGAGGGTAGGAAATCACGTCCATATGAGTCTCTCACAGTGTTGACCCCTCATAGCCACTTGACATTGTGGTCGTGTTCCATAGTGTTCCAATCCAGGTTCCGTTCTAATACTATTCTCCACCGAGTAAATCCAACGCATTCATGGTCTTCTTCGTCCTCTCTTCCCTGTCATCCGTCGTTCCAGTGCTCGTCTTGGTAGCCTTACTTCATTCATCCATTTGACATGTCCAAACCACCTCCATCTGTTTTGCTCCAGTTTGTCATTTAGTTTCTGTACTCCCAGTTCTTTCCGTATATCTTCATTTCTCACTCTGTCCCTCCTCGTTTTCTGGACCATACTTCTCAGGAATCTCATCTCAGCCGCTTGTACTCGCCTCTCATCCCTCTTAGTCACTGTCCAAGTTTCTGCTGCATATATCATTATAGGAACATAATATGCTTTGAACATAACTTCTTTAGCCTTAATTGGTATATCCTTGTTCCATACTAGTCCCCGTACCTGTTGGTAGAAAGCACTCCCGAGTTGTATTCTTCTGCTAATTTCCAAATCTAGTCTTCCATCTTCAGTCAGTTCACTTCACAAGTATTTGAAGTGTTTCACCACTTCCAATTCCTTATCTCCTACTTTGATTACTCCTTTCTTATCTCTACTCATTACCACTGTTTTACTCTTCTCCACATTTATCTTCAATCCCCATTGCTCAATCTTTTCACTTAGTATATTTGGTAAGTTCAATTGACCATTCTTAACAGAAAGTTCCGTTGTACTGGCCGAGTGATTTACAGATTTTGTCAGCTCTGATGGTTTTGGAAGAACAGTTTTAAGACTTCTCCAGTTCATTATGGTGACTGAAAGAGCTGAATGAATTTGATTCAGTTTACGAAGGAGTTTGATGAAACTTATAAAGACTTTGATGAAGTACAGTTCGAACCAAGAACTTTATTTGAAAAATATAACATATTTCCTCTTGTGTTAATATTAGTAAGAACAGTCATCATAGTAGAGGTGGCATGATTTGTAGGATACTGCAACAGAACCCCATAATAGGCCTAGTTATTCCACAATGGAATCCGTATATATCCTTGTGTTAAAGCAGTTTGCAGTCCATGGCGAAAAAGATCAATCCTTCCACAATGCCATGAAATTCCCCCACATTTGTGGGCAAAGAGTCCAGGAACCTAAAAATAATATCAATGAATGAAAGAATAAACGTAATACCAAAGAATGGCTCTTTCGATGATTTAAAGCATGCGTTCATGAAGTTACGCCACAACTCAAAGACATCTGGATCACTGAAAGTGTCCTAGCCAAATGAATCAACATTTCTGATTTAACTGTTGGCTGGCACAATTACCGTATTTCCTCGCATAATCGTCGCACTCTTTGAGCCTAAAATTCGTGGGAAAATGCAGGGTGCGACGATTATGCGAAGAATATATAAGTTCAAAGAATATACTGTAACATTATTTGCTGCACGGGCCAGTCATTCGCGTAGCGTGAGTCTGGCGTGAGTCATAGCCTGCAGTCAGAGACAGGCTTCTTTCTTCTAACAAGGTCACGACAGGTTAAAGCTCGCGGAATGTGCTGACGAAGCTGGCCGTTCGCGTCGCGGTTCATAGCCCGCAGGCATAAAGACGAGATTTACTTACTCCTAACAAGATCACGCCAGATTAGGCCTATAAGATCGCGGAATGTGCGCTGGCCGTTCGTGTCACCGTTCATAGCCCACAGGCATAAAGAGGAGATTACTTTCTCCTGAAAAGATCATGCCAGATTAGGCCTATAACTCGCGATATGTGCGCTGGCCGTTCGCGGCAGTTCATAGCCCGCAGGCATAAAGACGAGATTGGGCCTACTTTCTGCTGACAGGATCACGCCAGATTAGGCCTATAAGCTCGCGGAATGTGCGCTGGCCGTTCGCGGCAGTTCATAGCCCGCAGGCATAAAGACGAGATTGGGTCTACTTTCTGCTGACAGGATCACGCCAGATTAGGCCTATAAGCTCGCGGAATGTGCGCTGGCCGTTCGCGTCACAGTTCATAGCCCGCAGGCATAAAGAGGAGATTACTTTCTCCTGAAAAGATCACGCCAGATTAGGCCGATAAGTCCGCGGAATGTGTGCTGGCCGTTCGCGTCGCGGTTAATAGCCCGCAGGCATAAAGACGAGATTACTTTCTCCTGAAAAGATCACGCCAGATTAGGCCTATAAGCTCGCGGAATGTGCGCTGGCCGTTCGCGTCACAGTTCATAGCCCGCAGGCATAAAGACAAGATTAGGCCTACTTTCTGTTGTCAAGATCATGCCAGATTAGGCCTAAAAGCTCGCGGAATGTGCGCTGGCCGTTCGCGTCACAGTTCATAGCCCGCAGGCATAAAGACGAGATTAGGCCTACTTTCTGCTGACAAGATCACGCCAGATTAGGCCTATGAGCTCGCGAAATGGGCGCTGGCCGTTCGCGTCGCGGTTCATAGCCCGCAGGCATAAAGCCGAGATTACTTTCTCCTGACAAGATCACGCCAGATTAGGCCTATAAGCTCGCGGAAAGTGCGCTGGCCGCTCGCGTCGCGGTTCATAGCCCGCAGGCATAAAGACGAGATCACGCCAGATTATATGCTTGCAGAATGTGCTAAGTGACGAAGCTTGCCGCTCGCGTCACAGTTCATAGCCCACAAGCATAAAGACGAGATGTTTTTCTTCTGACAAAGTCGCGCCAGGTTATGGTCGCGGCAGCATGTGCAACTGACTGGCGCACAAATACAAATATGCTATGCGACGATTATGCGGGGAAATTTTATAAACCTATTTTAGTGTTTGGAAAGTGGGTTGCGACGATTACGCGGTGGCGACGATTATGCGAGGAAATACGGTAATATCAACGGGAATAATAAAGAGAATTTTTGGATAGAGATTATTTTAGTCATGGCAATAAAGTAAAATATTCTCTAAATATTGTCAAACAAAAGAAAGTGGAAGTATTTTCCTAATAAAGAGCCATGTTGACACAAAACAGGAGTATGGGCACAAACAAATCAAGCAATTGGACACACAAACATCAAGAAGCAAAAACAATTCTGACATATTTACCAATTACAGCCAGTAAAGTGATCTTTTCTAAAAGAAGAAAATTAAAGAATAAGAATCTGTAACATATGACTTCAGTGTGGTGAAATTATTAATCATACAGAACTAATTAAAAGGTATGCCAATGCAAGGTGAGCTTGTGAGATGACATTTCTGGGGCTACCAATAAAAAATTCAAAAAAGGATGGCTCAAGCAGATAACAATTAAGGCCAAAAAATAAAGCATATAATTGGAAAATTTGCTCAACGGAAACTAGAAAAAGACAGACCAAGGAAGAGATGCCTGGACCAAAACAAACACAAATGTAAACGCAATTCTTTGCGAAAAATACCATATAACACTTATTTATTCCACCAAACAACAACCACGAAACATGCAAATTAAAAGGAATTCCAATGTGCGGCAAGCTTGCAAGGTGACATTTCCTGCATAATAAAAAAATAAAGAATAGGATAGGTCGACAGGAAAGAAGACGGAGAGGAGTAAGTGGAAGCAATGCCAGACTCAGCTGGGGTCCCGTGGTCGCCAAGCCACGTTCCACTAGTAGTGAGCCCCTGGGGGAATCCTGGTAACTGTTTATGATGACGTGATGATAAAAAGGTGGGTATACGTCGCTGTTTATCTACCTGTGGCTTTCAGATGTACCGAGTGTCGGAATTTTGCTTTGTATGGGATCTTAAACGAGGCACTTAATCTGCCCCATCGTATTTAGGCATCCTGGAATGTCAGCTGACTGCGCGGGTGTTCGATCACACAACCTTGTGCACAGCAGGTAAGAACGTCACCGTTGCATCACGTAGCCAGCCAAGTTTAAGCCGCGAGGACTGGCGCATGTGTATTTTGGACCCGAGGGTTAAATAATGCAGTATATTTTCCTTCTGGTCAGCCCTTATTTCCTGTGGCTTAAGAGTACCTTCCTTCATAGCCTTGAACTTCACCCTGCAAAAGAAACATGCCCATATCTTTTGGAATACTCAAATTATTTTATATTATTTACGGTCGGGTCAGATTTACCCATGGCGCCAGTCCTCACATGACAATATTCGGCCTAGGTTAGTCGGGATAATCTCTAAAAAAAAGGGAGGAAAATCCAACTATTTTGGTACAGCACAATCACATAGCTCACGTTCTTGTTGATCCATGTTTAGGGTGTAGGGATACCTACCTCATCAGCTCCTTTGTTCAAAAGAATTGAGATGACTGTTTTTCTGCCATTATCAAGGTCAATTATACTGTTACGAAAATTATTGTCATTTTTCTGCATGTTAAATTTGAAAAATATAAATAAACCTCATTTTATATTGGGAATAGTTCATAGGAAGACACCATGTGTATACTAAATTCATTAAAATACGTATGACTATGACAAAAAGGGAGTGACACTATGGGTCAAAATGACCCGGCACCAGTCCTTGTGTTATATTTTTTTCACACCAGATCTCAAGGGTTAAATTTCTTGGCAGAGCCGGGAATAGAGCCTGGGCCTCCGTGGTGACAGGCAAGAATTCTAGCACTTTATAGGGTGCACGGTACATAGGTACATCCTGTCTCCTTTAGGGCCATGAGCAGAAAGCAGAAGAATTAAAGCACCCTAGGGTTAACAGAATTATCAGTTACTTGCCAGTGTCATGCTCACCTGTTTCAAAGGGTCCCTAGCCCTGGCAGCCAGACTCACTCGACGCTCTTGGTGTCTCCACTCTGTGACGTGGTGAGACGACGCTTGTTGTTTCGCTCTCCGTACGCAATGAGGAGGTCAGAAATCATCTGTATATCATCGAGCTGAAAAACACAACAATCAGTTTATCTTGGTCATCGTGTGTAAGAAGTATGTTTAACTAGTGCTACCGGACATGTCCTGGTCTATTACTCCTGTTCGGGGTGTCCAGGGAAACCGTTCGAAGGTATGGAATTTTAGAACATGTCTGTTTTCGAGTTCGGGAGTTGTATAGATGACACCTTACACTACAAATTCAAATAGACAAAATGGACGTCATGGACTACAATGAAGGTTTAATTAAATGATGCATACATGTTAAATTCTATGTATTAATAAGGAAAGATGGATTGTAGTTTAGCGAGACCGTTAATCTCGCGACCATGAGCCACTGGATCTCCATTTTACGTGGAACTCGAACCACACGGCATATCATTTCACTTCGAAAATCTCACATGCATTGACTGAGAAACGAACCCGGTCCACCTTGGTGAGAGGCAGACAGCTTGACCGCTGAGCCACCTCGTAGCGACAAATGGTTTCATACAAACAGTCGTCTAACCTAGTATCGACCAATGGTTTCAGCAGACAGTCGTCGAATCTAGTAGGTACCAATGGGTTCATGCAGACAGTCGTGTAATCTAGTAGCGAACCTAGTTTCGTGCAGACAGTCAACCCTAGTAGCGACCAATGGTTTCGTGCAGACAGTCGTCTAACCAAGTAGCGACCAATGGTTTCGAGCTGACAGTCTTCTAACTAAAGTGGCGACCAATGGTTTCGTCCAAACAGTCGTATAACCTAGTAGCGACCAATGGTTTCGTACAGAAAGTTGGCTAACCTAGTAGCGACCAATGGTTTCGTGCAGACAGTCGTCTAATCTAGTAGTGACCAACGGTTTCGTGCAGATGGTCGTCTAACTAAGTAGTGACCAAGGATTTCGTGCAGACGGTCGTCTAACCTAGTAGCAACCAATGGTTTCGTGCAGACGGTCGTCTAACCTAGTAGAGACCAATGGTTTCATGCCGACGGTCGTCTAACCTAGTAGCGACCAATGGTATCGTGCAGACGGTCTTCTAACCTAGTAGCGATCAATGGTTTCGTGCAGATGGTCGTCTAACCTAGTAGCGACCAATGGTTTCGTCCAGACAGTCGTTTAACCTAATAGTGGCCAATGGTTACGTCCAGACAGTCGTCTAACCTAATAGCGGTCAATGCTATCGTCCAGACAGTAGTCTTACCTAGCAGCGGTCAATGCTTTCGTCCAGACGGTCATATAACCTAGTAGCGACCAATGGTATCATCCATACAGCCATCTAACCTAGTAGCGACCAATGGTTTCGTCCATACAGTCGTCTAGCCTAGTAGCGACCAATGGTTTTGTCTAGACAGCTGTCTAACCTAGTAGCGACCAATGGTTTTGTCCAGACAGTCGTCTAACTTCGTAGCAACCAATGGTTTCGTCCAGACAGTCTCTAACCTAGTACCGACCAATGGTTTCTTGCAAACAGTCGTCTAACCTAGTAGAGACCAATGGTTTTTTCCAGACAGTCGTCTTACCTCGTAGCGACCAATGGTTTCGTCCAGACAGTCGTCTAACCTAGTAGCGACCATTGGTATCATCCAGACAGCCATCTAACCTTGTAGCGACCAATGGTTTCGTCCATACAGTCGTCTAACCTAGTAGCGACCAATGGTTTTGTGCATACAGTCGTCTAACCAAGTACCGACCAATGGTTTTGTCTAGACAGCCATCTAACCTAGTAGGGACCAATGGTTTTGTCCAGACAGTCGTCTAACCTAGTAGCGACCAATGGTTTCGTCCAGACAGTCTTCTAACCTAGTACCAACCAAGGGTTTTGTCCAGAGAGTCGTCTAACCTAGTAGCGACCAATGGTTTCGTCCAGACAATCGTCTAACCTAGTAGCGACCAATGGTTTCGTGCAGACAGTCGTCTAACCTTGTAGCGAGCACTTTTAGAAGAGTACAGAACAACGTTTCAATTCAATTGAACTTCTGAATTTATGATTATTTTTAACTCATGAAAAAACCTCGCACTTGAACACGTGAGACTAGATCCACATGTAACAACGCACTGTTTGAATTCCTATAGCTGAGTAATGTGACAGATATTCAAGCCACAACATCAAACAAACTAATATTAACATCCGTACTTCATCCGTGATGCCATCGACTATACTGAATAATTCTCCTAGACACTTACGCATCATGGCATATAGGCTACTTGAACCCGCACATGTCCTCATTCTTTTTCCCTTATCCGGGGTGTGCGGGGAAACCATTCAAACGTCCAGGTAAATAAAAATGTTGTCCGTTTTCGAGTTTTTCTAATTAACAGCCTCTTATATTTGTTAGAAACGCTTTGTTGCGGTCGTGTTTGTCGATCCACGTCTTGCCGTTTCGACGATTAGTGCTGACGTCACAACTGGCTCGATCTCCGTCACTCTCACTCGACTCTCACGATGTGTCGGCTGTATTCGGCGTTAATAGTCTCAACATGCAACATGGGAAGCTATCTAACCTCTAAAAAGTACCCTATAGCTAGCCTAGGGCCTAGGTATTCACTCTAAAATTGAATGTTTTATTTCTTCTCTCATGACACTTTTTATTTATTATGTTTTATATTTATTATGCTTGGATGAATTTATGTTTCCTGGACCAAACCTTATCTAGTTATCTTTTCTATCCCCCCTCCCAAGTTAAGTATCACTGGTATCAGCTTTAGGTACACACTTGAGAAAAGGCCCCAAAATATTTTTGCTTAAAAATGTCACAAGAAAATGTCCCCTCATCCTCGACTATACCAAAAATCTCCTTAATTCAAGCAGAAAATCTTGTGGCATTTTTAACCCTGGTACCGGCAATCATCGCGATCGCGAATCATTTCCTGGTTACTCAACCGGCAGAGTCGCTAACGAGATGCATTTCGTCAGCGCTGACTACTGCCAAGATAGCGCGTTGACATTCAGGAATATTGTGACATATCTTGCATCATGTTGAAGAGGAAACTCTGTTCTGTAAATACAGCATAATTCTGAAGTGATGAGAGAGAAGTTTGGTATGAATGTGAAGAAAAAGAGCGCTTTGCAGATGGTCGTAATTCTGTTGTGTTTGCCGTGGTTGTCGGAGTTCATTATTTTTCGTGGCGCAAAATGAGTGAATTATCAGGAAGTAGTGAAATTTGTGATTGTTTGTTTGATCTGGACGGCGAAGATGATAGTGACGTAGTTTTAGAAGGAAATGACGATGATTTTGACAATAATTCGTCAGGTAGTAGTGAGTTATACGAGCCTAGACTAAGTGCTTTCGACACTGATACTGACGATGAAGTGATCACTGATGATGATTGGGATAATGACGGTAATGCAGTTGACCAAATAGAACGGAAGTGAACAAAAGCCAACCCTCCAGAGCCAGAAATAAAAGTGGAAGAGAAGTTCAAGGTTCGAAACACAGGTATACGAAATTGCCCTCCGAGAAACAGTCCTCCTCTGTTTTTCTCCAATGCTATCTGGAATCTTTTAGTGACTGAAACTAGTAAGTACACACAGGAAGTTATTTGTATATAGTACAATGGTCATATAATATTTGTTTTTACGTATATGTTGCCCAGAACTTTTGGATTATTTTGAATTATTTTGCGTGTGTTGGATACTTCACTCATACCGCTTCAGGATACTAAATTGGTGAGTTTAATTTCCTAATATACAGTAGTATTCTTTGTCCTTTTCTGAATAAAATGACATATCATACATAAATATTAATTAGCAAACAACATTTATTAGGCTATTTTTAAAAGTTGCTTGCAAAACTCCTAGGAATGCTTGCTGCTTGAAGGTAAACCACTTGCCGGTTCCAGGGTTATGAAGAATTTTGATCAGTGTAGATTTCCAGTTACATGATTTTATCCAGCAGCTTTAGTCCAAAGGTTGAGCAAATTTGCTTCTAAAATATATTCAGTGAATCTAGTCATCCTTGTCAATAAGTTATATAAAAAAATAACATGCACTGCAGAAAAGTTTTTAATAATCTACTTATGAGCTTTTAAAGTTTAAATAAGCTCACAAGGAACAAAAAATCATTAAACAAATTAAGGGGAAAAAATAATAAATACATCGGAAAAATTGGCTTAATTTTACAAAATATATATTCTCTTTTTCGAAGGAAGGAAGTTTGTAGTTTCATGTGACAGTTAATCTCGCGACTATGAGCCACTGGACCTCTTCTTTTTACGTGAACTCTGAACCACAGGACGTGGCATTTCACTTTGAAAATCTCACATGCATTGATGGGGAATCGAACCCGGTCCGCCATAGTGAGAGGCCAACAGCTTGACCGCTGTGCCAACATGCCCCTTTTAATAAAAGTGTCCTGTTTTGGGGCCAAAATGTCCTTTATAATGTTAAAAACATTTCTTTGCAGACAAATTAGGGGTCCCCATGTTAGCAAAATCGTAAAATTAAGCGATTTCCTCAATATTGAGCCAATGGTTAAAGAGCCCGGAAAGGTTTCAAATTGTGAGTCTCTGAGAGCTCTATCAAACTAAACAAAAATAATAAATTTCGAAAATCACTTCCAGCCTAAATGCAGTTCTGGAAAAACAGCCTAAAATAGCTTGTTTCTTTATTAGTTTTCTTTTTGATTCATATCATAGCCAAATGAGTTGGCGACCCCGAGGGTTTCCTGAGATGGGTTCGGTCCTTCTTCCATTGCCTTTGGAATGGTCCCTCACCTCTTTACCTTTCCTATCTGCCTTTCATGGCTCTCCTTTCTTCCAAGTCCCTTAATTCTCATTCTTTGAGGGTTGAGGGCAATTCCTTTCCCCCTGTCTTTCGTTTTCCCTCACTCTTATTTTTGTTTTCCATTTCCTCTTCTAGAATGTAAGTATGTAGTTAGTTTTAGTTGTAAGTATGTAGTTAGTTTGTTTATTGGATATAGTTCATTGTTCCATTAGACTGTGGTGTGTGAGTGTGTCTGGTAGCAGTTGCATTGTTTATTAGATATAGTTCATTGTTTCATTAGACTGTGTGTGTGCCTGGTGACAGACTGTTTTAGTGGTAGTATTTTGTTGTTGGTGGTTTAGTATTTTTTCGTTAGTAGAATTTTGGTATTTAATTGTTAGTAGAAGGTTAGTATTTTTGTTAGCACAATTGCTCTATTACTTATTCTGAAAGGGAGTAGCAGGCTTTCAGAATAAATCAATTCTTTACTAGTCTAATAGATGGTTAAGATATTGATAATAAAAGCCAGCTAATGGCTACCCTGCGTTCTGCTGCACGGCTGAAAGCAACGGGAGACTACAGCCGTAATGCTATTCCCGAGGATATGCACCTCTTTATGGATAATTACATGCCTCCTCCCTAGTAAAATTTCAATCCGGAGGTAAACTAGTCCCCCGTTCGGATCTCCGGGTGGGGACTACTCGAGAGGAGGTTAACATCACAGAAGTGACAAAGAAGAAATCTGACAATCTACGGATCGGAGTGTGGAATGTTAGAAGTCTGCTAGGAAGTGGAAGGTTAGAAAACATAGAAAGGGAAATGGATAGGTTAAGGTTGGATTTGGTTGGGATTAGTGAAATGCGCTGGCAGGAAGAACAGGACTTTTGGTCAGGAGACTATAGGGTCATTAGCACTAAATCAAACAATGGGCAAGCAGGGGTTGGTCTCATATTGAGTAGGAAACTTGGACAGCGGGTCGAATATTATGAGCAATATAGTGAACGGATTATTGTAGCAAAAATCAATACAAAACCTACGAGCACCACAGTGGTACAAGACTACATGCCTACCAGTCAAGCTGATGATGAAGATGTTGAAAGGTCTATGAAGAAATAGATGAAATTCTGAGGTACATCAAGGGTGATGAAAATGTTATAGTAATGGGAGATTGGAATGATGTGGTAGGAAAAGGAAGAGAAGGGAACATAGTAGGAGATTTCGGATTAGGTGAAAGGAATGATCGAGGAAGCAGGCTGATGGAATTCTGCACCGACCATGAGTTGGTCACAGCTAACACATTCAATAACCACAATAGAAGAATATAAACATGGATAAGACCAGGAGATACAGGGCGTTACCGAATCGACTTCATTATGGTCAAGAGGTTTTTGAAACATGATTTTGGATTGTAAAACATATCCCGGTGCAGACATAAGCTCTGACCACAATCTGGTTGTTATGAAATGCAGATTACAGTTGAAGAAACTGAAGAAAAGTCAAAAGCCCAAAAGATGGGCAATAGACAGACTGATAGAGAAGGATTGCAGACGAATGGGCACTGTTGAAGAATGAAATAACAAAATCCGCAGAAGAAAACATTGGTAGGAAAGAAAGAATAGGTAGAAAAACGTGGATCACTCAGGATATACTAGAATTGATGGATGAAAGGCGGAAACACAAGAGTGTAAGAGATGAAATGGGGAAAGTAGAATACAGACGTCTGAGAAATGAGGTTAACAAGATGTTAAAGGAAGCGAAAAAAGAATGGTGAAAGAGAAATGTGCAGGTATAGAAAATTGTCTGAAATTAGGAAAAGTAGACACAGCTTATCGAAGGATTAAGAATACTTTTGGGGAAAAGAGGTCTAAGTGCTGTAATATTAAGGACACAAATGGAAAGCCTCTAACAGATAGGGAAGAAAAGGTTGAGAGATAGAAAACTTACAAAGAGTGTTTGTATAAGGGAAAGGAGATTGAAAATCATGTAATGGAAAGGGAGGAGGAAATTGATGAGGATGCAAAAGGAGATTTAATATTGAGATCAGAATTTGACAGAGCATTGGAAGACTTAAGCAGGAACATAGCACCAGGCATAGATGATATACCGATTGAGTTGCTACGCTGCATAGGAGATGAAGATCTGATCAGGTTATTTCACTTGGTGTGTAGGATTTATGAGACAGGTGAGGTACCCTCTGATTTCAAGAAGACTGTTATCATCCCCATACCGAAGAAAGTGAGAGCTGACAGATGTGAAGATTACCATATAATCATGCTTCAAAGATCCTGTCTAGAATAATTTACAAGAGGATGAAAAGCCAGATAGAAACAGAGTTGGGTGAAGGCCAGTTTGGTTTTAGGAGAAATGTAGGAACAGGGGAAGCTGTACTAAGTCTTAGGCTGATTTTGGAAGGTGGAATAATGAAAGATAAGAGAACGTACGTGGCATTCGTAGACTTAGAAAAGGCTTTTGATAATGTTGATTGGACTAAATTGTTTGACATTTTGAAAATGATTGGAATAAAGTACAGGGATAGGAGGGTGATGTACAATCGATACAGAAACCAGACAGCAGTCATTTGAGCTGAAGGACATGAGAGAGAAGCTGGTATTCAGAAAGGTGTAAGGAAGGCTGGAACTTATCACCCATACTTTTCAATCTTTACATTGAACAAGCAATGGAGAAAATAGGAGAAAAATTTAAAGTGGGAGTGAAGATTAAAGGAGAAATAATTTCAACTCTCAGATTTGCCGATGATATAGTCATCTTGGCAGACACGCCTGAGGATTTGAATGAGTTTTTGAATGGTATGGACTCCGTCTTGAGGAAAGAATTCATGATGAAAAGTTAATAAATGTACAACAAAAATAATGGAATGCAGCCTAAAAAAAATCAGAAACTTCTATGGACATCAAATTGGCAGGTGAAAAGCTGAAGGAAGTAGGAGACTTCTGTTACTCAGGAAGCAAAATAACCAGTGATGGACGAAGCGAAGAGAATATAAAAAGTAGGTTGGCTCAGGCAAGGAAAGCATTTCTACAAAAAAGGAATCTGTTGACATCGAATATAGACTTAGGTATTAGGAAGTCATTTTTGAAAACTTCTGTCTGGAGCGTGGCACTCTATGGAAGTGAAACTTGGACTATTGGTGCAGCAGAAAAGAGGAGAATTGAAGCGTTTGAAATGTGGTGTTACAGGAGAATGATGAAGATCAGATGGGTAGATAGGGTTACAAACGAAGAGATATTAAGATGAGTGGGAGAGGAGAGATGTTTCTGGCGACTGCTAATGAAGAGAAGAGATAGGTTGGTAGGACACATACTAAGACACCCAGGAATAGCAAGCTTAGTTATGGAAGTTAGGGTCAAGGACAAGAACTGTAGGGATAGACCAAGGTTAGAATATGTTAAACAGATTGCCTCAGATGTAGGGTGTGGTAGCTATGTAGATATGAAACAATTAGCTCAGGACAGGGAGGCATGGAGAGATGCATCAAACCAGTCAAAAGACTGAAGACTCAAACAACAACAACAACAACACGATTGACTGAAGAAGAGATAACTGGACCAACAAATCAAAAATAAACATAAATGCAATAATTCCGAAAAACACCATTCTTACTTTATTTACTCCATCAGTGTTGGAGAACTAATAAACATGCAGTATTCATTAAAAGGAATATCAGTGAAAGGTAAGCTTGTGAGACGGCATTTCTGGCATCAGCAATGGAAACAAAAAATATCTGGAATGCAAATTAGTATAAGCAGTGAAGGAAGTGGGAAAAAACCAGAGGCCGTATGCTATCCGAAGACATTTCCCTGTCATACCTCAATTTCAAAAAAGCATACCCCTCCCTTACAACGTAACGTGATATGGAGGAAATTGTTCTATTCACTTAGAATTGCATCATGCTTAAGTAATACATTTTATTTTTCACTTAAAGAATATATGTGTGAATTATTATTTAGGCTATATAGATAAATAACATTAAATGAGTGAATTGGGGAACTAAATTAATTTTTGTTTGTTACTGACATATAATTAGCATCCGTATAAGATGAAACATTAACAGTAAAGTCAAAATAGATTGGTCTGAAACTCACACAAAGATAGCATCTGAAAATACAGTACAGCAATATAAACAGGAAAGTCTATATTTAAAAAAATATATAAATTAAAACTGATAGGCCTAACTTAAATAGGAAAAAAAATATTAAATGCACTTATCATTAACTTAACGAAAAATGGTGTTTCAAAATTTGTGCTTTTGCAGAAAGGTTCATTTTACTTGTAGCCTACCATTTTATTCATGTAGAAACTCCCAGACTACTTTTAACCCTGGAGGAGAGACATCTGACATGTTTCGCTTCATGGAGTTGTTGTCATCAGCACTGCGACGTCCCTTACCTAGCCATGCCTTAACATATTTATCAGGCTTGAACTTGTGAATTGGGGTCCCAACCAACTTCAAAATGACTAAGTTTCCAGCAGTTTTCACTTGAAGCTGATAACTTTCAGGTGAATATATTATGTTCATGGCACTAAAAGATCGTTCACATTCTGCTGTGGATATGATTATGGTTTTCACAGCCCTAAGAAGTGGTTTCAGATCATCAGATATTGTTTTGTCTGGGGCATACAGCCTGAAACCAATTACACTTTCCCTGATGGAACCTATACAAAATTTCTCACACAGATATTTTATTTTACTGCCTTCAAAACAAATATCACTGCCCACATCTTCTGGCCACTTTGTTTCAACAAATACTTCTAAATTACTTAAAAGTTCTTGATACTTTGCTGCAAGAGATTGTGCAGTAGAAGCAGAAGATCTCGAAGACTGGCTGTTTAGCATTCGTTTTTCCATTTCTTCCACAAGTAGACTGTAGGTGGCTTGTTCATCAATTCTGTGCACTCTTCCAGGTCCATGCAAGTTCACGCCATTTAGTTCCTTACACTCGGCTGCACTTCTTGCTAATTCTGTATACTCCCCAGGTCGGGTTAGTAAAGAGTGGAAAACTTGAAGTTTTTGGAGTACTAGCTTATGAGCCTGAATAACAGACATCTCCCTCTTCTGCAATTGAAGCGACAGATCCTCTAATTCATTCAGAACATCTATCATCAAGTCCATATTCAGGATAAAGTTTATATCAGTTAGACAATCCAGCAGTCCTTTGTTCTGGGCCCTTTCATAATAGTCTCTTATTTGATTCTCCATGGCGCTTTTGAAATCGAGGGAAAGTGCTGCAAAATCTTTCCAAATGGCCCTAACTGATCTAGCAGTTGACAAAACCCATATAACGCTTAAAATTCTTCCTATAACCTGGATTTTAGTACTCAGATTTGATGCACAATGCTGTAATTGGTTTTTGTTCTTTGGTGATGCATGGTATAGGGAATACAATTTATCAAAAAAGTTCCTCATGTGGTTGATAGCTGTCAGCTTGGAAACAACATCACCAACTGTTAACTCGAGACTGTGGTTAGCACAGTGCTATACTAAAAGCTGAGTGAATTCTTGCTGGAGTCTTACTGCCAATCCTTATACACTCCCTAGCATATTAGATGCACCATCACAAGCAAATGATATAAAATTATTGGCTAGAAACTCTTGTGAAAAATGCTGAACTCTTGTGAAATATGCTGAAGATTAGACTTTAAGGAATCATATATACATTGAGCTAAGGTGTTTGGAAGTTCAACTAGATCGAAAAATATGCTGCTGGTTTCTTCAGAATTATTAAAATTCATCCGAAGACAAATATAAAGAACAGATTTTTGTCCCACCATCACACCAATCTTGAGGTCGTTTTCAACAATTTGTTTAACAACAGTTTTCCTCATTTCTTCACCAATCAGATTGGTAATGTCAGCACAGGAATGTTTGGAATGCAAAATCTCTCCCGTATCTAAACCATTTGCTCTTTGTGCATCAATCCAGGATGGTAGATCAGAAAATGGCCTTCCTGGCTTTGCAAGATTGTACACTCTGCATGTATTCTTGTGGTAAACCCCTTCTTGTTTTGCAGTTGTGTTTTGAAGAACTTGTTTCTTGGCCTTCTCAAGAATTTTAACACACTGACCATAGGCATGGGAATTCTTGTGGTCAAAGATTTCTTTTCTTATTGCCTGACACATTTTCACATCACTATCATCAAAAGTCTTTACAGAATAAGAACACCACTCATTTGATAAGCGAGTTCGTTCTGATTTAAAAGCACCCAAAGTTCCACGTGCTCTGACGCATACTTTGCAACCGAATCCTTTTGTTTCGGTTTTGTTGGACAACCATTCGTGTCCTTTGAATTTAGTTTCCCACTGAGTAGGACTCAGAAATGTTGGCAAACATTCAAAATCTGCATTATCTAGGCCTACATTGTTGGTTTCTATTTCACTTGTGCTTTGTTGTCTGTGAAAGAGAAAGCCGAATTCGTCAAATTTTTCCCTGATCGATTATTATCTTCAACACAATCACCAGTTTCGCTGAAATTTCTCTTGTCCTCTTACGGCAAATTTATCCATGATATCAGCTCTGCAGCCGATGCTGATAAAAATACTTGAGTTGCAATGATGCTGCTTGATACACAATCGTACTGACCATATACCACAACACTAGTTTATAACCAGACAACGAGATGGGAGACTGGTCTTTTTAAACAAGTTCCTCCACGAGTAACCAACCTTGCTTTATAGATTTTCGCCAAGTTGGAGCCCAAAAGTCAAGAATATTATGTCTTGTCGATTGACTAGATATTTTAAAAGTAAAGATCTATTTAAACAATGTAAAAGTTATGATATTTTCTTACTGAGAAATATGTTTTAAAACATCAGATATAGCAGTATATTCTTAAGGTGGTGACTATGGTCATCACAAGTTACCGGTCACAGGCATGTATTTTTTAAAGCGTTCTGCTGCAGCGGTGGCGAAGAGATCTCGCTTTATGAGTTTTGCTGCATGGATGGCCATGGCCGTTCCTTTTTTCCACTCTAGTTTGCTGCAGCGATGCTGAAGTGCTTTACGGGTTCGCCTTAAAAAGGAAAGCACGGTTTTATAATGGTGATGTCTACAGGCGAATGTTTATTGGTGAAGGTAGCTTAGTACCAGTGGATGAATGATAATTAAAAGTAATTATATTAATTCCTACGGCGCAAACAAATTTAGATCCATTGGTTTTCAGTGGCGGTATGCTATTTGACATTGAAAGCAGTGACGGTATGCCATTGGGCCTTTGAAAGCAGTGCCGGTACTCCATACCGACGCATACCGCCTCACTTCCCTCCCTGAGGATAAGCAATAACAAAAGTAAGCAAAACTGCTCAAAGAGAAGTAAAACTGACCGAGGAAGAGGAACACACCAACAATTATGAAGCAAGATGCAGCTTAAAGCAAAATTAACAAGACATAAGATGAATCACACAACTCTTTACAAAATGGGATTTTGCTCTAGTAGCACAGGTAACTGGCCAAGGTGCTTCACAGAAACTGAAATGGTTTAGAGCCAGTGATATACTTTAGGCGGATTTCAAACATTAAAGTTTGGAGCGATTAACCTTGGACTCGGCAAGTGGAGGGAACATGGGAATAGGAGGGGTTGGGCTTACCACTTGCTAAGCATTGCAACTGTAGCGGCCGTGATTGTGCGAGGCATGAGCCACGTTTGTTAGTTAGTTATTGTTGTTTTAAGGGGCGGAACTATGAGGTCATCTGCCCCTAGTTTCCAGACAGTGATTGGCACTGTGGAACAAGGACAGAACGGTAATCCGAGGGTCGTGGAGTCGAGTGCCTATGCGGAAAATCTCAGTCTTGTTTTAATTTTTAATTTGTAAGTTACTGGAGGGAAGAGGAGGATGCAGTGACGAAGATGAATGGAGGGGAGTCACCAGGAACAGAAAAGGACTTAACATGGAGGGAAGTTCAGGACGCAGTGAGGAAGTAGAAAGGAAGGAAGGCACCAGTTCTGGACAAGATAAGTGTCGAGATGCTGAGAGCGGCAGGAGAGGTGGGGATACAATGGACATAACAAGTAATGAGGGCTGTATGGAAAGAGAGGAGGACCCCTGAGGACTGGAAGACAGGAATAATTGTCCCAATCTTCAAGAAAGGTAGCAGAAAGGAGTGCAAGAATTATATGGGATTACATTGATGAGCCATTGTGGAAAGATCTTTGAGAAAGTTTTGGAAAAGAGAATTCGGGCCAAAATAGAAGCAAAGATGAGAGAAGAACAACATGGCTTCAGAGCAGGAAGGTTCACAGTAGATCTAATTTTTGCTGTAAGCAGTGGCGTAGCGTGAACTTTTGAGCTGGGGACGCCAAAGTTTTAAACGACAGTTAAACTAAGGAACAAATCAAAAAGCTAACATGAAAGATACTGTCACATACCTCACACAGTCTTGTACTTAAGCTCCATTCGTCTTTTCTTATTTTCTGCGAAAACGTCTATGATGTGTTCAAGAAATGCGGGCTCTGATGAAAGCTCACTTTTTTTTTCAATAGCCAATGAATTATACACGACAAGCGACTATTGCTCATAGAATTTCTAAGGTAGGTTTTAATTCTTTTCAGCGTGCTCATGCTGCGTTTACTACTAGCTGTAGTAGTTTGTTGGTTGGTTGGTTCTTAAGTTTAGGGGCTGCGACAACGCGATCATGTAGCCCCGTGTACTTTGGGTGTGTGTAGAATCTGTCTGATAACCGGTGTTAATTGTGATGACTGTATTAGTGTGTGTTATCTGTTTTTTATTTAAGTACAGACTGCAACTTAGAATTTTTCAAATAGTTCCTACTTTTGTCGCCAAGCGCCACCGTCAACGACTACTAGGCCAAGTTCAGAACTTAGCTACTCGACGCCACCGCAGTCGGCTCTTGGCAACGAACGTAGAAACCTAAGAGCGTTGTTTACATTCTTAACCTATCCAATTTAGCTTCACACAGGTGTAATTAGTGGAAGGTTCTTTAACATGCCATAAATCTATGACATGCGACCGCCGGCTTTACTTCCCTTCCGAACGAAGGCATACTGAGGGATTTTTAACGCTCTTAAAAATCCGACGGCTTCGGCCGGGTTTGAACCCGCTATCTTGGGCATAGAAGCTCAGCATGCCACCAACTACGCCACCGATAGCTGTAGTAGTTGGAATAGTCAGTACAAAGCGTAGTAGTTTAGTTACTTCCTGATAGATGGAGTCAAGACCGTTCGTAACAAAATATTTTAAAAGATCTTTTAGAGCTAAATGCTTTGTCTGATCTGGATAAACAATGTGAAGTTCATTTATAGTAATTGGTTAACATTAAAGAATGGATACTGTTTTACCAAAAAATCTAATTTGCTCTGGGGGAATGTTTCGGGGTATTTTTAAACTTCATTTTCTTGTACTAACTCTATGAAATTTAGATGAGTGCGATCTTCAAATCTACTTTTCATTTGAGCTGTTAGTGAATCTACTATTCCAAAAGACAGCACTCTCAAAGTGTTCTTTTGATTGCCATCATACATTACGTTTTCATTCATCTGGATGCTTTTTTTGAACGCGTATGTCAGTGAGATCTTCATTTCTTAAGTTTTCTATGCTTTTGACGACAGCCGCTTTCTCATTATGGCAAGTTACAATACTCACTGTCGATGATTGTAACAATTTGAAAATATGATCAGTGTAAAAGAAACAAGCTTCGAATACACATAGGTAATATACAAAGATTGGGTCATCCATATGTTATTTGAGACCAATGGCACAGTTCACAGAATCGTCATCCCATTCACTATTTTCATCATAAATAATTTCATCAAAATACATTACAATTCTTGGAAATGTTTAATAATGGTGAAAACTGCCCTCGAATGAAAATTCCATCTCGTATTGCTTGCTCGTGGAAGCTTAAATCCTCTTTTGGTCAACAAAACTGTCCTTTTAGAAGATTTGCTGAAAAAACTGTGAAAAGCAGTCAAGGTACAGACAAACAAACGAACCTGATTTATTGTTTTTGAGCCATACAGGAGTACCAAATTTAATTGGTGGGCGTAACAATGGACGAAAAGAGCATATGGGCAAAACTGTTTCATTAGCTTTTGAACTCCTCCTTATCTGCCTGCCATTACAGCTGCGCCATCGTATGTCTGGCTTACGCCTTTTTCTCCATTTACTTCCCAGTCAAGTAAAACTTTGTGCACGATTTCTGACAATCCCGCAGCTGTTTTATTCTTGGAAACGTCATAAAAGCCGACGAATCTCTCCTCTATTCTATCATCCACACAATATCTAAATATTATGCTCATCTGGCTCTTACATGACACGTCTAATGTCTCATCCGCTTGTATGGATAGAAAGGGGGGATTCATTTATTTCTGATTTGATTTTTTCATTTAATGCAATTGTTTTAACTTCCATCAAGTCATTTTGAATGTCTGGAGATGTTCCTTTTAATAATGATGATGACTGTAAATGGTATCTAACTATCGATTCATTTTGAGCGAGCAGATTCAACAATTGCAAATAATTACCCTTGTTAATAAAACTTTCATCTTCTCTATGCCCTCGGGAGGCTAGTTCTTGTGTACTGAGAAATACTACAGATTGAATGAGTCGTCGCGCATACTGCCTGTTTGAAGACACGATCTCATTATGTTTTACTGCTTGTAGTCGAGCAACTTCAGAAAATGCATGCTCAATGCGAGTTTTACCTAGCAGATGGTATGCTTCACAATGTAACAAATGGTATTTTGAAGACTTGTGTTTTACAGCTCTGTTAATTGAATTATTCAGGTCCGAAATTCCTTCTGTTGCACCATTCAGTATCTTTCGGCCCAGTTAGCCAGGATAACCTGTCATATCAAGAAAACTGAAAACTCCGTGTGCGATTTTTACCAGCTTCTTTAATTGATAAATTTGGCTTTGGTCTTTTTGTTTTTAATTCACATCGCTGTTCATATGATAAAGTGCTCAAAGGAGTTGCCTTTAGAAAATTAATAATATTCGAGTCCTGTGAACTTACTTCAGTCATATTGGCAGCATTAAACACACTCACGCACAATTAAAATTAACTACACTTTACAGTTCGAACTAGCACTAGCGCAGCGATTGGGCCATTGAGTTAACAGAACAGTGATCATCTGATCATACAAAGTTTACGCCAGTGGGTGTCAACCAGATAGGATTTATTTGGCACCATCGGTGTAGTACGTAATCTGTGGTTTACGCCAGCCAAACGCCGGCGTACGGAAGCACTTTCCTTCCGAGAAGCAAGAATGAACTCGCGCATGCGCTGATCCGTGGCCTGGCCGGGGTGGTACATAGCTCTTGACGCCAAGAAGTTCTGGCGTACAAGAAAAGCAAAGCACAGCAGTGGACCGCGGCTGGGCTAAGACTAGTTATATGGTGGGTGCGGAAATAAAATAACTAAGCGCCATGTAATATGCTATCGCCGCATTTATATAAATTAAAAACGATGTTATATTTTACTCTTTGATGAATACACATTCTAATTTTTAAATCAGGGAACGCCCGGCGTATCGGCGTATTATAGCGCTACGCCTCTGGCTGTAAGACAGTTACAGGAAAAAAATAAAAATGAATATGGAATAGATCTACCCATGGCCTTCCAGGACATTGATAAGGCATATGATAGTGTACTTAGAAGTAAGGTATGCAACGCTTCGGAGAAGAGAGGAGTAGGAAAGCATACTATATGGAGGATAAGGCAAATGTACAATGGAAGTATAAGCTGCGTGAAAGTAGGAGGAGAGAGCTCAGATTGGCTGGAACAAAAGAATGGCTTGAGGCAAGGAAGTGCACTTTCACCATTAATCTTCATTGTAGTGATGGACGATATAATGACCAGAGTGGCGGAAGTGATTGGTGAAAAAGGATGAAAGTAATGGTATTTGCAGATGACTTGATGATCTGGGGAAACAAGGAGGAAGTACAGGAGCAGTTGGATGTATGGGAAGAAATAGTACATGGATATGGGATGAAGTTTAGCATAAGCAAAAGCGAGTGGATGATCACAACCAGGAAGAAGGAGAGGGTCACAACGGGAATAACAATTGTTGGGGAAGAATTGAGGAAAGTAGAGAGTTCCAAGTATCTGGGAAGCATGATACATGAAAATGGAAGAAACTACAGAGAAATAAATGAGCGGGGTAGGCAAGCAGAATTATTCACGACAAGTGTTAGGAGCCTGGTATGGAGTAACGATGTCCCTCAAAACAGCAAATGGGTTATACACGGTCATTATGTGTGTATGCGCCAGTCAACACGGCAAGCTAAGCTGGCTGCGACTAGCACAGATCGCGGCCATGTGCACCCGATTCAGCCGGCAGTTGGCACGCTCCGCTGACTCATATCGTTAGTTCACACGTGTTTTGTCATTCATATGGGCGTGTATTTGCAAGCTTAGACGTAAGTGTTGCATGTTTAGTGAAAGGAAGGGAGCGATGCAGAATACAGGCTAGTGAGATGAAATTCTTGAGAAACAGTATTGGAGTGACAAAGGTGGACAGGTTAAGAAATGAGAAGATCAGAAAATTAGTCAAGCAGGGAGCATTACAGTATAGGATAGAGGAAGCAAGGCTTAAATGGTATGGGCATGTTAAGCAAATGGATGGGAGGATACCCAGGAAGATACAAGAGATGAAAATAGAGGGAAAAAGACCATGAAGAAGGCCAAGAGATAAGTGGCTGAAGGGTGTGGAGGACTGCATGTGAAAGAAAGGAGAAGACTGGACCAAGGTGGTGACGGAGAGATGGTGGGAGGACAGAAAATGATGGAGAGGATTCTGTTCCAAACAGACCCGGCCAGTAGCTGGAAACTGTGCAAGATGATGATAATGACTTACACTACAAATAAACCGAAATAATGGTTCAATATATTGCATCTATTAACATTTGCATAAAAGTCATAAAACAGAAAAGGTAAATGAAAATTTGGGATGGCAAGTAAATTTCCAGGAAGGGATTGCAATTAAGGCATACACAAGAGTGCCGTATATAACAGTTGATACATTTATGATTTTACAGTTGATGATTTACACGTGCTGGTGTGATATTCATCGTAAAATGAGGGAAAGCAGTAATTTTCTCGGCATCTTGCACACATATATAAACGCTACATTGTTAGAATTACATGGTTATTTTAAAGTTGCTATAGAAAAACAAAAAACATATGTGGCTCATGCCTCGCTCAACCCACTCCAAAACATGCTATTTTCTTCTAAATGCTTGACCATCTGAAGTTCCCATTTCTGTCACTCTCATTTCTGGAAAAACCCTGCATATACCATAAATTCAGACAAAATCGGTGATGACGAGTAGGCGGGGTCCCCTTGAAAGATTGAGAAGAGTGGCCATGACCTTGAGAAAGGCACTGTCCAGCATTTCCTTGGAGTTCCAAGGGAAATAGTGGGAGACGAAGGAAAACCAGTTCATGGACAGTCAATAGAGGGTTTTGAACCCACTTATTTCTGGAGTTCATAGATGGTCACCACATTGATAAAAAAAAGATGGTAGGCAAAGAAGAATGAACACATTAAATTCTAAAATAAATGAAAAAAAAGAAGGTCCAATCAACAACTTTCTTCGCTGTTCAAAAACAGTACATTCCATGCTTGCTTTCTTAACATTACTATGATGGTGAAATAAAAAGCAATTATAATTTGAGCACTGAATGTTGGTTCTGCAAACCCCTATCCTTTGGCCAGCCAATGCCTTGAGTAGGATATATTATATGTATGACATGAAGGAAATTTGAGAAATATTTAAAGTGGGAGTGAAGATTCAAGGAGAAATAATTTCAACTGTGAGATTGGCTGATGACTTCGTCATCTTGGCCGACACGCCAGAGGATTTGAATGCGTTTTTGATCGTTATGGACTCAGTCTTGACGAAAGAATTCATGATGAAAATCAATAAATGTAAAACGAGAATATTGGATTGCAGCCGAAATAAATCAGAAACCTCTAAGGACATCAAGTTGGCAGGTGAAAAGCTAAAGGAAGTAGGAGACCTCTGTTACTTAGGAAGCAAAATAAACCAAAGATGGACGAATCAAACAGGATATAAAAAGTAGGTTGGCTCAGGCTAGGAAAGCATTTCTACAGAAAGGGAATCTGCTGACATCGAATATAGATTTAGGTATTAGGAAGTCATTTTTGAAAGCCTTTGTCAGGAGCGTGGCACTATATGGAAGTGAAACTTGGACTGTTGGTGCAGCAGAAAAGAGGAGAATTGAAGCGTTTGCAATGTGGTGTTACAGAAGAAAGCCGAAGATCAGATGGGTAGATAGGTTTGCAAATGAAGAGGTATTAAGGCGAGTGGGAGAGATGTTTCTGGTGACTGCTAATGAAGAGAAGAGATGGGTTGGTAGGACACATACTAAGACACGCAGGAATAGCAACTTAGTTATGGAAGGAAGGTTCGAGGACAAGAACTGTAGAGGTAGAACAAGGTTAGAATATGTTAAACAGATTGCCTCGGATGTAGGGTGTGGTAGCTATGTAGTGATGAAATGATTAGCTCAGGACAGGGAGGCATGAGGCGCTGCATCAAACCAATCAAAAGACTGAAGACTCAAACACACACATGGCTTCCATATAAATGTAGGTGAGCTGCAGCATGCAAAGCCTTTTTAGCAATAATTAGCAATATAAAAAATAAATGCTTGCAAACATACTGTCATAAAGCCACAACCAACAGAGTAAGTTGAGTGCAGTGAAACCCCGAATTAGTAGTGGTAGGCTACATATGACCTCACTGTTCCGCTCCATAAAACAACAATAACTAACTAATTAACCTAGAGAGCAGCAGGGGTGATAGGAACACAGTGGCTTTTTCGAGTAATTAAAGTGATATGGAGGGAGAAGAAAATACCAGAGGACTGGAAAAGAGGGATAATAATACCCATATTTAAAAAGGGAAGTAGGAAGGAATGCAAGAACTACAGGGGAATTACACTCATGTGCCACTGCGCCAAAATATTTGAGAAGGTACTGGAGAGAAGAATTCGGACAGAAGTTGAAGATGGACTGAGGGAAGAACAGTATGGATTCAGGCCAGGAATGTCAACAGTTGACCTCATCTTTGCAGTAAGACAGCTACAAGAACACCATTATGAATATGGGAAAGATCTGGTGATGATCTTGGATATTGAGAAAGCATATGATAGTATTAATAGAAACAAGGTATGGGAAGCAATGAGAGCAAAAGCAGTGAACAAGGAGACAGTGGCAAGAGTGAAAGCAATGTACGAGGGAAGCAAAAGCTGTGTAAAGGTGGGAAGAGAGAGAATGGAATGGTTTCAACTGGAGGGTGGTCTGAAACAGCGAAGTGCCCTCTCACCCCTGTTATTTATAGTGGTGATGGATGAAATCATACGAAAAGTGGTAAATAGCATTGGGGAAAGGAAAATGAAGGCAATGTTGTTTGCTGATGACCTTCTGGTATGGGGAGAGGATGAGGAAGAAGTACAAGAGCAATTAGATGAGTGGGAGAAGGTAGTGTTATCATATGGGATGAAGTTCTCAGCACAAAAGAGTGAAGTGGTCATCACAACGAGGAAGAAGAACAGACTGGATATGGGTAAAGCCCTGCGTGGATGCGGATATCCGCGGATAAACCCGCGGATATCCGCAACATTTTTCGCCACGCGGATATAGTTTGCATGACTGCGCGGATAGCGGATACGCTGCGGATAATGTTTGGGGTAAATTTGCGGATAGTTTTTAGAATACAATGTGGAACTTACGATAATATTACATATTTGATATGCCAATCTACAACTGCATGCTTAAAAGAGGAATACTCCTATAGCCTATTGCGTACGAAATATTCAGACACGATTTGCACTTATACACGAGAAGATTATTTTACTCACATGCTTTCAACTACATTTTAAAGTACCGTATCTTTGTAGGTTTTTCTTTCCTAGTAAATGGTCTCATCAATCTCATCAATTCTCACTGCCATTATTACTATACGTACGAGATAATGCTGTCAATAAGCGTGTTAGTTAATCGTGGTGACATCATTAACATTCCTCAAGTCAGCTACCAACTTGGCAATGAAACACGTGGGCTGTGATATTGCAACGGAGGGAGTTATGAGATGACATCAACTATGCGAACATGGATGGGTCAACAGGCAGAGGGGTGATGACTGACGTGGAACTTCCGGCCAAATGTCAATCCCTTCCTCCAAGCGTAAAGAGAAGTTCACTTAGTGAATGTTACCGCGACCGGGAGTAAGCACATCATTTCACCAACATGGATAAAATATGTATTAAAATTAAACAAGGTGAATATTCAATAGTGCGTAAAACAAAGCTCAAGTCAACGATATGGCAGACATTTGGTTACGTTTTCAATGGAAACGAAAAGGTGAACGATATTGTAGGATGCTTTACCTGTAAAAAAGTGTATTCATACTCAGGACACAAATCAGGCACATCAAACTTACTGCGGCACAAGTGCGATAGTAGCCAAAAGAGTATAGCCAGTTTTTTGTCTAAAGCGGAGGTCAAGAAGCCAGAAGTGTCTTCTAACTTGAAGTCCCTTGCAATGACGCAAATTGTCAGGTTCGTGACCAAGGACGTGGTGCCGTTTCAAGCTACATCTGCACAGGGTTTCACCGAACTTGCTCAGTTCCTCATCGACGTGGGAGCGAAGTATGGGACAGTGAGTGCTAAAGAATTATTGCCTCACCCCACTACTGTATCAAGGCACGTGAGTGAAACAGCCAACAGCCTTCGAGGAAGCGTGTCAGAGAAGATCAGGGGTGTTTTTAGTGATATTAGAAGTGGAATAACTTTAGATTTGTGGAGTGATTCATATCGCAAAATTAATTACATGGGTGTGACTGTGCATTACGTTGTTAATGGGAAGCTTGAAGAACGTGTACTGTGCACAAGAGAGTTGGAACCGGATATTAAGAAAACTGCAGAACATATTAAACTTGTGCTCGTAAAGATTTTACAATCATTTGATTTATTCGATTCCATTGACAATGTCGTGTTTTTGACAGACAGGGGTTCGAATGTTGTTGCAGCTCTTCGTCAGTATAAGAGAATTTCGTGCTCGGCGCATATCCTAAATACAGTGCTGGATCATACTACGCGGAGCAATGAAGTGGATCAAGGACAAATCAGTGAAGTACAGGGATTAATAAGTTCATGTCGAGCACTCACGACATATTTTAAACGGTCGGGTTTGCAAAATCGTTTAGGAAAGTCATTGAAGGGTGATGTGGACACACGTTGGAACAGTAAACTTAAAATGTTTGACAGTATTAATTCTCAGTGGGATAAAATTCTTGAAGTTTTAACAGAAAAAAATCAAGAGAAGTTAATCGATTGTATTGACAAGAAAATGCTGGAAGATATCATTCAGTTCTTAATACCTTTCAAAAATGCAACCGACCAACTGGAAGCTTCTAAAGTGCCGACCCTTCACATGACCACATTGTGGAAACAAAAGTTATTGTCATCTTTGGAAAAGAAAAAGGGCGATGCCGCTACTGACCAGCAAATGGGAGATAACAGCAACACATAAGCTTGCTACTTATTTACACCCTCAATATAAAAACTTAAAATTTCTGGGTGAAGCCGATAGGCATGAAGTACAGTCTGAAGCTAGAAAGTTCATTACTTCCAGAAAAATGCTACTCCAAGATAAAGAAGAGACCAATACAGAACCTCCACAAAAAAAAGAAAAAAATTGAGAGACTATTCAGTGAATTTGAAGATGAAAATTCAACCAATGATGCTGAAAAGGATGAAATTTCTAAGTACAGTAGCGAGAAGGTAAAATATACCGTGTGCGATTTAATAACTTGGTGGCATGATCATGAAGACGAGTATCCTTATCTTTCCAAACTGGCGTACTTCATACATTCCATTCCAGCAACCAGTGCTCCATCAGAGAGGAGTTTCTCCACTGCAGGACGAGTAATGCAAGATCGACGTACATCTCTCAAACCCAGCGCAGTTGATGACATCATATTTCTAAACAGCAATCTTCGAAATAGTCAGGTATGATACGTTTTTTTCTTTTCTCTTTGTATTCATTCTTCAAATTAGTTGAAATATTTAATTCATGTTATAATTTCTTTTTTAGTGATAATGGTATCGCGACATTCTGGATGCATGTAGCTCTAATAGTCTACTAAACCGAGTTCAAGAAATCTAAAAATGAAACTAAAATGACTCTTGTAAATATTGTACATATGGATGTTAATTCCTGGAAAATAATAAACTAGAAGATGCAGCACCAAATCGTATATAGCCTACAAAAAGAAAAGTTTTAGTTATTAATGTGTGATATGTATGTTTTTTATTTTATGTGTAAATAAAAAGTAGTTTTAGCATCCGAACTTGTTGAATATCATTACTATTAGAATAGGACCCAGATATTTATGGCATATCATATTTTTTCCGTTATGTTTCTTCCATAACAAATGTAAGATGATGATTTAAGCTAATATCATTCAAATTAAGTCATTAAGCATAATTAACACTCCGAAATGAAAAGGGTTGCGATTCTGGCTGTAAAACATTCATTTTAAACATAGCACAGGGGAACGACTTTCTCCTCAATTGCCTAAATGTGTTGGTTTAACACGTTACCGGTATGCTTTATCTAATAGGCTAATTTAAAAATAATATTGAAATATCAGCGGATTTGGGTACAAATCATGCGGATGCGGATAACAGTCGTGCGGATGCGGGGCGGATGCGGATAACAGTCGTGCGGATGCGGGGCGGATAACAGTCGTGCGGATGCGGATAACAGTCGTGCGGATGCGGGGCGGATGCGGATAACGTTTTGTTTATCCGCGCAGGGCTCTAGATATGGGCATAACACTTGGAGGACAGCAGTTGCAGAAAGTAGAATGCTTCAAGTACTTGGGAAGCATAATTGAAGAAAAGGGAGGCAATAGGATGGAAATAAATGAAAGGGGAAGGTTCGCAGATGGATTTTTCAAGAGTGTTAGGGGGATGTTATGGAATAAAGATGTACCACAAAAATGTAAAGGAATCATCTACAAGACCTACTTTTTGCCAATTTTGACATATGGTTCAGAAACATGGGTGATGAAGGAAAGGGACAAGAATAAAATACGAGCAGTGGAGATGAAGTTCCAGAGGAGTAGGGTAGGAGTGACAAGAATGGACAGAGTAAGGAATGAGAGAGTCAGAGAGATGGTAAGAGAGGAACCATTGAAAAATAGAATAGAGCGATCTAGGCTACAATGGTATGGACATGTGAGGAGGATGCAAGAGGAGAGAATACCGAAGAAGATGTTTGGAATGGAAATGACGGGAAGGAGGCCAAGGGGAAGACCAAGGGACAGATGGACAAAAGGAGTTAAGAAGAGTGTGGAGGAAAGAGGAGTGTGCTGGGACACAGTGAATGACGAGAGATGGTGGATGGACAGGAAACGATGGAGAGGCTTATGTTCCAAGCAGACCCGACCAGCGGTTGGAAACTGCTCAAGATGATGAAGACGAGTAGAATCTCGATACCTGCAGCTCCTTCATTTTGCATCAATCTCAATTTAACATTCAAAATAATTGGTCCTCAAGCAAACTCACTGGCGTTCATAGTCTTAAAAACATCCATGCAACTTACACGCAAGGCAAGTTACCAAACCTCGCAAAGACAACAGTAACAATCTAGAGAAAATTAGGATTGCACCTACACTGCTTACTCTGTGCAAGTGCTTAAAACAATAGGCGAATTCATTTTAATAGTGCAAATTATAATTTGACACAAGTAATTTACAGAGGGGCTAAGAATGCTGTGCAGTAATTATCTATTGCTCAAGTGCCAGAAATTGGTTCAAAACTCAAAAATATCATTTTTATGAACATCTTTATTGCAATAAGCGTCAGTGTGCAAGTGTAAATAAAAATTTCCTGAAGGTGGATCCAAGTATTCTTTGTTTATGATTCCAGCAGAAGAGTTTCAGCTAATAATAAAAAAACAGATAAATATTATCGTCTGATTCCATTTTTCCTGCCAAATGTACTTGTGAACAAAGGACGACAGAATGCTTATGAAGTGATATAATTTTCATGAGAGACAATTGTAAGCTTAACCATGTCTTTTCTCTATATAATGAAATATACCAAATAATATTGAATAATAAATTATAAATGTGACTGTTTCCAGAAAACTACACCTTAAACCTTGGTTTATTTTAGAATTTGATATTGGGTAGATTTGCGATCAATTTCGTGAAAACCAGAAGTCTCTAGCTTAAAAAATCTGCTTAAGTAACTTTGAAGTTGTAAGACAAAATTTATTTAATTTTGAGAGAATCTGTTGGTGAGACCGGCACCTGCCGGTATCGACCTCCATCCTGATCGATAGGCGCAACTAGCGCCCTCAACTAACTTTAAAACAGTTTCATTTTTATGATCTGTTCACAACACAACGCATTTAAACAGTTCATGTATTTTGTTTTAAATAAATCAGTTGAGTTACATTTAATTGAGCGTTACATTTCATTGCCGCTTTAAAACCTCTGATAGGTTATGGACCCAGAACGATTGGCGCAGATTTAAATTAACTGAAAACCGGAAACAGCGGTATCAAACAGACACACAAAGAGAAGAACTCGTCGAGTCGGCAGATATCTTGCTCTCTTCGAGAAACATCTAGACATCGAGGAAGCGAGAAGGAACAAACGCTGTCTTCTCGAATATTGTGCGCTTGATCGTGAGTGAACAGTGAAAAAGCCAATCGCGAGTGTTCGGACAATAACACACGACGCGAATTTTGGCTTATTGTGAGTGTTTTGGACTATAACACGTGATGCAAGAAAACGTGCTTATCGTGCGAGTTGTGTACAAATGCGCACGACACGAAATTCCTTAGGCCTATTTGCGAGTGGTTCGGACAATAGCACGCGATGCAAAGTGTATGGCCGGTTGTGAGTGTTTCAAACAATAACACGCGGCACAGAAAATTTATTGTGAACAATCGTGAGTGTTCCGGACATTAACACGCGGCACGATTGAAGTGAGACAATTAATTCAAACGGTGTAGTGCGAATCGAGACCTTAGGGCGCGATAATTACGACACCTGGAAAATGCAAATGTGCGCCATTCTGATTAAGAATGACGCGTGGGGTTATGTCAACCGCCAGATCGTCAAACCCGAGGCGGGTGAGGACAATGCAGCCCAAGTGACCGAGTGGACGACTAGGGATGAAAAGGCCATGTCAGACCTAATCCTGTCCATCGGACCAAGCTAGCTGAAGTGGGTGAAGAACTACAGGTCATCAAGCGAGATATGGCATATACTTGAGGATACGTTTCAGTCGAAGGGGCCGGCTGGCAAGGCCACGTTGTTGAAGAGTCTAACCTTGCAAAAGATGACTGAAGGTGGCGACATCCGTGAGCACCTCAACAACTACTTTGACTGTGTCGACAAGTTGGCTGACATGGACGTAGCTATAAACCCAGACCAACTTACCATCATGATGCTGTACAGTTTGCCGGCAAGTTTTGAAAATTTCAGAATTGCTATCGAGAGCCGGGACGATCTACCGAAGCCTGAGAATCTACGTACGAAGATAATCGAAGAACACGATGCCCAAGTTGCCTCGTCAACACCGATGGAAAATCAAGGCGCCATGTACGTGAAGAAGAAAGGTCCTTCAAGGAAACCACAGTCGAAGCCTCAAAACAAAAACCAAGGCTACTCCGGTGGTAAGAGTGACAAGGAGAAATCGTTTCCGTTCAAATGCTCGAAGTGCAGAATCAAGGGACATAAGGCAGTGGACTGCAATGTTAAGGTCAACAAAAACCAGCTGTCGGACGCGTCACACGTGCCAGATCGCGACGAGCAGTGTCGAAAACCTGTGGTGTCTCGACAGTGGGTGCACGTCTCATCTGTGCGTAGTGATGTAAAATGTCTAGGCATTTATAAGTCGGGCCAAATGCCCAGGATAAATGCCCGGGCAAATGCCCAAAACCCATAAATGCCCAGGCATTTTGGGCATTTACCTATTTTAAAACATATTCATAATGCAACGCTTATATAAATATTGTTTTAGCCATATATGTATCTACATATATGTATTCTATATATTTTACATAAAGACAGGAGTTGAGGCCAAAATAGGCTGCAGAAGTTGTAGGAATTCACTGAAAGAACTTGATTTTGGTTCTGAGGCTGAGCTTGTGCTTGGTACTGCAGATTTGTTGTTGAAATCATCCACTTCAAAGGTTTATAAGGGGGTTTCTTTCGAAAAGGTTTTTCAACCACTGTAACTGTACCTAACTGAAACACTTTTTTTAAGATCCTGAGGGCAATTAAAACACATTTTTATGTGCTTTTCCATTTTGTTACAATGTGACTGTTAATAGTCCTTATTAAGTATTTACAAGATATTCTTTCCCTTTCAAATTAAAAATGTTCTAAGCATTTTGTAATAATTTAATCTAACACTTAAAAATATAAACAGCCTAAGAAAGAAGTGAGGTTATCTCTGACTCAACCACTCAACAGACAGCTCTACTTCACAACTAACTGGGCTGGGCTGCTGGTGGTAGAATGCCTCGCTAATCTCAAGGCCACAACCACCCTACCCCCATTCCAAGATCATAGCACAAAGGCTGCCCAGGGCCTAGCCCATCCATCCCCTCCCAAAGCCACTATCCACACCATAATCTAACTCCTACCTAATTTTCCTAAATATAAATGAGTAGGCCTGCAGGCCTAACTCAGTAATACAATGTTTTATTCATACCAGATATACATAATTCCCATTTAGATGTTATTGACAATATTGACACAGAATAATTAAATTATTATTAGCAATATTCGGGCATTGAATTACTAGTTTATCCATGAAATGTACCTTTCAGTAAAGGTCTTTATTATATTTTAGATGGTCTAGTAACAATCACAAGTAGTAAAAAGTAAAACCAAGAAGTTTTCTTAAATGCCCAGATTTTGGGCGCTTAAAACTGCTTTGGGCAAATGCCCAGGCAAATGACCATTTATAGATGTCCTGCCCACTGGGCATTTGCCCGGCCCACATCACTATCTGTGCGGTGATGCGACTGTGTTTACAGAGATGGAGAAGGGCGAGACTGGCAAGCTGAAGTTAGCGAGTAGCGCAACCGCAGAGATAAAGGCCCGAGGAACTGCAAAAATTGCAACAAGTGTAGACGGTAAAACTTGCAACGTTACTCTCAATGAGATTTTGCACGTTCCTGAGATCCGGACTAATCTCTTATCAGTCTCGAAGATGACAGACCGTGGTTTCTCGGTTGATTTTGGCAAAGAGCAGGCTGAAGTTTTCGACCAGAATAGACTGACGAGGTTGGTTGCAAAGCGCAAGGACAATCTGTACTACATACAGTGCACCCCACTTGAAAAATGTCGAAACTCAGTGTCAGAAGACAAGCGCGACGAGAATGTGGCGTAGCTGTGGCATTGAAGGATGGGTCACGTCAACTTTCGTGATCTCGATACGGCAGTGAAGAGCGGATCCATTCGAGGTGTGCAACTGAAAGGGATATGTGGAGATCTAACCTGTGACATTTGCACGAAATGCAAAATGACTCTAATACCTTTCCCGAAAGAGTCAAATCGTGTGACCGGTAAGCTCGATATTATTCACACAGACGTTTGTGGCCCTGTGGGTGTTGTGTCGAACGGTGGATCCAAGTACATGATCACATTTACGGACGACTACTTGAGATGGACAGAGGTACGGTTTATGAAGACGAAGTGCGAGGCGTTGCAAAAGTTCCAAGAGTACAAGGCTTTCGTCTAGAAGCAGCACGGTCTGAAAATAAAGTGCGTACAGTCCGACAATGGACTTGAATATGTCAACAGGGAATTTGACGAGTTCTTGAAATCTGAGGGGATCGAGCGCCGTCTCACAACACCATATACGCCTGAACAAAATAGTGTGGCCGAGAGGAAAAATCGGACCCTTGAAGAGGCAGCATGATGTTTACTCCTGCAATCTGGCCTACCGATGACATTCTGTGCGGAGGCGATCAACACCGCAACTTATCTGAGGAACCGATGTCCAACCAAAAAGCTAAACGGGAAGACTCCATTTGAGTGCTGGTTCGACAGAACTCCGAATCCACACTATTTCAAGGACTTTGGGAGCAAGGTGTTCTGCCTGGACAAGACCCCAAACAAGGGGAAGTTTAGCCCTCGCTCAAAAGAGGGAATCTTTGATGGATATTCGGAGCAGTCGAAGGCTTACCGAATCTGGATTCCTGAAACGAAGAAGATCGAGATCACGAGAGACGTTGTTTTTCGTGAGGAGATAACCACGCCTAAGAAAACAGTCGATGATCTGTTTCCGCGTGACTCTCCGGACAAAGATCGCGTTGAACCAGAGGATCCGATACATGAACTGGAGTTCGAGCTGGTATCGAGAGACGAAGTTCTGGCAGAAAACCGACCTGATGTTGCTGAATGGGAATTCCCCGATGGCTTCATAGGCTTTCCAGCCGACGATTACTTTGTTAATCCGGAGATCCAACCCAATGAGCAACAAGCGGCATCATCTAGGAGAAGAGGCTGACGGCCTCGTTTGATTAGAACTGGAAAATCTGGGCGACCCCGCAAGGACTACGGTGATCGACAAGGGGAAGCGGCTAACTTCGCTGAAATCCCAGTGACCCAGGCTATCTCCGGAGATGACTCACTGCGTGGATCAAAGCAATGTCAGAAGAGGCAGTTTCGCTGATTCGGAACAATACGTGGAAGCTGCTTGACCGTCCCAAGGGGCAACGTGTGATAGGCAGCAGATTCATTCTCCGGAATAAGTTTAACCCTGACGGCACCATCAGCAAGCGGAAGGCGCGCGTGGAAGCGAGGGGTTTCACGCAGAGACCAGGAATAGAGTTTCACGACACGTTCGCTCCAGTCGCAAGGCTGAGCACAATAAGGACTGCGGTGGAGTTAGCTGTACATGATAATCTAAAGATCTGACAGCTAGACGTCAAGACGGCGTACTTGAACGGAGAAGTCGAGGAGCAAATCTTCATGGAGGCCCCGGACCACTTCGAGGACGTTCTTGCCCATACCGTTCAAGACGAGTCGGTTGACGAGACTGTGCAAAAGACCGCAGATGAGATACTGAAGAAGTTGACCAATCGTGACGTGGTGTGCTCATAAACAAAGCGTTGTATGAACTGCGACAGGCAGGACGCGCTTGGTATCACCGTCTCGAGGAAGAGATGAAAAATCTCAAGGCGAATCGCTCGGATGCAGATCCATGCATGTACCACATCGGTCCGGTCGAAGATAGGATTTATATAATCATCTACGTCGATGACATGATGATCATGGCTCGAGACGACAAGAAGATCGACGTGGTAGAGCACAGCAACTCCAACTGAAACCCCGGAAAAAATGCGAACTACAAGCTCACTGTACTCTCTGTCACTCTGGCTGACGGAGCTAGCGCTCACGCAGGGTCACACTTCAAGTTGCTGAGCTCTAGGAGACTTTCTGAATACCAAGTTCGAGATCAAGGACTTGGGGGACGTGCGATATTGTCTGGGGCTGGAGTTCGAGAGGAGCGCCAACCAGATGAAACTCAGCCAGAAAGGATACATAGACGAGGTCCTGGAGAGATTCGGAATGGCAGAGTGCAGGCCTGTCAGCACTCCCATTGATCCAGGTACGAAGCTGCAGAAGGAAGACGTGAACCCTGGCGAACAAGCGGAGAGCATCCCCTACCGACAGTTGGTAGGAGCTCTAATGTACCTGTCAGTGGGAACGAGGCCGGACATATCCTACGCAGTCAGTTCTCTCTCTCAGTTCAATGACTGTCACGGACAGCAGCACTGGAAGGCTGCAAAACGTGTCTTGCGATATCTCGCTAACACACGTGATCTCGGTCTCATGTACTCCAAATCCAGTGATCCAGCGGTGATGTACGTGGATGCTGACTGGGGAAACTGCCTGGTGGATCGAAAATCGTACACCGGATACACGTTCACCCTAGGCGGCGCTGCAGTGAGTTGGGAATTCAGGAAGCAGCCCACTGAGGCCCTGTCGTCGACGGAGGCCGAATACATGGCCTTGACAGAAGCAACCAAGGAAGCTCTACACATGAGGAAACTCCTGAAAGACTTCGGAAAACCGATAGATGTTGTCCTAGTGAAGAACGACAATGTAGGTGCACAGAAGCTGACGTCGAATCCTATGTTTCATTCACGGACGAAGCACATCGACATCAGGCACCATTTCGTCCAAGATGCCGTGGCCAAAAAGGTGGTTTCGGTGGAGTACACTCCAACGGATGAGATGCCTGCCGACATATTGACAAAAGGATTGTCAAGGCCCAAGCATGAGAAATGTGCTCAAAGCCCTGGCTTGAGACCACATGCTCCAGGATGACTCCGGCTGTTGGTCGAGAGGAAGTGTTGGTGAGATCGGCACCTGCCGGTATCGACCTCCATCCTGATCGATAGGCGCAACTAGCGCCCTCAACTAACTTTTAAACAGTTTTTATGATCTGCTCACGGCACAACGCATTTCATGTATTTTGTGTTAAATAAATCAGTTGAGTTACATTTAATCGAGCGTTACATTTCATTGCCGCTTTAAAACCTCTAATAGAATCAAATGGAAAATTAGGTAGCCTATATTGGTGCGATAATATATTAAAGACTTTAGAAATATCTGACTGTTATAATATGCAAAATCAGCATTGCATATTAAAATAATTTACATAAATATTTAGCAGTTTTATTCACAGGAAATAAAATATTTAAACATGTTTCAAAGAATAGTGAAACGCGAAGTCCTGGTCTTGTAACTCTCATAAAATACAGTATACATAAGTCCTGTCTTAAGAGGTACAAACAAGAATAGGACACAGTAATTATAACAATAGACGTAAGAATAAAAATGATAACATTAAGTGACAACATAGAAAATTTAAAAAAATAATTGTGAAACAGCACACAGTCGGCATCCAATTGACTTGCATTACTAATCTATCTTGTACCCTGTATAAAACTGAATTGTCGGCCATTCATCTGGAATGTTCTTAATCTTAATTATGAATGACTTTTCCATTTGCACACACAATCCTTCTCGCTACTTGGTGCATGTTCAGTGGACTCAAGGTTGCCTGGCTGTGGGAACAATAAATCCCTGTTTCTGTACTCTCGAATGTTGTTTAACAGGTATTTTTTCCTTTTTAAAGTTATTCCTTTACTTCCAATATCTTAGGTAGGTTCTGAGGGAGATGAATTGCATCACAAATCTTCACAATGGGACCATCCAATTTTTGTTCATACATAATTGCCCCGAGCATATTCTTTTGCAAAGAAAATGACTTAAGGATGCGATCTGAGAATTTTTTATTTCAACCGTGGGCAGTGAACATATGATGCCAGTCTTACATATTTACTAACAGCTCACCATTATCTTATCCGACAATGACAGCTTTCTTAAGTTTTGACTCAGGGGTACTATCATCAATGACCAAGACATTATCTGCTAGAGAAGAACTTGTCAGCACTGAGACCAGGCTCCTGTACAGACAGTCCACTTCAATTAAAATGACCAGTTATAAAATATGCAACCCAGTAAATTAAGTCTATTATTATTAACCAATAGAGCCTTTAGGAGGTGGTATCAAAATAGGACGGTAGAGACGAGGGAAGAGTACCAGGAAAGAAAGAAGGAGGCGAAGAGAGTAGTGGCTGAGGAGAGAAGAAATTGGATGGAAGAGTGGGCAAAGATGATGAAGGAGGATAGTGAAGGTACAAAAAAGGTCCTGTATGGGATGGTAAAAAATAAGAGGTGGAAGGATCCTACGGATTATGTTAGAATGGTGAACAAAAGGGGACAAGAGATAGAAAATAGGGAAGAACTGAAGAAAATGTGGAAAGAATATTTTGAAGAACTTCTGAACCCAAATGGAAAAGATGGTGAGGAGGAAGAAATCGGGGAAGAGGAATATGAACTGCAAACAGAAAAGGACTTAACATGGAAAGAAGTGGAAGATGCAGTGAACAAGATGAAAGGAGGGAAGGCACCGGGTGTGGATGAGTTGAGTGTGGAGATGGTGAGAGCAGCAGGAGAGGTGGGGATACAGTGGTTGTACCGAGTGATGAGGACAGCATGGAAGGAAAGGAAGACCCCAGAGGACTGGAAAAAAGGAATAATTGTCCCGATCTTCAAGAAAGGTAGTAGAACAGATTGCAGAAACTATCGGGGAATAACACTGATGAGTCATTGTGCAAAGATCTTCGAGAAAGTTTTGGAAAAGAGAATTAGGACAAGGATAGAAGGAGGGATGAGGGAAGAACAACATGGCTTCAGAGCAGGAAGGTCCACAGTGGATTTGATTTTTGCTGTAAGGCAGTTACAAGAACAGCACTATGAGTATGGAACAGATCTACTGATGGCCTTCCTGGACATTGAGAAAGCATATGACAGTGTATGCAGAAACAAAGTATGGAAGTCCCTGGAGGATAGAGGAGTAGAGAAATGGACTATAAAGAGGATAAAGGAGATATACAAGGGAAGCGTGAGCTGTGTGAAAGTGGGAGGAGAGAGATCAGACTGGTTGGAACAGAGAAACGGCCTGAAACAAGGAAGTGCACTGTCACCGTTACTTTTCATTGTGGTGATGGATGACATAATGACCCGAGTGGTACAAGTAATTGGGGAAGGAAAGATGAAAGCAATGGTGTTTGCAGATGATTTGATGATTTGGGGAAACAAGGAGGAGGAGGTACAGGAACAGTTGGACGTGTGGGAAGGAATAATACAAGGATATGGGATGAAATTTAGCATAAATAAGAGTGAGATGGTGATCACAACAAGGAAGAAGGAAAGAACCACAACGGGAATAACAATTGGTGGGGAACAGCTGAAGAAAGTGGAGAGTTTCAAGTATCTGGGAAGCCTGATACAAGATAATGGAAGAAACGATAGAGAAATATATGAGCGGGGAAGGCAGGCAGAAGCATTTCGGTGGAGTGTGAGAAGCATGTTATGGAGCAAGGATGTCCCTCAGAACAGCAAAAAGATCATATATCGGACGTACTATGTCCCTATCCTGACGTATGCCTCGGAGACCTGGGTTATGAAAGGAAGGGAGAAGAGCAAAATACAGGCCAGTGAGATGAGGTTCTAGAGGAGCAGTATTGGAGCTACAAAGATGGACAGAATAAGAAATGAGAGGACCAGAGAATTAACGAAGGAGGAACCATTACAGGATGGTATAGAGAAATCTAGACTTAGATGGTATGGACATGTAAAAAGAATGGAGGAGAAGAGGATACCCAGGAGAGTACACGAGACGAAGTGGGAAGGAAAGAGACCTAGAGGAAGACCGAGAGACAGGTGGCTGAAGGGGGTGGAAGAAAGTGTGAAGAAGAGAGGAGAAGACTGGACAAGGGTTGAGGCTGAGAGATGGTGGGAAGACAGAAGACGTTGGAGAGGCTTGTGTTCCAAACAGACCCGGCCAGTGGCTGGAAACTGTGCAAGATGATGATGATGATTATTAACGAACATTATTTTGATCCTCCAACTGGGTATTTCATACTTTGGTACAAGAAGGAAATGTAGGAACATCATTGAAGAAACCATACTGTAAGTCACCAATGCACTGCAATGTAAGTTATGGTTTTGTTGAAGTGGACAACCTGTTTCCAAGGTTCTTCTGAAGACTTCTCCATATGGTGATGGCACTGTCACTGCTTTCCTCATCTAGTTCAATGATCAGGCTAACAGACGGTATTCAAATCTAAAACTAGATTCCTCTTGCCATTTTCTTTCGTGGTGTAAAATTTTGTCACGCGACTTAAGGTATGCTTTCCTGGAGAGCATCACAAATGGTGTTTCTAGTTTCACATCAGATTCTACAACTTACAGCTGTTAGTACATGGCAAGATACTTATCATACTACAATTAGAACTAATGGTTGCAAAAAGTAATAAGCAGTGATTTCTTGTCATTCACTAGACTGAAAGTTTCACGTCATTGGAAGATGCGCCAGTTTCCCAAGTTGGTCATCTAACATTATGACCCCAGGTTCCATTTCACAACTCGTTATACAATTTACTCGTTATCTCTTATACCTATTGCTTTCAGTAAAACTCACGGGCGCCAAAACATTAACAAATTTCGACATATCGCGGCTACATAATGCAGTAAGTCATGCTTTAAGCAGGATATTTCAATGAAATCTCATCTACTTACTTCATACGCCAATTATTTGCAGACGAGCATGACTCTCAAGCAGGTTTGGAGCCTAGATATAACAGAACTTCCTTGAAATAATATACCTAAGTAATACACTCATCACTCACTAGAAATTCCTTGCACTTTTAAATTCATAGCTGTGGCTTTTCTTAGCTTCCTTCAAAAAATCTGGAGAAAAGTTACTGGCATACAGGGACCAGAACTCCTGGTCTTCAAATTAGAAATAGACTCCAGAGATTCATTTGACACAAAAATATCCATATATTTTCTTCAACAGCATTAATATAAAACACTAGAGTAACTGATGGCATCATAAGGGTCTGATTTAAGAGTTATAGTTGTGGTTTGCCTTGCTTTCTTCAGAAAGTCAACAGAATATGTGTTTGTGTAACATGCGTCAGAACTTCTGGTCTTCAAAATAGAAATGGCTTTCAGACATCGATGACCTGAACTGTGCCCTGTTCTTCTTAATCAGGCTAAAAATTCGTTCACATTCTGTCTTTGCAGTCAAGTATGGAGAAATATCGAGATGTTACACAATCGGCGCTGGTCTCAGCCGTTTCACGAGATTCCCATAGTTTTACATAATCAGTGTCACTTTTAGTCGTTCGACGAGATTTCCATTGTCCTGGAGATCGGGCATGGGAAAATATAGCATTATTACGCAATCGGCGCCGCTTGCTGTCCGTTAGAAAAGAATCCAGTTGTCCTCGTCATCTAATACGAAGAAATATCGTGATGTATAGCAATCGCAACCGCTCTCGGCCATTTTACGAGATCACGTTGTCCTCGCAGTTGGACACTGAGAACGCGATAATATGCAATTGGCGCCGCCCCTGGCCGTTCAACGATTGTCTGCCTGTGAATCTGTCTTGGCAGAATGACGGAGACAAGCTCGAGGTTGGGTATGCTTAATATTCACAAGCACTTATGGACATGTTGATTGGTCGGCACCGTAACTCCCGCTGTTCCTATGCTGTGGTTGGGAGTTCACGTGGATCACGAGGAGAAATGAATATTGCGATGCTAAGTAGTCATTTCTAAGTGGGTTGATGCACTTCTCGCTCCCCGTACGCTTTCAAGGATACGGTCAAGGGAAAAGCGGCGAGTAGATTTCGGAATGTTTCGTAAATTGGTGCCCAATCACCTTTGACAGGATTCCCGCAGTCCTCGTGATTACAAGTTTGCGATCGGGCACGGGTCCGTTTGACGAGATTCCCGCAAGCAAATTGTGCGGTGAGCTAGCCATCTTCAAGACGTGATATTGGATTACGAACATTCGAAGTAGGTATCGAATTTTACGAATTATTCCGAGAGGATTGCACGGATAATACAACAGGGCACATTTTCTTTAGAATTCGAATCACGAATTATACGAGTTTTCGAGATAACTGGTTAGATTATATATCCGATGGAACCAAAGTTCGAAGGAAAAAACGACATATAATGGAATTTCGAATTAACCATACTGGATGTCTCAAATATGAGACAGATAGATTTTAAAAATAAATGTATTTCAAAACTTTTGCACGATTCTTTCTCAATACTGTATCATTTTGCAAAATTACGACATTAAATTATTTCGAGTTATTTCTGGACTTATATTTGAGAGAGTCTCCAAATTTAAAGGTCAATAACTAAAATGAGAGGCTTCTGTTGAGTTTCAAAAGTTTTCGCGAATAAACGTGTTGCGAAAAGTCAGGTTTCCTAATAATACAGAAAAATATTCCACACAAAACTAAAAACTCTTCTTGATACTGAAAATATATGTTGAACCGATGTATACCACTCAAGGTATCCTCAGTATGCATTTCCTCGAAGGCGGGTAAGGGGAAATATAGCTTACGCAAACGGCGCCGCTTGCGTGAAACTTGCTCCATCACAATCTGTGAGCCCAGCGGCGCGAGTTTAATACTTTTCGTTACCGGTCGACACCCTGATAATTCACATGTTATTCCGTAACTACAACACGACCTACGCTTTGTAATTCTTGGCGAAGAAAAAATGAACTAGGTCATAAGCAAACTAACAGGAATGGCATGAGACTAATAGAGATATGCAGGAACCATGATCTATTTTTTAAATCAACATTTTTCAAGAAAAAATCATCAAAAACTAAGACTTGGATTTCACCAAATTCACTATTGGGTGAATCTCAGATGGACCATGTACCGATCTCTCGTTCCAACACGGCTGAAATCATGAAACTTAAAGTCCTCAAAGGGTTAGATCTGGACTCTGACCATTACCCCACAAAATTCTCTTTGGACATTATTCCAGAAAGGAGGAAATTCGCTCCAAAATTACCACCCCGTCGATATGATGTCCATCTTATAAAAAATAGTATGGAATTCACGCAAGAGACACAAAAGTTAACCCCACAGAATTGGCAGCAACTTCAAGCTGAACTTCTAAAAACGGCTGAAAAAATTGCACCTCTAACCGGGATACGGAAACATGCATGGTGGACTGATGAGTGTGACCACCTCATAAACCTAAGACAACAAGCATGGCAGAACTGGATGTGCAACAAGAATGAAAGAACGCTACAATATCTTCAAGACGTTAGAAAAACAGTAACAAAATCGCTAAGAGTGAATCGTAAAAATCATGAAAACACTAAATTAAAAGATATAGAAGAGGACTTCAAGAAACATCATTCTAGAAATTACTATAGAACATTCAAGCAGAAATTAACTAAATATTCACCACTTTCTCTCCAGTTTCAAAACAACCGTGGGAACATCGCCCACTCCAACTCTGAAAATTGTGCACTTCTTGCAGATTATTTTGGCAAACTACTCAATTGTGAGAAACCTCAGGAAACATTTCCATTTTGTCATAGTCGACGGAATCCTGACTCAGAACCACCGGACCTACAGGAAATTCGTGAACCAATCCATGAAAAACAACAGAGCGTCGGGCGAGGACAAGATCGTTGCAGAACTATGGAAAAATGTAGGTAAAAACCTCATCATCAAACTCAAATAAATTATTGATGAAATCTGGCAAACTGAAAAAATTCCTCCAGATTGGAAGATGGCGATCATCCATCCAGTATACAAGAAAGGTAGCAAAACGAACCCAAGCAATTACCAAGGGATCTCATTACTCTTGGTAACTTACAAAATTTTGTCCAAAGCCCTTTTGAACCGTGCCTATCTTCAACTGGATCCGCAGATTGGTGAATACCAAGGTGGGTTCCGGAAAGGCCGATCGTGTACAGAGCAAATTATCAATTTGAAAAACACAATGTCTTACTTTCGTAAAATGTCAAACAAAAATTATGTCATTATTTTTGTTGACTTTGCAAAGGCTTATGACAGCATTGACCATGAATCCCTTGTTGCTGTACTCTCAGAATTTGGATTAGATCGCAAGACAACATCAAACATCAAAGATACCATCTTGAATACAAGTTCAAAGGTTAAATTTAAGGGAGGACTGAGCGCAGAATTTTCAATTGATACAGGAGTGCGTCAAGGAGATGGATTCTCCATTGTTGTTTAATTGTGCGCTCGAAAAAGTCGACCGAGAATGGAGACGAGCTGGTGCACCATCCCATAGACTAGGACCAAAACTCAAAGGGATAACACTAGACTGTTTGGCATATGCGGATGACATGGCGTTAATTGCTCCAAGCATATCTGATGCCCAGAAACAACTAGAATTACTCCAAGAACAAGCAGCAAAAATCGGCTTACGGATTTCTTTTGACAAAACAAAATTTATGACGGATATTAAAACTGCTCCGAATAAACTCCGCATCGGTAATTGTCAGGTCTCCCGAGTGAAAGACTTCAAGTATTTAGGTGAATGTATCAATGAAACTGGCAACGAAAGAAAAGCTATAGAAGCAAGACTTAGTGATGTGGGATGGGTAAATACCCAGTGGGAAGGTAAAGATAAATTGGGTATTTACCCGGGTATTTACCCAGTGGTCTTTTAAATACCCAAAATGAGGGTATTTTCAGTTTTTTTTTAGCTTTGTACAACACTTTTTGATGTGTTGATGAAGTGTTGGACAAACAAGGACTGAAACACAGGTATTTGATGCCTTAAATTGAAATCAGGAACAATATTGATCCTCTAAAATTTAAAAAAAAAAGGAAAATGGATGTCCAGGTATTTTTGGGTATTTATATGTTATGTTTTGACACTGTAACCTTGTCTTTAATTGGTTTTTTTTTTCCTTAAACTAAAGTAAAATATTGAATAAAACCTTTTGGTTGTTTTGTGTTTTAAATTTTTAATAAATACCAAGATATTGAGAAGGTCGAGTTTTACTACGATACTGGAAATTAGCAACAAAGATGAGGGAGGGAAAAGCAACTTTTGTAGTAATAAGAGTAGGCTATTTGCATATTAATTGAAAGTGTATGCCAAAACTCTAAAGGTAATAAAATATATTCAATAGAAAGGACATTTGAAAGAAAAACAAAATGCTTAGTAAAAGTGCTTTTAAGTTATTTTTCATTCAATTTTAAATATTAAAGAAATATTCATTTTTTAAATCATACTCTAAATAACACAAATGCATGTCAGGAAGTTTTTGTAGTATGTGGGCTCTATAATGGGTAAAGATGTACTGTATGCCAGTAAGCATATGGGTTGGCAACACTGCTTAGCTCATCCTACCCAGAATTCAAACTGACACTGTACTTCCCTCCCATTTTCTATTCTTTTTGATTTTCTATTTACTATTTACTAGCCTCTTTGGTTATTCGATTATTTATTTAAATATATGAACTAGCAACCCACCCCGGCTTCGCCCGGGAACAGTTATGAATGCAAGGTGATAGGCTACTTCTAACGGAGGTCTTATAAGATATCCTTGTATACAACATTAGTCGTTTTCCCTCCAGCAGTGAACAAGAAAAGATTTCGGTTTGATGTAAGAAGCGATAGAGCCACGTAAAGCTGTCCATGAGAAAAACATTTTCCATTAAGATCAACTCCAGTCACGCTAAGTGTCTGATCCTGTGCTTTGTTTATAGTCATGCCAAAGCAGACTCTTACTGGAAATTGTACTCGTTTGAAACGATAAGGCAAATCTGAAGGAATCATAGGGATTCTGGGTACTAAGACTGTTTCTCCTGTATCACAGCTAGTGAAGATAGTTGCTTCAATGAAACAGTTTTTCAAAGTTTTCACTACCAATCGCGTCCCATTGCATAACTTTGGTGGTTGTAAATTACGTAGCAATATAATAGGCACTCCTACTTTTAAAATAAGCTTGTGTGGTGGCAAGCCAGAAAGAAATAAAGAATTTAGGAATTCTGTGGGGTAATGAACAGCTTCTTCACTATCGACTACTGCGTCTAGCCTACTGAGTAATATACTAGAGCCTGGGCAGTGAATTTGGAGAACACCAAGTCATTAGTTTTCACCACTTGTTCGTTTGTCGGCGATAATATTGCTCTATCTTTAAACCATGAATGAGACTTGTTAGATAGGCCATGGATTTGAGGATAAACGCTATCAATCAACTCTTGAATACTGCTTACTAAAGCACAGAAATCGTCACTGAGGGTAATTTTCCCGTCAATGATTGGTAAATCTCCATTTCCGACTAAGTAACAAATTAGCAAACAAACCATTATCTTCTGAAGATAAGAGTAGCCTACTCTCATGTTAGTTTTGAGTGCCAATTTGTTATATCTGGCCAGATGTAAGATATTTTTAATGAAGCGTTCACTTCGTCGGCTCTCATTCCTCTGGGAAAAACTGATAAGATTTGACGAAAATCTCCGGCGGACAAAACTGTGCAGCCACTCATAGGTGTGTTCCGATTCCTTAGATCACGCAAGGTACTCTCTACAGCTTCAATGGAAGTTTTGTGCGACATTGTAGCCCCATCCCATACAACTAAAGAACAATTTTGGATTAAACTGGCAGTGTTACTTTGTTTTGAAATATTACATACATTCCCATCATTACTGCTGACATTCAAAGGAAGTTTAAATGTTGCATGTGCTGTTCTTCCTCCTTCCAAAAGAGTGGCTGCAATTCCAAATGATGCGACGGCAAGAGCAATATTACCACCAGACCTCACTTTGGCGAGCAACACATAAATCAAGAACGTTTTGCCTGTGCCTACAGGAGCATAGAGAAAAAATATCTTACCTTCCTTCTTAGTGTTATAAGCTTGTTTATGGTCGTGGTTCAGACGGTGTTCTTCATGAGCAAGGGTTTGAAGGTGCCGAGAAGGAAGTCTTTCTTTCTCTTGTGGCAATCTAGAAATTATTTGTTGCTCTTTTTCATTGTTACGTGATAAGCACTTTTTTTTGCGATATCAATGACAACCTAGGATCATTGTTTATTAATTATCGGTTTTTGGATATTTGATATTATAAAATACGGGGTTTTGCGATTTATTACGTTTTGGGAATAAGGATATAAGACTGTAATAAGTAGAAGCATTATTTCATTTTGGTTTGGGGTTAATGGCTTTATTTTGACCTAGTAATGTTAAATGTTAGATTCGTGGCTGTACTATAAAGGTACAATGAAATGGTATTTTCGAGTGCTGGATATGTGACATACCCGGAGAAGACGGGCAGTAATTCGGCTTGTGTAGGATTACCTAGGCTATTTATGGCATGAACTCCCATGAACTTCGTGTGGAAACTACTGTGTGACGTCAGTGTGGATTTCGACTGTCTGATGTTCATGTGTTGACACGGATGTTACGCTAGGAGCGGGCCACGCACAACTTAGTTCCGGCAGAAACTTTGGGGTTATATAGATCCTTACGCCAGTGCATATAATGGAGTGTCTTGCGTTCAGAGCTCGTCTTATTGCTTTATCGGCAGAACACTGATCTACTAACGCCCAGGGTCGTTTTACATGACATGGTTTCCGTAACGAACAGTTAGAGATCGTCTTCTTGCTGTTACAGCGAAAGTCCGTTTGTCTACTTGCAATTTAGTGTCGTTATTACTCGATCATGGTATCGTAATATGAACGAGCAGTGACTAATTTTTAGCTATCCACTGAGCTCTTACGGGCTATTGGAGGCTACGTACATTTCATGGGTCCATCCATACCATGGGCTGTCGGTAATAACTTACCACGCCTAAAAGGATATTTCAGTCGTAAACATTTCATCGAAGTCATGTGAGAATGGAGACGTGAACGTGCAGTTCGAGAAGCGAGAAAGTAGAGTGAACCAGTCTAACGTGTGTAGTTATTTTGTGTACGGACGGTACAGTGTATATACGTAGGTGGCTGTTATGCCTGGGTCTGAGATGGCCGTAAGTGTTTTCCTGCTCTCAGAGCCTAAATTCAGTGGCAAGGTACTGTATAAAGTTTTAGCACGAGTGTATGAAGGGTATTTTGTGTTGTATATTATGTATATATGTGTATAGTACAGCCAATAGATTATCTCTTTAAAATTCATGTGTGTTTATAATCCTGTCTTGCATGAACCTGGCACATCAGCAAACGCATGCCTAATGCCCTACACCTGGGATGAGGATTTCATAGTCGGGGCAACAGTTATGTACCGTATTTTATCCTATTTTATTCAGGAAGACCCATATGGTCGCCCTTGGCGCCCATTCAAAGTCAGGAGTAATGTTAAAATCACTTGTGGCCTGTATTTAAAGGCAGTAAATTCTGTAGGTTTGTGGTAATGAGGGTAGTTAAAAAAACGCATCAAAATCTATCTAGAGGTTCTCGAGATTACCCGTGACATCCAAGAACCGGGGACTTTGTTTTATACTAAGTAGAGATGATTTTACAAACTGTTCTGAAAAACTGTACATTATACCTTTGTAGAACTTGGCCAATGCTCTGAATAAATTTCCCCCAACTTTTATCTCAATGTTTGCAAAAAAGCCTAGTTCAATTCTAACCCCGAGTTTTTCAGGTTATAACTATTGCATTTTATCTCCTGATCTAATTCCCAATTCTAATTAAATTTAATTTTATTAACTATCTAATGTTGTTACATTTCTAAAAAGTTAACGTAGAATAGTTTGCATACCGGTACCCTGTTTTAAGGTTCAACTTACCACGACACAGGATTTTTAATGAAAAATCTATAATACCCGGGTATTTACCCAAATTGGGTATTTACCCGGGTATATACCCTGGGTATTTACCCCGGTTTATAAATACCTGGGTATTTTACATCACTAGCAAGACTACAGAATATAGAAACTGCTTCCCATTTGACAAAACAAGTTTATAACAAAAAATGCCTCTCTTGGAATTGTAAAATTCAACATTATAAAACAGTAGTCTTGCCTGTAGCCCTTTATGCAGCCGAGACACTTAATCTACAACATAAAACACTGAGAAATCAATTGGAGACTAAGGAACGCAAAATCATGCGAAAAATTTTGGGACCAAGAATTAAAGATGGAATTCACCTTCCGAAACCTAATGCTGACATCTATTTAAAAATTACTAAAATCACAGACACAATCCGTATGAGAAGGATCCAATTCATGGGACATTTGGACAGAATGGACCCAACTAGGTTAACAAATAAAATCTATACGTTTTTGCAGAAAAAGGCAACAAGGTCCAATTGGTACAAACAGGCGGAAAAGGACTTGGCTGAATTAGGTTTTTCCAATCTCAAAAATCGAGAGGAAATTAGGAAAATTACTCATACACAGGGTTTTGAGGCAGAAAAGTGAAGACCTACCAGACACGTCTGGTCGCAGCAACAAGACTAGCTCTATCGTTGCGCATGAAGAGTTATTGGGCAAACATCAAGGCCAAGAAGTGTTGATTCCACGTGGTCCTAGGAGACCCATTCGTGCAGAAGAAGAAGAAGAACGGTAAAGGTTTTCGAACTAAGCAACGCATTAAAAAACAAGCAAATGGATATCCCAGAGCTTTCACTCAACACAAACAAATCGATATTGATAGACTAGGGTTCAGGCAAATCAGGAAGCATATCGTATTCCCAGTCGAAGGCTGTAACGATCGGATGAATGTAGTTCAGAGTGATGTATCGAATGTGCGCTGGCCACACAGCATGTATCAGCGACATGCGGAAGCTCGTTCTGGCGCAAATTTTAAAAAGATCATCTTCGTACCGGTACGTAAATCCATAAAATATTCTAGTCCACCCGTAAAACACACTGTCTTTCCATAAATTTTACGGAAGAACCGTAATATTCTTGATATTACAACTTGATCTTGCCTGGAAAGTTTATGATGGAGATATTGTTCTGTGGTTCCTGATGTTATTTCATGGCGTTTACTGGTCCGATCACCGCAGTTAAGCAACATTGGGCGTAGTCAGTACTTGGATGGGTGACCGCTTGGGAACACTACGTGCCGTTGGCTCAGAAACCATTTTAAAAGTTGGCAGGTATGCATACCATATATCCAATCCTGCATATGCTTGAATTTCTTTCCATGTTTCATGTTTATTAATTTTGAATTTTTCTCTTACGCGGTGACTAACTTTTAAATGCTACAAAATGCTATTTTTCAAAATTAAAGCGCTGCTACTGAGTCAATTTCAAAATGCTATTTTCTCGTATCTTTAGAAGCTATTCGATCAAATGCAGCGAGAGTGGGCCGGCAAATGAGATTATAACTTTGGCAGATGTCGTCGTTAGAAGTCTCAATTCCCTGCATCAATATTTTACAAGATCACCACAATCCATCGTAACTCCAGTTTAGAAACAACAATTTCTAATATTTGGAAAAAAAAAAAAAGTATTTGGAACTTAAATTTTAATACGGATTATAAGGAAATCCTTTTTTTATTTTTAATGGTAAACGCTATTTTGAATGTTGAAGAAGATATCACTGTATATTGAAACATGTCCGTTTGAATATTATTAAACTTTATATTTTTTTAGTATTGACAAGGCGGATTATATAACAAAAATTATTTAACAATAGTCAATATGGATCAACATTTACCAAACCAAAATGGTAAACATATACACATTTTATAACAGCCTAGAAGTCACACACATATAGATATACCTAGATATGTTGAGTTGGAACTCAAGGGATAACATCGACAACTGCTTCTTCCAAATAGAGGGAAATAAGAAGGTGCTGAACACACTCGACAAGCTAGGCTTACAATATTGCCATATCAGGTCAGTGGGATTGAAATTTAAGACATGCTTGTGCTGTAAGCTAAAGTCTCGTTTGCATTATGTCCTTTACACAGTCAAGAAAGAAAAATAGTTTTCAGTGTCAATGGCTTTCAAATACTGAAGTGTGTGAAAACACATTATTTCTTCAGAGCAGGGAAGTGATGGCTGAAGTTTGGAGTGCATGATATCATAACTTGTCTAAAATATTTAGAAGACTGGGAAATATACTTCTACTACCAATAATATGGGTTGACCCAATAAACGGAAACGGACTCCATTGTATTGAATTTTATATTTATACGACTGTGGTAGCTACACAAGCTCAAGGCCATGGGGCCTCTAAAATCAATTGACAAGTGAATTCAACTAACCCCATGGTCAGCCGTCCTTGAAATGGCATTCTACAGTTTCTAACTCTAAAGAAATGCTGGGAAAGTACCTCCTAATAGATCACAGATCCTTCCTTCAAACTCCTATCCCAATTTTAATAATCTTCGAATTAATTTCAACTCTTTGCCAGAAAGGACACCCACCAAATAGAAATTCTTCTCACCTCATCCATAACACTGTAGAAACTGGAATACTGAGTCGACTTTAGAAAATAATTTGCAGAAAATATCATTGCTACATGAAATTAGACTCAAAATTTTCATAAGGAAACATTATATCGCATAAAATTATAACACATCGCCTCATATTGGTTGAATACAGAGAACTTTGAAGCCATTTTGTAGTGTTGCCTTATTGACAATTGATATTGCAACTTTTCAGCCTGTTAACATAATATCATCCCAATTACTGGGAAATGTGAAAAACAATCTGAAAATAATAATTACATGTGATTAAAAAATATTTTTCCCTCTTCTGTAATGCATAACAAATATTTTAATCACATGTAATTATTTTCAGGTTGTGTTTCGCATTTCCCAGTAATTGGGACTACAGGTTGTGGATTGGTGACCTGTTTTTAAATTCCCGTATTTCCCGAACGAATATCGACCAAATTCCTGTTTATTTTAGAATTCTCCGAGAAGAGTTTGCATACCGAATGGCTGAAAAATGAATCTTAAAGCGCGAATTAAGTTTTCCTAGCATAAGTGTAATTGCATAGCGACAGTGTGTTGTTACATGATGAGACGTCTAAACACGTACCAGAGACAAATGAAGTCCATCTGGATTGATCATTACGCAGATCAGGGTCTGTCCAGATTACGACGAAGTATAACATGTGATCGTGAAGGTCACGGAATCTTGTCATAAACGAATGGTGCCGATCACATCCAATTGCATACCATACTCACGACTTTCCCCTAAGTCAGACCGCGCTTCACTGTAAACTTGCGACCACAGAGTAGAAAACTACGAGAATTAAGTCAGCCCGCTTGCGAGTAGCGCCGATACCTACTCGCCACATTCGACAATGCCAGACTGCGAACTTGCCACCTTCCACTTTGCTAGGTCAATGGGAATCTCGTCAGATGGCCGAGAGCGGCGCCGATAACGTACATGGCGACATTTCTCAGTCAGTCTGCAAGAACCGAGATCTCGTCAAACGGACGGTGAGCGGTGTGGATTGCGTAACATCTCAATATTTCAGTCTAGAGGGGGCCTCAAGGACAACGGGAATCTCGTCAAATGGCAGAGAGCGGTGTCGATTGCATAACATTGTGATATTTATCCGTGCACAACCACGATAACAACGGAATCTTGTCAAACGGACGGCGCTGATTGCGTAACTCATGCAATATTTATCGATAAAGTGAAACGTGTCAAATGACCGAGAGCAGTGTTGATTGTGCAACATCCCAATACAGCACCTCCCCGCATTCTTCCCTAGTACCCAGCCTCGACCTTGAAGCCGTAGGTACAGCAGAAATCTTGTTAAAGTGACGGACGGCGATATAGGCGAAAGGCTAAGTACTTCTGCTGAATATCCTACCCCATCACATTGAGCTTTGCAACAAAGGTTGGCAAACGTATCCATTGACAAAAAAATATCAGCTCTGCTAAAAAACTACTGGTCTCCTCTGTGAATAACAATGCAGGCCGAGACGTGTCCGTTATCGTCTAGCAACGAGCAGGGCGCACAAAGGGGGCACGGTCGGTGGTCGGCCAGGCAAAGCAGTCTCACCCCGCTTAGCGCCCTAAGCGGTGGTTCCGCAACATGCGGGAGGTGGCGCGGTCTGCAGGAATAATGGAAGGTCGAGTGGCAGGACTCTACCGAGCATTCGGAGGCCAAGCAGTCGGGCATTATGGGACTTGTCAAGATTTTCCAGATCAAATGCAAAACTCCCGTATATTTCCCATATTTTTTCCCGAGTCACTACAATTCCTGTACGTTTCCCTCATATCCCATATTTCCTGTATTGCTCGACACCCTGGATTATATTGTGTTGACCGACAGTAAAGTTGTAATATCAATTGGGTTGAATACTGAGTTCATCAATTACTTATGTATGACATACTACAGGAGATATTGTTCTGTAACTGCCTCATGTCATAACAGTAAGCATGGGCAAACTTCACTGAAGATATTAGTAATCATATGATTATCTCATACATGCTATTAAATTCGAAGTCCCTTGTGTTCAAGGAGAAGGTTGTTTGCACAATGTGAGCGTAGACATATGTCCTTCCTATCCTTTTCTCACCTGTCTGTCCTGCAGCAGCAACAACACTCGGCAAGAAGCACTTTACTGGACGAGCTGATGTTCATAGTCGATGTGTGTTTCCTTTAGTATGTGAATGTTGAAATTATTCGTAATAAGGCCTATAAAGATGGGCCATTACCTTGAGAGTTTTTGTGGGAACCATGGGCACTGATAGGTCTTCACCTTGTGAGTATCTTATTATTATAATACGCTAAGGTGAATGTTTCACAAATCTCAAGCTCCTAAACCAGAGGGAGTTAGAAGGTGTGGTTTGTACCAAAATCATCCAAATATTCTGAATAGTACAGGAAAAATCTTGCATTTCTTGAAAAGTCAACGGAAATATATTTATTTGTTAATAAAGGGCTTTTAAACAAATTAACAAGACAGCCCCTGGCCGAACTGTGTCGCGTACAGCCCGCATAGCACTACAGCCGGGCGGGTAGTCTGTACACATGGGGCGCACACAACCCATAACACGAGAGTTTTCACACGGGTCCGCTAGTAAGGGTAAAAACACATGGTTAATTTTAACTCACCATGGGCGGGGCAGGCAGTTCAGTCTTTTCAGTCTTCACAGCAGAAGGACACAATGGCACAGAGGCATAAGTTGACTGACCACATGCATAGCATCGACCCACTGGAGGACCTGGCTGACCAGGTCCGGAAAAACTGTCTCGACTTGATGAACCTACTAAATTAACACCTGGAAAAAAGCAAAACAAATCTTATTAAACCTAAATCATTGTCATGAAAAATGATATTTCAACAGAAGTGTCTTGTCCTTCGGGCTTCCAGGGCTGTGCCACAAAAGAAAAATACTTCTTTCAATAATAATAATAATAATAATAATGATAAATACACTTATATTGACTTCATTTAAATTTGCAATGTACCATTTTATACTGCTTCTAAACACGCTCTTACGAGAGTTAATTGTGCCCATCCACGTGATATACCACTTTGTGTGAGCTGTCTGGGACAGGCTGCATTAGTAGGTGAGGGGATACATGCGTGCAGTGGGGATGCTTATGTGTGCAAACGACAATTCAAGGTTACCAACAATCAGTCGCCAGCTGCTATGAATTGTGTTGTCATGACCTCCTAAGCGGTTAAATGTTCAATTTTTTCAGTGGACATTGTTGGCAAACTCATTTTAGAAATTGAGCGATTAAGAGAAAGTTGCTGTTAAACTATAAGAGCCCTATCAATCTTCTTCTTCTTCATGTGCCGTCTCCTCGAAGAAGGTTGGCGATCATCACAGCAATCCAGTTTTTCGATCAATCATTCAAATGTGAATATAATTCAGAAACACAAAACTCATTCACGCTCTTTCAATCGAGACTGGTACAACAACAAAAAACTCTGTTGACAGCTAGTGGAAATAATTATACAGTATAATAATGTTATTGGTTTTACGTCCCTTAAGCTGCTACGGCTTTCAGAGACGCTGGGGTGCCGGAATTTCGCCCCGAAGGGGATCTTTAACAGGCCAGTAAATCTACTGACACCGCTCCCTCGCATTTGCGCACCCTCAAATGCCAGCTCACTGAGCCAGAATTCGATCCTGCAACCTAGGGCACAGAAGGTGAGAACGTTACCACTAAGCCAGCCAGTCTAGTGGAATCAAGAAAACTTTCTGTTTCAACCGTCCGTTGTTTGGTAATGATATTTGGCAAACTGTTCATAGTATAAATGATCTTAAAAATATCTTAGAAATTATTTAACGTGAAAAGAGTTCTATTACATTGGAAATGCACTGAAATTTAGTTTCATTGGAAAAGTTTATATTCGAAATCAAATCATGAAGGGCTCAGTTACACAATACCATGAGTTAATGACATTTTGTGGCATGAAATAGCTTTACGAGGTCATAATGAAGGGGATGAATTGTTAAACTGAGGTACTGATTTGCTGAATTAAATGACAGTGAGTCAGCTTTTAGAGGAATCCAAGGAAAACATCAGCCACCATACAAAATGAGCTACTAAAATGTATGTATCAGGTATACAGATAAGAGCTCCATGATGATTCAAACAGAACAATGTTTCTCTACAAGTGGATGAATGACATCACTGATGTTTCCAATAAAACACAACTGGTTTTCGTTCTTATTTTTGTTCGGGCTTTAAAAGTAGTTCAGCATTTTCATGGTTTTGTGCAACTGACTGATAGATCTGCCTCAGATATATCCAAATGCATAATAGAAGAACTTGAGCCACACAAACTCCAAGATAAGTCAGCTTCCCAGACATACGATGGCAGATCTGCATTCTGTGCACCACTGCAAGGAGTGCAGAAAATTATAAGAGATGTCCTTTCATGTCAATTGTTAAGCACAACAATTAATCATAATGGGACAAGTTTGTTCCATTATGAGAGAACAATTTTTGATTTGCCAATTTGTCAGAATTTTCCTACAGTTAACACACACTAATACAGCCATCACAATTAACACCGGTTATCAGACAGATTCTACACACAGCCAAATTACACGGGGCTACATGACCACGTTCTCGCAGCTCCTAAACTGAGGAACCAACCAACCTTCTCGATGTCTAGCAAGAGGGCAGATTTATTTTATCACGAATGTCAGCAATGATTACCACAAACATTACAAACAATGAGGACTTTGCAGAGCAGGGTAGTTACATCTGTTTTTAATATCAGGAAGCCTGAAATTATTCAAGACAATAATGAAAATAATATCATATGGCATCGGTGCCGGGTGCAAGCTTTGCTATTTGATGCCCAGAGGGCAGCTAGTATGTCGAATTTTGTCGTTCATTAGCGCGCTAGGAAAGTCAAGGAGGTTAGATATATAAGCTCCTTGACACTATAGCGCTTTCAAGTAGAGAAAGGAAGAACTCTGTCTTGGTGAAAACAAAATACAAATAAAATAAAAGAGATTAATTTTGCCATTATGAACACGGCCTACTGAATTCAAATAGGTTCTTTAACATGTCAACAACGTATGACATGCATGCCGTGATTATTTTCGCCTTTCAAAAATCACTTACCCCGGCCAGGAGCGAACCTGCAAGCCTGGGGTTGGTAGTCCACACACCCACTGTGGCAAGTATTCAAGAGAATGACTCACAGGATGGTGTGTTAGTAAGAGCAGCAACTGGACTATTGCAGTTTCATAAAGATGAGTTTACTTTCTTCTTGAAATTTTTCAATCGATTAATACCTTTCATCATTGACGAGCCAAAGTGGAGAGAAAATTGAGAGAGGAGCAGTATGGATTCAGACCTGGGAGATCAACAGTGGATCTCATATTTTCAGTGAGACAGCTCCAGGAACACCACTACGAATTTGGAGAGGATCTGCTGATGGCCTTCCTGGACATCGAAAAGGCCTATGATAGTGTGTGTAGGGAGAAGGTTTGGAAAGCAATGGAAAACATGGGAGTGGAAAAAGAGACTGTAGGCAGAGTGAAGGAGATGTATTGTGGAAGTGTGAGTTGTGTGAAAGTTGGAGGGGAAAGTACAGACTGGTTCAGACAAATGAGTGGCCTGAAACAGGGTAGTGCGCTGTCACCCCTTCTCTTTATTGTGGTTATGGACGAGGTAATGACACGGATAGCAGGAAAGATAGGAGAAGATAAGATAAAAGCAATGGTGTTTGCAGATGATCTCATGGTCTGGGGAAACAAGGAGGAGGAAATTCAGGAGCAACTGAAGGCTTGGGAAGAAACAGTGGGAGAGTACGGATGGAAGTTCAACAGCAGTAAATGTGAGATCCTGTTAACGACCAGGAAAAAGGACAGACCAATGAGTGGGATAACACTTGGAGGTGGACAGCTGAAGAAGGTGGAAAGTCTCAAGTACTTGGGAAGTATAGTGGAGGAAAATGGGAGAAATGACAAAGAGATTACGGAACGTGGCAGACAGGCAGAAGCATTTCTGAGAAGCATTAGGAGCTTAGTGTGGAGTAAAGATGTCCCACAAAAAAGCAAGGAAGTGTTATACAGAAGCTACTATATCCCGATACTGACCTATGCTTCAGAAACGTGGATGATGAAGAAAAGAGACATAAGCAGAATACAGGCAGGTGAAATGAAGTTCCTGCGAAGTAGGATCGGAGTAACAAGAAGAGACAGGGTGAGGAATGAAAAGGTCAGGGAAATGGTGAAAGAGGAGCCCTTGCAATGTAGGATTGAGACATCAAGACTGAGGTGGTATGGACACTTAAAGAGAATGGATGAGAAGAAGATTCCCAAGAGGATACATGAGATGCAGATGCAGAAGAAACGACCAAGGGGAAGACCAAGAGATAGATGGCTGAAAGGAGTGGAGGAATGTGTCAAGAAGAGAGGCGAGGACTGGACCAGAGTGACAGCGGAGAGGTGGTGGGAAGAAAGAACTAAGTGGCGAGGCTTATGTTCCAAACAGACCCAGCCTGGGGCTGGAAACTGTACAAGATGATGATGATGATCATTGACATATTTTACAAGATTGTGAAGAAGGAATTTACAACAGGGACATTTGAATTGTGAAACACCGCCTTGGTAAATTTATTGATGACAGCAGTAATATTGGAAACAAACTAACCAACTTACCAGCAGATGGTTCTGAAGCATAGCATGTGCTACTGAAAGTGGTGATATAATTACTCACCAAGCTGAACAAAGATTACATGCTACTGTTTTAGAGTGCTTCAATTTGGTAGACCAAAAAAATCCAGTGAATTGAAGTTCATAATTTCTGGAGATTTATGTAGTAATTGAAGAAGGAAAACTGAATGTTCTGTATTGAAATGAACAGTTCAAGAATATATATTCTGTCACTGCTACCTACTATGCCCATTGAAAACAATTTTGGGTATACATTTTCAGATGTACAAAAACTAAATATGGTATTTACTAAAACTAATCCAAGTTCTAAAACTCCAGTTGCAACTGCTGAATCTGCACAATGTTTCAGCACACTGAAGCATGTGAAAACTTGTTTAAGAAATATAATGGGACAAGACAAACTCAGTACTTTGGCAGTAATTATAACAGAGAAAGAATATAGCCTATAAGTAACATACTGAACTTCAATGAAAAGGTTGTACAAAAGTTACAGAATAGTAGGAGAACAGAGTGCTTGTTCAAACACATGGCCAACTTTTGCAGAAAGTATGTTCCCTAATACTTTTTCATATTTCATGAAGGTACTTTTTTATGTAGTTAATGAAAACATTGTACCCCCAACAAGACTTTGGACCATCAGATGTCATGGAGTTTAGGTTCATATTTACTCTAAATAATTCAATATAAATACACTTAAGTCTCAATAGTAATTATATTCAAATAACATGGAGACAGCATTTAAAAAAGATGAAAAAGATCACTGCAAACATTGTGGTTGATAGTAATTTACTTGCTGTTGTGATGCATCATGTTACATTCTCTGCTGCCAGTCACGTTTGGAGTCGTAATGTAATTCGTAAGTTGTCAGCAATACCTAACCATCGGATGTTCATTTTACATTTGTTAAGTCATCCATGGTCGCCAAACTTCAAATCTTTAGCAAAGTGACACATTAACATAAGTATAATTGATTCCTTGGATTTCACAAGTAGACGAAGGCGGAAACTACTTGAAACGAGTAAATTGAAGACCTACTTAAAACACCCAGAAATCGTCAAATGCATGAAGGGGCAAGTGTGCAATAATTTTAAACTTTTTTAAAAGTTTTTTAACATTTTTTAAACAATATTCATCTCAGTGTTATTATCATCATACAACCTCTGACCGAAAAGTTCGTTGAATGGGTCCATATTACGAACGGATTGTTGGCTCACCTGAAAACGCAGTTATTGTCCTTCGAAGTAATCCCCGTGGATGGTTATGCACTTCTGAGAATGTCTGTACAAGTCCTAGAAACTCTTTAGGGATAGCCTTCAGTAGGGTCGTCACATTGTGTTGGATGTCCGAAAGCCTCTGGTCCTTCAGGCTTTTCGGTGACCCTGGACCTGAACCCCGCCACTCCATACTTTGACGACTTCGGGGTTGTACCTCAGACACCAGGTCTCGTCGCCTGTGACGATGGTTTTAGAGCCATTCCATTCCACAGAACATTCACCCTTCTCAATGCCACCCGCCGAACAGATGTGCATGGTAGGTTGCATAAATTCATCCTTCTCACTGCCACCTGCCGAACAGGTGTGCATGGTAGGTTGCATAAATTCATCCTTCTCACTGCCACCCGCCGAACAGGTGTGCATGGTAGATTGCATAAATTCATCCTTCTAAACACGCACTGTGTCAAACAGGTCTTACACATGGCGTTGTGCGTTGCCAATGTTGCCAGGTCGACCGTTCTGACTTGATTCACCGAACGCAACGTGATGAGGCTTTTGAACACCATCCCAAAGGACACCTTCTTGCAAAGTTTCCAGGACATGTATCACCGATCTCAGCATTGCATAGTTACGGGAGGGGACTATTTCGAAGGACAGTAAGGTCACTGTCATGCATTGTTCATCTATGTTGATAGTATAGGACTATTCACCAAACTTTATTGTCACAGGTTGTAGTTTTTATGTAATTTTAATTTTTGACTTACACCCAGTGGTGTCAGTAACTTGGAGATTGCAGTTGGCTGAAGAAGGTTCAAATAAGACCGAAACATGTATCATATGAGGATCTAGATTCTCAACAAACTAAGTTGTATTGTAAAGTGGAAAAAGAAAATCAGTAATTAATAAGAATAACTTATAATGCGATACCTAACCAATAATACTGATAACTTTTTACTTAATGAAGAATTCAGATTCTGATACATACTGTAGTATTGTGCAAAAGATGAAAAATTTGTCTAAAACACATCCTTATTACATTGTGTAGCCTGATGATCTCCATGAGTGAATTTTAGTGGTTATGAGTTAGCAATAAAATACAAATCTGCACCATAGTTACGAAATGGAATGATGTCAGGGGCGGCAGAGCTCTTATCAGTAAGATATTTATATCAGTGGGATCTATCGGTACCCACGGGTCCTGCGAAAACTGGCAGGGTAAAGATCCGTCGTTATCCATCTTTTTTATTATTAGTTCATTATTTAGGCGCCAGATAGCAGCATTTTTGCACGGAATAAGAAGAGTATAGTTGTATCTCATGTTATACTCCATGGGAACTTCCGGCTACCCGTATTTATCGATAATCTTAGAGTATGAAACATGTGCTCACTGGAGTTCCGTGTCTTGTTTACATCGCGGGCGGCGGCAAACTTGCGCTCATTTATCTGTGTTTTCGTACCTGATTATATAGTAAAATTAAGTTATATCGTAGGCAATATATTTAATTAACGTGTTAGTTCATTATTTAAATAGTTTTCTTAGGTAATTAGGTGCATAGTGATAGTGAAGTGTTAGATTTAGTTCAGTTAGATTAGGCCTAGTTATTTGCCGTGTGTGACATTGCGGAAAGACTTCATTTAGCTAAAGATGATATCACTGAATATCGTGATAATTATTCAAGTGATGATGATGTTACTCTGTCCGAATCGGAAAGTGCAGAGGATAATGATGATCCAGTAATATCTTCATAGGTGCGTGCTACATATTATTTATAAGAAATCTGTGTTTTATGCAAAAATGGCTGACATTTTTCAGTGTTACATCATTTTAACATTTTTATTTTATCCTTGGATCTAATGCACATAGAATCTTGATATTTACTATGCTAGTAAACAATATTATAGCCTTCTTAGTGACATGAATAACAAACTGGGCTGTAAATACCATTTTCTAGAATTACTTCCAAACTTTCAAAATCTGAAACTTGAAATTTTGATTTCACATTTCTTATTTTTTAACATTAAACCCTTTTGGTTTAGAGACATGACTTATTTACAGTAATCATCATCATCTTGCACAGTTTCCAGCCACTGGCCGGGTCTGTTTGGAACACAAGCCTCTCCAACGTCTTCTGTCTTCCCACCATCTCTCAGCCTCCACCCTTGTCCAGTCTTCTCCTCTCTTCTTCACGCTTTCTTCCACCCCCTTCAGCCACCTGTCTCTCGGTCTTCCTCTCGGTCTCTTTCCTTCCCACTTCGTCTCGTGTACTCTCCTGGGTATCCTCTTCTCCTCCATTTGTTTTACATGTCCATACCATCTAAGTCTAGATTTCTCTATACCATCCTGTAATGTTTCCTCCTTCATTAATTCTCTGGTCCTCTCATTTCCTATTCTGTCCATCTTTGTAGCTCCAATACTGCTTCTCAAGAACCTCATCTCACTGGCCTGTATTTTGCTCTTCTCCCTTCCTTTCATAACCCAGGTCTCCGAGGCATACGTCAGGATAGGGACATAGTACGTCCGATATATGATCTTTTTGCTGTTCTGAGGGACATCCTTGCTCCATAACATGCTTCTCACACTCCTCCAAAATGCTTCTGCCTGCCTCCCCCGCTCATTTATTTCTCTATCGTTTCTTCCATTATCTTGTATCAGGCTTCCCAGATACTTGAAACTCTCCACTTTCTTCAGCTGTTCCCCACCAATTGTTATTCCCGTTGTGGTTCTTTCCTTCTTCCTTGTTGTGATCACCATCTCAATCTTATTTATGCTAAATTTCATCCCATATCCTTGTATTATTCCTTCCCACACGTCCAACTGTTCCTGTACCTCCTCCTCCTTGTTTCCCCAAATCATCAAATCATCTGCAAACACCACTGCTTTCATCTTTCCTTCCCCAATTACTTGTGCCACTCGAGTCATTATGTCATCCATCACCACAATGAAAAGTAACGGTGACAGTGCACTTCCTTGTTTCAGGCCGTTTCTCTGTTCCAACCAGTCTGATCTCTCTCCTCCCACTTTCACACAGCTCACGCTTCCCTTGTACATCTCCTTTATCCTCTTAATAGTCCATTTCTCTACTCCTCTATCCTCCAGGGACTTCCATACTTTGTTCCTGCATACACTATCATATGCTTTCTCAATGTCCAAGAAGGCCATCAGTAGATCTGTTCCATACTCATAGTGCTGATCTTGTAACTGCCTTACAGCAAAAATCAAATCCACTGTGAACCTTCCTGCTCTGAAGCCATGTTGTTCTTCCCTCATCCCTCCTTCTATTCTTGTCCTAATTCTCTTTTCCAAAACTTTCTCGAAGATCTTTGCACAATGACTCATCAGTGTTATTCCCCGATAGTTTCTGCAATCTGTTCTACTACCTTTCTTGAAGATCGGGACAATTATTCCTTTTTTCCAGTCCTCTGAGGTCTTCCTTTCCTTCCATGCTGTCCTCATCACTCGGTACAACCACTGTAACCCCACCTCTCCTGCTGCTCTCACCATCTCCACACTCAACTCATCCACACCCGGTGCCTTCCCTCCTTTCATCTTGTTCACTGCATCTTCCACTTCTTTCCATGTTAAGTCCCTTTCTGTTTGCAGTTCATCTTCCTCTTCCCCGATTTCTTCCTCCTCACCATCTTTTCCATTTGGGTTCAGAAGTTCTTCAAAATATTCTTTCCACATTTTCTTCAGTTCTTCCCTATTTTCTATCTCTTGTCCCCTTTTGTTCACCATTCTAAAATAATCCGTAGGATCCTTCCGCCTCTTATTTTTTACCATCCCATACAGGACCTTTTTTGTACCTTCACTATCCTACTTCATCATCTTTGTCCAATCTTCCATCCACTTTCTTCTCTCCTCAGCCACTACTCTCTTTGCCTCCTTCTTTCTTTCATGGTACTCTTCCCTTGTCTCTACCGTCCTATTTTGATACCACCTCCTAAAGGCTCTATTCTTTTCCCTTACTATATCTTTTGTCTTCTCATTCCACCCTGGTGTTTCCTTCCACCTCTTCTTACTACTTGTCCTCCCACATACTGCTTCTGCTGCACCTACTAGTGTCTTCTTAAATCTAGCCCATTCCTCTTCCACCCCTCTTTCTTCATCTGTTGGAATTCCTTCCTTTACCATTTTGAGGTACTCGACCCTTCTATCCCCTTCTTTCAGTTTCCATATCCTTATACGTCTTTCCTGGTTCTCAGTCCCTTTCTTCTCCTTACTCCCTCTCAGGTTCATTACCAGCAATCGATGGTCGCTATCCAGGTTCTCCGATGGTATAACCTTGATGTCCGTGATGTTCTTATTTAGTTCTTTCTCATACAGTATATAGTCGACCACCGACTTCCTGGTCAAGTCATCACTGTACCATGTGATTGTGTGGCTCTCTCTTTTCTTAAACCAGGAGTTCCCAACTAGCAGGCTGTTCCTCTGGCAGAAGTCCAATAGTCTCTTTCCTTCCTCATTTCTTCCGCCCCAACCCTCTGGTCCTAGAACACTCTCATAACCTTGTCTTTCTCTTCCTACATGGGCACTGAGATCCCCCATAACAATCATATTTCTTCCTACCAGCTGCTTCTGCAATTCCTCTTCAAACTCCTCCTTCTCTTCAGAGGCGCAGCCTACTTGTGGAGCATACACTTGCACTATTTCTATGGTCTCTCCCCTCAGTGCTACTTTCACTTTCATCATCCTATCACTTATTCTCCTCACTTCTTCTTTTAAACCATCTCGTACTACTACTCCCACTCCATTCCTCTTTCCCTCTTCGTTCCCACTCCAGTACAGTCTATAGCCTTTTCTCAGTTCTCTCCTTCCTTCCCCTTTCCACTTTCTTTCTGCCAATCCCAATAAATCCAAATTCCTTCTTTCCATCATATCCACTATCTCCTCCACCTTCCCCGTCAGCGTTCTTAGGTTTCAAGTTCCAAATCTTAGTCCGTGTGTACAGCCGTGTCGTCGTCTATTAAATCCATCATGTCCAAGGCTCGTTCCATTTTTGAAAGCATTTGGTTTCATCCACTACTGGCTTGCTGGGCCTATTGTAGCTTATTTACAGTAATAATAAGTGATATATACTCTATACGTTTACCATCTTTCATGTTGATATCTTTATTGGTGTGCCTTCCATGTAATTTTAAAAGAAGTGTGTGCATAGTTTGGTAAATATGGCTGTCAGTTTTGACACATCCATCAGTTGAGAGCTTGAAAGCAAAAGGGTTAATGAAAGGCCAATGTTTCTGCAAGTGTTGGAAGAACTTTTTCTCACATGGGAAGTATCAAGTAAGACAGGTCGAAACCTATCTTGAAACTTTGTGGACGCAATCATTGTTCAATAAGAGGACAACGTGTGGAAAATCAGCCGCCAGATCGAACTGCAAGGCTCCGAAATCGTACTTGACATCCTAGTATACAGAATGATGGCTGGCAGAACTCTACATCCCTGCGGCACTCGTAGTCGCATGGTGGGGCGCATATGCTGACTGGAGCGTGTGGCTGCTTACCACCGGCCTTGAGTGCTTTGGCTGTCAGGGCTGTCCCTTTCAAACTGTACGGTACTCGCTACTTCCCATTGATTTATATGAGTGATTCGCTACATGATTTCGGAGCCTTGCAGTTCAATCTGGCGGCTGATTTTTCGCACATTGTCCTCTTATAGTACAAGGATTGCATTCACAAAGCTTAAAGATAGGTTTCGACCTGTCTTAACTGATACTTCCCTTGTCAGTACTTAATATGATGGAGGGACAAGTTGCTTTAATGTGTTGTAAAGACCATCACAACATCCAACAATATGCACACATAATACAAGGAGTAATTAACGAATTCAACTCTTGATTTAAAGAAATAAGACCTTGAACCACACACTCAATTTTGTTGAAATTCAGATTGTTTCTACCACACTGTATCTAGAAGTAATAGATTTGCAGAATGACATAGAACTCTTGAGATGAATAACGAATTAGCAAGATATAACAGCTTAGGCTACCACAATCGGCATTCATAACTATAACCTTATTTCATAAAAGTTGAGAGTCAAATGACAACCTGCCTGAGCTGCGGAACCGAGCTCTTACCTCTTACTGACGAGAAGTTAAAGCCAGTTTACAGTGTCTGTAATATTTCAATTGAAGGTAGTGTGCTCGTATAGGTAAGAGCTCTTCTTCGCGGCTCTGGCATGTTGTAATTACTCTCAACTTATATGGAATAAGGTATATGAACAAGTTGTCTGGGCTTGTAGTATGTGGTCTTCCGACGTTTCACTGAAGGCTGCGTTCGGCATTTTCAAGAGTCTGCTCCCTCCATTGGTCAGCAGTGATCTGAGACTCGGCTCCACTGCTCCCCATACGATTTTTAATGTATTTGTACGTATTGCACTCGAACTTCTGAGACTGTTTAGATAGAGTGCCCGTTATAGATTTCACCATGCCAACATCGTTACTATCATGCCCAGTTTCTTCTTCACAGTGAGTGCTTTCAGTTCCTGAAGCAATTCCCTCACTATCGTTTGATCCGGAGCCACTAGTTGAAGGAGTGCAAATACTGGAAACGACATTAGACACCACGCTACAGTCATTAATATTAACATTTAAATGTTCTGCGTATTCTTCATTACTCTGGTCAAGTGAAGGTACTCCACTGACTGTACAGTATAGCCTTTCCAAGGCCTCCACATCACTAATAATGCCACAAACACAACATACTGTACACTGAAATTAACTAAGGAAAAAGCCTAACATTATATCTAAATAGCCATGAGAGCAAGCAGCAGAGAGACTGGAAAGAACTGCGTGCAACTGTGTAACACTGGAGACCTGACAAGGGAGACAGCAGCCAGGACCGCCGCGGAGAGATAGAGGAAGCATGCTATTGGCCAGCAGTGAACAAGGGTTTTTGTTGGAGCATGCTACTGCCTAAAGTCGCTCGTTAACAAGGAAAGTGAGAGAGCTATATGCACAGGTATCACAGATCACCTTCACTTTACACATCAGAGACAGAATATCTGCAGCCGTAGTTGCAATTAACGGCATCGAACATCCCCATAAATTGTCAATGGAGACAGCAATGAAGCTACTCAGGGTGAATGTTTTGCTGGCAGCTAGACATCGCATAGAGATTCAATGGACACATTTAAATAAAGGAAATTTACAATTAGAAAAAGTTAACTCCATGTAATTAAAGTTCATATTGTACTAAATAGAATATAAACTAACATAGTCAATACGGACCAAAAAATGGAGGAAGTAAACCCCAGATAAATTAAACTTCACCAGGTGGTGGGGTCCACGCCTTCGCATTCGGTGTACAAGCTAGCTCGAGAATAATTTTTTATCAAGGAATTACAATGTATGACGTTGCTACCATCTGCACCTGCGTATCAAGTGGTATGACAAAAAGAACAACATTCTAAGCAAATTTTATTCAACGGACACTACGATGACAACTGAGTGGAGACCGTCTGACTTCGACCTTAGACATGTAATGAATGACATGTTATGCAGTTCATGTCTTCCACCACAAAATTTGCATTATTAAAAGATTTCACAGCCCAAACCAAGATTGTATTTGAAAGTTATGATATAGTCATGTGATCGTTACCAGATTGCTAAAATATTTGCTCATTACCTAATAATTTCAAAAAACAAAATATTAAAGTAAAGTCAACAAATATGTACAAAAGAAAATATTTTGTAATGGCTTGTCACATAATATATCTAATTTACCTTGGATTAGATTTCCCTCCTTGAGAATCCCTGTTCTGCTATCCCCTTGGAATACTACAAAGAGTGGTATCTCTTAACATCCCGAGGTCTAGATCTCATCTGTTTCAACTATATACTGGCAATCACTAAGCCAAGTGATTGACCCACCGTCATCATCCAGGACCATCATTATTTATCAAAAATTAAGACTTACTCCTTGAAAAATTACCTACTTCGGTGATTTTTTACTCTAAATATGAGATATCATAAGGGCCACCTAGTCGGCGTCAATCAAGTGTTCAACATATTCGCCTAAACGCTTCTTTTCCACTTATCCTGTTGGGGACCACTATGCCTAGTGATGTTCCTCATTTACCTGGGCCTCGCTAATCCTAAATTATCCTTTTCGTCAAACATCAATCGAATTTGAAAGTTCATGAGCTGATCACAACCTCGTAAGATCAGATGACCATATCTGGTATGATGCATGTGTGTGGGGAGACTCGGCATTACAATACTCAACTGTTTTGTGATACCAACGTAGGAACTAGAACGCTGGTGACTGTTTACAATGCCAGCTGAAGATGAACAGTGGCGTGTTTGGGGAAAGTGTAACTGTTGTGTTGACAAGAGAAAACTTGTGAGTTAGTGTGTGTACTGCCTATATATGGCCTTGTTGAATTTGAATTCGCCCCCTTTTCTCTTCCTTTTGGAATTGACTTAAGGTAGCTGGCCTTTTAGGCCCAGCCTAAGTATCTTGTGTAATATGTTACTTTAATTAGTTTAACTTGGAGTTGAGATTGCAGTGTTTTGGGAATGGGGAGAATAGTGTCGTAATTAGAAATGTAACGGTTTGGTTTTTTCTTGTGCTTATCTTGTGTTGTCGTGAACCAAATGTGTAAGTAATCAAATGTACGGTTTGGTTGTGCATTTTTCTGGTAGGCATTTATTTCCTTTTTCCTTATAATTACAATGGAATACATAGGTGGGGTAAAATGTGCTGCTTAGTGTGATTTCGGTGTTTTGACAGTTTACTGTGGTTCCCTGCGTTACTTAAGTTACTTGTGAGACTTATTTAGTTCCTTAGCTCTGATGATTCCTTAGCATACATTAGTGCCCGAGTTATCTTTGGGCCAGATGACCTTGCTGTTCTGCCCCTTAAAAGTTCAATAACTATCTTCATACATTTTCTCAAGGCTGTGTCAAGATCTTCAGCTGACAATTGACCAAAGTTGCATTTTGATGACTCCTTGTGGCAGTTTGATATGAATCATATGACATATCCAATTGTACATTGTAGTTTGAGTAATCTCGAAAATATTCTAATTGGCCACACTTGTGTTGACTGATTGAAAATCTTCTAATAATGGTAATCAGTATTGTAATAAGAATATTCAAGGTATTGTCTGAGCGAAACCTTAAAAACTTTAATTCAACAAATTGTCATAATAGATAGATTAATTCAATAATTGTTTTAATTAATTTTCTTCAGATGTGTGAGACAAGATATGTAACCCAAATCCAAACATATTCACTTAGTTGTGGTAGAATAAGAGTTTTGTTTGATATTGGCCTAGGTTATAGTTTTCAAAACACAGGAGTGACGTTCGCTTGCCATGTCCGACACAGAAACTTGACAACTTTATTGCACAGTGACCCGAGATTTACCAATTTTCCATAACATTACCGTAATTACTCGAATGTAATTGCACACGTTTTTCAGGCAAATTATATCTTGAAAATTAGGGTGGTCAATCGAAATGACGACGCACTAGATTTGAGCACAATGTTGGAGGCATCCCCTCTCTGCTAGAGTACTCCTGTCGTGTCTGTGTCTTTCATACAGCTTATAAATGCTGCCTTACGACGAGCTTTCACGATGGAGTCTGTCCAGAAGCTGGTTAATTTTTTTTTTTTTTAACTCTGTAAATCTTTACGAATGGGCAAAACTTTAGATCAAGCCCAAACGATGATTATCAAATTCACGACTTGCCACAACTGATCGTATATTGTAAACGTGTCATGGCAAAACACTTCGGTTGAGCCTTTTTAAAGGCCAGAATGAAGCCAATGCGATGAAAAGCCAAATTTAACAATAAAAGCCAGTCGGCACAGCTGGAGCTCTATTTCAATTTGATACATATCAGTATGGTAATTTAAATATACAAACTCTTTGCATATCTCGCAATTGAAAAAAATCTCGAGTACAAACAAGTCGCCTTTTAAAAGCAGGATATCAAACACCATGTTTATCTATTTTGAATTGTATAATCGTCACTCTTTAAACACGGATTTTGTAAGACACATGGACATTCAATTGGTCTTTAATGAAAATAACACGAAGTAGTTAAAAACAGACGCATTGGTCACAAAATATTGCAACTTGGGTAATATTCTTGAACAAAAAATGCATATATTTCTCTTAGGAATTCAAATTGTGGAATGACTTAACAAGATTAATTGTTATGAAGTTGCGATATATCTTTACATGACAATGATACAACCAAGGCCAACTACAATCCTAGACGATCTGATGTAATTCAAGTTTTTGCTCAAATCTAGATCCCCATAAATATTTACTTCGCAATCCAATGTTCTTGTCTCGTAAAATCTTACGCTGTGAACTGTGCGTCTGATTGACATCTGTCTGATACAGAGTCACGTGCACACAACAATCATCTGGTGGCATAAGTCTCTTTGAAAGATTTAAAAAAATAGTAATCGACTGTGGGCGTTGAATGTGGCATAATTTCCTTTTGCCGACATTGATAAGCGGTGATAATGTTGATACCTATTTTGTCGAAAAGCATTGAACGCGCCAATTTTTGATGTATGTTAATAAGCGGCGATGAAGTTTACACTTATTTTGTTGAAATAACTTTACGACAAGAGGACCAACGCCGAGGATAACAGAGATGATGTGTCCCTCATCAAGACCGATAATAATGCAGAATAATTCTGACAAGAACGTTAAATTGTGAAGTAAACATTTACGGGGATGTAGATTTGACACAAAAACTTAAATTAAATCTGACTGAGTTTATCGATGATAAGAACAGTGCTGAAAACTAGGTCTTCATTTTGTCATCTAGTGTTGCGTTCCAAAAAAAAAAAAAAGTCGAAGTATACATCTCTTAATACAGAAATAATGAGTTTATAAATGAATCATGTTTAGAGTCCCGGATTTTTGGTTATAACTATATTCGCAAGTTTTTCAACAAACATTATATTTTATCACAATGATATATTTACCCCAAATATGCAATTTCCTTCGATAAATAATGTGAAAAAAGTATATTTTGCGAAATGAGTTACTTTCACCCTAAAATGTGAAATACCAACAAAATGCTGGTAATAAGATTTGTTTTAAATATTGACTTTAAAATTAATTGAAATAGTTCCCCTATCCGTCATTTGATAGCAAATGTGAAATCTTAAACATAAATGGTTGAAAAGATAAGACAGCGAAAGAAGCCTTTCTGCCTACTCAGATAGGTGCATCCTGAAATCATGGAACCACTGCTTTGCTTGAACTTTGGGGACAACATAAGTTTTAAGAGTTATTGAGAAAAGGACTATGGTAGTCATGGAGAATATTTGTTAATGTTAGGGGCACCAACTTGCGGAAACAACCCTCCCAATCTCCTTGTCGTTGCGCACACAGCTATCATATCGTTTTAAGTCAGCACATCGACAAGTTACACCAACGAAGATAGTCAATCAAGATTTCACTATAAGAAATGAAAATGATTTGGTTTAAAGATTAGCCAGGTCTTGTGAATTAGGCATTTGCATGACCTCCCGGCCGCAAGAACTAGGGCAGAAAAAGGCAGCCACTTCCAATAAAATCACCGAAAATAAGTTAAACATAAATATGCTCGAAAGCGCATTTAGGGTATACAGAGAGAACATGAAGATGTAGTAGAATGTCGGGTCTGGGAGAGACACCGAACATGGCATGTTCAAATTAGTCGTAGAAAATAATAGTATGGGTTTTGCCATATACAGGAAGAAATATGCGCCAGAGACAAGTCGAACAACAGAAAATTGACTGCTGGGACAACTAGATGGGAACAATTACAGGAGAGTATTAGTAATGAAGAGATAAACGACTATTTTAGAAATGAAAATGTAATATATGAAGTTGCTTGTTTTAACAGACTAAGATGGTGGGGTCGTGATGAGAATGGGGGAGTAGATATCACCTAGGAGGTTAATGAACTCTGCTCAAGAGGGTAAGAGAAGCAGAGGTAAACTTACGAAGCGATGGTTAGATTCAGTGTTTAATGTCTTCTAGGTGGGGGGTGAAGAAGTACAAGAAGCGGCAGTGTTAAATGCTAATAAGGGGATCATGGAGATGATCCATTCACAAAAGGAGGCTTGCAGACTAGACTGGAAGCTGAAAGGCAAACTGTCCCAAATGAAATGAATCTTCTGTGCCAAAAGGATTGGTTCTTTTTCCAGCATAGCATTTAACAAATATTTTCATGAAATGAATTAAGGGTGAATGCATGTGCCTTGAATAATTTTATTATTGGGGTGAAGGGGGATTGCTTTCGTAAATTCGTGTAAAATGTGAATAAAAGTGAACTTTTCCTTAAAGTGGGTTTTATTTGCATTGTTATTATGGCAAGTGTAATCCCATGGAAATATTTGTTATACTCTGAACACATTGATATTTAAACGCTATGCTGGAAAAAGAATCAATGCGTTTGGCACAGAAGATTCCACATTGCCGAAGTTGGAGTTCGTTTAAGATAACTTTGCACTATTTTGACAGCTAGGATTGCCAACTTTCATAAGGAAAGACTCATATTTATAACCTACCATAACAAATATATACATGTTTTAATCACATGTAAGTTTTTTCAGGTTATTTTTTCGCTTATCCCAGTAATTGGAAATATATTGGGAACATATTCTGTCGGCCAGACTGAAGAACCACGTGATCATGCCATGGGTGTGCGGTTGGTAATGGACGCATTACCGTGTTCATCCGCCTGTGCAAATAACGCGATTATTATATTAAATTATTTATCATAATTTATAATATCGCGCGAAGTCGTCTGAAAGTATTATTTCAATTTGAACGAGTGTTCACTCTTCAGACAAATATATAGTGGTTATCTTAAATGTTGAGTAAATATGTAGCCTGAGCAGGCAGCCGTGTCTGTCTACAGGTCGGACATTTTTGTTTTAACTATCGAGTCGGAAGCAGATGCGGAATTTCTTGTTCAAGATTTATTTTATTTCTCTCTCTTTGAAGGTAAAAGAAAAGGATGCAGAACTCTTGAAGATTTCCCCAAGGACAGTGGCCAGGTGAATTATTTTCACATGGCATGATTTGTGCAAAAAATTAGGCCTAAAAATTAACTCACATGGTGAAATTTTTCGTACGTTTTATTTTAGTATCAAGCCAGCAGTTCAAGTAATGATCTTATCTAAAAACATCTTACACCATACCTTGACAAGCATTTTCCTGGAGCTGTGAAATGATGAGTCTAAAAATAATTCCACTAGTATCAGCTGCTGTGTCATAGCGCACCCAACGATGTAACATTCTGTCAGCGAACCGTCAGTGGGTTTCAGGTGTGCTGTTAGAACGATTATTTGATAAATGCCACAAAGAAATGCAAGTTTCCTTTAAAAAGGGCAATGAATTGATATTGCGAGATGAATGAAGGTTTAGGCAACTCATAACAGCTGTTCACCCCTTGACGGAATACAAGCGGCCATTGCTGGCTGCCATGTGGCTGATAGCTCATTGGCTGCAATGCACGTGGCAGTGGCGAATTGATCTGTTTAGTAGGACTATTTGTTCCTGCAAGAACTGTCAAAAAAGTGCAAAGTTACAGTAAACGAACTCTACTTGTTTACTGCACGTGGCTTCAAGAAATGATTCAGCTGGTATGGTTACCAATTGCTGATATTGCGTGGAAATATAGTCGACTGTCACTTGTTTTAAACTTAGCAACATCTACTGAACTGTCAAGAACAAACTTTTTCTGTTTTTTTTTGTTATAAGCGGAAACATTAAATATCAAATGGAAAAAATTGAAAACTTTCAACAGCAACATACAGTAGTTGAAATCAAAATGAAGTTGTAAAGTATTAGAGCTATTCTTAAATCAAAATAGTCACAAAACAATGTTTTCGTTGGCATGACTGAGAACTTACTAGGAATTGACATGATTAGCTTACCAGGACTAAGTGGCCTAGATGAACTAGGTGATGGGTTGTAAGGAACTGGACTAGATACAGTCCTAGACCTCACATTCCCTCCAGACATGGCTCTCTCATTGTAATGACGTTCTTCCTTCATTTCTAAACTGAAAAGAGTACAAAGCACAAGTTTAATAAATTCAGTACAGCTACAATGGAAGTCTTTGGTATACTTCCTCACATCTGGTTTTTGTTTAAATACTCTTAATGTAGCAATTATCAGAAAGATTGGATTTTAGCAAGCTCTTGGGCATCACTGGAAAAATATAGAAGAAATGTATCAGGATTGGGCTGCAACATAATGGTCAACTTGAGGGCTGTATTTCTTTGTTGTTTTCAAGCCCTTTGCCTTAATATGTGACGTTCTCCAGTAAACTATATCTTAAGTAGGAAAATCTCATTTTTGGTTTATTTTATATTTTGATAGTAGGTAAATTTGCGATCATTTTCGTGAAAACTAGAAGGGTTTAGCTTAAAAACTGATTATTTTATGAAACTTTGAAGTTATACGACAGACTTTATTGAATTTAGAGAAAATCGATTTGTAAATTGAGTATAGTAGGCCTACTCGGACAATATATAAAATATTTAAGAAAATCCGACTGTTTCACTGGATGAAGGAAGATCAGCATTGTGTATCAAAATAATAATTCATAAATATATCTGCGTTTTATTCTCTCGAAAGTGTTGTAAATATGGGAACATGTTCAAGATAATGAAAGTGAAACAAAAAATGTTAGTCTTGCAAGACACATGTACACAGATGTTCTGTCTTAAGAAGTGCAAACAAGATCATGTGATAATGTTAATAATAATAATAATAATAATAATAATAATAATAATAATAATAATAATAATAATAACAGGGTGTCTACTGTAAGCATGAAGTAAAAATTAGTTACTTTTTAGCTACCTTTTAGTTACCTTTTAGTTAATTTTAGTTACCTTTGAATTCAAGATACGTCTGCGGTCTGCAAGCAAAGGGGCTCATCACGCGGTGAAGAAAAACAGCAATGAACTGTGTTTAAAGCGGTAAATACAATTCACTTAGGGAGTTATAAAAAAATTAAAAATAATAAATAAATACTAGACATTTATTATCAAATGAGTTGTTTCAGCTAATATGTCGTCTTGTGCACAAGGCGTTTTTATAATTGCCAAGAGATTGCTTTGCTCTTGACCGTTTGGCGAGATATCCTTTGTCCCCGCGGTAGATCACGAAGAAATTTAAGGGACGTTACGTGATTGTAACGGAATTCTGTCTCACCCGTTTGTCGAGATTCCCGTAGTTTTCGCGTTAGAACACGGATAAATATCGCGATTTAGATAATCGGTGTCACTTTTAGTCGTTCGACGAGATTTCCATTGTCCTTGAGGTCGGACACGAGAAAATATAGCATTATTATGCAATTACTGTCCGTTTGACAAGAATCCAGTTTTCCTCGTCATTGAATGCGGAGAAATATCGCGATGTATCGCAATCGCTGCCGCTCTCGGCTGTTTTACCAGATTCACGTTGTCCTCGCGGAATTATGCATACCGCGCCGCACCCAGCCCTTGAACGATTGTCTCTTCGTCCTGACAGAATGGTGGAGGCAAGCTCAGGGTTGGGCATGGTTAAAATTCACGAGTAGTTATGGACAAGTTGTATGGCCGGCACCGTGATTCCCGCTGTCCCTATGCTGTGGTTGGGAGCTCATCAGTTCAGGGTGGATCACGAGGAGAAATTAGTATCGCAACGCTACGTAGGTTGTCATTTCTAAGTGGGTTGATGCACTTCTAGCTCCCCGTACACTTTTAAGTATACGGTCATGGGAAAAGTGGCGAGTAGGTTTCGGAATGTTTGGTGATTGGTGTCCTATTATCTTTGACGGGAATCCCGCAGTCCTCGTGGTCACAAGTTCACGAAAGGGGACGGGGTTTTATGATTTTACGCTACTGACGTCGATCTCGGTCCATTTGACGAGATTCCCGCAGGCAAGTCGTGCGGTCAGCCGGCCGTCTTGAGTATGAATGTTCGAAGTAGGTATCAAATATTAAGAATTATTCTGAGAGGATTGCACGAATAATACGACTAGAGGACACGATTTCTTTCGAATGCGAATCACGAATTATACAAGTTTTCAAAATAACCGGTTGGATTATAATATATCCGATGGAACCAAAGTTCGAAGGAAAAATCGACATATAACGGAATTTCGAATTAACCATACTGGATGTCGCAAATTTACGAGACAGATTTTTAAAATAAGTTATAGCCTACATATTTCGAAGCTTTCTCAAAATCCTTTTTCGAAACGGCAACATTTCGCAAGATTACGACATTAAATTATTTCGCGTTATTTCTGGACTTCAATTTGACATAGTCTCCAAATAAATGCGAGAAATGCGAGGTTTTTGATTAATTTCAGAAATTTTCGCGAATAAACGTCGTGCGAAAAGTCAGGTTTCCTAATAATACAGATAAAAATATTGCACACAAAACTAAAAAGTCATCTTGATGCCGAAAATATACGCTGAACGATGTATACCACTCAGGGTATCCTCAATATGCATTTCCTCGAGGTCGGGCACGGGGAAATATAGCTTATGCAATCGACGCCGCTTGCATGAAACTCGCTCCATCGCAATCTCTGAGCCTAGAGGCGCGAGTTTAAATGATTCAATCCGCCTTCGGAAAATTTTCGTTACCCGTATGTAAAATTCGTTACTTTTTCGTTACTTTCGTTACCCATTTGTAAAATTCGTTACTTTTTCGTTACTTTCGTTACCGGTAGACACCCTGAATAATGATAATAATACAGGGAGATTCTTTTGCTGGAGCGGGGCCGGCGACCGGCTGCCGGGCCTTCCGCCAGCCAACTGAGCTCGGGCCGCGGATAGCGCGCCGGTGGAAACCATAACCATCATCATCATCTGCCATACCTCCCATCGAAAACTTTGCAGCAAAGCCTGTGTTGCTCGCATTGTGTGCGGTGTTGCATTGTCGTGCAGGAGAACAATGCCTCGGCCTAACTTTCCACGTCTCCTGGTTTTTACCGAGTTGCGCAGCGACGTCAATGTTTGACAATAAGTATCGGCTGTAATGGTCATGCCCTTCCGCATAAACTCGGTGTACACAACGCCTTCACAAAGCACACAGTGGCCATGACCTTCCCGTCCGATGGCGTAACCTTGAATTTCTTCCGCACTCTTGAATGTTGTCGAACAGGTATTTCGTCCTTTCGGCAGTCATGCCTTTTACTTCCAACTTCTTAGGTAGGTTTGGAGGGAGATTATCTGCATCGCAAAGCTTACAATTACAGTCAAGCTAGAAAGACACAGGGGATTACCTGACCACGTTCCTCTGCTGGCGGTCCACATACATTAAAATTACCATTTATGAAATATGCAGCCCAGTACATGAATTCTATAATAAATTATTGTAACTATACATTATCTTGAAGCACAAGCCTGTTATTTCGTATTTTGGCTCAAGAAGACAGTGCAGGAACGTCATTGAATAAACCATACCATAAGTCGCAATGTTAAATTCCCATTACGACTTAAGGTATGGTTTTGTTAAATTACACAACCTGTTTCCAAGGTTATTTTGAAGACTTTACCGTATCGTGATGACACAGTCCATTTTGGCATCATCTAGTTCAACAGATGGTGCTGAAATCTGAAAATCGTAATTCTCGCCCTTCTTGGCTCTTTGCTTCGTAGCGTAAAAATTTTGTCATGAGACTTAAGGTATGATTTCCTGCAGAGCGTCACATATGACGATCAGAGTAGAGTAGAATATACCAAAGATACAGATGATGATAGTACCTTTGAATTAATGTATTATATTGTATTTGTTGTTTTAAGGGCTAGGTAATCGGCCCACCAAAGGTACATTTTAGCATACCATATTAATAGCAGATAAGACCCTTCCCATAATAATAATAATAATAATAATAATAATAATAATAATAATATAATCCTTTGCAAAATGCTAAACCAAATCCCGTGGCGCTACAGCCCATGAAGGGCCTAGGCCTACCAAGTGACCCAACCATTTGGCCTAAAGAATATGGGGCGATACGTGGTCAGCACGTCGGGTCCCCTTTGCCGTTATTCTTGATCTCCATGACCGGGGCGCTGCCTCACTGTCAGAGAGCTTCTCAATTGTCTTCATGAGGCTGAGTGCACCCCGTTGCAGCCCTCATGTCAGCTTCTAAAATCGCTGACGGAACCGGGAATCGAACCTGGGACCAATAACTTGACTCACAGGAAAGGTGGCATTATGAAATACAATTTTGGTGATTATTCATCCTTTTAGACTAGTCGTTTTTAAGAAAAGCATGAAGTATGGTAGGCTCTCAGAAAATTTATCACTGCCAAGTCTTTCTTTAACCCCTCAAGCCGGTTGGCCGTACACTGTACGTCCGCTGGACTCTACTCTTTCAGCCGGTTCGACATACCACAAACGCCCGGTGCAGGCGGAAGTTAGAATGCCTATTACGCATGAAACCCTGCTGCTTTGCCGGATCTTCTTTCACGTTATAAACCGAGAAGTTATGTACTTTCATGCCATCTCTGTTTCATAATTAGAACTAATACGAAGTTGATCGATATCCGTTGCTTTTGACGACTCATATCGATCAGCGAAGGAACATGAAACGCGCTCTATTGAGTTTCAGGTTAGTTGCTTTAGAAGGTACCACATCCTTTCCTGCCATCTCGAGATTGTTTCGTGAACTATATCTAACTTGACAGTTTTAGTCACTTATGAAGGGGAAGCACCGATAGCAATTACTTAGTAGATAACTTTTGCTTCGTAGGCTAGAGGCTACTCAGTCGCAGATGAATAATTGCCGGACTGTCTCATTCTCTTACGGGTGCAGATATTATTGGTTTGACAGATGACAGTAGTGGAAGTGATGTATAGGGAGCGATATTTTCGGTAGTGATACGGACTATGCACAGCATGATGTTATTGGAGAAGTGGGAGACAGCCCAGACGAAGAAGAAATAGCTTCAGCTGTAATAACAACGACCGCTGATCAGTGTTTGTGGCGAAAGGTAGACTTCGTCACAAGCACACAAAAGATCCCCTTCACGGGTATGCCGGGTACAAGAAGGCATTTCACATCTGTTTTTTTGCTGCTTTCGACAATGTGATTGAACGAGTTTGAGAAACAAATATATAGGCCTACGCGGCAGAATGTATGGTGGCGCGCCCTTGAAACCAAGGTCGCGCGCCAGGAAGTGAGAGTCAGTGACAGGGGACAACATTTATGTGTTCTTGTGGCTTGTATTGTTGATGGGGATAATGCAGAAACCTACCCTAAAGAGCTATTTCACCCCTATATTCCCTCAAACAATGCCAAGGAACAGGTTTGAAATAATATTGCGATATTTACATTTTGTTGACAATTCGACAGGGGATGCATACACGGGGCCTAAAAAGCTTTTCAAAATTCAGCTTTTCCTGGAAATTATACCCGAAAAAATATGTATGTAGATTGAACATTATCATGTAAATATCTTGCTTTCATTGTAAATATACCTGAAACAAATACCAAAAGTGGAACTTATCAAATTATTATACTTTTGTAAATATTGCGTGTGATTATGGACAACCCTGAAGAGCAGTCGTCACATATATTACTGAGAAACATTGGACATGATTTCGGTAAGTAATCCTAAAAATTTCATTACGTTATATTTCGTAGATTTAACATTATTAATTTTTTACCTTGTTGGTGTCTAATCCTCTGCTGAGCTTCAATTTAAATACCGCCGGAGAAGTGAAAACCTCCGGATTAAATAGCCGGCCTGAGGGGTTAATATTCATAATTATTTCCATTATCAATGCACACAATTCTTTTTCAGTCTGCAGTCACCAGAATTTCACTGTAGCAAATTAAAATACTGCCATCTATATTTAAATAAATGTTCCTGCCTGAGTATGTTGGGGAAAAAAAATCGTGTAAAGGAATACGTAAGAGAGAAGCTGAGAATCTCTCAGTGAAAGGATAGAATGGTCACGTTTGAGATGGTTTGGACACCTGCAGGAGATAAAGCAAAAAAGACAAGTGCTGTATTTGAAATGAAAGTTCAGGTATAAGCCCCAGAAGGAGTTCCAGAAGAAGACTGTTAAGAGATGGAACCCATCCACCATGCATTACAATAACATATTTGATTTTAAACCTTTGCTGCATGCATGTTGTGGGGAATTGCTGATAATAAGATGTAAACTTTCTTTATTTCAATTCAAATTCTCATATTCACAGAACAATTGATTTTTATGCAGATAACACCTATAGGATCCTCCTCCAATTTTGGAAATAAACAAGAAGTTCTGTGACAAACTAAACAGCCTACTTTTCTTAAAATTTAAGATTCATGCCCATGATTAATCTATATGGATCTATCTAGAATAATGACAAAATTAAGTGGGTAATATCAAAATTTCTAATTAGTTTGAAATATACCTGGCATAATATAGCCTAATAGAGCACTGCAGTTGGCAGCCCTGGTGACAATATATTCGTAGTTTCATCTCCCAAGGTATGGTACAGAATACAAAATTTGGTTGAAGTCCAATGGATAGCATGGACGTTACATGCAGTAAGACATGGGATCTATCAGCGCGCGTAAAATCATGTTGGCAACAATCTCATGCATGTGTTGGTCAGAAATAATCTGAAATATTATGATCTATTGTTGTGCCAATTTTGGATGAAATCTCCGTGGCTTAGGCGGCAGCACGCCGGCCTCTCACCGCTGGGTCCGTGGTTCAAATCCCGGTCACTCCATGTGAGATCTGTGCTGGACAAAACGGAGGCAGACAGGTTTTTCTCCGGGTACTCCGGTTTTCCCTGTCAAAATTTCATTCCAGCAACACTCTCCCCTATCATTTCATTTCATCGGTCATTCATTTAATCATTGCCCCAGAGGAGTGCGTCAGGCCTCGGCAGCCGGCACAGTTCATATCCTCGCCGCTAGATGGGGGCTTCATTCATTCCATTCCTGACCCGGTCGGAGACTGGAAGCAGGCTGTGGATTTTCATTTTTCCATTGGTTAGCATAGAAATTATATGTATTTTAAAATTGTACCTATCAACAGGCTTAGCATCATGTTGGCAGCACTGACGTATATTAGTTACTTCAAATTAATCTAGAATGTCAGGTACTATATGTGTGCAAAGTTTAGAGCTGTTGGCTTGCATACTTTCTGATATATATATATTAGGGTAAAATAATAGAACCAACATTTATTAGCATTTGGCAGCCCTGGTTGCTCTCAAGAATACGCATAATCATATCTGTTATGGTACACATAGCACATACAAAAATTGGTTGAAATCCAATTGATAGTATAGAAGTTACATGTATTTAAAAATTGGTCCTATAAGCAGGCTTAGAATCATGTTTGTAGCACTGACGTATATTATTTACCAGTGGCGTAGCGTGAACTTTTGAGCTGGGGACGCCAAAGTTTATAACGACAGTCTGTTAGGTAGTCAGCCCGAAGGCTGGTTGGATCCTCAAAAAGTACCGCCGTTAGGTTATGTGGGTAAATACCCACAAAAACCCAAAGCAGCGCTATATTGAGGCGTACTAGGCAAGGTGAGGAGTGAGGTAGTTTGCCATTGCTTTCCTCACCGAGTCAGAACAGCAGTACTAACCCTATGAGTAGAACCTTTCACAGCATGCACAGGCACTGACTGTGCCCTGAATGTCATTACTAAGCACCACCCATACCTCAGTAGCTTCCATATAATCACAGCCATGAGTGAGACTGAGACATCGGTGAAAAGCCACATTTTACTCTAGCCTGTGCCAACAGACAAATGCAAATGTATTGCATTCATCAAGAGATGGCAAACAGCGAAAATCAAAAAGCTAATATGAAAGATACTGTCACATACCTCACACAGTCTTGTACATCAGCTCCATTCGTCTTTTCTTCTTTTCTGCGAAAATGTCAATGATGTGTTCAAGAAATGCCGGCTCTGATGAAAGCTCACCTAATAACTGTTTTTCAATGGCCAGTGAATTTAAACACGACAAGCGACTATTGCTCATAGAATTTCTAAGGTATTTTTTTAATTCTTTTCAGCGTGCTCATGCTGCGTTCACTACTAGCTGTAGTAGTTGGAATAGTCAGTACTAAGCGCTGTAGTTTAGTTACTTCCTGATAGATGGAGTCGAGACCGTTGGCAACAAAATATTTTAAAAGCTCTTTTGGAGCTAAATGCTTTGTCTGATCTCCATAAACAATGTGAAGTTCATTTAGTAATTGGTTAACATTAAAGAATGGATACTGTTTTACCAAAATATCTAATTTGCCCTGGGGGAATGTTTCAGTGTATTCTTTAAACTTCTTTTCTTGTACTAACTCAATGAAATTTAGATGATTAAGATCTTCAAATCTACTTTTCATTTGAGCTGTTAGTGAACCTACTATTTCAAAATTTAGCACTCTCAAAGTGTTATACATTACGTTTTCATTCAACTGGATGCTTTTTTGAACGCATCTGTCAGTGAAATCTTCATTTCTTTTCTATTCTTTTGACGACAGCCTCTATCTCATTATGGCAAGTTACAATACTCACTGTCGATGATTGTAACAATTTGAAAAGATGATCAGTGTAAATGAAACAAGCTTCGAATACACATAGAAAATATACAAAGGTAGGGTCATCCATATGTCTTTTGAGACCAATGGCACAGTTCACAGAGTCGTCGTCCCATTCACTATTTTCATCATCAATAATTTCATCAAAAGTACTATACAATCCTTGGAAATGTTTCATAATGGTGAAAACTGCCCTCGAATGAAAATTCCATCTCGTATTGCTAGCTTGTGGAAGCTTAAATCCTCTTTCGGTCAACAAAACCGTCCTTTTAGAAGACTTGCTGAAAAAACTATGAAAAGCAGTCAAGGCACAGACAAACAAACGAACCTGTTTTATTGTTTTTGAGCCATACACAAGTACCAAATTTAATTGGTGGGCGTAACAATGGACGAAAAGAGCATATGGGCAAAACTGTTTCACTAGCTTTTGAACTCCTCCTTGTCTGCCTGCCATTACAGCTGCGCCATCGTATGTCTGGCTTACAACTTTTTCTCCATTTACTTCCCAGTCAAGTAAAACTTGGTGCACGATTTCTGATAATCCCGCAGCTGTTTTATTCTTGGAAACGTCATAAAAGCCGACGAATCTCTCCTCTATTCTATCATCCACACAATATCTAAATATTATGCTCATCTGGCTCTTACACGATACGTCTAATGTCTCATCCGCTTGTATGGAGAGAAAGGGGGCTTCATTTATTTCTGATTTGATTTTTTCATTTAATGCAATTGTTGTAACTTCTATCAAGTCATTTTGAATGCATGGAGATGTTCCTTTTAATAATTATGATGACTGTAAATGGTCTCTAACTATAGATTCATTTTGAGCGAGCAGGTTCAACAATTGCAAATAATTCCCCTTGTTAATAGAACTTTCATCTTCTCTATGCCCACGGATGGCTAGTTCTTGTGTACAGAGAAATACTACTGATTGAATGAGTCGTCGCACATATTGCCTGTTCGAAGACACGATCTCATTATGTTTTACTGCTTGTAGTCGAGCAGCTTCAGACATGCTCAATGCGAGTTTTACCTAGCAGATGAAATGCTTCACAATGTAACAAGTGGTGTTATGAAGACTGGTGTTTTACAGCCTTTTTAATTAAATTACTCAGGTCAGAAATTCCTTCCGTGCACTATTCAGTATCTTTCGCTCCAAACATAAGGCAAACGTAACAAAACATTTTGTTTTTTTCAACACACCCAGTTAGCCAGGAAAACCTGTCATACCAAGAAAGCTGAAAACTCCGTGTGCGATTTTTACCGACTTCTTTAATTGATAAATTTGGCTTTGGTCTTTTTGTTTTTAATTCACATCGCTGTTCATATGATAAAGTGCTCAAAGGAGTTGCCTTTAAAAAATTAATAACATTAGAGTCAGGTGAACTTTCTTCAGTCATATTGGCAGCATTAAACACACACACGCACAATTAAAAGAAACTACACTTCTACAGTTCGAACTATAGCACTAGCGCAGCGATTGGGCTATTGAGTTAACAGAACAGTGATCATACAATTCAAACGCCAGCGTACGGTAGCGCTCCCCTTCCGAGAAACAAGTATGAACTGGCGCATGCGCTGCAACGTGGCCTGGCCAGAGTGGTACATAGCTCTTGACGCCAAGAAGGTCTGGCGTACAGACAAGAAGAGCAACGCACAGCAGTAGACCGCGGCCGGGCTAAGACTGGTTATATGGGGGGTACGGATATAAAATAACTAAGCGCCATGTAATATGCTAACGCCGCATTTATATCAAATAAAAACAATGTTATATTTTACTCTCTGATGAATACACATTCTAAATCAGGGAACGCCCGGCGTATCGGCGTAATATAGCGCTACGCCTCTGTTATTTACTCCAAATTAATCTAAATAGTCAGGTACTATAGGTGTGCATAGTTCAAAGCTGTCGGCTTGCATACTTTCTGATATATTGTTTTTTTTTATTACTTTTTTTTTTTTAGCGTATGGCTTTTAGTGCCGGGAGTGTCCGAGGACATGTTCGGCTCGCCAGTTTTGTAGCTGCTTCGAGACGGACACCCAATGGGTGAGCTAGAAGCACCGTTGGGGAGGAAAGTTGGAAGGGAAGGTCGAGGAGTTGGAAGGTAGCGGCTGTGGCCTATAGTTAGGGACCAACCCTGGCATTTGCCTGGAAGGAAGATGGGAAACCACAGAAGACCATCTTCAAGGTTGCCGGCGGGGGGATTCGAACCTCCTCGCCTCCCGGATGTGAGCGACTGCCAACAGTCATGCCGTAACGGCCTCGGCTAACTCTCCCGGTGATATATTGGTATTTGGATAACAAAAATTGAGAGAGCATTTATTAACAGTTGGCAGCCCTGGTGGCTCTTAAGAATACACTCAGTCATATCTGCTTATGTACACATAGTGCATACGAAATTTGGTTGAAATCTAAATGATAGTGTAGAAGTTACATGCATTTAAAAATAGGACCTATCAGGTGGTTTAGAATCATTTTGGCAACACTGCTATGTATGGCCTCATGGAAATTAAACTAAAATATTACTATCTATATGTGTGCCAATTTTGGAATAGCTCCCATGCATATCTTCCAAGATATCCAACATGGAGTTCAAATTTCAACTATGGCTTTTCAGCAGTTGGCAGCACCGACATCATTTTCATATATGGGCTTGAGATATTCAGGTATAGATCTTGACTCATACCAAATTTGGTTTTGATTGCTGCAGTCGTTCAGGAGTTGATAGGGTGGGGGAACACACACACAAGACAGACAGACAGGCAGACAGAAGGACAGACAGACAGACATTTGCCTGGATCGATCTCATAAGTCTACTTTTTCCTCATTTTTGCAAAATGTGAAAAGTAGGCTAAAAATACAGAAAAACAAGTAGTTCCGTGAAGAATTATATATAGCCTATTTTCATATATCCTAATTATTATTATAGCCTCTATCAACATACAAATTTTCAGTTTGATTGCTGTCATAGATTAATAGATATTGAGAACCGTCTAAATATTTCGGATTGTCGCCATTTAGGATTTTAATATATGTAGGCCATAGAGTTATGTACTATTAGATGAGTATTATTGGGCAGGTTCATTATTCAAAGGTTGACTTCAATCGCATGATTAGGACACAAGAAACAAAAACTTAATTTTAAAATTTCGCACAGCCACCATCTTGAGGTTATGTAAACAATTGAAATAAATTAGATGTCAGTGTATTGCAATTTGTATAGACATTTTCCGAACCAAGTTTCACTGTGTTCGGATGATTAAATCGCGAGAAAAGTCTATTTAAATGTTACAACTTCACTTGGTTAAATGTTCGTTTTGTAGTTAACAGGTTTTTGAAAGTCACATGTAGGTGAACTTCTAGTAGCGCCCTTTATCATCGTACAAAATTTCAGGCTGATATCGGTAATAGTTTCGGAGATATAGAATGCCGGTGAAATATTTCGCACAGCCGTCATGTTGGATTGGTGGGACTTAATAAAATTTGGAGGGCACTGTCGGGGTTGGCCAAAATACTACTATCACCTTACTGAGTTTATAATTTATATAGTGCAAGATTTATCCATTCAACACAATTTACTTCATTTTGAGGCAACTTATCTCTTCCGGGACATGTTTCAGCCCATCTATCGAGCCAAACAAAGTAAATTGTGTTGAAGAGTGGAAAAATCTTGCCCTATATACAGAGTGGGCAGGAAGTAACTAGGTATTACTAAATGGCTGTTAAGTTTTTAATATTGATGGAATAATATTGGAAATAGCTCAAACATACAGAACATTAAATAGGATATTGATTTTTCATGCCGCTTAGTACCGACGGTGGCCGCGAGAGATGGTACACTCAACAATAACAAAGATGGCCGATCGCCTGAAAGTAAGAGACTGAGCACAGATTGCTTCGCGCTATGAGGTGTGGAATTCGATCGTTCTTGTGCAGAGATGGTGGCGTACGGTGAAGGGAAGGAATGCCACAATTCGTCAGGAGACAATAAAGAACTGTCACACAAAGCTAATGACCACAGGTTCGGTAAAGAATGCAGGAAAAGCAGGTCATCAATCCACGTCTCAGAGTCCTGAGAATGTGGCTATTGTGCGGAACATGTTCAATCGTAGCCCCGGGAAATCAACACGCCAGGCAGCTCGTGAAAGCGGACAAGGCACGCAGTGCGTCAGGTGTTGCATAAAGAATTGAAATTTCGAACATGGAAACCCCATTATGTGCAGCAGCTAACACCAGAAGACTGTGATCGCAGAATGGAGTATGGGGAGTTGATGTTGGGTTGGTGCGAAGATTGGCCTCAATTATTTCAAAACATCCTCTGGAGTGACATGGCTGTATTCCATGTGGGAGGTTTCATCAATCGGCACAATTGCCATTACTGGGCGGCACAGGATCCTGGAGTTATGGAGGAGAAGATGCAGTCTCGTCCAAAAGTGACTGTGCGGTGTGGAATAACGGCTACAAATGTCATCGGCCCATATCTCCTGCGAGACACAATGAACGGGGAGCGCTACCTTCAAATGCGTCAGGATTACGTTTGGCCCACGATATCTGGATGGGAAAATACCGCCGACATTATCTTCATGCAAGACGGCGCACCACCTCACTTTGCAAATATCTTACGGAACTGGTTGGATGAGAAGTTTCCAGGGCATTGTCTGGGGAGACGTGGACCTCAAGAAGTCCAAACCTGACACCCTGTGACTTTTTTTATGGGGCTGGGCAAAAGAGGAGGTGTACCGGACGAAACCTAGCACATTGGACGAGTTGGGAACACGGATTCGGGAAGTTCTTACCAACGTCCCACACAGCTTCCTCCAGAAAGCTGTGGATTCCATTCCAGGTAGTTTGAGGAGATTAGTCGACGCCACAGGTGCCTACATCGAAATGTAATGTATGCAATCATATTCCTATATAACAGTCTACATACAGTGAATGAATGAAAATCCACAGCCTGTTTCCAGTCGACTGATCGGGTCAGCGAATGGAATGAATGAAGCCCCCATCTAGTGGCGAGGATATGAACTGTGCCGGCTGCCGAAGCCTGTCGCACTACATACAGTATTAATTTCAAATAAATAACTATGCAAACATAAAAGTTATATGTCAATTTCAATACCTAGTTACTTCCCGCCCACCCTGTAGATTGCTATATCAACACGGAATATGTTCGAAAAAGACATTCTTACCGAGTTTCATAGAAATCGCTCCAGCCGTTTAGAAGTTATTAGGAGGAGACACACACGGACAAAAGGAGATCTCATAAGCCTATTTTTTTTCATAAATGAAAATAGTCTAAAAAGGGGGTCCTATGGACAAGTAAATACAGTATACATTAAAGGTTCACTGAATAGTGACCCTTCCCGTAACAGCAAAATCAATGAACAGCTTCAGCTGACCTATCATTACGTAATAGGTAATATCTGCCATAATATTTTACTGTTAAGATTAAGATTATCAACATTTTTTAATATTATTGTAAATTCCAGGGAATGTTCGCATCTGCTACACACAGGAAATAGTTTCTACTGTTTTAAGCAGTGACGCTATCACAGAGGGAAGTGAGTGGAGTTCTTGTCGAGCCTTATGTAACAAGTGTATAGTTATATGACAGTCACTCTCATATGCAATTGAACGTTGGTATAATTCCCTTCACTGTTATAATCATTGGTAGTAGGGGCAGATGACCTCGATGTTCTACCCCTTCAAACAACAATAACTATCATTGGTAGTACTATAAGCCAAATTAGTAAGAATATTTAAAATACTTTTGCTTACGTTATTAACAGAACTTACTCTTAAGCCACCAGTTTTGGGGCCATCAAGCATTATTGTCGCTTGGAATCTGCATACTGTTCTGGTACCAATATACAACATATAATATTACCACTACTACTCATCATCTTCATTTCCCCTTTTCCAGTTGACACAGGGTGGGGGCAAATATGGTTCCTCTCCACATTGCTGTCGTTCCACCATTCCTTCTCCGATACAGCGTTCCAATCCAGGTTCCGTTTTCTAATACTATTCTCCACCGAGTCCATTCAACGCATTCTTGGTCTTCCTCTTACTCTCTTCCCAGTCATCCGTCGTTCCAGTGCTCGTCTTGGTAGCCTTACTTCATTCATCCGTTTGACATGTCCAAACCATCTCAATCTGTTTTGCTCCAGTTTGTCATTTACTTTCTGTACTCCCAGTTCTTTCTGTGTATCTTCATTTCTCACTCTGTCCCGCCTCGTTTTCTGGACCATACTTCTCAGGAATCTCATCTCAGCTGCTTGTACTCTGCTCTCATCCCTCTTAGTCATTGTCCAAGTTTCCGCTGCATATGTCATTATAGGAACATAATATGCTTTGTAAATAACTTCTTTAGCCTTAATCGGTATATCCTTGTTCCATACTAGTCCCCGTACCTGTTGGTAGAAAGCACTCCCGAGTTGTATTCTTCTGCTTATTTCCAAATCTAGTCTTCCATCTTCAGTCAGTTCACTTCCCAAGTATTTGAAGTGTTTCACTACTTCCAATTCCTTATCTCCTACTTTGATTACTCCTTTTCCTTCTTTCTTATCTCTACTCTTCACCACTGTTTTACTCTTCTCCACATTTATCTTCAATCCCCATTGCTCAATCTATTCATTTATTACGTCTAACAGTTCTTGTACCTCCATCTCAACCTCGCCCTAGATCACAACGTCGTCTGCAAACAACATTACCTTCATCTTTGCCCTACTATATTCTTTCATTGCTGCCTTCATGATGTTATCCATCACCATTACGAACAATATTGGTGACAACACACTTCCTTGCTTTAGTCCAGTCTCAATTTTAAACCATTCCGATGTCCCGACTCTAGTCTTCACACTACTGTAGCACACCATGCACATTCCTTTTATCATGTCTCTCAGTTCCTTGCCTATCCCCCTATTTGTTAAGCTTGCCCAAACTATTGTTCTAGGGATGCTATCATAGGCCTTTTCTAGATTAATAAAAGTCATTATCATATCCTTCCCATATTCCCAACTCTTTTCAATGTTCTGTCTCAGAATGAAAATGGGTTCCACTGTTGACCTGCCCCCTCTAAATCCAAACTGCTCCTCCTCTATTTGGCTTTCTACCTTTACTCTAATTCTTCTTTCTAGGATTCTTTCCATTACTTTGGCAACATGCGAGATGATGGTGATTCCTCGGTAGTTACCACACACCTTCCTGTTTCCTTTCTTGAATATTGGCAATATTATTCCCTTTTTCCAGGCTTCAGGTACTTTCTTCTCTCTCCACACACTCCTGAGAAGTCTGTATGTCCACTGCAGTCCCACTGGTCCTGCCGCCTTGATCATTTCTATTGCCACTTTGTCGATTCTCACAGCTTTCCCCATCTTCATCTTCCTAACTGCCCATTCCACTTCTGCCATAGTAATGTCTGGTTCTTCTTCTATTTCTTCCTCCACCGTTTTGGCTGTTTGCGTAACTTCTCCGCATGCCTGGCGTCTCACCTTCAACAGCTCGCTGAAATATTCTTTCCATCTGTCCGTTATCTCTTCTGGTTTTGTCAATATTTCACCTTCTTTGTTTTTCACGAACCCAGTGTTCACATTTTCATTCTTTCTGCTTTTTATAATTCCAAACAGCAATTTCTTTCCACAATGTAAATCCTCCCTTATTTCCTGAGTTAATTCTTCCCAGCTTTTCTTCTTTTCCTCTGCAATTACTTTCTTGCAATCTCTGTTTGCTTCTATATATTTTGCTCTACTTTTTCAGTCCTTTTTGTTTTCCATTCCTTCCAAGCTTTCTTCTTCTCTCTTACCCTTTCTTTCACTCTACCATTCGACCATTTTGTCGCCTTTTCCCGTACCTTTCCTGATGTTCTACCACTACCACTACGAATTTAAATGCAGATAATACGAAACTGGACATCGACTTACGTTACGATAATCCTTAACAAATGCAAAGTACACTTTTATCAAAATCATTGAGTTCTGTCTTTATCTGGCATGGACGACGTTTACCTGGGATTCAAATTTCAGTTCGGTCCTTTTCAGCTCTCTCACACTTCCAGGCAATATTATGCACATTCTGATGCTTAATCTACAGCTTTAACCATCCTTTCCACAGTTTTCTGTAATGGGATGGTGAGACTTTCCTTCTACAGAATTTCAGCATATTGTAAAACAGTGGAATCCCATTAGTACGTTCCTCACTAACACATTTTCCCGCATATTACATCGAATTATAAAAGCCCCGGTCCCAAAGCACTAAATTGTATGTAAAATAATGCTTTAGCACGTTTTAGCAAGTTTTAGCGCACCCGCTTACTACGTTCAAATTTCGACGTTCCTCCGTTCTCGGCCACGGTTAAGCAGCGAGTGTGCTTCCTGCGTAAGCTTGGCAACGTAGCGATCGAGAGCTCGGCTAAGGTTAAGTGATTGTGTACACTTAGCGCGGCATCAGTCGAGAGTATAGCTCAGTTTAGCAGCGAGTGTGTTTCCTGTCGTGTCATCTATTCATTGAGTGACGATAGCTTGCCATATAGTGATACTGTATAGTGTTCTTGGCTATTTTTATCTGGGCCTCATTTACGTGTTTGCAATGGAGAAGAAGAAAGTGATGCAATTAACAAACAGTGAAAAACTCAAAATCCTTCAAGAAGTGGATCGGGATCCAAATATAAAGCGTGTAGATATAGCACGGAAATTAAATCCGCCATCAACTTTAAATACACTGACCGGCAAAAAAAGTGGATCACTTTAATTTTTTATGTAATTTCTTAATTTATTCCACTAAAATGTATCGGTTTTCCAATATTTGCATTATTCATGTAAATTTTAGATGGTTGGCAACAGAAAATACCGAAACATGTTTTACAACACGCTTTGACTCACAAATTTCGTTACATTTTACAAATCTTACAATTTTCTATTTTTTAGTAATGCTCCTTTGGGCTGGTGTTTATCAAACGTATTGCCAAACAAAACAGTATTAATGTTTGCACTGCACTGCACGAGAACACTGGTCACTAAAAACGAGTGTTTCCACCCTTAGCGTCTATGACAGCTTGTAAACGCTCAGGCATACTGTTCACAACTCGTCGAATGGCATCTGCCGGGATGCGATCCCATTCCTCCAGCAGCGATGTTCTCAGTTGTGCCAAGGTGGTGTGGTCACGCTGTCTGACGTTCCTTCCAAGCATATCCCATACAAGTTCGATGTGGTTCAAGTCAGGACTACGAGCTGGCCAGTCCAGGGTTTGAACCCCCACTTCCTGCAGATATTGTACAACACAGCGAGCAGTAAAAGGGCGGGCATTATTCTGCATCAGCATGAAATTCTGACCAATGAAAGGCGCAAAGGGCATCACATGGTTCATCAGGATCTCTTCGATGTACCTTTGGGAATTGAGCGTCCCGTGATCGATGCACACCAACTCAGTGCGGGCCATAACGTTGATGCCACCCCACACCATAACCGAGCCACCTCCAAATGGAGTCCTGGAGGAGAAAGCAACAGGGCTGTACCTCTCCCAGCGCGTTGTCCACACTCTTTCTCTTCCATTAGGAGATCTAAGGTTAAAGCGACTCTCGTCAGTGAAGAGAACAGAGGCCCACTGCTCGTGGGTCCTTCCCAGATGCTGCCTTGTAAACCGAAGACGCGCCTCTCTGAGATGTCGTTCGAGTGCGGGTCCACGTGCAGGTCTCCTGGACGAAAGATGAGCTTCTTCAAACCATCTTCTTACTGTTCGCTCACTCACTCTCACATTTCTGGCATTTTCCAGTTGATTTCGTGCCTGGACTGCTGTGGTATGGCGATCACGCAGAACTTGCAGGGTGAGAAATCTGTCATCCCTGGCACTTGTGCTTCTTCTACGGCCTGACCCTCGTCTCCGGTCGTATGTTTGGAGCTCTCTGTTACGTTGCACTGCACGATGTATGCTACCGAGAGATGACCTCAGCAACATAACGGAAGCTGCGGCCATCCTCCACCAATAACAATTTTAATGGGTTAAAGGGGTCTCCGCCCAATCAGTACAAATTTATTATTGGCAATTATTAATTTATTGCCATTAAGGACATGTTTCAGGCCTCACGGGACCTTCTTCAGCCGCAAACATGTTGATAACATATTCACATCCATCATAATACTCACAATAAAACATGTACACATTAAATTGAACTCTAAATTAATTCTAAAATATCATCTTATCATGCTCCAAAAAATTAAAAGGAACACTCTAAAATTAATTCCAAAATACCATCTTAACCACATTATAAAAGGAGAAACAAGTACAGCTAAAAAAGACACATCTGGTCATGGTGACCTTATCAATATTATGATCTAGCAGGTGCCCTATTCAAACTGCTATCGAAAAAATTATTGGTTAAAATGTTTAAAAATGTATATATTGGAGGTAATTAGAATGCGACCAGTGGGCACGCTGGCTCTCCATTTGTGTTTCGGGTTCCCGTTTTAAAACCCATCTTCATGACCTTGGCCCGGGAAATGCCTTGAACCAAAGTTGGGCCGTTGTTATTTTCTCATTGCCGGATTGGGTGGAGACACTACATTTTGAAGAAAACGTCATTCGGAGCCTATGATGGGTTGAACCAGCCAGAGTTTAAGCCTGCTTCCCAACTATAAAGAAACAATAATGGGTCTTAGAAAAAGAATGCGTCAGAAAAAACTAGGGCTAAAACGAAAAAATGTAGCAATAACTTACTAAGTTCGAATTGAAGGAAATACCGACTGTCAGCTTTCACCTGGAGGCTGTAATGGGACGAAAAAGAATGACGTTAAAATCGCCTACACACATTTTGGACATGTGAGAAGATGACTCGTGCGCTGGATTGCTTACCTTTACTTAGTAGCTTGAGGTGTACGTTGTGTTGTGTCTGACGGCACGTTACTGTATGAGCTGAGTTGGCCCGACCTTGTGGCAGGTCAGGAACTAGGAGGAGGGGAGGGGGAGGGAGGAGATGTGTGTGGGGGTAAAGAATGCCTTGATACAAAGCGGAGTTTGTCTTGGGTTTGTGGCCTAATTGGCAGGCAATGTGTGCGGGGGGGAGGGTCTTAATTTGGGAGGAGAGATAAACAAGGAAGCTGAACGAACGGATCTAATTTTCAATAATTATGATTGTGTTTTCACTGCTATGATTGTTCTGGCGACGGAAAAAAATTTTGAATATTTTCAAAAAGTAAGTTAGCATCGAAATTGATTTCGTTTAAATTATACATCGGATTGGTGCGTTGTGCGTTATCAATTTCTATTTGCTCCAGTATATTCATAATAGGCCCTTTCCTGACATAATGGATAATTTCTAAATCTTTCTTAATGTTTGTAAAGGTGTGGTTATTGTCTTTCATATGATTCCCCATGGCCGAAAATTTTCTATGCTTGACCGCATTTACATGTTCAAGGTATCTCGTAGAGAAACTATGTCCGGTCTGTCCTAGATAATCTGAGTTGCATTGCTGGCATTTGAGTTTATATATGGCTGAGGAATTGTATTTATTGGATTTGTTTATTTTACTAGAATTGTAGATTATTCTATGGTTATTGTTGTTCGTCTTGAACGCGATTTTGGTGTTAAATTTCTTTAGCGTGTTTGCTATGTCATAGGTGTGCTGATTAATGTATGTAAAGACCGCAAAATGAGTTTTTCCTTTTTTTATTGGGGTGAGCCGGGAAATAGGTTTGTTTTTAATTTTATTGACGATTTTTACTATTTCTGTTCTGGAATACCCGTTGGCTTCCGCTATTTGAAAAATGACATTAATTTCATGCTGGTAATCTTGTTCGATCATGGGGGTGCTGATGGCCCAGTTGACGAAGCTTATGAAAGCTGCCCTTTTATGGCTTTGTGGATGGTTGGAATTGTTCTTTATAACTGTGCTAGTTTGCGTGGGTTTCCTGTAAATGCTATATTGGAATTTCTAGTTTTTAATGGACAAATTGAGATCAAGGTAATTAATCTTGTTGTTGTTGTTGATTTCGCCTGTGAATGTAAGGTTTGGATCTAGGTTATTCAGCTTACCGAGAAGCTGGTCAAAGTTAGTGATATTACCGTCAATAATGACAAATATGTCATCCACATATCTTCCCCAGAATTCTATGCCTTTTATTTTGTTTAAGATTTCACTCGCTTCTAAGTGGTTGATATAAATGTTGGCAAGAATCCCGGAGGCTGGAGAACCCATTGCTAAACCTTGTTTCTGCTTATAAATGCTATTATTGAATTTAAAATAATTATTGGATTGGATGTCAGGAACAGTAATGCTGAAATATCGAAACTCAATAAAAAGATTAAACGCGACAACCTAATTATTACAAAAGCAGACAAATGTAATACCACTGTTATCTTAAGCAAAGAAGATTACATCGCGAAAACGGAACAATTTCTCAGCAATAAAAATTTTTCCAAAACCAACAAAGACCCAACTGCATCCACCCAAAGAAAACTTAAACAGATACTCAAAGATGTCGTTTTCATCATGAACGATAAGCAAAACAATAACCTTATTAACATGAACCCGAAAATACCTACTCTCAGATCCCTCCCCAAAATCCATAAAGACAACATCTCCATAAGACCGATTGTCAACTACAGGAGCAGCCCCACATACAGAACAGCCCAGTTTATACAGAAATTCCTCCAAAACAATTACACATTTAAAGCAAATAAATCCTTCAAAAATTCTTTACAGTTCTGTGGAACAACCAAAAATCTGAAAATCAAACCTACACATTCATGTCATACAATTGACATAAAAGTTATAATAATGTTATTGGTTTTACGTCCCATTTAACTACACTGGCTTTTAGAGACGCCGGGGTGCCGGAATTTTGCCCCGAAGGGGATCTTTAACGTGCCAGTAAATCTACTGACACGGCTCCCTCGCATTTGCGCACCCTCAAATACCAGCTGACTGCGTGACATAAAAGATATGTACACTAATATACCAATACAAAAAAAACAATAGAAATTATTAAAAGCAATTTAAAAGATAATGACAAACTTTCAGAAATAGAAATCGAAGAATTTGTACCGATTTTGCAAATCAGTACATGTTCATCTTATCTTCGAGACGCAGCAAGAGCTCCAGGCCTGGCCGGTTTATCATGAGAGCATACACCAGGCCTCTTCTGAGAATTCCTTTCGCCAACCTGGCGCCTGACTACTGGTGAAATGGGATCGCCAAGCCTTTCTGCCAGGATTTCTACCCTTCGTGCGAACTGTCACTTAAGGTATTATCGCTAATGGAAAAGGGGGATAAGTCAAGCTTTGATCTGTGAACATTAGAAAGGTGAACATTTCCTGTCAGCTTCATTTGCCAAGCTCTTGTTCTGAGAACAATCTTACAAGAACATTGTGTAACGCCTCAGCTCCTGGGAAGTTCTACGCAGTAACCTGTGTGGGGTGATATTCAATAGTACCAACTCAAACCTTGGACTCTGGCCTTGGACTCTGGGTTTGTTTTGGCCGGTTGCGCCACTAGTCGCATTTGGTACTACTGGAGGGTTGTGGTGGGGGTACGCTGGAATACAAGGGTGCGATCTGTGACTGGAGCGACATTGTGGTAAGGACCTTGCTGGCATAAAGACTCTTAAGCAGTTGCCTCCGGGGAAACAAATAGTGCAGTTTCCCCGGAGGGCCGAAAGACACCAGGTGGTATTATCATGACTTAATACTAAGGGGCAATACAAACTTTGATTGCAAAACATTTTTGTGATGTTATTTTAAGGCCATGTGTCGGTGGACCATACGCTTAACTAGATATAGACTGACATTTTATTTTAGCACTTTAGTATGTAATCTTTTGGAGGGTCTTGTATAATTTGGTGATACCTTTATATGTAGTTACTGCAGGGTGGGTTATTATTGCCCTATTTCCCGTTAGCTGGATGGGAACCTCGTGGATTTAACTTTGGTCAGATAGGCTTCAAAAGACAGTCAGTGCTGGACTCTGAAGCTTCTCGGACGCTTTCGTTCGCTAAGGAACGCGTTTGTTGCTTATGCAATTTGTTTGTGAAACGGCACCGGGCCTGAATTTCATGTTGTTAATTTTCCTTTTATCTTTGTGGATGATATTACCCTCCGTTCAGTAATTCAATTAATCGTATGATGGGGAAATGTAATTTTGCCAACTGGGCAATGTCTGACTTTATTTTATTCACAGTATTATCCGTAACTTGCATTACCTTTTAATATTAGCCTAAGTTAAGCGGTTTAGGGTTTTAGTTGTAATTTAATCATGATTTAATTGTATCAATTTTAGATTTTCATTATACTTTGATATCGAGATGTTGTTTTTTTATTTAATGATGGCAGTCAGTAGGAAGATTGATTCTGTTCCTTTCATCATGTGTGGCAGGGTCATTTTAATACGGCCTACTGAGGTACGCATCAGGCCTTCCTCTCAACAAGCTGGCCTTGACCCCGGTTACATCCCGTCTTTCCCTTATTCTAAATTAGCCCAGAGTATTTCCACAATACCATGAAACTAGGAATATTCTCTGCCTAGGTTTTTTTTTGCTGTGAACTCAGGTGACCTAGCGAAAATTAAATTATAATTTTGATATGCTAATATTATTATTATTATTATCATTTTGGCTATCTAAAGGGTAAGGGGGGAATGAGAGCCTGTTACATTGGTAGCAGGGAGCATGGTTTGTTCTGTGATCTTGCCATTAGCAAATAATCTTCCTGCTGACTGATTGCAGTAATTAATTAAAATTAAATTCAGTAACTTGATTAACGTAGATTGGGCCCTCCTCCTTATTAATCTTTTCTCCACATAGGTAGGATTGTTTCAAACTCTGTGTAATGATTAATTTGTGTTCTGTTACATGAAATTTATGTACGATGGCTTCCCGCAAAATCATCGTGAAATACTTAATAGATGAAGAGGTAACCTACGAATTGCTGTTACGTAACCTTGAAGTGCCCAGGGACGCAGAACTAGCGCGCCAGAGTCTAGAGTATGCCGTGAATTTTGCAGCAACCCTTCCAAAGCTGTCAACGGCTGAATTCAAACTCGGTGAGTCAAAGTTATGTGACGCAGTTAAAGAAATTTGTAACGTAATTAAGTATTGTTTCAGTGAAGTAGAATGTAGCCCTGTTGATCTCACAAAATTGAAAGCTAGAATTGATTACCTATATCTTCGATGTGTGGATTTGTTGCAATCTGATGAAGAACGTCCCATCGCCGATTTGAAAGGTTTATTAGAGGCTGAAGTTAATTTAGTGGAATGTGCTCAGACCTTGGACACTGTTAATCGTGTTAGTGGAAGTGGGGATTTATTGAATTCAACTCCTGCATGTAGCCGTAATGTCTCGACAAGTCTAGGCGCCAGTCTGGCTGAAAATGCGACTGGCCAAGTTGGTAATCGTGTCGCTGAACCTGCCGCCCTCCGTAGCAATGGAATAGCTCGCTTGCCCGACAGCTGTGAGAGTGGAGAGATTTTTCACATTGTAGGTAACCGTAACTTTAATCATGAAACTGTGAAAACTAATTCTGTACTTGACCAGGCAGCGTTAGGTCCTGATACGGTGATACCAGTTTCGAATACCATTAATCCTAATGCTGTGATGGCTTCTGTGCCAAATAATTCCAGCAACGTAACCTTCAACCTCCCCGGACGTGAAAATTGTACTTGCAGTTGTGATTGTGTAACTTGTAACTCCTTCTCTGCTGTTGTCGGCTCGCCTCGTGTAAGGAGGTCGGTAATCGAACCCCAGTCTGTCTTAAATTTCCCCTCATCTAGTTGTAATCCTGTTAGTGTCGGTGCTCGAGAAGTAAATTCTAGAGATAATTCCGGGTCTGTTTCATCATTTAAAGTGCCGGGTAACTCAGGTCATCAGGGGCCTACAGTGATACAAAATTCTCCTTCAGAACCGGTTAGGGATTTAAATTCGGTTTATCGAGACTCTCAGGGGAGTGTTTCAAATTCAGGATGTAACCTCGTTTCTTTATCTTGTTCCGGAAACCAAAATTATGTGCAAGGAAATCCATATGCCGAGATGCCAGGTCGTAACGTGTCCAATGTTGAGCATTCTAATTATTCTGTTTTTTCTAAGGCCAGCTTTGGTTCTGTCAGTCACCCCATTTTGGGTTTTGTTTCAAAGTTATCAGGTAGAAGTATGGACACGGTTGAAGGCGTCGTTGATTTTTTGAGAATATTGGTCGATATTCATGAGTGTGCTATCCAATTCGGTGTCAGCGACCAAGTGGTCTTTCAATTAATATCCTCCCATGTGTCGGATACGTTGGGGACCTATGTGACTAGTGCCATGTGTGAAGGTTGGAGTGTGGAGAATTTTATGTCCGAGGTGTTGCGAGTATTTGTGCCCATCAGGTCGCTCGATACTGTGAAGGGACGTTACCTGTACCGAGCTCAGGGTATTAACGAGCCGTTAAATTCATACATTGTGGACATATCCAGGTTTGTAAAAGTCTTTAGAGTAGATATGCCAGAGGCAGAAGTGGTAAGGCTTATTTTGGCCGGTGCTACGCCGGAATTTCGGAATTGCCTATGTGTTGGAACTAATCCGAGTACGATTAGGGAACTACGTGAAGCCGCTATTCAGGCCGAATCCGTGCGTTCGGTTGATATCCTAAGGTATGCAACTAGCATGCCCCCTCCCTTCATTAACCCTGTTCCGTTTGTTCGACCTCCCTCGGTTCGACCACCACCTGGGGCCGGTCGTCCTTCCCATAATTCGCCTAGGAGTAGTAGTAATCGTCCTGTGACGTGCTTCAACTGTGGGCAGCAGGGCCACATAGCGTGGAAGTGTCCGGTAAAAAGGAATTGACTATTCCGAGACAAGCATCCTGAAATCCTCCTTGCCAAGGATCAGCGATGTGCATTGGGAAATGAGATGACGAGGGATGATGCCAAAGTTATCGGAGCAAATGGTGTCTGTTCTAAAGTTTCTGATGTAGTTCTACCCTCTCCTATGGTTGAAATTGCAATTAATGACGCATGTGTAATAGCTTTGTTAGACTCAGGAAGTGCCGCTTCATTGGTTAGCGAGAATTGGTATTTGTCTATGAAACTCATTTGTAAATTCAGTAACCTGTCAAATGTAGATGTTAAGTTGGTTTCTGCCAATGGTGCTCAATTGGACGTAATTGGTTCTGTGAAGTTTAAGGTTCGGATTCATAAATTTTGTTGGAAATTTTCCTTTTGGGTCATTAAGAATTTGTCATGTCCTATTATTCTGGGCGCTAATTTTTTTGCTCATACTGGCTTACTGCTAGATATGCAACACGAATCATTCTGGTTCAGGTTTTGTTCTGAGGTAAAATTTAAATTCTTTTCTACTGCTGTCCCTAGCGCGAGTGCTCATGTTGTCAACCGTGATGCTGAACCCGTCTTGTCCACCGGGGTTGAATCCTTGGATTTAAGTAATTTATCTGACGCTCAAGCTAAAGAGATTCGAGATTTGTGTGGGTATTTTCCCGAGGTGTTCACTGACGAATTAGGAATGACTAAGATCCTGGAGTATAAAATTGAAGTAACGGATACTATACCCGCCAGACATCCTCCCTACCGTTTGAGTCCACCCAAAATGTTGGAATTAAAGAAATTAATCGATCAGATGTTACTAGATGGAGTGATTCGACCCTCCACATCAGCATATTCCTCACCTGTGTTCTTAGTACCTAAGCCAAATGGTGGTTTTCGGCCAGTCGTAGATTATCATAGGTTAAACAAATAGATTGTTTTAGAATCCATCCCTCTTCCTGATTTACATAGCTGTTTTTCCTGGTTCAAAAACGCCTCCTATTATAGCCTCATTGACCTGACGCAGGCATATTTCCAAATTCCGTTAGCTGAAGAATCTAAGCATCTGACTGCATTCGCCACCGATTGGAATCTCTTTGAATATTGTCGATTACCTTTTGGCATCTCTACAGGGGGCGCAGTGCTTAGTAGGCTTCTTGATCACGTGTTTTCTGGCATCAAATTTGATTATTTGTATCACTACCTGGACGATGTTGTTGTTTATAGCGAGACGTTCGAAGACCACGTGCGCCATCTTCGTGAAGTATTTGAGAGGTTAAAATCTGCTGGTCTAACCATAAAGTTGTCTAAAGTGTCCCTTGCTAAACCTAAAATTGCCTTTCTTGGACATGTTGTTTCTGCTGAAGGTGTTTCGGTCGATGACTCCCGAACCCAGGGAATTAGAGATTTTGCACCCCCTAAAAATGTGAAAGGAGTAGCCCGATTCGTGGGAATGGTTGGCTTTCTGCGCAAATTTATACCCAATTTTGCACAGCGGGCGTTGCCACTTAATCATCTGCGAAGGTCTGACGTGAAATTTGAATGGGGTCCGTCGCAGCAAGCAGCTTTTGACGATTTGAAGGAGGCACTGTGTAGCGCTCCTGTCCTCGCTGTCCCTGATTTCAGTAAGAAGTTTATAATCCAGACTGATGCGTCGCTCGGTGCTGTAGCTGCTGTGTTGTTACAAGAAAGTGAGTTAGGTAGACGACCTATTGGTTTTGCTTCTCGAACTCTGTCCCCTGCTGAAGTAAATTATTCCGTATATGAGCTTGAGGGGCTCGCAGTGATGTTTGGACTGGAGAAATTCCGAATGTATGTCGAACATGTTCCTTTCGAACTTGAAACCGATAACCAGGCCCTGAGCTGGGTCCTGGCTAGACCTCGAACCACTGGGCGAATCGCCAGGTGGGCAACCCGTATTTCATCATTTCAGTTCACCGTTCGTCATATAAAGGGTTGTGAAAATGTCATAGCCGACTCCCTTAGCCGCATGTATGAAGAAGTTCCTAATAAATGTAAGAATCTCGTCCCCGAGGAAAATCATGAAAATATTTGTGCTGTGTCACTTAAACGTCTCTATGGAGAAATTCCTGACAGGTGTGAAACTCCCTCTTTAGAGGAACCTGTTGTTGTTGGGGCTAATTCAGCTCAACACATGTTAGTAAATTCACCGTTATTGTTTGGAGACATTGCTAACCATCAGAAGGAAGATCCCGTCTTGTGTGATTTAATTGCTCGATTAGTTTCTGGAGAAGAGATAAAACCTTATATTTTAAAGTCTGGTGTACTGTGTTGTGTAACTAGGCATGATAGAAAGCCTAAGGTTGTTTTGCCTACTCAGCTGATAAATGGCATGCTAATGTATTTTCACGAGTCACCCGCTGGAGGCCACCTAGGAATATTCAAAACTCGACAGAAAATAAGGCAGTCTTTTGTTTGGAAGGGTCTCGATAAGGATGTGAGAAAGTTCGTGCTGGGGTGTCATGATTGTAAAGTGAGTAAGCCTACCGTCAGTGGTAAGGTTGGTAAGTTAGCTTCTGAATCTGCGTCTAGCCCATGGAACGCTTGTATGTGAATTTCGTTGGGCCCCTGCCGAGGTCTAAACTGGGTACCCGTTTTGCTTTTGTTTGTGTCGATGGTTTCTCTCACTTTTCATGGATTTTTCCCACTAGAAATTGTGACTCTGCTACTGTCATAAGATGTTTAAAGTCTGTTTTCTCTTCCTTTGGTCCTAGTCAATACTTGGTGTCAGATAACGCCAAGGCCTTTGTTTCTCATCAGTTTAGAAAATTTTGTTTTGATTATGCTATTTCCCATGTCACCACGACACCCTATTACCCCAACCCTAGTTTGGCAGAGAGAGTTAACCGAAATTTGAGAGCTGCACTTATCGCATATCATCGTGACAATCATGCCAGGTGGGATTCGTCATTACATTGGTTACCCTACGCTTTCAATACTGCTGAGCATGAATCCCATGGGAAAACGCCGTTCTCACTTATGTATGCGTTCGTCCCAAATTCCCCTCTAACGAATCTGTGGTCACTTCATGATCTGCTTCCTGACCAACCCTCTCCTGATCGTGTCAGAGAAATCTGGAAGGAGGCCAGAGCTGCTATAAAGATCTCGCATGACTAGCTGGCTGAGAGATATAATTTGGGCCAGAAACAGTGTGGATATTCTGTCGGAGATTTTGTGTATGCAAAAAACTTCTGGGCTAAGGCCCCAGGTCGTCAGGTATCAGGTAAACTGCAGCCAAAATATGAGGGCCCCTATGAGATTCTGTCCTTTCCTTCTGAAGTAACAGTGTTATTAGAGGATCTGTCTAGGAAACGTGTTTTTAGGACTCATATATCATATTGTAAACCTGCTAGTGAACAAGAAACTCGAGGTGTGTAAAAGGTGAAATTATGATGTTCTATTTCCTGTGAATGCGATGATATGAAGTTCAGAGCGATGGGAGATGGTCTAGTTGTTCCGCTGAAGTCAAATCTCTTATATCATCTTTTGTAATCCTCAAGAAAGGCTGTGATCTGCTTCTGTTAGGTGAGTTTTGTTCATCATATTCGTGGTTTGATATTGGTTGGGTTCGGTGCCTAGAAGATGGCATCTTAATTTTGAGAAGATGTTTTAATTTTGAACATTTGGTGTAACTTTGGTAAGTTGGTTCTCAGGATAGGTGTGATCACCTTAGTGTCCTGAGTTCGGTTGGTCATCCTACAGGAACTCTTGGGAGTTTGTAGACTGTTAGGATGCGTTGGCGAGTAGCGATGAAGTTATTTGGTGAAATTTGGTTAGGTGCTTGTATGTGAATTGGTTGGATCGTGGTGTCTATTGTTTAACGTGGTCTCCCCATTAGGTTATTGTTCTCGTGGAAGGTAGTTGCTGTTTTCTGTCGTTCGTCGGATGGCCACCGTGGACGGTTAGGGGCAGCGACTGGTGAAATGAGACAGTGACTTTTGGTATTCATTATGTTTTATATGTGTCACATACCTGAGACGATCCATATGGTTTGATTATGGTATGTTGTGTTTGTTTTAAAATGTTTTGGTGTTTCCTAAATGTGTTCTGTTTTCCTACGGTACTGCGTGAGGCCATCAAGGTAAATGTAAATTCATTTTGAGTATGTTTAACTGTTTTGGAAAGGGTACCAGTGAGTTCCCCCTTGCATTATTTCTATTTTGATGGTGTTGCCCATAAAATTTCAGGGAATTTCGGTGGGAAAATATCTGAAATTTTGTAAATATTATGGTTTCTGGATGTTTTAGTCAAAAATTGATTGATATAAGTTGATTTGGTTATTCTTGCTAAGTATTGTAGTGAACTTTCAATTAAGCTTGTTAACGTCAGTCATATCGTATAGTTGGTTGCCCCTTTTGTGTGATTTTAATACTTCAAGCGGACCTTTCATTATGCCCTGGAACCCCTGTCTTGGCACAGAACCTTGTTCGTGGCCTCAAGCATCCCGTGTGTGACTTGAAAGACTCTTAAGTGAACTTCGATGGCACACTAATGCTTCGTGTGATATTTTTTTTATCCTTCCTGGGATAACTTAAGTTGTTAGGGCTGGTTGACTGGCTTGGAACGCTCGTTCCCTCTAAGGGAACTGTATTTGGACCATACGCTGCTGTTCTGATGTGTGTTTCAGTGGTCACTATGTGGGACGTGTACTACCAATCTGGGCCCAGTTTGGAGGTACCATCTAGGTCCCATGGCATCATTCTACCCGAGGAAATCTACTTCAAGGTCCGCTGGCGGAGATTGGAGTAGCCTCTTCAGCTGCCAAGAGACCAGCTGGACACCATCACCCTGTTCATCATCTCCCCATCGTCTTCCTTTGGAGGAGGAGGATGTACCGATTTTGCAAATCAGTACATGTTCATCTTATCTTCGAGACGCAGCAAGAGCTCCAGGCCTGGCCGGTTTATCATGAGAGCATACACCAGGCCTCTTCTGAGAATTCCTTTTGCCAACCTGGCGCCTGACTACTGGTGAAATGGGATCGCCAAGCCTTTCTGCCAGGATTTCTACCCTTCGTGCGAACTGTCACTTAAGGTATTATCGCTAATGGAAAAGGGGGATAAGTCAAGCTTTGATCTGTGAACATTAGAAAGGTGAACATTTCCTGTCAGCTTCATTCGCCAAGCTCTTGTTCTGAGAACAATCTTACAAGAACATTGTGTAACGCCTCAGCTCCTGGGAAGTTCTACGCAGTAACCTGTGTGGGGTGATATTCAATAGTACCAACTCAAACCTTGGACTCTGGCCTTGGACTCTGGGTTTGTTTTGGCCGGTTGCGCCACTAGTCGCATTTGGTACTACTGGAGGGTTGTGGTGGGGGTACGCTGGAATACAAGGGTGCGATCTGTGACTGGAGCGACATTGTGGTAAGGACCTTGCTGGCATAAAGACTCTTAAGCAGTTGCCTCCGGGGAAACAAATAGTGCAGTTTCCCCGGAGGACCGAAAGACACCAGGTGGTATTATCATGACTTAATACTAAGGGGCAATACAAACTTTGATTGCAAAACATTTTTGTGATGTTATTTTAAGGCCATGTGTCGGTGGACCATAAGCTTAACTAGATATAGACTGACATTTTATTTTAGCACTTTAGTATGTAATCTTTTGGAGGGTCTTGTATAATTTGGTGATACCTTTATATGTAGTTACTGCAGGGTGGGTTATTATTGCCCTATTTCCCGTTAGCTGGATGGGAACCTCGTGGATTTAACTTTGGTCAGATAGGCTTCAAAAGACAGTCAGTGCTGGACTCTGAAGCTTCTCGGACGCTTTCGTTCGCTAAGGAACGCGTTTGTTGCTTATGCAATTTGTTTGTGAAACGGCACCGGGCCTGAATTTCATGTTGTTAATTTTCCTTTTATCCTTGTGGATGATATTACCCTCCGTTCAGTAATTCAATTAATCGTATGATGGGGAAATGTAATTTTGCCAACTGGGCAATGTCTGACTTTATTTTATTCACAGTATTATCCGTAACTTGCATTACCTTTTAATATTAGCCTAAGTTAAGCGGTTTAGGGTTTTAGTTGTAATTTAATCATGATTTAATTGTATCAATTTTAGATTTTCATTATACTTTGATATTGAGATGTTGTTTTTTTATTTAATGATGGCAGTCAGTAGGAAGATTGATTCTGTTCCTTTCAGCATGTGTGGCAGGGTCATTTTAATACGGCCCACTGAGGTACGCATCAGGCCTTCCTCTCAACAAGCTGGCCTTGACCCCGGTTACATCCCGTCTTTCCCTTATTCTAAATTAGCCCAGAGTATTTCCACAATACCATGAAACTAGGAATATTCTCTGCCTAGGTTTTTTTTGCTGTGAACTCAGGTGACCTAGCGAAAATTAAATTATAATTTTGATATGCTAATATTATTATTATTATTATCATTTTGGCTATCTAAAGGGTAAGGGGGGAATGAGAGCCTGTTACAGAATTTATCGAGATCCTCAGCTTCACTCTAAACAATAATTATTTTAAATTCAATAATAGCATTTATAAGCAGAAACAAGGTTTAGCAATGGGTTCTCCAGCCTCCGGGATTCTTGCCAACATTTATATCGACCACTTAGAAGCGAGTGAAATCTTAAACAAAATAAAAGGCATAGAATTCTGGGGAAGATATGTGGATGACATATTTGTCATTATTGACGGTAATATCACCAACTTTGACCAGCTTCTCGGTAAGCAGAATAACCTAGATCCAAACCTTACATTCACAGGCGAAATCAACAACAACAACAACAAGATTAATTACCATGATCTCAATTTGTCCATTAAAAACGAGAAATTCCAATATAGCATTTACAGGAAACCCACGCAAACTAGCACAGTTATAAAGAACAATTCCAACCATCCACAAAGCCATAAAAGGGCAGCTTTCATAAGCTTCGTCAACAGGGCCAACAGCACCCCCATGACCGAACAAGATTACCAGCATGAAATTAATGTCATTTTTCAAATAGCGGAAGCCAACGCGTATTCCAGAACACAAATAGTAAAAATCGTCAATAAAATTAAAAACAAACCTATTTCCCGGCTCACCCCTATAAGAAAAGAAAAAACTCATTTTGCGGTCTTTACATACATTAATCAGCACACCTATGACATAGCAAACACGCTAAAGAAATTTAACACCAAAATCGCGTTCAAGACGAACAACAATAACCATAGAATAATCTACAATTCTAGTAAAATAAACAAATCCAATAAATATAATTCCTCAGCCATATATAAACTCAAATGCCAGCAATGCAACTCAGATTATCTAGGACAGACCGGACATAGTTTCTCTACGATATACCTTGAACATGTAAATGCGATCAAGCATAGAAAATTTTCGGCCATGGGGAATCATATGAAAGACAATAACCACACCTTTACAAACATTAAGAAAGATTTAGAAATTATCCATTATGTCAGGAAAGGGCCTATTATGAATATACTGGAGCAAATAGAAATTGATAACGCACAACGCACCAATCCGATGTATAATTTAAACGAAATCAATTTCGATGCTAACTTACTTTTTGAAAATATTCAAAAATTTTTTCCGTCGCCACAACAATCATAGCAGTCAAAACACAATCATAATTATTGAAAATTAGATCCGTTCGTTCAGCTTCCTTGTTTATCTCTACTCCCAAATTAAGACCCCCCCCCCCGCACACATTGCCTGCCACTTAGGCCACAAACCCAAGACAAACTCCGCTTTGTATCAAGGCATTCTTTACCCCCACACACATCTCCTCCCTCCCCCTCCCCTCCTCCTAGTTCCTGACCTGCCACAAGGTCGGGCCAACTCAGCTCATACAGTAACGTGCCGTCAGACATAACACAACGTACACCTCAAGCTACTAAGTAAAGGTAAGCAATCCGGCGCACGAGTCATCTTCTCACATGTCCAAAATGTGTGTAGGCGATTTTAACGTCATTCTTTTTCGTCCCATTACAGCCTCCAGGTGAAAGCTGACAGTCGGTATTTCCTTCAATTCGAACTTAGTAAGTTATTGCTACATTTTTTCGTTTTAGCCCTAGTTTTTTCTGACGCATTCTTTTTCTAAGACCCATTATTGTTTCTTTATAGTTGGGAAGCAGGCTTAAACTCTGGCTGGTTCAACCCATCATAGGCTCCGAATGACGTTTTCTTCAAAATGTAGTGTCTCCACCCAATCCGGCAATGAGAAAATAACAACGGCCCAACTTTGGTTCAAGGCATTTCCCGGGCCAAGGTCATGAAGATGGGTTTTAAAACGGGAACCCGAAACACAAATGGAGAGCCAGCGTGCCCACTGGTCGCATTCTAATTACCTCCAATATATACATTTTTAAACATTTTAACCAATAATTTTTTCGATAGCAGTTTGAATAGGGCACCTGCTAGATCATAATATTGATAAGGTCACCATGACCAGATGTGTCTTTTTTAGCTGTACTTGTTTCTCCTTTTATAATGTGGTTAAGATGGTATTTTGGAATTAATTTTAGAGTGTTCCTTTTAATTTTTTGGAGCATGATAAGATGATATTTTAGAATTAATTTAGAGTTCAATTTAATGTGTACATGTTTTGTTGTGAGTATTATGATGGATGTGAATATGTTATCAACATTTTTGCGGCTGAAGAAGGGGGTCCGAAACATGTCCTTAATGGCAATAAATTAATAATTGCCAATAATAAATTTGTATTGATTGGGCGGAGACCCCTTTAACCCATTAAAATTGTTATTGTACACGTCAATACGGACCTTACGAAATGGATAATCCTCCAATTAATCCTCCACCAATGCAACTGCCTGTGCAGCTTCTTCACGGCTAAGAGGCATGTTTTAGTGTGAACTGCAAATGGATAACTTGCTAAAATGTGTGACAATGGTACACACGTGTTCAACAAATGCCAGTTGTTATCCCTAGAACAACAATAAGCGAGCGGCAACACTCATAAACCTTAAACGCTTACAGTGCGCTTCCCGCCATAAAACCATTAAGATAGGCTCATCAAAGATGGGGGGTAATTGTTGGTAATAAAACACCCTAAGAAATGTCATATTATCAATTTCTATTCACGAATGTTTCAGATGTTTGTTCTAATGCATGAAAAGCTTTTAAAATGTGATTAAATCTTTTTCATGGCTCGTTTTATACTATTTATATTACTTTTTTAACTGTTCCACTTTTTTTGCCGGTCAGTGTATAATTGTTAGCAAACGTAAAATGATTACGACTGATTTTGAAGAAGGGAAAAGTGATCAAAGAAAACGTTCACCAGGGTCAGTTTCCAGAATTAGAAGAAGCTGTTCTAAAGTGGTTTGTGCAAGCGTGAGCTTCAAATGTGCCAACAGACGGTACTGTGGTACGAGCTCAGGCAACACTTATTGCACAGAAGATGGGACTTGATGATTTTAAAGTATCTAATGGCTGGATTGACAGATTGAAGAATTGACATGACATTGTTTATAGATGTGTGCGAGGCGAAGCTGCTGCCTTGATAATGACGCTACACTGTGCGAAACTATTGAGACATGGAAAACTACAACGCTTAGTGCAATTTTGAAAGACTATCCTCCGGACGATATTGTTAATGCAGATGAAAAGGGGCTACTTTTTCATCTTCTTCCAGTTAAAACCCTGGATTTTAAGGGCGCAAAGTGTCATGGTGGCAAACTTAACAAGGAAAGGCTTACCGTTCTCCTGTGCCGTAATGAAAGTGGAATCAAAAAGTTGGTACCGCTGGTTATTGGAAAAGCACACAATCCACGATGTTTCAAGAATGTGCGATCTTTTCCATGCAAGTACACTTCTAATACGAAAGAATGGATAACTTTGAGAATTTCTTACGCGCATAGGATGCAAGGCTTGGCATAAGAAATAGGAAAATTGCACTATTCATTGATCAGTGCCGCGCACATCCCTCAAATGTTTCTAATTTGAGAAACTGCACGAGTAAGCTACAGCCGTTAGACCAAGGCATAATACGGTGCATGAAGCAGAAGTATTGCAAGAGACTAGTACAGAGAAGATTGGCTGCAGTGGAATTGACGACGAGAAAGATCACTGACTTAGATGCCATGCATTTCATTAAGTTTTCCTGAGATTCTGTGGAGCAAAAACACCATTCGGAACTGCTTCAATGCAGCAGGCTTTTGTCGTGTTCGCGCTAATGACGTCACGCTGGATTTTTTTTCTGAGAGTGAAGAATGGCGCCAGATGGAGAGGTCACTTTCGAAACGTATGTGAACGTTGATGACAATGTTCCAGTGTGTGAAACTGTGACGTGTGCACGCCACTTTTAGCAGATTTGAAAATAAACCCCTAACCTAAAATATTCAATTCCTACCAAAGTTTGCCCATCCCTGCTTTTCCAGTTGAAGCTGAGCTTCGCAATTTCCTTTACTTACCTAATCTCTTGAAGAAACCTTGTGGCACAAGCCACCAGTTGAAAATCATGACTATGAACACCTTGTAAAGGAGATCTTCCAAAATTTCATATCGCTTTCGCAGTCGAAAGACACAAGGTATAACTTCGGACCATATGTGCACTGGTTCTGCAATTTAGTGTTCCCTAACCTCAAAAGAAAGACATGTGATTACTACGCATTTAAAATTCATCAGTGCCTGTATCGATTGTTCTCGACCCAGCCATCGCAATATGTATCGTCCGCAGTGAGATGACAGGAGAAGAACGCCTAGCGGCCGACCAGTGTGACCAACCTGCACTAAGGTGAAATACGGAAGTGTCTTACGGACTATGTCCAAGAAGCTAGGGGATTTTAGTGTGCGTGTGTGCGACGACTGATCTATTCAATATTATTGTGCCGTTTCATATATGAAGGACTATGGCGTGGGATTCGCTCTCTTCTACACTGACTGTTCACCGATAAGGACTCTTGGCCTGGGTGGTCGGATCACCCGGGGTTGAAATACAGGTATCAGCCACCTAAAGGGATGGCTTTAGTCGTAGTTTAATTTATTCAGGTTAATATGTAGTTGTATTTTGGGTACATTCTAGGAAGCGTGATATTTATTTCTTCTTGTCCGTCTACACATTTTGGGGTTGTGTTTTAGTTTTTCCTCGTGTGTGATCTTTCGAGTCTTATTTTGCCTCGTGGTAATGGCGCAGCATTTTTGGCTTCGCTCGGATAATGGATTGAGGTGTTCCCCACTGTTTAATATCTAAATTGTTTATCAATTTTCTTCTTCGGAAGCTTGATTTTATTGTGGGAAATCTTTTCCTGTTTTGGGGCGGGGGTTTGCCTTGTTGTGCAACCGTGAGGCGTCTGTTCGGTTTGGTTCCAAATTATTTATTATTTCCCGTGGCATCACGCTTCCCTGAATTTTCTCGAGTGCAGCCATGTAGTTGGTTTTATTTTAGTTTTAAGGGGTCCCTGTGTTCGTTTCCGTCATCTTACGTCCACGTGGTGTTAGTAGTTTACGTGACATTTTTTCCCTTGGATTTCCTCTTTTTATGCCCCATGTGCATTTCATTTTTGTATTTCCCATACCTGGTATTTCTGTTTCACTTATGGGATTGGTTCAAATCCCAAATTTGGGGAGTAGCGCCCTATGGTGCAACCGTACCTTGGAGTACCATTAGCCTCCGCCATTTTAAGAGTCGAGTCTTGGTCGCGTCGGGGCCCATGGCAGTCGAGTGATACCGTCCGCTCCGTTTTTCTGGAGCCTGTCATTAGCAATGTAGTCATTTCAGTTTTATTTCTGTTCAATTTCTTTTACGTTTATCCTTGATATGCTCGTGCATGTTAGTTGCTCCTAATTTTAATTCCGTGTGTAACTTGTAATTTGTCCTTTCATTGAGCAACCTCGTGGTAGCATTTTCAAGTTGTTATTATGTTTGTTCTGGGTTTGTGCGTGCACATGTTCCCAAGTCCAAACCTTGTGTAAATTTATTTTACTATGGATAACCTTCTGTTATGTAACTCGTTTGCTATTTGTATGATAATTTTTGTCCTCTGTACCTGCTGTTTCCATTATCTGGATGGTCTGAAAGCATGTTAAGTGGTGTGCCGTGCCACATAACGTTAACGACATTTGTTACCATCCTCTCAAGGACAATTAATTCATTTGTGTTAAATTTAACGTTCAAAGGTGTAGTTCCTAAATTTTTATTTGGTACTTTTATAATACAGACCCCTTTTATATATTGATTACTACTTTATTTGGCCATAAACGTCCCATCCCTGACTTCAAGACAGCTGCGGTGGAATGACCCTCACCAGGTAAGCCTTCCACATTCCAAGCCTGTGGACAAACCGACGTGCCTGCTCTCTGGTACATCTGGGAGCTCTGCCCGGGTACGTTGTCGACACCGACCGCCGAGCGAAAGCCACCAAGTCCCGTAAAGGCTTTTCTTGGGGTCGCAGTTGGTAAGTTTTCCTTCGGGTTGGCTGGCCCTCTAGGGAGCTTTGCCGAGCTGGAGGTAAGGAGGAGGGAGAAAGGGTAACATTTGGTATAATTACACCATTACAGAAACTATGACAATAGATGAAATTCTTGAAGAACTAAAGATAGAAAAGGCGTCAGTGCAGCATGAAAGTGATGACGAGCCAGATCCGGAGCCAGTTCTCACGGTGTCAAAAGTGATGGAGGCAATGGACATAGTGAAGCGATACGTGTGTAGTTTCGAAGTTGATGACGAAGTAATGACTTCATTAAACAGGATGGACAGTACAATTATAAATTTAAACCAAGAAAGCAATCAACCATACAAATGTATTTCAAACCAGTCTAAATATTCGTGTTCAACTGTGTGGTAAGATGTATTATTAGGATTAAAGTTCATATATTATACTGTAATTCATTTTTACATTGTTATTTATCCCCCCCTGTTAGTTGCTGACAAACCTATGTTTATGTTGTGACTAGTAGCGCACTAACTTATTCTTAAGGTCGGCAATTTCACGGGCACGTTTATGACGCGCTTTGTTAAAAATATTTTTACACGATTCTTAAGGTCAGCAAATTCACGCCCACGTCTACGACGCGCTTTTTTAAAATTATTTTTACACGATTCTTAAGATAGGAAATTTCACGCACACGTTACATCAAAGTGGAAAAGGACAAACATAGCGACAGGCACCATCCACTTCTGCCATTTCCAACTGCTCATCATTGTGTTGATCTTCCTTCACATTTCTGACCTTCTCCCCTCCCTATTATATGACTGTCTTTACATTTACCAGCAATATTTTTCCATACAGTGATTTATAGTCAATTATTTTCTGCAGAGAAATCCTGTCTGTACGAGGACATGCAAACAGTAGGAGTCCGCCCAGCCAATCAGATGAAATGGAGGGCAAAATCAAAGAACAGCAGACCACACACCTCAAAGGGTTTAATACCAGGAGGAAGAAGAAATCCTGTTCTAACTTTAACATCAGAGTATATTTCTCATGGTTCCTGTAGCACATGCAGAATGTTACCTAACCCCCATTTTTCTGTATGGGATAAGGTATTTGCTGTATTATCTAACAATTTGTACAGATAAGCCAAATAAAATATCAATAAACATAACCTTACCTTTTCTCTGCCTCCAGTGTGTCCATAAGTTTCCAAGGCTTGTTTTCCAGAGCCTTTTGTATCTGCTCCAGAATATTTACAAATTTCATTTTCTTCCGTCGTAGCAGCTCCAAATTACTTAGTTTTGCAAACATCTCATCCTCGAGTTTTTCAATCTCCGACATCAATTTAGACACTAGACATTCCAGCTCTTGGTCCAAGGTCTCCTCAAGATGGCACGTCTCCTGATGAAGCTAAATACATAAGAGAAGGCATGCTATAAGTCATGAGAGACCCTTATACCAGCCATGCAGGTGGAAGAGCACATTTTGGTCCCAGCAAACCATATGTTGCTACTGCAAGCCACGACTCTCTACAACGTAACGCATGAATAGATAAGGTTAAGCAGGGAGGTACAGGTAAATGTCTCACCTCACCAGCTGCAAGTGTCTCAGCCTCTAGTTTTTCAATCTTCGGCATCAATTTATTCACTCGACATTCTTGCTCTTGGTCCAAGGTCTCCTCAAGATGGCACGTCTCCTGATGAAGCTAAATTCATAAGAGAAGGCATGCTATAAGTCATGAGAGACCCTTATACCAGCCATGCAGGTGGAAGAGCACATTTTGGTCCCAGGAAACCATAAGTTGCTACTGCAAGCCACGGCTCTCTATGACGTAACACATGAATAGATAAGGTTAAGCAGGGAGGTACAGGTAAATGTCTCACCTCACCAGCTGCAAGTGTCTCAGCCTCTAGTTTTTCAATCTTCGGCATCAATTTATTCACTCGACATTCTTGCTCTTGGTCCAAGGTCTCCTCAAGATGGCACGTCTCCTGATGAAGCTAAATACATAAGAGAAGGCATGCTATAAGTCATGAGAGACCCTTATACCAGCCATGCAGGTGGAAGAGCACATTTTGGTCCCAGGAAACCATAAGTTGCTACTGCAAAACACGGCTCTCTATGACGTAACGCATGAATAGATAAGGTTAAGCAGGGAGGTACAGGTAAATTTCTCACCTCACCAGCTCCAAGTGCCTCAGCCTCTAGTTTTTCAATCTTCGGCATCAATTTATTCACTCGACATTCTTGCTCTTGGTCCAAGGTCTCCTCAAGATGGCACGTCTCCTGATGAAGCTAAATACATAAGAGAAGGCATGCTATAAGTCATGAGAGACCCTTATACCAGCCATGCAGGTGGAAGAGCACATTTTGGTCCCAGGAAACCATAAGTTGCTACTGCAAGCCACGGCTCTCTATGACGTAACACATGAATAGATAAAGTTAAGCAGGGAGGTACAGGTAAATGTCTCACCTCACCAGCTGCAAGTGTCTCAGCCTCTAGTTTTTCAATCTTCGGCATCAATTTATTCACTCGACATTCTTGCTCTTGGTCCAAGGTCTCCTCAAGATGGCACGTCTCCTGATGAAGCTAAATACATAAGAGAAGGCATGCTATAAGTCATGAGAGACCCTTATACCAGCCATGCAGGTGGAAGAGCACATTTTGGTCCCAGGAAACCATAAGTTGCTACTGCAAAACACGGCTCTCTATGACGTAACGCATGAATAGATAAGGTTAAGCAGGGAGGTACAGGTAAATTTCTCACCTCACCAGCTCCAAGTGCCTCAGCCTCTAGTTTTTCAATCTTCGGCATCAATTTATTCACTCGACATTCTTGCTCTTGGTCCAAGGTCTCCTCAAGATGGCACGTCTCCTGATGAAGCTAAATACATAAGAGAAGGCATGCTATAAGTCATGAGAGACCCTTATACCAGCCATGCAGGTGGAAGAGCCCATTTTGGTCCCAGGAAACCATAAGTTGCTACTGCAAGCCACGGCTCTCTATGACGTAACACATGAATAGATAAGGTTAAGCAGGGAGGTACAGGTAAATGTCTCACCTCACCAGCTGCAAGTGTCTCAGCCTCTAGTTTTTCAATCTTCGGCATCAATTTATTCACTCGACATTCTTGCTCTTGGTCCAAGGTCTCCTCAAGATGGCACGTCTCCTGATGAAGCTAAATACATAAGAGAAGGCATGCTATAAGTCATGAGAGACCCTTATACCAGCCATGCAGGTAGAAGAGCACATTTTGGTCCCAGGAAACCATAAGTTGCTACTGCAAGCCACGGCTCTCTATGACGTAACGCATGAATAGATAAGGTTAAGCAGGGAGGTACAGGTAAATTTCTCACCTCACCAGCTCCAAGTGTCTCAGCCTCTAGTTTTTCAATCTTCGGCATCAATTTATTCACTCGACATTCTTGCTCTTGGTCCAAGGTCTCCTCAAGATGGCACGTCTCCTGATGAAGCTAAATACATAAGAGAAGGCATGCTATAAGTCATGAGAGACCCTTATACCAGCCATGCAGGTGGAAGAGCACATTTTGGTCCCAGGAAACCATAAGTTGCTACTGCAAGCCACGGCTCTCTATGACGTAACGCATGAATAGGTAAGGTTAAGCAGGGAGGTACAGGTAAATTTCTCACCTCACCAGCTCCAAGTGTCTCAGCCTCTAGTTTTTCAATCTTCGGCATCAATTTATTCACTCGACATTCTTGCTCTTGGTCCAAGGTCTCCTCAAGATGGCACGTCTCCTGATGAAGCTAAATACATAAGAGAAGGCATGCTATAAGTCATGAGAGACCCTTATACCAGCCATGCAGGTGGAAGAGCACATTTTGGTCCCAACAAACCATATGTTGCTACTGCAAGCCACGTCTCTCTACGACGTAATGCATGAATAGATAAGGTTAAGCAGGGAGGTACAGGTAAATGTCTCACCTCACCAGCTGCAAGTGTCTCAGCCTCTAGTTTTTCAATCTTCGGCATCAATTTATTCACTCGACATTCTTGCTCTTGGTCCAAGGTCTCCTCGAGATGGCACGTCTCCTGATGAAGCTAAATACATAAGAGAAGGCATGCTATAAGTCATGAGAGACCCTTATACCAGCCATGCAGGTGGAAGAGCACATTTTGGTCCCAACAAACCATATGTTGCTACTGCAAGCCACGTCTCTCTACGACGTAATGCATGAATAGATAAGGTTAAGCAGGGAGGTACAGGTAAATGTCTCACCTCACCAGCTGCAAGTGTCTCAGCCTCTAGTTTTTCAATCTTCGGCATCAATTTATTCACTCGACATTCTTGCTCTTGGTCCAAGGTCTCCTCGAGATGGCACGTCTCCTGATGAAGCTAAATACATAAGAGAAGGCATGCTATAAGTCATGAGAGACCCTTATACCAGCCATGCAGGTGGAAGAGCACATTTTGGTCCCAGGAAACCATAAGTTGCTACTGCAAGCCACGGCTCTCTATGACGTAACACATGAATAGATAAGGTTAAGCAGGGAGGTACAGGTAAATTTCTCACCTCACCAGCTCCAAGTGTCTCAGCCTCTAGTTTTTCAATCTTCGGCATCAATTTATTCACTCGACATTCTTGCTCTTGGTCCAAGGTCTCCTCAAGATGGCACGTCTCCTGATGAAGCTAAATACATAAGAGAAGGCATGCTATAAGTCATGAGAGACCCTTATACCAGCCATGCAGGTGGAAGAGCACATTTTGGTCCCAACAAACCATATGTTGCTACTGCAAGCCACGTCTCTCTACGACGTAATGCATGAATAGATAAGGTTAAGCAGGGAGGTACAGGTAAATGTCTCACCTCACCAGCTGCAAGTGTCTCAGCCTCTAGTTTTTCAATCTTCGGCATCAATTTATTCACTCGACATTCTTGCTCTTGGTCCAAGGTCTCCTCATGATGGCACGTCTCCTGATGAAGCTAAATATATAAGAGAAGGCATGCTATAAGTCATGAGAGACCCTTATACCAGCCATGCAGGTGGAAGAGCACATTTTGGTCCCAGGAAACCATAAGTTGCTACTGCAAGCCACGGCTCTCTATGACGTAACGCATGAATAGATAAGGTTAAGCAGGGAGGTACAGGTAAATGTCTCACCTCACCAGCTGCAAGTGTCTCAGCCCCTAGTTTTTCAATCTTCGGCATCAATTTATTCACTCGACATTCTTGCTCTTGGTCCAAGGTCTCCTCAAGATGGCACGTCTCCTGATGAAGCTAAATACATAAGAGAAGGCATGCTATAAGTCATGAGAGACCCTTATACCAGCCATGCAGGTGGAAGAGCACATTTTGGTCCCAACAAACCATCTGTTACTACTGCAAGCCACGGCTCTCTACGTCGTAACACATGAATATATAAGGTTAAGCAGGGAGGTACAGGTAAATGTCTGACCTCACCAGCTGCAAGTGTCTCAGCCTCTAGTTTTTCAATCTTCGGCATCAATTTATTCACTCGACATTCTTGCTCTTGTTCCCAGGTCTGCTCAAGACGACACTTCTCCTGATGAAGCTAAATACATAAGAGAAGGCATGCTATAAGTCATGAGAGACCCTTATACCAGCCATGCAGGTGGAGGAGCACATTTTGGTCCCAGCAAACCATATGTTGCTACTGCAAGCCACGTCTCTCTACGACGTAATGCATGAATGGATAATGTTATACAGGGAGGTACAGGTAAATATCTCACCTCACCAGTTGTCCAATGGTTTAATACCAGTACCACTGCAAGTAACCATGTAAATAGTTTACTAAAACTATTAAACATATATAATATAGCAACTCATTAGTCTTCATAAATATGTATGACCACTCATTAGTCCAGGTAAACTAGATGAAAAAGTCGAAATAGACACATTAGAACATACAGTTGCAAAAGTTTCAGGAATGTGTAGGGGTTGGTCCCTTGAATTGTGGCCTTCCGAGTGGCGGGATGGTCCTTTTGGAGAATTGCCACACAAGTTGGGCGTGCTGTGTCCGTTGGGCAATGATGCTGGTATCAGTGGTCACGTGAACATTCTCACTCCCGCAGACAAGGTTCTGGACATCCACGCAGCACAGTCATCCACCAGGATCATCGTGTTGTAAGGGCAGCAGTGGCAGATCGTACAGCTACCACAGCACAGATACGAAGGTTTGTGGGCCCAGAATTGTCAACAGGAACTGTTGGGACTACGGGCACGCACACCTTTAGCCCGTCTTCCACTCACGCCACAGCATCGACGTGCACGGCTCGATGGTGCCGTCAGAATATCACCCGAAGGTGGAATGGTGCACCGTGGTTTTTAGCGATGAAAGCAGATTCCACCTGCATGCAAGTGATGGTCGTTGGCACGTTCGACGTAGACCTGGTGAGCGCTGTCTCGTAGAGGGCATTCATCCAAGACACACCGGCCCTACCCCAGGCCTTATGGTCTGGGGTGCGATAAGCTACAACTCGCGTTCACCTTTGGTGTTTGTGGAGGGAACGCTAACCAGCGCTCGGTACGTGCAGGATGTTGTTAGCCCGTTCTTTTGCCGTTCTTGAAACAGGAAGGGGATGTGTTGTTCCAATGAAACAGGAAGGGGATGTGTTGTTCCAATAGGATAATGCTCGCCTACACACTGCTTGTGCAACTCAACATGCAGCAACTTCCCTGACCAGCATGATCGCCGAACTTGTCACCAATCGAGCACGAGTGGGACATGATGGGCCGTCAAGTGACTCGTGCGACTCGTATACCCACAACTCTTACAGAACTGTGTAAACAGGTCGAGCAGGCGTGGAATAACGTATCCCAAGACAGTATTCGCCATCTGTATGATCGACTGGATGCAAGAGTCAGTGCCTGCATTGACGCCCGTGGAGGCTACACCTCGTACTAATATGGGTGATTCAGCATGAGTCGATACCTGGTATCTCATAACCGCTTGGCGTATTGATCTGTATATTTTATCATTTCATGTACTCCATATGCACTGTTGCCACAATAAATTTCGAGTGAATTGGTAACCTCTAAAAGGGTGACCTATTTTTTTTTTTCTGGCAGTGTATAATGACGTCCCATCGATTTCCAGGTCGAGAGGGGATGGTGGGGGAGGTTGAATGGACGCATTTTTAAGATTTTTGCATATAATTAGAATGTGGTGCATGGGACAGAAAATGTATTCTATAATGAAATGAAAGAGAGGGTAAATTACTTACAAATTGGTATGCATAAGCTTGTTCCTATCTGTAATACTTTCCGAGATATCCACTGGTAAAAATGGATAAACTTGGAAAAAAGTTGTTTCGCCTCCCATTTCTCGTATAACTTGCCCTTCTAGCGTCTCATTCTTTGGTTCTACAGAAACATCGTCCGAATAAAGATGTAGAGCATTAAAATTTCTTCAAATATATATATTGTGGGCTGAATTTTGGTTTGGAGCATAGATATAACAGTATTTCCTTGAAATATTATACCTAGGTAATACACTCTACACTCATTGGAAATTACTTGCACTTTTAAATTCATAGCTTTTTTTTTTTTTTTTTTTTTTTAAAGCTTTCTGCAAAAAGTCTGGAGAAAAAGTGCTGACATAACAGGGACCAGAACCCCTGGTCTTCAAAATAGAAATAGACTCCAGAGATTCATTCAGGACAAAATTCACGTATTTTCTTCACTTCGAAAAATGACGAGTTCAACAGCATCAATATAAAACATTACAGTAACCGATGACATTATAAGGGTCTGATATAATAGCTAAGTTGTGGCTTGCTTTGCTTTCTTCAAAAAGTCAATAGCATGTGTGTTTGTATAACATGCTTCAGAACTTCTGGTCTTCAAAATGGAAATGCCTTCCCGAGTTCCATTTGACATCGATGACCTGAACTGTGTCCTGTTCTTCTAAATCAGGCAAAAATTCGTTCACATTCTGTCTTCGCAGTCAAGTACGGAGAAATATTAAGATGTTACACGATCGGCGCTGGTCTCAGCCGTTGGACGAGATTCCTGTAATTTTCACGATAGAACACGGAGAAAAATCGCGAATCGTGATTTATATAATCGGTGTCACTTTTAGTCGTTCGACAAGATTTCCTTTGTACTTGAGCTCGGGCATGGAAAAATTGCATTATTATGCAATTGGCGCCGCTTGCTGTCCGTTTGACAAGAAACCAGTTCACCTCATCATCGAATGTGGCGAAATATCGTGATGTATCGCAATCGCTCTCGACCGTTTTACAAGAATAAAGTTATCCTCATGGTTGGACACTGAGAACGCGATAATATGCAATTAACGCCACACCCGGATGTCCTCGTTTTCACAAGTTCGCGATCGGGCACGGGTTTTATGATTTTACGCAAATGGTGTCGATCTCGGTCCGTTTGACGAGATTCCCGCAAGCAAGCCGTGAGGTCAGCCGGCCGTCTTGAGGATGTGATTTTGGAGGATGAACGTTCGAAGTAGGTATAGAATTTTATGAATTATTCTGAGAGGATTACACGAATTTTAATCCAGGACGACACATTTTCTTTCAAATTCGAATCACGAATCATACTAGTTTTCGAGATAACCGGTTACATTATATAACTGATGGGACCAAAGTTCGAAGGAAAAATCGACATAGGCCTATAACGGAATTTTGAATTAACCATACTGGATGTCGCAAATTTACGAGATGTTTAGATTTTTTAAATAAATGTATTTCGAAGCTTTTCCGCGATTTTTTTCGAAACGGTATCATTTTACAAGATTGCGACATTAAATTATTTCGCGTTATTTCTGGACTTATATTTGAGATAGTCTCCAAATTAAGAGGTCAATAACAGAAATGAGAGATTCCTGTTTTGTTTCGAAAGTTTCTGCGAATAAACGTGTCACGAAAAGTCAGGTTTCCTAATAACAAAGAAAAATATTTCACACGAAACTCTAAACACTTCTTGATGCCGAAAATATAGGTTAAACCGATGTATACCATTCAAGGTATCCTCATTAGCCTATGCATCTCCTTGAGGGGTGGGGGCACGGGGAAATATAGCTTATGCAATCGGCGCCGCTTGCGTGACTTGCTCCATCGCAATCTGCGAGCCAAGCGGCACGAATTTAAATGATTTAAACCTACCTCAGCGAATTTTCGTTACCGTTAGATTCACATGTTATTCCGTAACTACAACACGACCTACGCTTTGTAATTCGTGGTGAAGAAGAAAAGAACTATTTTCTTATACAGAACGGTAAAGGTTATCGAACTAATCAACGCATTAAAGAACAAGCAAACGGTTATCCCAGAGCCTTTATTCAACACAAACAAATCGATATCGATCAATTAGGATTCAGGCGAATCAGGACGCATCTCGTATTTCCAGTCGAAGACTGTAACGATCGGATGAATACACCTCAGAGTGATGTATCGAATGTGTGCTGGTCATACAGTAATGTATCGACAGCTTGTTCTTGCGTGAATTTTAAAACGAAGATCTTGGTACGTTAATCCGTAAAATATTATAGTTCATCCGTAAAATACACTGCCTTTCTGTAAATTTTACGGAAAAACTGTAAGAGTTGGCAGGTATGCTAACATGTTATAAAAACCGAATGAATACCTTGATTTTAAGAGTAAATTCCTATGTTGAAAAGAAGTGTAACTATGAAAATATTTTTATTTTGAAATTAATTTAAAAAAGTAATATGCAATTGCTAAATCAAGGAAGAGATTAAAACTATATGGATTGGCCGAGATTCGAAGCTTGGAAAATTATGAGGAAAGCGGAGGTCTTGACTACTATGAACTTTGAACAGTGTAACAAACCTCATAATGGATTCTTCTTCGGAAGCTATTAAGAAATAGAACCAACTTAAAAGTTTGGTACTGAAGGCATACCTCTAGACAAAAGCTGTGTAATTTGTGATGTGATTGTTTTATCTTCTTCTGTTCAGTGAGAACATTTGTACATAAAAATTTACTTCCTAGTGTTAAGATCAGCCACCAGGCTTGCAAGAATGAGCATTGCTTGACCAAGACAAAGGCAAGGGAATACCTAGCATGCTATATGATATCTGCAGTGGTGCGCGAGTGAAAAATTCAGATGGACCCTTCGAATAGGGGTCCCATTTGTAGTGGAGGCAGGACTCTTGAAGAAGGAAGGAAGCTTGTAGTTTAACGTGACCGTTAATCTCGCGATCATAAGCCACGGGACCTCCGTTTTACGTGGAATCCGAACCACAGGACATGGCATTTCACATCGAAAATCTCACATGCAGTGACCGGGAATCGAACCCGGTCCGCCTTGGTGAGAGGCATACAGCTTGACCGCTGCGCCACCACGCCCCAGGATTCTTGAGTGAAGCTACGGAGTGGCATACAAAATGTGTCACCATTTGTTTTGTACATAATTATGAGTTGCACTAGATATCCCATTGAGTATCTCAGCAGTAGCAGTGGAGCTTGGAGAAACAAATGAGTTAAGAAATGATGCGTAATTCATGATACCGTCGCTATAGAACATCCAGCGTTTAGAAAAGACTGTGGAGCCTTATGGTGACAGTGTTGCTAACTCTAGGCAGAGGTAGCGCTAACGTCATACGTTATGTTCAGCCGCTTCGAGTACTGTCCTTTCATAAGTTAGTGAAACAACAAAACCCCAGCAGCTACCTGAAGTAGAACACGCACACGAAGGAGCAGTTTTTCAGGTGTTAACGGATGGGACCAGTATTAAGGATACCGTACGCGAAGAGAACCAATAACGACATTCATTTCGTTGTGATATGACGCATTACAGATGTCGAGAGCACAACCCGTCCTTCCTTCTCGGATGTATGCTGACGATGTTAACAATTTTTACGTCAGCAACACTGTTGATCATCACTTTTTTGTTATTAGTTAGGCTATAATTTAGTTTCTTTCAATTCAATTCTATTCTTGTTGTTTTGTTTAGATTAATATTTGTAATATTGTAGTGAGTTAGCCATGCAGTTAGGGGCGAGCAGTTGTGAGTTTGCATTCAGGAGATAGTGGGTTCGAACCCAACTGTCGGCAGCCCTGATTTGATCGAACAGAAAATAAAACAGACACACAACAATAACACCAATGACGGATAGTGCTCCAGAACTTATGTTGCCGGCGGAACTGAGCACGTGCTCCACTCCGGGCGAGCATGCAGCACTGGACGAGGCTCTTCTTTCCAGCGTGCTAACCTCGAAAATGTTTAAATTACTAAGACGTAATATAAACGATACTTGTATGCAATAACAAAGGTAATCAATTGGCAGATAATTGTAGGAAGCTATTATGACGAAAAATATATATGTTCCGAGTTCCTTCATGATAAAAGGTGAGGTAACAAAACCAGTGTAGGGGGGGGGTTCCGTTAAAAGTAAAAGCCCATAAGACCCACAGTCTTTTCTAAACGCTGGATGCTCTATAGGAGACTAGTATTTCCAACATGGCCGACAATGGAAGACTAACAACACAGCAGCGATCTTTTTCATGAAACGAGAAGTCCTGTTGGGACTCAGAGGCAGTTTCAACAACAGTTTACGATACGGTGGGCCCCTTGCAAGAAAGCCATTAGCAGGCTGTATGATCAATTGTACAGGAAGGATCAATATCGGAAGCGAAGCGACCTCGGCCGAAGCCTGATTGTTTGCAGGAGAATATTGAAGCAGTACGAGTTCCTGTGCAGAACCTGACAAATCGTGTAGAAAGGCACCAGTGCAACTGGGCATATCCAGACATTCCGTTCAAAGGATTCTTAAAAAAAACCTCCAAATGCACCCGTACAAGATGACCTCAGCTCAGAAGCTCACAGCAGAACACAAGCGGCCGAGACTACTGTTTGCTTGCTGGGCGGAGGATAGGGAACAAGCTCTCAACAACGTTTGGTTTTCAGACGAGGCACATTTTCATTTGAACGGTGTGGTTAACAAACAAAATGTACGCTTTTGGGCTACTGAAAATCAGCAAGTGCTTCATGAACGACAACATCATGCTCCGAGGATTACAGTGTGGGCCCCAATTTTCAGCCAGGAACTTATTGGATATTTGTTCTTTGAATAAACTGTGAACAGTGAGTGTTATTTGAGCATGCTCCGCAATAACGTCATTCCACAACATCTTGCTACTGCGTTGTCCTTCAACACGCAGTGGCTCATGCAAGATGGCGCTAGGCCAAATACTGCAAACATTGTGTTGGATATCTTCCACGAGCGTTTTGACATGCGGGTCATTTCACTCAGATTTCCGGATCATTTCAATGACAGACAATTTTGGCCCCCCAATAGTCCAGACCTCAACCTATGAGACTTATTTTTTTGGGGGTACCTAAAGGAAACAATCTTCCAGAAATGTCGAAATGATTTAATGGAGCTCAGACACCTTATTCTTCAAGCTTGCAGTGAAATCACGGAAGACGTCGTAGGGTTATTGCTAACATTGAGTGTTCATTTGAAGGAAATTAGGAATCAAACGGTGGACATATTGAGCATGAGCTGCGTTAGAAAAAGTCTCCACAGAGTGTACTCCATTGTAGTATATGTTCCTTTGAGTTCGTCTTGAGAGTAAAGTTTTTATTAAAAAGCAAAATGGTGACACATTTCGTGTGCATCCCTGTATGTGCGGTTCTCAGAAGAGTCCAGATTCATTTAGCAGACTTGCTCCATTGCATAATGATGTGGAGAGAACAAGAAACCCACTACAATCCCACGAACAATGGAAAGAGTTAATTTAATGGTGATACGAGTAGGCATCACATTCATTCAGTGGATCCATATCTTCTCTAGACGTACTGTTAATTGCTCAAAGGTACAAAGAAGGGGTACAGTGGGTCCAGAATAATAAATATCCTGAATATGGTGAATGGACTTCTCTGGGGGATCTGGAGTATGCAACAATGTATCCAATGAATCCAATAAAACATGTGAGAGATGCTGTTCCGATCCAACTTCAGGACACATGACAAGTCTTGCTTTACCTCTATGGACTCTGGAAAATCTTCCTTGGTTGGAGTTCTTTGGACATACCATATATGTTGTATGCAGTATTATTGGCTTGTCGTATATAAACGGAATAATGAAAGTGTGTTAAGTCTGTAGCATATTTATTCTTCTATAACATCTGGCGACCATCAACAGGTCTAGATTTATTATAAAATATGGCAGAAATTACGAAATTGAAGAGTGAAATAACAAAATTACACAGTTTGTTTACACGGGGAAGCAAGGATTTGGAACAAAGACTATGCACCGAACAACCCATGAAAAAAGATTGGGGAAGAGATACTACAACAGAACTTGTTTGGTGGTGTTCGCATTTGCGAATAATTAATTTGTTAATTTTGTAAGTTTTGATAATGTCAAAAGTCAGACCAGAATTTGATTTTCTAACCTTATTTTCGTCACCATGTGCTCGTGACAGTTCATCTTGTATTAAGCTTTCTTGTTTAAACTAAACATATTTAAAATGATTTACGTACTTACTTGTAAGTGTATTAGTCATATTTCGCCTCTAAGACATTTTTCTAAGTGTTAAGGTCATTCTTCACGACTTGAGACCGCATGGCATACTGGTCTCTGTAAGCTACGCGCTTATTGGCCTTCGCCATGACGTGGCCTCGCTCCAGCCAATCACCGCGCTTCTTCCTTACAACGTGGCCTGATGTCTCCATTCTCGGCCATCGAAGCTTCGAGAACCTTGGCCTGTTAACTATTTAAGAGGCTGGCCTACCCTTCCTCTTCGTACTTTCTCGTCGTCACCGTACTTGATCGTCACCATTGGCTAACCTAGCCACACCTGCGATATGTCGTCCAGGACTTAACCTCTCTTCTAGTGACAACTCGTCGCACTACAAGACAACATGTCTTATACTTCGTGATTTACCCGTTAGCTGCCATGTTAACCACCCGTCTTGCATACCGGACGAAAAACTGCAAGTTGTTTAAATGTACCATACTTAAATTCTGCGTCAGGAAGTGTTCATCTAACTTTCGCCTAGTCTTCAATGGCATTTTCAAGTGATCTAACTTAGATCACCTTCAACGTGTTACTGCAACATGAACATTAAAATGTCAACTATACATCTTCAAGTGCTACGGAAATCTATTCCTACGCAAGTTCTTACTAAGTGATTATTATCACTTCGCCTTCATGCTACAAGTCTTTAACTTTTGTGATAGCTAAGGTCAGTCTTACTACTCAACAAGTGTTCTACGTAAGTACTTTTGTGAACGCAACCACAACTTGACATAACCTATGTCATCTTCTTTGTACTCAAGTGTTCTATGCACACGTGAGATGTTACCCACACTTTGTTCTAAAGATAAGTATTCTTACATAACCTGTACTAAGTAATATTTCATGTTCTTTCTGTTCTATCATGTTAGCTTTATGCAAATCTGCTTCAGAAGATTCCTCAATTTTAATATCTCGGTTTTCTTCTTCCCACTCCTTTTAGGAGGTATAACATATCTGCTGGCTTTAGCCATTTTTTCCTTTGGGAATAATCTGTTTAATTCTTACGCATACATGCGCCGGCCATTGCACTTTTTCTTGTGTACTTTTTCCTTTAACCATTCATGGTTCACTTTCAAGTAGTAGGCTTACTTGCCTACCTGCTTCTGCTATCTTCATTTCTCAGGAAATCTTTAATTATTAACTTACATGCAGCTCACGCTTCCTGTGTCTGCCATTGCATTTACTTTGCAAACATTTCTGTTGCATCTTGGCAACTTACAAAGCATTTCTATTTCATAGGGTACTGCAGGAATAAGCCCCTGTCAGCCATTAGCTCCCTTTATAGGCTATGTCTTTCTTGGTACCTTCTTCAGTTTCCCCTACTTTCTTTTCCTGGGTATGGTGGGATTTGCTCCCTGCCAACCATCAGCTGCGTCACTAATTTTCCTTTTGCACAAGCAATTTAAGTAAGTTTTGTTTACCTGGTCTTAATGTTTAAAGATCTCCAAACTTATTTTTGTTGTAAAGAAAACTATGTTATGTGTTAACCTGTACGACATGAAAATTTATGTTCTGATTTATGAATATACTCGTTAAAGCTACCTGCTCTCTCTATTCTTTTTTCTTGTGTCATATTGTCTAGCCCATGTTCCTTAACGCTCAAACTTTATTCCATTTTGAATTCACTCAAAATGCGTCAGATACAGAGACCTTTAATTGATTTAATGGAAAACTTTCCAGTTAATCTAGACCTTTAATTGGTCTATCCGATGGTTATTGATCATTCAGTACACCATCTCTTTTGGTGCCATAAACCCATGGGACTAGTTTCACTTTACTTTAACTTCAATCATAATCAGAGCACGTTGCTTCATAATAAAACTTGGTCTAATACTGTGTCTGACTTTTCACAGCTATTACGGAGTCCATAAAATTGGAAAAGGTGCAGGACCCTGACGAGAAGCCGCAGACCTCTCCTGTCAAGCCTGACGTTGCTTCACTGCAGCCAACTTCACTATAAGTACGGGTGAGAGCTTCACTATAAGTACGGGTGAGAGCTTCAGTTTCAACCATGACCAAAGTAGAAAAGCTATTAGGCACTCGTGCCCTCTTAGAAAAGAAATTATCTAGGTTTCGTTCTTACTTAACAGAGAAAATCCTTGATGATCACAATTTAAGCATTCTCACTGAGAAATTTAAAACCTATCAATCTAATTTCAATTCTTATGACACTTTGCAAATTGAAATTGAGCTTCTCAACTAAAGTCGTGAACAGGATCGAAGTGAGGTGGAGGATAGCTACTATGAGGGACTTGCTGAAGCCGATGACTTAATCAAAACATTAACTAAAAGGAATAAGGACCAACCTGTCACTCCGTCTAAACCAATCCTACCTAGGATTTCCTTGCCAACCTTTTCTGGCAACGAGAAGGAATGTGATTCCTTCGAGGAACTGTATGTTTCTTTAGTGCATGATGATTCTCCAATACCTGATATTCAGAAGTTTCATTATTTAAAGTCTATATTACAAGGCCCCCCGCTTAAGCTGATAGAGGCACTCCCTCTCACGTCTGACAACTATTCTGTTTCCTTCAATTTGCTCCAACAACATTACGGTAACTACAAGCTTCGCATCCACAGGCATATTACTGCTCTATTTAACCTCCCTTCTTGCCGTCCAGACAAACTTTCTTCTATACGTCAGTTAGGTGATACTGTCGAGCTTCATGTCCGTGCATTAGAGAACTTGGAAGCAACCAGTCGAACACTGAGACTTATTTCTGATCTATCTTACAACTTCCAGGTTCGACCCACAAACTTTAAAGGCATGGGAATCAAGATTTAATAGATCAGCCTGATCCCACATTTCAAACTTTAGCCACATTTATCAAAAACCGTTGTCGAGTACTTTCCGCCGTTGCTCAACAAGCTGAGCTACCTAGCTCCAGCAAAGGTGCAATTAGCAAGACTGTTCCTACCAGGAAATCTGCCCGCTCTCAGGTATTTTCAGTGCAGAGTACTGTACAAACCTGCTTTCTTTGCAACAACTTGCATCCGCTATATGCTTGTTCTTTTTTCAAATCCCTGTCAGTCGATGATCGTAGGAAAGCTGTTGCTGAACACAAATGTTGTTATAATTGTCTGTCGGACAAACATGCAGTTTCAAACTGTTCGTCTAAAGGTGTCTGCACACATTGCAAACTGCGCCACCATTCCTCATTACACCGGTTTGACAAACCCAAATTTAAGCATCCCCCAAATAAGCCTTTGGAAAGCGTTGTTTCTGAGACTTCTCAATCTAACGTGGCATCCAGTAGTAAGTCGTACCTTACCTCTGGCACTCATTCTGACTCTAGCGCTCAGTCCTATAGTCAGACTGCTAATTCTTGGCGAAGAACTCAGGTTTTGTTATCCATGGTGAGACTTCAGGTCCAAGACTCTAAAGGCAAATGGCATTCTGTTCGAGCTCTTCTCGACAATGCTGCCACCCACGATTTCATAACCTCTTCTTTGGTTAAGAAATTAAACTTAAAGTCTAATACCACTTCGATAGAAATATCTGGTATCAATAACAGTAAGTCTACTTCCTTACATTTTGTAAAGCTCAATATTAAGGATTTGGTGCAATCTGGCACTAACCTTAGTTTAAATTGTTTGTCAATTCCCGTTATTGGAGCTCCGACTCCTACTGTCGGCGCAGAAATTATGTGCACCCAAGTTTGGAGATAAATAGCAAAATAACCAAAAGGCCTACAGGAAAACAAGTAACATCACCATTTTCCTTGTTTATTTCTGCGTTGATTGATGATATAGGTAACTTTTAGAAACGCATTTTAATATCTTTTATGGCAGGTGTAATGTAAAACGTACCGGTTTTTGGCGGGTCTCTAGGGAAACGTCGACTTAAGAGATTCACAACTCTCGACGCCGTTATGCTACAGTAACTAAATTTAAATTATGTGTTAGTCAGATATGTTGTTTGCATGTATGTGAAGTTTTAAACTTTTATCTCTAACACAAACAACAAAACAATCAATAACGTGAAAGGCTCACATTTCAGAACTGGACTTCGGTAGAAGTTCGTTCTGGGGTGCGTTTTAATCCACATGTACTAAGCGTTTGCGTTATGTAACTATCCGTAATGTAAATAAATGGGTTTATTTTATATGGATTGATATTTATTATGATTTTGGTGGCTGTTGTCGGCAGGCGAATTCCGCAGGAAAGTTGGTGCACTGTTGCCGCATTCACTCGCTGCCTGATTAGCACTTCCTCGGCACAGAGCATATTCAAGTAAAATGTATTTCGTTTCCACATTTCCCATCATATTTTCGACATTTTCCGAATGTCGGATAAACATTTCTCCAATTCTTCGATAGTAGGAAATAATTTTTCAAAATAAAAACTCTGAATAGATCTACGTATAACTCCAATAATATTGTAAACTGGTAAATGTGAATGGATGGTCATCCTACCGATAGTCCTTTCCTCTTGGCCTGGTCCTGGAATTTCATCCCTCACAATCTCAGCATTCATTGTTTTAGCCGTCCGCCTCATTGCGTAGTGGCTTGCATTCTTGGCTGTCACCGCAAAGGCCCGGGTTCGATTTCCGGCTATGCCAAGAAATTTAATTATCGTCGTTTTGCCTCGTGAGACAAAACTGAGTAGATGCTGGTTCGATTCCCACCTCAACCATTCTGGAAATTATTTTTCGTTGTTTCTCACTTCTACTCCCGGCAAATGCCGGGATGGTGCCTAACTTAAGGCCACGGCCACTTCCTACCCAAATCCTACTTAAATAATTACAAATGCACACACTAGTACAGACATCAAAGTGACACAGGTTATCAGACAAATTCTACGCACACCCAAGTACACGGGGCTGCATGACCTCTATGACGGAAAGACACTAAAAGAATTAACAACCTATTTAACCAAGCGAGGGGTAACTCCAAGACAATCAACAACTTGCTGGAGCACCGGATATCGCTTATCGCCATCTCACCCTCTTAAGGAAACAAATAGCACTCAAAATCATACGAATTCCTCATTCTGTAAACAGGGTTCCAGGAGGCATTGTGAAGGTATCTACTCCACAATTTCCCGAGTGAAACTGGAAACTACACATAAGACAATATCCAAGATACAAAGATAAACAGTGACTCACTGATGTGTGTACAGACTTCCTTTGACACATCTAAGGGCCGAGTTGAACAGTGAATATTGAAACTGGCGAAGATTGCGAGCTTCATCCAAGGAAGACAAAAGTCTCTGATAATTTCTTTAGAATTTAATTATTTTTATTGGTTTATTTTGTACTAGGTAAGTATTCAGAGTCTGTTTGAACTAAATAGTTTCCTTTTAGTAAACATCAATAAAAGAATTTTGTTATGAACAGATAGGAGACAATATAACAACATATAATTTATTTTTCTTACTAATTTTATCACGAGCTTGTGAATTAATTTGTAATTCTTAAGCATTCATTAATTTATTTATTGCCACACCATGCTTCTGGGACTAGCTTTCTCTGTGTTTTAAATATTTTATCACCACCGAGAGTCATCTTATTGTGATGTACTGTATACCATTTCTTAAAAGACTCACCAACGTTAAAATATACGAAACACAAGGACAGATCTGAAAGGTATAAACAAATCTACTTAATATGAATGTACTACATTCCAACAGATGTATTGCATTATGAAGCAATGCGAACGGAGCGCTGATCGGTCAGTGACGTTCCCTGGCGCGCCAGAGCAAGGGAACGCGGCAACAGCGCACCAACTTTCCTGCGGAACTCGCCTGCCGACAACAGCCACCAAAATCCTAATAAATATCAATCCATATAAAATAAACCCATTAATTTACATTACGGATAGTTACATATCGCAAATGCTTAGTACATGTGGATTAAAACGCACCCAAGAACGAACTTCTAAGGAAGTCCAGTTCTGAAATATGAGCCTTTCACGTTATTGATTGTTTTGTTGTTTGTGTTAGAGATAAAAGTTTGAAACTTCACATACACACAAACAACATATCTGACTAACACATATTTGAATTTGGTTACTGTAGCATAACGGCGTTGAGAGTTGTTGTAGCGTTTTTTAATGCCCCATGTTGGTAGCGACAAATGTAACAGTTTGGCTAGCCCACACTGTTGGGTGATAAATGTAACTGTTTACCTTTGCCTAAGCTATGTTGTTTTAATGGGCGCCAAGACCTCAATGCAATGTTGAAATCTAAATTTGTATTTAACAACGTCTAGCTCTGGCAGAACACCTTCAAGACACTATTCACTCAGATCGTGGTATGATTTGATCATTAACCCAACAAACAATTGTATCAGGAGAAGGAATTGGTCTATATCTAATGCTACCTACTGAAAGCAAAGATTGCATTGTAAAAGAAATGAATTTATTATATAAAACCAGTATAGCAAAATTAATAATAATAATAAGTACAAAATTTAAATTGGAGCGTTGTGATTTGAATATTACCGATAGAAAATTACGTGAAAACGGAGTCTGATAAATTGATTTTACTCTTATTTCCAAGCTATGAAGTTACTGAAATATGAAATGTAAAACAAAGAAAAATGAGAGATTGCGTATTTCTGCGTCATTTGCGCTTACCATTGGAAATTGCCAAGGCATTTCCCTCGTACTTGCTGATGCTGTGAGCTTCCCACAGTCTCCTGGACGTCGTCATCTCCGTCGGAATTTGATGATATTCTGGTAGCTTAGATAATTCTATGGTCCGTACCTCGGACCCAAACACTCGTACAACCGCACTGGTTAAGTTTTGCAAAAGTTAGTCTTCAACTCCACTGAACATCGGAGCGACACGCACTTGCAACCGTACTCCGCAAGTTCTACACAGATAGTCCTCGTTTCACGGCGCGTCGAACGATATATGCACACGTTGGCTCCCCCACTCTTCAGCCGGCTTCAGCTTGCGTGGTCCTCACTGATTGGTTGACCCACCGCTAGTTCCCCTCCTCTGGTTTCTTTACACTCGGCGCGCGAGAGGGAGAAGTCGTTTTCCGTTCCAACAATTCGCCTTTTCTAGACCTTGCGACCCAAGATTGCGTCATGCTTCTCGACAAGATTAAGCGTGTACTTGAAATCCCAGTGAGTCACGTCTCTCGATATACCCTAACTGACGAAAACTCCGTAAAATTCCGTAATCAGATAATTTTCTATGATATCGTCGTTCGTAATAATTTGCTGGATAGCGTTTTCTAAGACATAGAAAACCTATCTGAATGCTAATAATTTTTATAAAATGCTCCGAAAATACCTTAATAATAATTATAATAAATTAATAATAATAATAAATTACCATGAAAAATTCTCTTGGCTGAACAATTTGCCGCGTAAATAAATATAGAATGGCTTCCTACTGACTTATGCCAGTTGCATAAAACCCCTCGAAAAACACGTTACATTGTGAATCTCTTAAGTCGACATTTCCCTAGAGACCCGCCAAAAACCTGTACTTTTTACATTACACCGGCCATAAATGATATTAAAATACGTTTCTAAAAGTTACCTATATCATCAATCAACGCAGAAATAAACAAGGAAAATGGTGATGTTACTTGTTTTCCTGTAGGCCTTTTGGTTATTTTGCTATTTATCTCCAAACTCGGGTGCACATAATTTCTGTGCTGACAGTAGTCATTCGTTTTCTATTGATACATGGCATTTCACTTCTGAGCTGAAATTAGCTGATCTCTACTTTCATCAGAGTGCTCCAGTTGACATTTTGCTAGGTGCTAATGTCTTTTGGTAAAATTTACTTCCTTCTAGAATCAATATAACTTCTAGCATCTACGCCCACCACACCAAATTCGGTTGGTTGGTCACGGGTCATATCCCTCTTGCCACTGTGCAGTCTTCATCTTTATGGTCACTTAACTCACGTTGAGTTGGACAATAATTTGGAAAAGTTATAGAAAATTGAGTCTATCGATTCCACCCCTTCTTCTTCCACTGAAGATGTCTTTTGCGAACAACTTTATCTCTCCACTACCACTCGCAACCCAGATGGTAGATTCGTTGTCACTATGCCTCGTATTTCTTCCCCTCCAGTTTTAAAAGATTTGCATCCACGTGCTCTTAAGGCTTTGTTTGCTGTAGAAAATCAGTTGAAACAAGATTCTTCAGCCAAAGTTCAATACGTGGAATTCATGGAAGACTACGAAGCAGTTGGTCACATGGAAGTTCTTAATAGACAAACTCTTTCATAAGATAGTGTTTATTTGAATCATCACCCTGTTTGGAAGAACCCTTCCACAAGGCACAAGGGAACACATTCGAGTCGTTTTCAATGGTTCCGCCCCAGATTCTAATGCTATTTCATTAAACGATACCGTACTTACTGGTCCCGCCATTCAGTCTGATCTTTCTTCCGTTTTGTTAAACTTTCGCTTGTTTCCTGTTGGTGTCATCGCTGATATTAAACAAATGTATAGGCAAATCTTAATCAATTCTGAACAGCAAAATTTGCAACAAATTCTTTGGCGTGATAGCCCTTCCAAACCCATTAAGGTCTTCAAATTGAAAACTGTCACATATGGTCTAAAGCCATCTGCTTTCTTGGCCATCCGCACTTTAAAGCATCTCGCTGAGCGAGACTCTAACCTCTTTTCCGCTGATGCTACTATTAAAAGATACCTCGCTGTTCTGGCCATTTTCATTGGCAGTGAATAGTTCATTCATGATTATCTTCTTCATTATTTCGGATTGTGGTTTTGTTTTTAGGCGTTCAACTTATGAAATAAGAACTAGAGTGTAGGCCTTTCATGAATATTCCAAAGATAAGTGTCTCCTAAAAGAGTAATTAGTAAAACTTCACATCAGAGACGACCATAGCAAACAGCTTGCCTACAAAGTGTGCGATTTGCACATTTCAAACGGCAGAGGTCTAACATATCTTAGACTACAATTATATTAAGTTGGTGCAAATTAAATATTAAAGATGAAGGTAATGCTGTTTACAGACGACATTGTGATCTGGGGCGAGGATGAGATGGAGGTACAAAAGTTAGACGTAATAAATGAAAAGATTGAGCAATGGGGATTGAAGATAAATGTGGAGAAGAGTAAAACAGTGGTGATGAGTAGAGATAAGAAGGAAGGAAAAGGAGTAATCAAAGTAGAAGATAAGGAATTGGAAGTAGTGAAACACTTCAAATACTTGGGAAGTGAACTGACTCGAGATGGAAATTAGCAGAAGAATACAACTCGGGAGTGCTTTCTACCAACAGGTATGGGGGCTAGTATGGAAACAGGATATACCAATTAAGGCTAAAGAAGTTATGTACAAAGCATATTATGTTCCTATAATGACATATGCAGCAGAAACTTGGACAATGACTAAGAGGGATGAGAAGTATTCCTGAGAAGTTGAGCGCTATGTGGCGATAAATGATATAATTGCTACCTCAGGAGCTCGGGACAGCCGAAGTTTTCCAAAGTGTTCTGATTATTTTCCTACGGTGCTATGCGGCAAAAGACGACACTATTGGTCTCTACATTTCTAATAGCCAATGAGATATAGGCCCTAAGCAGTGTCTTTTATTTCACTTACTCCTCTTTCAAATAATTTTTTAAAATTTGTTTGTAAATTACATGTGTCAGTGCTGTAGTTAGTAAATAGCTGTTTCCCTATTCATTTTTAACATTACGGGAAAATGACCTGAATGTTACGTCCATTATACTGTACTACTTATCACCCCTACTACAACCACCACCACCACCACCACAAAAAGTTATATTTTTAAAATAAGTTTTTTCTGTTAGTTTAAGTATCATCTGCCAGTTCTGTAGTAGTATTCATTATCATCCATAAAACAAATAAATCCACAGGGCGAAGTTGGGCACTACTGCTAGTGAAAAGATAAAGGCCAAGTTAGAATGAGCCAGTTCGATTGGTGGGGTCATGCGATGCGAATAGGGGAGATTACTTAGGAGGATCATTAAACTCTGCTACTGAGCGGTAAGAGAAGCAGAGGAAACCTAAAAGGCGATGGTTAGAATCAGTGCCTAATGATTTTGGGGGCTAGAGGTATAGATAGAGGTAGAGGAAGCTGCTGTGCTAACTGCTTCACGAATATGTATATTGTTTTTTGAATTTCAATATTCGACCTTGTACCATTCCTTTGATAGTTCTGAAATTTACAATGCACATCCCACATGTGTGATAGTTCAGGGACCTTCCTCTTAACTAACACACATTAAGACACAGAACTGTGGAAAATCCATCGATTACAAAAACTGAGCAACAACTCTTTCTTACAACTAGTAAAGGGGGCATGCAATAGTTCATGAAAGATATATTAAAAAACAAGTCTAGGTGATTGTCATGAGGAAAGAAACATTGTTATATAATACACTCATAGAAATGGAAATTGCAACACCATGAAGGAGTGCTGTAGGATGAGTATTTGGCTGTGATACCATTATAACAATTTCAGGTCCCTTTAACCTCAACTATAAATACAGGATGTGTCCACCACAAGATGCAATACAGTGCTGAATTCTATGAGACATGGAGTCAATAAGACCATGGATCACTTCCTTCTTGTTACACTGCACAGGCCAGTTCATGTCCCACACATGCTCAATAGGGCTGAAGTTCATGTATCTAGGTTGTGATGGCATGCAGTGTAAACATGGGCATCGTCCTGCTGAAACATCCCTGTGCAATGTTTGCAATCGTAGATACATACTGGTGAGCAGTTATATTACCCTCAACAATCACTAATTGTGATTTCACATTAAAGCCAATAGCTTTACTGCCTGTGTTAATCCTGTGAGCCTCTCAACAATATGGTCAGGGCGGTCCTTCTCCCTGGTACGTCGACACACATGATTGCAGCGATCACAGAAATGTGACTCATCACAAAATACGACACTACGCCATTCACCGATCCATTCCGATCTTTCTCGATTCCACGCCAGCTTTCGACGCTGATGTTGTGGAGTCAATGGAACTCCATCTGCAGGAAAATGCAAGCAGACGAATCCCAACTGTTTGTTGTGTAACATGGGATGCCATTGTTGCTCGAATTTGCAGTGCTGTAGCACGGGGGTCCGTCCGGGCCAACCAAATAATGCGGCGGTCCTCCCTTACAGGTTCCCATCGAATTGAGCCTATGCCGAATCTACGAGTGTGCGTACCTTCGTTTGACCACTGCTGCCATATGCATTGCGTGTTGAGATGTGCAGCAACAGTCCGCAGAGATAAACATACTCTCGCACAGACCAATTATCCGAGCTGTCTCAAACTGTGACAATTGTTGACAGCATGCTCTTCTCTGTCATCTAAGCATGTTCACTACACAGACTGCAAGTCAATTATGCTACATTAGAATCATCAGAATTAACCTCCATTATTTCGGGTCCGTATTGAAGAATAAGTAACTTGTAATTTAATGTTGTTTTTCTTTGATTGGGTGGAAAAGTTAACCCATGAAATTACAAGTCAACTACGCTACACTATGGTCTGTATACTGGAGGTGGTTCCTCTGCGACCAATCACGCTGGGGCCTAAAAATTTTATAGTTTTCATACCAACGAGCTAGAGAAAGGTATATAGAGAGGCAAGGAGCCGCGTAGCAGCGCTCTGGGCGGAGGCAACTTGAGTTAAGGCGGCCATGATTCAGAACGTCGTCTAACAAGAGCTTGTTGTGATTGTTCGCGTTGAACGGGAACATGTGTTGAATGAAATTTATTTAAAAATACATTGACCATGCCATCAGCGTGTTCATCATTCAATTGTACGAATAGAAGTTATAAGACAACAGGAGTGTTGTATTTCAGGTAAGAAATGTCATCCAAATTCATAAATTAATGAGGTAGACCCTTTACGAAAACGTGATGCAGCAGTTTGAGTTTGTGTGATATTTACATTTCAGATTCCCTTTTCAGAACCAGGAACTAACAAAACAATGGGTTGCCAACATGAAAAGCAATAAATGGCACCCCACGAGATACAGCTTAATTTGTTCTCTACACTTTGAAGATAAATATATGTATGTAGCAAATGAAAGGCGACGTCTACTAGCTAATGCAGTACCTACAATTTTCAATTTTCCCTTCACATCTGCAGAAGAAGCAGGCCTGTAGATCTTCGCCGAAGAAGCGTAGTTTCCAGGAAACTACAGAACACTCGCATTCAGATATGGTAGCATTGTTGCAGAAGACCTTGATATCAGTAGGTAATATATTAGGCTGTCTTAAAATTTAAGCAAAGATAGTTATGAGCCATAATCATAATTACGGTAATAATAATAATAATACCGTATGGCCTCGGGTGCCGGGTGCAAGCTTTGTTACTTGACACCCAGAGGGTATCTTGCATGTCGAATTTTGTTGTTCCTTGAAGCACTATGAAAGTCAAGGAGGTTAGATAACTAAGCTCCTTGACATTATAGCGCTTTCTAGTAGAGAAATGAGGAACTTTGTGTTGCCGGAAAATCCCGAGATTAATTTTGCCATTATGAACACGGCCTACTGAATTCGAATGGGTTCTTCAACATGCCAACATCGTATGACATACGTATCGTGATTTATGCCGCCTAAAAAAAACACTTACCATGGCCAGGAGCGAACCTGCAAGCTTGGGGGTTAGTAATCCGACACGATAACCACTCAGCCACCGTGGCAAGATATAAAATAAAATATATTGATCAAATATCAATCTTCGTGAGCCAACGAGGTATACTTTCTCTTGTTCGTTGTTTTGAACTAATTATGGGAAACGTAACGGGCTTACTAATCTTTTATTTTTTCTTTCTTTCTTTCTTTCTTTCTTCTCAGAAATTTCAGATGGAAAGCTTATTTGCGAATCCAGCGGAAAGATGCCAATATACGGTTTGATTATTGATCTCTTAAGTGTGATACAACTAGCAGAAACATACGTGTGGGGACAAAGTTCTGTATTGAGATACTTATTGACACGCAGATTGAGTCAGGATCACTTAGAGTTTTTTTAAAATTCTATTCGCTCCAGAAATGGGAATAGAAATAATCCAAATGCAGTACAATTTAATTCAGCTAATAGGACGTGTTTAATTGCGAGGGTACGCCCATCCATGAATTCAAACTGTAAGCCTATGGAGTGTGACCTACTTGTAACAACTGCAACAGCAAATATTCATGGTGTCAATGGGAAGGACGATACTATGCTGGCAGACAGATCATGGTTACTGTGCACATTATAATTCACCGAGCTTGAATATAGGAAATGTTGTTCATTACATAGCAGGAAGTGTCATTCGCCAAGTGTCTAAAAAAATTACTTGTATTGAATGCCTAGAAGTGCTTTTATCAGGTCAAGAAAGAAGGAGTGATTAAAGAGAAAGACGTGAAAGAATGCCCTTTCAATCCATCAAATTATGTAAAACAGCTGCGAGTGTCATCAGGAAGAATGAGTGTATGTTGCGAAAGAACACGAATAATCTCATGCTGAAGTTGCAGACAGATGTCTATGATATGCTGCCGGGTTATCTGTTTCTGAAATCTGACCTATTTACAGCTACTGAACCTGGGGAAAAACCTCACTATGCTTCACTCATCGAGCGAATTGTGAAACAGTATTATAAATGCAGGCTTCACACTTCTGCAGAAATACAGCTCAACGTGAGAGGTCAACAGGTGCGTCAGTTGTACACAAAACGTTTTATTTTTAAAGGAGAATGGAATCATGCAATGTACTATGCATAAGCAACGTAGCTTATTGTCTTGTAAGATGATTGTGTTAGTTTTCGTTCAATGCACAAATTAAATTGTCAGGCCTTACGTAGGCCTAATCTTACGCCTCGTTAGTCACGCCTCTCTCTCCCTGCCTCCCACCCTCTTGACAGGGTATATCATGGCGGCTGCCAGTTCAACCTTCTTCAAATATGGCGGCGCCATTTCCACTCTATATACCTTTCTCTAGCTCGTTGTTTCATACTTACATGGCATCATTCCACATCTTGAAAATCAACACAAATGACCAATTCCTTCACTGTGCTGCAATTTCCATTTTCATGAGTATATAAATTAATGTTGGAAAAAGGGACAAGAGTCCTAGCTACATTAAGCATCATTCCCCATTCCAAATCCAGCAGGGCCAAATAGAAATAATACAATACAGTACAAATAAAAGTAAAATAAATACCATTGACTGGGCACGTCGCTTCTGCGGATTTCCTTCTCTCACTGCTCTGTGGTCGACTAGCGGCTTATCGAAGTTCTTCGTTCCGCCTACAACAGCACGTTGCAAAGAAAGTGCATGTGCTCTGCAAGTAAGTGACCGAGTGCATTTTCCTTGGCTCTTGGTCCAAACCCCACAATGTCTTTCAGAATCACATTCCCTATCCCTGATGAGCGGAACCCTAGCATTAGTTCTTAATTTCTGATGCGAGGGAGTTTAAGTCTGCGAGGGAGTTTAAGTCTGACAACTATTAAGGTAACTGTACCGGTTTTCGTCACTGAGCCAGTCATCGTCACTCTCGTATATCTTCTTCTTCTTATCCTTTGTGCCTTCAAGCGTCGGGGTAGCCTCATTCTGTCCATCTCTGCCACTCCGATCTATTTTCACACAATCTCTTTATTTCCAGCATTGTTTTCCCTCGCCTCTGTCCGATTTTCTCAATTCTGTCATCCCAAGTGGTACAGGGTCTTCCTCTTCCTACTCTCCCTTCCACTCGCATTTCAAAAACCTGCTTCGCTTGTTCCATCCTCCTGACATGTCCATACCACTTCAACCGACGTTCCTCAATCACCATAATTATCACCTTCTTTTGTCCTGGCGCAGTCATCTGGAATTTGAGGGTGCGCAAATGTGAGGGAGCCGTGTCAGTAGATTTACTGGCATGTTATAGATCCCCCTTTGGATCAAAATTCCGGCACCCCGGGGACTCTAAAAGCCACAGTAGTTAAAAGGGACGTAAAACAAATAACATTACGTATTATTATTATCAGTAGGTCTAGGCCAAGGATTTTTAGGTGAGCTAAAGGGGATTCTTTTTAAGTTGAGATGAAAAATATATTCTATATTCTTTGCTTTCAAGTAATATGTCGAAATGCACATTTCTCAATTAGCCTACGATATTCAGCAAATGGAAGCTGCTATTAAGGTCGTTGAGGAGGACGGCATGAGTATTACAACGGCCGCGGAGAGGAATGGTGTTCCGAGAAACGCCTTCTCGGACAAAATTAAAGGAAAAACTAGAGAAAGGAAGATGGGGCCAAGTTCCTTTTTAACAAAGGGTGGCAGTTCAATGAATTATCTCACTAGGAAAAGCGGGGTTCCTGGTAACAAAGGACGATTTGCAAAATAGCGTCCAGTGCCTCACAAAAGAATTGAAGAGGGGCTCTCCTTTCAAAGATGGGCGGCCAGGGAGGAAATGGTGTGAATCTTTCCTAAAAATAAATCCAAGCATGTCTTTACGAATCCCTCAAAATTTGACAGTTAACCATGCTGCAATATTATAGAACATCAAAAAACGACTTACAGTCTATCTTGTCAGACCCTCGGAGACGTTATGTTATGCCATGTTCGGGTCTCACGTTTTATGTGACTACGCCTCCCATCCCCCGTAAAAAAAAAAAAAAAAAGATCAGACGGGAAAATGACCATTCGCTCTTGAACACCGGTCGGGGAAGCCTACATCAATACACGTTCTTGTGGTTATATTGTCGAATTTCAATTCTTATTAATTTTGCACTTTAAGTTAATACAAAAATAACTTATAATAAATGTGTTTAGAGCAGAATTACGATATTTTCATGCCCGTATGTCTTCTACCCACCATTCCCGCTCCCCGATGCTGTTTTTTTTTATATATATATATTTAATTTTTTATAAAAAGAAACATAATTACTGGTACTGTTTTATTCGTAAATGTTAGCCCCCCAGTCGATAAATCGATGTCTTACGCAACAATTGACAGAAATGCATTATAAACAGCAGACAAGGAAAACTAACAATGTGACGGCAATTAGTGCAAACGGGTGACGAATGTAGGAAAAATCCAAAGACATCGTGCCGAGGACTAGGGCAAAAACACACTTTTTAAAAAAATACGTAACTTTTCAAAAAACGAATATTTTCGATATTGAGAGTTTCCTAGTGTTAGAGTAGAGTTTGAGGTGAGGTAGAGTGCTTTTGTTGATTAAATTTACCAAAATGTATAAGGTGTATATATTTTCTTGACTAAATCTGTCATAACATGATGACCATTGGTGCATTTACCTTAGTCTTGTTTTGTCTTGCCAGTTTAGCAGGAAAACCTGGATGTTTCCATGGTGATGGAAGGCGTTTCATCACAACTAATAGCTCCGCATTTGGGGGTTTTGTGGTCCCCAAAGGATAGTAGTTACCTAATGGAGCATAAGATACCTTCGGAGACCCCAAATTGAAAGAAAACTTATTCTCTCGTGGTGTAGATCCTCCTAATGATGACTCCTCGCTCATTGCTGATGTTGAAATCTGGGTGCCACAATTCTGTTGACAGGGGGAAAAAAAATGTCTTGATATGTATTTTCATTTCAAAATGAACATATTGAGCATAATTAAATATGATGGAAAATATGGATTTACAGTCACCAAGCTTTAAACATTAAAATTTAGTTCATTTCAACATTTTAAATGTAATGTTTTCCACTATTTACAGGCAGGCTACGCAATTTTATTTCCAGCAATTGCTTTATTAACATATGAAATTTAAAAATATAGTTATAGAAGTATGCACACATGCCATCAAAAATTCATGAAATTATAAAAATTGTACCAGCATATTTTTTTCATTAAACTAGATTATTTTATTAGAGCTCGAGCCAGCCGGGAAGGCGGTGCGCAGAACACAACGCTACCATTATGTCATGCCTCACTTCCATCCCACCAATCACAGTCAGTCTGTCTTGAGAATCTGAGCTAGTGTGTTGTCAAGAAAGCTAAGTATAAGCAGCGTGGTAAGCGACGGTGTTGTCATACCGCAGGAACTCACGGCAGCAGCCTGCGGTGTGGGAACTCAGACATGGTGGACCTGTTGCAACAGTGGAAATGTATCTCTTTCTCTCTCTGCGCAAATCCCACAGAGCCTTCCGGGCTGACGCGAGCTCTAACATTCTCTACGATAGGATCAATAGACATTACGTGACACATATTCACCTTAGAGGATTAACAGGAGCACTAGCTACATTATATTGAGGAGACCTAGACTAGAAGTTTTATTAAGGGTAGCACGCCTCCCAAGCACCCAGACGCCCTGGGATTTGACTCCCGGCTCCATCAGGGATCTTAGAAACTGATGTGCGGGCTAGAACTCAGTCTTGTGTAGACAATTGCATACCTGCCAACCTCGCAAACTGAAAAATCGGGAGGTTTTGAAGACGATCGATGTCTAATCATATTTCTTCGCCATAGCCTACTACCAAAGAACCGACAAAATCGCTCAGATCAAAAATCACAATAATCTACCAGCATATTAATGCCAACATGTAACTTATACACAAATAATTTTACGCGTTAAACAGATACAATATATCGCAGTCTACAACTACCTCTTATCCACTGGCTATTATGAAAACTTCTAGGAATAAACGTTGAATTAACCATCGACTATTTCAAACGAAGAGATATTCAAATCCAACTAAACGGGATGCGAGGTTATGGAGAATAACGTCATCTATAAATTATTGATACGAAGCGAAACCTCGGTATCGAAACACACTCAACACACGTAAACTCGACCTGTTCGATGAATGACTGAAGTTTTGTCATCTCGGACTTTCAGTCCGAAATTATTTGTGAAAATATTTTTATCTTTGAAAAATCGGGAGATTTAATACGTTAAGCAGGAGGACGGGAGAAATTTGTAAAATCGGGAGTCTCCCACCTAAATCGGGACAGTTGGCAGGTATGCAATTGAATAGCTGCGTGATCAGAGACAGCGGCCCGGTCAAGAAAGCCAAGATTAACAGCCAAGGGGAATTGTCGCGCTGGCCACATGTCAACCTGCAATCTGTAGACCAAATGGATGAGCAGTAGTAACTTGGTAGGCCATGCCCTTACTGGGCTGTAGTGCACTAGCCAGCATCTCCGTAAGGTGTGCCATACCAACTGCTGAGCCCAATGGTATCATCATCATCATTATCTTGCACAGTTTCCAGCCACTGACCGGGTCTGTTTGGAACACAAGACTCTCCAACATATTCTGTCTTCCCACCATCTCTCAGCCTCCACCCTTGTCCAGTCTTCTCCTCTCTTCTTCATGCTTTCTTCCACCCCCTTCAGCCACCTGTCTCTCGGTCTCCCTCTTGGCCTCTTTCCTTCCCACTTCGTCTCGTGTATCCTCCTGGGTATCTTCTTCTCCTCCATTCGTTTTACATGTCCATACCATCTAAGTCTAGATTTCTCTATACCATCCTGTATGGTTCCTCCTTCATTAATTCTCTGGTCCTCTAATTACTTATTCTGTCCCTCTTTGTAGCTCCAATACTGCTTCTCAAGAACCTCATCTCACTGGCCTGTATTTTGCTCTTCTCCCTTTCATAACCCAGGTCTCCGAGGCATATGTCAGGATAGGGACATAGTACGTCCGATATATGATCTTTTTGCTGTTCTGAGGGACATCCTTGCTCCATAACATGCTTCTCACACTCCTCCGGAATGCTTCTGCCTGTCTCTGCCGCTCATTTATTTCTCTATCGTTTCTTCCATTATCTTGTATCAGGCTTCCCAGATACTTGAAACTCTCCACTTTCTTCAGCTGTTCCCCACCAATTGTTCTTCCTGTTGTGGTTCTTTCCTTCTTCCTTGTTGTGATCACCATCTCACTCTTATTTATGCTAAATTTTATCCCATATCCTTGTATTATTCCTACCCACACGCCCAACTGTTCCTGTACCTCCTCCTCCTTGTTTCCCCAAATCATCAAATCGTCTGCAAACACCATTGCTTTCATCTTTCCTTCCCCAATTACTTGTGCCACTCGTGTCATTATGTCATCCTTCACCACAATGAAAAGTAACGGTGACAGTGCATTTCCTTGTTTCAGGCCGTTTCTCTGTTCCAACCAGTCCGATCTCTCTCCTCCCACTTTCACACTGCTCACGCTTCCCTTGTATATCTCCTTTATCCTCCTTATAGTCCATTTTTCTACTCCTCTATCCTCCAGGGACTTCCATACTTTGTTTCTGCATACACTGTAATATGCTTTCTCAATGTCCAGGAAGGCCATCAGTAGATCTGTTCCATACTCATAGTGCTGTTCTTGTAACTGCCTTACAGCAAAAATCAAATCCACTGTGGACCTTCCTGCTCTGAAGCCATGTTGTTCTTCCCTCATCCCTCCTTCTATCTTTTCCTAATTCTCCTTTCCAAAACTTTCTCAAACATCTTTGCACAATGACTCATCAGTGTTATTCCCCGATAGTTTCTGCATTCTGTTCTACTACCTTTCTTGAAGATCGGGACAATTATTCCCTTATTCCAGTCCTCTGCGGTCTTCCTTTCCTTCCATGCTGTCTTCATCACTCAGTACAACCATTGTATCCCCACCTCTCCTGCTGCTCTCACCATCTCCACACTCAACTCATCCACACCCCGTGCCTTCCCTCCTTTCATCTTCCTCACTGCATCCTCCACTTCTTTCCATGTTAAGCCCTTTTCTCTTTGCAGTTCATCTTCCTCTTCCCCGATTTCTTCCTCCTCGCCGTGGTTTCCATTTGGGTTCAGGAGTTCTTCAAAATATTCTTTCCACATCTTCTTCAGTTCTTCCCTATTTTCTATCTCTTGTCCCCTTTTGTTCACCATTCTAACATAATCCATAGGATCCTTCCGCCTCTTATTTTTTACCATCCCATACAGGACCTTTTTTGTACCTTCACTATCCTCCATCATCTTTGTCCACTCTTCCATCCACTTTCTTCTCTCCTCAGCCACTACTCTCTTTGCCTCCTCCTTTCTTTCCTGGTACTCTTCCCATGTCTCTACCGTCCTATTTTGATACCACCTCCTAAAGGCTCTATTCTTTTCCCTTACTATTTCTTTTGTCTTCTCATTCCACCATGGTGTTTCCTTCCACCTCTTCTTACTACTTGCCCACATACTGCTTCTGCTGCACCTACTAGTGTCTTCTTAAATCTAGCCCATTCCTCTTCCACCCCTCTTTCTTGATCTGTTGGAATTCTTTCCTTTACCATTTTGAGGTACTCGACCCTTCTATTTCCTTCTTTCAGTTTCCATATACGTCTTTCCTGGTTCTCAGTCCCTTTCTTCTCCTTACTCCCTCTCAGGTTCATTACCAGCAATCGATGGTTGCTATCCAGGTTCTCCGATGGTATAACCTTGATGTCCGTGATGTTCTTATTTAATTCTTTCTCATACAGTATATAGTCAACCACCGACTTCCTGGTCAAGTCATCACTGTACCATGTGATTGTGTGGCTCTCTCTTTTCTTGAACCAAGAGTTCCCAACTAGCAGGCTGTTCCTTTGGCATAAGTCCAACAGTCTCTTTCCTTCCTCATTTCTTCCGCCCCAACCCTCTGGTCCAAGGACACTCTCATACCCTTGTCTTTCTCTTCCTACATGGGCATTCAGATCCCCCATAACAATCATATTTCTTCCTACCAGCTGCTTCTGCAATCCTCTTCAAACTCCTCCTTCTCTTCAGAGGCGCAGCCTACTTGTGGAGCATACACTTGCACTATTTCTACGGTCTCTCCCCTCAGTGCTACTTTCACTTTCATCATCCTATCACTTATTCTCTTCACTTCTATTAAACCATCTCATACTACTACTCCCACTCCATTCCTCTTTCCCTCTTCATTCCCACTCCAGTACAGTCTATAGCCTTTTCTCAGTTCTCTCCTTCCTTCCCCTTTCCACTTTGTTTCTGCCAATCCCAATAAATCCAACTTCCTTCTTTCCATCATATCCACTATCTCCTCCACCTTCCCAGTCAGCGTTCTTATGTTTAAAGTTCCAAATCTTAGTCCGTGTTTACTGCCGTGTCGTCTATTATATCCATCATGTCCGAGGCTCGTTCCATTCTTGAAAGCATTTGGTTTCATCCACTACTGGCTTGCTGGGCCTATCGTGGCTTCACCAGAGCCCCGTTAGCCATCACTTTTCAGGGTTCCTGTAGGACCTTCACAGCTACCGTATCGGTCCCGGGGCACACGATGTCCCCACTGTACTTCGCCCCTACAGGCAATCCCCTACTTTGTGCCGTTGCCCGTCTCCCACGACGTGGACGAGGGGTTGGACTTATGGTATACTGGTGCAAAACTCTGGCAATTGTTTGACCTAGCCAGATCAATTATTCCAAGTACTTCATATACTTTGAGATTTGATGCCTTGTCATTAAGCTCATTCCGAGTGAAAATATCCTGAATCCTTTGGGAAACAGTTTCATTCCAATACGAAAAGCCTGGAATGCAATGTTTGAATTTAAGGCAGTATGTCTCTCGACGACTTGGATACCATCAGAATCAATGACATATGAGATATAAAAATATAGCATAATAATTCATGAACAAAGGTTTGGTGCTTTTCAGTCGGTCAACACAATTATACCCAATGAGATGGGTTATTCCCTAATCCTGAAAAAAATGTACATGAGATTAATAAACACACTTGGATGACCAGTTTCGATTGTCAAGCGATCATCATCAGATGCATTACACTTAGGTTATAAAATCTATGTCTGAAAGTATGGGTGAAAATATTTACAATATAATTCTATTCTTGTCGGAATGAAACTGTGAATGAACATTTAGTTCTATTCTGGCCAGAGTGAAATTAAATTCATACACTTTAATTCCAACGAGAATGTCATTCTATTCCAGCCGGAGTAAAATCAAACCCATATACAATAATTTGAACGAACATTTAATTCTATTTTGCCGGAGTGAAATTAAATCCATGTAATATAATTCTATTCTAGTCAGAATGAAGCTCTTAACGAACACTTAGTTCTATTCCTCTCCGAGTGAAACTTTGAACGAACATGTAATTCTATTCCATCCCATAGAATTTAGTGATATGTAAATATGAAGCTCTGAATCAAATATAGTGAAATTTAATCCATAGAATTACGGTTTATTCCTCGCGGAATGGCATCCTTAATGAAGTGTTTGTCGTATTCACTCCAATAAATGATAATGATCGTATGGCCTCCTTAGAGGCCGAGTGCAGGTGATTCTAGTTGACGCCTATGAGCGACCTTTGCGTCGTAATGAGTATGAAGTGATGATGAAGATGTCACATACATCCAGTTCCCGAACCATGGGAATTAACCCCAGGACATAAAAATCCTTGATGGCCCAGCCGAGAATCAAACCCGGGACATGTGGGGCCAAAGCCTAGCGTGCTATCCATTTAGCCGTGGAGCCATTCACTCCAATGAAATTCAGGGATATAATGTTAATACCTGAGGCATTTTTCTCAAATTTATTTCACAGCATTGTTATTTTAAGCCTACTTTGATCTTATGGAATATAGACTTGTGAGATCACCTTTTGTCTGTGTGTGCATGTGTGTACGTGTGTGAGTCATCATAAAATCGAAACGGCTGGAGCGATTTCAATGAAAGTTGGTGAGGTCTTAGTACTATTTTGTCCAACCATGACTGTGCCTTTCAAATTTTAATATGTTTTACCAATTCAAAATGACTGCGCAAATAACTACACCAGCATTCAATATCTCCAACAGGATTTATTAGGAATCATTTGAGTACCAAATAGACCAGCGCTGTCCAAGGTCGAGTCGCACTGTGCAGACAGTGTGTCGGAATAGCAGGTGTGCATCCCCTGCCTTACTGTACGTCCTTACTGCCTCTCCTCTCCGCGCGGTGGGGGAGTGTCCTCGTTCATGAAAAGGTGACGAATGTATTTTGCAGGCAAAGGCGAGAACAGCGAATGCATTGTTCTTGAAATATTATTTTCTATTAATCAAATTGCTTGTCATATGAAGGGAGGCCCTAGGAAATCGAGGCAAAACGGACCCTTTCAAAATTATGCTCACGTTAACTCTGGACTGTTTCACGCACAAAATGTAGTCATTCATGTACATGCCTCTCTTCTTATGCAAAAGGGAAAATGACAACATATTTCTGCTGTGCCAAATATCACACAATAACAGACAAAATACCTAATGTCTCTACAATGGCAAACGTACAACTAATTTCACACACCAATTAAAAACTAGTACCGTACAAGTTGGTTGATACACATAATGTTAATTGCTGTTCTCATTTACAATACGTCTTGTTTGTGTGCGTTAACAATCTTGTTAAAATTAGGCACAAATGAACGTGTTACAAACAAGCATAAACAACTACTCCAATTCTCGTCTGAAATGCCTGTTTTAATATAGAGAAAATCTTTCAAATACACAGGTAGACCCGACATATTAATAAGTTAGGCGGTCTCGTGATGAAAGTGAGGAAATTCATTATGGGGAAAGTTTTCGTAGAATTCAGTCAAGCAGCAAAGAACTTATCCCTCAACCGCGCAATGCACTGCAAATCAATAAATTCCAATTGTAATTTAGTTGGTGCGTTATTCACTGAGATAGAAAAAGGCCGTGCAAAAATATCAAACACAGGAAACAAAGCTGAAAGTTTCTGAAATCTGTTTACAAATTTCTCTTTCACGTCTTTGAGAACACATACATAGTTTTCAAACTTAGAGCCTTCACAATGAGTAGCATTGCAGGATACGTCCCTCCCATAATGCGCGTGCACCGTCGTCTACCAACCAGGCACCAGCCTACCACGACTCTGCACTGTAAATTCACAGGTGTGCAGCTGTGCGACTTTGCACAGTGTGAGACACTCGGGACGCTGCTGAAACAAACCGACAGCGATAGCTATGCTCGCCAAGGCGCAGCGCTAGGCCATGGAGTTAACCTCTCTCCAGACTCCCTAGACGTTGGTTCGAGCCCCACCGGTGGCCATCGCTGAAATGGTTTTCCGTGGTTTCCCATTTTCAACTCCATGATAATGCTGGGACGGTACCTTCTGACAGACCATGGCCGCTTCCTTCCACATCCTTGCCCGGTTTCATTCATACTCATTCATTTCACCTCTCATTAACTCCTCACCTGAGGTAGGCGTCAGGCGTTGAATAATAAGGGATAGGCATACATTTGTGTACAAATCGTGGGTTTACTACAGCCAAATGTTGTTTGAGATAGACATTGGCATTTCAGACCCATAGAAGTACCACTTTCATCCGCCTACTGCGCTCCTGGTACCAAATGACGTTATTCATAATTTATACCTTTTCCATTATAACGTCGAACTTAGTATACACATAAATGCTCAAAAGCTCTTGTCTGAGTCTCACCCTGTCTACTGTACGGTATGTATAAAATTATGTTTTGCTCTGTGGTCAATTTCAAATAAAGACAATTCCAATAACGACGTGCTGTTATTCTTCTTAAAGAGATTTCTGCACACGTTTCATAGCTATTACGGTAAAATGCGAACAAGGAGCGGGTCATGGTGGTAAAATGCAAAGCTGCTTGCCTCTCACCAATGCAGACCGGGTTCGATTCCCTGTCAAAGCAATTGAGATTTTTGAAGTGTAATATCACCTCCTGTGGTTTGGATGGTGGTTTCGTAACTTAAGATTTACGGTCACGTAAAACTACAGGCTCCATCCTTTTAATGTGTCCACCTCCTGCTGTAGCGGCTGTCATCCCAGAGGTCTAGGTCGATCCCCGGCTCTGTCAAGAAATTAAGTTTGTGGTCTGATGGCTGGAACGGGGTACACACAGCCTCATGAAACACACAATTGAAAAGAGGGGGAGGGGTTCGATTCCCACCTCGGTCATCCTGGAAGTTGTTTTCCGTGGTTTCACTTAATCCAGGCGAATGCCGGGATGGTTGAACTCTAGGCCAAGGCCACCTCCTTCCCAATCCACAGTGGGTCAAAATCTAAATCTAGAAGGACAAAATTATTTATTTTCATAATTAAAAATCAAAATGTATTACTTCTACAGCATTCTCATAAAATTGCCACTCACTATTCTGGGATATAAGTGCATCTTAGTGTAAATCTGTCACCACTGTTCGAGCAGTCTGAATTGGAGGGTGAATGTAAGTGGCTGTGGTTTGGTTGTCTTTGTGGTTAGTGTGAAGCTTTAAGATGGAACATGCAGCTGAAGTTATGATCTTTGTAACGTGTTTCAGTTATTAATGGGCGTAATTGTTACGTAATTTTAGCTATATTTGCATTATATAATATTTAACTATTATTTTTAAAATTATATTTTCACTTAGATTTTTAGTATGTCGCGTCACTCTGCGTCACTTTCTACTTAATGTTAAAATGTAGATAAAGTCTTGTAGTTTACGCCTGTTATAGGATTTTTTTGCATCTTTTTGCAACTTACTTAGTTATTTTACGTTTTAGAAGATGCTGCGCAACCAGTTCTCACACGTTTACAACTGTTTGAAGCACTGAGTTCGACGATTATGTCAAAAGTGGAACTTTGTGACTTTGTTAAAAGTAAATTAGGGGTAGAAAATTGTTCTGAAGAGATAACTGAATGCTCTATCCAACTCCTAGTCATAGACAATTTCTTGCATTTGTAGACGTAGCTTAAAAAGGTCTCAACTGATGTGTATTATGAAGTAAACAAATTATATGCGTTGCTTTCACTCTAAATTCATGATTAAAACGTAAAAATAATTTTGTCCCCCTAGATTTCGATTTTGACCCACTGTGCAATCCTTACCTGAATTACAAATACACCCACTAACACAACCATCACATAACACTCATTATCAGACAAAAATTTCACACTCACCCAAGTACATGGGACAAATGGCCATGATGTTCAAGCCCCTGAAGTGAAACAACAACAACAACCTTTTAAAGAACAAAATCCTTGCATGGGCTTTCTAGTATTATTTATATATTTTTTGTCTGAAATGACTATAATGTTTGGATATTGAGTTTTGAATTGTTGCTCTATACTTTATAACAATGTAGGTCATGTACCAAAAGATAATTAGTAGCCTACATCACATAGAAATACCCCTAATAGAGGGGACAGATTTTATATGGAAAGACCATTAGAATGAATTGTTGGCTTACAAGTGAATCACATTAAGCCACAGAACAAGTTTCTGAGGAAATAAGCTATACGTAAGGTTTCTGAAGGCTCATTTCCTCAAGGAAGTGTTCTCTCACTCAGTGTGCTTCAGTTGTATGCCAACCCATTTGAAAATAAAATTAAATAGATCGTATATTGGCTTTCTCGGCCAGTGAATTAAAACTCAGCAATTTTTCCAGGTTTGAGCCATGTCTTGTGTGGGGTTTCGCCTAAGAACACGAAGCTGGCTTATCAGCGCTGCCTCCCTTTTTATGAAGCACACCTGCGCCTCTTTACGGCGAGAGCTAAAAGATCAGGAAGCCTTAACCCCCTTATCAAGGCTTCCAAAAAGATGGTATATTTGCTTTCACGGCCAGTGAATTAAAACTCACCAATTTTTCTAGGTTTGTGTCGTGTCTTGTATGGGGTATCGCCTAAGAACACCAAGCTGGCTCATCAGCGGGCTCTTGGTGCCCATGCCCGGACCCCCACAGGAGTAGCGAACTGCGCGCTAATAGAATTAAATGTTCTTTCAAATTATAGAGCATAGGTTTGATTTTACTCCGGCCAGAAGAGAATGAAATGCTCGTTGGAATTAAAGTGTATGAATTTAATTTCACTCCGGCTGGAATAGAACTAAATGTTCATTCACAGTTTCATTCCGACGAGAATAGAAGTATATTGCATGGATTTAATTTCTCTCTGGCTTGAATAGAATTAAATATTCGTTCGAATTAAATAATATGGATTTTATTTCACTCCGGCCGGAATACAATTAAATTGTATGAATTTAATTTCACTCTGGCCGGAATACAATTAAATTAAAGGCATATGATAGTGTCCCCACAGAGAAGGTATGGGAAACCATGGTTAAGAAGAGACTGGGAAGAGAAATGTTGGAAATGGTGCAAGCAATGTACAACAACTGTGTTAGCAGGGTACTGACCCCAGTTGGAAAGACAGATTGGTTTAGGAACAAGACTGGACTAAGACAGGGGAGTGTGCTGTCACCTCTCCTGTTCATAATGGTGATAGATGAAGTTGTAAAGGAAACAAAGGAAGCATATGGACATAAAGAAATGAAGTTACTGTTATTTGGTCTGGGGAAGGAACACCGAAGGAACACCGAAAAAGTGCAAAAACAACTAGATGCACTGAACGAAAATATTCAGAAGTACGGCCTGAAAATCAGTATAGAGAAAAGCAAGACCATGGTGATGATAAGAGGGGAAAGACAAGGAAAGGGCACTGTGAAAATTGGAAGTCAGAGTTTGGAAATTGTGGACACGTTCAAATACCTAGGAAGTGAATTGATGCAAACTGGTAGGTTGGACATGGAGATTGGCAGGAGAGTACAGCAGAGCAATGCATTCTATCAAAGTGTAAGAAAACTTCTTTGGGATAAGGAAGTACCAAGGAAATGCAAGGAGGTAATGTATAAAGTGTACTATGGTCCCATATTAACTTATGCAGCTGAGACTTGGACCCTGACAAGCAGGCAAGAGAGTAGAATCCAAGCCAGTGAAATGAAATTCCTAAGAAGTATGATAGGAAAGACAAGGAAAGACAGAGTGAGGAATGAAGATGTTAGGAAGGAAGTTGGGATGGGAAAACTAAATGAGAGAATTGAGAAGAATAAACTAAGGTGGTTTGGACATGTAAAGAGGATGGAGGAAAATAGAATACCAAGACAGATGCTGGAGGCAAAGTGCAAGGGTAAGAGAGCAAGAGGAAGACCTAGAACAAGGTGGATTGATTCAGTGAAGAACAGCATAAGAAAAAGAAATCTGGACTGGGACAAGATCGTGGAAGAAGAATGGTGGAAGGAAAGAGGAAAGTGGAGAAGTACCATAAATACCCCGACCTGGCAGGAGCTGGATAAGGGGAAATGATGATGATGATGTATGAATTTAATTTCACACTGGCCAGAATAGAATTAAATTGGATGAATTTAATTTCACTCAGGCCAGAATAGAATTAAATTGTATGGATTTAATTTCACACTGGCCAGAATATAATTAAATGTTCATTCACAGTTCCATTCCAACAGGAATAGAATTAAATGGTATGAATTTAATTTCACTCCGGCCAGAATAGAATTAAATTATATGAATTTAATTTCACTCCGGCCAGAATAGAATAAAATTGTATGGATTTAATTTCACACCGGCCAGAATAGAATTAAATTGTATGAATTTAAATTTCACTCCAGCTGGAATAGAACTAAATTGTATGAATTTAATTTCACTCTGACCTCAAGATTTAATTTAGTTCCAAGTTTCATTTCACTCCGACCTCAAGATTTACTTTAGTTCCACATTTCATTTTACTCCGACCTCAGGATTGCATTTAGTTCCACATTTCATTTCACCCCGACCTCAAGATTTAATATCATTCCAAATTTAATGTCACTCCAAGATTTAATTTCACTCCGACTTCGGGATTTAATTTCATTCCACATTTAATTTCACTCCGAGTTGCAGATTTAATTTCATTCTGAAAGCAAGATTTACTTTTATTCGACATTTACATTCATTCCTTCCTGACGATTTAATTTCTCATTTAGTTTCATTCCAAGTCTGAGATTTAATTTCATTCCAACACCGGGAGGCATGGTGGCTCAGCGGTCTAGCTGTATGCCTCTCACCAAGGCGGTCCGGGTTCGATTCCCGGTCAATGCATGTGAGATTTTCGAAGTGAAAAGCCATGTCCTGTGGTTCGGATTCCACGTAAAAAGGAGGTCCCGTGGCTCATAATCACAAGATTCACGGTCACGTAAAACTACAATCTTCCTTTTTTCATTCCAACACCGCGATTTAATTTTATTCCACATTTAATTTCATTCTGCCCTGTTGATTTACTTTCATTCCACATTAAATTTCATTCTGACCTGAGGATTTAGTTTCATTCCATATTTAATTCCGTTCCGACCCCAGAATTTAATTTCATTCCTCTAATTTCAATCAACCTGTGAATTTAATTTCATTCCACATTTAATTTCACTCTGACCCCAAGATTTAATTTTATTCAGCATTTATTTTCATTCCAACCTCATTGTTTAATTTCATTCCACATTTAATTTCAATCCATGTTCAACATTAATTTCATTCTGAGTTCAAGAATTATTTTCAATCCAGATTTAATTCACTTAAAGTTACACTGCATGCATTTCATTCTTTTTTTAAAATTATGAATGGAGTTTTATTATTCACATTTCACTCCTCAAATTTTATTCCTTAATTTCACTCCGAGTTTCATGAAAAAGTGTAATTCCAGATACAATTTAATTCCGAATTTCCTTCATTGTAATTCACGAAATGATTTTGTTTACGCATTTAGCTCCTTATATTTCACTACTTGCATTTCATTCCTCTTCGAATTTCATTCCCTAAACCATTTTCTCTTTAATACAGTTCTACAAATCACGTTTAATTTCGTTCCTTTCAATAGTGTTCCAATTAACATACTTTTATTTTAATACCTCCTCATATATAATTTCGTTCCAGACTTTTGTGTGTTTAAATCATCTTATTTCACTCCTTTTTAAATTAATTTCGCTCTCTTTACCATCCCTGAACAGAACTTGTACACCAATGGCTGAAGTGCGGTCTGCTATGGTGATTGAAGTGATGTGAAAAGTGAAGGGGAACTAACATGAGGGAGAGGCTTGAGTGATTCTGTGTTGACGAAATAGGTGAGAGGGGGATGCAACGGTAGGCTACTACCATATGTTCATCACTAAGCTTAGAGCAGTTTGCCGGCGTCCATTCTGTAAGTGGAGAACAGCATCTCGACTTTCGAGCATCACGAATAAGAAGAGATGACCAAGACAGAAGAAAGCTTGCACAGTGGTTGGCTGATCACCAGCCTTTTAATGTACGTGATTCTTTGATGTCTCTTTCAACCGGAGTAATAGGACCCAAAAACATCAACGGTTACCAAGCAGTGAAAAGACATGGAAAGAGGACACTAAGGATTTCCAAGCAAGAACGGGAGAGAAGACGACAGTGGATGAAGAGGTTCTGGGAGGAGAAAAGGAAGCAGACCCAAACCATGGCAGAACTGCCCGTGGTCCCATAGAGGCCATAACGAAAGAAGTCTTGATATCATTTGGGAACGTGGGTGGGTTATAGACAGCAGAGGAGTGAACTACATCATTTCCGGATCAATTTCGAATCATTATAAAAGGTATTTATCGCTAATTTCTGTAGTTAAGAACATTTTACATAGGTTTCTGTCTCCTTCACAAGCCAATGGTATCGTCCAGACATGTGTCTAAACAGGTAGCGAGCACTGTCTTTAGGAAAGTGCGTAGGTTCCTGTCTCCTTCACAAGGCAATGGTATCGTCCAGACTGGCATCTAAACAAGTAGCGATCAATGTCTTTATGTCACAATGGCTTTAGGAGAGTACGGTGCAACTTTTCGATTCAATTGAACAACTATTGGTAATTTATGAACATTCGTAACTCGCCACCAACCCTCGCACTTGAACACATGAGAATGCATTTATATGCAACGACACATGGTTTGAAACCTCATACAGCTGAGTGATATGTCGGCAATTCAAACAACTCACTCAAACAAACATCAACGTCCGCACGCCATCTGTGACGTGAAAGCCAATATACCATCTTCATGGAAGCCTTTATAGGGAGGTGAAAGGCAGCTTGAGCTTTTAGCTCTCGCAGTTAGAAGCGCACGTGCGCTTCATAAGATGGGAGAAAGTGCACAGTTCGCTACTCCTGTGGGGGTCCGGGCACAGAGCATGAGCCAGCTTGGTGTTCCAGGGCGAAATCCCACACAAGACACGGCATAAACCTAGAAAAATTGCTGAGTTTTAATTCACGGGCCGTGAAAGCCAATATACCATCTATCTGTTACGTCGTTGACTAACCTAAAAAACTCCCATAGACACGTGCGGTTTATACGTAATTATTAAGAATACCGGTACTCTGAATGTTTCAATCCTTCATTGAGGTTTTCTTCAGCCACTTTGCTTATATCTAATTCTTAAAACTAGAGTAACAATTATTCATAAAACGAAATGGATATCCTTACAAGTTGCATTTACATAACGTTCCTTATTCAAAAGAATCATTGAGTGCTGGTTTACGATAAAGTATTTCACTACCGTAACAAAACTTTTGGAAGTTGGCGGAGCTAAAACTGTGTTAGTCAAGATTGCGATGCTTGATGACACGACGGTCCTCTCAACATTTAAGGACATTCCATGTCTTAAGATCGCAAGGTTAAGAGTCGTGTAAACTCAGAAGCACTCTTGCTTTAACACAAATACAATGAAACTGCTACTCCATAGATATTTTGGGTCCTTTTACACAACTCATTCTACCAAAAGCCCAGGTTCGATGTAACTGGTGAATTATTGAGTGCCTTATTTATTGCGAAACCCTTAATTCAGTACAATTGCTTTCTTAAAACAGTTGGTTGTAATTGTCATGAAATAAACTTAGGAATCACTTGAGACCAGAAGGATGAAATCTAGACCCTGCGCTATGCACAACACATATACACATCAACCAGCAAACGTATGGTAAAACCACTTACATGAGTAGGAGGGATTATTCTTTCAAACTTAAGGGCCGACCACAGTGTACAAATTATGGTAAATAATCTTTCCTACACCTTGCCATTGACAACTGTAACTCTCTAACTGCCGCAGTCTTAGAGCCTTTCACCTGGGCAAAAGCGTTGGTCGCTACTGGCTTACAGTACTATCTGGACAAAAGCATTGGTCACTACTGGGTTATATCACTGTCTGGGCAAAACCATTGGTCGCTGCTGGGTTACAGCACTATCTGGGCAAAACCATTGGTCACTACTGGGTTACAGCACTATCTGGGCAAAACCATTAGTCACTACTGGATTACAGCACTATCTGGGCAAAACCATTGGTCACTACTGGGTTACAGCACTATTTGGGCAAAGTCATTGGTTGCTACTGGGTTACAGCACTATCTGCGCAAAACCAATGGTTGCTACTGGGTTACAGCACTATCTGGGCAAAACCAATGATCGCTACTGGGTTACAGCACTATCTGGGAAAAACTAATGGTCGCTACTGGGTTACAGCACTCATCATCATCTTCATTTCCCCTTTTCCAGCTGACACTGGGTGGGGGCAAATATGGTTCCTCTCCACTTTGTTCTGTCGTTCCACCATTCCTCTTCCGACACGGTGTTCCAATCCAGGTTCCGTTTACTAATGCCATTCTTCACCGAGTCCATCTAACGCGTTCTTGGTCTTCCTTGTCCTCTCTTCCCTGTCATCCGTCGTTCCAGTGGTCGTCTTGGTAGCCTTACTTCATTCATCCGTTTGGCATGTCCAAACCATCTCAATCTGTTTTACTCCAGTTTGTCATTTAGTTTCTGTACTCCCAGTTCTTTCCGTATATCTTCATTTCTCACTCTGTCTCTTCTCGTTTTCTGGACCATACTTCTCAGGAATCTCATCTCAGCTGCCTGTCCCTCTTAGTCATTGTCCAAGTGTTTCACCACTTCCAATTCCTTATCTCCTACTTTGATTACTCCTTTTCCTTCTTTCTTACCTCTACTCATCACCACTGTTTTACTCTTCTCCACATTTATCTTCAATCCCAATTGCTCAATCTTTTCATTTATTATATCTAACTGTTCTTGTACCTCCATCTCATCCTCGCACCAAATCACAACATCGTCTGCAAACAGCATTACCTTCATCTTTGCCCTACTATAGTCTTTCATTGCTGCCTTCATTGATGTCATCCATAACCATTAAGAACAATAATGGTGACAATACACTGTGCCCGTTTGGACCGAGATCCAAAGACCACATTTGTAAAATACCGAAATCAGATTAGCACGAGAAAATCTATCTCAGGGTCTATCTAGGTGAATATTAGGTCTACATCTGGCATCCCTGATCTCGGTAATTCACAAGTAAGGTAAGGAAAGAAATTATTTTGAAAATAGCACATTTCTTAAAAATCTCAACTTATTTATAGTTAAAATATTAAATTGACTGGCAATAACCTCAAAACACAAAGAAAACAATCACACATAAAAAATCAACAGTCCCTAAAAATACCTTTGAACTCTGCAAAATTGATATTCAGAAAAATTAGTAGTCCATTCTGATATCAAAAACGAAAATTTCTAATTATTTACACTGGGGTAATCACTATTCAATGAAGAGTTCGAGTGATCCCTCTATTCACATATTTGTAGTTTCACTTCATGAAGTATTGCTTTGAATGTTCAAGTACACGTTGTAAAGAGCTTTCGAAAAATTGTCACTTGGTTAATTCGATGATGTTAAAATAAAAAAATAAAAATGGAAAATAATGATTTCACTGTTTCATTGAAGTATAATAACAACCTCATATCAATATTCGGCTAACATAAAGTCAAATGTTAATATTTTTGTGTTTGTAAAATTTTTGTTTCCAAAAACAAAAAAATAAATTTTTCATTATCATAATAATTTGAAAAATAAATCTTTTTCTTTCCTCACATTCGTTTCAATGTAAACAAAATTTAAATTCACTCATTTCAAAATTTGTTATGAACATTAGCATAAATAGTTGTTAACAATATAAATTGTTGTTATCCACTATCAGTGGATTAAATCATTATCTCTTTCATCAAAACGTTTCTCATTCAGAAAATAAATGTTAATCATAGAATTTATTATTGTTATTATTATTAAATTTATTTACAATAAATTTTCTCACCCTCTCATATTGTGAATATTTAATGCTCATTTCCACTGTTACTATTATTATTATTATTCTAAGCACAAAATAAAAAAATATCTTCAATTATTTATTTTATTTTTGCTTTTGCAACTATTCATTTGATATTTTTTTTCTCGGTCAGGTTCATCAAATCTAAACTCATGTTCTTCATTATTTAGGCATACTACACTGACCGTCACGAAAAACGCAACACACAATAAATGATGCGTAATTATTGTGTAATTATCTATTTAATCAAAGTGAAGCACTTCAACCTATTTTTTTAGACGGGGTATACTATTGGCGTTGCTTTGCGAGCAAACAATGAAGTGCCGATTGTTGATTGCACTAGCCTCAATTGTTTTTTCCCGCGCAACCTGGAAAACACATCACTGGATGTGAGCCAATAATGTGTTCCCGCTTTTATAGCGCTTATTGTTGTATGAATTATTCCATTTTCAATCACATGTGTTCGTAGGATCTTTCTGTGATTGTCATAATTAGCTTTCTGGAGCCAACATGCCCTTAAGCCCCGAACAAGCTGCAAAAGCTGATGCTTTGGTGGAAGATGGTCGCAGTATGCATTACGTTGCAGAAGTGTTGAGGACTACAGCTTCCACGATTTCCAGAACCGTACGAAGGTACAGGGAAACTGGAGGCTTTGCAAGGAGACCTGGAACAGGCCTGAGAAAAGCAACATCGGAGAGAGATGACCGCTTCTTACAACTTCAAGTTCTCCATGACCGTCACACCACCGCCATTGAAGCACGAAATCGACTCTACCAAGTTCGAGGGGTCGATGCTAGTAAGAGAACCGTCCGAAGAAGATTGGAAGAAACCAATGTTCAATCCATAAGACCAGTTACAGGCCCAGAACGCACCAGAGCACATCGCACAGCTTGACTACTTTTCGCAAGGGAACATCATGGCAGGACAGTACAACAATGGAAACAAGTGTTGTTCACCGATGAGCCATGATTTGGCCTCCGATCACCTGATGGAAGAGAGAGGGTCTGGAGAAGGCCAGGGGAAAGGTATTCCCCTTGTACATTCTCATCCAGGGCATCTTTTCAGAGTGATTCTGTGATGGTGTGGGCAGGAATCAGTTTGGCTGAAAGGACGGATTTGGTCTTCGTGGAGAATGGGAGCCTTACCGGACATTGGTATGTGGAGGAAATCCTTCTGGAGCATGTTGTGCCTTTCACTCCATTTATTGGTGATGATTTCACACTAATGCAAGACAATACACGCCCACACGTTGCGAGAGTTCTTGGATAAAGCAGGGATTCGTGATATGGCTTGGCCTGCTTTAAGCCCTGATATGAATCCTATTGAGCACGTTTGGGACCGGCTGGGGAGAGGAGCCCATCAGCGCTATCCAGAGACCCTAGAGGACCTACGGAATGCCCTCCTGGAAGATTGGGAGATGATTCCTCAACAGGACATTACAGCATTAATCAGGAGCATCCCTGAGAGGTTGAATGCCGTCAGTGGTGCAAGAGGTGGCAATACACACTTTTGAAGATGCGAACAGAGGTCTCAGAGATCATCTCCGAGGTCTGTGAAGTAAAGGGTGAAATGTAGGGTGAAGTGTATAAAATCAAAACAGAAGTGCATTTACCTTTATGAGCTTACTCAAAATTTCCCGCTCTTATAGCGCTCTTTCCTTGAAGTGTGCATCTCTGGCTTAATTTGTTAAATTTGTTTATAATCGTCTTTTATTTTCATTGTTAGACACCTACATGGGACAGTACTACAATATATCATCATTTCATAGTAGATTAGTGTCATAAAAGTGTCATAAATTAAAAATTAATTTAGGTTTTTGTAAGAAATTGAAGTGTTGCGTTTTTTGTGCCATTCAGTGTATTTGAAATTCAAGTTGATCCAGAAAAATATATTAAATATTTGAATTGACAGTTAAATGGAATTTGACTAGAATATGGGGCAGTCTACTTGCCTAACCCTTCTTTTACAATTGAGAGCCCACATGCTCTTCTAATGACACACGCACATCCATGTGTGCCCATAACTACGGGAACAAATGCCCTCATGGATGACCCCTTGGTCTCCACACAAATTTAAGTGTCGACAACTCGCACACTAAAATCATCATATTATTATTTGACTTCAAATATTTTTCTCCACAAAACATTATATTTTCTTATTATATATTTTTTCTGTTTGTAATATTCTGTCTTATCACTGTACTGTATGTTCTTCAGTTCTATTTTTCCAATGAAAAGATGTATTTAATTCTGGTCAATTTCTCCTTGCCTCCCATTTACATAATCTCACCCTAATTTATACATTTAATACCTGCCGCTTTCTTTTTCTTCATCTAAATATTTTTAGTGCTTTTGGAAAATTTTACTGAGCTCAAAATCTTACTATTTCACTTCATACATAAACTCATTTAAATTTAATTATAAATCCAAACTTCTATTCCACAAATAAACGAAGTTATTTTATTCAAATTCTTCCAATTATTTAAATTCTTCCACAAATTATTATTATTTTTATTACTGGAAAATATTTAGGCATCGTTGCTTCATTACAACCTCATAATGATTATTATTGCCCTATTTCATCCATAAATAAATAAATGTTTAAATCCTTTTTACAAATGATTATTAATAACATCTCACTTTCTGATTATTAATGCAGTAACTATTTAATCACAATTAACAATTTAATTTAATTCCTAAATTGGGTGCTGTCACCTCCCTACGTAAATTATTTATAACTTTAAATGGTGTAGTTATATTTTTAATATTGTTAACTTATTTATTTCACAGTCATTTATTATTATTAAATAAATCAAATCATTTAAATAATCCGTAGCCTCCGTGGCTAAGGCGGCAGCACGCCGGCCTCTCACCGCTGGGTCCGTGGTTCAAATCCCGGTCACTCCATGTGAGATCTGTGCTGGATAAAACGGAGGCAGACAGGTTTTTCTCCGGGTACTCCGGTTTTCCCTGTCAAAATTTCATTCCAGCCACACTCTCCACTATCATTTCATTTCATCTGTCATTCATTTAATCATAGCCCCAGAGGAGTGCGTCAGGCCTCGGCAGCCGGCACAGTTCATATCCTCGCCGCTAGAAGGGGGCTTCATTCATTCCATTCCTGACCCGGTCGGAGACTGGAAGCAGGCTGTGGATTTTCATTTCATTTAAATAATCCAAGTTATAATCGAGCCTCTTCTCATAATAAGAGTTAAAGAAAAAATATTCCTATCCCTCGGAAATAACTTAAAAATTTCATGTCGAAACACATGAACTGACTGGTGTCCTGACAAAAATAGTAAAATAGAATAATAAATTGTCAGACTACAAGCTCCATTTGTCATCCTGGACAAATATAATAGACGTTCTCGTTACGATGATAATTATGTTGATTTCTTATAGTGACAGTATAAAAATGGAATTCTCAAATACTACTATAGGCTAGTGGATAGTACATGAAGAGTTGTCTTACTTCATTCTTGCTGTGTAAGTAGAGCATGTCCTTCAGTGTTCACTATTCCAATAGTGTCCTCCCATGGTCATCTGCTGTTCCATATCACTTCGTTCGCCACCATATCTCACCTATCCTTGAGTAGTTAAACGGCGCATGTTGATATTTAATGTCACTCGTTCAAAAAAACTCCCGTTATTCTTGGTACAGTCTAACATGTTAAAATGTTGTACAGTCTTATACTGATAAAGTACTCTTGAAAGATTGAGAACAAGTCCCATATCCGAACAATGCGGTTTCATTCGCCTGCTATTACAGGAACACCTGTTAGCTGCATAGAACGAACTGTAAGAATAAATTCTTCCTGATATTATTTGAAGTGCCTGATGTACCGTTTCACCACAAGAAACACATCATTTTGTAGGCTAACTTCCGTGAATGGCTTTACAAAACTACCATCACCTGACTGGTTAGAATAATTGACCATAAAGTCAGTCGATATTCTAAGTCCTTCGCTGATATTATATATGTTCATTCACCTGAACAAAAACTAAGTCCACTGACTGCTCGTCCAGCGACTAAGTTCTTCGGCGGTCAGAATCACGGCGTAAACACTCGTACTTGATGCATCATAGATGCGCACATGAGCAAGTGCTCTGATGGAATACAATAATGTCTTGATTCTCTGGCTCCTTATATAGTCCAAGCGGTCTTCCTTCTAGAAGCTTTCATTCTGTATCTCGGCTTCTACTGAACGGATTTTCATGCTTGATAGCTCTAATTTCTTCTCATTCAATTGCGAGTAAACTGTACTACTTGTCTAGGTTCCATTCCTTCTCCTAGAGGAAATTCTAGAAAACTTATTTTCATTACGTAGGCGAGCTCCCACGTCACAGTTCCACGTCACTCGCTCCTACGTTGCATACTTCCCTCAACACTCGGAGTCTCCTAGCGCGCTATTCAAAATATCAGCCGCTCCATCTCTCAAATCAATCAACCTCTCTGCTTTATAATAATGACGTCAACATGTCACGGACGTGTGAACGACCCGGGTACAACACTTCCTTGCTTTAGTCCAGTGCCAATTTTAAACCATTCCAATGTCCCGACTTTAGTCTTCACACTACTGTAGCAATCCATTGACATTCCTTTTATCATGTCTCTCAGTTCCTTACCTATCCCCCTATTTGTTAAGCTTTCCCAAGCTTTTGTTCCAGGGATGCTATCATAGGCTTTTTCTAGATCAATAAAAGTCATCACCATATCCTTCCCATATTCCCAACTCTTTTCAATGTTCTGTCTCAGAATGAAAATGGGTTCCACTGTTGACCTGCCCCCTCTAAATCCAAACTGCTCCTCCTCTATTTGGCTTTCTACCTTTACTCTAATTCTTTTTTCTAGGATTCTTTCCATTACTTGGACAACATGTGAGATGATGGTGATTCCTAGGTAGTACCACACACCTTCATGTCTCCTTTCTTGAATATTGGCAATATTATTCCCTTTTTCCAGTCTTCAGGAACTTTCTTCTCTCTCCACACACTCCTGAGAAGTCTGTATGTCAACTGCAGTCCCACTGGTCCTGCCACTTCGTCGATTCCCACAGCTTTCCACATCTTCATCTTCCTAACTGCCCATTCTACTTCTGCCATAGTGATGTCTTACACTCATAGTATATAGATATTTTTAACGGTTTGCCCAGCGTAAGCTTAAAAAGCACACAGACACCAGTTTTTTTTTCCGACCTATTCACTGAAATCGTTAGTGCTTGACTTCCTTTGGTCATAAATAAATTATTTTCTACAGAAACCTTCCTCGAGATATCCTTTACAGAATGGTGAAAACCGCATCAAAGACCATTCAGTGGTTCTCGAGATAACCCGTGACATCCGAAAATCGGGTACTTGGTGTTATACTAAGTAGAGATTATACGCCAATCAGTATAATTTAATATAATATAATCCCCCTTCCGTCCAATCTTAAACTGACTGTGAATTTTCTGGAACGAAAAGTTCACAGGCGAAATGAGAGTTGCACTTCCAGGGAATGGCGAGGTGAATGAAACTCAAATCCCCCTTCCGTCCAATCTTAACTTGACTGTGCTTCACAGGCGAAATGAAGAAAACCCAAGTTCCACTTCCAGGGAAACTCCAAACGCAACCACCCTTCTCAGAAGTCTTAACTCAACACGACTCAACGGTTTGCTGCTGGCTGTATCTTGGGCAATAGGTTCGCCTGCTAGCTAGGCTGTAACAGGGATGATAGACTCACCCTTAGCTAGCTCGTAAACTGTCGCCTCAGTAGTTGAATGGACATGGTTGGGAGAAATTAAAACGTAAAAACACTTATAGTGGGCGATGTATTGAAGATAGAGATATGCTCTCACGGACCTTTTTGTAGAACTTTTCATGCTGAACAATTCTTACACTCATAGTATTCAGATATATTATTAACGGTTTGCCCAGCGTTAGCTTACAAAGCGCTCGAACGCCCGTTTTTTCCCGACTATTACACTGAAATTGTTACTGCTCGGCTTCCTTTGATCATAAATAAATTATTTTCTACAGAAATCATCCTCGAGACAGCCTTTACAGAATGGTGAAAACCGCATCAAAATCCATCCAGTGGTTCTCGAGTTTACCCCTAACATCCAAAAATCGGGGACTTTGTTTTATACTAAGTCGAGATTATTTCTTAAAGAATATGAACGTTACCGAGGCAGTTGAAAAGACAGCAGAAGCTACCGGGTGTTCAAAACGTTTAGTATATAGGATTCTTCTTCATGTGCCATCTCCTCTAAGAAGGTTGGCGATCATCACAGCAATCCAGTTTTTGGATCTAGCAACACTGAAAAGTTCACTGGAACTACACTTGAAACATTTTTTTTAGGTTGTCCAACCAAGATATCCTTCTTTTTCCTCGACTTCTTCTGCTCTCAACCTTCCCTTGAATAATTTCTTGTAGAAGACGATACCTGTCTCCTCTCATTATATGACCCAAGTATTGCAACTTCCTAATTTTAACACAGGTAATTATCTCCTTATCTTTACCTATCCTACGCAATATCTCAGGATTTGTGATTCTATCCATCTAGCTCACTCGTAAGATCCTTCGATATAGGATTAGAAAGGAAAAAAAGGAAGGTCCTCTGAGAATGCCAGCAAAATCAAAACCTAATAGAGCAGAAGAAATAAGCAGGAAGTAGTGAAGGAAGAGAAAAAGAAATGGCTGGAGAAATGGACAGAAATGATGGAGGAGGACTGTGAAGGCAGTAAGAAATTGTTGTATGGAATGATAAAGGCAAAGAGAAGAGATACAGGGGAAAATGTCAGAATGGTGGACAGGAAGGGAAAGGAGGTTGAAAATATGGAAGAAGTAAAGGTTATCTGGAGAGAATACTTCAAGGAACTCCTAAATCCAACTAAAACCAGGGTAGTGGACTTTGTGGAGGAAGAAACAGACAGTGACCAAGACATTTCAAAGAAGGAATTGACATGGAAAGAAGTGGAGGAAGCATTAAAGAAGATGAAAGGCGGAAAGGCACCGGGAATTGACGAAGTGAGTGTGGAGATGGTGAGAGCAGCAGGGGTGATAGGAACACAGTGGCTCTTTCGAGTAATGAAAGAGATATGGAGGGAGAAGAAAATACCAGAGGACTGGAAAAGAGGGAAAATATTACCCATATTTGAAAAGGGAAGTAGGAAGGAATGCAAGAACTACAGGGGAATTACACTCATGTGCCACTGCGCCAAAATATTTGAGAAGGTACTGGAGAAAAGAATTCGGACAGAAGTTGAAGATGGGCTGAGGGAAGAACAGTATGGATTCAGGCCAGGAAGGTCAACAGTTGACCTCATCTTTGCTGTAAGACAACTACAAGAACACCATTATGAATATGGGAAAGATCTGGTGATGACCTTCTTGGATATTGAGAAAGCATATGATAGTATTAATAGAAACAAGGTATGGGAAGCAATGAGAGCAAAAGCAGTGAACAAGGAGACAGTGGCAAGAGTGAAAGCAATGTACGAGGGAAGCAAAAGCTGTGTAAAGGTGGGAAGAGAGAGAACGGAATGGTTTCAACTGGAGAGTGGTCCGAGACAGGGAAGTGTCCTCTCACCCCAGTTATTTATAGTGGTGATGGATGAAATCATACGAAAAGTGGTAAATAGCATTGGGGAAAGGAAAATGAAGGCAATGTTGTTTGCTGATGACCTTCTGGTATGGGGCGAGGATGAGGAAGAAGTACAAGAGCAATTAGATGAGTGGGAGAAGGTAGTGTTATCATATGGGATGAAGTTCTCAGCACAAAAGAGTGAAGTGGTCATCACAACGAGGAGGAAGAACAGACTGCATATGGGCATAACACCTGAGGACAGCAGTTGCAGAAAGTAGAATGCTTCAAGTACTTGGGAAGCATAATTGAAGAAAAGGAAGGCAATAGGATGGAAATAAATGAAAGGGGAAGGTGCGAAGATGGATTTTTCAAGAGTGTTAGGGGGATGATATGGAATAAAGATGTACCACAAAAATGTAAAGGAATCATCTACAAGACCTACTTTGTGCCAATTTTGAAATATGGTTCAGAAACATGGGTGATGAAGGAAAGGGACAAGAATAAAATATGAGCAGTGGAGATGAAGTTCCAGAGGAGTAGGGTAGGAGTGACAAGAATGGACAGAGTAAGGAATGAGAGAGACAGAGAGATGGTAAGAGAGGAACCATTGCAAAATAGAATAGAGTGATCTAGGGTACAATGGTATGGACATGTGAGGAGGATGCAAGAGGAGAGGATACCGAAGAAGATGTTTGGAATGGAAATGACGGGAAGGAGGCCAAGGGGAAGACCAAGGGACAGATGGACAAAAGGAGTTAAGAAGAGTGTGGAGGAAAGAGGAGTGTGCTGGGACACAGTGAATGACGAGAGATGGTGGATGGACAGGAAACGATGGAGAGGCTTATGTTCCAAGCAGACCCGACCAGCGGTTGGAAACTGCTCAAGATGATGATGATAATGATGATGATGAATAGAGCAATTAAACAAAAAAATGCTAGGTTAATAAAGTATGATGGAACAGTACAAAGCGGAGTCCGTCGCATCGTTCATTCACTGTTCTTTGAAAACATACCACCAACTAATATAGTTTTGAGCAGGGTAAACAGTGATGGTACTCTACAAAAATTTTCGAGGTCCACTTAAAATACGTAGATTTCATCATGACATAGGGTTTGAATATGTAAGAAGGGCCAACAAATGTGCCCTGATTGAAAGGGATGATATTATCAGGTAGCATCATAAGAATCTCAAGGACTTGAAAAGATTTAGGAATGAAGCCAAATCTATCGTTTTTACTGACGAGACTTAGGTGAACATGGGCCACACCGTAACAAAAGAATGGCGAGATACCAAAATTAAAAGTGCTCGTCAGGTAGCAATAGAAGGTGTTAGCACAGGTCTTAGGCCACCTAGGGCTCGTGGGACGAGGGTCGAAAAATCCATCTTCGCACCTTCCCCTTTCATTTATTTTCATCCTATTGCCTCCCTTTTCTTCATGCCGGGAATGAGCAAGGGTTTGTTAATGATGCCGAGTTAACTTTTCTGTGCCAAAAGAACACGGCAGGTAGCCACGACGAAATGACTGGTGAACTGTATAAAAAGTGGTTTGCCGAGCAATTTTTGCCCAATGTTCCTGAAGGATCTATCCTAGTAATAGACAATGGAGGCTATCACAGTCGGAAAAGCCAACTTTTAACTACAACGTCATGGGGAAAAGACCGGATTGTAGACTGGCACACTCAAAAGGGGATCCTGTTTCGAAATGATATGCTAAAGCGGGAGTTTCCTTTTATTGTGAATCAAAACAGAGACATATGATAAATACATCATTGACGAGATGGCCAAATCAGCAGGAAAATATGTTCTTCGCTTGCCACCATACTACTGTGAACTTAATCCCATCGAAGTGGCATGGGCTCAAGTGAAGAACTATATAAAATTGAACAACGTCTCATTCCAAAATACAAGAGATGAAGAATTTAATTTAGGCTGCATACCACCACGTGACCACACAATATTGGGCAAACTACGTGAACCACACCAAAAAAATCGAAAGTGAACTATGGAAAGCAGATGAGATTCAAGATGACGAGGAACAATTTTAGATACGCTTGTCATCTTCATCATCATCTTCTTCCACTTTCGATGAATCGCCTACTGGTTCAGATTCGGCTGAAACTGGACCATCTAGGGACACGGAGGAATTTATTGAAGGGTCAACGGCCACTACCAGAGGTTAGTGGGCAGGCCTGAAGGTATGTGATGCATTTTAACTTTCAATTTTCTGATATTATATTCATGGAAAATGTCATATTATAATTTATTATAACCTACTGTAAGGTGTTTGAGAAAATTTAAAATTATAACATATAATATTATCATATTCGTGAATAATTGAAAATTATAAATTATAATGTATGCATTAAAATTGTGCTCTATGCTTTGGTGTATCATAACTAAATTTCGTACCGCCATTCCCTGCAAGTCATGAGGTACAGTTATATAAAACAAACAAATATTTCGGAAATTTCCAAAGTTTTGCGGAAAACCACGTCTGTATACGGGTTACGTTACATCATGTGCCTGGCCTTGCAGAACTTTGTATATGCAGTAGATCTGGCATCAACACGCCATTCAATGTGTACTGTCTTTTAAGGTAGAGATGCACTCTAGGCAATACCATTGGTCACTACTTGGTTAGAGCACTGTCTAGGCAAAACCATTGGTCGCTACTGGGTTAGAGCACTGTTTGAGCAAAACCATTGGTCACTACTGGGTTAGAGCACTGTCTAGGCAAAACCATTGGTTGCTACTGGTTTAGACCACTATCTGGGCAAAACCATTGGTCGCTACTGGGTTAGACCACTGTCTAGGAAAAAAATCATTGGTCGCTGCTGGGTTAGAGCACTATTTGAGGAAAACCATTGGTCGCTATTGGGTTAGAGCACTGCCTGGGCAAAACCATTGGTCGCTACTGGGTTAGAGCACTGTCTGGGCAAATCCATTTGTCGCTACTGGGTTAGAGCACTGTCTGGGCAAATCCATTGGTCGCTACTGGGTTAGAGCACTCTCTGGACAAAACCATTGGTCGCTGCTGGGTTAGAGCACTGTCTGGACGAAACATAGGCTACTGATTGCAGTACAAGCAAGGGAGGTCAAACGCATAAGCCACATGTTTGTATGGGTATTGATTTATTATTTTCCAGTGAGAGCTTCCACGAATCAAAATGACACCGAAACTTCCGGTCGGCGAAACTCCATTTCATTTGCATTCAATTGACTGTGATTATTTTTTTTTTATATTTCGAATTGTGGTTTTGTTTTTAGTTGTTCAACTTATGAAATAAGAACTAGAGGGTTGGCCTTTCTTGAATGTTCCAAAGACAAGTGTCTCCTAAAAGAGTAGTTAGTAAAACTTTGCAACAGAAAGGACCCTATCAAACAGCTTGCCTACGAAATGTGCAGTTTGCAAAGTTTAATAGTGAATGGTCGAACATCTCTTTGACAAAATTGTAATAAGTTGGTACCAATTAAATATGTTACATGTGAGAATATTATAAGCAGTTGCAATCGGGTTGTTATATTGGTGCATTAAATTGACCCTTTTAAATGCTAAGATGTGACCGTGGGCGAGACCTACAAGTTATAGGCTATACGCCGTACCGCTAACATCTACCAATAACTCATCCTTTCTTCTTTAATATTCATTTAATCACTAATAGCCTATATATTAACTAACACTTATTTAACCAATTATTATTCTACAGAGAGTTTAGTTTGTATGTAACGGAGACCCTCGCTTGCCGGCTCGCCCACGTTGCAAGCCTGTCTCCCGCCAGGCACTTTGCCGTTATGCGGTGCTCGCGCGGCACTGGTCATTGAGTGTAGGAATTTGTACTTCAATGTGATCCTTGACCAATTTTTTGATGAACTGACTTACGGAGAGCGATTGTCAAATTACTTTCAACAAGATTCTGCCGCTGCTCATACTGCTGAAGCATCCATGACAGAATTGCGTCGCATTTTCGGTACGAGGATTATAAGTCGGAACGTGTGGCCACCGCGAAGCCCAGACTTATCACCATGTGACTTTTATTTGTGGGGGACGCTTAAAAATAGAGTGTATGCGAGAAACCCTCACACTATAAATCAGCTTAAAGACTATATTACAGCTGAAATACAGTCAATTGGTGCTAAGGAACTTCAGAGAGTAAATGCCAGTTTCATAAAAAGGTGCCAGCGATGTGTAGCAGTGAATGGCAAACATTTTCAGCACCAGCTGTGAACTAGGTAAGTACAAATTCCTATACTCAATGACGCGCAGGTGCCGCATAACGGCAAAGTGCGTGGCAGGAGACAAGCTCGCGCGATGGGCGAGCGGGCAAGCGAGGGCCTCCGTTACATACAAACTAAACTCTCTGTACAATTATATAGGCTACATATTCCAGGTACGGTATTGCAAGAAAGTGATATTTGATACAACATGAAGTAGCCTACCGTATCCGTACCCCCTTAAAATCCACCCGTGCCTATACTCTATGAGCTATCAGAAAGGGATTGACAGTTCTCGCCTCACCATGTGGTCTGAGAACGAGGTTGCCAAACTGTACAAGCCTGAGATACCACTGACCAGGCACTGAAGCACTTGGGCTGTAATATTGCAACGCAGAGTATTATGACATCAACTATGCGAACATGGATTGGTCAAGAGGCAGAGGGGTGATGATTGACGTGGAATTTCCGGCTAAATGTCAATACCATTCAGGCAGCTCACAGCGTATAGTTTTTAACTTACTACACTAACTAACGAACCTTATTTTGCATGAAACCGAAACCTTCTAATGGAGGTATGGATTATCTGTCTTTAGAAATATTTTAGTCAATAATTTAAGACAAGTTGCCAGAAAACTAAATACAAAAAGCTGCATGCCTACTACAGTTTAAAATTGCTCTGCGATAAAAACAGCCTTGCCAAGATTAAACAACGTGCATACAGTTAAATACAATCTTCCGTTTAGAGAAACACTTTCTTCATCACGGCTTCAAATAGTTTTCAAACATAATCTGTGGTAAATTGACGGGAAAATGTGCAACATTTAGAGACTAGGAGTATTGAATGTGGCACAACCTTAGCTGACATTTTGCATCATTAATATTGTCATTGCGCCAGGAGATGGTAGTTCTACACGCTGCGACTGGGCTTGCAGTACGCATGCACGGCCCGCCTATTCCAAACCTAAATATATCGGCTTCCCACGTGCCAATGGTTGTTATCGCAGCAGATGACACGCAGCCAAATAAAGAAGGAATGTGCTGAGTGAGTGAAGCAAGTAGTGGCCAACTTAATGTTTTCGGAATGCGCGATACGCAGTGAGCGGGAAGACATCTGCAGTTCAAACCCAACTGCCATCTCCTAGCGCAATATCAATACATAAGGAATAAACACATTCAGAGCTATCTCATTGTACACAGCTGAAGATAAGATCATTCTTGGTGCATTTCAAAACATTTTCCTAAGAACAATAATTTGGTCAGTTACATGGAAGGAAAATTTCCCATTACTTCCATTACCTGACTAGGCCTACTAAATCGGAAGCTGGTTATGCATAACCATACGCCTGTGGCGCAGTCTATGGCAAATGAAAGAACAAATAATAGTGTAAGCTCTACAACAGAACTTCGCAGGCGCTGTGTGAAGGCCGGGGTGCTGTGGATAGCCGCCTGTCGAGCATGGCAATGGCGCTAGCAGCAGCGTAGCGCTCAACTACAGGGTCACTATGTGTGTGCGCGCCAGTAAACATGGCAACCTAAGCCGGCTGTGACTAGCGCAGATCGCGGCCGCGCGCACCCGGTTCAGCCGTCGGTTGGCGCACTCCGCCGACTCATATCGCTAGTTCACACGTGTTTTGTCATTCATCTGGGCATGTATTTGCAAAGCTTAGACGTTAGTGTTGTACGTTTAGTGAGTGTTGTGATTACTGTTATTGTTGGTCATGCCTAGACACCAATTCACATTGCGCGAACGTGTGTATATCCATAATTCATATACCGTATGAAAAGCAGAAAATCTTGTTCTGATGATGATGATGATAATTGTTGTTTTAAGGGGCCTAACATCGAGGTTATCAGCCCCTAATGATCTGGGTGATAGCGAAAATGATAATGAAATGGAAACCAGAACAAAATTATCTGAGACGGAAAATACGTACAAAAAGGAACTCAGGTGGAAACAATGCACAATATGGTCTTACAAAAGGGAATTTAGAACGAAAAGTTGCACAAAAAGAATAGATTGAAAAAGACCCACAAAACGTAGGCTAGATTCAAAATACGTACAAAATGCAATGTAGCGTCGAAATACTTACAAAATGCAACTGAAATTCAAAAGACTTACAAAATGCAAATGAGATCGAAAATACATACAAAATGCAATTGAGGTTCAAAATACTTACAAAATGCAATTGAAATTGAAAATACACAATGCAATTCACATTGAAATAGGGCCTATCCCAGTTCCAATCCAAATTATTCACAAAGTGCAATTGAAATTCAAAATACTTACAAAATGCAATTGAAATTGAAAATGCTTACAAAATGTACGGTAGATTCAAAGGACTCATATGGATTGACAATACTTACAAAATGCAATTCAGATTGAAAATACTTGACAAAATGTAATTTAGATTCAAAATAGCCACAAAATGCAATTGAGAATCAAAATATGTGCAAAATGCCCGCCAAACAAAATGCAATTTAGATTCAAAATTCGTGCGAAATGCGGTTTTGGTTGAAAATACTTACAAAATGCAATTGAAATTCAAAATACTCACAAAGGTCCCTCCTCCATATTGAAAGACTTACTAAAAAGCAATTTAGATTGTCAATCTTTACAAAATGCAATTGAGGTTGAAAACAATCGCGAGATGTAATTTAGATCAAAAAAACATACAAAAAGCAACGTAGATTAAAAATGCCTTAAAAAAAACGCTTGAAGGGAATTTAGATACACGGTGAACCAAGTAACAAAAACAGTGCGGGAATCTTAAAGAGAAAAGTAAATATAATGAAAAGAGGAGCGGAGAGGAGAGGGAGAGGGGAGAGAGGAGAAGGTCCGCCCCAAAGGTAAGGGACAAAAGGGGAAAACGGACCCAGCTCATGAATCCCTCGGGGTCGCCAACTCCCGAACTCACCAGCCGTGAGCCCCTGAGGGTGTAGCATTATCTACGGTGCACCAGAAGTGGTGGGGCTACATACACCCTGCCTCCTTAAGGGCCTTGAGCACAAGGCAGGAGGTAAAAGGAAAAGAAAAAGAAGGCTGACCCCTCCCAGAAGGAGGGTATCAGGAAAGACGAGACAAGGGTCAATTAAGGCGGGAAAGTGAAAGACTACCTAGGCCTCGGATAACCTAATACCGTCGGGGTCGGAAGAGAACAAGAGTTGACCAAGGGAGGTCGACAGGAAAGAAGATGGAGAGGAGCCTGGCACAAGTAAGTGGAAGCAATGCCGGACTCAGCTGGTGTCCCGTGGTCGCCAACCCACGCCCCACTAGATGTGAGCCTCTGGGGGGAATCATGTTCTGAAACGAGACGAAAATTTCGAATCAAGTTTCCGGGGAGACCTGTGCCTAATGCCAGTACAATTAGGAGGCTCACTAAACGATTTAAGGAAACAGGCTCCGTAAATAATAAAAGAGTTGACACACAACGTTGGGTTCTTACAGAAAAAATTTGACGATATTGGCAAAAGATTGGAGCATACCCATCAAAAATCATTAAAACGTTTAGCACAAGAAACGGGTGTAACTGCATCTTCAGCAAGAAATGCAACAAAATTATTGAAACTGAAGCCATATAAACTTCCAGTTGTGCATTCGCTAAATGAACCAGATCACAATACAAGGTTGCGATTTTGTAACTGGGTGTTAGAAAAAGTCAACTCAGGGGAATTAGATCCTGAATTAATTATTTTTAGTGATGAAGCGTGGTTTTATTTACATGGCCATGTTACTTCACAAAATTACAGTTACTACAGAGACCAGAAGCCAGACATTGTTCTTGAAAAACCCTTACATGATGAGAAGATTAGGGTGTGGTGTGCGATTAATGGACACCGCATTATTGGGCCATTTTTCCATGAGGGTACGAAAAACAGTGAGCGGTATGTGAGTGACATCCTTAACCCCTTCTGCGACGAACTTACTTATACTGAATATCTGACCAATTATTTTCAGTAGGATTCCGCCACTCCTCACACAGCCGAAATGTCAATGTCGGAACTGCGGCGTATTTTTGGTGGTCCTGAACGTATCATATGTAAGAATTTGTGGCCTCCACGAAGCCCAGATTTGACAATCTGTGACTTTTATTTGTGGGGAACACTAAGAGGTAGGGTGTGTAGAAAAAATCCACTTTCGATTGATGAGCTTAAACAGTACATAAGAGACGAAATCGAAACCATCACTGCTGTGGAGCTTCAGAACGTTCTTTCATCAAAAGATGTCAGGTGTGTGTTACAAGAGGGGGAGGACATTTTCAGCATCGCCTATGAGCACTGTAAGTACACATTATTGAACATGTTTGGTTAAAGTGTGATGTTATTGACTGGTTTCTCCTAAAGCCCATATGTCTACTAGAAGAAAATTTTGGATTTCCTAAACACAAGATGCTGAACTTTCCTTTCGTCTCCATTTCAAGAGGCTTTCATCAAGCTTGGCCGATTTGACTTTCATGCATGGCGATGTATTGTTCTTTCTACCAACGATCCTTTGTATGAAGTCAACAAAGTCTTAATATGACTATCAGTTTTTAACATACTTTTAACTCTTTCTATGGGTCGAATTCCCTAGATTTTCGGACACGGAACCCTGCTATTATATTTTATCAAAACTCTAAGATTATTACAAGAGTCATATAAATTGCACTTTAAGTTTGCATTTTAACATATTATTAGCCTACTTGCAAAAATGAGGAAAAAGTAGACTTATGAGATCGGGCAAATGTGTGTCTGTCTATCTGGCTGTGTGTGTTTTCCCCCCTATCAACTCCTAAACGGCTGGAGCAATCGAAACAAAATTTGGTAGGAGTAAAGATCTATACCTGAATATCTCACGGCCATATTAGAAAATGATGTCAGTGCTACCAACTGCTAAAAAATCGTAATTGAAATTTGAGCTCCATGTTGGATATCTTGGAAGGTATGAATGGGATCTATTTCAAAATTGGCACACGTATAGATAATAATATTGCAGTTTAATTTCCAGGAGGCCATACATGGCAGTGTTGCCAAAATGATTATAAGCCTGCTCATAGGTCCAATTTTTAAATGCATATAACTTCTACACTATCAATTGGAATTCAACCAAATTTCGTATGTTGTATGTGTACATAACCAGATATGACTTGAGCGTAATCTTAAGAACCACCAGGGCTGCCAACTGTTAATAAATGCTCTTAATTTATTTTATCCAAATACCAATATATCTGAAAGTATGCAAGCCGACAGCTTTAAACTATGCACACGTATAGTACCTGACATTCTTTATTAATTTGGAGTAACTTATATACGTCAGTGCTACCAACAAGATTCTAAACCTGCTGAGAGGTCCAACTTTAAATACATGTTCCATACTATCATTTGTATTTCAACCAAATTTCATATGTGCGATGTGTACCATAACAGATATGACTATGCGTATTGTTAAGAGCAACCAGGGCAGCCAACTGTTAATATGTGCTGTGTCTATTTTTGTTACCCTAATATCAATATATCAGAAAGTATGCAAGCCAATAGCTCTAAACTTTGCACACGTATACTACCTGGCATTCTAGATGAATTTGGAGTAACTAATATACGTCAGTGCTGCCAACATGATTCTAAGCCTGCTGATAGGTCCAATTTTAAAATGCATGTAACTTCTATACTAACTAATGGATTTCATTCAAAATTGGCACAACAATAGATCATATTATTTCAGTTTATTTCTGACCAATAAATGCATGACATTGTTGCCAACATGATATTACGCGCACTGTTAAATCCAATGTTTAGCTGCATGTAACGTCCATGCTATTCATTGGATTTCAACCAAATTTTGTATTCTGTATCTTAAGAGATGGAACTAAGAATATATTAAGTCACCAGGGCTGCCAAATGTAGTGCACTATTAGGCTACATTATGTCAGGTATACAGTATTTCGAACTAATTAGAAATTTCGATATTAGCAACTTAATTTCGTCATTATTCTAGATGGATCCATATAGATTAATCATTGGCATGAATCTTAAATTTTAAGAAAAGTAGGCTCTTAAGTTCTTCACGGAACTTCTTGTTTTTAATGTGTTTTTCCATTTGTTTGTTATATTCGTAAGGTTTTCTTAGGACAAGTTTTACTCAATGTATTTGTACCACAACTGTCCTCATGGTTTTTTATGTCTCATTTTCATCAAGTTTTCTCATGTTAGTTTTAACCTTTTCAATGTTATTCCAAGATTGTACTGACAATATGTTTATGTGTATGACTGATGAAGGGGCCATGGAAGGCTTTGAAACATGTACCAACCAAATGGGTATAATATAGCCCCTTGACTGAAAAAAATTAAAAAAAATTTGTATTGATCAGGCAGAATTCCTGTCCCTTTATATTTAAAAGTGTGATAGCGCGCGCCTGATCCGGGGGGGGGGCCGCGGCCGCGGCCGCGATTTGCGCTAGTCATAGCCGGCTTAGCTTGCCGTGTTTACTGGCGCGCACACACATAATGATCCTGTTGTTCAACACCTGCCGAGCAAGGCACTGCTACTAGCAGCAGCGTAGCGCTCAACTAGTTCAACACATTTACACTTTTCAACATACGGTATTTAAACCTGGAACAGTACAGTGGGGCACTCAATGCCCCAGAGAATTTTCATTCCCCGATTACGTTATGTTGGTACGCCTGATAAGCGGCCACCTCCTGTGACTTTTCTTGACTTTGACTGTCTTTCAGTCAATGTGTATACTTCTTAGCAGTGACAGTTATTTATACCCAAAACAGTGACTTCAGGGCATTGAGTGCTCCATCTGCCCACGATCCAAGGACACGAAGACCACTGTGATGTGCTCAGAATGCAAGAGTTTTATGTGTAAACATCATAGCTTGGTGTTTTTGTAGTGAATGTGAGAAGTGAAAATGGTGTTTATGATTATGATTACCAAAGAAAGAATATCTACAATAACATTGAAATATTGCTAACATTTTTGTTTTCTATTATATTCAAACACTTATTTTCATTTTACAGCCTTTATAGTTAAAGTAGTCTGTGCTACAGGGTTGATTTTACTCATTTGTACTTGCAGTGATTAGTAATACATAATTTGAATGCATCAGAGTTGTGTTTCTGTCCTGGGGTAGGCCTACTCAGTGCCCCAGGATACCATTAAGGTAACTGTACCGGTTATCGTCACTGAGCCAGTCATCGTCACTCTCGTATATAAGTACAAAAAACAAGCATGTCAACGGGTCTTTCTCAACGCACGAAGTCTTACGAGATTCGTCATACCTTCACTGCCGATAAGGAGCAACTTTGCCAAATCATGCGTGCGATGTAATAGGTGATACTCAGCGTCAAACATCTCATAAGAGTTGAGCTGTCTTGACGCGGCGTATTGCTTCCCGCATGTGCTAAGCAGGCATGCGAGTTAATTATGTGCATACGTGTTATGTTCCGACATTTTAAAATGTTACAAGTGTGTAATAAAGTTGGTAATTGTTTCTGTAACATATGCGATTTGCTATTTCGTGTTCACGTTCCTAGTTTGGTTAGAAATGCTGGTGACGAACACTGGATTTAAAAACACGCACTTAACCAATGCTCGTCATTTGTGACGAAAACTGGCACATTGTCATATCTCCTTGTAAGACCTAACTAACAGCGGCAATATACTTATAATGTAGTTCTGAAGCACCCTGCTTTAATTAAATCTTCATTCGATCATCGTGTCCAATAGTCGTCATAGCTGACGATCTTTAGAGCACATGCGTGACGAACACTCGTGCAGGATAATGTTAAAGTTTGCGTTAACGTTTCAGAACCAATAAACATTTACAGTGTGCTGTTATTATGTAGATCAGTCTCTTTAACAGCCGTAGGTCTATGCTGGCTGCGTGGCTCGGCGGTAACGTTCTCGCCTGCTGTTGCAGGATCGAATCCTGGCACAGTCATCTGGAATTTGAGGGTGCGCAAATGCGAGGGAGCCGTGTCAGTACATTTACTGGCACGTTATAGATCTCCCTTCGGGTCAAAATTCCGGCACCCCGGGGTCTCTAAAAGCCGCAGTAGTAAAAGGGACGTAAAACAAATAACATTATTATTATTATCTGTAGGTCTAGGCCTAGGGTTTTTGGGTGAGCTCAAGGGGATTCTTTTTAAGTTGAGATGAAAAATATATTCTAAGACTAAATCTTTGCTTTCAAGTAATATGTCGAAACTCGTATTTCTCAATTAGCCTACGATATTCAGCAAATGGAAGCTGCTATTAAGGTTGTTGAGGAGGACGGCATGAGTATTACAACGGCCGCGGAGAGGAATGGTGTTCCGAGAACGCCTTCTCGGGCAAAATTAAAGGAAACAATAGAGGGGAAGATGGGGCCAAGTTCCTTTTTAACAAAGGGTGTTAGTTCAATAGGTTATCTTACTAGGAAAAGCGGGGTTCCCGGTAACAAAGAACGATTTGCAAAATAGCGTCCAGTGCCTCACAAAAGAATTGAAGAGGGACTCTCCTTTCAAAGATGGGCGGCCAGGGAGGAAATGGTGTGAATCTTTCCTAAAAAGAAATCCAAGCCTGTCTTTACGAATCCCTCAAAATTTGACATTAAACCCTGCTGCAATATTACAGAATATCAAATTAAAACCTACTGTTATTTGGTGGGAAACGACTTACATACCATCTTGTCAGCCCCTCGGCGATTGTTCAACGCAGACGTTATGTTATGCCATGGTCTGGTCTCACGTTTCATGTGACTACGCCTCCCATTCCCCGTCAAAAAAAAAAAAAGATCACGGCATAACAGCCCGGAAAATGACCATTCGCTCTTGAACACCGGTCAGGGAGGCCTACATCAATACACGTTCTTGTGGTTATATTGTTCGAATTTCAATTATTATTAATATTGCACTTCAAGTTAATACAAAAATAAGTTATAATAAATGTGTTTCGAGCAGAATTACGATATTTTCATGCCCGTATGTCTTCTACCCACCATTCCCGCTTCTCGATGCCATCTTTTTTTTATATTTCATTCTTCATTTAAAAAATGTAATTAGTGGTACTGTTTTATTCGTAAATGTTAGCCTCCAAGTCGATAAATCGGTGTCTTAAGCAACAATTGACAGAAATGCATTATAAACAGCAGACGAGGAAAACTAACAATGTGGCGGCAATTGGTGCAAACGGGTGACGGATGTAGGAAAAATCCAAAGACATCATGCCGAGGACTAGGGTAAAACCACTTTTTTTTTTAAATACGTAATTTTTCCAAAAACGAATATTTTCGATATTGAGAGTTTCCTAGTGTTAGAGTAGAGTTTGAGGTTAGGTACAGTGCTTTTGTTGATCAAATTTACCACAATGTATAAGGTGTAAGGTAACTGTACCGGTTTTCGTCACTGATCCAGTCTTCGTCACTCTCGTATATAAGTACAAAAAATAAGCATGTCAACAGGTCTTTCTCAACGCACGAAGTCTTACGAGATGCGTCATACCTTCCTTGCCGATAAGGAGCAACTTTACTAAATCATGCGTGCGATGTAATAGGTGATTCCCTGCGTCAAACATCTCCTGTGAGCTGAGCTGTCTTGACGCGCCATTTGCTTCTCGCATGTGCTAAGCACGCGCGCGAGTTAATTATGTGCATGCGTGTTATGTTCCGACACTTTAAAATGTTACAAGTGCGTGATATAGTTGGTAATTGTTTCTGTAACATATGTGATTTGTTATTTCGTGCTCACGTGCCTAGTTTTGTTAGAAATGCCGGTGACGAACACTGGATTTTAAAAAATGCACTTTACCAATGCTCGTCATTTGTGACGAAAACTGGCACATTGTCATTTCTCCTTGCAAGACCTAACTAACAGCGGCAATATACTTATAATGTAGCTCTAAAGTACCCTGTATTAATTAAATTATCATTTGATCATCGTGTCCAGTAGTCGTCATAGCTGACGAACTTTAGAGCACATTCGTGACGAACACTAGTGCACGATAATGTTAATGTTTGTGTTAACGTTTCGCAACCAATAAACATTTACAGGGTATTGTTATTATTACGTAGGTGTCTCTTCTTGACGGCCGCACCTCAGTAGGCCTAGTTTTTTTTTGGCTAGGCGTGCTACAGAGTTTTATTTTTATTTTTATTGAGATGATAAATAATATATTATTCTAAGACTAAATCTTTGCTTTCAGGCAATATGTTGGATGGTTATTGTTGTTTTAAGGGGCGGAACTACGAGGTCATCTGCCCCAGGCAATATGTTGAAACGCACAGTTCTGAATTATGATATTGAGCAAATGGAAGCTGCTATTAAGGCCGTTGTGGAGGACGGCATGAGTATTAAAAAGGCCGCGGAGAGGAATGGTGTTCCGAGAAACACCCTCTCGGACAAAATTAAAGGAAAATCTCCTAGAGAGAGGAAAATGGGGCTAAGTTCCATTTTAACAAAGGAAGCTGAGGCTATGCTAGTTCAATGGGTAATCTCACTACGAAAAGCGGGGTCCCGGTAACAAAGGATGATTTGCAAAAGCGTCCAGTGCCTTACACAAGAATTGAAGAGGGACTTTCCTTTCAAAGATGGCCGCCAGGAAGGAAATGGCGTGAATCTTTCATAAAAAGAAATCCAGGTCTATCTTTTACGAACCCCTCAAAATTTGACAGTAAGCCGTGCTGCAATTACAGAACATCAAAATAAAACCTGGGTTTCAGAAGTCTACAGCTATTCAGTGGAAAACGACTTCCAGTCTTATTTTGTCAAGACCCTCGGCGACTGTTCAACGCTGACGAGACGGTTTTCTTTCTCAATCCGAAAGGTAACAAAGTGCTGGCGAACAGGGGTTACAAGACAATATATCAGCAAGTGAATTCGGATGAGAAAGAATGCTTGACGGTACTTCTAACAGGCAATGCCCACGGCGATATTTCTCCTTCCCTTGTAGTGTTCAAGTATGAACGTCTGCCGCAAGACATCATTATTGCCTCAATGCCAGCACACTGGGGCATTGGCAAATCGCCAAACGGGTGAATGACGGGGGGAAGTGTTTTACGAATTTCTCAGTAACATATTTCATCCTGGGTTGGTTGAGAAGGAGATTCCTCTCCCTGACATTATTCATAGACGGGCACTTCTCACACTTGACCATACATACTAGTAAATTTTGTGAGGATCATGGAATTGTTTTGGTCGCTTTACTACCTAATGTCACACACGTACTTCAACCCACGGATGTAGGGGTTTTTAAGGTACTAAAGACTGCCTGGAAGAAAAATGTACAAGAGTGGCGAATTCAGAGGGTTTCTATGGCAACAATCGGTGTTAGGCCTCGGCGAATGGTCATTTTCCGGGCTGTTATGCCGTGGTCTCACTTGTTTAGAGCAGAATTACGATATTTTCCTGCTCGTATGTCTTCTACCCACCAATCCCGCTTCCCGTTGCCGTCTTTCTTTTTCCCCTAATATTCCATTTTTATTAAAAAACATAATTACTGGTACCGTTTTATTCGTAAATGTTAGCCTCCAAGTCGATAAATCGGTGTATTACGCAACAATTGACAGAAATGCATTATAAACAGCAGAGAAGGAAAATTAACAATGTGACAGCAATTGGTGAAAACGGGTGACGGATATAGGAAAAATCCAAATACATCGTGCCGAACACTGGCGCAAAAACACACTTTTAAAAAAAAACGTCATTTTTCCTAAAACGAATATCTTTGATATTTGGTCTTTCCTAGTGTTTGAGTAGAGTTTGAGGTTGATTAAATTAACCAAAATGTGTACGGTGTATATGATTTCTTGTCTAAATCTCCCTTAACATGACGACCATTGGTGCATTTACCTTATATATTCTTTTGACTAAATCTGTCTTAACATGACGACAATTGATGCATTTACCATACTGTTTCTGGAGAATAAGGTACTGTTCCAGGGTTAATAATCATCATTACTTACATGAATTTCAGAGTAGGCCTAGTTGTTTGGAAATGCTGTCCATTTTCTAAACACACATTGCACCAATGTAGGAGGTTTTCAGTACACTCATAATTCATCCTTACTGATATTTCCTATCTGTGCATTTATTTCGTTCTCGAGAGTCTCTAGAGCACGGTGTGCAGATTGCTTCTGTATACTATTGTTTGAGGTTCCCCCACAAGTAAGAATCACATGGCACTGAAACTTACGAACATATAATTTACTGGAGGACTTCTCCTTGAGAAGATAAGTTTTCACTAGGAAAATTAGATGTCTTGTTGCATACCCCTAACCATGTTCACATGATACAGTACCGTACTTCACAAGTCTTTACTCTCTCAACTAAGGTATCTTGCCAGCTGGGAATGTAATCAAGCAATGTTCAAATCCGCGATTGAAATCGAGTGCCAAACAAATTGATGTTGACAGCAAAGGAAAAAATTAAAAATAACAATAATATGGTAGGCCTAGTTAATCTCCTTTCTCTCGGCGAGATTACTTATTCCAATAGTAAATTTTACAGATTTTCGTTGTGGCCGGCTAATAGAAGCTAACTTATCTCCTAGAAGGAAAGATCACAGGGATGAAAGGCCGAGGTCGACCGAGAAAATGTTTCCTGCAAGACATCACACTAACCCTTCATTATGGTTCCTACTGTGAGATGAAAAGAGGTGCTGAAGACTGAGAGCAATGGTTGCGGAGACAAGGCATTGCCATTAGAAGTTTATGATTGATGAAGTTTTAATGTGTATTTTATTAAGGTCGAAATATGTTCCCTGATTTAAGGGGTTTCCATTACAGATGCATACTATTCTCATGGGAAGTCCATCGGTAAGCTTAACATGTTGGGGCCAAGACAAGCGGCATAGATTTAACCCTCGGATGTAGCCCTGTGATTTATTTTGTTGTAGCGCCGAGTATATCTTTTGCTAGGAATATTGAGAATCTCTGTATTTAACAGACGGGTGTGATTCCAACTGAACCAATTGCACCAAACTGACACCAGATGCATTAGAAGTCGTCTGGGCTACAATAGTAGCCCGCGCGAGGATCGTTGTTTCAGAATTGAGCGCTCAAAGGAAACATTGCCTCGCAGGAGGAGGCCATGTAGACGATTTTCAAATCAGTCAGTGTTTAGATGAAAGTAATGATTGGTTGAGTGTACCGGTAGTGGAAATAAAAGTAGGCTGTTGCTTCTTGTGTGGACGAGGAAGGGATAAATCAACAAGGAACAGATGGGCAAAGTGCAATGAAGATCTTCTGGGATCATTGTGTCCATTTGCACAGAATGCTTGAGTGACAAATTTGTGTGAGCATGCATATGGATTTCCCGGGCTATAGATTGTAGCCAAAAGGGCAAAAATAAACTTCAAAACTTCGTGAAAAAATAAATAAAAATACTGAAATTGTTCATAATAAGTGGTGATTTTCTAAGGAAATTATCTAACCTAGTATTATCTTTATTTAATTCCAATCCAAATATGCACTAATATAAGTATTTAGGTTTACATAAAAATAATTTAACAGTTCTAGTTCGATTAGTTTTATTTTTGTTGCAGTCTTACCGAAGATGTGCCATAAAATTGAATTTTCTTCTTGCATTTGTATTTTCTCTCCATATGAAAATAAAAGCCTACATATAATCTTCAGATTTGGATTAGAATACTTATATATATATTATATCATAAACAACGTGTGAGAGTCCATCAGATTGAATAACAGTTTGGGCTACATATTATGTATCTTTTACTAGCGCGAGTGTCCAAGGTTAAATCCAAGTTTATCATATGCATCAGCGATTCTATGATAATTTCTGAATACTAATGGTAAAGAACACATTAAAATAAACCGGTTCCACGTACCTTAATACACAAGATGATCAGGAAAAGGCTACCGGTAACCGCAGTTAGTAGCTATATTCCTGACATGCAGGCAAAAAACAAAGAATATGGGATTTGTTTAATATAAATAAGAAGATGGATGGTTGCCAACGTGTCAAATCAAATGTCACTTAGTAATAGCAGAAAAAAAAAATCTGAAAAGTAATGCCTACATTATAATTTTACTTGGAAGAGAACATCTGAGTTTAAAATAATTTCCAATGTTTCGGAATGAAAATGGATGTGTTCTCATTAGTTCTTCAACAAGTGGCGTTGGCATGGCAACTACATCCTCAGTCCCAAAACATAAACATGTATAATATGTCCCATTATTACGAACGATCAAAACTGGTCGTCCAAGTATATTTATTATCTCTAGCAATATTTGTTCAGGATTTGGGTAAAACCCATCCCAATGAGAGACGTTCAGCTTTTGACACTTGGTGATTTTGAAACATGTGTGGCAACACTGAATACAACCATCACATGAGGTTATATCCATATTGTTAGCACATTACTTAAGGTGAAATGTACTTCTAATTATCGAGAATGAAGCCATTTTTCATAATTCTAATTTAATGTTTTCAGTCAGTCAACGTTATTTTACTAAATTGTAACGGATCCTTGTTTTATTAGGGGACTTACCGTAATCAATATACAGCACGTGTAGAAAGACATGGCAACTCCCATATACAAAGAAGATATGTAAGAACGGTTACTCCGATCATGCCCACCGCAAATACGCCGCTGCGTACGCATGCACTGTGGCGCCTCTTGAGAACGTACAACGAACTAAATTTTTCGCGCGGGAACTTTGAACCGTAACCTGTGGCCAGCTGTAGTCTACTTCCCCTCCGACCCCCTCCACTCCACACCATTCCCCTTTACCCGAGAATGTGTATTTCAATGGATCGTATCAATCTCATTTATTTATTATGGCTCCATAGAACATAGAGCAAACTTGAGACAACTTGTCCCTTGCCCGTGAGGAATGAAAGTTAATGATAATTATTGTTTTAAGACCTAACATCTAATATAGGCCTACACTGTTATACATAGATTAAGATAAAAACACCGAAAATAAATATGAATAAAACCATCGCCAATTAAAAATACACCAACATTTTGCTCTTAATAAATGGAATACTTAAAGGAAATCAGGATGAAAATAAGGAACTTGGAACAATATAAAATAATTACAAAATCAAGTCCATATAGCCTACTGTGGTGTATATTATACATCTTTCATTCTTACATAGATAGCCTAGATTCAGAATACTGTAGGCCTACTTCATTTCATCAAATTATCGTTTCAACATAGATTTGTCATTCCATTGCAGTGCCACCAAACATTACAGACCTGCAAGAGAAAAAAAGTAACATAACCAAACATGGCAAAGTACATCCCTTAAGGAAGAATCATGAGAGACAACTGCAGTAACATTGGTCATGAATATTATGCACTCGTATTCAGTGCATCCAATAGGTCACTCAGCTCTGGATCTTAACAGAATATGAAGTGGCTGCCATTGGCAGTATTCAATCCCCAACCCCACCCCTTTCCACTTTGATATTACACAGTCCAGCCTAAATATTATTCATGCACCCAGACTAAACACAATGGTGATGTGTATTCAGTGCTGGATTAACCATAAGGCACAATAGGCAATTGCCTGGGGTCCCCGGCTCAAAAGGGCCCCCAAAAAGGAAAAAAATCCCACTAAAAAATTGGAAGATTTTTTTGGAGGGGGGGAGTAAAGTAAATTATGTACCGAAAAATTAATGTGAAACTTAGAATTACAGTTCTAATTTTACAGTTTAATTTCTTGGTTTATACTTCGTAAATTCTCTGCCCGGATTTTTTTTTTCCATAAACTTTATCTTCTTATTATACTTCCAATTCATAAATAACTTAACTATTGTTTGACACATTCCAAGTCAATTGAAATTTCAACTTTCTGTTCGCTCTATTGTTTAAGGATTGGAAGCAATTAACTGATACTCCCACGGTCGGGTCCCAAAATTCCCAAAATGCCATGACTATTTGAATTAACTGATAAGTCCCCCCCCCCCCCCCCCGCCTTCCCCTCGACTTTATTAGCCATAGATAAGCTCGGAAAGAGTATTTCCAAATTCTGGCATTCTGGTCTGTAGAGTAATTTCGGAAACAAGTATCGTGCTCCCGCTTGACGGTTTTGTGATCGACAATTTTAATTCGTTAGTGTTCGATGAACAGTTTTATCTGTGTATCGGATTGAATTAAAACCCCAACTCAAAAATGTCTTCACGTACATATTTGAGTGGTGCACTAAAAAGAAAACTTGCCAAAGACAAAAATTACCGAGAAAGTGTGGTGTTATAGAAAGTGCCAAAACTGACTAAATTTTTCCTTTGGATTGAAACCTCTTCAAATTCATCAGAAAATCAAGGATCTGCCACTAGCGATGGATCAAAGAGCAAAACAAAACGAGCACTGGTCACGCAGAAGACCCGGCTAATGATCCGGTCATTTCAAGGTCTCAAACATCCCTTCCGAGGATGAAAATGAAGCTGGACAACCAGGTGCCGAAAATTTGAACCGTTTCACTGATCCAGGACGTTGGGGAAAATTAACCAGTGAAGACATACAGTTTTGGGTTACACATGGTCCGTCAAATTGTCAAAATTTCACTGGGCCGTTTGAATCGTCCAAACGTCGATATGATAAGGAATCAACGTCAAGATATTGCACCCAAAATTTATTCTTTGGAAAGAAACTGAATGGAGAGAATACAAAAGGAGATTGACTCATTTATTCACCTGCGAAAGGTAAGCTTTGATTAACAATTGAGTCCTCCATGTATTTATGATACATTGACAGTTTTTGAAATGTTATGCTATTTTTATCAAAAACTATTGTAAATTATGTTTTATTTTTTATTTTTCTGTTATTGGAATTCTAATTCAATTTTATTCGTTTCCAGACTTCATTAAGTTCTCCCTTATGTGTAACAACGCGGTATTTTTGAGCACCATGTGCACTTCTGGTAGCTTGGTCCATATTATTATCAGAAACGAGCGTATCACGCAAAGTATATTAAAACGCAACCAAAACATTAGAATTTTTAGCAAGAATACGATCAAATTTTTAAGAGCATTTTGGTTGATCAGTTTGCTTTTTTCGGAATTAAAGTCAATCGTATTCGTTTCATTTTTTAAAATTATTATAAATTATAAACGCTTTTATTTAACTTCACTTGTGACAAATCAAATCTTGCGTCAACAATTTTGAATATTTCTATCTTACCAAAACGAATCAAATTTTGCATAGTTGTGTAACTTGAAATTACAAATAAATTGTTAAAAAAAACTCTTTTAGTCCAAAAAAGAATACGATCATACAAAAAAAATCCATAAAGCACTGAAGCAAAAAAAAGTCAAAAGTGAATTAAAAAATTTAATAATCGTTTTCATTAAGACCTCCGTGGGTTAGATGGCAGCAGGCCGGCCTCTCACCGCTGGGTCCGTGGTTCAATCCTGGTCATTCCATGTGAGATCTGTGCTGGACAAAACGGAGGGAGACAGGTTTTTCTCCGGGTACTCCGGTTTTCCCTGTCAAAATTTCATTCCAACAACACACTCCACTATCATTTCATTTCATTTCATCTGTCATTCATTTAATCATTGCCCCACAGGAGTGCGTCAGGCCTCGGCAGCCGGCACAGTTCATATCCTCGCCGCTAGATGGGGGCTTCATTCATTCGTTCCATTCCTGACCCGGTCGGAGACTGGACGCAGGCTGTGGATTTTCATTTCAATAATCGTTTTCATTGAACGCAACGCCAAAAAAAAAAACAGGTAAATTTATTAAATTCATTGATATTCAATAAATGATCCAAAAGACATCGTTTATGGAGAGGTACGATGCTACTTTTTAATCTCCAGACTAAAAGGGTTAACATTTCTGTTACGGGTTTTATGTCTTGAATACCGTTTAATTAATTTTTGTTCTCAAATTATAATATTTTTTTTTGTTTTATTTTCAGGCCGAGTCTATTGCTTTTTTTACAAGTTAGTTTTGCCGCCAGAAAAATCGAACAGACTTGCGCGTAAAAGGTATGATGATTGGAAGAACGTGGGATTCATTTACAGCAGCAAGAGAAGAATTTGAATCATCGGGAGAGTGTGCTAATTTACCTGGAAAAACTGAAACATGAAAATTTGCCTGATCTATTCAGAAATGTACTACTTGAAGAAAATAACTATTGGCGCGATGTTATAAAACGAGTAGTTGCTGTTATCATCACTCTGGCAGAACGAGGATTGTCATTCTGAGGTAGGAATGAGCACATTGGAAAGACGGATAATGGGAATTATTTAGGTATACTTGAACTTCTTGTGCAGTTTGATCCATTTTTGCGGGATCATATTGTACGATACGGAAATGCTGGAATAGGTGTCCCTTCGTATTTATCCAAAACGATCTGCGAAGAGTTAATAAACATCATGGACAAAAAAGTTAGATCATATACGAGTATTTTAGAAGAGGTGTCTATATCTCTATATTACAGCCTTTCCGTTGATTCAACTCCCGATGTATCGCATATAGATCAGTTGTGCTCCGGTATGTTTCACCAAAAGATCACAAACCAGTTGAAAGTTTTATATCTTTTCTTGAAACAGAAGGTCATACTGGCGAAAGTTTGAAAACTCAAACTATGAACTTCGTCACTGAAGATTGCGGTTCGGAAATTCAAGATTGTAGAGGACAGTCCTATGACAACGCACCAAACATATCTGGAAGGTATCAGGGTCTGCAAGCCAAAATATTAGAACTGAATAAAATAATATGCGATTTATGTTCCTTGCGGTACACACATTCCCTCCATTTAGTTGGACAATCTGCTGTTAAATGCTGTTTTTACGCAGTTGATTTTTTTTCGATAATGCAATCATTGTATAACTTATTTTCTGCAAACCCTCACCATTGAGATGTGATGAAAAATTATATCAAATACGCAAAAACTTTGAAATCATTGTCAGATACGCGCTGGGAATCATACGCTAATACAACGAACGCGGTTTATGATTCGTTTCATAAAATTGTCGAGGCTTTAGAAAGCATTGAAGATGACGAGTCGGAAAATAATGTCACTCGGCATGAAACGGGGTGCATCGCAAACAGAATGAAAAAAATCGAATTCGGGTTCATGTTAATTTTGTGGGATTCAATTTTGACTTCTATGCGTGCAACTAGTGTATCATTACAAGCTGAACAGATCGACTTACAAACGTGTGCTGCCATGTATAAAACTTATTTAGGCAAGTTTCGTGATAAGTCCGATATATTCAAGGAAAAAGCTAAGAAATTGTTACCTGATGTATCGTATTCTAAAAAATCGTCGCGTAGAAGAAAAAACAACCGAACGACGGAGGCGCTCCTGAAGTCGAATTTTCGCCTCGTGAGAATTTCAGAATAACTGGTTTTCTCGAAATCATCGATAAACTCGACGTCGAAATAAAAAAAAGGGTAAAAGTATATATGGATGTTTCCAAGAAATTTGCATTTTTAAATAATTTTTCAATGAGCGATGAAGAACTCTGTGAAGCGGTAAACAATTTGGTTGGCTTTTATGATAAAGATTTGGAAGAATTTTCAGCTTAACTGAAACATTTTCATTCTTATATAAACAACAGATACACACCGCTGCCGAAAAATCTGATAGTCAGTTGTATGAGATTTTAATGAAAGACCAATTGGCAAATGTATTTCCGAAAGTAGAAATAGCTCTCCGAATTTTTTAAACTTTAATGATAACGAACTGTACTGCGGAACCTTCTTTTTCACAGTTGAAACTAATTAAAGCAGCTCGAAGAGCTACTATGCGAGAAGAAAGACTGGACAAGTTAAGTCTTCTCTCCATAGAATCAGACATTTGAAGGAAAATCAACTTCGATGATGTTATTGAAACTTCCTGCGAAACAAAATGCAGAAAAGAGTTTTTCTGAAAATGTACATATGATCTAAATTGTATTCATTATTCATTGTAAATTTGTAAATAAAATCTCTTTTTCAAAGGTTGAAAAAAAGGGAAAAAGGGCCCTCAAATTAACAATTGCCTAGGGCCACTGTGAGTCTTAATCCGGCACTGTGTGTATTTGTCACAAGTGCCAATTACCGTGCCGGCCCCGTGGTGTTGGGCCTCTACCTCTCACCCGGAGGCCCCGGGTTCGATTCCCGGCTCCTTCAGCGATTTTAGAAACTGACGTAGGGTAGGAACGGGGTGCACTCAGCCTCGTGAGGACAATTGAGTAGCTGTCTGACAGTGAGGCAGGGCCCTTATCACGAAAACCAAGATTAACGGCCGAGGGGACCCGATGTGCTGATCACGTGTCACCCCAATACATGTAGGCCAAATGGCTGGGCAGCGGTCGCTTGGTAGGCCTAGGCCCTTCATGGGCTGTAGTGCCAGAGGTTATTACCAATTACCGTAGTTAACCGAAAGAAGGAAGGAAGATTGTAGTTTTACGTGACCGTTAATTTCGAGATCATGAGCCACGGGACCTCCTTTTTACGTGGAATCCGAACCACAGGACATGGCATTTCACTTTGAAAATCTCACATGCAGTGACCAGGAATCGAGGCCGACAGCTTGACCGCTGTGCCACCACGCCCCTAACCGAAAGAAAGCCTAGCACTATTTTTCAGAATTTACAATAATTTAGTCACTAGAGGAATTAAATTTTTCAAATGGCCAAACAAATTGTGTAGTTACTTAGAATTATCTTGCAGGGAATCTAGATTGAAGATTAAAATAAAATAAATTCATTGTTTGCAGACTGTTATGCCTCTCAGTACCCAGTCTAGTCTGCAAGCCTTTGTAAATAAACAAACAAATACACCTCCAAGTGATTAAATGACATTTGGGTATTCACACATTATGACATAAGTTATAGAGGTAATCCTTCTCTTCCCCAAAGGTGCTGTAAAATAGTTTTAGCCTCCCATATGCACATGGTTGATGAAGCTACACAAAAATGTACAGGATAAAATTTAAGACCACTGACAAACAGTAGCAGACATTTAGAGACAAGATTTGCATTCACCTCTTGTTGATGGGGCCAGATGACAGCAATTTTCTACCCCTTAAAACAACTCCTCACACCCAGCTTATTGGCCGATACGGTTTGAGGAAGGTAGCCTAATGCTTCTCACTTGCTTTGACCTGTGGTATGATATGAATAAACACAACCCCATGGGGAGCCTGAAGCAGGTTACTCATCTCTTACAGCAGGAATCAAACCCAGTCCTTACAGTTGTGAATCTAACGCCTTGCATACTGAGCCACCAGGGCTCTTACATAGCCTAAAGATATGTAAAATAACTTACCTTCAATCAGAGTGGGTAGGCCTATATTATACAGCATGTATCAGGTCTCGTTGAATAACTGTGATAGACTAGAAGATGCACTGCAGTTGTACGGTGTTCCATTGTCTGTAAAACAAAAAGAAACAGGCCACCGTTACCTATTGTTTTTGCTTACTCCCATAATATTCTGGTAAAAGTACAGTATCTCAGGACAGGGCCCTAATGAATAAACACAGTATTACTTGCATTTTTACATCACATTGAAGTGCAAGTAGGTGCTATTATTCATCAAATAATATATATTCGAAAGAATTCTTACCTTGTTAGATAATAATCCTGCGAAATATAACATTTGTACAATTAACAGATGATGACGAAAAAACACACACACTGAGTTCAAATTAAACAGAGTGACGCCATGTTGGAACGGCTAAACAATAGCAGCCAATAAGAAGCCTGGCTTGCTTTCACATGGGTGAACAGCACCTCTTGGGATCGTACAACGAACTCGTCATTAAAATTCCGGATGTCAGAAGCGACGGATCCATACAAGTAACACCCCCCCCCCCCCATATCTTCTTTGCTCCCATATTCTTTGTGCATGGTTTTCCTTGTGTGCAGTGTGTAAGGAGATAGCTACGCTTATTTCGCTGCTTTATGATCTCATCCCGAAGATGAAGGAGCCACTGCGCGGGAACCGCTACCCTACAATTGGAGATGTTGTGCAGGCTGCCGAGCGCTTTCTTCGCACCATCGATAGATTGGGCAAAGCCAACGGAATCCAACGGCTTCTACGTCGCTGGGAACACGTTGTACGCAGTGCTGGAGACTACATCGGGGGCCTATGAAACTTGGAACCAAGTAGGTGTGTTATTTATCAATTTATAACATAGTTGCCAAAACTAAAAAAAAGCAACCTTTGTAGGCCTATAAGATTTAACACAAGAACTATTCGTGCACGTGCCCACTTCCTGGTGTAGCGACTAGCATTCTTGGCTGTTGCCCAGCAGGTCTGGGTTTGAGTCCCGGCTCTGCCAAGCAATTTAATTCTGGTCTGAGGGCTGGAACGAGGTACACTCAGCCTTCCTGGAAGTGGATTCCCATTTCTACTCCAGGCTAATGCTGGGATAGTTCCTAACTTAAAGCCACGTCGCCTCCTTCCCAATTCTTACCTGAATTACACAGACATCACATTAACACAGATTATCAGTCAATTCTACACACACCCAAGTACACGGGGTTAAATGACCAAGATGTCCACACCCCTCAAATTAAACAACAAAGTTATTATTTCACATGACATAATCTACACCCCAAGTCGTTCTGAGTAACAATGCTTGTGGACTCTTTATAAGGTACGGTAATAGAAATACAGAAATCAATTCAATGGGACCAGTTTTCACTTATCGGGGATGACCTTATGGCGTAGTGGCTGGCATACTTATCGTGATTCGATCCACAACTCAATCCAGAAATTTAGTTCTGGTCTGAAGGTTAGAATGGCGAACGCTTTGCCTCGCAAGGTTTAATTTGCTCGCCTCAATTACAGAAACACACACAATTGCTGACACCTCAATAACACAGGTTGTCAGAGAAATTTGAGTTATAACATACTTCTGTATTTGAAAGCTTCTTTAAAAATCCATACACACTATGAATTATATTTCTCACCTGGCTGCCGCTCGGTTTGCTCAGGGACATTGTTAAGAGTTCAAAACTTCAGTTCACAGCATCTCGTAAAGCTCCACTACAGAATTGATACAGCAATATTGTCACTCTAGTTTGTATTTCTCCAGGGAACCTAAATAATTCAACGCCTATCTCTCTCGCTCTAATTATCACTTCAGTTCAAGGACAGATGTTATCTCCTGGTCGTAGCGTCACAGTCAGCTTCAAAATTTTTAGTTCTGTAACATAGGATCATAATGACTAATATGTTCAGAGTTGTTTTGTTCGACTGTCTGGACGAAACTATTGGCCGCTACTAGGTTAGACGACTGTTTGGATGAAACCATTAGTCGCTACTAGATTAGACGTTTGTCTGGACGAAACCATTGGCTGCTACTAGGTTAGACGACTGTTTGGATGAAACCATTGCCCACTACTAGGTTAGATGACTGTCTGGACGAAACCATTGGCTGCTACTAGGTTGGACGACTGTTTGGACGAAACCATTGCCCACTACTAGGTTAGACGACTGTCTGGACAAAACCATTGGCCGCTACTTTGTCAGCCTCCCTCAAACATGATTCTTCATTCAGTCTTGGAATCGAATCACATAAGTTATGTGCTGCTGATCAAGCACTTGCAGTTTACAAGAATAATTGTCAGATAAACTCTGGAGCAAAATCTGATAGCGCTAATGAACATTCCTCTTAGATATAACACCCACAAACAGAAATTCGGACTAATGTCTCTGATCCTGAATGCCGACAGTTCATGTCGATAGGCATTTTTTTAAAGATGGAGGATCGCTGAGATCCTGTGTCTCAATATCCGCTGACTGCCTCCAGACTTCAGGTTGACAAGCAGAGTCTGAAGTAAAATCTCATTTGACTGTGAGGCTCCAACAATGCTTCAATCCTTCAATCTTATCTTTATTTGCTGGTAGATCTGCACACATAATTGAACTGTGCTTCTTGCCACAGATCATACATTTTACATTCGTGGGATCTGTGGCCTTGCCTCAAACATAGAAAGCAAATCTTGTTCTCTAGCAAAGACATTCTTTGTGCTCGGAAACACTACTTGCTTTCATGCATTTTGTCACCGAACAGTTGACGATCTTGTTTGTGTCTTCCCTGTAAGAAGATTGACAGGGTGGAATTCAGAGACATTTCTTGAGGACACCTTGAGGAGAACTTGACTAAGGAAGCCTTGAGGTATCCTCCAATCTGAAGGACTCCTTGAGGTTGATTTTAACTTCAGAGTTATTTCCTTAAGGTCACCTTTCTGAAGGTACCTACCCTCAAGCATTCCTTAAGGCATCCTGTTCACTGGTACCAATCACACACGAAAAGTATCACTAGTAGTACTTATATAAGAACGAAAGTTGAAGTGTATTATAATATAATCTGACGTTGCATGATATTAACAATGATTTGTTAATCATTACAATTGATTGTCCGCTAGTCATGTATTATACATGTGTGATTAACGCTTACTTATTCCAACGTTATTTTTTCGAGACGTTTGGCAACGGTCCGTGTAGCATTTGTTTCGTTGTTTTCGCATCCGGTACCGGTATTTCATCATTGTCCTAAAACGCTCATCAAACTGGGTCTCCTCATGGACGTAATGAACAGCAAAAGGAAATAGGTGTGTGCTAAGGAGAAGCATTTTGTCCTACAAATGGTTCTCCAGCATAAGAACATAGAAAATAAAAAGACGGAGTTACCGTCGAAGAAAAGAAGCGGGCGTGGAGAGAAATTAAGGAGGCGTTCAACAGCGTCCCGGAACACAACAAGGTAAGACTACTCAATTTTCGTGTTATTTCTGTGGTAGACGCAACTGTTGAATATTTTAATGCACTAAAGTAGACCTTGCTGGCAAAATAACATAAATTAAAGCGAAGCAAATACTATATGTGAAGGCATTTTTAATAAGGCTACCGTATCATAACCTATTACGCCCAATTAGCAACCAAAAAAGGAGGTATCCACAAAATCAATCTTTTTGATCATATGACGAAATACACGAACTTCGCAAGTACGGTAGGCTACGTTACTTTAACAAACAATTGCTGCATTGGATATTTCTCTCTCCATTCAAGAATGTGGTATCTTTCACATAGTCTGAAAGATGCATAGTTCAAGAACACATCGTATTTTTGTAGGTCAGGTTAGGCTACCACGTTTTTGGATCCACCCAAAGTAGCCTAACCTAATTTTAAAAGGTACAACATTGCACATGAATAAAACATTTTAGTGCCACAGGAAAAGGTTATCAAACATTGTGCAAATGTTCTTATTCTGTGGCTTTTATACTTCAGGAAAAGGCTTGCGATAATTACTAAGTTAAACTTGTTAGTGGATGGGGGGAAATAGGCCCTTTCATAAAGCAGCAGGTGCAGTTCGCAAAACTCATAAGGGAAGTGATACCGGTAATGAATCAAATGACATTGGTGTTTCATGGTGCCACATGGCATAAGTGAGGTCATGGTTGTCTTTGCTATTGACATCCAAACAGATCCTGTCAAAATACTGTGATAGACTACATGGTGGATTTGTTATAAGGGTCTGATGTTCCTACGTTCCGTAGGCCTACAGTAGATCGTGTGTTTTATGGAATAAGACTTGTATTAGAATGTTTAAAATAATGTTGATTGGTTAGGTCTGGTGGATACTAAAGCCAGTTAAGCGTACTGTTATCCCCAAATATATTTGAAATAGGTGCCGAAACCACTTTTATCCAAAAATTTATTTTAGTGACCCGTTAGGTGAGTGCTGAGTATCCACAGAAAATGACTGTTACAGTACTGTTACGCATACAGTACTAATTGTTTTTGTAAAAGTTAGATTTGCCTAGACCAATAATTATTAGGTAGCGGTTAGTCATAAATGCACCTCTGGTTTTTGTCATGCGTAGTGGAAATACTGTAGTCACGCATAATCTTTCTCTATGAAAAATCAGACTTTTTCAATTTCCGCCTATTCAATACCTTTAATTTTACCACACTCTTAAGGGTACACGTTTTGGGGCCTGTTTGGTCCCTTCATCAGCCCATGATACTATATTTTGGACGCATCAAACATAAGTAACATCGAAGCTCTCAATAATAGCACAAAGTACACTCAATATATTAAAAACATTAAAACACTGGTTAAAAACTAATAAAAACAACATGCAATGTGTCACAACTTCTTAGATACAAATTAATTGCCCACGTTTCTGTCCTGTGTTTCGAATAACAACGCCATTTGAGGCGCATGGTTCCAAGTTGAACCCAACATAAATTGACCTTGAAGATTGATCACTGTCTATTATAACATGTTCTGTTATAATCACTGTTTGGTGAATCTTGTGCTGATTTGAATAAATTCCAATAATCATTCTCTAGAAAATAATTTTGGTAAGAATTTACAGAAGGTACTCCTTTCTATAAAATTCTTATTAAACTACTGAAATTAAGCAATGACCTGAATTAATAATCGGGAAACTATCTGGAGATGATGTAGTTAATAGATGTTTCCTTCTCCGCCGTCTGAGACCCACCCAGCCGTCCCAAATAGGATAACGACTTATATAGCCAAAATTACAGCTGTGGCCGCCATTAGTCCAAATCAATCATCATCGGTTGCAGTCGGGAGTATTCAAATATCTCCGTTAGCCCCACTGGTCCGCCGGTCTGTCATCAAAACAATACTGCCAACCTCGCCCTTACGGTACTTTGTAACACAAAGAAGCTCCCAGTTCAGTCTCTAGTGCGCATCATTCGTGTGCAACACTCAGTTCACCGCTCTAATTTGGCTAGGGTGTGCAATATTTCGCTTCACTGTAATGATTTTTTCTCCACGCCTGAAATGAGTGTTTTTTTTGTTATCTGCTCTGTAATTACTATGCAGTAAATCGCTCCGCTGTAATAAATGTGTATTTTTTTTTCGCACAACTGTGATTTTGACAATGGTTACAGCCTAACGCGCCCATACCAATGGTTTTGTGGCAACCGTGGCCCGCTAGCTACGCACGGCCAAGGCCGCACCTACACCCGACCTTCTAGCCTTCGATTTAGTCCAATCCAATGGTTCTTGACAATGGTTACTGCCTAACGCGCACATACCAATAGTTTTGTGTCAACCGTGCCCCGCTTGCTGCGCGCGGCCAATGTCGCAGCTGCACACGACCATTCTAACCTTCGTTTTGTCCAATCCAATGGTTTTTGACAATGGTTACAGCCTAACGCGTCCTGATCAATGAGTTTTGATAATGGTTACAGCCTAACGCGTCCCGATGATTTATTTTCTTTGATCAACAGTGATTTTGTATCCCACTTCTTTTTATCAACAGTGATTTTGTATCTGACATGTTGCCAACAATGTGTGTGCCTCGGTGTGTGCCGCTGGAGTGAGCCTTGATGACAGTTGACCGAGATGCAAGCGCTGTCGAAACATGACAGCCGTTTTAAAATAGCAATAAATAAAAACACATATTTACGAGCTTTAGCACATATATGAGGTTCAGCAGGAAGCCTCAGTGGCTTAGGCGGCAGCACGCCGGCCTCTCACCGCTGGGTCCGTGGTTCAAATCCCGGTCACTCCATGTGAGATCTGTGCTGGACAAAACGGAGGTAGACAGGTTTTTCTCCGGGTACTCCGGTTTTCCCTGTCAGAATTTCATTCCAGCAACACTCTCCACTATCATTTCATTTCATCTGTCATTCATTTAATCATTGCCCCAGAGGAGTGCGTCAGGCCTCGGCAGCCGGCACAGTTCATATCCTCGCCGCTAGATGGGGGCTTCATTCATTCCATTCCTGACCCGGTCGGAGACTGGAAGCAGGCTGTGGATTTTCATTTTCATGAGGTTCAGCAGTGTCAATTCAAATTGAAATCAACTTCTAATGACTCCCATAAAGGTATGAGAATAATATGCAACCTTTCTGATATTTTTTAATTTGTATTTTTTTCTTTTCAGAAAACTGATGAACAAATAAAGAAAATATGGGGCAATGAAAAAACCAAACGTAAGAAGCAATTGTGTGAGGAGAAAAGGGAGCAGATGAGGACTGGTGGCGAGTCTCCGACCAAAATTTCTCCACAACGTGACCCAGCTGTGGATGTCCTTTTGGGGCAGGTTGACATTGAAATAATTTTTGCCCTGGACAATGACACATTCACTGAAGATAAGCAGGACAAAGGGGCACCAGCATTGATGTACCAGTATGAAGAACCTATCATCGAGCTGGTCGATGAAATGGGGAAAGATGTCATCGAAGAAATCGATAAGGATGGCATCGTCGATACACCGAAAGTGAAAAGCCAAAATGTTTGTCAAAGAGATAATTTTAAAATTGTTAGCAGAACAGTGTTTTCCTACCCAATATTATTCCCATTTCTATGGAGTCTGGGATTTTTAATACAGAGAGCCATGTTGGTTATACGTTATGTGATGAGTAGCATTTGGACACTCGCATGTGAATGATGGTGAAGTTTGAAACAACCATCGCTACTAGCTGTGGTTGTCAAAATGCTGTTTGCACAAAGCTTTGCCTTTTTGACAGCCTCCACTCTAGCAAGCATACTTTCAATCAGGTGGTGGAAGGTTCAAGCTTGACTTTCTACTTAACCCATACCAAGTTTCTAGCTTTGCTGGAGGTATTCCTTCAAGAGGGTTAGAAACATTGTGGTATGCCTTCCATAGAATGGCCCTCTTGCATAACTGCATCTCGTCAATAATAATACTAGTAACACGACGAATAGAAATAAACAGTGTCATCACTCTGCTCTCATGGTCCCGGCAGTGTGTGGCGCGGAGGTCTCTCCGAAACACAAGCGCATGCGGCAAGAAGCCCACGAGGTTAGTACTGTAATATTGTGTGCGTAAGAAGTCATATTGTGCCTGTTTGACGAGAATTTCGGGGAGCCATAGACCTTAAATGACCCTTCCGAAACCCCCATCTCCCAGGAAGACATATAGGACGGGAAGGAATGCATTCTTGGACTGAGAAGCACTCAAGAATCTGTACTCGGGGGTGTCGGGTGTAATAAAAGGTGAAACTACCAGTCCAGAGGAATACAAACTCAACAAATACAATAAAGAGGCAAGGCTTACATTTAAATCGCACTCAGTTTATTAAAAAAAAGTGGCAGACCCCTACCTACTTCAGAGAGGTGAAAACGGCTAATCTGTGCTAAACAATGTTGATAATAATATAACTCGTCTCCGTGCGAAAATCCTAATAATTTAAGCCTCTCGAAGTCCTACGCAAAAATGGAAAATCAAAGAATGCAATCTAAGAGAATGACACGTAGTTTTTCCCTATACAATTACTTAGGAGATTCAATAATAATGATAGTACAAGCATGACTCTACAGCAAAGAAAGTTATTTACTTGTTTACAATGCAAGGTTTCAGTTACATTTACAGCATAATACGTTAAAATCTACGCTATGATGGTGTCATCTCCAACATTTAACGTTATAGTCATTTAATCTAATACCTATCGTACGTTAATAATAACAACGATGTAAACGAGAAGCGTTTCATCCTAAATTTATTTCCAAGCAAAAGCTATGCACATTCTGAACCTAACAGAACGCATGAAAATCTATTCTAGTTAACAACTTAAATGAGTAACATGTAATCCTTTAAATTACTGCGCAATGGGCGCCACTGATCCTGCCTACCTACATCGCAAATTCACAGTTTCTGAAGTTGGGTCATGATTTGTGTGGGGAGAGAAAAGTTAGGTCGGCGACTGCATGAGTAAAACATGTCTAACGTCGCATTATCAGGTTAGCTACTGCGTTTAAACGCGTAACTAACTGATTGTCGTCTCTCAATAGGAATAGCTATATTTGTATTTAAGTGTGTCGAAGAATCAAGTCTAAGTAATAGTCATCAAGGTACATTTAAGTTTATAGGTTTATTTACGTTTTATTAGACTTCCTAGCTCTTTGTTTATGTTCATTTTTAAATGGAAAATCCTGATATTTGATTATTACTTTCTTATTTATCAGATTAATTCAGTCCTATCAGTTTCATTGTATTGTTTAGTGACCATGTTAACTTCGTAAAGTGTGAAAAATTGGTGTAACAAAGCATCGAATATCAAACTCATCATTGGAAGAAAAATCAATTCCAATCATCAAATAGCATCTCTGTGTGCTGATCAATACCACTGATCCATCGATCATCTGCTGCAATAATGAGACAAAAGTCGTCCATGTTATCAGCTCATATAGTACCAAAACTTGTACTAGGCAACTAAGGGTAATCATATCCTACCTCTGTAGTGCGTTTTAACATAACATGGGTTTTACTAAATTTATACAATCCAAGCTTGTGGACAAGATTTAACTCTGCTGTAAGGACAGCTGTGCATTCTGAACCTATAGAAAGGTGCATTATTTGCTCATATATCAGACATCTAAAGTCTGGGAAAACTTGTATTAATAAACCTGGGTCTTTTGTTTACAGTCCTAAAATGACCCCTCACTTCGAACTCAAGATAACCTGCTCAGCTCATCTTACAAAATTACAGTTCATAGCATGTATGGCAGTCGTTTGAATGCCGAATATTATAAAGATACTCTTTCACTTCTCCCCATATCGCAAACAGGTTTTGATGCAGTAATGTCTAGTGTTCACTCCACTCACAGCCTTCTAACATAATTTTATCAAGAAAAGAGTGCGCTGTAGTCGCGTTTACAAGGTCAATAAATAAAAGAAAAATGTGACATTGACTTGTTTCACGGCCAACAGGTGGTCGCTGGGTTTACTATCCCAGTAAAAATGCAGTTATTCAGACATGATTATAACAAAAATCCTACACGTTAAAGAGTGTGGGTTCGATGCTCTGTCGAACTAGAAAAATGTTTATTTACAAAAACGTTTGTCCCAAGCTATTGCAAATGATACGACATAACTTGTGGTTGCTTCACCACTAGGAATACATGTTAATAATTAATCCTACCTAAGAATGTGCGGCGTAAGCTCTTACTAAACTAATCCCCATTACGAGATCGTACATAAAAAGATGTTTCGGCTTGTAGCCAGACTCACGTGCATGCTTCACATTTCCTCAGTGAAATGGCTTGCCTGGTTTAAGTTGCAAGTAGGGCATGGTGGTAAGATGTCTCTGATACACGTGCCTTCCTTTATAGTGTAATCCAGCCATCACTGAACCCCGCCATTTTGGGGTTTCTACTCCATTCCCAATTCCATTATAAAAGGAATAATTGGCATTTCTTCGGCATGTAGAATGTGTGTGATTAATGCCATGATGACGTGGTATTCGTAGTTTTGCACTGAATTTATCACTAGATTATAATTAGCAATTTCACACTGAAGCTACACTTGTATCAGCGGGTAAGCAAATAATAATGGCCATGGATTTTCTCCGCTCACAGATTTTAATCTCAGCAGCTTGTGCTACTGTGCACACTAAAAACTTGGTGAATTAAATCACACGTGATTTGTTCATTACCGTATTACCGTATCACCTGGTAATATCGTAGCACTTTAGAAAAACGTGGTTGGCGGTGTGTTCGATGCCAGCGTGGAAAAATTACCAAAATATCGCAAATATCCAGAATTTGCCTTCACTCATTATTTTAAATCCACTTAACAGCTTTGCTGCACGCAAAAGCGTATCACAGTTCGTCGGATTAAGTCAACTTCCACAAATATTTGTCGACTTTGACGAGCACAATTTCTACGTTGTCACAGGACCATGCCTGCAGTAAGAGTCATACGTCATATCAAGACCATGCTTTCAGTAAGAGTCGTACGTCATATCAAGACCATGCTTGCAGTAAGAGTCGTCTAGCAAGAAGTCGGATGCACTATCTAGCCATCAGTCAAATGTGCGACTGTGAAATATTTATGGCATTCTCTGCGGGTTTTAACATTCATGTTTCCATTACATAATAAATCAAATCACTCTCCGGTGCATCAAAAATATGTACAATATTGGTTAATAAATACAGTCTTATGAAATACACAAAATTATATACATCCACGGCGCGGCAACTCATATAAATCAAATGAGCGCTACTCATGCTTTCTCCTTGGAAGTCTCTGCTTCTCTCAAGAATGGTAAATTCCTCATGAGCCATAGAGGTCACATGGCAGATGTGATTTCGGGCTCAATATATACGAGGATATTTGTTTCTTTGTAACATTTTACGAATGTCTGTGTTAGCCTGTGCAGTGCTTTGTGTGTGCAAACAACTAAATTTTCCACTGTTTAGAAAAAAAAAAGTCATACTGTTTTGTTCCTGGATGTAAATCGTGTTATGGTGGAAAAGCTGATGGTAGACATTTTTTCATACCGCCAAAGAAACAAATCTGTTTGCGAAATGGGTGAGAGTTATTTCGTGGAAAGATAACCCATTGTCGATCAAAAGTAGAATCTGTGACGTGCATTTTTCGTAAGATTCAATTATAAATCGTTTCCGATACAGTCGTCGTGATCAATATCGTAATCAGTATCCGAGTCACCAATTTCTTTTAAATAATTATCGTCAACTAGCGATTCGCTATCTTTCATCAGAAGACACACTCGTATCCTTAGGTTTTCATATGGCGTAATATCTTTACTGATATTCGCTAAGGCAACGACTGCGTGGCTCAGCAGTAACGTTCTCGCCCGCTGTTCCCAAGGTTGCAGGATTGAATCCTGGTGCAGTCAGATGGCATTTGAGGGTGTGCAAATGCGAGGGAGCCATGTCATTAGATGTACTGGCACGTTAAAGATCCCTTTTGGGATGAAATTCTAGCATCTCGGTGTCTCTAAAAGCCACAGTAGTTAAAAGGGATGTAAAACCAATAACATTATTATTATATATTATTATTACTTTTATTATATTCCATTATCTCTTGTATTAAGTAAATTATTTGTAACTACAGGGTGATTCATATAGAACATGATTTTCATTTCATTTGACAAGAAGGATGCTAGTAACGTGCTATTGCATCCTAAATTGCGGAATGTCTGGGAGATTACTCTTCCGTTGAAGGTTTTCAGTACATGTATCATTTTCCTTTAGATGGTCCAAAGCCCTTGGGTGTTGTACCCGATACCTAGTTGAGGCTATCGGCTACGCCTGCTGACATTGAGCCGTAGTTGAGATTTATGGGAAGAATGGTAAAGATAGCGCTCAGATCGAGTCGAGAGGAATGTTAGGAAATGACGTAGAAGGCCAAGGATCAAGAAGGCACTGCCAGTCAAGTAGATGGAATTATGGGAGGAATATTAAAGTTTTATTAAGATCTTTATGGAACATAGTATTTAAACATCTCAGAAGAGAGGAAATGTCAAGCATTATATATGATAATAACTTGAAGAAAGACAGATAATCCCTTAAGTTATTGTATAACTTAATAGCCGAGATGAGGGTGGTCGAGATTATATTTGTGACGCACGACCGCAGAAAGTAGGGGAGCATCACGTGACTGCGCCAGGTACGAGCTTCTTAACGCAGTCCAGACACATCAGTCGAGTTCAGCCAGCGAGCTGAGTAGTACACATGCGCAGAGCGTACGGTAAATTTGAGCGGTGCACAGCACTTGTTACGTGGCGTGGAAACGAACAGTATTACTTAACCAAGCAGAGAGCGAAAGTAGGTCAGTAAGCCAAGGCGAGCAACGCACGGTAGACAGCGAGGACCGGTTACGAGGCAGGTTGTACGGGCCGTGTAGGCAGGAGAAAAGCCGGGGTCAGAACAGCATTGTAATACGAGATTGAGAACTTTATTTCGAGCTGCATTTTGTAACGCAGAACAGCACAGAGAAGCGGCATGGCGAGGCCGGCTTTAAGCGTAGATCATTCTGGAACAGTGCAGTAGATCAGAGCGGGCTGTTTTCCGACTTTTATACGCAGGCAATATTAAAGAAGCTGAACTTCATTTCAACATTCAGTTACAACATTGAGTTGGGACTTGTATTCAGTAATAGAATTGTGCAGGCGGATGGTTGTAATATACTGCAATTATGAACTTAGATATTCAAACGACATTACGACTTATGCATTTCATAACGGAACATGTAGAGCGACCATGGGGTCAAGCTAACATTAACGCTTTTAAGGCAAACGAAATGTTACATTTATATGCACTTATGAACGTTGGCACGTGCATTAACAAAATTCCTTTTCATGAATTATTCTAGAATATCGAGTACGAACACAGCTACAGGGTGTTTCAAAAACTTATACACTCTCATAAATAAAATTTATTTTCTGCAAGTGAGACTTAACCGCTGTGGAGATTGAACTTTTAACAAGCGAACCGAACATTGTATGGGACAGTGGCGTAACATTGAAGAGGAATATGGGGTACGCTGCTTTTATGAACATTTACGTAAGAATTTGGACAGTATCCGCTATGGATAACATGCAGTTCATCATGTCGGAGTAAACGGAGACAGAGACGCGATGGCACCACGGAGCGATGGATTCGGTTCCTGAAGAAGAGGAGGTCTAACAGCTGATTCACTTGGGATATGAAGGCGATCGTTTTTGCGTGGGTGATACGATATTCACGTCGATCTTTCGAGAAATTTATTACACACGAGGATAATCGACGATCTTTGAAATATATTAACAGCTGATATGAGAAGGTACTGTAAGAGTTATGACTTTCTGATATGATTTTTCCATGAACACTGGGCATACTTGTATATATTTTTCTAGTAGGAGTTCTACGATTATTTAGACATGGCTTAGACATTATTTGCTCCAATTTGCTAGAATATGGCGTTACCATATGATGTGGCAGGCACCATTATACGAGATTCTCACCATTGGTTGGCTTTATTAAGCAGATGTTTGGTCTTTTAGACATTTTCCAGTAAGGATAGTTTTTCTTGGATAGTTATTTTTTTGTGGCGAGTATTTCGAACTCGTGATCTGCAATTGGATTATTTAAATCACTTCGTCAGTTCATTGCATACTAGCGAGTGTGTATTATTCATCAGTAGGGATTTTTCCATTGGATTGTTTGGAGATATTAAGATGTTATTCACTCAAGTGAATGAATATCGCTTTTATGTGACAACTAGAGACTTGTTGATTCCAATCTGGTACATTCACTCATGAGACAACGAGATGGGGCCTTTCGTATTTATACGATTGTGTGGTGGTACACATCTTTACCCATCGTTCAGGGCATTATCATGTTAGCCATCGGGGCGAGGCCTTTCGTATTTATACGATTGTGTGGTGGATACTCATCTTACTTGCCATTGAGGAACTCATTTTTATCATCCGAGTGTACTTGAGACTGTAAGAGGATCAAACAAGAAACTACTAGTCACATATCAGTCGAATTTTGTTAAATAAATTAGAAATAAATGTCAGCAGGGTTACATTTGTAATTCTTGTTTGCCAATCCAATATTTTGTTGCTATACTCTTTTGAGAGTACTTTCAGTTAACAGCTGTTACAGTTGATGCTTTTGATAAATTTTTATGATTGAGTTTGATACCTTTAAGAAGGATTTAAAGTAATTGAATCTTGTAAGATGAATCATTAATGGTCAGATTTATTTTAAGGCAGATCAGTATTGCATATTTTGATGTGAGATTATAACACATTAGTGTTTTTCTGTGAAGTGAATTATGAGAATTTTAAGAGAATTTATGCTATTTGAAAGCAGATTTTGAATTTGATTACGATTACTGAGGTAATATTTTTCCTAATTGTTTAAGAAGTTGTCTAGATGTGATCAGATTAATTACAGTTATTGGAGATTGTGTGCGTTGATAATTTGAAGCCAGTTATAAAATTTGTAGATCATGCAACGTGATTAAGTGAAGTTTGTGATAGGCATTTTGTGGAAGTTGCCAAGTGGAAGTTGCTATATTGCTAATGTATTTTGAAGCAGACATGAGATTGTCGAACCCAGTCTAGCATAATTTTGAGATTCATGCTGTGCGCTGAATATTTATGGAGTTTTGTGGAATAATTGTGGTATTCAAATGTGATATTTGATAAAGTGAAAATATATAATGTAGTTGTGGATAGTGAGATCCAACGTGAATTTGTGAAAGCAATAATATTATTGGCATGATAATTAAATACGAGATATAACTTGCAAGTGATAAAACTGTAAGACAACGTTCTATAACCCATATTAAACAATTTGTTAGGAAATTAAACAAATAAATAAAGTTGAAAATACAAGATTTTCTGATAATAATAATTAATGAAATAATAATCTGAAATTTAAGCATATTAATGATCTGACCTAATGAAATAAAAATCAGAATGACTCGATGAAATAATGAAAATCTAAATAACCAGATGAATAAAATTTAAATAAGTTGATAAATTACATTTTGGAATAGATCAATGAATTAAATAAATGGATGAATTAAAGATTGAATAAATAAGCTGATTTAGATGAATTAATAGATGATTAAATAGATGATGAATAACTGAATTAGAAGGTGATAATTAATTAAAGAAGCTGATGATTAATAAATTTAAATGATTTGATGATAATGAATTAGTTATTCTGACTTGAATATATTGAATTTTGAGATGAGAACTAATGTAATAAATATTTAATTTTGATGATGATGATGATTATAGTGGATTTTATGTGATTCACGAACAAGCAATTATTAATGACAGTGTAAATAGTGTAAATTAATTATTCGACGTTTAGGAGCATTTTACTAACATATTTTGCATTTGAATAATGCCATGCAAGCCATAAATTATGTGATATTTAAATATGTGATTAGAATATATGTGTTTAGACAGATTAATTGATATTTTTACATCCACATTCATGATGTTAATTTAAAGAGAAGTTAGGTCTCAGTTATCACGAATGTCAGTGACGCAAAGACATAGTGCTACGGTGATCCTGACAACCCAAGAGAACTTTAGAAATTTTTCCTATTTTATGTGGATAAATACACTTTGAGTAGAATAGAGATGGTTCGATTTTCTGGACAATGACAATTTAACGTTGGCATTCGACCATGCTCTCAGGTAGGATGAGTGTTTAATATGTCTGTCTGACTATCAAAGTTGAATAAATTTGTTTTTATCTTAGTTGTGATCTGATGATGATGTGATTTTCCTATTTCTTTACTTGTCTTAATTAAGGCTTAACTAGGAAGGATGTGGTTTGCTAGGGATTCAGTTGATGGCGCCCATTTATATTTGTATTTTTTGTTTGTTAAATTTAAACCCGTAACGACCCTGGAGATACTTTATCTCGTGTTACCCTCTGCTTTTGTGATATTTCAACTGAATTTCCGACACTTTCCTTATTTGACTAGAGGTTCATTTAACTCCGCTCTGTCCTGGAAATCCAGGAATGCGATGTAATAGCAGATGGGTCATCGCATCCCCAGGACGAACGGGTACAGAGAGAGAGAGGGAGAATTGGCTTTACCCATCTGTGGGGCTTCGATTTTGTTTATTCTATGGAATCACATCAGATTTAGATTACGAAGAGATTGATCTCAATTTCATTTAATGGTGTTATAAAATTTATTAAACTTAGTCAGACAATATACTTGTATGCCCATTCCAGTGATCATGTTAATCATATTAGTGTTATATCATATTTAGTTATAAGTCATTTTTCTTATACCCAAGTGAATGCAGGAATTGATACATTGTGATGTGTTGTTGTCTAACGTCTCTGAATAAAACGTTTATTGAAAGATATAATTATGTTACCGGAAGATTTAGCTAAGGTGTTAGGAGAGTTACAGAATGGCATGTCTAGTATTGCAGTAACTATTTCTAAAATGGAAACAGAAGTTAAAGAGCAGATAACTGATTCAGAAGCTACATGTAGGGAAAACTTAAAGTTATTACAGACTAGTAATGAAGAGAATTTGAGATCATTACAGGCTAGTAATGAAGACAATCTGAAAGATAATTTAAAGTCATTAGAGTCTAGGTTACAGTAAAATGGTAAAGATTAATTGAAATTATTGGAAGATAGGTTACAGTCAAATAGTAAAGATGAATTGAAATTATTGGAAGATAGATTACAAGCTCGTAGTGAAGAAAATAACACAGAGTTGAAAAACAATTTAACTAGTTTGGAGAATAGATTAACATTAAAGAATGATGAAATATTTAAGGCTTTACAATTAGATATAAAAGCTGTAGAAATGAAAGGAGAGGAAAATGTGCAAATATTAAAAAGAAATATTATTGATTTAGAAATTAGAGAAGAAGAACATATTTTAATTTGAGAACAGATGTTATGTCTATTCAGAAAGACATTAAATCGGATGTATCGAAGTTGAGATTCGACATTGATTGTTTAGTGGCAGATGTAGGCAAAATACAAGAGTGGTCTACTGAAGTATCTTTCGAATCTAAAATCAAAGGTCTAGAAATGAATCTAGGTAATGAAATCAAAGGTTTAAAGTCAGTAATTGGGACCGTTAAAGAGGAAGTCTGAGGAGAGGTTAATTCTAACTTGAAATCCTTAGCAAACCAATTGCAGATAGACATTAGGAAAATTGATGATGATATAGAGCAAAAGGTTAATGTAAATTTAGCTTTATTTAAAATAGAGTCGGTGCAATGGTGGAAGAACTGTATAGTGAGGTCGATGCCGAAGCAAAAGAGAAACGTGCAGGGTTGGATGAAAAATTAATCGCAGGTATGGCGAACTTAGAAGCGAGATTTACTGAGAATAAGGAAGCGATGAAGATAGATTCAACTCAGTTTAGGACAGATGTTGATCAGTTAAAGGAACAAGTCGCGTCAGTAAAGACTACATGCGAAGACAAGATAGACAAATTGAAGAACGATTTAGAAGAGAGTAACAGAACGGAGAATGTTACGTCGTTAGATAATTTGGAAACTAAGGTCAAGACAGTAGAAAAGAGAACAGAAGATAGGATGACTAAAATAGAATCTATAATAAATAGTTTCACAAGTCAAAATGTTACAACGGGGGAAGTATCGATAAATCAGACACCGATAGACCGCAGTATGAACAGTCAAGAGGTTAGCGTGTGAGAAGACCGTCAAACGCAACAGAATGTAACATTCGAAAGGGCTAGTTCAACCCCTCAAGACAATCCGAATTCGAATAGGAGTACGTTTGGTACGAGTGAACGATACTCAGGTCCAGTGACCATCATCAGAAATCTGGATGATAAGCCAAGGAAGTTTTCAGGGAACACAGGAGTCACACCAGTCGATTTTCTGAGGGATATTCGCGATTACATGGCGGAACATAGAGTAGCCAAGGAGAGAGAACTAAGGATATTCGAACGCGCCTTAGACGGGCCTGCGTTAACTTGGTTTCGCGCATTCAGGAGCAATTTTGCGAATATAGAACAATTTGCCATATCATTCTTAAGGAGATTTTGGAGTGCAGAGGATCAGCTGAACGTAAGAGCAGAAATGTATTCGAAACGTTACTCTACGACACATCCAACGCATTATGCTAATTACTTTACCTCGAAATTGGCTAAATTACAGTTTTTGATTTCTCCATTGCCAGAAGAAGAGCTTTTGCAAGCTATAGCAAGACAGGTGCCAATTGAGGTACAACGATCACTCATAGCTTCTGGGTCGAACACACTTGAGCACTATGACGATATCTTACGCCGATTATACTGTACAAGCGCTCAAATTACACCCAGAACGGCAAGGAACGATAATCGAAACACGCAAGAGGTGAATGCGGAAGTTGTCGATAACGCAGCACAGACTGATAGAAGAGATTCCTGGGGAAACAGAAGGAACGAAGGGAATAGAGGTAATATTCACAACGTTCGTGGAAATGATCGATATCGAGGACCATATGAGAGGCCATACGATCAGGACGCAAGAAACAGTAGATACAGGAACTATGATCAGAATTCCAGATACCAAAATAGGAATAGATACAATAATAGATATCGTGGTAGATACAACTGGAATCAAGGTCAACAGTCTAATCAGAACGATAGGCAGGATAGCAGAAGAAACGATCCAAATGAAAGACAAGACAAACGAGAATATGGGAGATCAAGGCAAGAAAGTAGACAGCCTAGTGCACCACCCGAGGAGATAACTAGAGATATCAATCGAGCAAGCACGAGTGCAGAAAGAAGAAATAAACGACAAAGTAATGCAGAATCAGGATACTAATCATTATGAATCAATCATCATTGTTGAGAGATAGCAAGTCAAAGAAGAGAATCTAATTTAAGGAGATATAGTACATCGAGAGAATGGATACTAATGAAGTTGTGGGGACATTTAACGCAGCTAGCATTAGAAAGTATCATTATGCTGAGTAAGAGGATTGTAGAGCTATCGTGTACATATGTTGTGTATAGAATGTCTGAGAGTGTATTTTTTCTCAAGCCTGATAAAAAAAGGAGATGTACGGGAGAGATGTACCCGATACCTAGTTGAGGCTATCGGCTACGCCAGCTGACATTGAGCCGTAGTTGAAATTTATGGGAAGAATGGTAAAGATAGCGCTCAGATCGAGTCGAGAGGAATGTTAGGAAATGACGTGGAAGGCCAAGGATCAAGAAGGCACTGCCAGTCAAGTAGATGGAATTATGGGAGGAATATTAAAGTTTTATTAAGAACTTTATGGAACATAGTATTTAAACATCTCAGAAGAGAGGAAATGTCAAGCATTATATATGATAATAACTTGAAGAAAGACAGATAATCCCTTAAGTTATTGTATAACTTAATAGCCGAGATGAGGGTGGTCGAGATTATATTTGTGACGCACGACCGCAGAAAGTGGGGGAGCATCACGTGACTGCGCCAGGTACGAGCTTCTTAACGCAGTCCAGACACATCAGTCGAGTTCAGCCAGCGAGCTGAGTAGTACACATGCGCAGAGCGTACGGTAAATTTGAGCGGTGTACAGCACTTGTTACGTGGCGTGGAAACGAACAGTATTACTTAACCAAGCAGAGAGCGAAAGTAGGTCAGTAAGCCAAGGCGAGCAACGCACGGTAGACAGCGAGGACCGGTTACGAGGCAGGTTGTACGGGCCGTGTAGGCAGGAGAAAAGCCGGGGTCAGAACAGCATTGTAATACGAGATTGAGAACTTTATTTCGAGCTGCATTTTGTAACGCAGAACAGCACAGAGAAGCGGCATGGCGAGGCCGGCTTTAAGCGTAGATCATTCTGGAACAGTGCAGTAGATCAGAGCGGGCTGTTTTCCGACTTTTATACGCAGGCAATATTAAAGAAGCTGAACTTCATTTCAACATTCAGTTACAACATTGAGTTGGGACTTGTATTCAGTAATAGAATTGTGCAGGCGGATGGTTGTAATATACTGCAATTATGAACTTAGATATTCAAACGACATTACGACTTATGCATTTCATAACGGAACATGTAGAGCGACCATGGGGTCAAGCTAACATTAACGCTTTTAAGGCAAACGAAATGTTACATTTATATGCACTTATGAACGTTGGCACGTGCATTAACAAAATTCCTTTTCATGAATTATTCTAGAATATCGAGTACCAACACAGCTACAGGGTGCAGTGCCGGCCCTAGGACTTTTTGTAGTGTAAGCAAAGAACACTTTGGCGCCCCCCACCCCTGTACTCATCAGAGTACCTTTACTATTTTTACTAAACGTGTTATATGGCCAAAAGGTAAAAAGGCAAAGGGATAAACAAAAAATAACTTTAAACCAAACATTTATTTAAAGGTCAATATTATTACATAGAATGACAATTATTGTTGATTTTTTTCACAGTGTTGAAATCTTTTAAAATTAAAACGAGATTTTCCTGGCTTTCACTTTAGAAAACTCGTTCAGCAGTAAATCTGTTTCTATTTCATTTAACAAATCATTTTTAATGACCAAAGTAGCTAGTTCACTCAAGTGCTCTTGGCTTAAAGTTAATCACAAGTGTGTTTTATACGTTTTAACTTCGAAAAATTTCTTTCTCCGCTGGCCACTGATACCGGGAGCGATAGCAGAATCCCCAATGCAACAAAAACATTTGGAAACATGTGCAGATAACCACGTTTGGTTATAAAAGACAAGGTTCCAGCTGGGTGACTTCCAGGGGGTAGCATTGGTGAAAAAAATGCAGTTCTTCGAACAGATCATCTCCGTTTACATTACAGTCTCCTCCATCACTCAAAACGGTTTGAAGGTGCTTACAGGCTTTCTTCAACTCTTGTTCGTTCAAATTCTTCTCGAAGCTAGCAATACCGTAAAGAAATTTGAAACTTTCTCTATGGTGTTCCATTAGCTCAAATCTCTCCCTTAATGAGGCTATTGCTGTGTCAAATGCGACAAAGAAGAATGTAATTTTAAAAGCATTTTTTCCAGAACGTACAGCTTCATCTTCACTCTCATAGGAGAATTGTTTTTTTTTTACTTTTCTTGGCCGAAGTATGGTTTCTTTTTCAAGGTTAGCATCAACCTCCATTGTTTCTGCAAGTTCTTTTGCATCTGTAATGGCGCTGTTTAGTCCTTGATCTGATCTCATATTTTCCAGAAATGATTTTACACTTTTAATGAGATCCATTGAACTTTGTAAGTCATTTGTGACTTTTTGCAACAGTTTACTAACCATATTGGCTTTATGCAGGATCTCATGCCATGTCACTAAGCAGCATAGACTCGAAGTTTTGAAGTTTTTTAAAAGTTCTACGGCAGTGTTTCTACCAAATGCATCAAGTTTCTGATCTTGAGAAGCTTCATACAAGGCATCATACACCTCTTCAATGGGGTACATCAAAGGCAACAATGCCTCATTTCTACTTTCCCATCTAGTATTGCAGAGTGGTTTTACTGACCGACTTGAAACATTTTTCAGCAAAATATTCCATCTTTGAGTATAACTGGAAAAAGAATTAAATTTTTCGTGTATAGTGCTGAAACAGTCCACAGCAATGTTGCACGACCGAGCTGCATCATTAATGACCAAGTTCAAGGAGTTATTCCCAAACGGTACATAAAAAGCTCTAGGATTTAATTTTATTAATATTAATAAATATTTCTATTTTCAAAATATATTTTTATTTCTAAGAAAAAAAATTGAACATTTTCAAACTGTTAAAAATAAGTAGTATGTATAAACTTTTGTAACAATTTTCGTTTATCAGGAAAATATGGATGTAGTAAGTTATAAGTATATAACATTTTGGAATAGTAGGTTCAGTGGTTTTATTTGATATGTACTTGAACTTTGAAGAAATCTTCATTAAAAAACATTGAATTGGAAAAGGTACACTCTCCCCTTAATACAAAAATATATACGGTGCCCCTTTTCCTTCTCTGCCTTCTTTCCTCCCTCAACCGAACAGAGGCTAAACTACCTATGGACTACTAGGCCTAGTTATATTTTAACAAAACCTCTACTCCGTTAACTAAGATTCAATTTACACCATTGTAAATTGTAATTCTTAAATAAATACCTAATAAATAACCCATTGTATCGTATCAACAAACTTACAGTTTCAGTTTCAATGGCTTGTTGACTTGTAGACGCCAGGTCTGTAAGTTTTGATGAATCCTCGTCAACACCTTCGATCCCGGTTATGTCATAGCCAATTGGTAGTGCCAATGGTGTTCCTGTAGTCAATGCCAGATCCTCATCCTGCAATAAAAATAGCTGTTGGCCAAGTATACTTAAGCACCAATATATCTTCTAAAGCTACCCTCAATACCTAAATGTATTTTCTAAATATACAACTTAAGTATACTGTGCCCAACACCAAGAAGCCATGTTAGGTTGACGCGTGTATGGATATGGCAACATTGTATGCAACCGACCTGCGGTTACGTCACGCAAGCGATATATGTGTCCACGTTGCTGGTTCATTGACCAGCGGTTACATCACGCAACAGGTGACTGATTAACGCCAGAGCGCGTGCGCGGAATGACCACGTGACTGCCTCAGTGCAGCGGTGAGTTGTTCCTACTCATACGTGGACAGAGAGAATTTTGTGTTCTAGGGAAAAGTATCGCAGCCATGCGTAAGGTGGATTTATCTATCGTGTGCGAGATGCATTGCAAGTCGGAGAGCATGGTACGGCTTTGTGGACAACGGGAGCGCTAGAATACGAATCTTGAAACCTGTGAATATAAAATGCACTGGCATTCTTTTTTTTATATTTTGGAGTTATGCAAAAGGGCCCTACGGCCATGTATGACTGGCTATATTAGTTCGTGCTTTTCTACCTAGCAGAATGGGAACTTGCTGCTCAGGTCGCTTGGCAGAGGCTTGTTATGAACTTGTGTATTCGAAGGTCGAGGCAAGCTTTTAAGATCACAGCGTTTCGGCACTTTCAATCTGTGCTAAGTTGGTCGTAATTGTACCAATCCTTGAGGAGTACAGAACATTATCGTCGCGGTGGACTCGTGGCACTACACGGGGTGGAATATCACCATTTCTGATGAAATAGGAGCCGTGTACCACGTAACGACTTGTGAAATCCGTCATGGAGCCAGAACTTTTCCTAACGTGCGCAAATTTGTGGCCGTATTATTTCAATCCGAACTTTTTCTCATTTAACATGGGTAACTAGACCGCCACGAGGAGGCTCGATGGGATGATTTAACCACCAATGGGAGATGCAGATTTTGTGGGAAGCCGCATTCGGACTGGCATGGAACGGTACGGGGAGTTCCGAGCCCGAATTCAGGGGGCAAGAAAATCATCTTACTGGAAAATGGAAAAAGAAGAAAGAAAATGGGGAGGACGATGGAAAACGTGGTACCCTGCTTCAAGATCCAGATTTGTGCCAGGCTTGTTCCACAATTATCTAACCAATTTTTCGACCAGTCGGTGAGCCACACTTCTCCTTATTTAAGTAGAATGAGTAGACTCTCTACTCATTTTGGTTAGCCATTATATCAGTCATGTGATTAATTAGTTAATTATTTAATTAAGTAGGTAATGAATAAGTCAACATTTTGAGATTAGAAAGCATGCTTTTTGGAACCAGAATTTATAATCTGATTATCATTATCAGATGCTCACAGCACTTAGGTGAATTTTAAGGGTGGAATTAGTTGTCATGATGCTAGTATGGGACTTCATCGTATTTCAGTTCAAGTCCAATTACAATTTTTTTTCCTCACCAGCTTTAAGTGGACGATCATTATCGTTTGATGATTATGATGATGATTACCTTTGCTTCACATCGTAATGACCTTCGATATTCTCAAATATTTAGGAAAATTTCTTCGAATATTTCTGCATTCTGACAGATGCATAATCAGTTCGAATTTGTGATCTAATTGTTTATGGTAGGCCAGAATGGTTTTGGAGCAATGATATTCATCTATGGTATAGATTTGAGCCATGCTACCCTATTTTCGATTTTGGATCACACGTTTCTAATTATAGGAGAAAACGTCTCCAATTTCAGAGATCGTTCTTTGTTTTCAGTTTGAATTTGACTTTGAATTTGTTTTTTTTAAACACACTCTGTTCATTTGACTTTGTTATTCAAACACAAAAGAAAATTATTGGTGTGCTTTCTTATGTGCACAGGTGACCTAAGTTAATGATAGATAATAACTATGTTTTTCACCTTTTAACTCATTAAGGATTTATGATCACGTGTTTAACATTGAAAGACCTTTAAATATTTTGGAGTTTAATATTTAATATTAATAACTTACATTAAATATCCCAAAATAGTTGGCACGCGGAACTGAAGGCATAACGACGTTGATGCTAATCTGGTGCTCTGAATTAAGATTTTCGAGATTGAGACGCCACCACGTATTGAAATAGTTGGCATGCGGAACAGAAGGCACATAAGAACTGAATGAACATTGAAAGTTAAACTTGATGCTATTAGTAGGGTCCAAGTTTGTACCATTTCCAGAGATATGACTACGTGTGTTATTTCAACTTCATGATACATTACTTTAAAGCTTTACTAGCTTCTTCTTTTTTAAGATACTGTTTATGTTCAGAGAACCATATTAACTAATACATTTTTCAGAAGAGGAAATTTTACAATATTTTTCATATATATTTTTCAGAAGATTAACCATATAATTGCCTAAATTTTCATAGATAATTTTAAGGATTTATAAATGTTTTTCAAAATTATTCTTTTAAGACGTATTGTAAGGTTATCCATTTTTAATTTAAGTTTTTCCTTAAAATAAGTTTTTCTCTCTCAATTGTGCTGAAGAAGAAACCATTGTTGTTTCGAAACATGTACACTTTAAATGATCTATAAATTGTAGACAATTAAGTGTGTTATTATTAGTATTGATTTGGCGTATAATTAACTTAAGTGCCTTCTTAGATAATAACTAAGAAAAATACAGTCAGATATATCAGTAGTGGTCGATACTATAAAAAAGATGAATCATAAGAATTATATTCACATATTCTGTGAAGAATTACTAAGTGGTAGCCAGTAAAAAAAATGTAATATTGCATTATAAACAAAAAATGGATTTATAAGGTAAACTGACTACAGGCATTAATAGTTGAAACGTGGACTTACTATTTGTTTTTTTTTCATGAAAACTAGTCAGTGCACAGAGTCGTGCTGATGTATAATTTTCGCTATGCTTTGATAGTGATGGAAGAATTGACTTATTACTAGAAGAATTTTCGTTATCAAATGAGACCACGTAATTTCTTAAATGGATAATGAATGATAGCAGACCTGATACGCATGGTGGGGAGTACTTTTTTAATTGAATCTATACATAATTTTGTCAACGTCGTAATAATTATAGAAAGGTCTGATGGATATTTAAATGGCTGAATTGATGAATATGTGAAACAATTAAATGGTAAATAAATAAATGGATATAGAAAGGATTTGTAAAAAGGAAAGGAAAGAGTTAGTAAATAAGTAAATCATTAATTGATGGACACGTGGATAATTAATATTAGACAATTATGTCATGAACAATTTATCCGTAAACAATTTGAAGCTTGGAAACTGGTGAACAGTGCAGTTTTTGCAGACGAATAGTTCATTGTTGGAACACATGCGAATTAAGCATAAATGATTGATCATTCCACATATTGTAAAAGAGCATTGGTGTTTGCAATTAACTCACTAATTAGAAATATTATGCACTGATGAACTGAATTTACCACAAATAAGATTAAATGAAAATGTTGTAAATATTAGGAAAATATAGTTGTAAAATAGATAATTTAATTAAATGTAAATTTGTTAATATTATGAAGTTGATTGAAGGTCTGATAGAGACTTTAATTATTTAGTTATTTAATTATTTTTGATTGCGGTTGGCACTTAGGTTTGTGCAATTTGAGGTCATTTTTTAGCTAGAATGGAGATCCACATGACTTATTTCCAGGCGAGTTAATTTTTCCTAAATTAATTTGTCCATCCTGAATATGTTGTAATCTGGTCACGTAATTTCACATTTAATTAATTGAGGCACCATATGATGAACATTCTGGGTGTATGACAGTTCCTCATAGTCAAACTGGACACTATCTAAATTTGTATTTTCAATCAGAAATCACTTTATCAAACCTCATAATTTCATTATATCCGAGGTTAGGACCGAGGAGATTCATTGACCCTATTCAACTAAATTTTCTTTTTCTCTCGATATGAGTTTTTTTGCAGTCCACAGCAAGTAATAAGTTAGATTGAATCCCTGAGGTAGGATAGGACTGGATATTTTATTTTGGTTGTTACTTGTTGGTTTGTGGGCTGAAAATAAATGAAACCTTTTTGATTTTATGAACGTTTTTGCACTTCTGATTTTTACTAATCTGTATTTTCTTTTCAGTATTAGGATTGATTTGGATCTAGGGGAAATTGATTTTCCCAGGTACGCCTCTCCTTTTAACCACACCGAGATCACTCGAGGTCTCATCCCTCATTTTTTGTGATCAAATTGCACCTAGATCCCAATCAGGTTTTTATGTATGCTTTGATCCCGGTTTTTTCGGCGTGTATCGCGATGTCTTTTGCCGGGCCATCCGATCCACTGTCGATGGACGGGGACAATACATTAATACTACTTAAGGATTAGTGCTATAATACTTCAAATAAATTACGACAGTATTCAGTAAAGTAATGCTATTAAATCAATAATATCATTATAATTTACGTTATATGGGTAAATTGTTTATACAAATGCTCATCAATTTAGATTAAATTAATTTAGGCATTTAGAGTCATTAGCAAACAATATAACTTAAAATTATTTACAGTTACACTTACTTTTTGAGGGATTCTTCACTCATTGATGGTTCAGGCAGCTCTGATATTGGTAACTTGTCGTCATCCTCATCGTTATGAACGGATTCAAGATGGCGGCAAGTGACAGACCTCGTGTTTCAGTAGCTCTGACATATTACAGTGTTTTAGTAGTATTTTACCTGTTCAAGTGTACTATATGGTGTGCAACTGTGCCTGAAAACATTTCCGACCGCAGTGATGTGTCGTGTGATCAGAAAATTCTGTGGTACTGCGCAGAGAGACATTTTACTTTCTCGACCGCTGCAGCTTGTAACCTCCCAGTGTTCCGCCATGTTTCCACCACACCTCGTGGACCTGTACAACATTGCCGTGCTTCCTCCAGTACTGTTTACTTGATACTACTACTACTATCAGGTGACATTCATTTAAACCCAGGACCCCTTAACCTCTACTACCAGAACGCACAGAGCATCAAAAATAAACTATCCGACTGTATAGCAAATATAACCGAAATCAATCAATTTGATATCCTCTGCCTCTCAGAAACATGGTTGTCAGACTTCGTATCTTGTGGGGAACTTCCGTTTTCATCTGAGTTCAATGTGTTACGGCGCGACAGATCCTCAAGGGGTGGTGGTGTTGCAATCGCAGTTCATAACAAACTGAAGGCAAAACATCGGCCTGACTTAGAAACTTCCTGCGAAATAATATGGGTTGAGATTATTATCCCAAAAAGGAAGAATTTACTCTTAGGTTGCTTCTACCGCCCACCTTCCAGCAAAATTGACACCTTAGAAGAATGTTTCAACTCTACTGTTCTTGCCCTCAATCAAGAAAATGAAATAGTGTTGCTAGGCGATTTTAACTCCCATATCTCCTGGACATCAATAGACAATGGTACCATACACTCTCCCCAAATAGATACTTTCATTTTATCAAATTTTATAAACGGTCTACATCTGAAACAGTTCAATCTACACCCAACAAGGAAATCCGAAACACTGGACCTCATATTTTCAACCCTGCGCAATGTCACTGTGACCGTTGGAAGAAATATCCTGAACACCGACCATAGCTCAATAGAAGCCACTCTCCCCGTCCCAGCGAGCAGACATAAAAATAGCCCCACCACCGATAAGAAAGCTTTCCCTCTTTGGAGAAAGGTCGACTGGCAAGCTGTCAATCAGGATTTATCATCTCTACCCTGGTGCCTGCTAACAGCTGAGTGAGACGTAAACAGCGCAGTGGCCTTGTTTGAGGATTTACTTTACTCGGCCATTAAACAACACGTTCCTTTCTCCGTACCCAAATCCAACAAATACCCGCACTGGCTAAGTCAAAACACCAAACTCCTTCTCCAAAATAAAACTCGAGCGTGGTCACTGTGGAAATCAGTTCCTAATCCTCATACACGCAATGTATTTATTCACCTACGGAAAATTTCGAGAGTTCATATGACAGAAGATTACAACCGCTACATTTCTTCCATAACAGGAAATCTCAAGAATAACCCGAAGAAGTTCTGGACACTTATATCATCCCGTAGAAAGACTCCCAGAATTCCACTTAACCTAAACCCCCATAATGAAGAAATACCATTTGAATTGAGTTCCACACATTTCAATGAATATTTCCATTCAACCTTTTCAGTTCCCGTGCCAATCCCCAGTCCCCCTCAGCTTACCAGCGTCTGTTCTGATTCACTGTCTCAAATTTCAACGACCCCCGATGAAATTCAAAATATTTTAAAAAGTCTTCCTGCAAACAGATCTACTGGACCATCAGACATAAGCCCTATATTCCTGAAAAACACCTCTGCATCTCTCAGCATCCCCTTATCCATGATACTCAACTGGTGCATGACTTCCGGCACTTTTCCTGACTCATGGAAAAGAGCTGATGTCACACCTGTCTTTAAATCAGGCAGCAAGCATGAAATTTCCTCATACAGACCTATATCTATCGTCCCTATACTCTCTTTAGTCTTCGAAAGAATAATACATTGCCGTCTCCTCACTTTCACCAAACCACACCTCTCAGAAGAACAACATGGCTTCGTCCCTGGAAAATCATGTTTAACAAATCTGACTGTTCTGAACCATCACATAATTTCTGCAATAGATCAAAAATCTCAGCTAGATGTAATCTACGTCGACCTGGCCAAAGCATTTGATTCCGTGAACCATTTCCTTCTCCTCCACAAGCTTGCTTCACGATACAACGTACATGGATCCTTCCTATCCCTAATAAAAAGCTTCCTGTCCAATAGGCAACAACGGGTAGTGCTTCCAGGGTCTGTATCGTCCTGGCTCCCAGTCTTATCAGGAGTAACTCAGGGCAGTATCCTGGGACCCCTTTTCTTCGTGCTGTATATGGACGATAAAAACACATGTGTGCAAAATTCTCCGTGTTCCCTTCTTCTATACGCTGATGACCTCAAGATATTCAGAAAAATTTCCAATTCTGACGACCACGCTGACCTCCAGGAAGCAGTGAATACTTGTACTGATTGGTTCAACAAATGGAAGTTATCCCCAAATCCGAAAAAGTGCTTCAATGTGTCTTTCTCACTACTGAAATCTGGAAATCAGGCGAACTATAAAATATGTGGAAATAAATTGGATACGGTTTCTCAGGTGAGAGATTTAGGTATTATTCACGATGATAAACTGACATTCTCTCCCCACATTGACCATATCAAATCTCGCGCAATGCGCAGTCTCGGCATTCTATACAGATTCACAGAAATTAAAGACCTCACTGCACTTAAATTATACTTCACCACATATGTTCTCCCTATCCTAGATTTCTCTTCTCCAATCTGGTCTACTTCGGCTATAACCAATATTTCTAAATTGAACAGTGTCTTTAATTTCTTCATATCAATTGTCAAAGCTCGCAATCCTTCACTAAGGCACTTCGCCAAATCCGATATTCTAAACCAGCTCAATGTACTCGACCTGAGAAGCCGTCTACAATTTACTGACCTGTGTTTCTTACATAAAATTATGAATGGTTACACAAAATGTAACATGCTCTTAAGCTACTTCCCACTTCATGTTCCCTCCCGTTCAACACGCCAGAACCATTTACACCACGTACCTCGCCCACGTCTTGAAGTACAGAAGCGCTCTATTTTCCACCGTCTACCTACCCTTAGCAACTCCCTTCCAAACATTGACATATTCTCTCCCTATCGAACATTCAAACATAACATTAGAAGATCCCTTTCACCCTCTTTTCCTAACCCCTCGCCCTCCTAATCACTCACTACCCCAATCACTCCCTGCGTCCTTCCCGAGATTTATCCTTTCTGCCGTCACTGCCAATTGTTACCTGTTATTGTTGTTGTTGTTGTTTTTGTTATTATTATTTGAAATTGTTAAATTATTAGTGTAAAATGACCTTTTCATGGTTGTATCTAATAATTGTTAAATAAATAAATAAATAAATAAACTTACAATTAGTTGTTTCGTCGATCATTTTTGCATATGACGATGAAGCCGAAGGCGCAAAAAACATTGCAGCGCTTTAGATTGCTTCTCATCTTCTTTAGAATGCTGCGACTTTCTTTTACGGTGAAATGCACCTGCTAGCTTTTTATTACTGGACAATTCGTGTGTCTAAAAATTATCTCCTCATGTAAGAAGGGGCAATAACACAGTGCAGCTTACGTCAACACATCTACACACTACAAACTACAACGATGAGTGAAGGCTGTCAGCTAGCTGGCAATTTTGAGCCACTGAGCGGATAAAGACAAGAGGCGTATGAGGCACGCGGACGAGTCGAAGTCATTAGTGGAAGGGGTGTTCTCCCTTTCGTGAATGGCGAGCGATCATATTTCGACCGAACGGCTCCAGACACTCCGTAATAGTTCTAAGTTTGTTTCATAAGTAGCATCACCCGTAAAGCGGTGACTCTTTAAAATGGTTATGCTGAAATTTTCAAATATTATTTCGTTTTGTTTGTTAGCGAAATAGTAAAGTAAAACTGAAAAGACGAAACATAAACAGAATGGTTATGTTATCTGGTAACATTGTTTATAATGTAACATTACAGTTTGTTAATGTTGTAAAAATTTGAATTCGTAAAGTTTACAACATTACAAACTAGGTCCGGGCGCCCCTAACTTGATATTTCGTTGCGCCGCGGCGCCCCCCGTTTCACGGCGCTACCCGCGGCCGCGTAGTTCGCTTATATCTCGCGCCGTCCCTGACAGGGTGTTTCAAAAACTTATACACTCTCATAAATAAAATTTATTTTCTGCAAGTGAGACTTAACCGCTGTGGAGATTGAACTTTTAACAAGCGAACCGAACATTGTATGGGACAGTGGCGTAACATAGAAGAGGAATATGGGGTACGCTGCTTTTATGAACATTTACGTAATAATTTGGACAGTATCCGCTATGGATAACATGCAGTTCATCATGTCGGAGTAAACGGAGACAGAGACGCGATGGCACCACGGAGCGATGGATTCGGTTCCTGAAGAAGAGGAGGTCTAACAGCTGATTCACTTGGGATATGAAGGCGATCGTTTTTGCGTGGGTGATACGATATTCACGTCGATCTTTCGAGAAATTTATTACACACGAGGATAATCGACGATCTTTGAAATATATTAACAGCTGATATGAGAAGGTACTGTAAGAGTTATGACTTTCTGATATGATTTTTCCATGAACACTGGGCTTACTTGTATATATTTTTCTAGTAGGAGTTCTACGATTATTTAGACATGGCTTAGACATTATTTGCTCCAATTTGCTAGAATATGGCGTTACCATATGATGTGGCAGGCACCATTATACGAGATTCTCACCATTGGTTGGCTTTATTAAGCAGATGTTTGGTCTTTTAGACATTTTCCAGTAAGGATAGTTTTTCTTGGATAGTTATTTTTTGTGGCGAGTATTTCGAACTCGTGATCTGCAATTGGATTATTTAAATCACTTCGTCAGTTCATTGCATACTAGCGAGTGTGTATTATTCATCAGTAGGGATATTTCCATTGGATTGTTTGGATATATTAAGATGTTATTCACTCAAGTGAATGAATATCGCTTTTATGTGACAACTAGAGACTTGTTGATTCCAATCTGGTACATTCACTCATGAGACAACGAGATGGGGCCTTTCGTATTTATACGATTGTGTGGTGGTACACATCTTTACCCATCGTTCAGGGCATTATCATGTTAGCCATCGGGGCGAGGCCTTTCGTATTTATACGATTGTGTGGTGGATACTCATCTTACTTGCCATTGAGGAACTCATTTTTATCATCCGAGTGTACTTGAGATTGTAAGAGGATCAAACAAGAAACTACTAGTCACATATCAGTCGAATTTTGTTAAATAAATTAGAAATAAATGTCAGCAAGGTTACATTTGTAATTCTTGTTTGCCAATCCAATATTTTGTTCCTATACTCTTTTGAGAGTACTTTCAGTTAACAGCTGTTACAGCTGATGCTTTTGATAAATTTTTATGATTGAGTTTGATACCTTTAAGAATGATTTAAAGTAATTGAATCTTGTAAGATGAATCATTAATGGTCAGATTTATTTTAAGGCAGATCAGTATTGCATATTTTGATGTGAGATTATAACACATTAGTGTTTTTCTGTGAAGTGAATTATGAGAATTTTAAGAGAATTTATGCTATTTGAAAGCAGATTTTGAATTTGATTACGATTACTGAGGTAATATTTTTCCTAATTGTTTAAGAAGTTGTCTAGATGTGATCAGATTAATTACAGTTATTGGAGATTGTGTGCGTTGATAATTTGAAGCCAGTTATAAAATTTTTTGATCATGCAACGTGATTAAGTGAAGTTTGTGATAGGCATTTTGTGGAAGTTGCCAAGTGGAAGTTGCTATATTGCTAATGTATTTTGAAGCAGACATGAGGTTGTCGAACCCAGTCTAGCATAATTTTGAGATTCATGCTGTGCACTGAATATTTATGGAGTTTTGTGGATTAATTGTGGTATTCAAATGTGATATTTGATAAAGTGAAAATATATAATGTAGTTGTGGATAGTGAGATCCAACGTGAATTTGTGAAAGCAATACTATTTTTGGCATGATAATTAAATACGAGATATAACTTGCATGTGATAAAACTGTAAGACAACGTTCTATAACCCATATTAAACAATTTGTTAGGAAATTAAACAAATAAATAAAGTTGATAATACAAGATTTTCTGATAATAATAATTAATGAAATAATAATCTGAAATTTAAGCATATTAATGATCTGACCTAATGAAATAAAAATCAGAATGACTCGATGAAATAATGAAAATCTAAATAACCAGATGAATAAAATTTAAATAAGTTGATAAATTACATTTTGGAATAGATCAATGAATTAAATAAATGGATGAATTAAAGATTGAATAAATAAGCTGATTTAGATGAATAATAGATGATTAAATAGATGATGAATAACTGAATTAGAAGGTGATAATTAATTAAAGAAACTGATGATTAATAAATTTAAATGATTTGATGATAATGAATTAATTATTCTGACTTGAATATATTGAATTTTGAGATGAGAACTAATGTGATAAATATTTAATTTTGATGATGATGATGATTATAGTGGATTTTCTGTGATTCACGAACAAGCAATTATTAATGACAGTGTAAATAGTGTAAATTAATTATTCGACGTTTAGGAGCATTTTACTAACATATTCTGCATTTGAATAATGCCATGCAAGCCATAAATTATGTGATATTTAAATATGTGATTAGAATATATGTGTTTAGACAGATTAATTGATATTTTTACATCCACATTCATGATGTTAATTTAAAGAGAAGTTAGGTCTCAGTTATCACGAATGTCAGTGACGCAAAGACATAGTGCTACGGTGATCCTGACAACCCAAGAGAACTTTAGAAATTTTTCCTATTTTATGTGGATTAAATACACTTTGAGTAGAATAGAGATGGTTCGATTTTCTGGACAATGACAATTTAACGTTGGCATTCGACCATGCTCTCAGGTAGGATGAGTGTTTAATATGTCTGTCTGACTATCAAAGTTGAATAAATTTGTTTTTATCTTAGTTGTGATCTGATGATGATGTGATTTTCCTATTTCTTTACTTGTCTTAATTAAGGCTTAACTAGGAAGGATGTGGTTTGCTAGGGATTCAGTTGATGGCGCCCATTTATATTTGTATTTTTTTGTGTTAAATTTAAACCCGTAACGACCCTGGAGATACTTTATCTCGTGTTACCCTCTGCTTTTGTGATATTTCAACTGAATTTCCGACACTTTCCTTATTTGACTCGAGGTTCATTTAACTCCGCTCTGTCCTGGAAATCCAGGAATGCGATGTAATAGCAGATGGGTCATCGCATCCCCAGGACGAACGGGTACAGAGAGAGAGGGAGAATTGGCTTTACCCATCTGTGGGGCTTCGATTTTGTTTATTCTATGGAATCACATCAGATTTAGATTACGAAGAGATTGATCTCAATTTCATTTAATGGTGTTATAAAATTTATTAAACTTAGTCAGACAATATACTTGTATGCCCATTCCAGTGATCATGTTAATCATATTAGTGTTATATCATGTTTAGTTATAAGTCATTTTTCTTATACCCAAGTGAATGCAGGAATTGATACATTGTGATGTGTTGTTGTCTAACGTCTCTGAATAAAACGTTTATTGAAAGATATAATTATGTTACCGGAAGATTTAGCTAAGGTGTTACGAGAGTTACAGAATGGCATGTCTAGTATTGCAGTAACTATTTCTAAAATGGAAACAGATGTTAAAGAGCAGATAACTGATTCAGAAGCTAGATGTAGGGAAAACTTAAAGTTATTACAGACTAGTAATGAAGAGAATTTGAGATCATTACAGGCTAGTAATGAAGACAATCTGAAAGATAATTTAAAGTCATTAGAGATTAGGTTACAGTCAAATAGTAAAGATGAATTGAAATTATTGGAAGATAGGTTACAGTCAAATAGCAAAGATGAATTGAAATTATTGGAAGATAGATTACAAGCTCGTAGTGAAGAAAATAACACAGAGTTGAAAAACAATTTAACTAGTTTGGAGAATAGATTAACATTAAAGAATGATGAAATATTTAAGGCTTTACAATTAGATATAAAAGCTGTAGAAATGAAAGGAGAGGAAAATGTGCAAATATTAAAAAGAAATATTATTGATTTAGAAATTAGAGAAGAAGAAAATATTTTAATTTGAGAACAGATGTTATGTCTATTCAGAAAGACATTAAATCGGATGTATCGAAGTTGAGATTCGACATTGATGGTTTAGTGGCAGATGTAGGCAAAATACAAGAGTGGTCTACTGAAGTATCTTTCGAATCTAAAATCAAAGGTCTAGAAATGAATCTAGGTAATGAAATCAAAGATTTAAAGACAGTAATTGGGACCGTTAAAGAGGAAGTCTTAGGAGAGGTTAATTCTAACTTGAAATCCTTAGAAAACCAATTGCAGATAGACATTAGGAAAATTGATGATGATATAGAGCAAAAGGTTAATGTAAATTTAGCTTTATTTAAAATAGAGTCGGTGCAATGGTGGAAGAACGGTATAGTGAGGTCGATGCCGAAGCAAAAGAAAAACGTGCAGGGTTGGATGAAAAATTAATCGCAGGTATGGCGAACTTAGAAGCGAGATTTACTGAGAATAAGGAAGCGATGAAGATAGATTCAACTCAGTTTAGGACAGATGTGGATCAGTTAAAGGAACAAGTCGCGTCAGTAAAGACTACATGCGAAGACAAGATAGACAAATTGAAGAACGATTTAGAAGAGAGTAACAGAACGGAGAATGTTACGTCGTTATATAATTTGGAAACTAAGGTCAAGACAGTAGAAAAGAGAACAGAAGATAGGATGACTAAAATAGAATCTATAATAAATAGTTTCACAAGTCAAAATGTTACAACGGGGGAAGTATCGATAAATCAGACTCCGATAGACCGCAGTATGAACAGTCAAGAGGTTAGCGTGGGAGAAGACCGTCAAACGCAACAGAATGTAACATTCGAAAGGGCTAGTTCAACCCCTCAAGACAATCCGAATTCGAATAGGAGTACGTTTGGTACGAGTGAACGATACTCAGGTCCAGTGACCATCATCAGAAATCTGGATGATAAGCCAAGGAGGTTTTCAGGGAACACAGGAGTCACACCAGTCGAATTTCTGAGGGATATTCGCGATTACATGGCGGAACATAGAGTAGCCAAGGAGAGAGAACTAAGGATATTCGAACGCGCCTTAGACGGGCCTGCGTTAACTTGGTTTCGCTCATTCAGGAGCAATTTTGCGAATATGGAACAATTTGCCATATCATTCTTAAGGAGATTTTGGAGTGCAGAGGATCAGCTGAACGTAAGAGCACAAATGTATTCGAAACGTTACTCTACGTCACATCCAACGCATTATGCTAATTACTTTACCTCGAAATTGGCTAAATTACAGTTTTTGATTCCTCCATTGCCAGAAGAAGAGCTTTTGCAAGCCATAGCAAGACAGTTGCCAATTGAGGTACAACGATCACTCATAGCTTCGGGAGCGAACACACTTGAGCACTATGACGATATCTTACGCCGATTAGACTATACAAGCGCTCAAATTACACCCAGAACTGCAAGGAACGATAATCGAAACACGCAAGAGGTGAATGCGGTAGTTGTCGATAACGCAGCACAGACTGATAGAAGAGATTCCTGGGGAAACAGAAGGAACGAAGGGAATAGAGGTAATATTCACAACGTTCGTGGAAATGATCGATATCGAGGACCATATGAGAGGCCATATGATCAGGACGCAAGAAACAGTAGATACAGGAACTATGATCAGAATTCCAGATACCAAAATAGGAATAGATACAATAATAGATATCGTGGTAGATACAACTGGAATCAAGGTCAACAGTCTAATCAGAACGATAGGCAGGATAGCAGAAGAAACGATCCAAATGAAAGACAAGACAATCGAGAATATGGGAGATCAAGGCAAGAAAGTAGACAGCCTAGTGCACCACCCGAAGAGATAACTAGAGATATCAATCGAGCAAGCACGAGTGCAGAAGGAAGAAATAAACGACAAAGTAATGCAGAATCAGGATACTAATCATTGGGAATCAATCATCATTGTTGAGAGATAGCAAGTCAAAGAAGAGAATCTAATTTAAGGAGATATAGTACATCGAGAGAATGGATACTAATGTAGTTGTGGGGACTTTTAACGCAGCTAGCATTAGAAAGTATCATTATGCTGAGTAAGAGGATTGTAGAGCTATCGTGTACATATGTTGTGTATAGAATGTCTGAGAGTGTATTTTTTTCTCAAGCCTGATAAAAAAGGAGATGTACGGGAGAGATGTACCCGATACCTAGATGAGGCTATCGGCTACGCCAGCTGACATTGAGCCGTAGTTGAGATTTATGGGAAGAATGGTAAAGATAGCGCTCAGATCGAGTCGAGAGGAATGTTAGGAAATGACGTAGAAGGCCAAGGATCAAGAAGGCACTGCCAGTCAAGTAGATGGAATTATGGGAGGAATATTAAAGTTTTATTAAGAACTTTATGGAACATAGTATTTAAACATCTCAGAAGAGAGGAAATGTCAAGCATTATATATGATAATAACTTGAAGAAAGACAGATAATCCCTTAAGTTATTGTATAACTTAATAGCCGAGATGAGGGTGGTCGAGATTATATTTGTGACGCACGACCGCAGAAAGTGGGGGAGCATCACGTGACTGCGCCAGGTACGAGCTTTTTAACGCAGTCCAGACACATCAGTCGAGTTCAGCCAGCGAGCTGAGTAGTACACATGCGCAGAGCGTACGGTAAATTTGAGCGGTGCACAGCACTTGTTACGTGGCGTGGAAACGAACAGTATTACTTAACCAAGCAGAGAGCGAAAGTAGGTCAGTAAGCCAAGGCGAGCAACGCACGGTAGACAGCGAGGACCGGTTACGAGGCAGGTTGTACGGGCCGTGTAGGCAGGAGAAAAGCCGGGGTCAGAACAGCATTGTAATACGAGATTGAGAACTTTATTTCGAGCTGCATTTTGTAACGCAGAACAGCACAGAGAAGCGGCATGGTGAGGCCGGCTTTAAGCGTAGATCATTCTGGAACAGTGCAGTAGATCAGAGCGGGCTGTTTTCCGACTTTTATACGCAGGCAATATTAAAGAAGCTGAACTTCATTTCAACATTCAGTTGCAACATTGAGTTGGGACTTGTATTCAGTAATAGAATTGTGCAGGCGGATGGTTGTAATATACTGCAATTATGAACTTAGATATTCAAACGACATTACGACTTATGCATTTCATAACGGAACATGTAGAGCGACCATGGGGTCAAGCTAACATTAACGCTTTTAAGGCAAACGAAATGTTACATTTATATGCACTTATGAACGTTGGCACGTGCATTAACAAAATTCCTTTTCATGAATTATTCTAGAATATCGAGTACGAACACAGCTACAGGGTGTTTCAAAAACTTATACACTCTCATAAATAAAATTTATTTTCTGCAAGTGAGACTTAACCGCTGTGGAGATTGAACTTTTAACAAGCGAACCGAACATTGTATGGGACAGTGGCGTAACATAGAAGAGGAATATGGGGTACGCTGCTTTTATGAACATTTACGTAAGAATTTGGACAGTATCCGCTATGGATAACATGCAGTTCATCATGTCGGAGTAAACGGAGACAGAGAGGCGATGGCACCACGGAGCGATGGATTCGGTTCCTGAAGAAGAGGAGGTCTAACAGCTGATTCACTTGGGATATGAAGGCGATCGTTTTTGCGTAGGTGATACGATATTCACGTCGATCTTCCGAGAAATGTATTACACACGAGGATAATCGACGATCTTTGAAATATATTAACAGCTGATATGAGAAGGTACTGTAAGAGTTATGACTTTCTGATATGATTTTTCCATGAACACTGGGCATACTTGTATATATTTTTCTAGTAGGAGTTCTACGATTATTTAGACATGGCTTAGACATTATTTGCTCCAATTTGCTAGAATATGGCGTTACCATATGATGTGGCAGGCACCATTATACGAGATTCTCACCATTGGTTGGCTTTATTAAGCAGATGTTTGGTCTTTTAGACATTTTCCAGTAAGGATAGTTTTTCTTGGATAGTTATTTTTTTGTGGCGAGTATTTCGAACTCGTGATCTGCAATTGGATTATTTAAATCATTTCGTCAGTTCATTGCATACTAGCGAGTGTGTATTATTCATCAGTAGGGATTTTTCCATTGGATTGTTTGGAGATATTAAGATGTTATTCACTCAAGTGAATGAATATCGCTTTTATGTGACAACTAGAGACTTGCTGATTCCAATCTGGTACATTCACTCATGAGACAACGAGATGGGGCCTTTCGTATTTATACGATTGTGTGGTGGTACACATCTTTACCCATCGTTCAGGGCATTATCATGTTAGCCATCGGGGCGAGGCCTTTCGTATTTATACGATTGTGTGGTGGATACTCATCTTACTTGCCATTGAGGAACTCATTTTTATCATCCGAGTGTACTTGAGATTGTAAGAGGATCAAACAAGAAACTACTAGTCACATATCAGTCGAATTTTGTTAAATAAATTAGAAATAAATGTCAGCAGGGTTACATTTGTAATTCTTGTTTGCCAATCCAATATTTTGTTGCTATACTCTTTTGAGAGTACTTTCAGTTAACAGCTGTTACAGCTGATGCTTTTGATAAATTTTTATGATTGAGTTTGATACCTTTAAGAAGGATTTAAAGTAATTGAATCTTGTAAGATGAATCATTAATGGTCAGATTTATTTTAAGGCAGATCAGTATTGCATATTTTGATGTGAGATTATAACACATTAGTGTTTTTCTGTGAAGTGAATTATGAGAATTTTAAGATAATTTATGCTATTTGAAAGCAGATTTTGAATTTGATTACGATTACTGAGGTAATATTTTTCCTAATTGTTTAAGAAGTTGTCTAGATGTGATCAGATTAATTACAGTTATTGGAGATTGTGTGCGTTGATAATTTGAAGCCAGTTATAAAATTTGTAGATCATGCAACGTGATTAAGTGAAGTTTGTGATAGGCATTTTGTGGAAGTTGCCAAGTGGAAGTTGCTATATTGCTAATGTATTTTGAAGCAGACATGAGGTTGTCGAACCCAGTCTAGCATAATTTTGAGATTCATGCTGTGCGCTGAATATTTATGGAGTTTTGTGGAATAATTGTGGTATTCAAATGTGATATTTGATAAAGTGAAAATATATAATGTAGTTGTCGATAGTGAGATCCAACGTGAATTTGTGAAAGCAATAATATTATTGGCATGATAATTAAATACAAGATATAACTTGCAAGTGATAAAACTGTAAGACAACGTTCTATAACCCATATTAAACAATTTGTTAGGAAATTAAACAAATAAATAAAGTTGACAATACAAGATTTTCTGATAATAATAATTAATGAAATAATAATCTGAAATTTAAGCATATTAATGATCTGACCTAATGAAATAAAAATCAGAATGACTCGATGAAATAATGAAAATCTAAATAACCAGATGAATAAAATTTAAATAAGTTGATAAATTACATTTTGGAATAGATCAATGAATTAAATAAATGGATGAATTAAAGATTGAATAAATAAGCTGATTTAGATGAATTAATAGATGATTAAATAGATGATGAATAACTGAATTAGAAGGTGATAATTAATTAAAGAAGCTGATGATTAATAAATTTAAATGATTTGATGATAATGAATTAATTATTCTGACTTGAATATATTGAATTTTGAGATGAGAACTAATGTGATAAATATTTAATTTTGATGATGATGATGATTATAGTGGATTTTATGTGATTCACGAACAAGCAATTATTAATGACAGTGTTAATAGTGTAAATTAATTATTCGACGTTTAGGAGCATTTTACTAACATAGTCTGCATTTGAATAATGCCATGCAAGCCATAAATTATGTGATATTTAAATATGTGATTAGAATATATGTGTTTAGACAGATTAATTGATATTTTTACATCCACATTCATGATGTTAATTTAAAGAGAAGTTAGGTCTCAGTTATCACGAATGTCAGTGACGCAAAGACATAGTGCTACGGTGATCCTGACAACCCAAGAGAACTTTAGAAATTTTTCCTATTTTATGTGGATTAAATACACTTTGAGTAGAATAGAGATGGTTCGATTTTCTGGACAATGACAATTTAACGTTGGCATTCGACCATGCTCTCAGGTAGGATGAGTGTTTAATATGTCTGTCTGACTATCAAAGTTGAATAAATTTGTTTTTATCTTAGTTGTGATCTGATGATGATGTGATTTTCCTATTTCTTTACTTGTCTTAATTAAGGCTTAACTAGGAAGGATGTGGTTTGCTAGGGATTCAGTTGATGGCGCCCATTTATATTTGTATTTTTTTGTGTTAAATTTAAACCCGTAACGACCCTGGAGATACTTTATCTCGTGTTACCCTCTGCTTTTGTGATATTTCAACTGAATTTCCGACACTTTCCTTATTTGACTCGAGGTTCATTTAACTCCGCTCTGTCCTGGAAATCCAGGAATGCGATGTAATAGCAGATGGGTCATCGCATCCCCAGGACGAACGGGTACAGTGTGTAGCTTAGACCCTTCCCTTTAGATAAAGCCACAGGAGAAAGTCTGTCGAGGTCAAGTTCAGTGATCTCTGTGACCACAAATCCTGGAGATTATGCAGTCGTCAAAGTAACTTTGGTTCAGCGCCACTCACGCAATATATGGCAAGTGGCAGCGTCCTATTGAACGTACCCCTGACGCAGCTCATTATTATCAAATTGCTCAACGAATTTACTAGACATGTGTCTGTACACTTTGGTGTTCATTATTCTCTCTGCTGATAGTGCACACCAAACGTCTTTCAATGGGTGCATAGGTGTTTTTGTGCATGCTATGTGATTTTGTGCTAACCAAATGTATATGTTCTGCGAGTTTACGTAAGTGATTAGGTGATACCATGCCTAATCAGTGAACTATTGGACAGTATGCTAGGATTTTGAACAATGGTCATCTGGAACTAGCGACAATATTCCACCCATTTTAGCCTTGTCTGGGTCAAGCAAACTCTTGGAACAAATCCGTACTTCTTCGCATCTCTCTATCACATCACATGAATACCCACTCTCCTGCGACAGAGACGTTAAAGACTTACGGGGTGATCACTGTAGTTGCTCCTGAACATCCACAGCAATCGTCGGAAGTCCACACAAGTAATCCTGCCAGTTTCACTTGTTTTCAAATTGTTTACCATTGCCAGTATTGTGACCCTGTGTGGACGATTGTGAACACCAAATTCCATTTGCTATGCCCTGAGTGGCTATAGTTTTTAAATGTCAAAAAATTGTATTAAATTGAAAGTATTCTTATAAACTGTGCTTGCCAGAAACTTCTAACCTCGTAAATATCTATTACTAGCAGTAGTGCCCGGCTTCGCCCGGTCGATTTATTTGTTTTATGGATGATAATGAATACTACTACAGAACTGGCACATGATACATAAAAGTACCAGAAAAGAAATATTTTTAAATATAACTTTCTGTGGTGGTGGTGGTTGTAGCGGGGATGATAAGCAGTAGCCTACAGTATAATGGACGTAACATTTAGGTCATTTTCCCGTAATGATAATAATGATAATAATGAATAGGGAAACGGCTATTTACTAACTACAGCACTGGCACATGTAATTTACAAACAAATTTCTAAAAATTATTAGAAAGAGGAGTAAGTAAAATAAAAGACACTGCCTAGGGACTATATCACATTGTCTGTTAGAAATGTTGGGACCAATTGTGTCGTCTTTTGTCGCATAGCGCCAGGGGAAAATAATCAGAACACTTTGGAAAACATCGGCTGTCCCGAGCTCCTGAGGTAGCAATAGTATAATTTATCGCCACATACCGCTCAACGATAAGTTTCGGAATAAATTAAGGTTAATTTCAAAACCGCAACGCTTACTGCAGCTGATAACCTCAATGTATTGCACCAACACCATTGCACTTATACAGAGGCATAATATATTCATGATGATAACTGTTTTAAGGGGCCTAAGAAATCTTTTTACACTAATTACTCCCGTTGACTGCAATTTATAAGCAGCGCAAGATTTAACTATTATCGCAATTCTGCTTCAGAACACTGGTAGAGGCGACGTGATGCAGCCCGAATTGCCAGTCAACAATATACGTACTTATTAAAATACTCTTACAGTTACACTACTACGGACATGAATGGTTCTAGGGCCTTAATACGTGGTTTTCATGTTCAGTTTGTGTGTTATTCTAAATGTAGGGAATGGAGAGCCTTGTCCAAAATATCTAGTGGACAGTGAAACTAGCAGGGTTTCAAAGTGTATGTAAAATTTCGTGCAATTAGGAGGAACAGGGCAGATTTGTGGTAAAGGGCCTAAATGCAGGGAATGGAGTGGTCTGTCTTAAATTTAAAGTGGACAGTGTCACCCGCAGGATTCCAAAGAGTAAGTATACAAAATGTGGTTCAGATCGGGGAAACGGTGTAGACTTGTGCCAAAGGACCTAAATGCAGGGAATCGAGTGGTCTGTCCGAAATGTAAAGTGGACAGTGTTACCCGCAGTGTTCCAAAGGGTATTGTGCCCGTTTGGATCAGGGTCCAAATGACCACATTTTGAAAAATACCGAAATCAGATAAGCACGAGAAAATCTATCTCAGGGTCTATCTAGGCAAATAATTAGGTCTATCTGGCATCCCTGATTTCGGTGATTCTCAAGTAGGTAAGGAGTGAAATTATTTTTGGAAACATACACTTTCTTAAAATATCTCAATTTATTGATAATTAAAATTGACTTTGACTGGCAAAAAAAATTTCAAAACACAAACAAACAACACAATCATTTAAAAAATCAACCTTCCTATCATTCACCACTTCGCAAAAATTGATAATCAGAAATCAAAGACCATCTGATATCAAAATAAAATAAAAACATTTTTTTACATATTTACACTAGATAATCACCTTCATTAAAGAGTCCGAGTGATTCATCCTATTTACATATCTCGTTGCACTTTACGAAGATTCGTCGTTCGTTGAAGACATTCTACGAAAATATTTTTACACATTCATTTTCTCTCTTTTCAAAAAAAACAACAATATATTGTGACCTTTATGCATCTCTGATAGCATAAAGTCTACATATTATTCCAACAAAATTTAATTCATGTCTCAAAGTCGATGTGAGAATAGACGTTGCTTGTGGGACAGGAATGACAAAAGGATGGTTCGTACGTGACTTGAAGCAGCTTTCACCCAGCGCAGACAAAGGTAGTAGGAGAGAGAAAATCCACATCTGGACACCAAATGCGCCAAGACAACGCGCGGAGGTCGTTCAACTACGCGGGTAAATGCGAAAACCTCAACGATCACCTACCAAATAAACCCCGCCCATTTGAAAGGAATTAGAGCAGTAATTAGAATACAGAAACAGGAATTATACCATCGTATAGGGGACTATCCCAGCCTCTCAGAAATATCGTCAAAATTTAAATTGGATTATTCTGTGATTTTTGCCAGAATTAAAATGAAATCAGGGGGTGGATTTGAAACGACCAATGGCAGTGAGAGACGCTAGACGCGACCAAATCCCGCCGAAATTAAGGGACAATGAAGCAAATTACGGAGCTCATTATATAGGGATCCAACGATCGGATTTTGAATAAAAAGGAGTCATTGAGCCATTGGAAATGAGGACGTTCTAAGGAGCTAGTTTGCATATTCATGTGAGTGTTATTTTGGAAATAAATTCTGAAACCCCCCTACTCCACGTCCCTTTAAGAGAAATCGTATAAATAATGGATTGAAACACAGCGAAGTCAGTCTACTTTGGGGCATCGCTAGAGGCGGGAGCCCTTGCCTCGAGCGTTCAGAAAGTACCGTGATTTTTACAAGTTTTATAAGTTCTTAATACGCGCTGTAGAGGCGGAAGCCGAACCCGAGAGCCTGCGCTTGAGGCCATAAGAATATTAACATTTTTTACAAGTTTATAAGTAGGAGCAAGTATACCTCTGAAATTTAAATATCGCTAAGTATTCGCGAGTGCGAAGTAGAACAGTGCATATCATAACAGTACGACGCAGTTGTAATGATAGGTATAGCCGCCCGAGCTATTAACAGCTAAACCAGTATTCTAGGAAGCTATTGAACTGTCAGCCGAACTAAGTAAGTTGATGATAGCTATATGAGATAGGAGCTTCATATGCGAGAACCGTGCATTGTGTTAATCATAATAATTCACAGTGGACCTTTGTTTTGGTGAAATTTTGAGAAAAACCGTGTGTAAATTATCCTCCTATCAAGATGAACCAACTAATGAAGAAGACTGATATCAAGGACCAGAACCGCATCAGGAAATATGAGAGATAAGTAAATATTGTATGGGGCATGTGCGCCATAACGTTTCCCATCATGGGGATCGGATAAGTTTATCTCGATCATAAGCAATTATGATAAAAATAGATATTTTAGGCTTAGCGGGCATGTTTTGTGTAGATTTGTGTGTTTATCAGTAATGAGTATTTTTGTGTGTTTATAACGTAATAAGTATATGAGCATCAAAGTGCTATTTTAAATATGGTTTTGTTTGGGATGTCATTAATCTTGTTGAATGCACAGTCAAGGGAATAATTGTTTGATAGTGCTTATGCACAATGTGAACGTAAAAGCTAATATGGGGAAGACCGCTCGATATTGTGACAAGACCAGTAAGTGACACTGAAACTATGTGAATAATAAGTATGGTAAGTGATTATCACACGAAGGTAAAAAGAGGTTAGACAAGAATGGCTGGAGGGTAATGTGATATATATTCAGATAAGGCTGAGAGTCGATCCTGGGTCGAGCAGAATTAAAGCGGAGGTGATATTCCCGCGTTCTTCGATGATATAATGGTAAGTGAAATTAAAGCGGAGGTGATATTCCCGCGTTCTTCGATGATATAAAATGGTAAGTGAAATGATTGAGTTCATTGTCTGATGAGAGTCCACTTTAGCTCCGTCGGAAAGGTATTGTACTGCTCGAGCCCAAGGTGGGTAAAAGGGAGTCCTTAAGAGGCAGGTAGAGATGTGGTAAGCCGTCTGAATTCTAAAAGTAGCCATGAAGGTTATTGCCGGCCAGCTGGTTCGTGCGGTGAGTGTTTCTGTCGCAAGGTCGAGTTTGTCATTGTATTCTATGAAGGGAGGTAGCCCAACTTCCCGGGGTTTCTTCTTGTGTGCCGCTTTAGGAAGCGACGTATTCTATTCTCATTATTTTGGAGTGCATTCATTATAGTTGTTTGTTTATTAATAATCACGGGGCACCGGCCGCCGAAGTATTTATTTGTTGCTTCATGTATGATGACTTGTTTACTTTACCATAATTAACGGAGTCATAGCTCTGAGAGAAGTAATTGTTTTTTTAAGTTATAAATACACACATGCCCGTGGCCTAGAATAAATCTATTGCCTTCATCATCTGACTCTTGTGAGGAAAGATGATGATTGTACGAGAAGACATGTCCGAGTTCCCAAAAACCAATTTTGCAAGTTATAAACATGAGTGCGCATATTTGTTGTGATAGAATGGCTGGGTTATTTAAGCCATAGTTATTTGAACTAAGTCTGTTGACGTTAACTCTTGGATTTGAAGCAGTGGACTGCTGTAAATAGACTATTCTTCTTTTCCTGGTTTCAGCCAGTGTGATACATTATTTTTGCATTTTTGATATTGTTGATTGGAGTAATTTAAGGGAGTTTATTTTGTTTTTATTTGTCTATGGATGGGAGAAAAGGGAGATGATGTTTTTGTGAAATAAATTATTTTATATTAGGAGTTCTCTGACATACTGATTTTAAGTTAAGCCTCCTGTGATCCTGTGACGATATTCCTAGGGTGTTTAGAATAAGTTAGAGCCACCCCGAACAGATCACTACCCGAGCGAGAGTCGGCATCCTAGAAGAACAATGAAGGGTACAATATATATATATATTAAATATTATTCTGTTGATTCATTGCTAACTCTGTCTTATGAACCTCATATTAAGATTCGGCTTAACAATTTCGGATGTTAATACGGTCATTACTTTCAAAAACTTTGTTTCAACAATAAACAAAATTTATGAAATTTTCATCAAATTGAAAATTAAATTATATCTCATTTATCTATAATTCTCTTTGTTCCAAATGAACAATGTTCAAAAATAGGAATTTCATCATTTGAAATTTATTATACATAATTTACATTTATTTGTTATTAACAACACAATTGTTGCAATTTATTCTCAGTTGACTGAGTTTCTTGCCACAACATCTTCTCACTTAGAAAATCTGTGCAATGTTTCACAAAAATTTAAATTATAAAATTCTCTGAATGTATTATTATTATTTATTATTTCAATAATTGTCTTAGAATTTTATTTATAACAGGGTTTCACTTTTTATCGGGTGAATATTAACTGCTCAAATCAAAAGAAATTCTTTTTATCAATACTCAAAGCACAAAACATAAATATTTAATTATTTATCTTGTTAATCTTTGCATTTTACAACTATTTATTTTTATTTTTTTCTTAGGTCAGGTTCCTCCAAATCTAAACTCCTACTGTTCAAATATTTAGGCATCAGGTTTGGAAAATTGAAGTTGATCCAGACAAAAAATTATTTTTGAAACTGACAGATTTAGTGGGATTAGACTAGAAATATGGGGCGGTCTAATAATGCCTTACCCTTCTTTTACAATTCAGAGCCCATATGCTCTTCATAAACATTCACATGACACACACGCATATCCCTGTGTGCGCAAGACAATGGGACTCAAAGCCCTCATGGACGACCCATCTGGCCTCCTCACCAAACTTAAGTGTTGACAATTATATTCACACACTAAACAATTATATTTGACTTCATCTATTATATTTTTTATCCACCAAACACTTTTGTATATTTTTCTCTTTGTAATTATCTGTCTTACCACTCTGCGTTTTCCCAAATTTTATTTTTATAAGAAAAGATGTATTTATTATGGTCAACATTTCTGGCCTTCCCTTCTACATTAATTCTGCCCTAGATTTATTCATATATGTACCTACCTTATTGTTTTCTTTTGATATTCGTTTATTGTTTTTTTTTCTTCTTGGAAAATTTTACTGAGCTCAAAATTGATTATATTTCACCTTCATTTACCAACTCATTCCACCTGTTTATAAATTTCAACTTCTATTTCACAATAAACAAAAGTTATCGCATTTAAAACCTTCAATTTAAATAAATTCCTTCCCAAGTTATTATTATTATTATCAATGGAAAAATGCAAATGAAAAGTTTATTTAATAATGCTTTCCTATTACTTCATTAGGATTATTAATGCCCTGTTTCACTCCTAAACAATTATCTATCTCCTTGTCGCGTATTAGGTATAACACTTTATTATTATAATTATTAATATAGTATTATTTAATGCGGCAATCATTTAACTTTATTTAGTTTTAGTAAATGGTGCTATTACCAAATTATCTTTTACAACGTTAAATAGTGTTTCAATCAATAACATTATGAAATTATTTTATTCACATTGGATATTATTATTATCATCTTTTTTATTTTTATGTTTATTTATTTATTAATTTATTTATTTTCATAAAAATAAATTATTTAAATAATCCAAGATGTAACTTAAATCTCTCATAAGAATTTACTAAGATTCTTCTTATCCTTTAGAAAATTTTTATATCTTTCATGTTGCAGAAAACATGAACATGACTGTAGTCTGAACGAAATAGAAAATACAGCAATATAAATTGTCAGACTTTCATGTCGCTCCATTTGCCATCCTGGACAATATGATAATCAAAATAAACTGTGGTGTTGATTTCTTAAAATGACTGAGTAAAAAGGATTCTCAAAATGCTCTACTAAGCTAGTTGATAGTACATGAAGTAGCTCTTACTTCATTCATGCCGTGCTGGCGATGCGTGTCCTCCAGTAAACGCTATACCCATACCGTCTACCATGGTCATCTGCAATCCATTTCAACTTCGTTGGTCCCACGTCACACCTATCCTTAATTCGTTTAACGGCGCATGTCGAATTTTTTTTATTTTTGAAACTGACAGATTTAGTGGGATTAGACTAGAAATATGGGGCGGTCTAATAATACCTAACCCTTTTTTACAATTCAGAACCCATAAAACAAACACTCCCGTATTCTTCAACACAAGGTAACATTTTGAACTGTAGCAATAGTTCCAAATGAATGTGTTACTCTTGCAATTTCGTTTCTCGGAACAAGTCCCACGTTCTGATCGTCTGCTCGTATAGGAACAGCTATTAGCAGTTGAGACTGAACCTCAAGTTCACAGTCTGTCCTGTCTAAAGTTTGAAGTGCCTTGTACAGTTTCACAAATAGAAACAACAAATTATTGTAGGCGACTTCAGTGAATTGGTTATCAATACACCATCACTTGTAGAGTACTTGTAAGAATATCTGACTATAGAGTCCTCTAATATTCCAAGTCCGTTGTTGAAAATTTCTATCACTTTGAACATAGCCCCAGCCCGCATGGCTAACTTGGTGGCAAAGTTCCTTCGGCGTGTAGTATGACGTAGTATTCACTGTTATGAAGCGTAGCGGCGAGTTCCTCCCAAGCAGTTGCTAGGAATGACTTGACTGTCTTGAAAACCTGGTTCTTTATATAGGTCATCCAGCAATCCTTCTCGAATGTTCCATTTCCAGATCTCGGCTACTGGTGTACGGATTCTTCTGCTCAGTAGCTTAAAATTCTTTTCTTTTCTGTGCCCGAAAACTGTGCTACATTTTAAGTCGCTAATCCGTCTCCTTGAGTAAAATTTATAAAAGTTTCAACTCATGACGTAGGCAATCTTCCACGTCACGCCTCCGCGTCACTCACTCCTGTGTCTATATGCTTCCCTCGACACTCTATCCTCCGAGCGCGTTATTCAAACATCATCAGTTTTGTTGTCTCTCTGGACTAGCGTTCGTTACCATCAGCTCGTCATTATGGAACGGACGTTTGCACGATCCGGGGACATCCACCCCTTTACGCCATAAAAAAATATATGAGACATCACATATTTTTTCCGTCTGGCTCTGAAATTGCCTTTTTCTCCCTCGGCGTTTCATCTTCTTTTTCCTTTTACAGCTGATGTCCTGTTCTATGATGGTAGATCTTCAAGTTTGCTGCATTGAACCTTCCCACGATGTTACCCGACGGTTCTTTAATTAGTCGGTAACTTCCGTTGGCAAAACTCTCTACAATACGAAAGTATAGGCTGGCAAATTTTGAACACACTCTATTCAAAACATCTGATGGGACGGGTTTTCTTACAAGGACCTTAGTTCCGATATTCAGAGGCTGTCTCTTCCTTCGGACTCTCCTTTCCCTCTTAGCTGCCTGTTCTCGAATCCTTTCTAGTGCTTGATTCTCTCTAAGTTGCAAGCTAGGTTCAATTTCTGATGTCATGGGAATAATCGTGTCCCATGGTCTGATAGGTTAGTCTCCATGGTGTAACAACAATGGTATTTGATTTGTGCTCTCATGCACCGTAGAATTCATGGAGTGCGCTGCAATTGGTAGTACATACAATGTTCATCAGAACAAAACAATTTTGCAATTTCTGACATTATTCTCTCGGCTGGGTTACTTTCCGGATGGCGTATTGAACATAATATTTGTTTAATGTCCAACACCTCCATGGCATTTCTAAACTCACGTGAGTAGGATAAATATAGCGGTTCAGGCGCAGGGGCTAATGGGCAAGATGGCCTCCACGCCCTGAGACCGTGAATGACGTCACAGAGAGAGGCCGTGTAGTTGCTAAATGGAATATTAATTATTATTATTATTAAGTAATTATTGATCACGTGCAATCCAGACCAGCTTTATATTGTCAACCCCTTGGTGTAGTGGCTAGCATTCTTTGGCTGTTACTGCGAAGGCCTGGGTTCGATTCCTGGCTCTGCCAAGAAATTTAATTTCTGGTCTCTGGAGTGGAACGGGGTGCACTCAGTCTTGTAAGGCAAAAGTAAGAAAAGGCGGGTTTTAATTCATACATCTGCCATTCAGCCTAACCCAACTTAATTTAACCTAACTGCAAAGTGGGAGCAAAATCTGGGAGCAAAAAGTGGAAGCAAAAAAGTGGGAGCAAATGTGACAGCACAAATAATAAACTTAGTTATAGGCTAACCTAACCTAACTTTACCTAACCTAACCCAACCTAACCTAACCTAACTTCAAAGAAAGAGGAAATATCAGAGCAGAAAGTACTAGCGAAAAGTGAGATAAAAGAAGGTGAGAGCAAAAAGTAAGAACAAAAAGTGTCAGCAAAAAAAGTAAGAGCAAATGTGAGAGCACAAATAATAAACTTAGTTATAACCTAACCTAACTTTACCTAACCTAGCCTAACTTTACCTAACCTAACATAACCCCACCCTCGAAAACCTCATCTTAAGATTTAAATTAATACCTGTAAGATTTTCTATTTTTTTACATTTTTGATTTTACATATTAGATTTGAGATATTGATTTTACATTTTTTTAGATTTGACATTTTACATTTTAGATTGTAGATTTTAGATTTTAGTGTTTTGATTTTACATTTTTTGATTTTAGATTTTACATTTTAGATTTTCCGAAAAGAGTAAACTACAAGGTCACATACCTAATCTAACCTCAGTTTACCTAACCAAACATGTCCTCACCTAACTCTACCTAACCTAACTTTACCTAACCTAACCTTTAAAGCTAGGCCAAAGGCTAATCAACACACCCAAAGTATATAAGGGCACACACAACTATCTTTATGCTAGTCTTGTAGAGAGTAAGGTAAAGCTAACACTTGCACTGTGACTACTGTGCAAGATGTTCGCAACGCACAACCAGATTAGGATTACAAAGTCAGTTAAGTTTTAAAAAGTAGAAGCTTTTATTCATTTTAATTTATTTTCATTTTGTTGTTTACACATTTGTCAATTTCCCAATTTCCCATTTCCAGTTTTAAAAAATGTTAGTTTTAAGTTTTCGAATTTCATGATATGTAAACATGGATTTTCAATTTTATCAATATGGAAACATGGATTTTCCAATTTTGTTGTTTACATGTTTTTGATTTAGTCCATGTACAAAGTTCATTTTGCATTAGGAGTGAAAAGAGGTGGGTAGTAATTAAAAATGTCCAAGCAGTGTTCATACAATAGTTTTATTCATTTTAAATATATTTACACTATTTACACATAATACATTGTTTTTTTGGTCATAAATTGAAGAGTTGGTTTAATTTTTTTATTTTTTTATTGTTAAATATGAATACCATTTTCTTTCTTTTTTGTTTTTTATTTTCGTAGTGCTATTTTTTAAAATTGTTTGTTTTATGTATTTGCTATATACAGGTAGAGGATTTTCATATTGATAAGTTAACTCTTTAGGCATGGTCAATGATTGAGTAATGACCATAGGCATGTGTACCTATACCATTCGAATCAATTACTCTTTTATCATCACCAGGACACAAAGCAATTCTGTTTAGTCTTATAGATGATATGTCATGTTGTTTAGAATCGATAATATTCATGGGTAATCTTTTTACATTGTTTTTCATGACACAATCCTTATAATCTTGAAAGCTTATACAATTTTTGACAACACCTCTGCTAATACCTTTAATCTTTTTGATATCTTTACCATTTATGTCTAAAGCATACATTTTAGCTCTAAGTCCAACAAATGCTTTAATAATTTGTCCACAAGCCTCGACTTTAAATTTCCCCAACGTTTTCTTGTTTGTTGTAGAGTAACATATGTGATTAGTAGAATAATCAGATGGGTCCAGGTGTTCTAGGAAATCCAACTTGTCTTGATATACATCTTGGGTGTTAACCAAATAAATGAACGAGTCAGTATCCATATACATGAGTTTAAGATTGTCCATGCCATAATAGGGTAGCAGGACATCATAGTGGTGGGAATACATGAGAGTTTTTGAAATATCCAGTATACACATTCCAATATATATAGGCTTATTGAATACAATGTTACGTTTAGCCATGTGGAAAGCAGCTAGGTTAGGACCATAAATTGTTCTGTCGATAAATGTAGCTTTTCTGCTTTTTTGCTGTCAGTCACAAAACGTATTATACCCGGATCGTTCACACGTCCGTGACATTGTTGATATTATTATTTTGGAAATAAGAGTTATTAGTTGAAGAGATTGAGGGAAGGGATGGTTTGAATAGCGCGCGGAGGAGACTCAAGAGTGCTGAGGGAAGCATGCATCGCAGGAGCGAGTGACGTGAGTTTGTGACTTGGAGCCCACGAGACATTTTTTCTGGAATTACCTTTAGGAGAAGAGATGGACGCTAGGAAATTAGTGCACTTTACTGGCAATTACAAGGGAAGGAATTTGTGCTATCAAGCGTTAAAATCGGTCCAGTAGAAGCCGAGATACGAGATGGAAGTTTCTGGAAAATTTGCTCGCTGGACTATATAAAGGGCACGATTCTCAACATAGTTACATCATTACAACGGAGCATTTGCTCATGTGCGGAACTACGTAACGTGAAGTGACAGTATACACGCCGAGATTCTGACGGTCGAAGGACTTAGTCGCTGTATCAGTGGTCAGCAAGTCTTAGTTTTTGTTCGAGTGAACAAACTTAACTGTTGGCAGCGAATGGACTTAGAATATCCACTGACTTTCAGGTCACATATTCTACAGTCAGGTGATGGTAGTGTCGAAACCATTCACGGAAGTTAGCCTACAGAACGATGCATTTCTTGTGGTGGCTATACATCAGGCACTTCGAATTTCATCAGGAGAAGTATTTATTTCATCAGTTCGTTTATGCTGCTAATAGTTGTTCCTATCTTAGCGTTCAAACGAAACCGCATTACTTGAATATGAGATTTATTCTCAAATCTACAAGAGTACTGTACCAGTCTATGACTGGGCAACTTTTCGTCATGTTACACGGTACTGGTGATAGCGGGAGTTATTTCGAACGAGTGACTGCAAATATCAACATGCGCCGTTAAACTACTCGTAGGATTGGTAGGACATGGAGACAAACGAGGTATATGGATACAGCAGATGGCCATGGGAAGAACCTGTTGGAATAGTGTCCACCGCAGGACACGCTCTTCCTACAAATCAAGAATGAAGTAAGACAACTATTCATGTACTATCCACTAACCTGTAGTATTAGAGAATTCCATATTTTTGAACAGTCACGATCAGAAATCAACACACATTTTTCACCGTAGCTAGATTTTCGATTGTATTTGTCTGGATGACAAATGGAACTGCTGTCTGACAATTTATTTTTCGATCCACGATTTTGTCAGGACAGGAATTAGTTCATGTTCCGACATGAAATATTTCGATTATTCCAAGGGATATGAGTATTTTTCTTTAATTCTTATTATGAGAGCAGAAGTAATTGCGACTTGGATTATTTAAATAATTTGATTTATTTAATAATAAAAATAATCAAGTGTGAAGTGAATAAGTTAATAATATTATAAATAATAACGATGCTATTTAAAGTTATAAATAATTAGGGAGTGATAATACCGAATATTAGGAACTAAATTAAATTAATTGTTTATTGTGATTAAATAATTAGTGCATTAAATAAAATAATAGGAGATGTTAATAATAATCATTTACAGATGAGACTTAAATAAAGAAATAGGGCGATAATAATCACTTATGACATTGATGATGCCTAATTTTTTTGTAATAATATTAATAATAATAATAATAATAATAATAATAATAATAATAACTTGTGGGTGAATTTGATTAGTTGGAAGGACTTAAATTAAATAACTTTGTTTATTTTTGAATAAATGTTTGGAAGTTTAAATAAATTTAAATGAGTTTATGAATGAAGAGAATGAAGTAATAAGATTTTTGAGCTCAGAATTATTTTTTCCAAAAGCACTTAAAAAAATATATTCAGATGAAAAGAAAGGAACGGCAGGTATTTAATGTATCAAATCTGGGAGAATTTATGTAAATGGGAGGCAAGGAGAGATTGACCAGAATATATTTTATTGGTAAAATAACACTGAAGAACACAGTCTAGCTTTTGTTTTATCAAAATTATGCGTTTTATTATTAAGATGTCGGTTTAGGTTATCGTTGGTTTATGGCGAATAATACTGACAAGCCTGGGCACGGATCGTCTCCCCTGAGATCATCTCTGCCAAAAAGCCTCGACTCAAAAGTCGGAATACAATCAACGAGCAATAACAACTCGGACACACAATAACACAAGTTACCAGCGGCGCACAGCTCGCGTTCAATAACTCTGGGATGGGTCTGGACACAATCAGTTACCCTCCCTAAACATCTCGTCCACGGGAATAATCCCGGACATGGTACACACAATACCATCATTCATGAAAAACCTCCCTAACGGGGCTAGCCTACAACGTACTATAGAAACCTGACATAACTGTACTCATCAAAACAATGGTACACGCAACAGCGTTTAACTAACAAATGACATTCTACAAAACAGATTATCAAATACAAGAATGAACACTGGGTTCCATAAGCTATAACTGCAATGAAAGGGAAAGTGAATGCTAAAAGCATTCTGTCCTATGTTAACATCAGTCCGTCTCACTTAGAAGCATGCGCTCTCACACGGGCGCTGAGTAGAATACACAAAACCTGTTCGTGTCGCCGCAGGCTACAAGATTCCTGCGCTGTATGACACAACACACTAACTAGGCCGGCAATTTAAGCAAGATAAAAACTGTAAAACTGGCCTCACAATAATACCTTTACTATAGGTTATAAACCTCGAAGAATATGTGCATAAAAAGCACGCAATAAATCTGAATACAATCATGTAACTCTGTCTTTCACATCGAAGACATTTAAAAGGTAGCAATGTCACTCATTGCTGGAGCTCTCTGCTTTCAAAGATAAAATACACTTCAGTAGTTACTTGTATCAAACATCAAATAAACACGTGTCATCACACCTGACACTAACAAAATAATAATTGCGGCACAAATTCCACTCTCTGCTGGATCTGCTTAATGATACGTTGGGAACTGGGTTCGATGCTAGGCAACGATGAAACATCCCTTTTACTTATAAGGTCCACACATGACCAGGATGGCTTCTGAGCTCATCTCAAATGAAATATAATGCAGTTACAAAACTGGTAATTACAGTCGATTACCCAAATGATACGACTACTCTAACGAAGTCAGGGGTGTAACATAGACTGGCTGCAAAAAGTGCAGTTAAAGAAATATAACCATGGCATCTGATTGCCATAACTAGAGTCTGCAAAGACTTGAAAAAATCACCCCAGATAGGGTTAAACAAAGTAGCCTAAAAATGACTACAGTCACGTTTAGCAAAGGTCAGAAATTGGCGTCCTACGACGTCCATCAAGCTGCACCAGGGTTGACCAAAATGTCAGACCCAAGGGTGACTCACAATCACTGCAAATAAATGACATTACATTCCCTACCTATGAAATGGCTGTCACTAAGTTCGGTTGGTTCACAAACTACACTAATCTAACTATACCACCAGAAACTAGAACAAGGAAGGGTGTACAAAACTCACGATACGAAGGAGACCACACTTAGCTCTCTGTCCAACAACAAGGCTTGAACAAAAGCGCCTCTGGCTTTCAGGGTTGGCATCGTCCTCATCAGAACTTCCATCTGGGCTCTCTCAAAGACCAGGGTTCGGTCTGTCCCTGTAGTTGACCTCGTGAATGGACTGGACATGCCTATGAAAGGCATCCTCGGTTCCTTCCTCCTCGTCTGATGTTCTAGAAGTTCCATAATCAAGCTGGTCCCATCCGAGACATCTCCCTCATACCATAATGGTATTAGCCCATGGTCTCGGTCTCGAACATGGTGTTGAAAAAGTTAACCACGTGGGCGGTAGAATAAGACTTGTAGTAGTTCATTATAATCACTTGAAAATTACAGAATTTCGTCGTAGATATCACAGGCTTTAAATATAACTGATAACACGGCCTCTACACTTTGCAGATGTAAATGATAAATGGCCATGCACTGTTCTGCGGTTCCACACGTGTACTGACGCTACTTTTTCTATTTCGTGGCATCCGTGAAATGGGCGTCGTTTTATTACGGATAAATTCACCGTAGCAATTTCTATATAACGTACTTTTATAATCACGCTTGTTCAAAGTAATAATTTCACATTTACCTGTATATTTTCGCACCAGGCTCTCGGCCCTCCACAAACACGTGGGTGTAAAATATGGTGCTACAGTAATGTCGTAAATTTCACAATACTTGCCAAATAATTCACTACACAATTCGTATTGATCACTGCACATCAACAACAGTGATTCGTAGTATAATTGTGTTCGATGGCACCTGATAATGATTTCCTCCCTGAAAAGCGGACTGTTTGCCACGTCTAATGCGACGGATATAATAACACGCCTACACAGGGCGGATTCTCCAGACGTAGTGCAATGAACTGCGTTCCTCGTGGAAGCAAGTCGTCAAAACTAAGTCGTTGAGCGACTACTTACATTCCTATTTGCGTATCTGCAATGATATTACCTTACCTTAAAGTGAAAAAAACATTCTCCAAAATGTTTCAATAATACAGAATGACGAAATGGAATATTCTGAGTCTCGTGGAAAGATAAAATTGATTAATAAGATCTCAGATAAATAATTAGCAAACTTCACCAAAGTCAAAAGTGCGATTCTTCGCTACTTCAAAGAGAATAGTATAAGCTCTCAGCTTCTCGTAGCTTTCTGGGTGTGTTCAAAGGTACTACATCCCATCATAAATGTGCTATCGTGAAAAATATCACATGAACCTTAGCTCAGCTGGTTCATCTGCCTCTCCGTCGTTTCAAATAAAATGTTGGGACGACATTTTTATTTGACTCAAAGTTCATTCATAAGTGATATTTTTTTAGATTAGCTGCTCTCCTGTCCGAATGTCTTCAATCACATAACTTCCATTGTTCAAAGGTTGTCGGAAACGACTGGGGCAATAATATAAAGACAGAAATTTCCCAAATATGCGGTCTATAGGACTTGAAATTCCGGGTCTCCTTATAAGGACAAGGTCTCCCGCTACTAGTGGTTCTCTGAATCTCTGGCGTCTAGTTCTTCTCAAGCGTTTGGCAGCTTGTCTGTCCAAAGTGTCCCTTGCAGCTAAAAGTCTGCTGGCGTGTGATGGTTGTAAACAAGGTGGATTTACAATCACACGATCCCATATTCTCATTGGCATCTGGTTCAAATGCAAAACCAACGGTATTTGACCAGTGCTCTCAAGGCCTGTTGAATTAATACATTTTGCCATAATAACTAGAACTTCGTTCCATCGCCAGTGTTCTTCCTGACAATACAATCGACAGAATTTTGAGATAGTAGACATTACGCATTCTACTGGGTTGCTCTCTGGATGGCGAATAGACGATAAAACATGACCTATCTCCAACTCGTTCATAGCATTGGCAAATTCTGCGGAGGTGTACTGTGATCCATGATCAGTCAACAGGAATTGTGGCTTTACTGCCTCCGGTATCAATTGTCGTCTAATTCTCTGAATAATCTGGTGTGCGGTGGCTTTCTGAATCGGATGAATCATCGTATATTTCGTGAACACATCAATGGTTACAACAATGAAGCGATTCCCACGACGGGCCTTAGGTACTGGGCCATAAAGGTCCTGTGCATATAACTCTCTAGGTTGAGTTGGGAGTATTGGTCTAGGAGGTTCCTTCAACAAGTGTGACGTGTACTTGTTCCGCTGGCATGCGTCGCAAGCACGTAAACACTGTCTAACGGTGGTTCCTAGCCTTTTCCATGTAAAAGACTCTTTGATGGTTGCAATGGTCTTGTCAGTCCCACCATGTCCAATGGATAGATGAACCATAAGAATAACAGATTCTTGATATCTCCTCGGAATAACTGCACGCAGTTGAGTGTGGTCCTCGTCCAAAAACTTATACAAGACACGATGATAGATAAAATAATCATCTGCAAGAGCAGCAATCCTCGCATATTGAGCATCCTTTGGATCCATTCGTCGTTCCAGGAAACGGATAATATGCCTGAGTTCCTCCTCACGTCGTTGTCCTTCATGTAGATGACGAAGTCGGTGAAGGTGTTCCTCGCATTCTCCCTCGATGTCAATGGCATTCACAGTGGCTTCAGGATTCCGGCTGAGAATGTCGGCCAACACATTCTCTCTGCCTGGTCGGTAAACAATTTCCGAGTCAAACTGTTGGAGAAACAGCGTCCAACGTGTGATCCCTTGCCAGTCTTGTTCGTAAAATGAAGGTCAGCGCATGGTGATCGGTCCTCACAATAAATCTCTGGCCTAACAAAAGTTTCTGCCAGTACTCAAGCGCGTAGACAATCGCAAGTGCTTCAATCTCAGTGGTGAAATAATGAGATTCATGCGCTCTCAAACGTCGACTTAAGAAAGCGATGTAATGACGTTTCTTCTCATCATCCTCCTGCAATAGGATGGCACCTATTCCAATCGCAGATGCATCAGTCTCTAGAATAAAATTCCGGGAGTAGTCTGGATATTCTAACTGAATCGAATCAATCAGCATCTGTTTAGCTTTTCTGAAAGCTGTCTCGCACTCGTCATTCCAAGCCCATCTGCAATTCTTCTTTAGTAAACCTTGCAGTGGTGCGACAGTCTCAGAATACCTCTCACAATGAGCAGCAAAGAATTGGAGAATTCCTAAGAGTTGTCTCACGTGTTTCACATGGGTTGGTGTTGGAAATGCGGCAACGGTTCTGATCTTTGCCGGATTCGGCCTGTATCCATCTCCATTAATTATGTGTCCCACAAATTTTACTTCTCTCTGGAAGAATCGACACTTGTCGAATTTCACTTTAGAATTAGCCTGTCGAAGATTCTCAAAAACAAGGCGTAAAGTTGTTAAATGTTCCTCCTCCGTTTCCGAAGCTATGATGATGTCATCTACGTAACATATCACCTTCTGTTTCACTTCAGGAGTCAGCTTCGCATCAAGTGCCCTAATTAATGCAGCTCCGGCATTTTTCACTCCAAAGGGTTGTTTTCGAAAGACATAGGTGGTCTGATTGAACAGAAACCCTGTATACTTCTGAGTATGCTCAGATAATCTTATATGGTAGTAGGATTGTACCAAGTCCAATGACGAAAATATCTTCTTTCCCTTAAACTTCCTGAGGATGTCCCTAATCTTGGGCGGTCTGTCATGCTCAGGAGCTAAGCGTTCATTTAAGGCCCTTGCATCGAGACAAAGTCTCAAGCTTCCATCCACCTTAACCACAGGTGTTATAGGATTCAAGAAAGGAGTCGGTGACTTCCTGATTGTACCTGCTGCTTCCATCTCATGGATCTTCTTAGCAGCTTCCTCGCGGTGTTTCTCTGCGATAGGATAAATCTTCTTCTGGAATGGGGAATCATCCAGTAGTACAAGATCGTACTCGTAGTCCAATATCTCACCAGGTGTGGTGTCGAATATATCCTCGTATGCGCTCAATATTGCATCTAGTTTCTCTCGTATGGGTGATGATAATGGTTCTGCCTCTTCGTCGGCATCTTGTGTCTCCTCAATTCCCTTGCCATTTAAATTCTCAACAACGTTGACTTCGGATACATATTCCGGTTCTTCCTCTACTAAGTTCATTTGAATGGGTTCGTTCGGCTTAAACTCGACCGTATTACGTCCCATATCAATGATTCCATCATACTTCCGAATGAAGTCTGCACCCAATATGGCATCGTGGTGCAAGACTTTCATCACAAGAAATTCGTGCAAGTACACGTGGCTCGAAATTTTCAAAGTGCATAGAATCTGGATTTTGCACGTCACAAGACGGTCAGGTATGACTCCTCTGACTCTTACTGCAGAAACTGGCAGCTCTGTCACCTCAGAGTTTGCTTTCAGTCTGGCATGGCAATCGGCGGAAATGACACTTATCATCGCCCCAGTATCGATGAGAATGACTACGTTACATCCATTCAGGGTAGCTACAATCTTCGGTAGACGCGTCAATTCGTAGTTGTGGTTCGTCGTTCGTCGTTCGTCTAATAGATCTTCCTGAATTGGCTCCCAGAGTAAGATGGTGGCAGTTACTCTGTGCTCAAGCGGGTAAGAATCTACTGGTTTTTCGGCGTTTTTTCTCTTTCTTGGCGGGAAGTACAGGGCTGGTTTCGCTCCGTTTCTTCCGTCGTATTACGTGTTTCCCTCGAAGTAGGGTGCTGATCTCCCTCTTCTTGTATTTCTTGGAGTTCTCGGAGTTGCTGAAGATATTCACGACTCTCCCGTGCTCTTCCTCTCCAGTCTCGATCGGTTTGGTATCTTGGGTCTCGATCTCTATTGTAACCTCTGCTATAGCGGTATTCCCTGCGGATACTTCCGTGCTGTGGATTCCGGTTATCATTCCCTCGGCGGTCGTTTTCGTGACGACGGTCTTCGTTCGTCCCTCGATCGAAGCGCCGGTTCCAGTGACTACGACGGTCACCTCTCTGGTCTCTAGCATATGGAGTGTTGTTCCATTCTCTCCGACCACGATTATAGTCATTGCGCTGTCCAGAGCTCTCTTGAGTCTGTATCTGCTGTGGCGTTTGGCACACTTTGTCCACAGTTGTCAAGTTGACATGTCGTTCTTCACGCCTGTCAGCCTTATGCTGACGGTGTGTCGGAAACTGTTCGGTGTTAGCATCCAATCGTCGCAAGATTTGGTCGCATTGCTGAAAAGTCGATGCTCCAGCAGCGATCAATACACGTTGCACGTCTGCAGGGTATTGCCAAACGATGGTGTTTACCAGGTCTTGCTCTGACAGTGGGGATTGTAAACAACGGAGTTTCGCATGCTGGGTTGCGAAGTAGTTCGCATAGCGCGTCGGAGTGTTTGAGCTGTATCGGCGAGTGTACATCTCAGCTCTGATACTCTGCTGGATGTCGCTTGACCAGTAAGTCCTCAACAAGGCTTCTCTAAAATCTTGGTAGCCTACAAATGAGTAACGGAAGGCTCTAAACCAAGTGCTGGCTTGCCCCTCGAGCAAACGCTCAATAACTCGGAGTTCTCTCTCCGGAGTTACCATGGTGTCTCTCAAGTAGCTTTCCACATTAGCCAAGAATTCGACTGGAGTGATGCCACTTCCAGTACCTGAGAACCGAGCTGGTTGCTCTTCTCTCGAACGGATGATAGTTACATTCCCCTGCGTGTGCGCGGGTCTAAACGAATTCGGCATATAGTTATGCGTTGGCGTACTCGTCTCTTGACTCTGTCGATTAGGTACAGGTTGGAAAGGATGTGCGTCAAAGTTTAACGCTTGACTCTGCGCTGAACCGGTAAATTGAGATGGTTGCGGTTCTCTGGGTGCGCTAGGCTGAAAATGTGAAGGCATAATCCCTGCGGATTGCGATCCTGGTGTCGCCTGAGAATCTCCCATCTGTGAGGGTAATTGTGTCTCTCTTGGATGCGTCTCCAGTCGGTCGAGACGTCTCTCTATAACTTCGAGCCCAGTGATGGTCTTAGCTGCGACCTTATTCCCTAGATCGTTGAGCTGCAATTCTATTCTTTCAACTTTGCCTTTGAGGTTAGTGTCGACTTCGCGAATAGCCGTCCTCAAGTTATAGCTGAGGTCTAACCTCTCGGTTATCGCGACCTCCTCGAATCGTTTCTGTAGGGAATCGATTTCTTCCTCGACTTTTGACATGTTGTCCTGGATCCTACCAACATCATCTTTGACCTCGGCTACCTTTGCCTCCATAGTGGTCTTATGTTCATTGAGGTCACCCCTCAACATCATGACATCGATCTTATTCTCTTCTCGATGAACATCAATGGTTTCACGTAGCCCTGTTACTGTCCCTGTCAATTCCGTAATATTCTTTCTGTTTGTGTTCAACTCGTCCTTGACCTCGATCATACCATCGACGATCATTTTGACGTTGTTTTTGACTGCGTTCTCCGCACCTCTCATCAGTATGAGACCTATATTCATGGTGGCCATGTCCTTTTTGACGGTGTCCATGAATCCCTCGACGTGAGTTAAACGAGTTCCGAATTCTTCTCGAGTGTGTTCCAAGTCGGCCCTCATATCGATCTGGACTCTGTTAATCGTTGTCTGGATCTGAGCGGTGTGCTCCTCTAATCGGGTCTGCACGTCCTCCCTAGCTCTATTCATCTGATCGGTTAAACTAACGAAACGCTGGTTAGCTTCCTGATTGTGTCGTATAACATCAACTCTAACAGCCGCTAAACCTGCCGCAAGATCATTCCTAGCCTCTACTCTATAAGCGTCCATGTCGGCCCTGACCTGCGTTAGATCAGCCCTAACATTATTGATTGACTGTGTGTTGATCTCAAGATCCAGTCTAACTTGGTCCACATGACCACTTACAGTGTTGACAGCTTGGGTATTCTCACCTAAGTCACCTCTTACAGTACCTAAGTCAGCAGTAATCTGCTGGAGATTGGCATTGACACCTGCCATCATCTCCCCAAACACACGACGAATTGTTTCCTCATCCATGACAAGAAAATTATTTGAGAAAGAGAGGGATCAATCTCTAATGGAACTTACAGCTATGATTAGTTACTTGGTGGTATAAAGCTTGTTTCATTTATATAAACATCACGAGTACAGCTGGAGTATGCAAACTAAGTGCTTCTACATTTACAAAGACAACGGCGAGCAAAGCAAAGTATTACATTTACTCAGGATGAGGCATCATCAAAGAAAATCCTATCCATCATTTATCTAACACAAAAGCCTCACCCCATGGACTTGTATCAAACATGAATACCATGCGGTTAATTGATCTGCAGTACGACTTTCTAAGTTCGTCCCAGTCCGGTCAATTTACCATTAATCAACATTCAGATCCTCTTAAATAACATGGAACTGACGGTCACCACGATAACGTCGGCACATGAGTTGGGCGCCATTAAAAATTATAAATAGGTTATGAGCCCGTCAGAGGAGCTGCCAGGATAGCCAACAACCGCAATGACTTTCCTAACATCTCATCCGTCGGACCTAACTGCCGAGAGGATCAGGTGAACTTCCAAATAGGCCAAAGCGGCACGATAAACTGTAGTCCACGGGGATCGTGGTACATGGTGACGAAGGTCATAGACTGCCTAAGGAAAGGTTCACCTTAAAAGCTAGATTGAGAAAAGAAACATCCAGACTTATGTAAAACACCGTGAAAATTTATTGTAAATTTTACAAACCCCTAGCCTAGTTCGGAGGGTTTCTATCGGCTAATCCGCAAGCTAATAAACAATCAAAAATAAAGAACAGGTCCCTACCTGAGAAGTTACAGTAAACCCTGGCGAAAGATCTATTTCACAATAATGAAGCAACAACGGCAACACTAGGAAAATGGTACGACGCAAATCCCTAGGTCAAGTTACAAGATCAAGCTAATATCAGAATTTACATTTAAGAGGGTAGCAAAACAAATCTAAGTTAGGATGATACCATCTCCACATTTACATTTAACGTTAATTCATCTAGCTAAGTCCTATCAATTAATAACAAAATTTACGGCGGTGACGTCCGTAATAACAAACAATTACATTCAAAGCTAAGTGAACAGCCATAAAAAACATCTAAGTCATTCTTATGAACTAAGTGCTAATCAGCACACAAAAGGGTAACATAGAGGATTCATACACTTTTACATCATTAATAAATAAATAAGAGACCACAGTTTTATTCAAATGCCTGCCTGCACCTTGGTTTACTCTTTGTAAGCCATAGTCATCTAATGTGTGTAGTTACGGTGACGACTGCGTAGTAAAGACTACGTCTAACATCGTGTGGCCTGCGCTCCACCAGCTACGAACTCAAGGTTCGAGCAAGCTTCAGTCACAACAAAAATGTGTCAGCTGTCCTCAAGTCATTTCCTCCAGGAAATACCTTCATAAACACGGCTATGTCATCAGGTTCCAAATGCAAAAGAACAAGGTTAAGTAGAAAGGATTCGTTAGTTAGCTTTTGTTTTATCAAAATTATGCGTTTTATTATTAAGATGTCGGTTTAGGTTATCGTTGGTTTATGGCGAATAATACTGACAAGCCTGGGCACGGAGCGTCTCCCCTGAGATCATCTCTGCCAAAAAGCCTCGACTCAAAAGTCGGAATACAATCAACGAGCAATAACAACTCGGACACACAATAACACAAGTTACCAGCGGCGCACAGCTCGCATTCAATAACTCTGGGATGGGCCTGGACACAATCAGTTACCCTCCCTAAACATCTGGTCCACGGGAATAATCCCGGACATGGTACACACAATACCATCATTCATGAAAAACCTCCCTAACGGGGCTAGCCTACAACGTACTATAGAAACCTGACATAACTGTACTCATCAAAACAATGGTACACGCAACAGCGTTTAACTAACAAATGACATTCTACAAAACAGATTATCAAATACAAGAATGAACACTGGGTTCCATAAGCTATAACTGCAATGAAAGGGAAAGTGAATGCTAAAAGCATTCTGTCCTATGTTAACATCAGTCCGTCTCACTTAGAAGCATGCGCTCTCACACGGGCGCTGAGTAGAATACACAAAACCTGTTCGTGTCGCCGCAGGCTACAAGATTCCTGCGCTGTATGACACAACACACTAACTAGGCCAGCAATTTAAGCAAGATAAAAACTGTAAAACTGGCCTCACAATAATACCTTTACTATAGGTTATAAACCTCGAAGAATATGTGCATAAAAAGCACGCAATAAATCTGAATACAATCATGTAACTCTGTCTTTCACATCGAAGACATTTAAAAGGTAGCAATGTCACTCATTGCTGGAGCTCTCTGCTCTCAAAGATAAAATACACTTCAGTAGTTACTTGTATCAAACATCAAATAAACACGTGTCATCACACCTGACACTAACAAAATAATAATTGTGGCACAAATTCCACTCTCTGCTGGATCTGCTTAATGATACGTTGGGAACTGGGTTCGATGCTAGGCAACGATGAAACATCCCTTTTACTTATAAGGTCCACACATGACCAGGATGGCTTCTGAGCTCATCTCAAATGAAATATAATGCAGTTACAAAACTGGTAATTACAGTCGATTACCCAAATGATACGACTACTCTAACGAAGTCAGGGGTGTAACATAGACTGGCTGCAAAAAGTGCAGTTAAAGAAATATAACCATGGCATCTGATTGCCATAACTAGAGTCTGCAATGACTTGAAAAAATCACCCCAGATAGGGTTAAACAAAGTAGCCTAAAAATGACTACAGTCACGTTTAGCAAAGGTCAGTAATTGGCGTCCTACGACGTCCATCAAGCTGCACCAGGGTTGACCAAAATGTCAGACCCAAGGGTGACTCACAATCACTGCAAATAAATGACATTACATTCCCTACCTATGAAATGGCTGTCACTAAGTTCGGTTGGTTCACAAACTACACTAATCTAACTATACCACCAGAAACTAGAACAAGGAAGGGTGTACAAAACTCACGATACGAAGGAGTCCACACTTAGCTCTGTCCAACAACTAGGGTTGAACAAAAGCGCCTCTGGCTTTCAGGGTTGGCATCGTCCTCATCAGAACTTCCATCTGGGCTCTCCCAAAGACCAGGGTTCAGTCTGTCCCTGTAGTTGACCTCGTGAATGGACTGGACATGCCTATGAAAGGCATCCTCAGTTCCTTCCTCCTCGTCTGATGTTCTAGAAGTTCCATAATCAAGCTGGTCCCATCCGAGACATCTCCCTCATACCATAATGGTATTAGCCCATGGTCTCGGTCTCGAACATGGTGTTGAAAAAGTTACCCACGTGGGCGGTAGAATAAGAATTGTAGTAGTTCATTATAATCACTTGAAAATTACAGTATTAGTAGGGGAGTAAGGCGGTTTCCAAATAGTGTCATGGCCGCCGCGTGAGTCCAAGCCAATATCTCACGAACCCATGGTCGGATGTTGACAAATGAGGTGTCGTTGAACTCGAGCTGACGTCCTCTTACCTATGGACAATGTATTATATTTTTCAAAAAAAAAATGAAATTTTTCGTTTTCGAAAATAGGTGATAGTTTGAAAACTAAACATGATAGAACGTTGTGCCATGGCTCAAACGAACGGCCTATATGACCTTTATTTTCTGTAAAAAACTTCTTTATTTTTTATGCTTTTTTGAAAACACTCGAATTTTGAAATTCCTATATTTTGGACGCTAGGAAATTTACAAAAATGTTTGCTTGACGTAAATCAATGGTCCCTACCCCCTCTACCCCCAAAATAAATTTCAAGTCTCTAGGATGAAAACCTGCAGTAGTGTGGTAAGGACAGAGCAGCCTCACTTAGCAAGTGGTGAGCCCCTGCGACCTTGGAATGGAAGGAGCCATGCTAGGAGGGCGTGCTTGGATTCGTTTTTTTCGTCTCGTCGTGCTCTTTACGGGAATGTCGGTGTCGAAAATGTGAAAATCTGGAAACACAGTCTTTTTGGGGTAAAAACGTGATTTTAAACTTTTTGCTATATCTCGCGAACCAATAACGCTAGAGGCATGTACGACGGGTCCAAGGACTCGGAGTGACGTCCTCTTTGCTATGGATTACTCGTTATATTTCTTAAAAAATTTTGGAAACTCGATTTTGGGGTAAACACGTGTTTTTTGTGATTTTTGCCGATATCTCACGAACTAATAACGCTAGAGACATGTACGAGGTGTCCTAGGACTCGGGCTAACGCCCCCTTTCAAATGTGATAGATTTTTTTTCCAAAAAAATAATTCACAAAGGGCCTAACGCCATACATGTTGAAAAAACGTTTTCTTTTTCTTTACCTGTTTATAATGTGTTGGTAGGACACATACTAAGACACCCAGGAATAGCAAGCTTAGTTATGGAAGGAAGGGTCGAGGACAAGAACTGTAGGGGTAGACCAAGGTTAGAATATGTTAAACAGATTGCCTCGGATGTAGGGTGTGGTAGCTATGTAGAGATGAAACGATTAGCTCAGGACAGGGAGGAATGGAGAGCTGCATCAAACCAGTCAAAAGACTGAAGACTCAAACAACAACAACAACAATGTCCATGAAGCGTGGTGGTTGAGAGAGACGATACTGCTGGATGTGTGTGTTTCAACAAACCTGTCGCTGACCAAGGTGGCTGTGTTCAATAGATCAATCGCTATTTCGGCGGGTCGGTGTATGACAGAGCGAGGGTGCGTTTTCTGATATTTTACCTTTAACGTGTAAACGGTGATGAGAACTAGGTTCTATGTTGGTCGAAGCGAGTAGAGAAAATAAACTTGCCGACGAGCAAGAGGTGAATGTCATTTGAGCTTATTGGAAGGCTCCGATCTGACTTGACAACAGGTGACGCTTGAAGGTGAAATAATCTGACCATCGTGGTGGCAGGGGAGTGTGAAAGGCATGCACACACATTTGTGAAACCACATGTAGGCTAAACCAGTGACATCCTGTTTTGCTTCGTACGTGACAAAATGCAAGTTCATGTGAAATTTGATCTACCGCAGGTGTTCGCTTGGGACGTTATCTGTCCACATGCGCGATAACTGTTAACAAGTTACATCCTGTCTTGCTTCGTACGTGACAAAATGCAAGTTGACGTGAAATTTGATCCGGCACAGGTGTTCGCCTGGGACGTTAGCTGTCCACGTGCCTGATAACAGAATGGTCAAAGCGTGGGAATCGCTGAATCAGTAAAAAGTATGATGCAACTTGTCGGAATGATGTCACAACCAATAGACAGGCAAGAACTGCAAACAGCAGTGGTGGGAGGTGAAGGGAGGGAGAGGGGAGGGGGTAATGTATGAGAGAACACAGGAGGAAAGGGAAAGACAAACATGTATGAACATGCATGAAGCGCGGAGCGCTGTATACATAGAGCTATAGGTAGTGTACAACATGGGTGAATAAATAAAAAGTACACAGGTTCACACAACATGTAATTTATTGATCCAAGAATTAAACGTAGAGTTAAACCCTAACCATTTGACGTAGAGTTTATTTCCTTTTTGTTTCAACACTTTTTCCACAAGATAATGCTGAGGAAATGCTGTTTTCTGAAGTTCATGGAGATAAAATCTACCTTTTATGGGTTGATGATTGAGGTCCTCGAGTAAATAGGTGACTGGACTGTCCAAGTTGACTCGACGAATTCGAAATAGTTCAGTCCCCCACTGAGGCGTGTAGCCCTTATTGAAGGCAGACTTAAATTTGCTCACACGAACAAAATCCCCAATGTTCAGTCGGTGACGTTTAGGATCGGCTGCTTTTATGGGGTTAAACAGTTTATCCAATCGCTGAATATTTTTAGTCACGAGGCGTGGCTTGGTCCCAATCGTTCTATGTTTGGTGTCATTGTAACGTGACACTAGCTCAGGTAACATGTCCAACCAGCGATACGTGCCCTGAGCGGTAAACGCTTTCCACATATGGGTTTTCAATGTTCGGTTGAACCGCTCGACCACACTGGCTTTCAGATTGCTGTACGTGGTGTAATGGTGAATATCCTTAGATTTGAGAAAACTGGAGAAATCCTTGTTGAAAAATTCTTTCCCCTGGTCGGTTTGTAGCAGCTGAGGTTGACGTTGGGAGTGTTGAATAATATGTTGAAAGGCCTTGGTAACTAGTGGACCAGACTTGCGACGCACAGGTTCAACAAAGGCCATTTTGGAATAGACATCAATGACGGTCAACATATAGCGTACACCGTCGTTAACGCCAGCATAGGGTATCATTTCAACCAAGTCAGCCTGCCAAAGTTCATCCACACCTCGTGAAATCACCTTGAGTCGTGGATAATGACGCCTAGCTGGGCGATGCAACTCGTGAGCAATACCCATTTTAATGGGTGAGGGCTTAAACAATAATTTTGGCATTTCGAAGTTCTTGTTCAATTTCTTGAATTTCCCAATCGTGACCGGTATGGCCAGCTTGACGTGAGGCATGCAACAACTGTAGCCGCTGAACGAGCTTATTGGGATTGTGCCAGTAGGTAACATCCACAAGGGGTTTTAATGGTTTAAATGTCACTCCCGAAGCGGACACTTTACGACGAGTACTTTGACTAGTGGGAAACATTTTTGCAATGATGGTTTTATATTTTTGAGATATATTGGCATTCACTTGTTGCGTGGGATCATACTGTCTCTTGTGAGCATGGGTATCCAATAAAATGGATTTATATTTGTCAAGGTCCTCTGACGTATAATCATGGGAAGAGGGGGTCCGAGAAAAGAGCAGCTTTAACAGTCCTGGCGTTAATTTATAGTTGATGTTTTTAATGACAGCTTTAGTACGAGCAAATTTAATGGATGAATCGCCAATTTTAAAACTATCATCCTCATAGCGAACACCATACGTGGTATCTGTGTTTCCAATAAATAGATCGGTGAAATAGGGTTCCAATGTTGATCCATAATATTTTATTAAAATGGTTTTCAGTTGAGCTTTATGTTGAGGGGTGGCCAAGAGTTGTGAAAACGGAGACGCCCTGGAAGGGCAAGGTGTTTCGACCATGGCCAAGGATTTCTTTTTTCTCAAAAACTCTGCAAGGGGTGCGGCCTTTTTTTGAGGCGTAAACACTTGTTCCTCCTCATCCTCAACTTCACTAACACTAGTCAAATCTTCCTGTTCCTCTTCCTCTTCCTCAGGGTCCTCGTGCAGCGTCTGCGTGGCTTGTGAAACGGTGGGTAGAGTTTCAGATGGCTTGAAAGAGGGTTTCAACATGGCTTTTAGCGGAGGTGCTAAATGTTGTTGAATAAACAAAGCATGATTGGCACGTGATTGTTTCAATTGACGAAACTTTTGGCGAATAGTATTTTTTGCTCTAATAATATGCTTTTTTAATTGACTCTCTGCTAACGCCATGGTGTCTTGGCAAATGACTTGCCGGGGAATGAGACAAGGCCTTAAATAGCAATAAAATGATCAAGCCCTAAGCGATACCGTCCTTGGTTGAGTTCACTTTGTTTGTCAATCACTAAACAGGCATGACGTTGAGTGTTCCAGCACTTGGCACACAATTCTGTAAACATTTGAAAGGTCATATCCGGATTCACATGTTCAGTATAAATGTGACGACTGTTCCTCTCGTCCTGACGAAATAAAACAATGACATTGGCATTGTCACGAATCAACTGTTTGGACATTTTAGAATACGTTTGCCCAAGATAGAAGCAATCGATATGTTTGTGTCGACCCATGCTGAAATAGCTTTGAATGATGCCTTGACGTTCAGTGGATACATCATCGAAAATCATGAGTGAATCAGGCTTTACCTCATCCGGTGAAATCACATTTTCTTGCATGGAAAATGTAAAATAACCCATATTCTCTTTTTGTAATCCAGACATGACTTGATCCAGAAACACGTAGAGGGGTTGGTAGAGAGATTTTGCAAAAATATAAATATTTTGAAAACGCAGACCATTGGGCGCTGTAATGAGCGTTAGCAAAAGATTAGTCTTTCCACAGCCGGAAGGCCCCACAATGATGCAGCGAATGGAAGATGGAAACAGTGAACCATGGCGTTGTTCACGTGATGTGGGACAGAGATGGGAAACCATGTCCCCCACGGGGAATGACTCTTGCTGCTTAATAATCTTCATTTCAACTAAGGCTTAGACAGGCTAGCCGGCTGTCTATATACAGGACACCGAGCCTTGTCATAAAAACAGTAGACTGCTACTACAGATTGACGATGGATGTCTTTGGACGTGCGTTGATGGCCAAAGATAGGCCTGTCCTCATACATGATCCTAAACAGGAAACAGATCCTGCTAATAAACACTATGTGGATAGGTCAGTAGTGCCACGCACAAAACAGGGAGATTATGACTTTAAGGGAAAGCGGTTAACCCATGTAAAACATCCTCAAGTGTCTACAGACGTTACTACGAAAAAGTATGTGGATAACAAAGTGTATGAGTTTTATGACAAAGTGCCCCAGCTTATGGTGAATGGCTATAGCGCTAATCACCATCGGATTATTCACGTGGAAGACCCACAAGACGAAGACGATGTTTGTACCAAGCGTTACGTGACCCATGAAATGAAAAGGCTTTATAAATTTATCCCATCTGTGTTTTTAGTGTATCTGACAAATGAAAAACCTGTGAATGACAGAAACCATTTACCGCTAGTCCATGATCAGCACTTGACCTATGTGCTTGCTTCGGGTTTAAGCCACTATCGATTACACTATGATGGAACCATTCACATCAAATATGCCATACCTGATGAGAACCATTTACAAATAAAGATAAATGGTCATAGGATGTTGGTCCATGACCATGAAATGGTCAATGCAGGGGACGAATTATCCTTTCACCTCATGTTGACATGGGATGAAAAGCAAGCGGGAAAAACCATAAACGACTTCCCACTTTATGTGGAATTGGAATATACAGCCATGAAATAACCATCTGACGTTAGTTGTGATTTAAACTTTCGTGTGAAAGGTTGTTGGTCATTATCATCATGGTGAAACAAAGGTATGTGGTGAGAAAGACTAAAAAAAGGACATTGTCCTTGGCAAAGCCAGGGTTTTCAACATTCGAGGACAAGCCCTTGCGAAAGAAAAAAGAAAAAATAATGTATTGACCATAAGGAAAGCCCTTCGAGCAGCACAGAGACAGGTTATTCCAAAACGTCGGCGACAGGTTTCAAACCAAGGGCGAGTGATTCCCGTCCCCAAACGAGCGGGATTTTTACCTGCATTATTTGCTGGTTTGGCTGCTCTGGGCTCACTTTTGGGCGGTGCCAGTGCAGTGGCGAAAACCATTAAATCCGCGCAGCAGGGCAAGCAACAACTCAAAGAAAGTCAGCGACACAATGAAACGATGGAAGCGATTGCCATGGGGGCTAGAAATGCCAATTTAAAGCCAGCCTTTTATCAACAAGGATTTGGGATTTCACCATTTCGAAATATTAAAAAAAAAAAAAATTAACCTCTGCCATAGCGAGACATGCCCTGACGCATGAACAAGTGGAAAGCTATGCTAAACAACTAAAGCTTTCTCATTTTCGAGGTGTGTTTATGCGAAACCAATTACCCCCCACGACCCTGGAAACAGGAATGTGCTGTTGTCAATTTGGATGATCACCGAGGACCAGGAACGCATTATGTAGCTTATGTCAAAGAGGGATCCACGGTATGGTACTTTGACAGTTTTGGGAATTTGCCCCCGCCCATGGAACTAGTGACCTATTTTGGAAACAGGATCAAGATATATTATAATGTGAAACGAGAGCAAACGTTTAACAGCCAACAGTGTGGACGTTTGTGTTTAATTTTTTTATATAAGACGCAGCATAAGCAAAAACGCCACCAGTATGTCGGCAGAAAGTAAAACGTTTACAGTGCACGGACGTGGACCTGAAGTCAGCCTAGACTTCTACCCGCCTATCGAATTGAGTGAAAAACCCTATGGTTTAGGACTTGTTTCTCTTGAAACGTACAATCGAATATACAACATACGTGAAAATGTGAACAACAAGTTTTACTATGATGATTCTGTGCTCACCTTGAACTCTGGTGGATACACGATCGATGACATTTATGAACACATTTATGTGGTGTTGATCAATCAATATGGTTTAAAGTCATTTCTTGACGGAACGCACAAGTTTGAACTTGTAGGCAATACTAACACTCATCGCTGCAGTATTTTCTCTACCTTCAACATTGACTTTAAAACACACCCCGATTCCATTGGCCCATTACTAGGATTTAAACCACATGTGTTGGAGCCCAACAAAAAACATGAATCGGACCATGAAGTGAAATTCATTGAGGACCATCATGTGTCGGTGACGTGTAATATTATTAGCCAAGTGTACACCAATCAAGAACCATCGCATTCGCTTTATGACTTTATTGTGACATCGCCCAATGGGTATATTATTCGTGAAAACCCTCCAGTGGTGCTTTTTCATGCTGTGGCTGTCGATAGTATTAGTAATATAACATTAAGACTGATCAATAGAGATCAACAACTCATTGATCTAGATTCTACCACACCAGTGACTTACAAGTTGGTGCTAAAGCCACTATGAAGTTTGTGTATAAAGCAACAACACCGTCTAGGAATGGTGTTAGTTGTTTGCCACGTGAATACACGTTAACATCTCAGAACAAGCAGATTTTACAGCATTTGGGTTACCACGTCAACCCTCATGATGAATTCTATCCTAGAGATAGCGAACCGCATCGAGGAGCAACCAGGAGTGGTAAGAATTGATCTCCATTCCTATCAAGCTCAAACACCTGGACTCAATAACAATGATGAAATTCAATTTGTTATCAACAACCAAGATATTTACACCCTACCGCATGAAAGTGTCATTCAGATTGAAGGTCGGCTCACCAAAGACGATGTCTCTACACCTACCACATCCAAGTTGGCCAACCATGGTTTAGCCTTTCTGTTTTCTGAAGTACGTTATGTCATTAACGATATCGTGGTGGATAGCACTCGAAATGTGGGCATTTCCAGTGTCATGAAACTATACCCCTCTTATAGTGAGGAAGAAGGTAAAACACTTTGCATGGCAGGTTGGTGTCCTGACTCGACCAATGACTGGATGGTACACACCGATGGAACCTTTACTGGATATTTACCTCTTAAACTAATTCTAGGCTTTGCTGAAGATCACCAACGCATTGTGGTCAACGCAAGGCAAGTGCTTTATCTGGTGAGAGACAGGAGTGATAACAATGCACTCAAGGGAGCCGACAATGCCCCCATCGATTCAAAAATTCAACTACAACGCTTGCTATGGAAAGTCCCCCATGTGACCCTTAACGATAGCAAAAAACTGGACATACTCAAAATGGTAAAGAGAGATATGCCTCTACCCATGGAATTTAGAAGCTGGGCACTCCATGAGTATCCGCTATTGCCCACTACCAACACACACAGTTGGTCTGTAAAAACAGCTCGCTATACAGAGAGACCTCTCTACCTGATCGTGGGTTTTCAAACGAATCGCAAGTATCAACAAACCAAAGATGCCACGCAATTTGATCATCTGCAATTGAGAAATGCACGCCTTTTCCTCAACGGAGCCGTGTTTCCCTATGAAGGACTGGATTTGGATTTTTCAAAAAATAAGTTTGGGCCCCTGTACGACTTGTTTTCTAAATTTCGATGGTCGTATTATCAAAAAGAGAACGGCCCCATGCTACTACCCCAAGCGTTTAAGGCAAGAGCACCACTGATTGTCTTTGACTGTTCTTACCTGGAAGAGTCTGTCAAGCCATCCAATATCGACATTCGACTAGATTTTGAAACGCATGACAATGTACCAGCTAATACCACGGCCTACTGTCTGATTATTCATCACAAACAAGTCAACTATTATCCACTGTCCAACCAAGTGACGAGTGTATAAATAACAGGTCATCCCACGTCAAGCCGCTCAGTCATGTCTTGCTTTAAAGCCTCAAGAGACGTTACATCCATGAATTTAAACTCTGAGGAACAACGTTTCAAGACTTTTGCCACATGGCCAGTGCCTTTCATAAACCCTCAAGCCTTGGCGGCCGCTGGATTCTACTATTTAAAAACAAGAGATGAAGTGAAATGTGCCTTTTGTCCCATCATCATAGACCAATGGCAGGAGGGCGATGAACCCATGCAGGAACATCAACGCTGGTCACCCACCTGCCCCTACCTGTGCAGAATGAAAGTGGGAAATATACCCTGTCATTCAAGCTATCCCTCACTTGTGTCTCTGGGTGATGAAAAAAAAACAAGTTACGATACGTGTGGACCGTATGGTATCCATGGTGCTTCAGTGAGCAGCTCACCATCAAAAACACCTAGTTTAGAGACATTGGGACATCATCGGTGTTATGGACGTTACAAACACAAGAGACTATATTGTTGTATCAGTTGCTATCGTCCTTATCCTAAAATGACAAAAGCCTGTAAGACGTGTTATGATAATAAAATGATGTAATTCTTAAATTCTTATTTTTGCATGTCCCCCTGTCCTACCCTAACCTCAATTTTGAAACTAGCATGGCAGGTAAGTCCATGCCATGATCACACCTGATCGTCAGTCAGTCGTCAGTTGAACTTGGTCCAGACAAGCGTCAACATGTTGCGCACACTCATTGTGGATTGCCAAGGGTTTAAAATTGGTGACAACAAATTTATACTTAAACAAGTGGCCGTGATCGATTGTACCACGTTTTGGATATCACAAGCTACGCATTTGCTATTTAAACCACCCCATGCTTTAGATTTGTTGTGTGAAAAAGACCGTAAACAAACCCAGTGGATTGAAAATCATAGGCAACTAGACTGGAATCAGGGAACCATTTCCTATAAATATTTGGATGTGGTTATGAAAGCACACTTGTCCTCGGCCAATGTGGTATTTGTGAAAGGTAATGAAAAACGTCAATGGTTGCAACCATTTTTGGCGTCTTACTGCCAATGTATCGACCTCATGGAGTTGGGCTGCCCCTCCCTGCAAACGCTCATGGATACTTGTTCCTGTGGCAACATTACCCATACAGCCCTATCGCATGCGTGGCATCTCTTTCATTGGTTAACCACTCATGCCTGCTGGGAGTTGTTGAACAAAATTATAACTCAAGATTTACCTGTGAATGACGTCAGTGAGATTTCTACAAGCGACGTGTAAACATCTACAGCACGTGATACCATGGAGAAAGGCAATGCTACGGACAAAGCCATCGGCAAGTTCTTTGTGTGCAAAAAGAAACTAGACAGTTTTACCAAAGAGGAACTCTTGGCGCTGCCCAAGTCGTTCATTTATTATGTGGCCGCCAACGCAGTGAAAGAAATCTGGCAACATGTACCAAAATCATGGACTCAAGACCCTGTGTTGAGTGAATTGCAACCCTGTACGGATTACGATCACCATAAGCAAGTGGCCATGGCAAAAATACCGTCTATGCGTCAGTGTGCGACTTGCCAGCTAGTGAAACTGTATCACGGTCATAAGAGTCCATGTAAAGACTTTGTTGAATCATTCCATGAGTGTCATGGCGAGAAAAAGCAACAACAACAACAACAAACACAAACATCGTCCACAGAGGAGGAGGAAGACCAAACCTTTTTACCATCGATGGAAAAGGATATGCCAGACCTGTACTGGCAATGGCGTCATTGACAAAGTGATTCAATACCTACCTTTCGAAATCCATCTTCCAGGTTATCGTTTTTGCGGCCCTGGAACTCGTCTCGAAAAACGTTTACAACGTGGTGATGTACCCATTAATCTTTTGGATCAAGCATGCAAGGAACATGACCTTTCTTATCGCCATAGTCATCCTGGTTTAAGACATGTGGCAGATAAATTGTTATTAAAGAAAGCTAAACAACGTTTCACATCCAGTGATGCCTCAGTGGGTGAAAGGATGGCAGCCCTAATTGTCATGAGTGCTATGAAAGGAAAGTTGATGATGCATGGACATAAACATTGAGGAGTGAGGAATTGGGATTTGTTTGTATTCTATTTTTCTTTTGTCAATTCACTATGACTATGAAATAAAAACAAAGGTTTGCCAGAGCACGATGTTTTGTGTTTTTATTATTTATAAAAAACCATGATGTTGATGGCTGATTTCTCATTTTCACATTTCACACATTGCCATTTTGCTAATTTGCAATTTACAGTTTTTGAAAACGTTCGTTTTGATGATATGGATTTTTCCATTTTGCTGATGACACTTTTTAAAAAATGACCGTTTGAAGTTTTTGAATTTTCATATTTCACATATGGCCATTTCCAGTTTTTTTTAAATGTCCGTTTTAAGTTTCGCGTTTTTGGTGATATGGAAACACGGATTTTCCATTTTGCTGTTTTCACATTTTTCCATTTAGTGTATGTCGAAAGTTGAGATTTGACAATGATGTTGATGCGAGTGCTTGACCTTGATAATACTGCAATGTGCTGATGCGTGTTTGGAGAAACGTCGAGGTCTACAACTACTGCAGGTAAGACTGTTTTTACAAAAATAATGTCTATTGTCTGCCACATTTCAATGAAAAAACGAAACTATTTAAAACAAAATGAGTATATAAGTGACCATTTACCCCCCACCCTACCTCATCGTGTTTGCTCTGGTCAATCATACACACCAGTTTTCTCTCTCCACTCATACATTCACACCTGTCTTTGGGAACAAACACAACCACTTTATTTATTCCCAAAAGCACATTCTCGACATGCTCACTCATCCCAAAAGAACTTTTTTTTAGTTTATCATTTACATTACGAAAAATAATTAAATACTAGTTATTAGAGTTACTAAAAATCTTACTTATTTCATATTTACAAAAAAAACTCAACTTTGTACAGCGTTAAAAGAATCACACTATTTACCAATCAAAAAATTTTTAAAAAATAAGGTTGCACACAACTTTTTTAAAGAGCAAACGGTCCAAGTGGGTTGCCACTATTTACAAAATCTATTATTTACAATGACAAGAAAACAATATTTACAAAATTCTAAATCTACAAGTTACAAAAAGCCATGTCCCATAAACGATTAAACAATGAAATCACACCTCCTCTTCCTTGCGATCATAACCCCAGGGCAGGCTGGTGAGCAGGTCATCAGCCCACACACGCTTGTTATCCATGGAGGCGAGGGTGCGTTTTCTCTGTTCCACAAGATACAAATGATGGTTGCTGGATTGTATCCTGCACTGTGTATGAGACATAGCTTTGCCCGTGCGTAAAACCGCTAGATAGTCATCAACACGTAGCGATTTTACCACTGCCCTACCTACACCTTTTGCTCTTTTGGCTTCCTTACAGTCGAGTGTGCGATAAGCATACATTTTCGAAGCCAAACCTACGAATTCCGTCATAATGGAATCACCACATTCATCTTTTAAAACGCCCATTTCCTTTTTGTTTTTTATGGGCAGCTGAAACACGTCTATAGCAAGAGGTGTCGAACCAGTCACTATGTTGCCTCATGACGTTATAGGGGTTGCAGTGGCGAATGTGGTAAATGAATGAGTCCGTGTCCATATACAAAAGAGAAACGTCCTCAAAATGGCGTTTGGCAAACTCATAGTGGAATCGATACATGACCGATTTAGAAAAGTCTAAAATGACTTGACCCAAGTAAATGGGCTTATCCATGGTCACGCTGGTTTTACTCATTTCAATAGTAGCCAAATCCTCATCGATAATTTTGATCGATTTGAAATTTGGCTTGGCAATGTACCGCCGGGCACCCCACCGCCCCTCCCAGACATTCACCAATTTAATGTCACGGTATTTGCGGACATTCTCCATGGACTTGCCATAGATGCAGTTGTTCATTAATTTAAAAAAATTAATTTCAAACTGCTGTGTTGCCATTTGTCGGTGCTCTGTGTTGAGTCGCATGTACGGCTCAAGCCATGATTTTTGAGCAAAAGAAATACCCCTGTGGATTTTCTTCAACTCCAAGCCTTGGGCGAGGCATTGCACCAACATTTGGATATGTACCACATACCGATTTTTGTTGTAAAGTGTGCCCATGAGTTTTTCAATTTTCACTTTACTGTCAGGGGGAACCATTTGCTCAAGGCAGAATGGGAAATCGGCATGTTCATCATACAAGGATGAGGGATATTCAATATCCACTTCTAGCACATATCCACGGCCTGTTTCTTGGCTAGCCATGTTCACATCAAATTCTGACACTTGTTTGTCTGTCAGCCAAGCAAACTTTCCATAGGGCAAAGGCTGACTCATGGCGTAACCGTACAAATTATTCACGTCATAGTACATTAAGTACGATTCTTGTTTTTCCGGTGAATAATCAGGCATGTAGACATTGTTCGCTTCGGCATGGCGCTGGTTAAGTGACACAAAGCCGCCACGAATGCCCTTTTCAAAAAATAGAACCATGTCTACGTCAGTGAGTAAATCCAATTCCACTTGAGTGTATTTCAAAGCGGCATCAAACGAGAGTCCAGGACTCGTATAATAGTGAGCCGGGTCAAGACCGTAAATGTGTTGACACAAGTTACGGAATTTTTCAAACACATCAGTGAGCAGCAATACATCCAGTTTTAGGTAATGCATAGCATATTCACTTAGCGTGTTCATGCCAAACACTCGCCAAACTTGACATGCATGCGCATAGTCTTCATCGGAAACGGTACTGCGTGTTAGTTTCGAGTAAAATTTCTCTTGTGGAGGGAGTTTTCTTTGCTTTAACACGTCCCAGCTGTTGCAGAAATCATACGGGAATATACCTTTCCGAATGCACAATTGAAATTGCTCAGGATCATTAAAATGCATTCTAGTATTTTTTAATTCCTCCTCATTCAAGCCATTCACAAGGCTGTCTAGCGAGGACGTCATAAACTTAAAGGAATCCAAAAATCGAATGCTAAAGTTGCTCAACCTCCATGTCAGGGCTGTAAAACGCTCATGGTTTTGGGGGATAATGGTAAACGAGCCCTTGTTGACATGGCCCAATTCACGAATCAAAAACTGAATGTCATAATTTGCCAGATTATGGAAAAAGACACTGATGAAACGAGGAGCTGGAAAGTTCAAGTTGCATTTACTATGCGCAGCTCCACGAAACTCCCCCGTAAAGTGCGAGTGATCACGAACGGTGTCTTCAGCATTGATCAGTGGCTTTTCGCAAATATGACATGTTGTGGCATGCTCATACCACTGCTGCTGTTCTTGAGATAGGCTCATGGGTACTGGGTGGTCCAGTATTTCCTGTACATGGTCGGCCAACTTGATAAGTTCATCCAAGAACCATTTGGCACAATCTGGCCCCTCACGGTATTTGTACACGGATTGTGTGGGGTCATAGGCACACACCACATTAAATCCTATGGCAAAGGGTTCATGTTTTTGAATGGGTGTGGTTGAGCTGATGGAGGGATCTGGTTCACATCCCGCCATGGGTGTAGTGAGAGCTTCGAAATCTGCATATACCACATAGGGAACAGTGTCACGCTTATGAATGTCCTTATACTTTAACACAGCCTTGTCCCCTTGTGGCAATATCAATCTCACCGCTTCCTGAGTAACACAATCTACCCTATGACGTTCCAAAAGCGTAGGGGTTTTAAAATATTGCAAGCAACGGTCACAAATATGTTTTGGACGCTTGTCCTTTGACATTTGACTGCTTAGCAATCTACTCAGGCTTTTAATGAGGCAATAGTGATTCACTTCTCCTACAGATAAATATAAAAGATGAATGTGGTGTCGTTTCGGTTCTTTTGTGGCATAAAGAGGACCCACAATCTCATTACCATCAAGGCCATACACCATGAACGAAAAGTCCTGGTTATCTTGTTCAAACCTATGGATCTCGGTTAAGTCCATAGGGAACGATACTCGAGTTAAATTTAAAGTTTGTTTTAATTCATTAAACTTGGCCTTGTACTTTCCCGGCCAACAACCATTATGTTGCACCGGCTGCAAAAAGGCAGCCACAGACCACAGAAAGCAATCATTGTCACGATTCTTTATATTGACCACAGCATTTTTCGAAGCTATAGCTGGTGGTGTTTTAATATAGCTAGACCCAGCATTCAACGGGTTGAATTGACAAATGTTGATTTGCAAATAATGAATTTTGTCTAAGGCTAGACCACTCGGTCCTTGTTGCAGTTTATCAAATTTTGATAGCAAGGCATTCACCACGTGGGTTTCATACCAATGTTCCAAATTATGGGCTATGAATAGCTCTTGCATTTTACTGCAAATATAAAATGTCTCTTTATGATCTACGTCCTTTTTTTTATATATGAAATCGCACACCAGTTCTGTATTCACCTTTAAAGCCGTATGCAACCTTTGCGCTGTACAAATTTCAATTTTAAAAATTTCAAAACAAGATTGTAAAAATTCTTTGGGAATCAAACTTTTTCTAACATTGACCACGCGGCCAGAGCACACACGCGATTTGAAACAACTGTTTATGGGTTCCCAAGTTAACGTATTCTCAGCAGTAAAAGACATTATTTTGAAAGAAAACTCTCACCTGAGTTTTCACCTGTAGACTGCTTGACAAGGGTTCCACTCTAAAGCCACTTGGTTTTCAACTGTATTTATTATAGCAGTGAACCCTTTTTTTTCCAAATATCTAAAAAGAAATAAAATAAACCACCATAAGTATATCCATTCCATATAGTTTATGCATTTCATAAACAAAACAAAATCAAACAGGTTATATTATATAATAAAACAAATCTCACCTTGACGTGTAATGCTTTTCTATATTCCCGTCTCGTGGGCTAGTATGGAAATGGTTTTCTTTTCTGTCTTTCTCTCTTTCTTTAATATATTTCCCACAGACACACGACAGGCAGGCTATACACGTTATCTGCAAACAAATAAATAAATAAAATCATTAATTACCTAATCAATAAATAATTGCATGTATTTATATAAAAATCAATAAATATATAAATAAATAAATAAATAAATACCTACCCCACAACAAGGTCAAGTATTTTCCACCAACACCAAAACTGATAAACAAGACCAGGGGTTTCATGCAACGCAGTGTGTTCAAAGGTAGTCACCTAAGTGAGCGTGGAAATGATAACGACATGTCTTTATATATGCTACGTCGCATGTATAATCTTTTTTTTCCCCATGCTTTGAAGATTCTCTTATCGTGCACGTGGACAGCTAACGTCCCAGGCGAACACCTGTGCCGGATCAAATTTCACGTCAACTTGCATTTTGTCACGTACGAAGCAAGACAGGATGTAACTTGTTAACAGTTATCGCGCATGTGGACAGATAACGTCCCAAGCGAACACCTGCGGTAGATCAAATTTCACATGAACTTGCATTTTGTCACGTACGAAGCAAAACAGGATGTCACTGGTTTAGCCTACATGTGGTTTCACAAATGTGTGTGCATGCCTTTCACACTCCCCTGCCACCACGATGGTCAGATTATTTCACCTTCAAGCGTCACCTGTTGTCAAGTCAGATCGGAGCCTTCCAATAAGCTCAAATGACATTCACCTCCTGCTCGTCGGCAAGTTTATTTTCTCTACTCGCTTCGACCAACATAGAACCTAGTTCTCATCACCGTTTACACGTTAAAGGTAAAATATCAGAAAACGCACCCTCGCTCTGTCATACACCGACCCGCCGAAATAGCAATTGATCTATTGAACACAGCCACCTTGGTCAGCGACAGGTTTGTTGAAACACACACATCCAGCAGTATCGTCTCTCTCAACCACCACGCTTCATGGACATTGTTGTTGTTGTTGTTTGAGTCTTCAGTCTTTTGACTGGTTTGATGCAGCTCTCCATTCCTCCCTGTCCTGAGCTAATCGTTTCATCTCTACATAGCTACCACACCCTACATCCGAGGCAATCTGTTTAACATATTCTAACCTTGGTCTACCCCTACAGTTCTTGTCCTCGACCCTTCCTTCCATAACTAAGCTTGCTATTCCTGGGTGTCTTAGTATGTGTCCTACCAACACATTATAAACAGGTAAAGAAAAAGAAAACGTTTTTTCAACATGTATGGCGTTAGGCCCTTTGTGAATTATTTTTTTGGAAAAAAAATCTATCACATTTGAAAGGGGGCGTTAGCCCGAGTCCTAGGACACCTCGTACATGTCTCTAGCGTTATTAGTTCGTGAGATATCGGCAAAAATCACAAAAAACACGTGTTTACCCCAAAATCGAGTTTCCAAAATTTTTTAAGAAATATAACGAGTAATCCATAGCAAAGAGGACGTCACTCCGAGTCCTTGGACCCGTCGTACATGCCTCTAGCGTTATTGGTTCGCGAGATATAGCAAAAAGTTTAAAATCACGTTTTTACCCCAAAAAGACTGTGTTTCCAGATTTTCACATTTTCGACACCGACATTCCCGTAAAGAGCACGACGAGACGAAAAAAACGAATCCAAGCACGCCCTCCTAGCATGGCTCCTTCCATTCCAAGGTCGCAGGGGCTCACCACTTGCTAAGTGAGGCTGCTCTGTCCTTACCACACTACTGCAGGTTTTCATCCTAGAGACTTGAAATTTATTTTGGGGGTAGAGGGGGTAGGGACCATTGATTTACGTCAAGCAAACATTTTTGTAAATTTCCTAGCGTCCAAAATATAGGAATTTCAAAATTCGAGTGTTTTCAAAAAAGCATAAAAAATAAAGAAGTTTTTTACAGAAAATAAAGGTCATATAGGCCGTTCGTTTGAGCCATGGCACAACGTTCTATCATGTTTAGTTTTCAAACTATCACCTATTTTCGAAAACGAAAAATTTCAATTTTTTTTTGAAAAATATAATACATGGTCCATAGGTAAGAGGACGTCAGCTCGAGTTCAACGACACCTCATTTGTCAACATCCGACCATGAGTTCGTGAGATATTGGCTTGGACTCACGCGGCGGCCATGACACTATTTGGAAACCGCCTTACTCCCCTACTAGTATTTCGTCGTAGATATCACAGGCTTTAAATATAACTGATAACACGGCCTCTACTCTTTGCAGATGTAAATGATAAATGGCCATGCACTGTTCTGCGGTTCCACACGTGTACAGACGCTTCTTTTTCTATCACGTGGCATCCGTGAAATGGGCGTCGTTTTATTACGGATAAATTCACCGTAACAATTTCTATATAACGTACTTTTATAATCACACTTGTTCAAAGTAATAATTTCACATTTACCTGTATATATTCGCACCAGTCTCTCGGCCCTCCACAAACACGTGGGTGTAAAAATGTGGTGCTACATTAATGTCGTAAATTTCACAGTACTTGCCAAATAATTCACTACACAATTCGTATTGATCACTGCACATCAACAACAGTGATTCGTAGTATAATTGTGCTCGATGGCACCTGATAATGATTTCTTCGCTGAAAAGCGGACTGTTTGCCACGTCTAATGCGACGGATATAATAACAAGCCTACACAGGGCGGATTCTCCAGACGTAGTGCAAGGAACTGCGTTCCTCGTGGAAGCAAGTCGTCAAAACTAAGTCGTTGAGCGACTACTTACATTACTATTTGCGTATCTGCAATGATATTACCTTACCTTAAAGTGAAGAAACATTCTCCAAAATGTTTCAATAATACAGAATGACGAAATGGAATATTCTGAGTCTCGTGGAAAGATAAAATTGATTAATAAGATCTCAGATAAATAATTAGCAGACTTCACCAAAATCAAAAGAGCGATTCTTCACTACTTCAAAGAGAATAGTATAAGCTCTCAGCTTCTCGTAGCTTTCTGGGCGTGTTCAAAGGTACTACATCCCATCATAAATGTGCTATCGTGAAAAATATCACATGAACCTTAGCTCAGCGGGTTCAATATATGATAAAAAAAAGAGAATAATATGATGTTGTGTGCAGAATATTTTGGTGATGATTTTAGTGTGCGTTTGGCGACACGTAAATTTGTGGAGACCTTGGGGGTCATCCAAGAGGGCTTTTGTTCCCGTAGTTGTGGGCACACAAGGATGTGCGTATGTTTGAAAGAGCATGTGGGCTAAATTGTAAAAGGCAATGTGGACCGCCCCATATTCTTGTCAGATTTCACTATTCTGTCAATCCAAATATTAAATAATATTTTTTTTCTGGATCAACTCGAAGTTCCGATGGTATGCCTAAATAAATAATTGAAGAACATGAATTTAGATTTGTTGAACCTGACCGAGAAAAAAATAAGATGAAATGTGCAAATGAATTAAAATAAATAATCAATGAATTGTTATTTTTGGAATAATAATAATAATAATAATAATAATAATAATAATAATAATAATAACAGTGGAAATGAGCAAATAAAATATTCATCATGTGAGAGGTTGAGAAAACTTGTTATAAATAAAGTGAAGGGAAATTTTGAAATTAATTAATTAATAATAATAATAATAAAGATTTTTGATTTTTTTTTTTGAGATTATGTGAAAATTTTGATGATATAAAATTTTGGTGAAGAGTTAATGATTTAATCCGCTGATGGTGGATAGCAACAATTTATATTGTTTACAACATTTTTTGTAATTTTAATAACATATGAAAATAATTTAATTTTTTGTGACATTTAAACAAATGAAAGTGAGAAAAGAAGAAAGTTACATTTTCAAAATATTATGAAAAGTTTTTTGAAGAAATTTTGTTTTTGATATTGAAAATGTTTATGAACAATTATTAACATTCGACTTTATGTCTGTCGAGTATTGATATTTTTATGAAACAACGAATCAGTGATATGATAATTTTTTAAAATAAGTCTAATTTTGGAATAACACCGAATGAATCGAGTGTTTTTTTTTTTTTTTAATGTTTTGCTACGAATATTTGAACAATCAAATGCAATCTTTCGAAAAGTGAACTACGAACATATAAATATTAGGGATCACTCAGAACTCTTTATTGAACAGTGATTACCAGTGTAAAAGCGGCTTCGGTGGCGTAGTCGGTAGCATGCTGAACTGCTGTGCCCAAGATAGCGGGTTCAAACCCAGCCGAAGTCGTCGGATTTTTTAAGAGCGTTAAAAATCTTTCAGTATGCCTTCCTTCGGAGGGGAAGTAAAGCCGGCGGTCCCATGTCATAGATTTATGGCATGTAAAAGATCCTTTCACAGACTAAACTTGTGTAAAGCAAAATTTGTTAGGTTAGATTTCGTCAGAACGCTCTATCAATGTTTCAACGTTCGCCACTAGGTATCATTGATATCTGGTGGCGAAAGTTGGAACTACTTGAAATTGAACGGAACTTGTAGCTGACCCTTTAGGGTGTCCGCTGGAAGCAGCTACAGACTCAGGGGAGCCGAACATGTCCTCGGACACTCCCGGCACTAAAAGCCATACGATAAATAAATAATAACCAGTGTAAATATTTTTTTGTTTTTTTTATATCAGAATGAACTAATTAATTTGCTGATTATCATATCTGCGACATTCTAGTAATAATCTTAGGGACTGTTGATTTCTGATGTGTGATTTGTTTTATCTTTGTTGAGGTTTTTGCCATTCAAATCATATTTTTATCTATAAATAAATTGAGATTTTAAGGAATGTGCTAATTCAAAATAATATCTCACCTTACATTAGCTGTGAATTACCGAGATCAGGGATGCCAGATTAGACCCAAGTATTCACCTAGATAGACCGTGAGACATATTTTCTCGTGCTAATCTGATGTCGGTATTTTACAAAAGGGTCGTTGGATCTCGGTCCAAACGAGCACAGTATGTCTATTCTTTTACGAATAATTTCCATTGTTTTTCCAAAAATGGCATTATTAAATAATTTGTACAGATTTTTCTCAAAATCATTTTTGGGTTGTTTTCGAAGGTTGTTATTAAAATCAACGTATGCCTTTAGCCAAGGTCTTTGTTCAAACTTTAACACACGATGAATCTTCATCAATTTTAGCCTATGATCTAGAGCCTGTTTAAGTGTCATGTAGTGAACAACGTACCGCCTTCGATTTCCAAGAAGAGGAATTAGTTTTTTCAGAGACGAATCCTTAGGTTGTGTACACTCTGGTAGGAAAGGTAAATCGTTGTGTAGATCATGAAGGTCACATGGGTAATCAACATCAATGTCTAGAATGTATCCCACAGGATCGTCTTCCTTTAGTTTTTCTAGATCAACAGTATCTGGAGAAACCCACTGAAATCCACCATAAGGAAGAGAGTGACACATTGCCCACCCGTATTGGTTTTGGCATCATCATAGGTAAAAAAAACTGCGATGGTTTCTCAGAATCATAGGTTTCCATGTATTTATTGTTAGCTTCAGCATACGGAAGAGACACTTGGCATATGCCTCCACGTATTCTAGACTCTATTAAAAGAATCTGATCGTAATCCTGTAGCAATTCCAGTTCAATTCCTGTGTAAAGGAGCATTGCTTCAAAACTTAAACCAGGTGAAGTAAAGATGTGTGAAGCATCCACTCGGTGTGTTTCTAGTGTTTTGTTTCGAAAAGTTTCAAAGCTGTCTGCAAGAAGAAGTACATCTGAAGTTAGGTAAAGGTCACCATATTCCCCTAAAGTTTAAATGTTGAACTGATTCCAGACATTTTTGGCAAGTTCATAGTCTTCTTGACTAACATCTTCTTGACTTAATTTGTTAACGAACGCCTCTTTTGGAGGTAAACACGTTTCACTTAACTTTTCCCATGAGTCAATGTAGTCATAACAAAATACCCCTTTACGAGTCATGAGTATTGCATTTTCATTTCCAAAGTACTTGTCTGTTTCAGGGTATAATGTTAAGTTGGAAACTAAGTTTTCCAAACTACTTGGCATTAACCGAAACGTGTCAACAAATCGAAGCTTAACATTTCCCACAAATTTGGTAAAGGAAATGTACTTTCCTTTGGAGTTAGCGATAACATCCACTCTCTCAGTAGTACATCCCAATTGCTTTACAATGAAATTTGCGTCGTAGCCACTCATATTATGTAGAAATACAGGAACGGGGATACGTGTTTTACACCTCAAATTACAGTTATTGTGAGCACTTCCACGGTATTCCCCTGCAATATGACAGTGGTCTCGAACTTTCCTGTCCTCTTTGGTATATGGTTTTTTACACAAATAACAGGTTTCAGAACATTTGAACTCTGATTCTTGATCCTGAGTTAAGGCCTTTGGAACAGTTAAGCTGTAAAGGCGATCAATTTAATTAGCTATTGAGATCAAACAGTCCATAAACGTTTCTGCAGAGTCAAGTCCACAATAAATAACAGGTTGGCTAGGAAGGCTTGACTTTATGTGTTCCACAGCAGGTGAGGGTTTAACGTATATACCAAAGCTCATAGGAACATGACTCTGGTATGGCACTGTATAACTTGCTTCAGGATTGGGTAGACATGTTTGATAGGGTAACAGTATACTTTCAAAATCAGCATAGATAACGTAAGGTATTCTCAGCATTTTTTCAACATTTAAGAAATTGACAATGGGGTTTTAATAGGTATTTCAACCCTAGCAATGTCATGCTGGACACACAAAGCTCTATATTCTTTCAATTTTTCCTTTCCTTGTTGCCCATAGTGATTATCAAAGTGAATAAAACACGGTTTACACATATATATCTTATGTTCATAGCGGGTAATCTGATGACTTACTAATTTGTCAGATTCTTTGATAAAGACGTAGTGGTTCTGGCCAGATGAAGAACTTAGCAGAAGAAAGTCGCGATGGTCTTGCAGCTCATGATCCACAACCTTTAGAGGGAACAATTTATTGTCTTGTTCCAGACCAAATACATTTATGGATATGTCGTTGGCTTTCTCAAATTTGGGAATGTCAGCTAGCGATGTAGGAAACGATATTACTGAAAAATCATACTTGTATTCCATGTCCTTGTATTTACTAATGCGTTGAGCATTCTTTTTAACCAGTTTTGCTAAAATGGCATACATAAAACCCTTTTCATCTTTCAAATTTTCTGGATTAATGCAGGCTTTTCTTGATTTTATAGCGGCTGGTAATGGAATATTTGTCCTACCACGCAAAGGATTATACTTATTTATTTTCAATCGCACTCCTTCCACTGCTAACAAAGCCCAATGACTGCCTTTTAGCTCAGATTCTTCCATTTCTGTAGTTAACTTTGTAAATTGTGTTTCCAAGAAACTACTTAAGTCTGTTTCCAAAAATAGGGCCTGATTTCGTCTTTTAAAAGCCCGATCTGTAATTTCGTTGGTGGACGTGTGAATAAATCTACATTCAGCCACAAGATTAACTTGTATAGACTTATGCATTGCTAGTTATTTGTGCATAGCTTGTATTATTTGCTGTTTGGACTCTTTAAGGTATGAATATAAATCCTTACACGTATCACAGCGTATGAAATAGGATTTAAGTCGACCTTCAAAAGATGTCTCATATTCAATAAGTCCATTTTTGTCAGGGACCAATGACGGTGGGTAATGTTTTGTAGGCTCTGCTTTTTGTCTCTTAGCTGCTGACACAACATTACAACATTCTTCATGGCGACGTCCGTTGTACACATTGTTGAATGTACTACCACAGGTCTTGCACTCACGGAATTCACCACACGATACTTCATGTCGCTTCCTGTGATAGTCTCGAAGAAAAGTCTTTCCACACTCTTTACACATATAGCTAGGAATGAGTTCTTCCATCATGAATGTTGATTTCTGCAAGCAGCTGCTTACTGCGTATCACAGGGCTAGAGGTTGGTCGGTGAGGCGGTCTTTCACGATGTGAACACCGTAAGAGGTAGTAGTCAACTGGTGTTTTCTTGTTAAGCCTCCTCTAATATACCCTAGTCTAGACCAACAGCTCTTTACAGCGTATGGCAAGGCTGTAGACTGGAGAGTGAGACGGTCTTTCACGATGTAAACACGGTAAAAAGTAATAGTAGTAAACTGATTGTATTCTTGCTAAGGGTTCTCTAATATACCATAGTCAAGACCAACAGCTACTTACCGTGTAGTACAAGGCTGTACAATGGTTGTTCTGACAGTCTTTTACGATGTGAACACCGTGAGAGGTAATAGTCAACTGTGATATTCTTGCTAAGGGTCATCTAATATACCCCTAGTTAAGGGTAACAGCTGCTTACTGCTTATGACAAGGCTGTACACTTGTCGGTGAGACGGTATTTCACAATGTGAACACTGTAAAAGGTCGTAGTCAACTGAAAATATACTTACACCCTACTCAAGGTTATCAGGTACTTACTGCAAATCAAAAGGCTGTACACTCGTGGTTAGACACTCTTTCTTGCTAAGGACTCCCCTATATTCCCTACACAAGGCTATACATATTAGTTCTAAACAATTAGTAATTAATTGTATATTCAATTTATATACACAGCTTATACAAGCGTTTTTCACGCGGTAAAACTTTGTAAAATGACCACATGCGACACGCAAAGTATGTTGCCGCTATCTAGCGGTGACTATGCGAACTACCTGAACGACCAGCATGCTGCCTAGCGCTCCATATAAACACTACCTAAACGACCAGCATGCTACCTAGCGGCCGAAATCAACACTCACTGAACTACAGGCATACTTTCCAATAATGAACATATTGGTTCATACCACTAACAATACACAAAGTGGGTTTGCTATATCGTTTAATACAAATATATCTTTGTTTAAATAATGTTTCAAAAAGTTAAATGACGCAATTGTAATGCTCTTGTTGGCTTTTTAATGGCTTTTTTTGTTGGCTTTGTAGGCTTTTTGCTGGCTTTTGTTGGCTTTTGTCGGCTTTTTGTTGGCTTTTGTTGGCTTTTTATTAGCTCTCTCATATTTGCTCTTGCTTGTTTGTTTATTTGGTCTTGGAAAGTATTTCAGCCCTTTTTATGGCAGCATAATGCTTACAGCCATGTTTGTTAACAACAACAACAACAACACATTAAAATTCCAAAAATCCAAAGTACTCTAAGGTTTATGATTGACTCTCAACTCTTACTCTTACACATATCCCAACGCCTAGTCAGAAAGATTATATTGTTAAAATTTTTCAAAAAGTTGAATTGGAAACGTAGGCTATATGTTTAAACTAAAAATCCTAAAATGTCATATCTTAACTCATACACCTACCTCTACATTACTTTCAGTCAAAAAAAAGTAATTTTCAAAATTTTTCCAAAATATATTGTGAAAGTAGTGAACCCTTGCAAAGAAGCATATGAGACTCAGTTTCGGGGGGTGTATCGGTTCATATCGTAGGTTGTTGTCAAGGCGCTTCATTAACTTGCAGGGTAACATATAACAAAATAACATGCAGGAAAGAGTGAAGCCAGGGTTAAAACAAATGAATTTAATAAACAAATCACCATATTTACACCCAACAATTAACAAAATAAAACTCCCATATGACTCCCACTTAATAAAATTGCCAAAACTAGGCCAAAATCTCTGGAGAGATTAATTACATGGACCAAGTGTCCCTAAAGAAAAATAACAAAAGTGACTATGTATGTGCGTATGTCGTTCTACATGCATCACGATGTGTACAAACGAATGCGTGATTCGTCATCATCCAGAATGATCCTTCAGACAACGAATCCACATTTCTTAGAGCTAGACCGACACGGGGGAACACAACTACAATACTTAAAACTAAACCGACACTTCCTAGACCTAATATAAACAACACAAAATTTCCGTGTGAAATTGGAATCAAATTGCCGTAGCAACATTTACTGCCTAAAAACTTAGGACTTCTCACACAAATCAACACAAGTATATTAACACGTGACCAAATAAAAAATACACATATGACCGCTGTCAAAATTTACAAGTACTCTACCACTACACCACACAGGTGTTACACTAAAATTACATGAATCGAGTCATAAACAAAACAATAGGCTCACAGCCAACATTTACGTTATTAATACAATATTTTACCCATACAACGTACAATAAGCCGTTACACACATGGCGAACTCCCCAATTAATTATGGCTGAAAAATAACCATCACAATGAACAGGTTTTGCTACATGAAAGCTTACAGGGGCCAGTCGGACAATCAGGACTGCCTATCAAAATAAGTCACAGGCACAACGGGCGATTTGTGGAACTCTGCATATCTGTCAACCCACGTGTCAATAATCTCGACCTCCCAGGACATGGGGTCGAATCTCGAAGAAGTGTGCCCCAAAGCACAATAATACGTGTGTGTGTGTCAGAATAATATGGACAAGAAACAGCGGTCTCCCTAGAGCACCCTGTCTTTCCATCAAAAATACATCAGCAGCAAAAAAATATGAGGGCGGTAGGACCTCTACCCCCTCCTCACGTAGAATCAACACACACTTGACACAGTAACACACACAGAATCACACGTATGGGTTTTGACAGACCATGAAATAAAAAGACACAAATAATTTCCACATGCTGGCGCCACCGTTCTATGCCGTGACTAGTTAACCTGAACAGGACTCAAAAAAAATCTATCAAAATTAGAACGAAGGTGTTCTACAAATTACATTTTAAGTTGGTGCGCTTGGCAATCCTAATATGAATAATAACCTGTTCAGCAAATATCTTACAGTAATTACCTCCCTTTCCTATCTCAAATATTAACGTTAATAAAGCACCATTTATCGAATGTAACGGGTTTCGCATTTGCATGGACAAAAAATCACGTACGCACGCCGCGCACACTAAATATGACTCAAAGAAAAACAAATATACAACAAACACTTTGGCCACGCGCCAACGGACATTTAAAACATTTAGTGTCGGTGCAAAGAAAAACTCTCAACAACAAGAAAAGAAACATGACTATTTACAAAAGTTCCCCGGCCAAATCTAACTACATAATTGAAATAATCCAATTGTTGTACATCACCGATCAGCTTGTAGAACTTAAGACATCCTTCTCAGCCCATTTCCCTATGGACAGATTAACACTCCATCGTGGTCGTCTGCGTTGACTCGTTGAAGATCATCCCAACTCCAAACCACGTGTTGAGCATCTTGGTATCGACTCCTTGGCAGAAAAGTTCAATGTTAATTATTATGACCTAGCTATAATCGCTTGCAGGTTACTCAATTCGCCCACAAATTGTCCTAATGCGATTAATTGCGAAGACTGGCCCTAGATATCTCGCACACACGCACAATAAACACATGAAAAATACACTGAAATTTGTACATAAAATATACACTGCGAGACCCCGTCACTGGCTCGATAATAAGTTTAAAATCTCGGCTGCACAGGCAGTCGCTATCTTGCTCGGTATTTCCGTACTGTACTGTTGACCTTCGCTCTGGTGAGCGCTAATTAGGATGTTACAAGACTTGCCCCTCATAGCTGAAATGGTCGTCTTAAGAAAATGTTACAAGTCACCACGCACACTGCGTGAAATATTAGCTCGCAAAAATAAAGTTGACTTCAGATAAAATGTACTAGAGCTTTAAAATTCGTTATTACGACTGATGTGAATTTAGCTCCTCAGAGCTCACAAATAAAATAACTTCAACTAATTTAGAGCGTTAAAAATTCGTTATACAAACGGGCGTGAAGTTAGCCTCTCAAGGCTCCAAAACGAATAGACTTCTAATTATATAAGAGCGTCAAAATCACGATGCAAACGGGCGTGAAGTTAGCCTCTCAAGGCTCCAAAACGAATAGACTTCTAATTATATCAGAGCGTCAAAATCACGATGCAAACGGGCGTGAAGTTAGCCTCTCAAGGCTCCAAAACGAATAGACTTAGAGTAGCATCATGCCAATCTATTTATTAGAAACTGACAGGGGACGGAGGAGTGGGGTGGAAATGGATAAAAATTTCCAGAGTTTTTATCTCACAAATATGGGACTAGTGTAATTCTTCTTCAAATAAATCAAACGTCTCAAAGCACTCGTGCGGAGGTCAGTCCGTTCGGCGGTTCTTTAGATAATCAATTCCGCGGGCTTTTTACTACTGACGCTGTCCATCGCGTGATCATGACTTGGTCTCTCGTGATTGGCTGATTCAATCGTATGTTCGTTGCAAGTGACTCGTGATCATTCCTTTATGCTTCCAATTTTGGTGCAAGTAGTTGCTCAATTTGGCCTTGAACCCGGCTAAATCTGGCCGTCCCCCAAGAATAACTACCAGCTCTGCTCCTGTTGCAATCATTACGAAACGCTAGCCTCCCTTTTATCTTTGTCCACTTCCTCAAGTACTGCCTGAGCTGCAGTAATAATAATAATAAATATGAATACTTATTTATCGTAGATCAATAAGGGTTCATTTATCCTCAGCAAGGTTTTGAAATTCGAAGCAATTTATTGATTTGGATTTCAAAAACAAAATCCACCGTAGTAACAACACATCTCTTTTATACCTCGCTCAGCTGCTCGAGTTTACGCCCCTCTGACTCAATTAGTGTGCTCTCTTTCTCGCTGGAATGTCATTCATACATCTTCTCTATGTCTCCCCCTTCTCCTCACGTGACTGCCACTCCTGTCGTCTCAGCTGCTTGTTTAAAAACAAAGTGCGTACTCTGGCGCTCCACGTATATTTGAGTGTTGGCTCTCAAAATAAATTTTTTGCAATACATATTCTGCACACATCAACTTTCCTAGTCATCAAATGGTTCCCTTCTGTAGTAAGGTTTTAAATTGGCGCTATTAAAACAGATTTAGCACCAGTGCTCACTTCCTCCAGCCTGTAGGCATTGTTACCCAGATTCTTGATTACCCGGAACGGGCCAATAAATTTTGGACAGAATTTTGCGAAGACTTTGTTCTTGGGGTCGGATATCGGTGGTCTACGAACCAGCACTAACTCTTGTTCTTGTAACTCCCGGTGAAACTTCTTTCCTCGGTACTATCTCAGCCTTCGGTCCGCTAGGTTCCTCATGTGCTCTCTCGTTCGCTGGATTCGCAAGTCATGCGCTAATAGTGGATCCCTTGGGCATGGAATAATCTTGTCCCAAGTTCTTTCTGGCAATCTCTTGTGGTGTACAATCAGTGGGACTTGACCCGTCGACTCGTGCTTAGTGGTGTTCATGCACATCTCAATTTCCCCTACTTTGTCAACCCACTTATTATGATCGTTAGGAATCATTACTCTGTAGTACTTGGCAACACAGCGAATTGTTCTCTCGCTCGGATTTCCACAAGGATGACGAATGCTTGAAAATACGTGTTTTATTCCTAGGCTCTCCAAACCTTGCCTAAAAACATTGCTCGTGAAATAGGTACCATGATCTGATAGAATGGATTCCGGCTTCCCAAGCATCGGAATAACTTTGTTCTGAATTCGACTGAGGGCTTGTTTTGATGTCGAATTCTGGATAGGACATAGCACGACCATCTTCGAAAATACATCGACACACACCAGAAGGTGTCGGCATCCACGCTTTCCTTTTACTAAAGGACCAAAGCAATCGATAGCGAGCATCTCGCATTCTTTTGAGTTAATAGTGGTCTTGGAGGTTGTTTCAGAATAAAGTTGTTCGGTTTCGTGCGCTGGCATGCGTCACAAGTTCTAATTACTTCAACAATGGTGAATCGCATCTTAGGCCACGTGAAAGTCTCCCCTATCGTATCTTCAGTCTTGTCCGTGCCGATATGTGCTAGGCTCTCGTGAACATGCCAAGTCAATCCCCTCTGTAGTGATGCTGGAACTAGGATTCGCAGTTTAGTATGATGGTCATCCACGTACTTATGTAACAAGTTATTTAAGTAGTGATATCTCGCTTCTTTAGCACGGGCTTCTCGGTACTCAGGTGAATCTGGTGTTAATTCCTTCCTGTAGAATTTTATCATCATCATCATCCATGGGTCTGCTTCTTGCTCCTTCCGAATATCCTTCAATCTCGCCAAAAACTCACGAGCCTTGGGTGTTAATGTAATATTGTGAACTTCCGCTGTTTCTTCGTTTCCGTCCTCAGGATTTCTACTCAAGGCATCTGGTATGACGTTCATCCTTCCAGGGCAATACTCTATTGTAAGATCAAACTGCTGTATGTAGATGGACCAGCGCGTAACTCTCTCACTTACCATTGTTGTCTTGAATAAAAATGTCAGTGCATGATGGTCGGTTCTAACAATGAAGGAATAACCAAAGATCATCTTACGCCACTGTTGAAGAGAATATAAAATTGCTAGCAGCTCAAGTTCCGTCACGGTGTAGTTCCTCTCATGTTTCCTTAATTTACGACTCGTAAATGCCAAATAGGATTTCTTCTTGGGTTCTTCAGCGTCCTCTTGGTACAGCATAGCACCGATTCCAATCAATGAAGCATCTGCTTGAATAATAAATCGCTTCTCAAAATCCGGATATCCAAGTTTCACACAGTTTTCCAATAAATCCTTCGTTGCTTTAAAAGACCTGTCGCACTCCTCGTTCCACGACCATCGATTTGCCTTCTTCAACATCTCCTGCATAGGTGCTACTGTTTCTGTGTAACCAGGGCAATTTTCCTTGAAGAAGCCTGTCACTCCCAAAAACGCTCTCATATGTTTGACTTTAGTAGGTGTGGGAAATTTCTTAATAGCATCAATCTTGGCTGGATTAGGCCTCACGCCCTCGACATCAATTATATGCCCCAAATATAAAATCTCGCTCTGGCAAAAATGTGATTTCTTTAGGTTAATTTTGAAGTTCATGGTTCTCAAGTTGTCCAAAAGTTTATTTAAATTTATCAGGTGTTCCTCCATTGTTTCAGATGCAATTAATATATCGTCAACATATCTCGTGGTGAAGCTCTTGACCTCCTCAGTCAGATTTCTATCGAGTGCTCTTATGAGTGCACATCCCGCAGTTTTCACGCCAAAGGGCATTCGACACCAAATATAACTTTGATTATCGAATAAAAATCCCGTCAACTGTTGGGATTTTTCTTCAAGTTCAAGATGGTGGAAACTATTCGTCAAATCAACACTTGAGTATATCTTCTTCCCACGGAAGCCTTTCAAAACATCTTTGATCCTAGGTGCTTGGTCATGCTCAACTAGCAGTTTGCTGTTTAAAACTCGCGCGTCTAGGCATAGCCTAATTGATCCATTTGGCTTGGCCACAGCCAATATTGCGTTCAGGTCAGGGGTTGCCGCCTTCCTTATCATGCCAGAATCTAATAAGTTAGTAATAATGTCCTTCACCTGAGAAAAATGTTTCTCTGGGATCGGGTACAATTTACTTTTAAATGGGGTCCAGTCTGTCACTTGCATGGCATATTGAAAATTTAAAACTTTTCCAGGTACGGTATCAAAAGCTCCTTTATGTAATCTCAAAATTTCTTCCAGTTTTCTTCTATCAGGTTCCCCTACGATGGCCTCCTTAAGTCGCTCCTGAAGTAGAATTTCAAATTTGGTTCCGCTAATTTCTTCTTCCGCCAAATGCACCCACAGTTCCTGCGAAATATCTCGGCTGTCAATCTCTACCACTGCTGTCTGGCTGACTCGTCAAGTTCTTATCTCCGGCCTCATTAGTGCATTCTTCAACAACCCAAGTATTTGCCTCTCTCTCCAACGGGCTCTCTTCCATGTTTAAACCCACATGATTCAACCCCTCTACTTGTTTGAAACTTACAGTGTTGTTATGTAAGTCAATTACAGCATGAAAATCGCAGATGAAGTTGGCTCCTAAAATTATGTTGTAGTTCATCTTTGGAATAACAATGAATGTTTGCGAAAAAGTATGGTTCAATATTTCCAGATCTAAAAATGCTTGCTGTTTACAATTTATAGTTTTGTCAGGAATAACCCCTCTGACTTTCATTAGCGGAACCGGCATAATTGGAACAGTTTGTTTTCTTCCTATTTCCTTTATCAAAACATTAGTGACTAAGCTCACCTGGCTACCTGTATCAATCAAACATCTCACCCTCATGCCTCCAACATGCGCGTAAATAATTGGTAGTTGTCTGATAACATTTTCACGGTTCTTCACCACTTCCTTCAGGCAGTCGTCCGGGAATGCTACCCACTCTTCTATATTGGCCACTATCATCTCTTCTCGCTCCCTGGCAACCTCCATTTTCAGACTATCATTTTTCAGTTCATTTGGAGTTTTTTTTTATCCCGGGACCCATTTGTTGTGTTTCGCCGGTTGTCATTCTGTTGCTCCTGTTGCCTCAATAAACTCTCTGCCCCCTCTCCTTGATGATTGTCTGGGCTCTGTCTGTTCGCCATGGCACGCCCCCACTTCTCCTTCTCCGTTTCTTCGGCACTTAATTGATCCAAGTATTTTCGTGATTCAATATATCGCTCGTCCCAGTTGTTCCGATAATCTCCCCTATTTTCTTGGCGATAGTCCCTGCCGTTATTCCATCTACCATCTCCATTTCTTTGGTAAGGTCTACCTTGTCTTTGGTTTCCCCTCCAATTTGTGTACTCCCGCTGGTACGTCCATTGATTGTTCTGATTTTGGTTGTTCTGATTGTATCTCCCGCGGTTATTCTGATAGTTTTGATTATTATTGTTGAACTGGTTCCGGCCGTCAAAATCTTGCCTTCTCGGTGTCAATTGTGTCCCTGTAGACTGGGTCTTGGTTTGGTTCCCCTGGCTGTGGTTATTTTGGAGTCCCTGAACTACCTCTGCCGTGTTGACACATTCCATATTCCTCCTTCCTGTCTGTGGGCTCACCATACTCGTCTCGTCTAAGTGTCTGAGTAATTCTTCGGCTTGGACTGCGGTTTGAATGTTTCCTGCGACTAATAGTTGTTGGATGTGCATTGGGAGTTTTTTCCCGATAGTTAGAACCATATTTTGCTCGCTAGGCGGGTCGTCAAAATCTCTGAATTTTACCAACTGCTGGCTGAAGAATTCTGAAAGCCGGGTCGGATGCGTACTATGATATTTTCGCGTGTACAGGTCCATTCTCAACCCCTGCTGTAAAGAAGGGCTCCAAAACTTCTTTAAAAAAATGCTTCGCGGAATTGAGCCATGTCTGTGAAAGTGTACTTAAAGCTTAAAAACCAGGTTAGGCTGGGTCCTCCTAAAAATTTCTCCACTAGTCTTAATTGTTTCTCAGGGCCGATGTGCTGGTCATTAAAGTAATCAGTTAACTGTCGTAGAAATGCTTTGGGAGAGGTTCCTGAAAGTTCCTTAAATTTATCGGGCTTGAAATCATTACCCCGAATGACTTGGATGACTTGGGCGGGTGCCAAGTTCGGTTGTGGTGTTGAAGTCTCTCCCCTGTATTGCTGGAATGCGTTACTCGTTAGTCTGGGACTTTGACCCTGGCTGGTATCCTCAGCCAACTTCAAGCCTGCAGGACTTCCAATACTTCCCTGCTTCTCCGGTATATTTTCAGCCGAAAATAATGTCGCATTCTCTAAAGATCTAATTTCGTTTTTGATGATTAACTCTGATTGTTCCTGTAATTTTGACTTTACATTTTCCTCCAATGCCTGCATTCGCTTTAAAACTGTCAGCCTGTCTTCCTTATTTGCGTGAGCCTGCTGGTCCCAATCTCGCCGGATCCTACTTTTCAAGCTGTTAATTTTCTCCTCGTTCCTTTCCTGATTTTTCTCTAGCTCTTCACGTATCTGTTCTTGCGTTTTGACTAGTTGTTCCCCAACCTCTTCTCTCATGACCTCTTGTGTTTTTATTAATTGTTCCCCGACTTCTTCTCTTATGACCTCTTGTGTTTTTATTAGTTGGCCTTCCAGATTATCCCGAGTCTTGACGAACTGCTCTCCCACCTCTTTCCTTATGATCTCTTGTGTTTTACTAGCTGTTCTCCTACTTCATGGATCTTCTGTTGTGTTTTTCCTAATTGCTCCTCTAAGTTCTCCCGCAAGTGTATCCGTTCGGTTTCGGCCTTAACCTCGACTTTATCAATTTCTTTTATTAATTCCAGCACGTTGCTGTCTACCGAATTAATTTGTTGCTGCAATTTTTCTTGGGTTTTCTTCATTCCCGCGGTGTTATTGACACATGCTGCCTCTATCTGCTTGAGTTTATCTGCCACCATCTCGTCAAATTGTACTAATTTGTTATCAAACTTCGCCTCCAACTTCTTAATTTCGCCTAACTGTTTGACGTTGTTCTCCGCAACCTCGCCTGCCAGTTTCTCTACCCTTTTAACGCTCTGATTAATGTCATTAGTGATCTTTCCTAATTGTTCGGTTTGTGCCGTTTGTGTTACCGCCTGTTCCGACAATTTGTGATTTAGTTCATTTAATTGTTTGTCCGTGTCTAATTTCTGGACTTCTAACTGGGCCGAAATATTACCGCTCATGTCGTGTAATTGTTTTTCACAGTTCTTTAATTGTTTATCATTATGCTCCCGCTGAGCTTCTAATTGTTCTTTTAATTGTTTTTCCGTCTTTACGGACATCTGTTCTAATTGTTTATTTAATTGTTTATTATTGTCTTCGCTTATTTCCTCCTTCATGTTCTTTAATTGTTCTTCCGTCTTTACGGACATTTGGATCGACATCTAGTCCGACAATCCCTTATTTTCATCAACACTCGCCATTTCACACACACAAATATATTCAGAGAAAACAGGGTCATGGGCCAAGATTTCAGTCATATACACGCATACATGTCACAACATTTAAATATTACTGGCTCTAATTTAATGAAAATTTCAGTAACAAAATTTACTGAATAAAATTACACTTATTCCCAAGCAACAAAATAACCCCTGGTGATCTGCTTTTAAATTCCTAACCAACAGAATTTACGAAAAACACCAATTAACCGAAGTCAATTAAATGTCAAATATAAGGCAACACCTTCCTGCTTTGACTGAGTTTTGTGTGGCGAGTGACCTTGGTTTTCTGGCAGCTAACACAGGATTTAGTCCATTGTCGCACATCACTTGTGATATTCGGCCAAATGACTCTACTAGTCAACAGCTTCACTGTAGTCCTTATGCCAGGATGGGCTAACCCATGAAAATGTAGAAATATTGGGTGACGAAATGCTTTAGGAATATAAGGTCTGATATTTGCAGTGGAAGTGTCGCACCAAAGAGAGTTTCCTGTTGGTAGTTGGTATTGCTTGAAGTTTAGGGAGTTGTTTCCTGTCTGGAGTTGCTGCAATTCCTGATCTTTTAGCTGGCTCTTGGCAATCTCATCATAATCCATTATTGCTATTTCATCAACTCTGGAAAGGGCGTCCGCAACAACATTGTCGAGGCCACTGACATGACGGAGATCAGTTGAAAATTGTGAGATATACTGCAACTGTCTCATCTGCCTAGGAGATGCTTTTTCATTGCTTTGCTTGAAAGCAAATGTGAGTGGTTTATGATCGGTGAGGATTATGAATTCTCTTCCTTCGAGTAAATGCTTGAACTTCTTTACAGAAAGGTAAATTCCCAACAATTCTCGGTCGTAGGTACTATAAACCTTCTGTGCCTGACTCAGCTTTTGTGAGAAGAAAGCAATTGGCCTCCAGCTGTCATTTTCCAGTTGCTGGAGCACAGCACCGACAGCAAAATCAGACGCGTCAGTGCAAAGTGTCAGAGGTAAGTCTGGGTTGGGAAACGCTAATAATGCAGCGTTTGCGATACCATTTTTGCATATCTCAAACATTTGCTTTGCTTCCTCAGTCCATTGAATGAGTCTGTTGTCCTTCTTCTTCGCTCCCTTAAGATATTCATGTAATACAGCCTGAGTTTGTGCTGCATCTTTAAGGTAACGGCGATAGTAGTTGACAACACCAAGGAATGTGCGGAGCTCATGAAGTTTACTAGGTAACTTGTACTCCAAAATTGCTTGTACTTTCTCAGGTAGGGGACGAGATCCCTCTGGTGTAACCCAGTAACCTAGGAATGCTAATTCATTCGCACCAAATACTGATTTTGAGATGTTGATTCGAAGGCCATACTCTGACAGTCGCACTAGAACTAGTTTCAGGTGTGCTCGGTGTTCTTCATTACTGGATGAGGCGATCAATATGTCATCCAGGTAAGAGAATACAAAATCCAGTCCATGCATAACCTCATTAATGAATCGTTGGAAGGTGGAAGGTGCATTACGCAGACCAAAACTCATTACATTAAATTCATACAGTCCGAATGGTGTGATGATTGCAGTCTTATGTTTATCTTCTTCCGCAATGGGTATCTGATGATAAGCCTTTAATAGATCGATTTTAGAAAAGGTGTTCTTTCCTCGCAAAATACAGTGAAAATCTTCTATCCTAGGAACAGGATAACGATCGGGAACTGTTCTTTCATTTAATCGTCTATAATCTCCACACGGACGAATCGAACCATCCTTCTTCGGCACCAGGTGAAGAGGACTAGCCCATGATGATTTGGATGGCCTTATTATGCCATTGTCCAACATGTATTTGAATTCTTGTTTTGCCATTTCCATGCGCTTGGGATCTAATTGTCTTGCCCTACAAAACACGGGTGGACCTTCAGTGGTAATGAAGTGTTGGACATCATGTTTAATTTTGCCAGGTACCAAATTAGGTTTAGCTATGTCCGGATACTGCAGCAATAGATCTGTAAATTTTGTGTTTTGGCTCATTGTACTGACTACATTTTCATCTGAGATAGACATAACTTCGCCCTTGGTCCAGAGCTTGGTTATATCATCTATTAATCTCTTATTGTGGACATCTACTAACAAGTGGAATTTATGCAAGAAGTCTGCTCCCAATATAGCCTTATTAATCTTCGCAACCACAAATGGCCACTGGAATTGCCGTCGTAATCCTAGATCAATGGTACGGAGTTCAATTCCAGATGTGGGAATTTCGGTTCCGTTGGCAGCATACAATTTATATTGCGAATCTGTATTAACTTTGGAGTTGCTCGGTATTATCGAAACATCAGCCCCACTGTCAACTAAAAATTGCAATCCCGTTTTTCTGTCGGTTACAAATAGGCGGGTTTTGCGACAATTGACTTGGGCAGCAGAACTTGCCGCTAATTCTGCTGCTGGGCGGCGTTTCCCTGTTCGGACCAGCTACATGGAGGTGTACATTTCTCCGGTTTACACTGTTGTCCAAATCGGAAATGGTAATAACAGTACTTGCCCCTGGGATTGTATCTATTACGTGATTTACTACGACTATTATCACATCGTCGGCGTTCACTACTTCTATGGCGAGGCCTAACCTGATGACCAGTGGATAAGACAGCTATTTGTTGCTCTAGTCCAGATATTCTGTCCATTAGATCGCGCATTGTAACAGGAACATCCAGTTGTTTACAAGAGTCACTTTTCATGGCAAATAATTCGTTGCGGGGATTCATTTCAATTATTTTATCTGCTATTATAGCTACTTTTTCAAGCCCTTCGTCGCTGACGATCAGAATATTCTTTATTGAATCCGAGAGTTTTTCTAACCAGAGAGTCTTAAGAACTTTTTCTGATACATCGATCCCTGCTAGGGCTTGCATCTTACGCAATAATTGACTAGGTTTCTGGTCTCCTAAATCAATTCCAGTAACGAGTCTCTTAATACGTTTATCTTCGCTTTCCTTGAAAATGTTCAGTAAACGTTCCTTGGCCAATGAGTATTTATTTACTTCCGCACTTCTAATAATGTCCCAAATGTTTTCAATGTATTTAGGTTCTAACTGAGACACTAGGTGATTAAATTTAGTCTCTTCTGAAATAATTTTGCAAATACTAAACTGTGCCTCCACCTGATAGAACCAGATTTCGGGTTTCTCTATCCAAAAAGGTGGGATTTTGATGCTAACCTTATTGGCTTCTAATCGCGTGTCCGGCGTGGTCTCGGTTGTCGACATCTTTCTTCTCTTTATCACGTCGGGGTCACCAATATTTAACCGTCGACTTTGAACTAGTACCACTATTTTTATTCATAAACTTTCACACACTAATACATATAAACTTTTACAAATTAATACACATACGGTACATAATGTACATCAACTATTTTGTTTCCCACCATGTTCCTGCACTCCGTTTTTTCTTTTTTTTAAGTACGTAAATATATCTTGCCAACACTTAAAATTAAAGTTAATTGTGGTCCTTACAAGTTCAATAATAATGCAAATTTTCTAATTTTAATGCCGGGCGCCAGAACAGGTTTATAACAAATACAATATCAAATTCTAACCTTGTTCAATATCTCTAACTTTAGGAACTCGGTGATTTTACTAATGCACATGGCGGTACAACATCGCCTCAATTTACTGAATTTACATGTCCGCTTGACCTGGCATCATTTCTCAACGAAATAAATATGAGATCAGCGAAGCAACAACAACAACAATCCCCACGTTGGGCGCCATTTTTGTTTTATGAACCCTTGCAAAGAAGCATATGAGACTCAGTTTCGGGGGGTGTATCGGTTCATATCGTAAGTTGTTGTCAAGGCGCTTCATTAACTTGCAGGGTAACATATAACAAAATAACATGCAGGAAAGCGTGAAGCCAGGGTTAAAACAAATGAATTTAATAAACAAATCACCATATTTACACTCAACAATTAACAAAATAAAACTCCCATATGACTCCCACTTAATAAAATTGCCAAAACTAGGCCAAAGTCTCTGGAGAGATTAATTACATGGACCAAGTGTCCCTAAAGAAAAATAACAAAAGTGACTATGTATGTGCGTATGTCGTTCTACATGCATCACGATGTGTACAAACGAATGCGTGATTCGTCATCATCCAGAATGATCCTTCAGACAACGAATCCACATTTCTTAGATCTAGACCGACACGGGGGAACACAACTACAATACTTAAAACTAAACCGACACTTCCTAGACCTAATATAAACAACACAAAATTTCCGTGTGAAATTGGAATCAAATTGCCATAGCAACATTTACTGCCTAAAAACTTAGGACTTCTCACACAAATCAACACAAGTACATTAACACGTGACCAAATAAAAAATACACATATGACCGCTGTCAAAATTTACAAGTACTCTACCACTACACCACACAGGTGTTACACTAAAATTACATGAATCGAGTCATAAACAAAACAATATGCTCACAGCCAACATTTACGTTATTAATACAATATTTTACCCATACAACGTGCAATAAGCCGTTACACACATGGCGAACTCCCCAATTAATTATGGCTGAAAAATAACCATCACAATGAACAGGTTTTGCTACATGAAAGCTTACAGGGGCCAGTCGGACAATCAGGACTGCCTATCAAAATAAGTCACAGGCACAACGGGCGATTTGTGGAACTCTGCATATCTGTCAACCCACGTGTCAATAATCTCGACCTCCCAGGACATGGGGTCGAATCTCGAAGAAGTGTGCCCCAAAGCACAATAATACGTGTGTGTGTGTCAGAATAATATGGACAAGAAACAGCGGTCTCCCTAGAGCACCCTGTCTTTCCATCAAAAATACAACAGCAGCAAAAGAAAATATGAGGGCGGTAGGACCTCTACCCCCTCCTCACGTAGAATCAACACACACTTGACACAGTAACACACACAGAATCACACGTATGGGTTTTGACAGACCATGAAATAAAAAGACACAAATAATTTCCACATGTTGGCGCCACCGTTCTATGCCGTGACTAGTTAACCTGAAAAGGACTCAAAAAAATCTATCAAAATTAGAACGAAGGTGTTCTACAAATTACATTTTAAGTTGGTGCGCTTGGCAACCCTAATATGAATAATAACCTGTTCAGCAAATATCTTACAGTAATTACCTCCCTTTCCTATCTCAAATATTAACGTTTTTTTTTTTTTTTTTTTTTTCGTGTAGCCTCCTGAGAGGCCGAGTGCAGGTCTTTCTAGTCGACGCCCGTGGGCGACCTGCGCGTCGGGATGAGAGATGGAAAGGATGAAGATGAATGAAACTGGGCAAGGATGTGGAAGGAAGCGGCCGTGGCCTGTCCGAAGGTACTGTCCCAGCATTTGCCTGGTGTTGAAAATGGGAAACCACGGAAAACCATTTCAAGGACAGCCGACGGTGGGGCTCGAACCCACGCGTCTACCGAGTCAGCAGAGAGCTTGGCCCCTTGACCTAACGCGGAGCTTTAGCCCGCGTAGCCACTACTGTCGGTATATTAACGTTAATAAAGCACCATTTATCGAATGTAACGGGTTTCGCATTTGCATGGACAAAAAAAATCACGTACGCACGCCGCGCACACTAAATATGACTCAAAGAAAAACAAATATACAACAAACACTTTGGCCACGCGCCAACGGACATTTAAAACATTTAGTGTCGGTGCAAAGAAAAACTCTCAACAACAAGAAAAGAAACATGACTATTTACAAAAGTTCCCCGGCCAAATCTAACTACATAATTGAAATAATCCAATTGTTGTACATCACTGATCAGCTTGTAGAACTTAAGACATCCTTCTCAGCCCATTTCCCTATGGACAGATTAACACTCCATCGTGGTCGTCTGCGTTGACTCGTTGAAGATCATCCCAACTCCAAACCACGTGTTGAGCATCTTGGTATCGACTCCTTGGCAGAAAAGTTCAATGTTAATTATTATGACCTAGCTATAATCGCTTGCAGGTTACTCAATTCGCCCACAAATTGTCCTAATGCGATTAATTGCGAAGACTGGCCCTAGATATCTCGCACACACGCACAATAAACACATGAAAAATACACTGAAATTTGTACATAAAATATACACTGCGAGACCCCGTCACTGGCTCGATAATAAGTTTAAAATCTCGGCTGCACAGGCAGTCGCTATCTTGCTCGGTATTTCCGTACTGTACTGTTGACCTTCGCTCTGGTGAGCGCTAATTAGGATGTTACAAGACTTGCCCCTCATAGCTGAAATGGTCGTCTTAAGAAAATGTTACAAGTCACCACGCACACTGCGTGAAATATTAGCTCGCAAAAATAAAATTGACTTCAGATAAAATGTACTAGAGCTTTAAAATTCGTTATTACGACAGATGTGAATTTAGCTTCCTCAGAGCTCACAAATAAAATAACTTCAACTAATTTAGAGCGTTAAAATTCGTTATACAAACGGGCGTGAAGTTAGCCTCTCGAGGCTCCAAAACGAATAGACTTCTAATTATATCAGAGCGTCAAAATCACGATGCAAACGGGCGTGAAGTTAGCCTCTCAAGGCTCCAAAACGAATAGACTTCTAATTATATCAGAGCGTCAAAATCACGATGCAAACGGGCGTGAAGTTAGCCTCTCAAGGCTCCAAAACGAATAGACTTAGAGTAGCATCATGCCAATCTATTTATTAGAAACTGACAGGGGACGGAGGAGTGGGGTGGAAATGGATAAAAATTTCCAGAGTTTTTATCTCACAAATATGGGACTAGTGTCATTCTTCTTCAAATAAATCAAACGTCTCAAAGCACTCGTGCGGAGGTCAGTCCGTTCGGCGGTTCTTTAGATAATCAATTCCGCGGGCTTTTTACTACTGACGCTGTCCATCGCGTGATCATGGCTTGGTCTCTCGTGATTGGCTGATTCAATCGTATGTTCGTTGCAAGTGACTCGTGATCATTCCTTTATGCTTCCAATTTTGGTGCAAGTAGTTGCTCAATTTGGCCTTGAACCCGGCTAAATCTGGCCGTCCCCCAAGAATAGCTACCAGCTCTGCTCCTGTTGCAATCATTACGAAACGCTAGCCTCCCTTTTATCCTTGTCCACTTCCTCAAGTACTGCCTGAGCTGCAGTAATAATAATAATAAATATGAATACTTATTTATCGTTGATCAATAAGGGTTCAGTAGGTTAGATGTTTAAACTAAAAATCCTAGAAAGTCATATCTTAACTCATACATCTACCTCTATACCACTCTCAGTCCCATAACAGTGTATTTTCAAATTTTTCCTAAAAATATTGGGAAAGTAGGCTATATGTTTAAACTAAAAATCCTAAAAAAGTCATATCTTAACTCATACACCTACCTGTATACCACTCTCAGTTCAAAAATAGTGTATTTTTCAATTTTTCCAAAAAACTATTGGGAAAGTAGGCTATATGTTTGAACAAAAATCCTAAAAACGTCATATGTTAACTCATACACCTACCTCTATACCACTTTCAGTCCAAAAACAGTGTATTTTTCAAAATTTTCCCAAAAATATTGGGAGAGTAGGTTATATGTGTAAACTAAAAATCCTAAAAAAAAGCCATATGTTAACTCCTACACCCACCTCTACCCCCACTCTCAATCCAAAAATAGTGCATTTTTCAATTTTTTCCAAAAAATATTAGGAAAGTAGGCTATATTTCCAAAATTAGCAATACAAATAAGTTTATTTGACATTAATTGTTGGTCCTTTCGCCCTCTACACACAAACTAAGTTCCAAGTCCCTAGAACAAAATCCAACAAAAGCTCAATTGGTTAAAGTAAGCGATTTTTCAACAAAAAAAAAACATTCTAATAATTGTTCTATGGCTTAAAAGAATGCTCTCTATGTCCTTTATTTTTTATAAAAAAAAACTTTTTATTTTTGCCTGTCGTCATCGAGTAGAGGCATCCCGTGCATCCGCCCCCCAGAGGATGCGATGCAACATGTGTCAGCGCTATGACCACGCCCCAGGAGCACCCTGCGTCCACGCTGAGGTATGTGGCATCTGCAGTCAGGAACACCCTACGTCCTTGTGCCAAAACCGAACCTCCCCTAAATGTATCAACTGTTCCCTTCCTCATCCGGCCTTTAGTTTTAAATGCAAAAGCCCACCTGATCCCATCCCCACCCAGCCTGAAACCGTCGTACCAGTAGTTTCTCAAGACCTATCTACCCCAGCCCCCTCCTCTGCCCTTCCCACTCCTAGTACCAAAAACATCATTCGCTTCATTACCATGGTCCTGCAGAACTGTCTCCCTTTCCACCGTCCTCTTGTTCTCAACCAGGTTCAAATGGCTGCCCGGTTGATATTCAACACTCATTTAGATATAGCCTATGCGGGTAATAGGATGCACTTTGCATTCGTCCCGCTAGCGAGTGTTCCTCTTCTCAATTAATCATGTCGCTGAAAATATATTATGACAATATCCGTTCTGTCACCTCCAACCGGCCGACCTTTGAACTTTCCCTTTTAGAGCACTCCCCGGACATATTTATCCTCAACGAAACCTTCCTTGGTCCTTCCCACCGGCTGTGCCTCCCCCCGTATGTCGTCTACCGTGCGGATCGGCCTACGGAGCGCGGCTTGCGGGCGGGGTTGCGGTCGGTGTCCATCATAACCTCACACTAAAACGCCACTTCTATACCTTCCCTCATCATTTCACAGAATACCTAATCCTTGAAATTGTTGCCCCTTCTAAGACGTTCACCGTAGCTACTCTCTATATATCCCCACGGACCCCTCCCCCCATTGCTTTCCTTCAATACCTTGATCGCACCTTTCCCAATTATTTTCTAGCAGCTGATCTCAATACCAACTCCTACACTGTGCAAGATCACACCAATTTCCAAAATCTTCTTCATAGTATCCGTGGAGTGCTCGTTTCCTTTCCCTCGCCTACAATGCCCTCAACTAACTCTACCCCTGAAGGTTATGCTCATGTCCCCAACCCTAACCCCTCATCCTCTTGTCCGTATGCTTCCTTCTATTGGTAGTGACCATGTTCCAGCTCTTATTTCGATACCTCACATCTTTTCCCGCCCAGATGCCCCATATCGGCCCCCTCCTACCCGTCGTTTTACAAAGACCAACTGGTCTGATTATCGAGCTACTGTGATTGATCTCCTCACCCCCATACCTCCCCGACATCTCTCCCAAATCTTCTCTCACTAATCTCCGAAACTGAACATGCTCTTCTTACTGCCGACCGGCTTCATATTCCCCGCCATTCCTACCACCCCACCAAACCTCCTATACCCCCTAAGGCCCTCAAACTTTTACGTATAGCCCACGACTATTATCGGGCGTATCTCCGTACCCGAGATCCTGACACCCTCCGCCAACATCGTCGCCATCACCGTCATGCCAAATCTTATATCCGTGCTTTTAAATGCAAATCCTGGAACGATGCATGCACACGTCTGGATGACACACCCGATCCTTCTATGTTTTGGTCTACCTTTCAACGCCTCACGGTCTCATCCATCCCACCCTACCTACCCCATTCATACCCCCACCTCAGTTCCCACCACTCCCCTCGAAAAGGCTAACCTTTTTGCATCTCACTACTACCACGTCTTCTCTCCAACCCAGAATTCTCAATTCCATAACCCAAATGATGTGCTTATCCATCGTCTTCACGACCCGAAACTTACTCCTGACCTCCAACCTTCCTTCGCTCACTTTGCAAACATTGATTTCTCTCATCCTCTTAATCGTCCTATTCATCCTTCTGAAATTACCTCAGTTCTTCGCTATCGAAGAAACACCGCTCCAGGAACTGATACCATTACTTACCGCCATCTCCAAGTCGCTCCCCCCATCCTTTTTCATGTTCTTTCCCTCATATATACCACCATGCTCTACACTGGCTTTTATCCCACCCACTGGTGTAAAGCTTCCATTCTCCTTTTCCTGAAACCCCATAAAGCTCCCTCTGACATAAACTCCTACTGCCCCATAAGTCTTCTTCCAGTACTCTCCAAACTATTCGAACTACTCCTCGCAAAACGAATTAGCTCATATCTCGAGCCTCTCCATTTACTGCCCGAAGCCCAAGCCGGCTTCCGTGCCCACCGCTCGACGCAAAATCACCTTTTTCCACTTAAACGCCTCATAGTCCGCTTTCATGAAACCTCGCCGCAATGCTGCTCTCATATGTCTAGATGAAGAGAAAGCTTTCGATAAGGTTTACCCCTTCCCTTATCCGTCTGATATATAATTTCTTATCACACCGCACAGACTCTATCCGAATCAAATCTGCTCACTCCTACACCTTCTCCATTCGTGCCGGCGTCCCCCAGGGGTCGCCACTTTCCCCCCTCCTCTACCTTTTATTTACCCACGACATTCCACACCCACCTCCCCCACTCCGCCTTTATCAATTCGCTGACGATCTAGCTATCCTCGCTTTCGGTCATACTGCCCCCAAACTCCAAAATCTTCTCCAATCTTACCTCAACACTCTTCAGTCCTGGTTTCTCTCTTCCCATATAACAGTCAATGCTCGTAAAACCCAATTCATAGTCTTTAGAGTAAAATCCCGGTTTGCCCCCCCCCCCTCCCCCCCCCCCCGCCACCGGATCCATCTCACCCTGAACTCTCTCCCTCTCCTCGAAACCAACAAACTCATATACCTCGGTATTACCTTTCAAAATAACCTACAATGGACCCTTCATCTCCGCCTTCTCACCAGCCGCGTCCTTCATCGTCTTACCGTTACCCGCTCCCTCACCGGCCATAGCTGGGGCCTGAAAACCCCTATCATCCTCCGTATATATCGTGTTTTCATTCTCCCTGTCCTACTCTACGCTTCCATGTCCCGGCTCACTTCGTCCCCTCCTCTTTATTTCAATCGTCTTAAACTTGATCGTCATGCCCTCCGTATGGCATACCGCCTACCTTACGACACACCATCCGCTGATTTCACCCCTCTCTATACCTTTCCTACGATTCTCACTACTCTACATACCCGACGCTTAAAGTATCTTACCCGTGCTCGTCTCGCAAACCTTCCATTCTTTTCCGAAGCTCTATCTATCTCTCCTCTTGCCCAAGATATCCTCAATGCCAACCGCACCCCTGCAAATTCCCATCTTTACCCCCCACCCAAAACCTAGTCTCCTCAACACAGCTCAGCCCTCCACCCCCAGCTGCCTTTTGCTCTGAAACACACGTCGCTTCATCTTCTTTCGGCGCGCTCCCGGGGGTGGAGACTACCCAGCCTCGTTGAAGTCCAGTGAGTGTTCGGCGCATAGCCTGCTAAAACATCGCTTGCACTTGTCGCATCTCTCCGATCACTATTCAACTTACTGCCAGTGAAAAGTGTTCCGATTTCAAGTGCTCCATGTGCGTGTGATTGCCCCCAGTGATCATCCTTACCCAAACGAGTGGGTTCTTTTATCTCTGTTTAACAAAACATACGATCATGGACAAAGAAAGAACTATGACAAAAACCAAGGAACGTTGTTTGAAATATGTTTGTATTGATATATTATTGTATATTTGTTTTTTGCCCACATGCCTATTTTATGTTTTGTGCTCATTATATATAATATTGTTTTGAATAATAAATGGGGGTGTGAGTGGGGCCTCGGCCCGGGCGGGGTGTTGTGTTGGGTCTTTCCTTGGGGGGGGGGTCTCCTTTGTTGGTCGGGGTGACCTTTGCGCCAACCACACAGATAAATGATTCACCCATTTCACGCATGTCCTGACATGCTCCCAGCAAAACACCTACATTGCAATTAAGTTTACAAATTTCCAATGGCCTAAGGGCTACTAGTCTAGCCGAAGGCCCACCTGCTCCCGCGCTTCGCGCGGAAGCAGGAATTGAAATAACTCATTCATTCATTCAAGAATATTTTCAGTTGACTACGACCTTTTACAGTGTTTACATTGTGAAAGACCGTCTCACCGACAAGTGTACAGCCTTGTCATAAGCAGTAAGCAGCTGTTACCCTTAACTAGGGGTATATTAGATGACCCTTAGCAAGAATATCACAGTTGACTATTACCTCTCACGGTGTTCACATCGTAAAAGACTGTCAAAACAACCATTGTACAGCCTTGTACTACACGGTAAGTAGCTGTTGGTCTTGACTATGGTATATTAGAGAACCCTTAGCACGAATACAATCAGTATACTACTACTACTTGTTACAGTGTTTACATCGTGAAAGACCGTCTCACTCTCCAGTCTACAGCCTTGCCATACGCTGTAAAGAGCTGTTGGTCTAGACTAGGGTATATTAGAGGGGCCTTAACTAGAATATCACCTGTTGACTACTACCTCTCACGGTGTTCACATCGTGAAAGACCGTCTCACCGGCCAACCTCTAGCCCTGTGATACGCAGTAAGCAGCTGTTTGCAGAAATCAACATTCATGATGGAAGAACTCATTCCTAGCTATATGTGTAAAGAGTGTGGAAAGACTTTTCTTCGAGACTATCATAGGAAGCGACATGAAGTATCGTGTGGTGAATTCCATGAGTGCAAGACCTGTGGTAGTACATTCAACAATGTGTACAACGGACGTCGTCATGAAGAATGTTGTAATGTTGTGTCGGCAGCTAAAAGACAAAAGGCAGAGCCTACAAAACATTACCTACTGTCATTGGTCCCTGACAAAAATGGTCTTATTGAATATGAGATATCTTTTGAAGGTCGACTTAAATACTATTTCATACGCTGTGATACGTGTAAGGATTTAAATTCATACCTTAAAGAGTCCAAACAGCAAATAATACAAGCTATGCACAAAGAACTAGCAATGCATAAGTCTATACAAGTTAATCTTGTGGCTGAATATAGATTTATTCATACGTCCACCAACGAAATTACAGATCGGGCTTTTAAAAGACGAAATCAGGCCCTATTTTTGGAAACAGACTTAAGTAGTTTCTTGGAAACACAATTTACAAAGTTAACTACAGAAATGGAAGAATCTGAGCTAAAAGGCAGTAATTGGGCTTTGTTAGCAGTGGAAGGAGTGCGATTAAAAATAAATAAGTATAATCCTTTGCGTGGTAGCACATATATTCCATTACCAGCAGCTATAGAAGCAAGAAAAGCCTGCATTAATCCAGAAAATTTGAAAGATGAAAAGGGTTTTATGTATGCCATTTTAGCAAAACTGGTTAAAAAGAATGCTCAACGCATTAGTAAATACAAGGACATGGAAAACAAGTATGATTTTTCAGGAATATCGTTTCCTACATCGCTAGCTGACATTCCCAAATTTGAGAAAGCCAACGACATATCCATAAATGTATTTGGTCTGGAACAAGACAATAAATTGTTCCCTCTAAAGGTTGTGGATCATGAGCTGCAAGACCATCGCGACTTTCTTCTGCTAAGTTCTTCATCTGGCCAGAACCACTACGTCTTTATCAAAGATTTTGACAAATTAGTAAGACATCAGATTACCCGCTATGAAGATAAGATATATACGTGTAAACAGTGTTTTATTCACTTTGATAATCACTATGGGCAACAAGGAATGGAAAAATTGAAAGAACATAGAGCTTTGTGTGTCCAGCATGACATTGCTATGGTTGAAATGCCTATTAAAAACCCCATTGTCAAATTCTTTAATGTTGAAAAAATGCTGAGAATACCTTAAGTTATCTATGCTGATTTTGAAAGTATACTGTTACCCTATCAAACATGTCTACCCAATCCTGAAGCAAGTTACACAGTGCCATACCAGAGTCATTTTCCTATGAGCTTTGGTATATACGTTAAACCCTCACTTGCTGTGTAACACATAATGACAAACCTTCCTAGCCAACCTGTTATTTATCGTGGACCAGACGCTGCAGAAAAGTTTATGGACTGCTTGATCTCAATAGCTAGTGTAATTGATCGCTTTTACAGCTTAACTGTTCCAAAGGCCTTAACTCAGGATCAAGAATCAGAGTTCCAATGTTCTGAAACCTGTTATTTGTGTCAAAAACCATATACCAAAGAGGACAGGAAAGTTCGAGACCACTGCCATTTTACAGGGGAATACCGTGGAAGTGCTCACAATAACTGTAATTTGAGGTGTAAAACACGTAACCCCGCTCCTGTATTTCTACATAATATGAGTGGCTACGACGCAAATTTCACTGTAAAGCAATTGGGATGTACTACTGAGAGAGTGGATGTTATCGCTAACTCCAAAGAAAAGTACATTTCCTTTACCAAATATGTGGGAAATGTTAAGCTTCGATTTGTTGACACGTTTCGGTTAATGCCAAGTAGTTTGGAAAACTTAGTTTCCAACTTAACATTATACCCTGAAACAGACAAGTACTTTGGAAAAGGAAATGCAATGATCATGACTCGTAAAGGAGTATTTTGTTATGGCTACATTGACTCATGGGAAAAGTTAAGTGAAACGTGTTTACCTCCAAAAGAGGCGTTCTTTAACTAATTAAGTCAAGAAGCTATTAGTCAAGAAGACTATGAACATGCCAAAAATGTCTGGAATCAGTTCAACATTAAAACTCTAGGGGAATATAGACATTTACCTAACTTCAGATGTACTTCTTATTTCAGACAGCTTTGAAACTTTTCGAAACAAAACACTAGAAACACACCGAGTGGATGCTGCACACTTCTTTACTTCACCTGGTTTAATATTTGAGGCAATGCTCCTTTACACAGGAATTGAACTGGAATTGCTACAGGATTACGATCAGATTCTTTTAATAGAGTCTGGAATACGTGGAGGCATATGCCAAGTGTCTCATCGGTATGCGGAAGCTAACAATAAATACATGGAAATCTATGATTCTGAGAAACCATCGCAGTTTATTACCTATGATGATGACTACAACCAATATGGGTGAGCTATGTGTCACTCGCTTCCTTATGGTGGATTTCAGTGGGTTTTCTGCAGATGCTGTTGATATAGAAAAACTAAAGGAAGACGATCCTGTGGGATACATTCTAGATGTTGATGTTGATTACCCACGTGACCTTCATGATCTGCACAACGATTTACCTTTCCTACCAGAGTGTACACAACCTAAGGATTCGCCTCTGAAAAAACTAATTCCTCATCTTGAAAATCGAAGGCGGTACGTTGTTCACTTCATGACACTTAAACAGGCTCTAGATCAAGGGCTAAAATTGATAAAGATTCATCGTGTGTTAAAGTTTAAACAAAGACCTTGGCTAAAGGCATACGTTGATTTTAATAACAACCTTCGAAAACAAGCCAAAAATGATTTTGAGAAAAATCTGTACAAATTATTTAACAATGCCATTTTTGGAAAAACAATGGAAAATATTCGTAAAAGAATAGACATTGGTCTTTTGACTGACAGCAAAAAAAGCAGAAAAGCTAATAGCAAAGCCTATATTTATCAACAGAACAATTTATTGTCCTAACCTAGCTGCTTTCCACATGGCTAAACGTAACATTGTATTCAATAAGCCTATATATATTCGAATGTGTATACTGGATATTTCAAAACTCTCATGTATTCCCACCTCTATGATGTCCTGCTACCCTATTATGGCATGGACAATCTTAAACTCATGTATATGGATACTGACTCGTTCATTTATTTGGTTAACACCCAAGATGTATATCAAAACAAGTAGGATTTCCTAGAACACCTGGACACATCTGATTATTCTACTAATCACATATGTTACTCTACATCAAACAAGAAAACGTTGGGGAAATTTAAAGACGAGGCTTGTGGACAAATTAATTTGTTGGACTTAGAACTGAAATGTATGCTTTAGACATAAATGGTAAAGAAATCAAAAAGATTAAAGGTATTAGCAGAGGTGTTGTCAAAAATTGTATAAGCTTTCAAGATTATAAGGATTGTGTCATGAAAAACAATGTAAAAAGAATACCAATGCACGTTATCGCTTCTAAACAACATGACATATTATCTATAAGACTAAACAAAATTGCTTTGTGTCCTGGTGATGATAAAAGAGTAATTGATTCGAATGGAGTAATTACACAGGCCTATGGGCATTACTCAATCATTGACCATGCTTAAAGAGTTAACTTATCAATATCAAAATCCTCTACCTGTACATAGCAAATACATAAAACAAACAATTTAAAACAATAGCAATACAAAAATAAAAAACAAAAAAGAAAGAAAATGGTATTCATATTTAACAATTAAAAAATAAAACATAAAACCAACTCTACAATTTATGACCAAAAAAACCCAATGTATTATGTGTAAATAGTGTATATATATTTAAAATGAATAAAACTATTGTATGAACACTGCTTGGACATTTTTAATTACTACCCACCTCTTTCACTCCTAATGCAAAATGTACTTTGTACATGGACTAAATCAAAAACATGTAAACAACAAATTTGGAAAATCCATGTTTCCATATTGACGAAATTGAAAATCCATGTTTCCATATCATGAAATTCGAAAACTTAAAACTAACATTTTAAAAAATGGAAATGGGAAATTGGGAAATTGACAAATGTGTAAACAACAAAATGAAAATAAAATAAAATGAATAAAAGCTTTTACTTTTTAAAACTTAACTGACTTTGTAAACCTAAGCTGGTTGTGCGTAGCGAACATCTTGCACAGTAGTCACAGTGCAAGTGTTAGCTTTCTTTACTCTCTATAAGACTAGCATAAAGATAGCTGTGTGTGCCCTTATATACTTTGGGTGTGTTGATTAGCCTTTGGCCTAGCTTTAAAGGTTAGGTTAGGTAAAGTTAGGTTAGGTAGAGTTAGGTGAGGACATGTTTGGTTAGGTAAACTGAGGTTAGGTTAGGTATGTGACCTTGTAGTTAACTCTTTTCGGAAAATGTAAAATCTAAAATCCAAAAATGTAAAATCAAAACACTAAAATCTAAAATGTCAAATCTAAAAAAAATTTAAAATCAAAATCTAAAATCTAAAATGAAAAAATCTAAAATGTAAAATCAAAAGTGTAAAAAAATAGAAAATCTTACAGGTATGAATTTAAATCTTAAAATGAGGTTTTCGGGGGTGGGGTTATGTTAGGTTAGGTCAGGTTAGGTTAGGTAAAGTTAGGTTGGGTTAGGTAAAGTTAGGTTAGGTTATAACTAAGTTTATTATTTGTGCTGTCACATTTGCTCCCACTTTATGCATATATATTTGCTCCCACTTTTTTGCTCTCACATTTGCTCCCACTTGTTTGCTCCACTTTTTGCTCCCACTTTTTGCTCACACGTTTTGCTCCCACTTTGAAGTTAGGTTAGGTTAGGTTAGGTTAAATGAAGTTGGGTTATTCTGAATGGCAGATGTATGAATTAAAACCCGCCTTTTCTTACTTTTGCCTTACAAGACTGAGTGTAACCCGTTCCACTCCTGAGTCCAGAAATTAAATTTCTTGGCAGAGCCAGGAATCGAACCCAGGCCTTCGGAGTAACAGCCCAAGAATGCTAGCCACTACACCAAGTGGTTGACAATATAAAGCTGGTCTGGATTGCACGTGATCAATCAATAATTACCTAATAATAATAATAATAATAATAATAATAAATATTCAATTTAGCAGCTACACGGCCGACCTCTCTCTGTGACGTCATTCACGGTCTCAGGACGCGGCTGCCATCTTGCCCATTAGCCACTGCGCCAGCTCTGACTGACCCCTCCATAAGAATAACATAGGGCTGGTTGCGCGCGGCGGCCATCTTGCCTATTAGCCCCTGCGCCAGAACCGCTATATTTATCCTACTCACGTGATGTGGATTGTGACCCATGATCGGATAGTAGGTAATCCGGTTTCCCTGCCTCAGGAATGACACTGTCTCGTATCCTCTTCAAAACATAGCGGGAATTTGCTTTTTGTATGGAATGTAACATGGTATATTTACTGAAAACATCCATGGTTACTAATATATACTTATTTCTCCTTTTTGATTTCGGCAAAGGCCCATAAATGTCTGTGGCGAATAATTGCCGTGGTTTCTGTGGAATAATGGGACGAGGTGCTTCTCTTAATAGCTTGGTATTGTGCTTACTCCGTTGACACAAGTCACACGTCTTGATCGTCTGTCTGACAGTACTCCTTATCTTGTCCCACGAAAATTTCTCTTGTATTAGGCTTAGCACCTTATCTAATCCAGCGTGCCCCGACATTCTATGCGCTAACCATATAATTCTCTTCTGCAATACTGGTGTTACCACCACTCTTAACTTAGTATGATTCGCATCTATGAATTTGTATATAATATCATTCCTCACCACGTAATTCCTTGCAATTTTCTTAGTTTCAGGGTAATCTGCATCATTGTTGTCCATGTTTCCTTTCAGAAATCTATAGATTTTTCTTAAAGGTGCGTTCCTTTTCTGAGTCGCAGATATTCTCTCTAATCGTTCCAGGGTTTCTTCGTCTTCATGTACCAGATTAATATGCATTACCTTAAACATTGGCTCAACCGCACGACTTAAAAAGTCGGCTCCTACGTTGGATTTCCCTGATTTATGCTCAATTGTAATATTAAACTGTTTTACAAATAAAGCCCAGCCAGTTATTCTCTCACTAGCAAAATTTGTCTTGAGAATAAGTTAAAGAGCATGATGGTCAGTTCGGATGATGACAGAATGACCAATCAGCATCTTTTTCCAACTTTCTAAGGCATGAACTATAGCAAGAGCTTCTAGTTCAGTCGTATAGTAATTCCTCTCTGAAGGTCTAAGCTTTCTGCTGATAAATGACAAATAATGCCTAGTGCCATCCACATCCTCTTGCAATAGGATTGCTCCTATCCCTACATTTGAAACATCCGATTCTATTATGAAGTTTTTCTTAAAATCAGGATATTCCAGCTTCACACTGTTCAACAATAATTCTTTAGCTTGTTTGAAGGATTCTTCGTGTTCTTCACACCACTTCCATCTGTTTCCTTTTCTCAAAAGACTTTGCAATGCCGCTACAAAGTTGGTGTAGTTAGGACAATGTCCAGTGAAGAATTGGCAGGTCCCCAAAAAACTACGGACATGCTTTATCCTCGTGGGTCTTGGAAATTTAGCTATTGCTTGAATGTTATCCTCATTTGGACGATAGCCTTGTCCATCCAGGATATGCTCTAAGAATTTAATTTCCTTCTTGAAAAATTGGCATTTCTTTAAATTTACCTTGAAATTTGATTTCCTCAAATCATTGAACAAATTTCTCAGGTGTAACAATTGTTGTTCTTCCTCCTCAGACGCAACCAGTATATCATCGATGTAACAGATTACAGAATTCTTAACTTCCGAACTAAGGTTTTTTGTCTAACGCTCTAATTAAAACGGATCCTGATGTTTTCATTCCGAACGGTAGCCTTTTGAAAACATAAGTCTGTAGTTCAAACATGAATCCCGTGAACTTTTTTGATTCCTCACTCAATTTCACATGATGGTATGACGAGATGAGATCAATAGTGGAGAACCACTTCTTTCCTTTGAATTTTCTTAATAATTCTTTTATGACAGGGGTCGGTCGTAATCTGATAGAATTTTGGAATTCAAAAATCTTGCGTCTAAACAAATACGCAGACTTCCATCCGGTTTTGGCACAACCGCTAATGGATTTACATAAGCTGTAGAGTATTTCTCTACTATGTCATCTCTTTCCAAATCCGAAATAATGTTTTTCACCTGTTCACGATATTTCTCTGCAATTGGATACAGTCTACAATGATATGGTGCTTCATCGCTGACTTGGATGTGATACTTAAAATTGTTAATCTCCCCAGGTTTTGTATCGAATATGTCTCCAAATTCCAATAACATCCTATTCAGATTATGCGTTTCCACTATTTTGACTACTTCTTCTTCTTCTAGTATGTTCTGGATAACCTGTGACCATCGGATATTTACCTCGGTGAATTTCTCTTCGTCACCCTCAAAATCTTCCTCTCCTGTCTGATGAAAACGTATGGTCTCTGACTGCATATCGATGATAGCCTTATATTTAGTAATAAAGTCATTTCCTATGATCTTGTCATGGATAATGTCCTTCATAACAACAAAAACATGCTCGAAATGGCATTCCCCAATTTTCAGCCTTAAATACAACTGTGTTTTGCATGTTGTCACTTTGTTAGGGATAATTCCTTGTATTTTAATGCCTGATACAGGAATTTCCTCTAAACTTTCCGTGAGCTTCCATAAAGCGTAGAGCTTTTCGCTTACAACACAAAGCAGTATCAATCTAGTATCCAGGGTATGAATTTTCATGCCATAAACTTCACATTCTATGATGGGTAATTTTGATCGTTTTTCTTGTCCTATTGTTTCTTCTTTTAAGTCTATAAAATCTTCGTCTTCGACTTGCCATCTAACGATCTTCGCAACGTAACTACTTGTTAACATTTTGGAGTTTTTTTATCTTTTACTACCGGCTTTTGTAACCCGGAAGTACTTGGTTTGTTATGCTGCTCATCTAGGTACTGTCTGCTTCCTTGATGTCTCCTATCAATATCTTCCCTAGCCTGTTGCTTAAAATTTTCTCTCTCTCGTTGTTCATCTCTTTTGTTATGTTGGTCGTTACCATAGTACGTTCTCTGCCTCTCTTGCTGATTTCCATACTGTTGATTTTGTGGTGGGGTCCTATTATAGGGTTTTGATTGAAAATCATGTTTATTCCATTTATTCCACCTGTTTTGATACTTGTATGATCTTACATACGGTCTATTCTGGTATGGAGTGTCCCCAGTATTGCTCCATTCTTTATTATCAGCATTATCTTTCGGTTTATTCCACGGCTGGTTCGTTTGACTGTGACGAACAGTCACAACCGTATTTATGGTATGATTCTCAGTTTTACTCCCTCTCAAATGAAAGAACTGTGCATTGGCATGGTCTAACCTCTCCAATACCTCATCAAATTCTTCCATATTTCCTATATTGGCTGCAATTAATGTTCTCTGCACCTCTATCGGAAATTGTCGGATCAATGCGGATATCATCTCGAAATCTGGCATGGGCGGTTCTAAAAATTGTAGTTCAGACAACTGCTGTGAAAAATATGCCGAATATTTCGTTGGCTGGGATGTCGAATATCGTTTGGCATACAATTCTGCTCTTATTTGTTGCTGCGTTTCCGGCGACCAAAATTTTCTCATAAGTCATCTAGAAAATTCTTCGAAGTTATGAAAATTTGACCTGAACGCACGGAGCCAAACCAGTACAGGCCCATCCAAAAATCTGCTTACTACCCGGATCGCTCTCTCTTTCGAAATCTTCGAGTCCCGGATGTAATCTTTGACCTCCCGTAAAAATTCGGCCGGTGGAATACTCCCCGTTCCGGTAAATTTTCCTGGCTTGTCATCCTTATCCTTGTAGATTGCAATGGGAACAGAATTTGTTATTATTCTTGTCTCCTCAAATTCTTTAGAATTTTTTTCCATTAGTTGGCATCTCTTCCAATTTTCTCTGGTCTAGTTGAGTTTTGTATAATGAAAGCTTCTCTTCCAATCTTCCCACTGTTTTCTTCAACTCTGAATCATCTGTTTTTATTTCCATTTCTCCTTGGATTTCTTCAATGGTTTTCTTTACGAACTCCTTAGTAACAGGATCAGTCTCTTTGCTTATCACGTTTTCGTTAGTCTCTTGAACGTCTTTCACTAGCCCCTTAATTATCACTTCGTGATTCTTCACAAGGTTAGTTACATGAAATACGTCTTTTTTATCTTTCCCACATCTTCTGATATCACCTTGACATGTGTGGAAAAAGAGCTTCTCGCTTCTTGGACCTCCTCTTTAGTTTCATCCAGGATTGATCTTTTGATTTCAGTAAGTGCTGTGTCTTTCACATTCTCGCAGAGTTCTTGGATTACTCGGTCTCCTTTCAATTGTTCTAAAATAGTTTCCCGGAAATCCGTTGCTACCTTCTGTAAAACCTGCCTTGCAGTGATGTTGCATTCTTCGGTAATCCTGATTTCTAAATTAATCAAATCGTTGGCCACTTTGTTGGAATGTTTACAAAGTTTTTTTTCCATGTCTTTCAATTTATAGTGCGTCTATCCTAATTTGCTCTCCAATGTTTTCGTGCTTTCATTAATTTGTGTTTCCAATGAAACTCTATTCTCGTCTAACCCAGTCTCTAAGGTCTTGGCTTTTTCAAACAATTCGCCTGACTGTACCCCAAAAATTTTAAACTTCTATGCGAACTGTTTCCCCAAATTTTCGGTCAAACGATGCTCTAACAATTTGGAATTATCGGCTAAGACTAACCTCAAAATTTCTGAGTTACCTATGATTTTTAGATCCATAAGGCGTGAACTTTCAGTTAATTTATCGAGTGCTTTGGAATGTTCCGAAATCTTTTCTTCCAAAGATTCTCTTAACGCGTCAGTGCTGATACTTAATCTTTCTTCAAAGTGCTTAGAACTCTCTGAAAGTTTGCTATCTATATCTGATTTTAGGGAATTTGAACTTTCATTTAATTTATTTTCAAAAGACTCGTTTAATGATTCAGAATTTTCTTTTAGTTGGGACTCTATTGATTCATTCAATCTACTTTCTAAATATTGGGAATTTTCTTGGATCTGTTTTTCCAATTTTTTTGGAATTTTCCATTAGTTTACTCTCCATAACAGCTGCTTTCTCCAAACTCACCTTATTGTTCGACTCCAGTCGAGCTAAAGCCTCCAATACGTTATCCATGTTTTCCAACAGAGAAATGTAGGATAGGTAATCTATGGTATCAACGAAGCCTTAATACTAAACATAGACTAGCCTAGTAGCATTTGAGAATTCCTAATAAATTGAGATTTACCCTACGTCGCTATTTAATGGAGAAAAAAAATTCTCTACTTATTTACATCTTAAATTCAATCAACAACAACTACTATGCAAAATTCAAAAATCCTCCATCTGGATACTATAAGTGTGCGTTTTCAACAAAACAAACAACAACTCCCAATTCTAACATTTATTCAAAAAATAATAATTTAATAAAACTCCCTTAAATAATACACCCAAATGAAACGAAATCATCTGAAAACCAAATTCAAAATTCTTATTCCAAAAGTAAAATCTCTACTGTGTCCTGAAAACACGGACTCAACAAATCCCTTAAAAAAATTGGTTTTGTCAAAAGATCAAAACTCAAAAGTCTACACGAATGCTTTTTCGAAAACAAGTTCGAAAGACCAATTCGGTAGCCCCTTAGTACGGGCGCCAAACTTCTAATCCTCTACCCTATGTGCCCGTTTGGATCAGGATCCAAATGACCACATTTTGGAAAATACCGAAATCCGATAAGCACGAGAAAATCTATCTCAGGATCTATCTAGGCAAATAATTAGGTCTATCTGGCATCCCTGATTTCGGTGATTATCAAGTAGGTAGGGAGTGAAATTATTTTTGGAAACACACACTTTCTTAAAATATCTCAATTTATTGATAATTAAAATTGACTTTGATTGGCAAAAAAATATTCAAAACACAAACAAACAACACAATCATTTAAAAAATCAACCTTCCTATCATTCACCACTTCGCAAAAATTGATAATCAGAAATCAAAGTCCATCTGATATCAAAATTTAAAAAAAACATTTTTTTACATATTTACACTAGATAATCACTTTCATTAAAGAGTACGAGTGATTCATCCTATTTACATATCTCGTTGCACATTACGAAGATTCGTCGTTCGTTGAAGACATTCAACGAAAATATTTATACACATTCATTTTTTTTTTCTAAAAAAAACAATATATATATATATATATATTAAATATTATTCTGTTGATTCATTGCTAACTCTGTCGTATGAACCTCATATTAAGATTCGGCTTAACAAAGTCGGATGTTAATACGGTCATTATTTTCAAAAACTTTGTTTCAACAATAAACAAAATTTATGAAATGTTCATCAAATTGAAAATTAAATTATATCTCATTTATCTAGAAGTCTCTTTGTTCCAAATGAACAATGTTCAAAAATAGGAATTTCATAATTTGAAATTTATTATACATAATTGACATTTATTTGTTATTAACAACACAATTGTTGCAATTTATTCTCAGTTGACTGAGTTTCTTGCCACAACATCTTCTCACTTAGAAAATCTGTGCAATGTTTCACAAAAATTTAAATTATAAAATTCTCTGAATTTATTATTATTATTATTTTTAATTATTTCAATAATTGTCTTAGAATTTTATTTATAACAGGGTTTCACTTTTTATCGGTTGAATATTAACTGCTCATATCAAAAGAAATTCTTTTTATCAATACTCAAAGCACAAAACATAAATATTTAATTATTTATCTTGTTAATCTTTGCATTTTCCAACTATTTATTTTTATTTTTTTCTTAGGTCAGGTTCCTAAAAATCTAAACTCCTACTGTTCAAATATTTAGGCATCAGGTTTGGAAAATTGAAGTTGATCCAGACAAAATATTTATTTTTGAAACTGACAGATTCAGTGGGATTGGACTAGAAATATGGGGCGGTCTAATAATGCCTTACCCTTCTTTTACAATTCAGAGCCCATATGCTCTTCATAAACATTCACATGACACACACGCATATCCCTGTGTGCGCAAGACAATGGGACTCAAAGCCCTCATGGACGACCCATCTGGCCTCCTCACCAAACTTAAGTGTTGACAATTATATTCACACACTAAACAATTATATTTGACTTCATCTATTATATTTTTATCCACCAAACACTTTTTTATATTTTTCTCTTTGTAATTATCTGTCTTACCACTCTGCGTTTTCCCGAATTTTATTTTTATAAGAAAAGATGTATTTATTATGGTCAACATTTCTGGCCTTCCCTTTTACATAAATTCTGCCCCAGATTTCAGTGGCGACTGCTGGTCTCCGTACCTGGTATACCGCAAGTGCACCCTTCCTGTTTACTCACCCCTGGCAACCAATATCAATATGTCCAATAATAATAATAATAACAATAATAATAAGTCATTATTATTAGACTATTATTATTATTATTATTATTATTTATTCAATTCACCACTACAAACATGGGTTACTCTAAAGTTAAACCAAGTGCTTTACAACAATACATAAAAACTAAAATACAAACTATAATACAGTACATACATATCATGTATATACAGAATATAGAGTTCATTAAAACTCATTCACTAGCCAGGAAGGATCGCACAATATTGCATGTGGACAATAGGACAGAATGCTGCATACTCCTGTAGATGTTCGGCGGAAGATCCAATTCCTTCAGACTCTTATTATCATTATTATTATTATTATTATTATTATTATTATTATTAGAGTTGGAGAAAAACATATCCGTAATTTGTAAGAAAGATTATGTCTATATACCTAAAGAATTTCTGTTTCACTCCTGAACACTTGCCACATCCCCTCATTCCCCAGTTTATTTTGGTTACATCTTACAAACGGCTCCTTTCATCTTCGCACTTCCACTCTCTCTCTCTCCGCTCCAGACAAGTGTATTTTTTTCTTGGAAATATGACACTGGTCACCTGTAGTTGCGTTCGAAGAACACCCCGTGGCATAGCCATGCACGCTAAATCACGCCATGGGGAGCTGCAGCAAGTCCACATATCAGGGGTTCGAATCTCGACGCCGACAGAGGCTACCATGAGTGTGTTTTTTGTCAGAGTTTTCCTACACTATTTCCAGGCAAATGCAGCGATAGTACCTCAGTTCATCATAGGAGCTTATTATACAAGTTCAACACAAGCCTCTAAAATGAACTATTAACAACAACAATGATGATAATTGTTGTTTAAGGGGCCTAACATCTAGGTTATCGGCCCCTATTAACAACAACGTTCTAAACCATTTGCACTTCGTTAGACATATCCAAAGATTACTAAAACATTCATAGCCAAGGTATTAATACAATAAAAGTGAAGAGCACTTCTAAGAAACTGGTCGAAATCAATAAAATAATTCGAGCGATAACTTACCTCTATATCTATACAGTATTCCAACCGTCTTCTGCAAAAACCAGGATTAATCTATTTGAAGGTAAGTTCCATTCGTCTGGATTTCTTCAAGAACACTTGTGTGACAGCATCAGTAAAATTACCGTTTGGGTGCTTCCTGAGTGAAAAAAGCAGCTGCTTCTCAATTGTCATCAATGATAGGGAAGTAAGTCTCTCTTGACCCATAGTGGACCTGCAATGTGACTTCACTCGTTTGAGTGTTGTGAAGGTACGTTCAACAGAGGCTGTAGTAGATGGTATCGTAAGTATTAAACACGCTAAATTGTACAGTTCAGGCATAGCATTAACTAACTGCATTCGGTTCATAATTCTTACGATTTCGGCCACTGATTTTTCGTGAAATTCTTGATCATTAGCCGAATAGAGCACTATCAGTTCGTTTTTCAGACCTACTTGATCGAAACTTGACCCGTAGTTTTCTAAAAGATTTAAAAACAATTTGTTTGGGAACGAAATGCCAAATTCTCTAAATTTTCCTGTATCCAGGAGGGAAAAGAAGTTAAAACGCTCCATATCACAAAATCTGTCATTTATCTGGCAAATGACATTATCCAGAATTTCACAGAATAGTCTCCTAAAACCCTCTTCTGGTGATCCATTGCCTTTAATTCTTTTCTGTGCTGGTTCATCGGCTGCGCTAGAACATGTCATTTCCCAGACATTTTGGAAGCCTTCGCTCCTGAAATTGTTTAATCTGTCTCTGGTCTCTATTATCTTTGAGTGGCAGAAAGCAATATCCATAGCCTTGTTTTTCAGAATGTTAAAAAGAACATCGGTGTGGCAGAAAATGAATGAGTATACATTCAGAAGAAAAACTGTATCAATTTTTTTCAAAAAATACAAAAATCCTTGAGCCTGTACTATAGCATCGTTTTCCCAATTTCCACTATTTTCATCGTCCGTTAAGCTTTCGAAAAACATGAGTAGGTTGTCTTTCTGCTCTTGAACTGTGTTAACAAGTCTCGAGTTAAAGTTCCAGCGTGTTGGTGCAGTTCTCGGTAATTTTTTTTCTACAAAGTTTCGGAGGTATTCAGTTCTCTTGGAAGAATGGGAAAAGAAATTAGACATTCCGGAAAGAGATAAGAAAAATACTCGACATTTTGTTATTCCCATAGCTGCCTGTTGCAATACTAAGTTCAACACATGACAGTAGCAATGAACGAACAGCGCTCGTGGAAATGTTTGTTTTACTCTAGCCTGTAGTCCTCCTAAATGACCAGCCATGACACTCGCGCCATCGTACGTCTGTGCTATAAGCTTGTTACCTAATCCGAACTCTTCTAATACTGACGAAACGTGGGCGTACAGAGCCTCAGCCGACCTGTTAGCACTAACATCCGTGAAGCCAATGAATCGTTCTTGAACTTCTCCAGCACTATCAACATAGCGCAAAATTGTGGATAGCTGTGATTTATTAATCACATCAGAACATTCATCGACAAGAATTGCTACAAATTTTGTTCTGTCAAGTTCCTTCGCAATAGCATCTACCATTACAGCTCTAATGGCTTCTATTAAATCGTTCTGAATGGTAGATGACGTACCTCGAAATATAGTAGAATTAAGTAAATGGTCATGTAGCAAAAGGTCATACGTGCTCAGCAAATCTAAGGTTTCTATGTAGTTACCTCTGTTCAGTGACTAGTCTGACTCGTCATGTCCTCGTAGTGCCTGTTCTTGCTTGCCTAAATGACAAACGACATCTATTAGCCTAGATAAAACCTGCCTATTCTTTTTTACCATTTCATTGTGCTTTGAGACCTCCATTGCTTTCTGAGCATTCAACTGAACATCTATTCGCGAGGTACCGAATTTACACAATGCAAAAGCACACGCGATATGACTCCTCGCTTTTTCATGTTTCTTTAAGCTACTAGTAAGACCAGCAATGTTGTCAAATCCATCTTTTGACCACGCCGTTCCTTCACGACTGAAAAGGAGACAAGGCCAGCAGAATAGTTTGTTAAGTTTTTTGCATCCAGTTAACCACTGATGGCGTGAATAGTTTGAGGAACAAAAATGTCTAGTATACTCTCGCTTACGGTCTATACAAGTTGAAACTAAATTTGGAAGTTCAGGAGTTGGCCTTCCTTTCTCCTTAATTTCCACTTTCTGAGGGAATCCAATTAAATTAAATCCCTTGGTTAGCACGTCCCCAATGACGCACCCACAATCCACTTCCGGTGCTTCACTCACACTACACATTTCTATATTAATTCACTGTTGACTAAATCACTTCAAGACTGACTTAAAACAAACGTACAATGACACTGTCTCGCACACAGAACAAATAACTGAAACGGCTGAGCGCTGGCAAGCCTCTGCTGGTCAACAAATTCCCCTTGAAACAGCCAATCAGCATTAGGCATAGTTGAACCGCAAGGTCCTAGCGCGATACCTCGGGCTGAAATTTGCTGGGCTTAAGCTACCCCTCTCCTTCCCCTCGTCCCTCTGACGAGCCAGCGAGCGCCACCGGGAGACCCTTGCGGTAACTCAGTACAGTCACTCATAACTAAAACTGTACACCACCAATAAAAATAAGTATGGTACGTTGCTATGACCACCGACTTTCGTGACAACAATCTGCAGAAAATATATGACAAGGACAATTTTCATGACTGGAACATGTCTAAAAAGTGACAAGAAAATACTTTTACATTTTTTAAATCTCGGGTGGTATACCGCCGGTATATGCGGTGTATGGGAGAATTCGCCACTGCCAGATTTATTCATATAAGTACCTACCTTATTGTTTTCTTTTGATATTCGTTTATTGTTTTTTTTTCTTCTTGGAAAATTTTACTGAGCTCAAAATTGATTATATTTCACCTTCATTTACCAACTCATTCCACCTGTTTATAAATTTCAACTTCTATTTCACAATAAACAAAAGATATCGCATTTAAAACCTTCAATTTAAATAAATTCCTTCCCAAGTTATTATTATTATTATTATTATCAATGGAAAAATGAAAAAAAAAGTTTATTTAATAATGCTTTTCTATTACTTATAAGGATTATTAATGCCCTGTTTCACTCCTAAACAATTATCTATCTCCTTGTCGCGTATTAGCTATAACACTTTATTATTATTATTATTATTAATGTAGTATTATTTAATGCGGTAATCATTTAACTTTATTTAGTTTTAGTAAATGGTGCTATTACCAAATTATCTTTTACAACGTTAAATAGTGTTTCAATCAATAACATTATGAAATTATTTTATTCACATTGGATATTATTATTATCATCTTTGTTTTATTTTATTTTTATGTTTATTTATTTATTTATTTATTTATTTATTTATTTATTTTCATAAAATTAAATTATTTAAATAATCCAAGATATAACTTAAATCTCTCATAAGAATTTACTAAGATTCTTCTTATCCTTTAGAAAAATTTTATATCTTTCATGTTGCAGAAAACATGAACATGACTGTAGTCTGAACGAAATAGAAAATACGGCAATATAAATTGTCAGACTTTCATGTCGCTCCATTTGCCATCCTGGACAAATATGATAATCAAAATAAACGGTGGTGTTGATTTCTTAAAATGACTGAGTAAAAAGGATTCTCAAAATGGTCTACTAAGCTAGTTGATAGTACATGAAGTAGCTCTTACTTCATTCTTGCTGTGCTGGCGATGCGTGTCCTTCAGTAAACGCTATACCCATAGCGTCTCCCATGGTCATCTGCAATCCATTTCAACTTCGTTGGTCCCACGTCACACCTATCCTTAATTCGTTTAACGGCGCATGTCAATTTTGATGATCACTCGTTTAAAACAAACACTCCCGTATTCTTCAACACAAGGTAACATTTTGATCTGTAGCAATAGTTCCAAATGAATGTGTTACTCTTGCAATTTCGTTTCTCGGAACAAGTCCCACGTTTGAAAATACTGTTCTGATCGTCTGCTCGTATAGGAACAGCTATTAGCAGTTGAGACTGAACCTCAAGTTCACAGTCTGTCCTGTCTAAAGTTTGAAGTGCCTTGTACAGTTTCACAAATAGAAACAACAAATTATTGTAAGCGACTTCAGTGAATGGTTTATCAAATAACCATCACTTGTAGAGTACTTGTAAGAATATCTGACTATAGAGTCCTCTAATATTCCAAATCCGTTGTTGAAAATTTCTATCACTTTGAACATAACCCCAGCCCGCATGGCTAACTTGGTGGCAAAGTTCCTTCAGCGTGTATACCAGACCCAAAACAACTGTGAACATGGGCTCGCCCATTAGCGTGCGTCCAGCGGAGCACTGTTGCCACAGCGGGACTTGCGGAGGTGACACAGCTCTACGCTCGCAGTATACACACGACCTTCTCCCTGAATACAAGGCGCTCCGAATGTAAGTGCATGTACGAGCTAGATGGGGGACCTAATCCTACGAATATCTATCCTCACAACGGATTGCACACAATGTGATATGAGGCAGATATAAGATGTCACACAAACATTATTCGTGCAAGTGAGCACCTACTGGTATAGCGGCCAGCATTCTTGGCTGTCGCCCAAGAGGTCCGGGTTCGATTCCCGGCTCTGCCAAGCTATTTAATTTTAGTCGGAGGGCTGGAACAGGGTACGCTCAATCTCGTGAGGCAAAGCTGGGAAGATGTGGGTTAGATTCCTACCTCAGTCATCCTGAATGTGGTTTCTCATTTCTACTCCAGGCAAATGCCGGGATGGTTCCTAACTTAAGGCCACGGCTGCCTCTTCCCAATCCTCACCAGAAGAAAAGAAGAAGAAGGAGAATACTAATAATACACACACTCTAATACAGACACCACAGTAACCCAGATTTTCAGACAAGTACACGGGGCTAAAGTACCAATATGTCCAAGCCTCTCAAATGAAACAACAATTACAACGTTATTATATCACATGACGTAATCTACACCCCAAGCCATTCTGAGTAACATTGCTTGTTAGCCGTTTGTAAGGTAATAGAAACAGAGAATACAATTTGTTGGGATAAGTTTTTGTTAATTGGAGACCTCCTTGTGGTGTACTGGCTAGCACATTGCTGTCCATTCTTGGCTATCACCGCGGAGTCCCGGGTACGATTCCCAACAAATGTAATTCTGGTCTGAGGGCTGGAGCAGGGTACACTCAGCATCGTGATGCAAACCTGGGAATATGTGGGTTGGATTCCTACCTCAGCCATCATGGAAGTGGTTCTTCTGTGGATTCGCACTTCTACTCCATGCAAATACCGGGATGGTAACTAACGTAAGGCCACGGCCGCTTCCTACGAAAATCCTTCCTCAATTACAAATATACACACTAGTCGAGACATCACAGTGTCACAGGTTATAAGATAAATTCCACACACACCCAAATACACGGGGCTACATGGCCACGATGTCACAAAGCCCCTACAAAAATCATCAACAACAACAACAACAACAACTCTTGCTGTCACCCATGATGTCCAGATTCGATTCACGGCTCAATCAAGACATTTAGTTCTGGTCTCAGGGTTAGAACCGCGTACGCTATGCCTCGTGAGGTAAGACTGTGAAGAGGTGAGTTTTATCAGACTCAATTTTAAAAAAGAAAACAATTGTCGACAACACAACAACACAGGTTATCAGATTTTGTGTTTTCACGTACTTCTGTATTCGAAAGATTCTTTAAAAGGCCGTATACCCAGAAAATTATTTTTCTTGCCTCGCTGTTCGACTGCCACTCGGCTTGCTATGGAACATTGTTATGAATTCAAAACTTCAGCTCACAGCACTAACTTCTTTAAGCTCCACTACTGAATTGATACAGCAATGCTGTCACTCTTAGTTATCTTCCCCAGCGAAACTAAATATTTCAACACCTAACCAATCTTCGCTCTAATTATCCCTTCAGTTCAAGAGCAGATGATATCTCCCGAACGGCTGGTCGTATCGTCATGGGGTTTGAACAGTCAGCTTCAGAACGTTTAGCTCTGTAACATAGGTTCATCTAAATAATTGGATAATTAATGATTTTCGTGCGCGGAGAGAAATAGGGATTTCGTACGACACAGCGAGCCCAGATGCGTAGTTAACTAGGTAACGCCGCGCTATGCAATTGGCTGGCGCGGGTGAGCGCGTGAATCTGGCTCCTCCCTCATGTTCACAGTTGTTTTGGGCCTGGTATAGTATGACGTAGTATTCACTGTTATGAAACGTAGCGGCGAGTTCCTCCCAAGCAGTTGCTTGCTAGGAATGACTTGACTGTCTTGAAAACCTGGCTCTTTATATAGGTTAGCCAGCAATCCTTCTCGAAAGTTCCATTTCCAGATCTCGGCTCCTGGTGTACGGATTCTTTTGCTCAATAGCTTAAAATTCTTCTCTTTTCTGTGCCAGAAAACTGTGCTAATTTTTAAGTCGCTAATCCGTCTCCTTGAGTGAAATTTATAAAAGTTTCAACTCATGACGTAGGCAAGCTTCCACGTCATGCCTCCGCGTCACTCACTCCTGTGTCTATATGCTTCCCTCGACACTCTATCCTCCGAGCGCGTTATTCAAACATCATCAGTTTTGTTGTCTCTCTGGACTAGCGTTCGTTCGTTAACATCAGCTCGTCATTATGTCACGGACGTTTGCACGATCCGGGGACAGTATGTATACAAATTTTGGTTCAGATCGGTGAAACGGTGTAGATTTGTGCAAAAGGGCCTAAATGCAGGGAATGGAGTGGTCTGTCCGAAATTTCATGCAAACAGTGTTATTCGCAGGGTTCCAAAGGGTAAGTATACACATTTTGGTTCAGATCGGTGAAACGGTGTAGATTTTTGCCAAAGGGCCTAAATGCAGGGAATGGAGTGATCTGTCCGAAATTTAACATAGCCTAAACTATTCCTCTTGAATCTGGCTATCATATGCAAAAGTAATTTTTCGAAAGCGACTGGTAGTTCCAGAGATTAGCGCATTTAAACACACAAACACACAGACAAACTCTTCAGCTTTATTATATTAGTATAGATAAAGGACAGTGAAGAGGCCAAAAACTTTCGTCAGCAAGGACTCTCATTTTACCCCATTCCTATGAAGATTTCCGCACATATCTTTAAAATTAATTGTAATAACACCACAGTAAAATAATGTTTTCTTTATAACAAAGCCCATTTAATATTACCTATAGTTTTCATGAATTATCAACGGATCTTGTTCATAAAATGAGCTACATGTAGGTTTCATATGTTTCAGACCCACTTCGAATGACGAAAAGGAGAAGAGAGCCTCATGTGGTGGCTCTGAAAAAAAAATATAGATAAAGAAATGGATCTGAGGTGTCTTCGGGTCCAAACCCTGATGGAACAAGAACGAGAGCTGCACAGTAAGCGAGTCACAAAAGGTAATCGTAGCTGAAGGAGCAAAGACTCAGAATAAAGGAAGCGAATTTGAGGATTCAGGAACCGAAACTCAAAGTGCAAGAGCAAGATTTTTGAGTACAGGTGCAGCAGTTAATTCTTATTAATGAGCAGACTTCATGTACCAAATGAGATGTGCGGAAATACATAAATATCTATGACATTGAACCCTTGCATTACTTATTAAAATAAAAAGTGAACTATAGAACATTGCAAACAGCTGCTGAACTTGTAGACTATTGCTGTGGATGTAACTTAGCCAGTAGAGTAAAAAGATAGAGGCACATTCCTTTGCTGTTCAATCCCTTTAAACAATAATAATAATCATCATAATAGGGAGATGATTACTCATAAATAGTTTATTTTTTATCCCAAAAAGTTTTGCCATTGTTGCATTGTGCTTATTGTGGCTCTAGCGTTTTTCTTAGCATGTTGAAAGAAAGTCTCATTGCGATACCAGAGTTTTTAATGCATGTACAAATAGTTATTAGTTCGGAGGCAGAACATTGAGAACAACTGCTCCTTGAAACAAGATAAATTTCAATAATGATTATCTAAAAATGTTGAGATCGATGCCTAATTAAGAAAATAGGCTAATATAAATAATACTCGTAACATTACGGCGTAGCTATACGTGTTAAATCCAGGATCGAATCCAGGCTCTGGCTGAGACCAACAAGGATCATGTAACTTGTATATTTATCACAAAAAGTGATAAAAATGTCCAGCATAACTCAACACATTGCTTGCGTTTCGCCCCAGTGTACCAATTAGGCTCTTCAGTTGGTAAAGGTACACCTACCAAGACGCGTAGCTGGCACACACAGAGAAGGCCATGCGAGACGCCTCGCTACATGTGTAACCACGTCACGAGCATGCCAGTGCAGGGCCGGCGAGAATGAGCTAGTAAGGGCTCAGCCACTTCCCCTCGATACGTGCTGCCAGCCGGTTCAACACTGTGACGTCACAGGGTTGTCACTCGCGCCAACACTGCCATACAACCACCACTGCTTTGCATTAGCCGGCAGCATGTATTCAGTACTTAATGACCCCCATGATACCATTCTACCCCTAGTGGCACCCTCTTTGATATTATACACTTTCGACAGTCAATACATAATGCTTTAATTAAAGGCTAATGCACCTAAACAAGGTAAAATGAGCGAAATCAGTTACAGATATGCTTACTTGTTGGATCTTACCCATTTGATAGATTTTTTCGTGTGTTTTCTCTCACTAAATTTGTTTCTATTGAAATGAAAATCCACAGCCTACTTCCAGTCTCCGACTGGGTCAGGAATGGAATAAATGAAGCCCCCATCTAGCGGCGAGGATATGAACTGTGCCGGCTGCCGAGGCCTGACGCACTCCTCTGGGGCAATGATTAATTGAATGACAGATGAAATGAAATGATAGTGGAGAGTGTTGCTGGAATGAAATATTGACAGGGAAAACCAGAGTACCCGGAGAAAAACCTGTCTGCCTCCGTTTTGTCCAGCACAGATCTCACATGGAGTGACCGGGATTTGAACCACGGACCCAGCGGTGAGAGGCCGGCGTGCTGCCGCCTAAGCCACGGAGGCTGCTAAATTTGTTTCTATTAACTTCTCTAATTCTAATAATTACCTTTCACAGTCAGATAAGCTGGATTCAACTTATGGCACAACTTTATTTCACCACAGTCCTTCTCCAAAACATCTCTTAAAATGGATGAATCCAATTCAGTGCCGTTTCCCAAGATAAGACCGCTGTCAAGAAAGTGGTTGCGAAGCGGTTTAAAATAATGAGGCATATCGCCAAAAACAAAAACTTGTCCCTCTGAATCAATTGGGTGGGCGAAATATGTTTTATTCTCAGAAATCTGCAAAGATGACCACAAAGGTAGATAATTGCTCCCTCCCATATCTGACACTATGGAGGTAACTAACAATCCAGAGGACTCTACGGCTTGTATTATTGCCATGGGTAATGGTTTATCGATAGAAGTGTCAAACTCAAAGTAGATAGGTTGTTTCCAGCTCGATATTAGACCTCTTAGTAATACTACTTGCAAGTTAGAAGAGGGACTAAGTATTTTGTCCATGGCTGAGTCATAAACAACACTACTATCAATATGCATTTCATGAAAATTAATTACACACAGCTTGTTAAAATCGGATAGCTCATCAAACGTTTTTTTAATTAGGCCTAGTACATTTCTTAGAATACCTGGAGCGCATGTGTACTTTGCGCACCATCTTCTCAAGGTTGTGGCTGATAGGAGAGGAAATTTCAATTTTTCCCTCCAGAAATCATAAGATTTTGGAGACAGAGCCCTTATCATCACACAACGAGATATGTCGTCACTTGTCCATCGTACTTGCTTGTTAGTTTCTATAGCCTTTATCTGCGTGGGAGCCATAGTTTGCTTGACCCACTTGGTTAGAACTGCTTTGTTTTCATGCTCCTTTACATCGCATATTTCACTTCGTAGACGTTTGATCGTGTTGTTAAACCGTTTTTAGCAATTAGACTTTCTTAACTTACTGTCAACTAGAATTTTATTTTTCCGTTTTAGACATTTTAGCTGCGATTTCAAGCCCACTATTTCATTTTGTGATGATTCAATAACCCCGGATTTACGTTCACAGTCTTTACAACGGATTAAGCTCGGTGGTTCTTCATATTTCTCAGTTTCACATTCTCTGGAATTGTCAATATCCTCAGTACAAATAGCCTGTTTTTTTAGGACTTAACTGTGCCAACCTTACTATAGCTGAAGCTCTAACGGCTCTGTTTCTGCTCCCGTCTGCCCTAAGTACAGAGGTTTGGCTTAGTGTACTATCATTGGGCAGATTTTCAGAAGAGACTGCAGATTTATATAGTAGGCTACTCTTTTCAATGGAAGTCCTAAAAGGCGGTTTTTCATATCATCTTGACAAATAATCAGTAGGCAAGAAATGCTTACCTCAAATACGTGCATTTTTTTACGTTAATACTGTCTTTTCTGTGGCACTTGGTAACAAATTGCTTTGAAATATCACTATCAGTTGGGTATCGGTGGTAAATGACGCCTACCTCACAGTCCTTGGTGTTGCGGTAGGTATTTCCACAATTAAAAATAGCACAGCTCATGTTTCATTGAGATTCTAAAATAGTCTACTAAATCGTTTACGTATATAATTAAAGCTTGAAAACTGTAACGAATTATTAGACAATAACCTCCTTAAACACTGACGATGGACAATGAACTTCTCTGTGACACTGAATCAAACAAACAACAGGTGATTCTTTGGGAAAAGCCAAGTGGGCAAGCTCGGCTTACAACCCTATGACGTCACACTGCCAACGTACCCCCCTCCCCACACCGGCAGCAGCGGCTACGGCCAAATTTCAAAAGAGTGGCTGAGCCCTCACCATTGAACCATATAGGTAATACAGGAACAACTCCTCCCATGGTAACCCTCGCTGAAAACTGCTTCCTGTCATCGCCTCCTTGACGTGCACCACCAGGCGTAACTAGTCGCACCAAAAGCCGCACTTTGCTCACATACAGTCGGCATTCCAGTATTACCTAGAGTTCAATGGCCCTTACTAGCTTTCGCCGGCCCTGTGCCAGTGCACCACGGGAGTCAAAAAACTCCACTCCAAAACGATAAACCTTGCTTTGGTATTGAATATAATCAAAATGTTCTCGAAAGAAAATCAAAATGAGTATGGTCTCACTACGATGATCATCCTCATAATCATATTAGGGCAAAACCTGGATGAATGTCAAGATGCAGAAGAAAGTGATATTCAGTAGTTAGACTTTGATAAAGACGATCATGGTTTCAGTCATGAAAGCGAAGAGGATATTGTACGGAATTTGACTGTCGGTGAGGTAAATTGAGATCCAGTACTCATGTCGAGTGCAGGTGTGATGCAACGGAAAACCCGAAAGTTCCCACAGTCAAGCTAGTGTGTCTATAGTCACACTTATCTCTTATATAGAAAATCGAGATGATTTTTTGTTCTCGTATATTGTTTTCTTCAGAATTGTACAATCTAAAATTGGAAAACAATAACCATCTAAGAAACAAAAAGTGATGACAGTCGATTTTAATATTTGTATAATCCACGTAGTGTGTCTTACAATACTATGTTATAAAGTGATATAATTATTTGTTTTGCGTGTTCATAAAATACATTTCAATATTTTAACCAATTGTTTTCTTTTTGCTTGGCTTAAAAACATAACACTCTCCTCCAGGTAACTTGATTTATGAAGGAAAAATTTGGGGGAAAAAACAAGAGGTTGACCAAGACAATCGTATCTCAAGAACATTGTCAAGGAAATGGAATGTGACTCGTATGCCCACATGAAGATAACTGCTGAAGACCGTAAGAAATGGGTGCAAAGACAAGGCTTGTAGCCTTTAGAAGCTGATGATGAAAAACAAAACAGCGGATAATTCGCGTAATTTCGTGCATTAATTGCCGAGAATTATCGAAAGTGTACCGTCAAGTGGGGATACTTGGGACAGTTTTAACATTAAAATTGCTATAGAACGCGAAAATATAATCAAAACAACTTGCAATAATTACAGGGGACAGGTCTGTGATGGCTGTTAACATCTGTGCAATAAAACCAGAGGAAATATTATATAAATACCTTTTTAAATAAAAATAACCGAGTGTCCCATTTTTTCCTTCAAGAGGGGATACTTGGGACAGTAACAAAGAATCCATAGTAGCACCATGTTAACCGTTATGAATCGAACTTGGGACACTCATAAAGGGGGGTTTCCTTCCTTTTAGTTATTTAGTCATCAACGGAATCCAATCTATGTCCACATATTGGATTTTATTACCTCAAATTTTCATGTTTTGTTTACACTGTTTATGTTGTGTGTTATTATACTGAACAAATACATTTATTCATTTATTTACGCACTGTTTACAATGCTTACATTCTTAATTTAAGCATAAACTTCTCAAAATGATTTTTTTTTTCGTGTAGCCTCCTGAGAGGCCGAGTGCAGGTCTTTCTAGTCGACGCCCGTGGGCGACCTGCGCGTCGGGATGAGAGATGGAAAGGGTGAAGATGAATGAAACTGGGCAAGGATGTGAAAGGAAGCGGCCGTGGCCTGTCAGAAGGTACTGTCCCAGCATTTGCCTGGTGTTGAAAATGGGAAACCACGGAAAACCATTTCAAGGACAGCCGACGGTGGGGCTCGAACCCACGCGTCTACCGAGTCAGCAGAGAGCTTGGCCCCTTGACCTAACGCGGAGCTTTAGCCCGCGTAGCTACTACTGTCGGTCAAAATGATATTAAAAGTGTCAATTTGTCCATTTTATTCATGGTACCACACCTAAATTTGAAATGTGTAGCGATCCCGAAAAATATGAATAGGGACTAACAGTATTTATAGATATTGTCAATGGACACTTCTGCAACATCATCAATCTGAGGAAACACAAATGTAGCCTATCTGTAGAACCACGGTAACTGCGCATGATTTACAAGTATAGCTGGTACCAGTACCGGTATCATTGTTGTTGTTGATTGCCTGAACTTGGCACACAAATCGTTTTGTTGTTTCTCTTTTGGTGCCGGAATCATAAAGAAGGTTAACAAGAACAAAATCGCCTACACATACCGCTACATCCTTGTGATTTTCACTAGCAGACTGAGGTGGTTGGCTTTCATGGTTTTCAGGGTCCTCTCCATCTGATGAGGAAAGCCTCTCCTCTTCTGCTAACAAATTGTCTGAAGAAGAGCTAGAATCCTGTGCCAAAAGGTCAATATCAGTTTCAGCACTGACAACCTCACTTGTACTTTTCTTGGGTTTCTTTGATCGAGTTTTGGCTTTTCCAGTTGAAGTAGAAGGTTCTGGTTCCAGTTCTGAAGGGTCATCTGGTTCTGTAGGGACTTCATAACTTGTCAGACTTTTACCTGCTACGATGTCAACTCGTCGTTTCCGTTTCCTGGTCTGTTTCTCACTGATACGTTGGTTTTGAAGAAACTCTTGACATGTAGGCACCCAAGCACTGCTTCCTGGATCAGATATCTCTGTACTGGGTAATTTTCTGAGCACTGCATGTCTGTCCACTGATGAAATTCCACATGACCTAAACCCAGCGATCATATGTGAGGCAATGTTTTCCCCTAGACTATCGATGGCACGTTTCAGGAGCCTGGGGAATTCTTGCTTGGGGATGCAACCTCTATTATTTTCTTTCCAACTCCTAAGTACCTCTCTCCACTTCAACTTAAGTGGACGGAAGAAGGTCACATCTAACGGCTGGCACAGGTGTGTGCTGTTTGGTGGGATAAGAACAAATCGGATGTTATTTCTTTCACATTCTTGTATCACTTTAACAGAAATGTGACTGGCAAGATTATCACCGATTAAATCTTTAGGTCCATCTCTTAATTTCCTATAATATGGCAGAGCAATACTTAGAAACCATTGCTAGAAAATTGAAACATCAATCCAACCACTTCTGGAGCGATTATATTGTGTTCCTGCTGGGCTTCCTTCCATCCTCGTATCATATAGGTGCTCGGCTCTGTAGACGACATATGGTGGGAGCATCACACCCGATGCGGATCCAGCAAACATTACCGAGGTACTAGATTTAATGGAGTCCAGTATCTTGTCTGCATGCTTGCTTCCTCGTCGAACTACAACCTTAACTCGACCAGGATCGTCAGTCAGATTTGTTTCACCATAGTTGACAATCGCCTCTGGGCTGATATCTTCTAGGGTCGTCTCGAGCTCGTCAAAATAATTTGTTATCACCACTGGTGTAACCTCACTCCTACACCTCTAAATGTTTTCACTTAACCTCAAACTTAAAAGCCCTTTGTTTCTTTCCAAATAACACCGTACCCAGTCCTTCCCAGGAAGGTTATTCTTAAATCGTGGTTCCTTAACACCAGTTTGCTCCAGAAAGGCTTTCACAAGGCAGCGAATGTCAAAAACTGTGAAAGGGAAACCCCATTTACTAGCTGCAATAAGTCCATCAGTCAGTGATTTCTCATCTTCTGATGACAATACACGAGGGCGACCGTAACTCATACAATTCTTGTTTGCCGCCGCCTTCCTCTGTAGCGTAGATTTCGGTATATTGAGCAACTCAGATGCCTCTCTGAATGACATACCTCCATGTTTTACTCCTTTTATGGCTTTCTCCAAAGTCTCTTGGGTAAAATCATGGTATTTCCGGCTCCCAATCTCCCGTTTGTGTCTCCTAGGCAAGGTGATAAATATCTGAAAACAAATTCAAGGTGTTCCAAGTTACCCCACATCATGCATTTGTTTACGAAATCTCACTTATGTGCTATAAAATATCAGATATCAGCTTAATACATTGCAGTTACATTTAATAAATACTAGGTTATGTGGAACACTAATAAACTACATTCAGTGATAGTTTAGCTCTCCTTTGTATACAAAGTTTTAGAGGGTTACTAAAACCAACAGAAATAACAATGAAACTAAATCACATCTATTGTTTACATACCTCAACTTATAAACCTTAAATATGGTTAGACAGTGAGAATGAAATGTTTCTTCTTCTTCTTCTTGTAGAGAGGTTTTGGGCGCAGTGTGCTCTTTACCCAGTTACAAATCCGAATTGTATCAAAAGATTGTGGATTTATCTATTAAGGGGAAACAAAAGAACAGGAATATTGCGTGTAAGAAGAGGATAAACACAAACAAACGAGGATACAAAAGGTGCAAATCTTCACGCTGAAGTGACACGTCTTAGCGACTTTCTACGGATACACAAACATGAGGCGTCACACATAAGGGAAAGGGTTTAAAGAGTCAAATTACAGTCGTGAAGATATTGCAATAACGCGGTAAGAACGGGAGCGGTAGGGGAATAAAGAGCACTGAAATATTTAAGGGAAGATCAAAACCGAGATGTCGTAATGAATGAAGTAGCGTAGTACGTTGATGTATATAAAGAGGATACTGAAATACTAGATGATTAACGGTACCGATTGCTGTGTTACATGCGCTAACCTCGGACGGTTGTAAGTTGCACCTTGCCATAAAAACCGGGGTACGGGTGTGATTAAAACGTAAACGAATAATTGTAATAATATGACGACGAGAGTATAGACCATTGTAAAACCTAGGAAGACGGGGTATCATGGGTTGTATATTATAATAAAACTTTTCCTTTCCTCTCGTATATTCCTGCCATTGTCGTGAACATTCGTCTTTCAGTTGATCTTTAAGAATATGAATAAAATCGGAGGCAGGGGTAGCAGTATTGATTGGGGTACCGTGGTCACTCGCAGCATGTTTGGCGGCGTTATCGACATATTCATTCCCTAAAATAGTCGTATGGCCTGTTATCCAGGAAAAAACGATCTTGTCGCTGCGGCAATTCATACGTCAAACTGAGGATATTAATAATAAACCAATTATCGGTATGAGAAACATTTTGCAGTGCCTGTAGAACACTCTGCGAGTCGGATAAGATGAGGGGCCGAGAAATGACTTTCATTTTAATATATATGAGGGCTTGGCGTATAGCAAACGCTTCGGCAGAAAAAATAGATAAGGTATGGGGTAACCTAAATGAAGCAAGATGCCGAGTGGCGGGGATATAGAAGGCAGCACCCACACCGGGGGGAGAGGCTAATTTGGACCCATCCGTGTAAATGGTAATACAATGTTGAGCATGTTCTTCAAGGTTATATACGGCGTGCAAATGGGGGATGAAGAAATTAATCTTTAAGTGAAAAGAAGGGTGAATGATGAATAACATCAGGTTTATACAGAAAGAGTTGTAAGGGGGCGTTATAGCAGATAGGCTTACGAGTTTGTAGAATATTAGGGCGAATACTGGTAAAGTCCAATGAAAGACTGGAGAATGGAGGGTGGGGAATATTTTTTAAGTAAATGTTGTTGATGGTATTCATTAAGTACGGTAATTGGAGTTTGGGGAGAATGGGATATGAATAAAGAGCCATTTTACGGAGGAGGTATCTATAGGACAGATACTGTCTTCGAAGTGCAAGAGGTTGTTCGGTGGCTTCTACTAAGAGGGCTTGGGTGGGTGTTGAAGAGAGAGCACTCAGTATAATTCTCAGGGCAGCATATCGTAATTTATCCAAAACGGTGAGGCGGGACTGAGGCATAGTATCATAAATATGACTACCATAATCAAGGGAGGACCGTATGATATTGCGGTATAAAAGTAGTAATATTTGAGGATCTGCTCCCCAAGTGCGGCGGGTTAATGAACGAAGTAAATGTAATTTTTTTGTTACATGTAATTTTAAGTCTGAAAGTTGAGACGCCCAGGTCAACTTATCGTCAATCAGAAGGCCGAGGTATTTAGTTTGATGTGTGATGGGGATGACACCTTGTTGATAGAGAATCGGTGAACGGTCATAGCTACGCCTTTGAGTAAAAATTAAAGCAGATTCTTTTGGGGGAACGGTTTCTAAGTCATGTTGAAATAACCAGAAGTGTAATATCGTGAGTGTTTGATACATATGTTGTCGACACGTGTTTAAATCGGGGTGAGAACAATATAAAAAGAGATCGTCGGCATATTGGATGAGACAGGCATGTGGGAGTAATAGGCCCTTGATCTAGTTAGTATAGATGAGATACATGATGCCACTAAGTATATCTCCCTGAGGTAAACCAGAGGACGAATAGCGTGAATTGAGGATATTAGGGAAGATAGAAAGAATGATGTGACGTTGTTGTAAAAAAGTCTAAATCAATTTAATAAAAGGGGGAGGAAATTTCCATTGACATAGAATATGCAGTAACAACGAGACGTTGATATTATCATAGGCTCCTTTGATGTCAAGAAAAACGGATACTGTGAAATGGTTACGGCAGCTGGACAGAAGAATATCGGTAAGAAAGATATTCAGGGCATCACTTGTCGACTTGCGTTTGACGAAGGCAAATTGTGTTTTAGGAACCATATCATAATATTCGAGTGCCCATATTAATCGAGCCATTAAGATTCTCTGAAACGTTTTTCGAATACAGGACTCTAACTGAATTCCCCGATAGCTGAGGGGTAGGGTCGGGTTTTTACCAGGTTTTAAAATAGGAAGTAATAAAAAACGTTCCATGTTGTTGGAATATTACCTGTACTTAGTACGGTATAATAGAATTCTAGAAAAACCATTTGGGCAGAGGTAGGTAGGCTATTTAGCAAACGGTAAGAAATATAGTCGGGGCCTGGGGTGGTAGATTTTTTGGTTGTTAAAGCGTGCTGGAGTTCGGAGTTTAAATTCGATTGGATGAGGCTGGAAAATTTAGAAGACGGTAGACGGTGATGCAAATTTGACAGAATCGGGTGTGAGACTGCGGTAGAAACATAAGGAATTTTGCATAATTAAGTCGTTGTGAGGACGCATGTCTACCCTCCGATAAATTTCTGATAGCGTTCCGGATTTGGGTAATAGGTGTCAAGTGGTTAATGTTATTGGCATGTGCCTGCCATGCGTTGCCGCGTTTTTCATTAAAGGTACGTTGTATTGTGGCTACAAGTTTTTTATAATGCAGATATGTGTACGGAGTATTATATTTACGAAAGAGATGAAGTAACACTTATCGTCTTTTACTAATCGCATACATTCTGCATCCCACCATGGGATGTGATACATTCTCTGACTTGTGTTCTCGACAAGGGATGAGTGAGTGATAGGTATCATAATATTGAGTAATGACCGTAATTAAATACTCATAAGAAGTTCGAACTGGTGGGGGCGGCTTGGCAAATATATTGTTGTATATAATCGAAAAACAGTAACGGGTCGAAATTTGTAAAATTTCGGAAATATCGAGGGGGTTGCAAGGGGGTCGAGGAAGTAATGGCAATTATTAGGGCGTAATGGTCACTTAAATGTAGATCGGGAGATATTTGCCAAAAAAACTTATGAGCGATATTAAGAGAAACAAAGGTTAAATCAACAGCGCTAGGATCTTGTGAAGGGGCTGAAATACGTGTGGGGGAACCATCGTTGAGCAGGTGATACGTGGCTTGTTGAGATGATGTCCATATATGACGACCTTTGGGTGTTATTCGTGCACTTCGCCATTCCATATGGTGAGCATTAAAATCACCGCCCAGAATATAGGACGTAAATGATTGACTGTAAACAAAAAAGGAGTGCCATTGACGTAAGTTGTCCTTTATATCTGGTGGTATATAAACATTGGTGATATGAAACGGGCCAATTTTAATGGGAAGGACATATGTGCGTGGGAGGGGAAAGAGGAAGGGGACTACGCTATAAGAAAGCAACTTGTGAATTAAAGTGAGCTCTCCACCATATTGTGGTCCGTCTCGCCGTTCAACAGAATACTGTGGAATATGGAACGATAAGTTATGATTTAACCATGTTTCTTGCAAAACGATTACATAAGGCTGGTATTCTTGGATTAAAAGGAATAATTCGTGACGCTTATTTTGAATACTATGGGCAATTCACTGAAGGATTTTCATGCGAGAGGGATGGAATGGACATCCTGGGGTGACTCAAGAGGTTTGGTGGGTTGAGGAAGAAAATGGAAGGGTAGAAGGACTATTTTGTCGTAGATGTTTTTTTTAGGAGATGGGGCCCATTGGGCATTCGTTCCCAACGGTTCTATGAGTTGTAGATAATCTCGAGTAATGTCTGGTGGCACACCCGATTTGGGTGACACGTGAGGGGGAGATGAGGGATTAGGTGTCATCGTTGACGTCGAGGGGCAGGGGTAAATGGATACCGGACGATGAGTATTGTCGCCATGTACAATCGAGAGGTATGCTTTTCGGTCATATCCCATAGGTGCAATTACTTTGGTTGGGCTGATTACAATACACGTGAATTTTCGTTTTTTGGTAAAGTATTATACGTACAAAAATTATGTATAAACATTTGAACTGACGGAGGTTTTGGGGTCTGGGGGATGTGAAACGAAAAGAAATGTCGAAAAATTTCCGGAAGTTGAAACATGGTACCCATTGCAATAGTTAGCTTTCTAATGAACCTACCTAATAATGCCTTGGCCATCATACCCTGTTCCGCTGCAGCTCAGCAGCGAACTTAAAGATGCATGTACAAGTAAGCCAGAGGTAATTCGATAGCTCTATATTTATTATTGTTCTGGTTATAAAACATATTTATACTATTCATTGTCCACAAAATGAAATACTTTTAAGGATGAGGTATGTCAGGTTGTAGCATTGTAGTGATCGTTTTGTTTTGTGGTGATAATTCATCTTGTTTTTCCATATTACTGGAATCCACTATTCCGTTCAAATCAAATAAATTATAGTAGTGGGGAAAATGTTAAAACAACTATAATTTTTAATCAAAAGTAGCCCAATGAAAAAGTTACGTTACGTTACTTCAACACTATCGTAACTGTAATGTCGTTACTATTTTAGCAAGTAACTGCAACGGTAAATTTGTTACTATTTTTGGCAAGTAACTGCAGCGGTAACTTTGTTACTATTTTTGGCAAGTAACTGCAACAGTAACTCGTTTACTATTTTTGGCAAGTAACTGCAACAGTAACTTATTTACTATTTTTGGCAAGTAATTGCAACAGTAATTTTGGCAAGTAAAGGTAACTGTAATGGCGTTGACGTACTGTGCCCAACTCTAGGAATGGGTATTCCAAGATTCAGACACCTAGATATCAAGGGAAAGGCTACAGCCGCTTTTGAAAGTTGAGATATTTGAATATCGCGCTACATTGCTTCGAGAAGGAATTGGAAAGAATATACCGCTAAGAGCATGTCAAGTGACGTAGCGAGTAATAGCAGAGGTCGAGGCTATTTATTGATTAAATAGTTAACCATGAAGTAGAGACTTGAGACTTGGATCAGATTACTGGCACGGCCAAATGAAAGAGAATGCAATTAGTATCAAGTAAATCGGACCAGGGATACCAGAGATATGAGGATTTCCAGATATCAGCTGATGCAGCGTGACCCTGACCGTTTTGAATAAAAGCCGGCTGGCGCAGGCATCATGAGCTCACTTCAACACAAGCACTTGCCTAGCAAGGTGCCGCTACGCTGAGCCAAGGCACATGGTTGCCGGATCTACGCAGAAGTTATTTTCAAAGTTGTGATAGTCACAAAATTGCTGCGCTACGAGGTGGAACTTAGTAAGTTTCCGGCAAGGAGAATCACTAGGTGATTGATTTTTTTTCTACAGACACTGGTAGAAATATTTTTATTTCTACATGGACATATGCTAGACTTTGTCTAGAATTAGTACTTTGTCACAGACCAGTAATAACCTAATACTTGGATATTTAAATCCATTTCAGTCAGTTTTCATATTTGTAACTTAATAACCACTTCGATCTATCAGTACACTGAAGACCAGTCTATCACGGTGGTGTTCATTAGTCAACGCAAGGGAAACTACAGGTAGCTTCGCGCATGGTAGATGGTGTGAAGCCATGCCCAGGGAACGATCTTCAGAACAGCCGTTGATTGGTTAGACTGTCAGTGTTTTCTTGTACTGAAAAGATTACCGTGAGTTATGTTACAACTGACATATCTAAGAATAGATCACTTAGATCTGACCCCATTTAAGCAAACTGTTATGGCTCTAATAGAAGCCAATATTAAAATGAATCAACAGTTACTTCAAACGTCAAGAGATACTACCACTATGTCTTGTTAGACGGATTGTGGGTATATAATGGCGGCCGATACAAGGATTATACATGCTTGTCCGATAGGGCATGTTAATGGATAAATCTGGTACAGACCAGGTTTACTACGCTTCAAGACCATCAAGAAATGTAAGCCACATTTGAATTATATTATGCCTAGCTAATTGGAACAAACTATTTTCTGCAGATGACCAACACATTTTTTTTTCTTCGTATTTAAATCTTGCAATGATTTACGCAAGACTTGTTAGAGTTATTCTGAGTATTTTCAGCACTCAGAACAGTTTAGGATCGATGACCGAGCATATCGAAGATTTATTTGAATATTTCATATTTTAGGGATATCACGGAAAACCGTCGATGTAAAGGTTGAGTTAAATTATTTTTGTTGAGGAATGGATATTTTTTCCATATTCGAAGGTTCGAACATGTGGATTCTCACATAATGAGATGATAATTAAACATATTTAAAATAATATAACTAATAATAATAATAATAATCCACTTATAATAATAATAATAATTTTCATAATTTTTCTAAATAATTCTTGGATATTATATTTTTATAATAATCATATGTATTTAGAGAGAGCCTATGAAGTAGTTTAATCATTTCTAGTTTGGAACAGGAGATTTTCCGAAGGAGAGTGGTTAGCGCAAGCCCGCATTCAACCAACATTACAGTTCTGGTTGAACAGTTAATATTTGCAATGAGCAAAGTATATTTTTCAGATAACACGGAGAGGTATGAAACGGGAAGCAAATGATATTTGTATCAAATAGGATATTTTTGTATTTATATAAAAACATGACGTAAATACACTCGAAAGTGAAATAAAGATTTTCATAAGTATGGTAAATTCACGGGTTGAACTGAATGGTAAAATAAAATAAACTTGTAAGTTTATTAATCTTCCAGTGTTGATAACAAGCAGAGGCTTGATTTATTGTATAAATTTTGGGAAGAAAATTTATATGTGTGGAGTAGTTGAAATGCCATTCCCAGGTGCACATGTTTAAGTCGCAGGAATGAAGAGGTTTTTTCGAGCATCAATCAAATAGCAGGTTCGATGGCTCAGGTTTATAGAAGGAGTATTGGAGCTACACATTTCGTCGTATGAATGACCCGAAGGTTATTTCTTGAAACCATCAGTTCTTATTTCAACCTTGTTTACGAATTCCATTTAGACTTTGATTTTGCTAGAACCCGGATTTGTCATGATAGTAGTTTATTCTTCTTCAGAGAAAGACCTTTGCCGTTGTTGTTGTAATATTGTGTTCTTACACAAATAATAGAATGGGCCACTGCCAATTAAAAATAATTCTATAACCACGAATAATTTGAAGGATGTTTTCAATCCTAGTGCCATGAACCAAATGAATTTATTATGAAGCTACAATTCTTATTTCCGCATTCTGTCGAAGAATTGCAAGTTGTGAAAATTACAAAAAAGGCCATGAATATAAATATTTTTTTATAATAATGATTCCAAGTGGAAAATCAAATAGTTGAATGGTTCAACAATTTATTGATCAAGTTGATGATTCAGAAATCATATATTTTGTTAGAAACTTGAAGTTCATAATCGAGTCACTTCTCGAAATGTTTAATGTCAGAAGAACAATTAATTTTTGTTGTGCTTCGCACAGTTCTTCGATGCTATGCTCGAGGTCAAATACTTTTCATATGTTATTAATATGTGTAAATAATTTGTGTTGATTCAGAAATAATAATATTTTTCGACAATATATTTTTGAAACTGGAAAAATAAGTGAAAGTTAAAAAGTTCTATGAACATTTATTCTACGAGTGTTAATATAATGTAAAAATTCAAACAGTGAACTACGATATTCCAGTAGAGACAATTAAATTTGAACTGGAATTAATCATAAATAATTTAGGAACACAGTCTACAGGACTATTAATCAGACTTGTGTTTCCAAAAAAATAATTGTCAAATGTGTTTGGAAAATTTCTGTACATTGTGTAAATATTAGTGTGGGTCGCCACACGTGAATGATGCTGCTTTGAGCATTTTTGCAGTCAATTTTAAATTCAAAATAAAATGAGATAATTTTACAGGATGTGTTATACCCAATTGAATCTCCTTCTATCCTTATTGTTGCATTGAGCCAAAACTGATTTGATGTCGTTTTTGCGATTTGCTTTAACCCATCTGGCGCTCCGGGATATTTTGACTCTCGTGCTGACTGATTATTGGTAAAATGCATATGTGGTCGTGCGGACTCCGGTCTAAACGGGCACATAAAATAAGATAGAGAGAGAAATGGCTTCGAACGTGGGTCTCGAGTTAGACATGGTCAATCGCATGCCGATTTAAATTGTGATTATTTTTATAGAAATATTTTGGGAGTTGAGAGATGTCTGGTTTGGATGAATAAATTAGTAGGAAACCCAATTAGTGGGTAAAATTAAAATTTAACTGGTTAATAATTAGAATGGGTTTGATTATTTTTGATAATGGCTTAACCATTAGGGCGTCAAGTAAATTCAGTAGTAAACGTTCGATGACTGGACATACACATTATTAGAATCCAGGTGGAGGATATTTGAGAACTTGCATATTTTTCTTGTGATATTTTGGTAAATGTAATTCGTAAAAGTAGAGAATTTTGTTTTTCCATCACGTCGACATTAGGACAAATCTCATTTTATTAGAGTGTTCCAATTAGCTATTCATATTTCTTGTTCTAGTTATAAGCTTGTGTTTGCCAATATTGTATACCCCTAAGTTTTGAATAATAATTGAAAATTATGGAAGATATGATGAGGATGATGAGGAGTTTGGAAGAGAGTTCCAAAGAAGCTGGACTGCGTGTAGCAGCCATTATGAAAGAAAATACTGATTCTTTAGATAATAAACTTAAAGAAAATTCTGATTCTTTAGAAAATAAACTTAAAGAAAATTCTGATTTTTTAGAAAATAAACTTAAAGAAAATTCTGATTCTTTAAAAGGTAACTTGAAAGAAAGTTTAGATGAAAAACTTAAAGAAAATTCTGATTCTTTAGAAAATAAACTTAAAGAAAATTCTGATTCTTTAGAAAGCAGGTTAAAAGGTAACTTGAAAGAAAATTTAAATAGTAAATTTAATTCTATGGAGAGTAAATTTAAAGAGAATTCCGAAATTTTGAAAATGACACTTGAGAGTAAAATGAATAAATTATGCGAAAAAACACATGAGCTCGAAACTTCATTAGCTACTAACGCAAGTTTAATGGACGATAAATTTCGCGATGCCGATCTTCGATCCCAAAGCTTAGCTGATAGGATAGAACATGGTCTTAGGAAAGTTGGTGAAGACATGATCAACCTAGAAGTCAGAGTGAAGAAAGAAAGTAATGAGATGGGAATTCTAGTTGTTCAACGGTTGACAGAACAATTCAAAGAACTTGTAATGGGAGAAATAAGAGAAGGTGTGATTAATGAGTTACAAACTGAAATTAAAACCACAGTTGTCAATGAAATTAAAGACACACTCAAGCTGGAGAACCAAGAGGGAATCAAGGAGATTAGGGAATCTTTGTCATCCCATATTCAAGTAATTTCCAAAGATATCCAAGCAACTCAGAAGGACATATCAGATATGACAGGGTCATTGAAAAGTCACGAGGCTGTTATGAACCAGATATCCACTGATGTCAAGGAGAATTGTAAAGAAACTGAAGCAATTAAGAAAATGGCAGAAGAAAACCATAAGGAACTTGAGGCTATGAAAACCCAAATCAAGGACGAGAAACAGTCTGACCATCTGTTGAAAATGCCAAATGTAAGGGGAAAAGAACAGATACAGATACATCTAGGAGGAGCTAGAGAAACGGATAGTCAAAGACAGGATGAGGTCAGGACAGTATTTCAATCCAACCCCATAACTGTATTCAAGAATGTAGAGGATAAGCCTTCTAAATTTTCAGGGCGAGATTCTGTGACACCCGTGGAATTTTTGAGAGAAGCAGGGGATTACCTGAATGATTCCAAGATCCCTAAAGAAAGACAGATCCGAGTGATAGGGAAGTTTTTGGAAGGTCCTGCACTTCTTTGGTTTAGAGCTTTTAGATCCACTCTAACCACTTTTGAGGAGTTTTCTCGTGGGTTATTGAAAAAGTTTTGGTCCCCGGAAACCCAACAGCAAGTCAGAGCGGAATTATATTCTAAGAGATTCTCGACGTCACAACCTACTCGATACTCTACGTACTTTTCTGGACAGCTTTCTAAACTGCAACATTTAGATCCGCCGATGCCAGATGACGAATTAATTACTGCATTAATACGTCAGTTTCCAGCAGACGTCCAAAGGACTTTGATCGCTGCTGATATCTATAATATGGAGCAATTTGACGAGGTATTGCAGAAGTTGGATCATACGAACGCCCAATTCTTCCATCAGAAGGGAGGAAAGAATAACAACGCTGTGTACGCTGTTATGGCCGATAGTTATTCTCAAACACCTCGAGAGATTGGAGAGGGGCGAGAAGAGAAAACGCCGAGGGAAGATCCCAAGAAAAGAGGATGGAATCAGTACAGTAACAGATACAGTTACAAGCCTTATGCGAGACCGGATGGTGGAAATCGATATAATACTCGATGGAGAAGGCCACGGGATAATCAAGGAAGGTACCAGGAAAGAAGATACTATGGTAGAAATAACTACAATAACAGAGGGAATGTGGATACTCGTCAGTCCAATGAAGAGTTCAACAAGGAGACGAGGAAAAACTTGGAAGCAAGACACCAAGATAACTTGCAGTTTTTGGAGCAGAGGCCTAATGAACCAGGTCCATCGGGAACACAACAATCCCGGGGGAATGGTAACGAAAAAAAAACTTCGAATTCACAGTAGAAGATAGAATTTTGAACACTTTCACTTCCAGAATTATTAAATGGCAAGCAGAGGATGATGACTTAATTCAACAGAATGACGAACGGAAAGAAATGGGTACAAGAATTAGAATGCCAATCATATCATGCGAAGTATTCGGTATGCCTGTCGATACTTTGATTGATACTGGGGCTATGATTTGTCTGGTGAGTGAGAAGCTTTATATTCTGTGGAAGCTCAAAGAGAATTTAGAGGAGGTTCCAGTATCAGGAATTAAGATCCAAGGAATAATACCCAATAAAATATCTCTGTGTAAAACACAATTATACTTATGTATTACGATTGGAGGACATGATTTCCGACATGTGTTTGTAGTATTGAAGGACATGGTTTTTGACATGATATTGGGAGCGGATTTCATTCAGAAATATCAAGCAGTGATAGACATGAAGACAGAGACGATCAGATTCAAGAATACCGAAGAGATTAACTTCGAGGGAAAAGAAGAGGAAGACATCGAGGGAGATGCTCAATGGTCTCTGATTTTTCATGAAGCTGAAGGAAGAGAAGTCTACACTGAGAAGGAGTCCCCAGAGCTAGGGAAAATTTTGGAAGAGTATCACGACATTTTTGATATTAAACCTGGTGAAATTGAAGATTTTGAATATTGTGGAAGTAAACAACAATGGAAGCTATGAAGTCGCCAATACACGAACTGGTAACATCGTGGGAACTTATAATGCATCGAATTTGAAGATTTATTATTCAAGAACAAGATGATTTAATGTGTAGATAGGAAAAATAAAAATTTTTCAATTTTTATTTTTTGCTAGGTGTGGGGTGGATGTGCCCAACTCTAGGAATGGGTATTCCAAGATTCAGACACCTAGATATCAAGGGAAAGGCTACAGCCGCTTTTGAAAGTTGAGATATTTGAATATCGCGCTACATTGCTTCGAGAAGGAATTGGAAAGAATATACCGCTAAGAGCATGTCAAGTGACGTAGCGAGTAATAGCAGAGGTCGAGGCTATTTATTGATTAAATAGTTAACCATGGAGTAGAGACTTGAGACTTGGATCAGATTACTGGCACGGCCAAATGAAAGAGAATGCAATTAGTATCAAGTAAATCGGACCAGGGATACCAGAGATATGAGGATTTCCAGATATCAGCTGATGCAGCGTGACCCTGACCGTTTTGAATAAAAGCCGGCTGGCGCAGGCATCATGAGCTCACTTCAACACAAGCACTTGCCTAGCAAGGTGCCGCTACGCTGAGCCAAGGCACATGGTTGCCGGATCTACGCAGAAGTTATTTTCAAAGTTGTGATAGTCACAAAAGTGCTGCGCTACGAAGTGGAACTTAGTAAGTTTCCGGCAAGGAGAATCACTAGGTGATTGATTTTTTTTCTACAGACACTGGTAGAAATATTTTTATTTCTACATGGACATATGCTAGACTTTGTCTAGAATTAGTACTTTGTCACAGACCAGTAATAACCTAATACTTGGATATTTAAATCCATTTCAGTTAGTTTTCATATTTGTAACTTAATAACCACTTCAAACTATCAGTACAATGAAGACCAGTCTATCACGGTGGTGTTCATTAGTCAACGCAAGGGAAACTACAGGTTGCTTCGCGCATGGTAGATGGTGTGAAGCCATGCCCAGGGAACGATCTTCAGAACAGCCGTTGATTGGTTAGACTGTCAGTGTTTTCTTGTACTGAAAAGATTACCGTGAGTTATGTTACAACTGACATATCTAAGAATAGATCACTTAGATCTGACCCCATTTAAGCAAACTGTTATGGCTCTAATAGAAGCCAATATTAAAATGAATCAACAGTTACTTCAAACGTCAAGAGATACTACCACTATGTCTTGTTAGACGGATTGTGGGTATATAATGGCGGCCGATACAAGGATTATACATGCTAGTCCGATAGGGCATGTTAATGGATAAATCTGGTACAGACCACGTTTACTACGCTTCAAGACCATCAAGAAATGTAAGCCACATTTGAATTATATTATGCCTAGCTAATTGGAACAAACTATTTTCTGCAGATGACCAACACATTTTTTTTTCTTCGTATTTAAATCTTGCAATGATTTACGCAAGACTTGTTAGAGTTATTCTGAGTATTTTCAGCACTCAGAACAGTTTAGGATCGATGACCGAGCATATCGAAGATTTATTTGAATATTTCATATTTTAGGGATATCACGGAAAACCGTCGATGTAAAGGTTGAGTTAAATTATTTTTGTTGAGGAATGGATATTTTTTCCATATTCGAAGGTTCGAACATGTGGATTCTCACATAATGAGATGATAATTAAACATATTTAAAATAATATAACTAATAATAATAATAATAATCCACTTATAATAATAATAATAATTTTCATAATTTTTCTAAATAATTCTTGGATATTATATTTTTATAATAATCATATGTATTTAGAGAGAGCCTATGAAGTAGTTTAATCATTTCTAGTTTGGAACAGGAGATTTTCCGAAGGAGAGTGGTTAGCGCAAGCCCGCATTCAACCAACATTACAGTTCTGGTTGAACAGTTAATATTTGCAATGAGCAAAGTATATTTTTCAGATAACACGGAGAGGTATGAAACGGGAAGCAAATGATATTTGTATCAAATAGGATATTTTTGTATTTATATAAAAACATGACGTAAATACACTCGAAAGTGAAATAAAGATTTTCATAAGTATGGTAAATTCACGGGTTGAACTGAATGGTAAAATAAAATAAACTTGTAAGTTTATTAATCTTCCAGTGTTGATAACAAGCAGAGGCTTGATTTATTGTATAAATTTGGGGAAGAAAATTTATATGTGTGGAGTAGTTGAAATGCCATTCCCAGGTGCGCATGTTTAAGTCGCAGGAATGAAGAGGTTTTTTCGAGCATCAATCAAATAGCAGGTTCGATGGCTCAGGTTTATAGAAGGAGTATTGGAGCTACACATTTCGTCGTATGAATGACCCGAAGGTTATTTCTTGAAACCATCAGTTCTTATTTCAACCTTGTTTACGAATTCCATTTAGACTTTGATTTTGTTAGAACCCGGATTTGTCATGATAGTAGTTTATTCTTCTTCAGAGGAAGACCTTTGCCGTTGTTGTTGTAATATTGTGTTCTTACACAAATAATAGAATGGGCCACTGCCAATTAAAAATAATTCTATAACCACGAATAATTTGAAGGATGTTTTCAATCCTAGTGCCATGAACTAAATGAATTTATTATGAAGCTACAATTCTTATTTCCGCATTCTGTCGAAGAATTGCAAGTTGTGAAAATTACAAAAAAGGCCATGAATATAAATATTTTTTATAATAATGATTCCAAGTGGAAAATCAAATAGTTGAATGGTTCAACAATTTATTGATCAAGTTGATGATTCAGAAATCATATATTTTGTTAGAAACTTGAAGTTCATAATCGAGTCACTTCTCGAAATGTTTAATGTCAGAAGAACAATTAATTTTTGTTGTGCTTCGCACAGTTCTTCGATGCTATGCTCGAGGCCAAATACTTTTCAGATGTTATTAATATGTGTAAATAATTTGTGTTGATTCAGAAATAATAATATTTTTCGACAATATATTTTTGAAACTGGAAAAATAAGTGAAAGTTAAAAAATTCTATGAACATTTATTCTACGAGTGTTAATATAATGTAAAAATTCAAACAGTGAACTACGATATTTCCAGTAGAGACAATTAAATTTGAACTGGAATTAATCATAAATAATTTAGGAACACAGTCTACAGGACTATTAATCAGACTTGTGTTTCCAAAAAAATAATTGTCAAATGTGTTTGGAAAATTTCTGTACATTGTGTAAATATTAGTGTGGGTCGCCACACGTGAATGATGCTGCTTTGAGCATTTTTGCAGTCAATTTTAAATTCAAAATAAAATGAGATAATTTTACAGGATGTGTTATACCCAATTGAATCTCCTTCTATCCTTATTGTTGCATTGAGCCAAAAATCAGTAAAGCATTTTTTCATTTGATGTCGATTTTGCGATTTGCTTTAACCCATCTGGCGCTCCGGGATATTTTGACTCTCGTGCTGACTGATTATTGGTAAAATGCATATGTGGTCGTGCGGACTCCCGTCTAAACGGGCACAGTACCAGCTGGGCCGGCACGTAGTGGCGTTGACGTACCAGCTGGGCCGGCAAGTCGTGACGTAGCCGTAGCAGCTGGGCCGACTTGTCTTGCCGCGCGAATCTGTCTGTACCAACCTATCTCTTCTCTTCATTAGCAGTCGCCAGAAACATCTCTCCTCTCCCACTAGTCTTAATACCTCTTCATTTGTAACCCTATCTACCCATCTGATCTTCATCATTCTCCTGTAACACCACATTTCAAACGCTTCAATTCTCCTCTATTCTGCTGCACCAATAGTCCAAGTTTCACTTCCATAGAGTGCCACTCTCCAGACAAAGGCCTTCAAAAATGACTCCCCAATGCCTAAATCTATATTCGATGTCAACAGATTCCTTTTCTGTAGAAATGCTTTTCTTGCCTGAGCAAACCTACTTTTTATATCCTCTTTGTTTTGTCCATCACTGGTTATTTCGCTTCCTAAATAACAGAAGTCTCCTACTTCCTTTAGTTTTTCACCTGCCAATTTGATGTCCATAGAGGTTTCTGATTTCTTTCGGCTGCATTCCAATATTTTTGTTTTACATTTATTAATTTTCATCATGAATTCTTTCCTCAAGACGGAGTCCATACCGTTCAAAAACTCATTCAAATCCTCAGGCGTGTCGGCCAAGATGACTATGTCATCGGCAAATCTCAGAGTTGAAATTATTTCTCCTTGAATCTTCACTCCCACTTTAAATTTTTCTTCAATTTCCTTCATTGCCTGCTCAAAGTGAAGATTGAAAAGTATGGGTGATAAGTTGCAGCCTTGCCTTACACCTTTCCGATTACCAGCTTCTCTCTCATGTCCTTCAGCTCGAATGACTGCTGTCTGGTTTCTGTTTAGATTGTAGATCACCCTCCTATCCCTGTACTTTATTCCAATCGTTTTCAAAATGCCAAACAATTTAGTCCAATCAACGTTATCAAAAGCCTTTTAAAGTCTACAAATGCCATGAACGTGCTCTCATCTTTCCTTATTCTACCTTCCAAAATCAGCCTGAGGCTTAGTACAGGTTCCCTTGTTCCTACATTTCTCCTAAAACCAAACTGGTCTTCACCCAACTCCGTTTCTAATAAGCTTTCCATCCTCTTGTAAATTATTCCAGACAGGATCTTTGAAGCATGAGTAATCAAGCTGATTGTACGGTAATCGCCTCATCTGTCAGCTCCCACCTTCTTCGGTATAGGGATGAAAAACATTCTTCTTGAAATCAGAGGGTACCTCACCTGTCTCATAAATCCTACACACCAAGTGATATAACCTGATCAGACCTTCATCTCCTATGCAGCGTAGCAACTCAATCGGTACATCATCTATGCCTAGTGTTTTGTTCCTGCTTAAGTCTTCCAATGCTATGTCAAATTCTGGTCTCAATATTAAATCTCCTTTTGCATCCTCATCAATTTCCTCCTCCCTTTCCATTACATGAATCTCAATCTCCTTTCCTTTACACAAACACTCAATGTAAGCTTTCCATCTCTCAACCATTTCTTCCCTACCTGTTAGAGGCTTTCCATTTGTGTCCTTAATATTACAGCACTTAGTCTTCTTTTCCCCAAAAGTAATCTTAATCCTTCGATAAGCTGTGTCTACTTTTCCTAATTTCAGACAATTTTCTATACCAGCACATTTCTCTTTCAACCATTCTTGTTTCGCTTCCTTGCGCTTCTTGTTAACTTCAGTTCTCAGACATCTGTATTCTGCTTTCTCCTTTTCATCTCTTACATTTTTGTGTTTCCGCCTTTCGACCATCAATTCTAGTATATCCTGAGGGATCCACGGTTTTCTGTCTATTCTTTCTGTACTACCAATGTTTTCATCTGCGGATTTTGTTACTTCATTCTACAAACGTGCCCATTCATCTGCAATGGAAGTTTGTTTAGGGTTTCTCATTAGTCCTTCCTTTATACCCTCCTTGAATCTTTCGTTTACTAACTTCTCTTTCAGTCTGTCTATTGCCCACCTTTTTTGCTTGTGACTTTTCTTAATCTGCATTTCATAACAACCAGATTGTGGTCAGAGTTTATGTCAGCACCGGGATATGTTCTACAATACAAAATCTGGTTTCGAAAACTCTGCTTGACCATAATGAAATCTATTTGGTAACGCCCTGTATCTCCTGGTCTCATCCATGTGTATATTCTCCTATTGTGGTTATTGGATAAGGTGTTAGCTATGACCAACTCATGCTCGGTGCAGAATTCTATCAGTCTGCTTCCTCGATCATTCCTTTCACCTAATCCGAAATCTCCTACTATCTTCCTTTCTCTTCCTTTTCCTACCACAGCATTCCAATCTCCCATTACTATAACATTTTCATCACCCTTGATGTACCTCAGAATTTCATCCATTTCTTCGTAGACCTTTTCAACATCTTCATCATCAGCTTGACTGGTAGGCATATAGACTTGTACCGCTGTGGTGCACGTAGGTTTTGTATTGATTTTTGCTACAATAATCCGTTCACTATATTGCTCATAATATTCCACCCGCTGTCCAAGTTTCCTACTCAATATGAGACCAACCCCTGCTTGGCCATTGTTTGATTTAGTGCTAATGACCCTATAGTTTCCTGACCAAAAATCCTGTTCTTCTTGCCAGCGCATTTCACTAATCCCAACCAAATCCAACCTTAACTTATCCATTTCCCTTTCTAAGTTTTCTAACCTTCCACTTCCCAGCAGACTTCTAACATTCCACGCTCCGATCCGTAGAATTTCAGGGTTCAGTGCCATTTCGTCCAGCAACAAATTTCCTTGAAAAAAGTGCCATTTCGTCCAGCTCGGTTTTACAAATTATTACACAATTTAATTAGTGCCATCTCGTCCAGGCAAAATGTTGACAAGGGTTGAGACAGTGCAGGTCGTCGGAGGTCAATGACCCCTGTGCTTACGTGCACAACCACAGGTTGTGGGATATCCACAACTGGCTGTGGGATTTCCCACCCACATCTGCTGTGAAATTCCATTCCTCCCCTCCCCACCTTTGTTTATGAACAGAGACTTCATTCGTTCGATTAATCTCTATGAATTGACATCTTTGTTAATTATGGAGTTTTTAACCACTACAAGGGGCAAACCTAGTATTTTCAATCTAAATTGCATTTTGTTTGGTGGGCATTTTGCAAGTATTTTGATTCTCAATTGCATTTTGTGGGTATTTTGAAACTAAATTATATTTTGTAAGTATTTTCAATCTAAATTGCATTTTGTTAGTATTTTGTAAGTATTGTCCATCCAAATGAGTAGTTTGAATCTACCGTGCTTTTGTAAGCATTTTCAATTTCAATTGCATTTTGTAAGTATTTTGAATTTCAATTGCACTTTGTGAGTATTTGGAATCTGAAAGGCGCGTTTTTCATCTACATTGCATTGTGTATTTTCAATTTCAATTGCATTTTGTATGTATTTTGAACCTCAGTTGCATTTTGTACGTATTTTCAATCTCATTTGCATTTTGTAAGTATTTAGAATTTCACTTGCATTTTGTAAGTATTTCGACTCTACATTGCATTTCGTACGTACAGGGTGGCGCACGAAATGTCATACACAGGACATTGTTTATAGGTTATTTAATATACAACATATTTAATAAAATATGGTATTAAAACATTCACTGAAATATGCATGATTAGTCAGTATGCAGAACATGTTCAATATGTCCACCTCCTCGGCGTACAACAGCTTCAAGACGAACCTGCCTGTTTGTGACCACTCTACGACACATGTCCTCACTAAACCCTCGGAAGAAAGTCACAATGGCCGCTTGCAATTGCAATACATTTTCTGGTTTCTGGCGGTAGATTGTCTCCTTTAAATATCCCCAAAGGAAGAAGTCACAGGGATTAAGATCGGGGCTATGTGGTGGCCAGATTTAGCCGCTCTGTAAACGTTCGGGAGATCGATGTGACATCACACGGGGTCCGAAATGTCCATGCAGGAAGATCATAACAACATTTGCTGTGTGCGGACGAGCTCCATCTTGCATGAACCATTGTGTCTCTTTTGGTAGTCGTGATGCAAAGAGTTGTGGAAGGAAGCTGTTTTGCAACATGTCCATGTAACGCGCACTGTTGATTGTGTCATTGAAAAAGATAGGCCCAATTCCATGACTGGAAATTGCAGCCCATACACACACTTTTACACCATGACTTTCAACCTTGTGCACAAGCGCAGGCCGCTCTATCGCCCAAAACCGGACATTCTGTTTGTTCATAGCAACGTTGAGATAAACGTGTGCTTCATCACTGACCCATGTGTTGTACAGTACGGGATCACCTTCTGCAATAGCCCATGCAGCAAACTGTACTCACCATTGCTTGTCAAGCGCCGTTAGTTTATGACCTGTTGTCATTTTGTAAGGGAATAGGTCAAGCTCAGACTGCAATATTCTCTGAATTGACGGACGAGAGATGCCCAGCTGAACACAAGCAGTTGTGGTTGATTTGGGGGGGGGCTCCGAGCCACAGCCGCTCTCACAGCAGCAATATTCTCCGGTGAGCAGACTGGCTTGAGACGGGTTCGTTCCACTCAAGTATATTGCCTTGTGTTTCAAATTGGCTGGCCAGTCTATACACCGTCTGCCAGCAGGGAGCCCACCAGGTACGGAAATGAACACGAAACCTTTCCTGAGTCCGAATTACACTCTTTGTTTCCGCATAAAACAACACTGTTTTCACCTTCTGTTCGCACGTCAACCTCCATTTGTCCGGCATGTTGTATAACTGGAGGCCGGTACGCATGTGCGACATGTGCTGCTGTCTGTCGAATCACGCATGAAATGAGGTTTCTGTTCACGAAATGACATGGTTGTGAACCCCGATTTACACATTTTATAAATCATTTTCGATGTATGACATTTCGTACGCCACCCTGTATTTTGAACCTGACGTACATTTTGTGCGTATTATTCATATTACTTTTGTGAGTATTTTCGTTCTAAATTCCGTTTTGTAAGTATTACCGCTCTCCATCTTGTGAGTAGTTTCAATCTGAGTTCCTTTTTTGTAAGTATTTTCCTTCTCACTTAATTTTCGTTCTGGTTTACACTTAATTGTCATTTTCGCTATCACCCAGACCGTTGGGGGCCGATAACCTAGATGTTAGGCCCCTTAAAACAACAATTATCATCATCATAATTTTCACCTGATTTGTGAAAATATTTGTTTCTATTCTCATTATGTTGTTTACATTATTAGCATTTCATTGTAAAATATAGTTGACTGGTGGCAAACGAGCGGAGCGATTAACGTCCATTATTACTGACATCAAAAAATTAGTTACCGGTATTTCTAACAAGAAACGCAATGAAATGACACAGTTATTGTAGACATGTCAAACTATCAATTATAGGTATTTGGACGAAATAGCACTAGTGGGCCGGTAGAGAGTCAACCCACCTGCCTCTGTTCGTGGAATTTGGACGAAATGGCACGACACCGAATGTCAGATTTCCTCTTTGTCACTTCTGTGATTTTAACGCCCTCTCGAGTAGTCCCCACCCGGAGATCGGAACGGGGGACTAGTTTACCTCCGGATTGGAATTTTACAAGGGAGGAGGCCATCATCACATGCAATTATGCATAGAGAGGTGCATATCCTCGGGAAGAGCATTACGGCTGTAGTTTCGCGTTGCTTTCAGCCGTGCAGCAGAACGCAGTGTAGCCATTAGTTGGCTTATATTATCAATATCTTAACCGTCTATAAGACAAGTAAAGGATTGATTTATTCTGAAAGGCTGCTACTCGCTGTCAGAATAAGTAATAGAGCAATTCTACTAACAAAAATACTAACCTTCTACTAACAATTAAATGAATTACCAAAATTCTACTAACTAAAAAATACTAAAGTTCCACCAACAACAAAATACTACCACTAAAACAGTCTAACCAACTATACCACTTGTAACACATTTAAAAGTACCATAATTGGTCCACCAAACACATATTACTGCACATATACCCTGTATGAGCCTATGGCTCTTTGGAATGCTTCTTAGAAACTTAATTTCTGAAGCCTTAAGCCTGCTGTCATCCTTTTTTGTAGTTGTGCATGTTTCCAACCCATAAGTCAATATAGGGACAAAGTATCTTCGAAACAGAGTTTGTTTTGATCTTGGTGGCACTTGCTTATTCGAATATAATTGGATATTCGAACGCTATGTACAGCCTTAGTTTTTCACATTGAAAACAAGACTTGCATAAGAGGAAGCAACAACCACATTGGAATTGTTTCCCACTTTTACTCCAGATAAATGCTGGGATGTTCCTAACTAAAGGCCACAGCCGCCTCGTTCCCAATCCTAGCCTTAGTAACACACACACTGCTACAGACACCACAATAAAACAGGTTATCACACAAATCATACACACACCCAAGTACACGGAACTGAATGAACACGATGTCACAAGCCCCTAAATGAATAAACAACAACAACGATTCTAGGTACCTCAGAAGCTGCCATGCAAAGTTATCCTACTGAAGAACACGGGTTATAAGAAAATAATGTATAGGCTACATTACTTATTTCACTCCAGACATTATAATTAGGAAGGCTGCTGCAGAACTGAACGATGATCTCCTCAGTCAAAATATGAGTTCACACAAAGTTCATAGTTCTCACAATTGAAAGCAATTTGAATAATATTGCTGTGTACACAAATTTGAACAAGAATCGTAATCTGTCACTGTATGTACTTGTAGTGAAAGAGAATATTTCTTACCATAAGCGACTTCTTCATCCACGGTACGAAAGCTCCCTGCGACACGGCTGAAGATCTTGTGCGTCTGACGACTTTCGACTAACTGCATGAGACGAGCGTCTAGTGGTAGTCCAATCCTTGCTCCAAACAGAGAGAGCGCATGCACTAACTATCGCCTCTTCTAATTGCGTGAAGAAATCTTATCTTTCCACAAGACAGAGAGAGAGCTGTTCCATTCGCCCCTTCTTACGAGAGATGCATCGGCTGATTAGCGGCTGACGGGCATTTAAACGTAAATGCACAAGGAAAAGAATCATTGAGATATAGCATTTTCTAAACTCTCTTTAATTACCATACCGGTACTTAAATAATACTCTCAATTGGGATGTGAAGATTCTAACTTCCTTTGGATACATTTGGATACTTTGTAATTTTAATCAGCCAAACAGGCAATGTTTGGAAGTGAAGATGTTTATCTCCCATAGTACATTGGCACTGTTCATGGTTTATAAATAGTTTGCAATGGCCTTCTTAGCAGGTTCTTTCCACCATCGGTATACCATACCAACTGATGATCCAATGGTAAATTGGGGCAAAATGCTGACACAAATTTCAATGATAGAAAAGGTACCGTATAGGTTGTTGCCAAATGTTATTTAAAAGTAGATAAAGGTAGAGACTATCACTACATTGGTGATGCTGTCTTTGGACCTTCCCCTGTGTTGCTGACTGAATAACTTATGCATAAATGCTATTGTAAGCATTCATTTAACTCCAAAACATCAGTTTTTCATTTGTCTGTTGGCACAGGCTAGAGTAAAACGTGGCTTTTCAATGATACCTCGGTCTCATTCATGGCTGTGATTGTATGGAAGCTACTGAGGTATGAGTGGTGCTGAGTAATGGCATTCAGGACACTGCCAGTGTTGTTTTTTGGGATCTACCCATGTAACTTAGGTGATGTTATATGTGGATTCAACCAGTTTATGGGTTGACTAACAGCAAATACCATACAGAACCAAGGAAATGTGACTTGAAAACTGGCAATGGATGTAAGTGGTACCAGGTATAGCAGACCAGTCCAACTCGTACCACGACGACTCTGCTACCAGCCCAGTCTGTGGCAAACCAAACTCCATCTCTCTCCCGCTACCACAGTACATGTGTGAGCAAAGGTGACCAAGTGGAGTGCTCCCTGACTATTCAATTTCAATTTGATTCATCATCATCAAGTTTCCACTCCAGTTTCCCGGGTGTGGTTTACGAGCGCTCTCCATTTTAGTCTATTCATGACTTCATCCCAGTTGATGCCCTTGGATGTGATATCTTCCTTCACTTGGTCCAGCCATCTCCTCCTAGGTCTTCCAACAGGTCTCTTCTTGAAGATCAAAATGTCTGAGAAACATTCATTCTTACAAATTAATATGAACAAAGGAGTTTCTTGAGCAAATCTCTGTAACGTTTGGCTGGCTTTAGTGTTGAGTTATCACTCACTGCTTGCTGACCAATAAGCACGTTGGTATAGGCTAATCAAGACAGAATTCCTTGCTGCATATTATATCAATAATGAAGAAAGTTGCAACCAATTATCAGAATAGTGTAATAGTTTATTAAATTACATATTACATTGGGTTTCATATAAAGAAAACATCAGATACACTTAACATTATGTAGACAAGAAGAACTTGACGTGGTGGAGCCACATGGCGATGATTGCCCACAATGCCGTGGCCCACAAGTTCTCCAAAAGCAGTAGGAAGTGAGTATTCATGATGTTATACGACCAGTGCCAGGGGAACATGGTGCCTGTCAGTTCATGTCCAGCATACATGATGGTAGCATTCATACCTGCAAATAGGACATCATAAATATCGTTTACAACTGTAACCAAAGGACAAAATACAGGGTCATCGTTTTGAATCCGCCATGTACGCGCCGCTAGGTCGGTAAAGGTGACCTTGGCAGGTGCAGCCTTATCTCCCCAATGAACACGTGTACAGAGAACGGCAATGTTGCAATAAGCTGTCAGTATCTCCGGTGTCTTAAGTTTGAGAAGTGCTAGTTGAATGGACCTAACATACAGTGCAGTCTCGGGGCAATTTTACAGTTTATTTATTGCTTTAAAGTGATGTTTTCTATACAACAAAGTGTATTCGTTGTGCTTTGTTATGTGAAGTGATGATTTCTACACAACAACGTGTATTCATTGTAATTTGTTATGCGAAGTGATGTTTTCTAAACAACATCGTGTATTCATTGTGCTATGTTATGCGAAGTGATGTTTTCTATACAACAACGTGTATTCATTGTGCTATGTTATGCGAAGTGATGTTTTCTAAACAACATCGTGTATTCATTGTGCTATGTTATGCGAAGTGATGTTTTCTAAACAACATCGTGTATTCATTGTGCTATGTTATGCGAAGTGATGTTTTCTATACAACAACGTGTATTCATTGTGCTATGTTATGCGAAGTGATGTTTTCTAAACAACATCGTGTATTCATTGTGCTATGTTATGCGAAGTGATGTTTTCTATACAACATCGTGTATTCATTGTGCTATGTTATGCGAAGTGATGTTTTCTATACAACAACGTGTAGCCTATTCATTGTGCTTTGTTATGCGAAGTATTCTTCTGATAGAGAGTGACGTTTTCGATTCATTCGGAATTTTACGATGCGCGACATTGTAAAATTCGCCGTGTGTCAGGAAACTTGTTTACGAGTTGCCAGGCATGCTTGCGAGCTGACGGACAACACTTAGAACAATTCCTGTAAAACCAGGTAAGTTTGTAGATAATTATTTTCACTAGAAAGTGCTGTTAAACGACTGTATGTTGACGCGAAGAAGCTGGGAGTAGTCGCGCACTTTTTACCGGCCAGCGAGCGGGTTTCAGTGTGAGAGATTGCGGCGCCTTGATTGGTATCGGAGGGGAGACTTAAATTGATGACCCGGTATTATAGATGATTTCCATAACAATGGATACACTTCAACACAGTGATGTTAGCTGTTATACTTGTGGCTGAAAAGAATGTTTTGGTTGGCAAACAAAACAAGAAAACAAACAAAAACTGGAGAAAGCTAGACTCCCTGTCACTCCCAATGTTGAATGAACTAACTTTCACAAATTACCAGGGAATCCAATATCACACTGAATGACTAACAAGAACAACTGTCTATCACCCTTCCCATCTCTGTAGCCTCCTTATATAATAAAATAGATTTCACTGCCTTATACAAGTCCCTCACAGGTGCCCTTCACTTTTCACCATTCCCCTAAATCTCCTTCATTCTGCAAGAAGAAAGAAAGTGTCTTATACCTGAACCCTTGAAACTAGGGATTTTTACTGGTTCAGAGTGAATTTAGAATAACCTCTCAGTCAACATTAAATGTGCAATAAATTATGATCAATCAATGGACAGGAAAGAGAGAATAGATACAGAAACCAAGGATAAACAAAATGACAGGCAGGTGCAGGTGGATAAGATGAAAGAGATGCACACATAAACGGATGAGGATTATATCCACAGTTGGTCACACTACCATCTACAAAGGTAGGAATTCATTCCAACAATACAATCAATAGCTAGACTTTGTGGTTTGTAACACTTGCGATGGCTTGCCACGGTGGGTGAGTGGTTATCATGGCGGACTTCCAACCCCAAGCTTGCAGGTTTGCTCCTGGCCGTGGTAAGTGATTTTTGAAAGGCGACTAAAATCTCTGCATGCATTTCATACGTTGTTGACATGTTAAAGAACCCATTTGAATTCAGTAGGTCGTGTTCATAATGGCAAAATTAATCTCGGGAATTTCCGCCAACACAAAAAAGTTCCTCTTTTCTCAACTAGAAAGCGCTATAGTGTCAATAAGCTTAGATATCTAACCTCCTTGACTTTCATAGCGTTCCAAGGAACAACAAAATTCGACATGCAAGCTGTCCTCTGGGCGTCCAAGAGCAAAGCTTGCATCCGGCATCCGAGGCCATACGATATTAAAACACTTGCGATAGATTTGAAATTTTCCACAGCTCATCACGCAATGTACCAGGACGTGCTGAAAAGTTGTGTCTCCAAATTTTTTATTCTGTTCGCAATATTGGTTGAGGGATGAAATGCCATGCATGTTACTCAGTCGACTTTCCTGCGTCACTGACGTAAGTTGCAACTCTCTGCCACTGGAGGGCTTCGAATTGTAGCGTGTAACATGGTGGTGTGTAACATAACTATGTCGGTGCACAAGAAACAGCGTGATGTAATCGAGTTTCTGACTGCAGAAAACGTGCCTCCAATTGAAATCCATAGAAGAATGAAAGCTGTGTACGCTTTCTCAATATTGAATTATCATAAGCCACAGAAAATTGTTTTAACACTTGGCAAGTATTTTGCTAGAAGAGGCTTTACAAAAATATTTAATTGTTATAAAAATTGGAAATATTAACACTTTCAAATTATTCATTCACTGGATCAATATCTCATTCTCAACACTGTGACATTTAACTAAACCATTCAAATAAACACTGTGACTTTGACCCAGTCATTTGACTAACTCGCTATAACATTTGACGTTACGTCATTTTATCATGCATGAAATAATTGTTTCAGAATAACAAAATATTATTTTGAGTGGATCTAAGTTTCATCAACATTATCAACATTATTCACAGAATTGCCACAATTGCAACCTGCCCATATAAGTTGGTTCACCACTGGATCGTCGAGTTCAATTCTCAGGTAACACACATTACTTGGAAAATAGGGTCAACAGTAGACCCTTTTTCTGTCATTTACTTTCTGATCTGAATAACCGTAGAATTATTTAGCTTCATTAATCTATACTCTCATTAACAGCTTAAGGATTGTATCCATTCCCTCGCTCCCAAATAATAAGTTATGAACAATTATCATAATCATGTCAACTGAACAGATCGGTGTTGTCACTTTCAAGTATTTCAGTGTTCTTAGAATCCAGAATTATTATTATTTTTTAAGAGGAAAAATAAATAAATTTTACAGTGTTATTTAAGTGTTAACCTGTGCTCTTAGAGTGTCATAAACTTCTGCTGTCTCGTAAAATGGGTCAACACTTCCTATATAACTATTTCTATCAATGACGTAAGTATCGAAATATGAGGATCCACCTCACCTTCTAGTTTAAAACAAACTCAAGTGAGCGATGATGACGAAATACCAAACTACTTATCGAAGTGAGAAAATAATGGGAAAATACGGAGTCGGACATTCATGACTACTATTTCTAACTACTTAAGAAAATCCTTTACCAGACTTACCTTTTCGATGATTGGTCTACTCGCTGTCCATGAATGTTGAATGTTGTTAGGCACCACGACTCCTCTTGCAACTCCATCCTCAGGAAGGTCCTTCCCTATCATTCGCTTGGCATTAGGGCCACAGGCATGGTGGTGCACCTGGGAAGGCGTCGTTCCCATGATTTCATCAACATCTGGCAGGTCGTTCGTCTTCACCTCCATCTTTAGCCCATCATCTTCTTCTCAATGATGGTTAACGTCATAGTGTTCCATTTTAGGGGTCCCCTTGAAAATGAAAATCTACAGCCTGCTTCCAGTCTCCGACCGGGTCAGGAATGGAATGAATGAAGCCCCCATCTAGCGGCGAGGATATGGACTGTGCCGGCTGCCGAGGCCTGACGCACTCCTCTGGGGAAATGATTAAATGAATGACAGATGAAATGAAATGATAGTGGAGAGTGTTGCTGGAATGAAATTTTGACAGGGAAAACCGGAGTACCCAGAGAAAAACCTGTCTGCCTCCGTTTTGTCCAGCACAGATCTCACATGGAGTGACCGGGATTTGAACCACGGACCCAGCGGTGAGAGGCCGGCGTGCTGCCGCCTAAGCCACGGAGGCTTTAGGGGTCCCCTTTTGGTCCAATATTTTTATGTCCACTCGGAAATAATAGTGTTCAGTGTGTGAACGATTATTAGAAAATGGCTTTCGTCCACTCGGAAATAATAGTGTTCAGTGTGTGAACGATTATTAGAAAATGGCTTTCTAAGTCCACAATAAATTATGAATGGCTTTCAAATACTGCACCACGTTACAGTTATCACTCGTAATAGTTCAGTAAGTCCACTGGCATTTGTTTGAGTTTATAAATACGTACTCAATTCAGTCAGTTTAAAATGCGCCTGATTGCCTTCAAGTCCATATATTCAAGTATTGTCAAGTCTATAGCACTGACGTATTCTCAAGTCCACAATATTGAAATATGGTCAGATGATTTAATTTCGAGTCCACGATCTCTGAATCTAGTCAGACTACACTTCAAAATGTTCACTCCATTGTTTGCAAGTAACACAAATAACTAGTTTCTACTATGACGTGTATTCATAATCAAATTGACCTTTGTCCTCATCCCACAACATGTTGGCATCGACTGCCTCAACATACAGTAGGCTCCCAGCTCATGATCCCTGGTCGGTGGGGAAGGTTGAGGGAGGGAAGTGAGTGTGTGAGGGAGAGCGCAGCTGAGTGCGAGACAAGGAAGTGTTTACGAATGCTTTATGAAAGCATTGGGCGCGCAGGTGGCATTGTACCAATATACACCGGCAGTAATTCGAGTGATAGTGAGGTTTCTATAGTGCGGGACAAACCATTGCAAGTCTGAAGGTCAACGGGTTCTCCGCCCCGCTCTCCTCCCCGCGCCTGGCGGTGTTGCCATACTATTGCACCGTACCTTCAGTCGCGTGCTGGATGCGAGAACGTGCAGGACAACACCGCACCGACTACGCGTGACCTTCAGGCTTGCAATGGTTTGTCCCGCATATAGTTCTTCTGACAACACGGTTTCCAGTGAAGCTGAATCTGGATATGAGTCTGAGCTAGCAACTCCACTGTGAACATCTTAATCTGGTAAGTAAATGTTTCCTGTACCGTTAGTAGTAGTAGTAGTAGTAGTAGTCCCTGTCATGCTGTCTGCTGATGTGACGCAAGTGGAGCGGCCGAATTCCTTGCAGGGATCACGAGCTCAGAACCGTACTGTATATGTAGACCGAAACGTTTTGAATCCACTCCAATGCTGAGGTCCGCATGGCAGTGTCAAGGGCAACATCCCTCATTGTAACAAATCTTGTGAACTTGTGTGATGTCTTTTTATAACGGCGTTTGATTTTGTGCCAAAAATGCTGGATTTAAAATTGGTAATATCCTTCGAGGTAGCTGCTTCTGTTGTTCACTTCTTTAAATTCTAGTAGATAATAGTGTTTTCTATGTCTCGTGTACGTACTGTATGTTGTGGGAATCTTGTATGGCGAGGTTCTCAACATTTAAATGCTTGTCCAGATTGTTGTGTAACTCATATATTCAATTTCCTACCAACGTTAAAATAGTCACGACGCAGTTGAATTTCTACTTTTCAACAAATAGGCCTGATTCCGTGAAGAGCTAAATAGCCTATGTTCATATCATTCTACTGTCATTTTCCATTTAAAACCTCTTCCAACAGTTAAATTGATTTCCTATATGATGGACGAAATAGCTTTTTGTACATTGTGACAAAGGATAGCGCTGTAATTTCAAATTATAAACATTTTAGACAATAACTATAAATATAATATTTTAAGATAGGAGAATAGTCTTCTTATGGTATTAGTCGCCAGCCCCGTGTTTTTGGGGGTAGTGAGCCTGCCTCTCGCCCGAAGGCCCCGGGTTCGATTCCTGGCTCCGTCAGCGATTTTAAAAACTAACGCGAGGGCTGGAACTGGGTGCACTCAGCATTGTGAGGACAATTGAGTAGCTGCCTGGCAGTGTGGCAGCACCCCGGTCACAAAAACCAAGATTAACGACCGAGGGGACCCAATGTGCTGACCACGCGTCACCCCAATATTTGAGGGCCAAATGGCTGAGCAGCGGTCGCTGCGTAGGACTATGCCCTTCATGGGCTGTAGTGCCACGGGTTTTATTATTGTATTAGTCCTTGCCCTGACTTAAATCAAAGTTCTCATTGTTACTCATGATAATTCGCTTTAACACACACAGATAATGATGGTAGTGAAATATTTTGCGTGGCCGCAATGTTGGATTAGTGGCACTTATTAATACGGAAAAATTACCTCCATTTTATTGGTCCGTATTGACGTTATCAAAAGTAAAATATGTTAGCCTATTACACAAATGTCCGTCAAATCAATACTTTTAATTTATATACAGTAACTTATCGGTACATGTTTCGATCCATTCTTCAGCCAATGTTATTGCACTAGCCTACATTAAAGAAAACATTGAATCGGCCTTGGGTGTAACAAATCAAGTTCTAATCTAAAATCAATCACTGCAAGCTACACGTCATTCTTTGTACAGTAAAATTTCTAAAACACAGTTATAAAACACAAATTCTTCATTTGCTAGTTCATAATTGCTATACGGTGTACATTATAAACTGTGAAATATATCTTCTGCTGTCATATCTCTTTGACTATTATTCTGCTGCAGTCTCCTCTCCTTACTCATCTCGCAGCAACTTCCCCTAGCCCGACACACGCTGCGGCAAACACATTGCCTGCTGACATAGCGGGTGAAGGTTCACGTGTGCTCCGTGTTGCTGGTCTCATGTACGACATTACAACCTAGTATTCACTAAGTTAGTGCAAATTTAACACAATTTGTAATAGGTGCTGTTTCCTAGCATGCGTTTTCTTTCTTCTTTTATAGCGAGGAGGTCTAGTGGTCAACCGACAGTGGAACTTTTTCATACGGCTAATATATGACGTGAGTTTTTCATAAATCGTTCACGTTTCTCTATATTTTCACGTATTTTTACGAATTTTTACAAGTTTAGAATCTAATAGAGGTTTTCTTTTACCCTTCGGACGCAGACCTCCATTTGTTGATCCAGTTAAGCCATGTACAATACGGCAGCAGAGTAATAGTCAAATAGATATGACAGCAGAAGATATATTTCACAGTTTATAATGTACACCATATAGCAATTATGAACTAGCACATGAAGAATTTGTGTTTTATTACTAGGGATAGGAATTTTTCGGCGATTTCAGAGTGAAGAAAGCCGAATTTTAAAAGTGGCAAATTTGGTGGTTTCAAGTGCACTTTTCGATACTTTAAAAATGATAAATTTTTGGCGGGGTTTTCTTTATATCGTGGATGGCGTACATTATATATTAAAATACTGTACATTAACATCACATTTCAGTCATCCTTCAAAGTATACTTCAGTGAAAAGATCCAAATTCTCTTGTGACAAACGGTGGCGCATATCACTTAACGTGCTAGTGTAAGCTGAAAAGAAACGGTCACAGTCAGCGTTTGAACAGGGTATCCAAATGGTTATCAACACAGATTCTGAGAACTTTGGAAACACCAATGTCGTTATTTGCAAAACTCCAACAATGTCTGTCTTGGTCCTGTCATGCATCTGCTTCTTGATTAAAGTTTGCAGTTCGTAGTATCCTATTATCACCATATTTCTTCCAGTGTTCCACAGAATGGCAACTTATTAATTTTCTTTGCAAGGTCCTCATTGATGTTCATTGGCACTATTTCTGCTGGATCAAACACACACATTCGTAAATCTTGTTCCCAACGTCTACGGATCTCAAGCCGATTAATTTTGTAATAGTATGGGACCCAGCGTTGACTAAAACTGAACGTTTTTTCCCTCTTTTTGACACATTCCCACAACCCTCCAAAAGCTCCTTAATGTTGGTACCGTAATTTCCAGAAACAGCAAGTTTAAGGACTTGCTGAATTCTCCGTAGATGTCCATCTAGATGGTGAACAGTTGGATAAGGCTGGCCTTCTAAGAAAGGGATTAGTTGAGTGATGTCTGTGCCAAATGCTTTGAATCTCAAGTATTTCATCATGTGAAACATTGTTGAGAAAATCAACACCAGAGTTATCAGTCCCTACTACTTCATTCATAAATTGCATAATATAGGCTATTTCAAGTACTCTGACAGGTATAATACAGAATGAAACCAAGAAGACCACCTGGTTAAGACTGGTTCAGGAAACAGTGGCACATTTTGATATGGATTCTTGCCTTCTAGATATTCAGGTCTGAAAGGCGCACTATATCACGCCACGCGTCGAGTAGTTACTAGAATGAAGGGGCAGATAACCTCGCTGTTCCGGTCCATAAAACCTCAATAAGTAAGTAACTTATTAGGATAACCACCCAGATTGATAGAGATCGCTGTATGCAGAAAGCGAGGCCCGCTATCTACCATTAAGTTTCCGATCTATCCGCGTTTGTTGGATACTCTCCATGCAGTCAAGTCAAGGGAGAAGATTACCGCTATTACACTCGCACAAAAACAAGCGTTTGTCGGCTTCTGTGACAACGATATTTCAAACGGGCAAGGTGGTCTCACTACGATGATCATCATCATCCTCATATTAGGGCAAACCCTGGATGAATGCCAAAATGTGTAACGTGTTTTTCGAGGGGTTTTATGCAACTGGCATAAGTCAGTAGGAAGCCATTCTATATTTATTTACGCGGCAAATTGTTCAGCCAAGAGAATTTTTCATGTTAATTTATTATTATTATTAATTTATTATAATTATTATTAAGGTATTTTCGGAGCATTTTATAAAAATTATTAGCATTCAGATAGGTTTTCTATGTCTTAGAAAACGCTAACAAGCAAATTATTACGAACGTCGATATCATAGAAAATTATCTGATTACGGAATTTTACGGAGTTTTGTCAGTTAGGGTATTTGAGAGACATGACTCACTGGGAATTCTAATACAAGCTGATTCCTGTCGAGAAGCATGACGCAATCCTGGGTCGCAAGGTCTAGAAGAGGCGAATTGTTGAAACGGAAAACGACTTCTCCCTCTCGCCCGCGGAGTGTAATGAACCGGAGGAGGGGAAGTGGCGGCGTGCTTAGCCAATCAGCGGAGACAACGTAAGCTGGAAGACGGTACCATGGTGGGGAGCCGGCGTGTGGATATATCGTTCGACGCGCCGTGAAACGAGGACTATCTGTGAAATACTTGAGGTGTACGGTCGCAAGTGCGTGTCGCTCCGATGTTCAGTGGAGTTAGCGACGAACCTTTGTAAAACTTGGTTGTACGAGTGTTTGGGTCCGAGGTACGGACCATAGAATTATCTAATCTACCAGAATAACATCAAATTCCGACGGAGATGACGACGTCCGGGAGACTGTGGGAAGCTCACAACATCATCAAGAACGAGGGAAATGCTTTGGCAATTTCCAGGGGTAAGCGCTAATGACGCAGAAATACGCAATCTCTCATTTTTCTTTGTTTTATATTTCATAATTCAGTAACTTCATAGCTTGGAAATAAGTGTAAAATCAATTTATCAGACTCCGTTTTCACGTAATTTTCTATCGGTAATATTCAAATCACAGCGCTCCAATTTAAATTTGGTACTTATTATTATTATTATTAATTTTGCTATACTTGTTTTATATAATAAATTCATTTCTTTTACAATGCAATCTTTGCTTTCAGTAGGTAGCATTAGATATAGACCAATTCCTTCTCCTGATACAATTGTTTGTTGGGTTAATGATCAAATCATACCACGATCTGAGTGAATAGAGTCTTGAAGGTGTTCTGCCAGAGCTAGACGTTGTTAAAAACAAATTTAGATTTCAACATTGCGTTGAGGTCTTGGCGCCCATTAAAACAACATAGCTTAGGCAAAGGTAAACAGTTACATTTCTCACCCAACAGTTAGGAGCTAGCAAAACGTTTCACTTGTCGCCGACAACTTGGGGCTGAAAACCTAATAACATTTGTGGAAGGAGAAGGGTATATATTTCTGTGCCTGTATTTTGGGGGTTATTTGTCTTTATCAGTGTATATCATTATGGGGGATGAGAAAGAAAGACAGATGAGGTTACGTAGTGGTCATCAACTGGAGAATGATGATACGAGCAGTATGTCGAGTGATGGTAGTACCGGGGTATCGGAGGTAAATCCCGATACTGAAACAGGGAGTGTAGGCGGCCAACCAGAATTAAAAACTTTACTTCTCGAGTTCATGTATCAGAACAAAGTTAGTAGTGATGCTTTAAATGCAAAATTAGAACAGAATAATGCAAAATTAGAACAGAATAATGCAAAATTAGAACAAAAAAGTAGGGAAAATAGAGAGAGTAATGAAACTTTAAACGCCAGATTAGAACAAAACAGTAAGGAAAATAGAGAGAGTACTGAAACTTTAAATGCTAAATTAGAACAAAACAGTAGGGAAATGGGTGACAAATTCGAACTGATTAGAGGTGAGATCAGGGGGGTGATGGAAGAAAAGGCTAAAGAGATTATTGCAGATGTAGACAGAAAATTAGGAAAAGTACAGGAGGAGTTGGAAATTAGAATCAGTACACAGGCTGAAAATTTAAAAGAACTAGTGCAACTGGAAACACAGCAGGTCAAAAAGCAATTGGGGGGAGAAATTGACAAAAGTCAGGTAGCTACTAAAGAGGTTAAGGAACAGCTGGGGGGTAGAATTGAGAAAGTCCACTCACAAATAGTTGCAGAAGTAAATGATTTAAGAGAGAGTAATAGGGAAAGCATTAGCAAGATTGAGGAGAAACAAGCAAAGCTATATGATAAAGTAGAAGAATCAGAAGGAAACATTAAATTAACAGTAAACAGTATTGAGAGGAAGGCTGAGGAGAAAATCGCAGAATTAGAATTAAAATTAAAAGCTAGGATCAGGCAAGAAAATAGTCAGAATAGGCCAGTTTTTGTGAATAGCACACACAGGGAGGTAGAACTGGGTAAGTTCAGCAATCGACAGGGGTGCCCAATGGAGTTCATGAACACTATAGAAAATAAATTCGGGGAGAGGTTGGAAAATGGTAGTATTGAGTGGTGCCAGGTAGTTGAAATTTTAGAACAAGTGTTTGTGGGGGAAACGAGGAATTGGTTTGCTGTCTACAGAGACAAGTTTACTGATATCAATGATTTTAAAATGAAATTCTGTGAAAAGTTCTGGAATGAGGTTATTCAGTCGCAGCATCGTGAGGGAGTAGTGTGTGGTAAATATAACCCTAAGGGAAGCTCCACCATGACCGAATACTTTTTAGGGCAGGTATTAGTGTGTAAATATCTGGATGGCTTGAAGGAGGAAAGTGATGTGGTAAGGTTGCTACTTAGGCACTTTCCCTATAGGATCAAGGAGGCTGCTTGTATCCAGAATGTAAAGACTATATCACAAGTAGAAAATTTGTTAAGCACATTTGATGCACTAGGGAGAGGGGGTTATGATGACAATTTCAATCGGAACCAGGGTAATAATAATAATAGACCTAATGAAGCCAGGCATCAAGAAGTTCAAGGGAACGGTGGCGAAGGGGCCAACGCTCAAAATAGAAATAATAATAATCAGCTAAATCAGAACAGAGGAAATGGATATGGTAATCAGTATCAAGGGAGGAACAATGATTTCAGGGGAAATCAAGGGAGGAACAATGATTACAGGGGAAATCAAGGGAGAAACAATGATTTCAGGGGAAATCAAGGGAGAAATTATAATGACAATAATTACAACCAGAATAGGGGTCAAGGAAGAGGACAGCCTAGTGGTAGTAATATACAGCGAAACAATGACAACACAGCCCAGAACAACCAGACCAATTCAGTAGTTAGTAGTACGACGGCCAGCTGTAGCGGTTCTTTAAACGCGAACCAGGCTGCGAAGTAAGGTCAGAATCTCAGTCTGTAGCATGCCCTGTCCATACAATTATACAGGAACCCTATGACCTAAATGTAAGAAATGAATTATTACATGAACTAAATGATGAAGGTATTATTCAGGAAGTGGTTAGTAAGAGCCCCATAGTTAAATTTAACGTGTCCGAGGCGTACACAGATGTTTTAATTGATAGTGGTTGTATGAAGAGTTGCATAAGTAGTGCATTTTATGATAAAATGAAAGGAACTGGAGTAAATTTTGAGGAGATGCCAATTAAAAGCACTTTTGTTATCACAGCTGTTGGGAAGAGGTCTAAAGTAATTTCTAAGCAAGTTTTAGTAGACATTAAAATTAATAATCATGTAGAGAAGCAGATTTGCCTTGTAATTCCAAATTTAGTATTCAGTGTTATCTTGGGTTCAGAGTGGCTAAGTAGAGTGTCTGGTAACTTATGTTATGATGTAGGGAGTTTGAAATTTATATGGGGAGATTCTGAAGTAGAAGTAGCGTTCAATGACCATATTCAGAGGAGTAGTATTGTAGGTGTGATGTGTACTTTAAATGAGATATCGCCAGCCGTAGAGCGGGGTTCTCCATGTTTTGTGGGCAGTGTGATTACGAACGGAAGTCTAGAGGACTCGTTACGTGAGGCTGCATTTCAGGGTAATATAGAGGTGGAACAATGTGTTCGGCTCTATGATGTGTTATTGTGTAATAGGAGAGTTTTTGAGGATCGCATTGGTATGGCCAATTGCTATACACATTCATTGAACGTTATTGATAGGTCTGTATTCACTGGACATAGATATCCTGTACCTTTCGCTTATCAGAGTGCAGTTTGAGGCACAAATTAATCAGATGCTTGAAGATGGGATTATTGAGCACTCGAACAGTCCATATGTTAATTCTTTGATAACGGTACCCAAGACCGACGGCACTGTTCGTATTTGTTTAGACGCTCGTTTGGTTAACAGTAGAATTAGTTCAGATCAGCTGAAATCTATGTCAATAGAAGAATTAATGCAAACATTTGAGGGGAAGAAGTATTTCACTTGTGTAGATTTGAGTTCCAGTTTTGGCAAGTGCCACTTATGTACGAAGATAGACCATTTACAGCTTTTAGTCATAAATATAACCTGTATCAATTTTGTAGAACACCTTATGGGTTAAAGAGTAGTTCAGCAGCTTTAATTAGGACTTGTAAACTCAGTTCTAACAGAGTTAGTAGGTGGATTCTTGCTCTGCAGGAATACGAATTCACAGTAAAATATATTAAAGGTAAAGATAACATTCTTGCAGACATGCTATCGAGGGACACTAATTTATGTAGGGATTATCCTGTGGTTAAAGCAGAGGACGGTATTTTAATATGTGCATGTGTGGACAGTAGCAACAGGGCATCGTTACAGACACTGAGAAATATGCTAGTGGAGCAACGTGATGACGTTAAGTTAAAGGAGCCACTGGCTAGGTTGGAAATAGGTGAAGAAGAGTATGTGAAAGTAGGACGGTTCACGTACAAGATGCAGGATGGGCTTCTTGCAAGGAAATGTAGGAATAATCGGTGGGCAATATGTGTTCCTGCCACTTTGCGGGAGGAGCTAATTTGGTTCATTCATAGGGAATTAGGACACTTTGGTGCTGCCAAGGTCTTCTATGAAATTGGTCGTGACTTCATTTGGAGTAAAATGGGAAGGGACGTTAGGAGGATTTTAGCTAAGTGTGACACCTGTCAAAGGAGTAAATATCCAGTTAAATATTTAGTGGGGGAGAGATCTGCAGTTCTCACCAGTAGTCCCGGCGAACTACTGTGTGTGGATTTATTTGGCCCGATCGTTAAAGGACAGTACGGCTACGAGTACATTTTTATAGTTATTGACGCTTTTAGTAAGTATGTCAAGCTATATCCGCTAAGGAAAGCCACGGGACTAGCGTGTAGCCGTCTGATCATTAATAAGTATGTACCTGAGTTTGGCATTCCTCTCAGGATACTATCTGACAGTGGACCACAGTTTACTGCAAAGAAATGGAGAACCAGTATGCAGGAAGCTGGTATAACACACGTTCATTCCTCTGTAAGGTACCCTCAGGGTAATTCTGCAGAGCGTCCATTAAGGGAAGTGGCTCGTCTTTTTCGGACTCTAGTGCATGACAAGCATGCGGCCTGGGTTGGACATCTTCCCAAGGTCGAGACTTGGCTGAATTCTGTCCAGCATGAGAGCACGAAATTGACGCCATACGAAGTTCACTTCGGAAAAAGACCACAAAATGAACTAGCGAGGGTGTTGGGATTAAATGAGGGTAAGCAACCGGGGATGGATTACATTGTCCAGTTGGCGAAACAGAATTTATCTAAGTCAGCACAAAAGAGAATTCGCCAACAAAAAGAAACTAAATTTGACCTATTCGAGCCGGGAGACAGAGTCTTACTTAGAGTGGCGAAACAGTCAAATAAGCTAGAGAAAGTCATGTCCAAGTTCTTTTATCTCTACGAGGGCCCATTTATAGTTTCCAAACGTATTGGCAAAACAGCATATGTGCTGGAGAATAGTGAGGGAAACAGATTATACGGAACGTATAATATACATAGTCTACGAAAATATGTGTCATAAAGTGAGTGTGTTTAGCTGGCGAGCCAGTCTATCAAATGAGTAAGTGTGGTGTCTGGTGCGTGGAAGATCTGGTCTTAAGGCAGGCGTATCAGAAGTCACACAGGGGGGTAGTATGTAAGTAAATGAGAGTTTTTAAGGTACAGGGAAATATGACGGGATTGTCGGATGCTGTTGAGCACTAAATTGTCTCGATGCACCAAGGCCATTTTGGCAGCGCTGATGGGTTCCCATTTATCTCCAAGAGATGGGGGAGCGCTTGAATAGGGCTTGTTAGCTTAAGGCGTCCACGAGATAAAAGATGGGCCATCAGAATGCGAGACAGACCTTCATGAAACTCATACATATCAGCACACGTGATTTCTGTTTACGGCCTCGCCATGTAAGATTTGTAAGTGTGTAATTTAAGATAATTTGTACAATGGTATTATTTGTGTGAGGAGAAATGGTCTGTGTTGAGAACTAGTATTAAGTAGAATATGGTTAACGGGAACTTAACAAGACAGGGCGATTACGGCACAGAAATATTTGGTGTTATATGTAATGCGCATTTACTGTTTTTTTTTTTTTCAGAAGTCAATATTAATTTAATCTACTTCAAAGAGAGATTAAGTATTATGGTCACGAGGCGCTGCCACAATAGTCTGATCGTGTGCCCAGTGATAAGTGGAATTAAATGTCACCATAAGGAGGGGACCTCCAGTGAAATTAGGAAGTTCTATGGTGATATAAATATATCAGAACACCTTAAATGCGTGTGATATGACATCATAAATACATAGTGCTCACACATTAATTATGTCTATTTCTCCAACATAGAGAAATTTGAGAGGCGGAAATATCCGTGGAACACTATTCCATATGTAAAACATGGGACTGGTTGCAAAGTGCAATCCATAGTGACAACAAACTTTGACGCAAAGTGCGTGAAGAAAAAATATGAGTGTATATATCTGTAATTTAGGGTGATTTCATTTATGTAATATGTATTTTGGATGGGGTTTATTAACGTGTCTGGGATAATCGGATAATGGACCGTCGTCACGGTAAATCATCCGATGATCCGAGGCGAATATGTAACGTGTTTTTCGAGGGGTTTTATGCAACTGGCATAAGTCAGTAGGAAGCCATTCTATATTTATTTACGCGGCAAATTGTTCAGCCAAGAGAATTTTTCATGTTAATTTATTATTATTATTAATTTATTATAATTATTATTAAGGTATTTTCGGAGCATTTTATAAAAATTATTAGCATTCAGATAGGTTTTCTATGTCTTAGAAAACGCTAACAAGCAAATTATTACGAACGTCGATATCATAGAAAATTATCTGATTACGGAATTTTACGGAGTTTTGTCAGTTAGGGTATTTGAGAGACATGACTCACTGGGAATTCTAATACAAGCTGATTCCTGTCGAGAAGCATGACGCAATCCTGGGTCGCAAGGTCTAGAAGAGGCGAATTGTTGAAACGGAAAACGACTTCTCCCTCTCGCCCGCGGAGTGTAATGAACCGGAGGAGGGGAAGTGGCGGCGTGCTTAGCCAATCAGCGGAGACAACGTAAGCTGGAAGACGGTACCATGGTGGGGAGCCGGCGTGTGGATATATCGTTCGACGCGCCGTGAAACGAGGACTATCTGTGAAATACTTGAGGTGTACGGTCGCAAGTGCGTGTCGCTCCGATGTGCAGTGGAGTTAGCGACGAACTTTTGTAATACTTGGTTGTACGAGTGTTTGGGTCCGAGGTACGGACCATAGAATTATCTAATCTACCAGAATATCATCAAATTCCGACGGAGATGACGACGTCCGGGAGACTGTGGGAAGCTCACAACATCATCAAGAACGAGGGAAATGCTTTGGCAATTTCCAGGGGTAAGCGCTAATGACGCAGAAATACGCAATCTCTCATTTTTCTTTGTTTTATATTTCATAATTCAGTAACTTCATAGCTTGGAAATAAGAGTAAAATCAATTTATCAGACTCCGTTTTCACGTAATTTTCTATCGGTAATATTCAAATCACAGCGCTCCAATTTAAATTTGGTACTTATTATTATTATTAATTTTGCTATACTTGTTTTATATAATAAATTCATTTCTTTTACAATGCAATCTTTGCTTTCAGTAGGTAGCATTAGATATAGACCAATTCCTTCTCCTGATACAATTGTTTGTTGGGTTAATGATCAAATCATACCACGATCTGAGTGAATAGAGTCTTGAAGGTGTTCTGCCAGAGCTAGACGTTGTTAAATACAAATTTAGATTTCAACATTGCGTTGAGGTCTTGGCGCCCATTAAAACAACATAGCTTAGGCAAAGGTAAACAGTTACATTTCTCACCCAACAGTTAGGAGCTAGCAAAACGTTTCAAATGCAGAAGAAAGTGATATTCAGTTGTTAGACTTTGATAAAGACGATCTTGGTTTCAGACATGAAAGCGAAGAGGATACTGTACGGAATTTGATTGTCGGTGAGGTAAATTGAGATCCAGTACATGTCAAGTGCAGGTGTGATGAAACGGAAATCCCGAAAGTTCCCACAGTCAAGCTAGTGTGTCTATAGTCACACTTATCTCTTATATAGAAAATCGAGATGAATTTTTGTTCTCATATATTGTTTTCTTCAGAATTGTACAATCTAAAATTAGAAAAAAATAACCATCTAAGAAACAAGAAGTGATGACAGTCGTTTTTAATATTGGTATAATCCACATAGTGTGTCTTACAACACTATGTTATAATGGGTTAATTATATGTTTTGCGAGTTCATAAAATACATTTCAATATTTTAACCAATTGTTTTCTTTTTGACTGGCTTAAAATCTCTCCTCCAGGTAGTTTGATGAAGGAAGAATGTTGGGAAAAAAAAAGAGGTCAACCAAGACAATCTTATCTCAAGAACATTGTCAAGAAAATGGAATGTGACTCGTATGCCCACATGAAGAGAACTGCTGAAGACCGTAAGAAATGGCTGCAAAGACAAGGCTTGTAGCCTTTAGAAGCTGATGATGAAACACATAACTGCGGATAATTCGCGTAAATTCGTGCATTAATTACCGAGAATTATCGAAAGTGTACTGTAAAGAAAAAGAAAAAAGCTAAAATTTGTGCTTTCATGCGAAATTCGCGATTTTAAAAACCATTAGTTTTGCCATTTTTAGGGTCATTAAAACACATTACCACCTGTGTATTATTTTATTTAATAATTTGCGAAATTCGCAGTCCGGAATTTTTCCTATCCCTAACTATTGATAGTTTTTAGCCATAGCTGTTATTTGAGCATAATGTCAACTGCCATCAATTTTTAAATAAATTCTTTAAATAACTTTTCACAATTTTTACAATGGTTGTTAACAATGGAATCTGGGAGTAGTATATATCGTAATGCTTTACACTACAAAATTTCCCTAGACGCAAAATGGTGGTATCCATCACGTCATGGACGACACTAGAGGTTTAAGCGAAGCATGCAATGTTAAATTGTGTTAATAAGGCTTTACATACCAATCCTAATCCTAATCAGGGGTTTAAGCTCCGGACCCCCTTGCTTGTAGTACGAGGCCTGTCTAATTAATATCCGACCTTTGGCCGTGAAAAATCTATTATTTACCTGATGGGATTGGGACCCTAATTCCCCTCAAAGCAGGCCCCTTGCCCGTGCACACACTTAGCCCACCGCTCCTTCCACGTCTGAAAATATTTCTGGTAGGCTACTTTCGGTATGATGTTCAACTCCGCCGTCGCATTCCTCATTATCTCTTCTCTGCTCTCAAAGCGGGACCCTTTCAACGGCGTCTTCAGATTCGGAAACAACCAGAAGTCGTAAGGAGCCATGTCTGGCGAGTAGGGAGGTTGGCGAACGACTGGAATTGCATGTGTCGCCAAGAAAGTTCGGACCAATTGTGATGAATGAGCTGGGGCATTGTCATGATGCAACTGCAAGGTCTTTTCCGTCAAACTGCACACGGAGACGGCGGAGAACATTTTTATAGTAGGCTACTCTTTTGTTACTGTTTGTCCTTGTGGTGTGTATTCGTGATGCACAACTACACGGATATCAAAGAACACTCTTAGCATCATCTTGATCTTGCTTCGCACCTGTCTTGCTTTTTTCGGCCGTGGAGACTCGGGATTCTGCCATTGTGACGACTATGCTCTCGTTTCCGGGTCGTACCCGTAGACCCAAGTCTCATCTCCAGTTATCACAGAGTTCAAAAACTCAGGTTTAGTGTTGCAAACGTCCAGTAGGTCCTGTGCAACCTCAACACAGTGTTCTTTTTGTTCCGCCGACAGAAGCTTGGGCACAAATTTTGCAGCCACTCTGCGCATGTTCAAATCATCACGCAAAATTGCATGTGCGGAAGCCTTACTGATCCCAAATTCTTCGGCAATGTCTCGTAGGTTCAAACGTCGATCTTCTGATATCAGATTTCTCACTCTCTCAACAACAGTTGCATTTCGAGCGGTTTGTGGCCTCCCAGGGAGCTGATCACTCTCCACTGATGTGCGGCCATTTTTGAATCGGTTGAACCACTCGTTAATTTGTGTTACCCCCATAGTATAGTCTCCAAACACCCGTTGAATTTTACGAATTGTTTCACTTTGAGAATCACCTAGCTTCTCACAAAATTTGATGCAGTATCTTTGCTCAATTCGTTCGGTCATCTTGATAGAAACTTCAATCTGACGAATACTTGTAAAAATACTTCACTTGGTTGCCATTAGCCAGCGACTGAGATACACGAACGCGGTGAAAAAAAATCAAGTATGCGCAGTAAGTTTTCTCCCTCCACTGTTGTGAGTGGCACCGCCTTCGCATCACTACGTTGCGCGGGAAAATTCAAGGTCGGATATTAATTAGACAGGCCTCGTACAAGCAGTAATTTTTGTCCAGACAGTGGTCCAACTTAGTGGCAGCCAATGGTTCCATCCAGACAGTGGTCTAACCTAGTAGCGACCAATGGCCTTTTTTTCATGTTTTTAGAAGAGTGAAGTGCAACTTTTCCAATTAAATTGAGCAACTAAAAGTAATTTATGAACATCATAACTCACGAGCAAACCTTGCACTTGAAACACATGTGTCTGCATTCACATGTAAGGATGCACTGTTTGAAACCTCATACAGCTGAATAATATGGTCTCCACATCAACATCTGTACGTCATCATCTACACTAAAAATTCCCCACGTAGGTATCGTGGTATATACTTGAGCCTGGATTTTTATGAGTTTGTATTTCTAGGACAAATTTCTTAACAAATACAAAAGAAGATCTTTGTTCATTGCCGAGTCAGCTGACATGTTTTTGTTTCTTGACACTAGATGGAACATCACCCGTGATACAGCACTCGATTGGAATCAAATTTTAGAACTCTTTAAAATTTATTTCCTAAGCAGTCTTATGTAAACGTAGCCTATAACTAAAATTATCAGTCATGTTAGTTTCTACAACAAACCAGAATGGGCTAATACAAGGTAGGTGAAGTATTAATGCATCAGGATGTAATGGCTTGTGGCAATGTTTACATTCTTCCAGCAGCTCTCCCTGCTGCTCGTTGTTCCTGGAACAGTTGAAAAAGCAAAATGCACATGGTACCATTTACATATTTCATTGTACCTTAAGCATAAAAACATCAAATTTACACAAGGAATAGCCTAAGTGTTCAATGAAAAACTCACTAAAAATAATACTAGAACCATAAGATACCTCTAATCACAACGGTGCTGATTAAGACCATTTACTGTTAAGAAATTCTTGTTACACGCGACGCAGCAGTAGACGGGTCTTGCGAAGTGAAGTCTCCTATGAAATATTAATGTATCAGGTTTTAATGACTTGTGGCAAATTGTACATTTTTCCAGCAGCTCTCCCTGCTGCTCGTTGTTCCTGGAACAGCTGAAAAAGCAAAATGCACATGGTACCATTTACATATTTCATTTCATGTAGGCTACACTATATTCACATTATACTGAAGGCAGTCTCCAGAAAGAGCTAAGCCTCACTTCACACTTGAGATGTGTCTGAGCTCCCACTATAAATAGGCTAACTGGTTACCCTATTTTCATGTTACTCAATAAATTTTATATAGGGTGTTACAAATGTGTCCATTATTTTAGGAGGTGTTAGTATGCAATAAAACGAGAAAAAGATATCTACAATACCGTAGAGTCTCGATATTTCGAGTTTCACATAAATCCTTGCCTCGTAAAACAAATTTGTTCCTTGATGTCTAAAACGCAAAACGCGAGTGGAAATAGCAACAACAACAAAATAACAACGGTGTGAGTGTCTTTACTGTAGCTATCCGTTTCCTCACTCACTCACTCAGAGGACAACACGCCACTTTTCACTGAAGTTACTTGTGTCTGTGTCATTGACTGTTGTAGGTTTGTCCTTGTCGGTTACAGTATAGTGTTGTTTCATTTCGTTTGTTGACTATGTTTGTTTGTGCACCTTTTAAAAATGGGTCAACAATCTAATAAAAGGAAATCTGTGCATTTGAAGATTAAATTAGAAACGTTGATGAGAACTGACAAAGCACAAACAATTTAAAAAACTTGCTCTCGAATACTGTGTCGACGAAATTGGTTTTCTTCAAAGAAATGCTGTGTAGAATCTCTTAACTTAAAAACTATAAAGAAGTCGGAGTTTGAAAAACAATTGAGGCTTAAGCAATAAAGACTGAAGGGGGCTCCGATTTCTTTTCAACATCGTTTTACAGTACAGTGTTTCGTTTTCCCACATACATTTTGATAGTCCGAGTTTTCAATAGTTGAGGTAGTCACGGTCCCGTTCACCTCGAACTATCAATACTAATGTAATAAATTACTGAAAAATCACAATGCGCATGGTACCATTCACAAATTGTATTACATATACACTATATTTACATCATACTGAAGGGAGTCTCCAAAAGGAGCTAAGCTGCACTTCACAGGTTTGCATACTTTCTGAAATCTGAACACTTGTCTACGGGAGGTGCTCAATGTGACATCCATTTTGCCTTCAAAGTAAGACATCATAGTACATACCCAGAGTTAAGAATAACGTACACAAACATGACTGACACCACTCAACTGTCCCTGTTCGACTGAGTGCCAATATGACTGTTCATAATCACGACCAGGCTTCTTGTTTGCATTAGGCCTATACCTTGTGACGTATCAGTATTCCATGTCTGGGGTGACAAATATGACTGTCTGGTGGTCTTCACCTCCTATGTGGTGTATTCTTGGAGTACACGTTTAGTTAGAGTTTGCTCTTGCTGCTCTTTGCTTTTCTTTTTCATTAGTTTCTTTTATTTTCTCTCGCAGACACCAACAGGGAACCCTCATTTGTATTCCCCTTTTCTTTGAATGTATATTCATATCTGTATAAGTTTGTTTCAGTTATATTCTCTGAAATGTAACGGCGCTCCACGTGGCAACCTCCCGAAGTTTTGGATTCATCAATCTCAAGACTACTTACAAACCGGTCAAGCAGATGTCGTGCCTGTCGTCATCTATTACCTCTATGAAGATATTAATTAATGTATAGAATTTCCGTTGTGTTGAAAATTTTGTGCCCTAATGTTTCCTATAGTGTTTAGCTTCGTGTGTTTCTTTCCCCTTCCCCTTCGCCTCACTGGCTCCCTCGTGTGCTTCTCTGCTAGCCCCCACTTCTCATCCGGACTTTCGAGTGAACAGTGTAGTCTCCTCTCAGAGGCTCTCCTCCTCTCCAAATGAGGAATATTTAAAATCGACGCCATGTTTGAATTCTTCGTGTAATGGTCGAAGGAGGCTTCTATCTTCAAACCACCATGGAAAGCTAAGTACAAATCTTAAACGATTTTAACCATTCTAAAGGGTTTTAATCAACATTTTGAATGCTTTTACTGAAAGTTACAGGCAGTGTATTTTGGCAAGTAACTGCAACAGTAAATTTGTAACTATTTTAGCAAGTAACTGCAACAGTAACTTTGTTACTATTTTAGGCAAGTAACTGCAACAGTAACTTTGTTACTAATTTTGGCAAGTAACTGTACCGGTAACTTTGTTACTATTTTTAGCAAGTAACTGCAACGGTAACTTTGTTACTATTTTTAGCAAGTAAATTCAACGGTAACTTTGTTACTATTTTGGCAAGTAACTGCAACAGTAACTTTGTTACTATTTTTGGCAAGTAACTGCAATATTAACTTATTTACTATTTTTGGCAAGTAACTGCAACAGTAATTTTGGTAAGTAAAGGTAACTGTAATGTAGTTACTTTCGAAAAGTAACTTACTCAACCCATATTGTTAGCAGATGTTTATCATATCCAGTTTTGGAATGCCCATATGATACAACAATTAAATTTTAAAAGATTTTGTGTGGCCACTATATTGGTCTCATATTCAGGAAATTAATTTGTTAATATTGCTTTTAGCATTAAAATACTAATTTTCATTCACATTTATCCAATATATGAAGAAGAAAAATTTAAAGAAATGTCCCACGCAAAAGCCTGACATTATGAAAATAGGTCAATAAAATTAGAGAAATACCTTGGGTTTTGACTAGCAGAGCCAACAGATGCTGTTTGTGAATTAGCAGCGGTAGACGTCGATCCACTTGCTGAACCAGCTTGTCCCGGCGTTGACCTAAAAGTAGTAGGAGGCTGTCTAGGAGTTGCTGTGGTGGCAGCAGCAGGCTGCTTATGTTCTTGTGGTGATGTTTCGTATGAAGGTAGTTTTAAAAATGGCATCTGTTTTTCGCTCAGCTCCTTTGGGTCCTCGTGGCAGAGTATGTTCTGTGTTTGCTGCTTCTGTCCAGTCATTGGTTCTGATCCTTTGCGCTTCTGTGTAATCGTAGAAGTTGGATCAGTAGTTGGGGATGTATCCATTCCATCCACCATGTAAGACATGGTTGATGCAGTTAGAGGAGCTGGTGCCGACATGGACATGAGGGAAGATGACATGGGGGCAAGATCAGCAGTGAAAGGATGGGGAACTGTAGCTGCAGCTACAGCTGCCAAGGAAAATGGGTATATATCCACCATAGCTCCTTGAGAACCACCAAAAGGAGATTCCGCTAGGGGATTCATTGCTCCCATGCTGCCTTCCTGAGGATTGTCTGCACAAGAATTCTGAATTGAAGAGTTCATGTCTTGCATATCTACATCGGGCACTGTTATAATGTCTTCATCCTCAGGAGAAGGAGATGGCGGTCCTGGAGATGGTGGCCCTGGAGATGATGGTTCTGACGATTTTGGTTCTGGAAAACTGTTTGAGTTTGCTTGGCGTGGCTTCTTGATATGTGGCTCAACTTGATCAGCTGGAAAGTCCCTCAGGGACACTTCATCAGCATTCGACATCACTACGCTACTGGTAATGAATCACTCAAGCCACAATTTCCACTAGTGCTGGTAGGAACTTTAGAACCCTGAAACCAGAAACAAATTTATAAATATCTTATCACCTGCCAACACCTTAACCACAATTTATCAAATAAAAGTATGACAGAACAGGGAGGAACAAGAATTAAGCTTGTTTTCTCTTCACTGATTCAGTCTCAATTTCTCACAATTCACAAATGGTATGCAAATGGTATACTCGTGGTCAATGATGATTTCTTCATGGTCCAAGAAATTTAATTTATACTTTTGCTTAATTTATTTGCTATAAAACATCAGCTACTGTTTTCTATGTTCAATTTACCGTATTCTAATATTTGTTTAACCTTTTAATGCTGGCCAGAAAGCATGCTACAGACTCTCACAATGAGTTATTCAAACCCCTCTCCTGGTCAAAGTTGTAAAGATATAACACTTCTGTTGACATGGCTGTTTAGATTACGTCCTAGCTACCGTAATGTGGTACCTCACAATCGCTCTGCACATGGGAAATCCCTGAACGTAAACATATGCAGTGGAATCCCCTTAATACGTTCCTCACTAACACGGTTTCCCGCATATTACGTCGATTTATAAAAGTCCCCGTTCCAAAGCACTAAATTGTATGTAAAATATTGCTTTAGCACGTTTTAGCAAGTTTTAGCGCACCCGCTTACTACGTTCAAATTTTGACGTTCTTCCGTTCAATATTTTGGCCAGTCCTTGCGTATTTGTCAGTCCACTTGGACTTCGGCCACGGTTAAGCAGCGAGTGTGCTTCCTGCGTAAGCTTGGCAACGTAGCGATCGAGAGCTCGGCCGAGGTTAAGTGATTCTGTACGCTTGGCGCGGCAGCAGTCCAGAGTGTAGCTCAGTTTAGCAGCGAGTGTGTTTCCTGTCGTGTCGTCGATTCATTCAGTGTCGATAGCTTGCCGTATAGTGATATAGTGTTCTTGGCTATTTTTATCTGGGCCTTATTTACGTGTTTGCAATGAAGAAGAAGAAAGTGAGGCAAATAACAAACAGTGAAAAACTAAAAATCCTTCAAGAAGTGGATCGGAATCCAAATATGAAGCGTGTAGATATAGCGCGGTAGTTACCCAAACATTCCTCCGTCAACTTTAAATACAATTGTGAGCAAACATAAACTGATTACGACTGCTTTTGAAGAAGGGAACTGTGCTCAAAGAAAACGTCATCGCCAGGGTCAGTTTCCAGAATTAGAAGGAGCTTCAAATGTGCCGATAGACGGTACTGTGGTTCGAGCTCAGGCAACACTTATTGCACAGAAGATGGGACTTGATGATTTTAAAGTATCTAATGGCTGGATTGACAGATTCAAGAATCGACATGACCTAGTTTATAGATGTGTGCGAAGCGAAGCTGTTGCCCTGGATAATGACGCTACACTGTGCGAAACTATTGAAACATGGAAAACTGCAACGTTTCCTGCAATTTTGAAAGACTATACTCCTGTCGATATTTTTAATGCAGATCAAACGGGTCTGGTTTTTCATCTTCTTCCAGATAAAACCCTGGATTTTAAGGGCGCAAAGTGTCATGGTGGCAAACTTAACAAGGAAAGGCTTACCGTTCTCCTGTGCTGTAATGGAAGTGGAACCGAGAAGTTGGTGCCGTTGGTTATTGGAAAAGCAAGCAATCCGCGATGTTTCAAGAATGTGCGATCTTTTCCATGCAAGTACACTTCTAATACGAAAGCGTGGATAACTTCCGCAGTATTTGAGAATTTCTTACGCGCATGGGATGCAAGGCTTGGCGTAAGAAATAAGAAAATTGCATTCTTCGTTGATCAATGCCCCGCTCATCCCTCAAATGTTTCTAATTTGAGAAACATAAAGATCATTTTCCTCCCAGCAAACTGCACGAGTAAGCTACAGCCGTTAGACCAAGCCATAACACGGTGCATGAACTAGAAGTATCACAAGAGGCTAGTAAAGAGAAGATTGGATGCAATGGAATCGACGATGAGAAAGATCACTGTCCTAGATGCCATGCATTTCATTAAGTTTGCCTGGGATTCTGTGGAGCAAAAACACCATTCGGAACTGCTTCAATGCAGCCGGCTTTTGTCGTGTTCGCGCTGATGACGAGCTGAATGATTTTTCTGAGAGTAAAAAATGGCGCCGAGTAGCAGGAGAGTTCACTTTCGAAATGTACGTGAACGTTGATGACGATGTTCCTGTGTGTGAAACTATGATAACAGATGAAATTCTTGAAGAACAGAAGATAGAAAAAGCGTCAGTGCAGGATGAAAGTGATGACGAGCCAGATCCGGAGCCAGTTCCCATGGTGTCAAAAGTGATGGTGGCAATGGACATAGTGAAGCAATACGTGTTGCACCCGTGGTCCTGGTGCAGTCATGCCATTTGATAGCTTGAATGTAGCGGCACGCGTAGACTTTCAAACAAGCGCCGCTTGGAAGCGAGCCAGTTGGTTGCTTGGGCGCGGAGTCACAGCAAATAGCGACTAACCGAACAATCCAGAAAGATTAATGATTTTTACCTAAATGCATAACAGAGAAGAGAACCACACTGTAAAACAGCCACTTATTTTATGACTATTTGGTAAAAAGAATAAAGTAAATCCTAAATCGCACAACGCGTTGAGAAGATATGTGAAGCGCATTACGTCATTGTGGTCACACGTCATGCCGCTGGACGATATACTGCTCGGTTCCAAGCTCTGTGAACTTGCGGGATGAAGGGCAGAGGCAGGGTAGGAGCAGGCGAGAATTGAGAAGCCTGTCGACAGCCCGCCGTGTTACCTGACATTCTCGTCTATTCCAATACTGCTAACATGGGTCTTTTCTGAAACCAGTGTGGCGTTCGGAATGAGTGACTGAGCCACCGACTAATGTATTTGCTTCTGTTACTACGCAAGGACCGAGAAACCTCTTCACTCGTCACCACCACTACTCATAGTCTGCGATGCACATTCCTCTCAGGTCCACGCAGCTTAGACCCGAGCAGTGAAAGAAGCGAGTGAAATCTCTGTAGTCAGCTTACTTGTGGAGAGCTTTCTTTCGGGAGCGATACGATACCCTTAGTGCGCCGTGTGATACCACCCGCTAATCACCGTGACTCGAGAATATTCTAGTCCATTGCGGAATGTTGCTAGGCCATGCACTCTGAACGTTCGAGAACATTGTATTTATGCGGAACATCGAATTAGTGTGGAACTTTGAATATTACGCTTATCACGTGAGTGACATTAAAAAGTTGCTTGGACTATTACACTGTATTCGAAGTGAAGTAGTTATTATTATTATTATTATTATTATTAAGAGATGACTTGTGAACAGTGAACATATCCCATGCTGTGGAGAGGATTAAAGACGATAAGGTGTTATGTGGAGCTTGTAGTAGGAGAATCTCTCATTATATTTGAAGTGTTTTCACGTAGTGAAGAGTGTGGTGAAATAAGGGTTCGATCTGTACCATTAATGTATGGCCCGCGCGCCACGAGCTGATGACTTTCATAGGTACTTTGTAAGGGATCATATGGCAAGCGACCATTGCATCTCAGATGTGGGTCAGCCGAGGGTAGCCGATGTCCCGCGAGCATCTACGAAGGCCATGACTAGTATCATCATCATCATCATCATCATTTCCCCTTATCCAGCTCCTGCCGGGTCGGGGTATTTATGGCACTTCTCCACTTTCCTCTTTCCTTCCACCATTCTTCTTCCACGATCTTGTCCCAGTCCAGATTTATTTTTCTTACGCTGTTCTTCACTGAATCAATCCACCTTGTTCTAGGTCTTCCTCTTGCTCTCTTACCCTTGCACTTCGCCTCCAGCATCTGTCTTGGTATTCTATTTTCCTCCATCCTCTTTACATGTCCAAACCACCTTAGTTTATTCTTCTCAATTCTCTCATTTAGTTTTCCCATCCCAACTTCCTTCCTAACATCTTCATTCCTCACTCTGTCTTTCCTTGTTTTTCCTATCATACTTCTTAGGAATGTCATTTCACTGGCTTGGATTCTACTCTCTTGCCTGCTTGTCAGGGTCCTAGTCTCAGCTGCATAAGTTAATATGGGAACATAGTACACTTTATACATTACCTCCTTGCTTTTCCTTGGTACTTCCTTATCCCAAACAAGTTTTCTTACACTTTGATAGAATGCATTGCTCTGCTGTACCCTCCTGCCAATCTCCATGTCCAACCTACCAGTTTGCATCAATTCACTTCCTAGGTATTGCAATTGTTATAACTAATGACTTAGAAACTATGACCTAATAGTCAAATAATACGATGGGTAAGTAACGTAGGCCTACATGGCACGGATTCTTTCAAAATTATTGCTAAGGTAAGAAAGAAATTAAAAATAGGTAGTCAAAAAAATGGCACAACGAAACCATTTAATTGAGCTCAAAAGCTATATGACTTATTTACATCGATCGACTGCAAAAGCACTTTTCAATTGTCATTTTTTTTTTTTTTTTTTTTTTTGCGACCAGTCACTTTACCTAATCCTCCCTCGGATTGAACACCATCGTTGGGTATGAGAGAACGTTCGAGCTGATTTTCGATCATCATCTCTTTATTAGTTGTAAAGCCGCGTTCTACGAACGCTTAACATTTACTTAGAATGAGAACACCTTGAATGAACTGTGTCAGAAGCTCCGAGCTTTCCTGGCCTTTCAGAACGCCTCGCCAAAAATGGTCTAACCTACATGTTTTTCGCGAACAATCGGTTGCCGCGCGCCGTACACTGTCTTGAGATATCAAATTCTTGAATTCATACTCAATTAAGTCACAGTGTGAGGGAGACAATCGATTGCTATCTCTGTACGCAGTAAGACAATTTCCAAGCCAAGAAATACACACATTCTAGTCTGGTAAATTATGGCAGGATCACAGAACGTAATGTATTTACTCAAATAATATTTAAGAGGCGATTTTAGTGAAAATAGCAGTTAACATTTTAGCACATTCATCCTTGAAACGCAAAATATCGACTTCCTTAGCCTTTGTCTGCCGTAACTCCAAGCGAACGGAATGACTAAATTTAAAGTCTTCAAGGGGATCAGGTTTTGCTTCTCATTGACATCAATTGAGCATAGGTTAGTAGCGTTTGATAAAACATCTTCTTTTACAAAGCTTTCCATTAAATTTTTAAGCAATTTACTCAAATCAGAGTACAAAAAAGGGAGCAAGAGGGTCGTTTCATTGAAAAGCTGTCACGAAAGGCTCTAGTTGACGAGCTGTAATATGTTCATAACGTCCAAACTATTATTTTTATTTATATATACTTAGATTTATTATTATTAATTTTAGCCAAGTTCTTTATTAACGATGCAGCTGGGATGTTGTTTACTTCATGTCACTAGTCTACTGTGGACCTAGATTTATGACTCTTATCTACTCCCTGACGGCCATTCTACTCGGCTCAAGAGAGGGTGGGGTCGAAACTTTAACTGTCTGTCACGGTGAGACCCTAATTAACTCTCCCTTGTGAGTTTCTACAATGGCATAGTCTCAACGACTGTCTGTCACACATTATTATCATTATTATTATTATTATTATTACCACTACGATCCTATGGAGATGTTTTATTACGTATTGTAACTACAATATTTTTCACTATTCGAATCAAAGGGATTCGATATATTTTAGTTATTCAATGCTAACTTGCGAGGTGACTAAAGAGATGAGACCCTTTCCTTATTTTGTTAAGACAGATTTTAAAACCGTGGCGTGTGTAAATTACTCTGAGTGACACGCACAGCGGGGGTCTCAGGAAATAAGCGAACAATGGACGGCTTGCTACAACAGTTTTCAAGTGTCAAAGAGAGTGTCGAACGATGTAGCTATCTGGCCTTACCAACTAAAGAGGATTTTAACTCATGTTTTCTAAGAAGGACACGTGGTCTACTGGAACGTATCTCCGAGACAGAAGACCATAGCAACGTTATTTTGATTGGTCGAGGAAGGTTTTTTTTCTCCAGGAGTGGGGAGAAATACGGATGGTACTGGAGGGCATGCGCGGTCAAGGAGGGCAGTCACTCACTACTTTGAATCTTAGGCGGAAGGAAGTACTGTCCCCGCGCCAGCTCTGAGGACGCGGGGTATGAGGTAAGGGGAAGGTAAGGGGAGCGGGAACAATGAGTGAGCGAGGGAATTTCCGGGCCATGCTTATGCTTAGTATAGTACAGTGCTACGTCATCACTGGCTTACTCACTCCACTCCACATTCCTGCCAGGTTTTCAGAGCTGGTGTGGGGACAGTAATTCTTTCAGACCGTCTATAGTTTGGAATTTGATTGTGCATAAAGACATATTACTCTGTCCTTCAATGCAATAACGACAATGGTTGTGTTTTTGGCCAAAGTCGGTAAAGTGATTTATGGAGTTAGCACTTCGTCACTGATCAAGCTGGCAGCTAAATCTATATCATCGCTGCTCAGCAAATATAATTAATGGAACTTATCTGCTGGGATCCTTCAAGACGTCATTCCAAGAGATGGATCAACGCCCCAGGAAACAACTACAAGTCTTAACTATGGAGACCTATTCCTTCGACACGCAACCTCGGTAAGCTAGGCTGACATATATTACTCAAAATCTCTTCTTGAACATTTCTGGCAAGTAACTTCACAGATTTGGAAATAACGTTAAATTTAATATCGGTCTCATCACTTCTCTCACGCCTCAGGTTAACGTAACTTCAGTAAAGTATTTATTTATTATTATTATTATTAACTTTTCATATTTTGTTTTTGTGTAGAATTAAATTCAGTATTTTAATCCATGCCTTGCATATCTTTTTCAGTAGTTAGAAGTACATGTAAGTCATCCCTTTTCCCCAATGCAAAAACTAACTGGCTGATTACTTTGATTTCGCCACGGGCTGGGAGAAAGAGGTCTCAGGTGCTCCACTGATGCTCATTTATCATTATTTGTGTTCTTACTCGTTTCTTTTAATGGTCTTCAACACTCTGTTGCAACCATGGCGCCCGACATTTCATTTTGAGAGCACTACTGAAGGTAAGTTCACAATACCAGTGTGTATTAACATGTGTCTCATCTCATTTCATGACCTATTACATTTATCATCCAACAGTGAGCAAACCACCATCCTAAAGAACATTACAGAGCTATCTGGGCAAAGAATGCTAGCTTTGCCAATAACAGACCTACAATTTCCATTGCTCTTTCTGCGACGGGAGCATTGCAAAGTCACCTTACTGGACTGAATGGCAGGGGAAATTTGTCAGATTTTGAACATTCAGAATAGGCTCTCTTACGTGTTGGATTATCATGAAAAATATTAAATGGCGATCCCACCCTGCTTCAACGATTCAACTTTTGAATGCAATATGAACTGGGCCATGTTATGCATAAAGGAACCAACCACCATCAAGATGGAACTGAGATATTGAGGCTCAAAGTTAACCTTCGATATTTAATTCCTATTGCACGTGTGGAATCTGAAAATAACACAATTACGTAAAAGGGGATGTATTTTACTTTATTACATACACAATTTTATTTTACCTTTGTAAATTACTTGAATATACTAAAAAATGGCACTTGGTTCCTTTATGCTTTATTGATTATTTACCATAGACAATAATTGAAATGGAACCAGGCACTTGGTTCTGTTATGAATGTCTACATGCACAGCATAGCGGATTGTCATTCTCTAATGAAATATAGACCGCCACGTGGTGATGTGGATAGCATTGTCGGCTGTCACCCCCGAGGTCCCAGGTTCGATTCCCGGCACTGCCAAGAAATTAAAAAGTCTTGGTATGGTCTGTTATGTGGTCTCCTAGCCTTGTGATGCAAAATGGGCACCTGCCGGATGCTATGGCAGGGGGGATGATTGGAAAGGGTCTGGCCACCCTACCGCATGTAAACACCGGCTCTGAACGCCTGAATAGTGACCCTTTAGCACAGCCAGGGACTCAATTTGGGTCACCTACATTCCTTGTGGATATGACACTCTTTATGATTGCAATAGTGCAAATTAACGCCGGCCCTGTGGTGTTGGGGGTAGCGCGCCTGCCTCTCACCTGAAGGACCCGGGTTCGATTCCCGGCTCCGTCAGGGATTTTAGAAACTGACATGAGGGCTGGAACGGGGTGCTCTCAGCCTCGTGAGGACAATTGAGGAGCTGTCTGTCAGTGAGACAGCGCCCCGGTCACGAAAACCAAGATTAACGGCCGAGGGGACCCGATGCGCTGACCACGCGTCACCCCAATATCTGCAGGCCAAATGGCTGGGCAGCGGTCGCTTGGTAGGCCTAGGCTCTTCAAGGGCTGTAGTGCCGGGGGTTATTTTAGTACAAATTCACACGAAATTCAAAATAGTTTTCTATTATTATTATTAATATTATTATGCATTTTATGCCCCATCAATAGAACAATAAACTGTAGTGGAATACAAAATTAACTGTGCTTATGAACCAACAACAAAAAATCCACATTCCATTCACTCACAACCTCAAAATCATTAAAAGCTTTACACACTTCAATGTCATCGATTACACGCGTTTTCTACTATATCCAGGGGCAAATTACGGTCTTTATTTTGCAATATTTTCTCACTCTTCATCATTTGTTGCTAATGGCAATTTACGATTTCGGTCTAGTAGGTCAGATGTACTACAGTTATATATTGCTTTGAGGTTTGCTCTTTAAATAGAAATACTGGCAAACATTGCTTGATATCTTGGTTTATAAACAAGGTTGCTATGTTCCTCCTTACACATGTGGTGCATAACAGTGAAAGTGGTCTAGGGGAAGATGCCCTCACTGTTACGTCCCTTAAAACAACAATCATCATCTTCCAAGCGAGATATGTTGGTTAACCATAAAATTCAGTCTAACCACGTGGACAATGGGATCTGTATCCTGGGTATCTGTTTTATCAGTGTGCCTACACTTATACATTATTTCTTTTGGTAGCTTATTTTTACAATCTTTCATACAAAATATTATTAGACTTTTAAGAAACTTATTCATTGCAACATGGCTAAAACCCAATTAGATCAAAAAAGCAATACAAACACGTCATATGCAAGGCGCTTGGTTCTGTTATGCAAAACATTTAGTCACTTTTTTTTTTTTTTTTGCGTATGGCTTTTAGTGCCGGGAGTGTCCGAGGACATGTTCGGCTCGCCAGTTTTGTAGCTACAAGTACCGTTGGGGAGGAAAGTTGGAAGGGAGGGTCGAGGAGTTGGAAGGTAGCGGCTGTGGCCTATAGTTAAGGACCAACCCCGGCATTTGCCAGGAAGGAAGATGGGAAACCACAGAAGACCATCTTCAAGGTTGCCGGCGGGGGGATTCGAACCTCCTCGCCTCCCGGATGTGAGCGACTGCCAACAGTCATGCCGCAACGACCTCGGCTAACTCACCCGGTATTTAGTCACTGATTTAACCTCACTTTAAGATTGCATGGCGCTTGGTTCTGTTATGCGTTTTCTCCAATCTGCCATACAGAACAAGCACTTTCTTCACACTTAAAATGTAAAATAATTATTCCATGTCTGAAAACCATATTTGCTGGGCAGATAGTTTAATATTTCCTCCACAAGATGGCACTTATAACTCAATTTCAGGAAAAATGGCGCTTGGTTCCTTTATGCATAACATGGTCCAACTACTTGCAGCCCTCACGTACCCATCATAAGACAAAAAAAATCATCCGGCCCTTCCCGGAGATCGATTTTTAATTCCTTCAGAAATTTAAGGTTTACATTAGGTCCGTCCATTGAAACCATTTCCTTTGGAACACTCTTCCTAAATGCCTCCAACAAATCAACTGACCTAGCGCGGCCAAGGAATGCCGAGTTCTCACTTCATCTAAACGTTTAGACCAGAAACGCACTGCCAGGTCCATTTGTTAACCTATTTTCATTTTATGAAAAAATAGGCTTATGAGATCACCTTTACTCGGTGTGTGCGTATGTGTGTGTTCCCCCCTAATAAATTCTAAACGGCTGGAGCGATTTCAATTAAACTCGGTAAGGTCATAGGAACGTTTCGGCCGACCCCGACCGTGCTCTTCAAATTCTATTACGTCTCACCAATCCAACATGGCGGCTGTACGAAATATTTCAACAGCATTCAATATCTCCGAAACTATTACCGATATGACCCTGAAATTGTGTACGGTGATAAAGGGCACTACTAGAAGTTCACCTATGAGACTTTCAAAAACCTGGTAACTACAAAACCAACATGGCGGCCAAGCGAATTTGAGACTTTTAAATATAGGCTATTTTTCTCGCGATTTAACCATCCAAACGTAATGAAACTTGGTACAGCAAATTATACACATTGTAATGCAATGGTGTCTAATTTAGTTCAATTGTTTACATAACCTCAACATGGCGGCTGTGCGAAATATTTCAGTGGCAATCTATATCTCCGAAACTATTACTGATATCACCCTAAAATTTTGTGGGGTAATAAAGAGCTCTGCTACAACTTTACGTATGTAACTTTCAAAAACCTGGAAAGTACAAAACGAACATGGTGGCCAAGCGAATTTGAAACATTTTAATAGACTTTTCTCTTGTTTGAACCATCTGAGCGCAGTGAAATGTGGTACATTGAATGATTATACATATTGTAATGCACTGGCATCTAATTTAGTTTAATTGTTTACATTACCTCAAGATGGCGGTTGTGCGAATTTTTTTTTTATTTCTTGTGTCGTAATCATGCAATCGAAGTGAAAGTTTGAATAATGAAGCTACGCAATATTTTTCATTTAATGGTACATAACTCTATGGCCTATACATATACAAACCAAAATGGCGACCATCCGAAATATTTAGACCGCTCAATATCTACGAATCTTCTACAACAATCAAACTGACATTTTTTAAGATCATAGAGGCTATAAACATAAGTTCGCCTTTAGGACTATCAGTAACCTGGTGAGCACAAACCCAACATGGCGGCGACACGAATTATAAATATTTAAAAGGACGTTTCTCGCGATTTAACCATCCGAGTGCAGTGAAACTTTGTACGTTAAATGCTTATACAAATGTTAATCTACTGCCATTTAATTTATTTCAATTGTTTTCATAACCACAAGATGGCAGCTGTGGGAAATTTTAAAATCTCGTTTTTACATCTTGTGTCCTAATCATGAGATTGAAGTTTGAATACCACACGTACACAATACTCTTCATAAATACATAAATAAATAAATAAATACATAAATAAAAATCCAACATGGTGACCATCTGAAATATTTAGACGGTTTTCAATATCTACGAATCTATTACAGCAATCAAACTGAAATTTTGTATGTTGATCGAGGTAATTAACATGAGTAGGAAATATGAAAATAGGCTGTATAATTCTTCACAGAACTACTTGTTGTCGCTGCGCACACCTGTTCATACTTTCATCCAACATGATGATGATGACGATAATACTTTTGCTGCTTTCTAACTCTTCAATTAACTTTTCATTGTAAAAGGAAGCAAGCCCGTAAATTAGAACATAAGCCATTTTTAATCGACCTAATTCCATTTTTGAAACTATCGGGGAACATTCTGCTGATCTCGTTCACAGAATTTCCCCTGGCTGACAGTGATATGTGGTTTACGCAACAATTTAATGACCATAAAATTTCTGCAGTTGTCACCTCGTCTTTCAAAATGTAGCCTACTTGTTCAGGCCACGCATAGCACTCGCTTCATTTCCTACCGCTCTGGATGTTGAGGGAAGGGAAATCATGTGCTCCTTTACTGCTGCTACTGGTAGACTACTTGAACTGCTGAAGGTGCGACTGAAGAATTACCACCACCCTGAGTTTCTCCGACGTTGGCAGTAGCAGGCGCAGTCGTGCTCGCAGGGGTAGTTGTCGAAAAAAACATATTGCTCAGGTTAAAGGCCTTGTTGCAAAAGGTGCAGTGAGCCGAAAGCGGAGGAAAGAGTATAATGGGGACAAACGACGTGACGAAGTATCGAGAGCAGCAGGGCTACCGCAATATATTCCTTTCTTGCTCTCTCTCCTTTATTTTTCAATTTTAACATTTTGCAGCCCCAACCCGACAAAGCGAAGGAGCTTCGCACTAAATCCAAATAGACAGATTCACGCTCCAGCATGTATTATTTTATTTTAAAAAATTAAAAAGTTCCCTGACCTCGCAGAAAATTTCCCTGACTTTTCCCTGACTTCCCTGACCGGATTTTTCCCCCTGACTTTTCTCTGACTTCCCTGACCTGTAACAGTCCTGACTGGTTTGATGCAGCCCTCCATGCCTCCCTGTCCTGAGCTAATAGTTTCATATCTACATAGCTACCACACCCTACATCCGAGGCAATCTGTTTAACATATTCTAACCTTGGTCTACCACTGCAGTTCTTGTCCTCGACCCTTCCTTCCCTAACTAAGCTTGCTATTCCTGGGTGTCTTAGTATGTGTCCTACCAACCTATCTCATCAGTGTGACGCTATTTCATATATCCTGACAATGAGCCATATCCCGCTCGAAGAGAAGCAACACTGCAGAACTCGTCATTGGGCAACGCTCTATATTCCTTTGCTAACGAATACGGTGTTGGTCGAGCTACAGTTCATGACATAAGAAAAAACAGTGATAAAATAAAGTCGTTTTTTAAGACGAATGAAAATTTAAAAAGTAAACTACAGACGTTGAAAACTGGTGAAAATCCTAAAGTTGACGATAGCCTCTATGATTGGTTTTTACAAGAACGTGGTAGGCATAGCCTACACCAATTTCTGGTGAAATCCTTTAAGGAAAGGCTAGGGAATTTTATCGGAAAATTACAACAACAAAAAAGGATGATTTCCAAGCCAGCGAGGGATGGTTGCAGAAATTCAAACAACGTTATGGAATTAGACTGCTAAGTACAACGGGTGAGAAACATTCATGTGACGAAAGCGCTGTTGAAGGTACAAACAGGTTATCCAAGAAATGGAACCCTCAAACTGTGTTGTGGGGTCGTTTATGGCACCGCCTCTCAAACTTACTTTTATTACAATGGGCATTTTTATCCTAGAATGTTTCCCTTCTATGTATCTTCCCGCCTACTTGCTTTTGTTCCATAGCCAGACTGGCAGGCGCCTGAGCAGATTTCTTTCTTTGTTATTAGCAAGCGTAGCGGAAGTGGTGACACTTATGGCACCACGACACAGTTCGCGTTCTGAAGGCTGTGTGCGCGTTGACTCTTACTAGTCCTGTTTCGTAGGGTGACCAACCGTCCGGCATTTGCCGGACATGTCCTCCTTTTTTCATACTTGTCCTCTGTCCGGCAGGCATTTATTATTTGCTATTAAATGTCCGGCTTTTTGCATATTGTATTCCTAGTCATTCAGTTTCCTATTGTTTTCCCTGTTGCAAAGCTATTTTTGTTGCACTTCCTCTATCTCAGTCTATATTCTGTATACCCCTATCAGACTACGTCATTTACTCACTTAATAATAAATCATATCTTAAGTTAGAGCTGTCTGAGGGGCCTGTCACCAAAGTGGTGACACCGCTTGACGTGATATGAACGTGCTCGGTCGGGGCTGGGGAATTCTCGGCGGGGATAATTTATCTGATCAAACGGAAAGGTAACATCATATTCCCATTCGGGAATGTTCATAACCTATATGGGGATACACCAGTCAAGTAATGCTGGCTGCGGTATTACGTAGTTTTGTTTTTGTGCTTGTTGAATTCGGACCTTCTGAGTGAGTGGAGTTTTTGTTTGAATAATATCAGTATGTCATCACTAAAAAGTGGCGAGGAACAAAAGAGGAGAAATGTTAAGTTCATGGAGAAATTGAAACAGAAGTAGCCTACCCGTGTTTTAGCGAGGGGCGTAACGAAAGTGAGACGAAATGTTATATTAGTGACTGTTATATAACTGTTGGAAATAAATGTGCAGGTGATCTCGAGAGACATATTGCTAGTGAAAACATTAGAAAATCAATTAGAAGCAGTTCTTCTAGCAGTAATATTGATTCATTTTTCCCGATTAAACATTCCCCATTAGACAGGAAAGTTTTGGCAACAGAGGCAACATTGGCATATCACACTGTTTCTCACCAACAGTCGTATAGGTCTATGGACTGCACATCAAAGTTGGATAAAGTGCTGTTTGCAGATTCTGAGATTGCTAACAAAATATCATGCGCTAGAACCCAAACTGAAGCTATCATAAATAACGTTATCGCCCCTCATTCCATTGAAATTAACACTAAAACATTGAATAATAGTATTCCTTTGTTCGGAGTGGATACTGATGCTAGCAACCATGGGGCTCTGAAACATTTTCCTATTGTTATACAATATTTCGACTATAAAGAAAATGGTATTCAAACTAAAGTCTTAGAACTAAAAACATGTCCCAATGAAACTTCAGAGACAATATCCAATTATGTTCCCAGACTTTTAAGAAGCATAATATTTCTGCTAAATGCGTTGCTTTTAGTGGAGGCAATGCAAATGTAAATTATGGAGGGGTTAATCGTAGAGAAGGAAAAAACGTATTTTCAGCACATAAAAGTAAATTAAATGAACATGTAATCGGGATTGGATGCCCAGCACATGTACCGGTGTTGCATAATTGTTTGCAACCCTCAGTGCTGATGTACTGCCAGTTGATGAAGAGAGTATAACTTTAAAAGTCTTCAATTATTTCCATATCTATACAATTCGCACTGAACAACTAAAAGAATTCTGCGAGTTTGTTGAAATAAATTATGAACAGCTTTTGTGTCACAGCAAACCATTGTGGTTAAGTGTGTTTCCTGCAGTAGAAAGAATGCTAAAACTGTTTGCAGCTCTAAAGTCGTACTTTCTTTCTCAGCCTTCAAATTCTGTTCCTGCTATAATTAGGTCCTTTTTGAAAACGAGTTTTCTGAGCTTTACCTGTGGTTTGTTCATTCCACTAAACACATTTTTTACAACAAACTTTCATACATAGAAAAAGAAACGCTCTCTATAGCAGAAGTATGTGATATATTAGGTTCAGCTCTGGCCACATTGAATGATAGGATGGAAAATAAATTCATACCTCTTAAAGTCAAAAAGTCTCTGAAATCCCTCACTGAAAATGGCTTTGAATTGCATTTGTAGAACATGTTGTTGTTTTTTATGAAACGTGCATTCAATATCTGTTAAAGTGGTGTAACCCTATGATGGAAGAATTTAAATGTTTCCAATGGATGAAGCTTCATAGTATGAAAGACATTAAGTTTGAAGATGTTCTTCTTTGTCTCGAGTATTTGCAATCTAAAAGTGTGGAGATAGACGATTTTAAACTTTTTGACCAAATTTGCAATGTTCAGAATTGCATTAGGAGTTCCGAAATTGATAAACATACAACATTAGTTAAGCAGTGGTGTGAGTTTTTCAAATATAGCCCTGACATTGAAACAATTAGTGAGCTGCTTAAAATTTGTCAGTTTTATTTTGCTATTCCAGGTTGCAATGCAACCGTTGAAAGAGTATTTTCCCTGATTAATACACAGTGGTCAGGAGAAAGAAACAGTTTGCTGACCGAGTCGGTTGAGGGTATTATGATAGTGAAGTACAACTTTAAAAACATGTCATGTGGAAAGTTTTACAATTATTTATTACAAGAAAATAATTCATATTTGCTGTCGAAAGTGGGTGCAGTCGATAAGTATCTGCATAAAATAGCCACAACTTCAACATCTTCATCAACATAACAAATATAAGGTATGTAATACTAAATTTTGCATGTAAATATTAAAATTCCATTGGTCCTCAATTCTTAGAACATTTTTATGAAAAGTCCTCCTTTTATTAAGAGTCTGTCCTCCATTTGAAAATTTTGAGTTGGTCACCCTAGCTGTTTGTAACTCTGTGAAGGAAGCAGTTGCTGTGCTGATGCAATGGCATCGTTTCGGGAGAGCAGTATTTCAGTTTCACATCCTAATTTTTCGAATGTAATTGAGGAGGAGCTAGACATTGTGCTGAATGAGGACGACGAGGGAAGTGTTGAAAGTGACCGTGATGACCAAGATCTTGACTTCAATTCTGAACACGAGTCTGCTTCCGAGCAGGAATACGACTCTGAAGACGAAGGTATTTCACATAATACGGAAGAAAACTCACAGTTAGTGGAAGGAAATCCATCAGCATTTTACGGTAAAAACCGATACAAGTGGTCCTCTGTTGAACCTTGTCGTAATATGAAGACACCTGCCCATAACATTGTTGTCAAAGTACCAACAATAAAAGGGAAAGCGAGACTGCTGGGAGATTCTTGTACACCACTACAAGTATGGGAATGTTTATTTTGTGATGATATGGTGGAAGAAGTAGTGAAGCACACAAATGAAAAGCTCACAACTTATAGAGTACGGTTTTCTAAAACAGACAGAACTGAAATGAGGGATACAACCAGTATAGAAATAAATGCATTGTTTGGTCTCCTGTACTACAGTGCTATTTTCAAATCAAATAATGAAAACTTAGACTCCCTGTTCGCTACAGATGGTACTGGTAGAGTGACTGTAACGAATGGCTGGAACTCCACAGAAACATACTCACTGCGTCGAACTATGGGCGAGTTTGTAAATTGAGAGCAACAACTGGCAGCGACCCATTAGTGAAGCAAATCCTCTACACTGCATTTGATTGCGAGGCAAAGGAGTATGGCCGAAGGAACGAGGAGTCAGCTCGCAACGAACTCGCTTTTTCGATTGACCAAAAAATAGAAAAATAGAAATCGATAGAGAGTTTCCTTTTTTCGGAGCCAGTCCCGACGGGCTAGTCAATGATGATACAGTCATAGAAATAAAGTGCCCTTCGTCGGCTAAGGACTTAACTCCAGACAAAGCTATTAAGAAACGCAAGGTCACTTTTTGGGCAGTAAACAAGAAGGGAGAAATCGGGGAAGTAGAAAAAATCACATAGCCTATTCTATTTCCAAATACAAGGCCAACTTCAAGTCACAAAAAGGAAGTAATACATTTTTGCCTTGTGGACCCCAAAAGGAATCAAAACAGCAAAAATAGACCGAGATGAGACCTTTTGGAAAAAAGAAATGTTCCCAAAGTTACATAGGTTTTATATGGACTGCCTACTTCCAGAAATAGTTGACCCTATAGCCACTCCATGCCTATATAAGAAACTCTGCTTACATAGTGGGAGCCCAAAGGATGGCTGAGGAGAAGAAGGCTAACAAAACTGTAAATAAAATGTAATTTGTGTATGTAATTCACAACTATTTGTATATAAAAGTTTGTAACCGATTTTCGGCCTCTTGTCTAAGATCGGGTAGTTCTTGTTTCATGTAAATTATGAGTACAAACTACATTTTAAGTTGCTTATGTTCGTTTTATACAGTTAAAAAAGTGATTTTAATCATGGAATATGTTAGTTTTGTCACAATTATTGGATTATAATAATTGAACATTAGCGTGCCATTGAATCATTGCGTTTTGTAACTATCAGTATAAAAGTATTTGTAACATCTTTGTAAATTACGAGTATAAGTTACTTTCCAAATTAATTATGTTTATTTTGTCACGACAACGATTGCAATTACTATAAATTGATTTGGATTAATATGTCATTGTTTTGTTAAATATTATTTAGTATAATTTGTAAGGGCCTTATTTTTTGGTGAAATAAAACTGTTGATTTCGGTGTTAAAACAGACGCTATTTCGGTGGGTATTTCGCGAAATCAATTGTCATAATGATCGATGTTTCATCTGAAATCTTCCTTATAGTATGGGGTAAATCTAACAAATTATGTTATAAGGGGGTTCTTCAACTTCTTTGCGATGTGTAGAGTATCGCCGAATGTTATATGCCGCTTAGAATTATGTTCATTTCCTTCTTTCTTCCTCTTTATACGTTTCTGAATCCCTGTATACGTTTCTGAATCCCTGCAGTGTTTATCGCACGTATCCTTTCGTTCCCACGGAATAAGAACATTGGAGTTTTTACACATTAGAATCTTTTTTGCAGCGTCAAATACATAGAACCCCTCACTCTTGCATTCCTCGGCCCACGAGAAAACTGTTGTGACTTTAGTTTTCGGCATTTTTATACTTAAATGCTGGATGTTTGCCAATAAAGTTTTATCAGTCGCGAACTCGCACTGCTGTGTCTACGACCACAACGCCATTTGATGCAATCGATAGTATAACTTATATCGATTTTTATCGATAGCCTTAGAGATCGCGGAACTGAATGCACATACTTCCGGCGCAACACTATCAATCAAAAGAGAAGGAAACCACGACGGTCAATTCCTCAGAAGCATTTAAACGTGTTTTGGAGAGCATTTTCTATAATATTTAGCATTTTCGTACCAAGTGAAGTATATTTCGTGATTATTTGTGCAATTCGCGCAATAACTCAGATTTCGTGATATTTCGGGAGCTCATCTTGCTAGAATACGCTACTTTAAGTACCTAGAAGGCCATATATATGCAAGAAAGAAGATATGAAAAAAGTTCGCGAGTATCGCTATTACCAAAAAATACGGCCCCTAATAATTTGTAACAGTATGCAAGTGTTAGTGATATTTTTGTAAATAGTGATTATGTGTTACTTTCAAAATTACTTATCTTATTTAAATCGTGTCAGCTAACAATCACCATTGTCATATTTTTCTTGATGTTTATCTTTTTGTAGAGTTATATTTTCATTTGGAATATTACGTCATCTATTACGATATGTAAGACATTGCTTCATGTAATTTGCAATTTTTTTGTATGTTTGTAGACCCAACAGACCTTCCTGTGGTCATTGTGTACTAACTTAATGTTAAATTTTAGTAACGGTAAAGTCTATATAGAGTTTTATTAATAAACCTCTTTTATCACACACTTATTAACTAAAAGTACAGGGTCATTCATTTTTAACCGTCTGCAGGACGCCGCGCCGTCTGCAACATAGCAGCGCAGCAATACATCTCTCGGCAGTGAGTCACCCGGCTACGCATGCAATTTTCCGCTGCGATGCTATCTCGCTAGACTAATAAAAATAGGTCCAGGTACAAAATTCTGATCTATTGTGATTTAACATTTGTCCTACAATAATACTCAGGTAGTTGCATGTATTTTAACTAATTCTAAATATACGGTACAAGATACGCGTAGCACTAGAAAATATCAGAAAACGCATGACGAGAAAGAATCACTTATGGAAAGGAATGACATAATAGCGGCGAGAACTGTATTTTTAAGGGTACCGGTACCGCAATGTACGAGATCGGCGAATCAGGGACATACTGTATTTATTACCCTGATGAAACGTAATGTCAGTCAAAACTATACAGGTCATTGTGCTGGAAAATGAGCGACGGTTCCGGAGGACTGAAAGTTCCCATTGGTAAGGACAGCCGGCTCATCGTACTTCATGCCGAGTTGGCCGACACGGGATGTATTCCCGAGGGCAAATCAATTTAATTCTCCGGTGGTCGCGCTTGAAAATATAACTTCAGTAGTCGCGTGGATTACAATCGTAGCCAATTATTTAATGGGTATTTCATTAGTTATTTTTTGTTTTAAAATTTTGATTTTTGATTTTATAATAAGGATGGGGTGTGATAAATATAATTACCATAGACAAATACATGAAATACCAAATATTTTGACACAGCAATAAAAAACTTATTTAATTTGAACTTTTGAAAGAAATTTGGCAATTTTACCCGTATTGAGTAAACACATCAAATATTTGCGAACAGATGAGTATTTTTCTACAATTAAGTGTTCATAATATATTCAGTTTCCCAATTCTACACAATAGGCTACTATACCTATACAAGCAAATCAGCGCAGTTCAAGTGAAGTTCCGTAAATAGTCGCGTGGAGTGTACAGTTGACATTGTACCCCACTGACACGCTATATAGCGGTCATAGATGTAACATTTCACGGTGATTGTAATGGGGAGACCTTCTAGGAAAGGTAGTCTACTGAACAGTATGTACCAAAATCTAGTGTATTATGATCGCAGTTATAAAACAAATGAAATTAACAAAGCTCCGACCTCTAATAACAGAATGGCTGAAATTATCGAGTGGTTGTCTTCTAATGGAAGGCCTATTCCCCACAACCCATCACAAACCAGAGTGGAATTGCTATTTCACAAACTGTTTACGAAATTGATGAAATAGCAAGACAACGTATACTCAGGCCCGACGAGAAGGAGGGCCCTGGGGCCCGAGCGTACTGAAGGAGAAAGAGACAATCACGTTTTTAAATTGCTATAACAGTCTTTTATATGAGCCCAAAAAAACTTACAGAATATTGAAATACAAATTCGACTGAATTTTGAAAATAAGCATTACGTTTGAATTATCGCCCATAAAATCTTGAAAGGTAAGGAGAGTAAACTTTAAAACAATGGTGAATCTTGAGCCGTTGTAGAGCGAAATCCATGCGTCCAATTTCAGTTATTCCTAAAGAACTGTTATTTACCTAGGTACATAGTCTATTGGCAGCAGATCAAATTTCAAGCGTTACAATGCCAAAGGCAACTTGGAAAACGCAGGCAAATTACGAAAGTTAAAAGTAAGAAAATCAAAAATTAATAGAAAATGAGATTATGAACCGGAAAAATGCCTGGTTGATGAAGAATCAATAAATTGAATAGCTTCCCACATAATGAAAATCCACAGCCTGCTTCCAGTCTCCGACCGGGTCAGGAATGGAATGAATGAAGCCCCCATCTAGCGGCGAGGATATGAACTGTGCCGGCTGCCGAGGCCTGACGCACTCCTCTGGGGCAATGATTAAATGAATGACAGATGAAATGAAATGATAGTGGAGAGTGTTGCTGGAATGAAATTTTGACAGGGAAAACCGGAGTACCCGGAGAAAAACCTGTCTGCCTCCGTTTTGTCCAGCACAGATCTCACATGGAGTGACCGGGATTTGAACCACGGACCCAGCGGTGAGAGGCCGGCGTGCTGCCGCCTAAGCCACGGAGGCTTTTAGCTTCCCACATAATTTCACAAATAGTCTACCAAATATTGAATTTTTAATTTATTGTAAGAAAAACATGAATATTAGGATTTCACGGAAGGAACTCAAATGTACATAACGGGCCCTGGGAGTCATTGCCGTGGGGCCCATGATCGCTCTCTACGGCCCTGCGTGCTCATCGTGTAGTTTTGGTTGCCACCGTGCAACCCAATTGGGCTTGTGTGGGCGCAGGTGAAATCTTACGTTGCAGGAAAAAAAAACACGTTCTGAATAGCAGACCAGAGTATTACGGACGAGGCAGCGATTGGCAGCCTCTTGGGCAGATTTCGTAAGTCATGCAGAAAGACTGAAGGAAGATTATAACAGAGAAATCGGCTGAGTGCAGCAACACTGTGTGATGAGCGGAAGAGCAGTCTGGCGACATCGCTTTGAAAGTGTTTATGTCCAAAACGCGTAGTAAGCGCTTCTCGTTCTAGCATCGTAGGTAAGGCAGATCTCGAGACAGTAGCACCTCGAGACACATACAGCTGACTCGAGTAACTGCGACAATAGCGCTCGCCTCTCAGCTGGCCATTTCTGTAACTAAAACTCGATCCACGAGTCGAGTTTCGCCCGCACTTAAGTTCGCGTCTTCCGAAGTAAGCCTCAGCTGAATCCAACTTGACTTATATTTAGAAGCTCAACAAGTGGAGCTAGTCACAACCCACGTCCCTAGAGCGAAAGCCGGATTCGTCGACAGGCGGGACTTGGCTTGTTCCCTGCGCGTCACGTGTGAGGCGGGTAAGGGGAAGGGAAAGGGGAAGGGGAAGGAATAGTAGAGTGGAGGTGTCTGCTTGTAATATCGCCGCGGTGGAGGGGAATATAGTCAACATTTCTATTATATAAGCTTCATGCTATAATTCTCCAAACGTCGGGGCAGCTGCCAATAAAAGAACGCGAACTAAAGTGCGGCAAGCCACGAAATGGATTGCACTACGCGACACCAAAACAATTACAGAGACTACTACGTTTACATGGCGAACTCAAATCGATTTGAATACGGTCCTGTTTTCAGTACGATGTCCGTTTACATGAGCAGTTCCAGTTCGTATTGAAATCGATTTCAATACGGTATATAATTTATGGTGCCAATCTGCAGTTATGTTTGCTGACTCGTATTAAACAGCAAAACATAAAGGACCCGTAGGGAATTATCATCCGACGTCTTTTTTATTTTATTGACGGGTTGTTTATAAACATGAAAAATGGATGCGCGGAAGGTTTTGATGTTGTTTGTTCTTAACAAGTTTTATGTTCAATTTAATAATGATAAAATGTTATTGATCTTACGTCCCTCTTAACTACTGAAGCTTTTAGAGACGCTGGACTGCCGGAATGTTGCCCCAAATGAGATCTGTAACGTGCCAGTAAATCTACTGACACGGCTCCCTCGCATTTAGGCCTAAAGGGCCTTACACACGTCCTGACACGACCACCCTAATCTAGGGCCTGACAGCGGTTGACCCGACAGTTGGATCGTGTGTAGGCTTGTCGGGTGGTGAAAACTGTCAGGCCCTAGATTAGGCTGGTCGTGTCGGGAGAACCATCCAACCGCCCTAACTCCCACCATTCTCTCTGTCGGGTCGGAACGTGTGTAGGGCAGTCGCCCCGCTACTTCACTACCCAACTGACCTTTCAGACTCAATTGTTGATTAAAACATTTGACGAACCTGGGCGCGGAAAAAGTGACTATGGTCGAGTTCCTCGAATGTTGTAGGGAGTGCCGGTGTTTATGGGACGTCGAAGATGAAAGTTATTCCAACAGAGACAGGACAAATGAATGCTACAGTTTACTGCTGGAAATTTATTAAAAAAAAAAAAAACACCTCATGCTACAGTGGGAGTTTAAAACATTTGGAAAACATGCGAGTCGCTTGCAGAAGAGAAGCGTGGAAGGAAAGTACTGTAGATTTCCTCTTCTGCAACCACGTCTTGGACCACACTCTTCTTTTCTTTCTTCGTTCATCATCTGAAATAATGACTGTGCACAAAGCTACACCTATCTTTTGATTTCGTGTTAAATACGGAGCCATTTTAAGAACACTTTAGCACCTCAAGCGCTTGTTCTAAACTGGACTGGTGGTGGTAACTCCCCCTTATTTGGTTGGGTAGGGTAATCGTGTCGGGACTTGTGAAGGAAAGGCCCCGACACCACGGTCGGGCCCAATCGGTCGGGTAGGGTAGTCGTGTCAAGACGTGTGTAGGGGCCTTAAGCACGCTGACTGCGCCAGGATTCGATCCGATCTTGCTACTTTGGGAACAGCAGGCGAGAAAGTTACTTCTGCGCCACTCAGCCAGTCTATGTTCAATTTATTCAATCTAGTGTACAAATGGGAAAAGGAACGTAGACTATTAAGCGGCAAAGTGAGTTAGTAGCCTAGTTAGGCTAGTTATTGTTGTTTTAACCCTGGATGTGCCAAGCCTTGCGACGAATTATGCTGTAACTGAAATGCCAACGTCTCGTCGCAAGCGCGACGCATTGTGTAGGCATTAATTGAATCAGTTATAACTCTGCTAAATTTAACGTATTTGTTTTATGATGTGTATGAAATTGACGCTAAAGGTTCAAATTTATTTTGTTACCCATCGAAATTGCGATGAAGATGGTGTGCGAGGGTTGGTATACCTGCAAAGAGAGCAGATTTTCATCATCCCGCCCGTGTGGCTAGTTAGTCTACTACCTGTTATCGCGCGCGCTCGGTTGTGATCTCTATATACGTAGCCTATATCCTTCTTCAATTCAGTGCTGTGTTGCTTATATTCGTGTGAAGATTGTAGGCTATAGGCCTACTTGTTGAAAGCAGAATGGCTGATGACAACCTAAGTGATTCTAGTGATATTCGAGAAGTTCTCGAGGAGGAATGGGATGGTCAAGAGTTCCAGTGACATTTTCTCCGATGGCTCCTTACTAGATTTTTCTTCTGATAGCGGGGAAGAATATAGGCTATACCAGTTTCTGAATCAGGTTCTGAAAGTGATTCTGACGACTCTAACACTAGCGTTCCAGATGATGAATCCATTCCTGTATCACCAAGATGGTGTAGGGTGTACCCGCAAGAACAGGAGTTGGATGTTTCAGATAAGTTCAGTGTAAGAAATCCTGGCATTAGAAATTGCCCACCTAGAAACAGTGGGCCAATCCAGTACTTTTATTTATTCTTCACAAATTTTATCCGGCGACTCTTGGTCAAGGAGACGAATAACTTACCTGAAATGAAGTACATATCTATTGCTATAAATATGGAACTGTTGTTGTTTGAGTCTTCAGTCTTTTGACTGGTTTAATGCAGCACTCCATGCCTCCCTGTCCTGAGCTAATCGTTTCATCTCTACATAGCTACCACACCCTATAGTACATCCGAGGCAATCTGTTTAACATATTCTAACCTAGGTCTACCCCTACAGTTCTTGTCCTCGACCCTTCCTTCCTTAACTAAGCTTGCTATTCCAGGGTGTGTTAGTATGTGCCCTACCAACCTATGTCTTCTCTTCATTATCAGTCGCCAGAAACATCTCTCCTCTCTCACTCGTCTTAACACCGCTTCGTTTGTAACCCTATCTACCCATCTGATCTTCATCATTCTCCTATAACACCACATTTCAAACGCTTCAATTCTCTTCTTTTCTGCTGCACCAATAGTCCAAGATTCACATCTATAGAGTGCCACGCTCCAGACAGAGGCTTTCAAAACTGACTTCCTAATAACTAAATCTATATTCGATGTCAACAGATTCATTTTTTTAGAAATGCTTTCCTTGCCTGAGCCAACCTACTTTTTATATCCTCTTTGCTTCGTCCATCACTGGTTATTTTGCTTCCTAAGTAACAGAAGTCTCCTACTTCCTTTAATTTTTCACCTGCCAATTTTATGTCCATAGAGGTTTCTGATTTATTTCGGCTGCATTCCATTATTTATGTTTTACTTTATTAATTTTCATCATGAATTCTTTCCTCAAGACGGAGTCCATACCGTTCAAAAACTCATTCGAATCCTCAGGTGTGTCAGCCAAGATGACGATGTCATCAGCAAATCTCAAAGTTGAAATTATTTCTCCTTGAATCTTCACTCCCACTTTAAATTTTTCTCATATTTCCTTCATTGCTTGCTCAACGTAAAGATTAAAAAGTATGAGTGATAAGTTGCAGCCTTGCCTTACACCTTTCTGAATACCAGCTTCTCTCTCATGTCCTCAGCTCGAATGACTGCTGTCTGGTTTCTGTATAGATTGTAGACACCCTCCTATCCCCGTACTTTATTCCAATCGTTTTCAAAATGTCAAACAATTTAGTCAAATGAACGTTGTCAAAAGGATGTAGTACATTACTGGGAAACCTCCTTTTCTCAGAGAATGCCGTTATTTTCGTGTACGATGCCTCGCAATCGGTTTCAGGCAATAAGTGCAATGTTACACATCAGTCCTCTGCAGCACATTCCCAAAGGACAGCCTGGTTACGTCCCGGGGTACAAAGTGAGAGATTTCTGAACTCAAAGAACCCAAAGGACAGCCTGGATACGACCCGTGGTACAAAGTGAGAGATTTCTGAACTCAAAGAACCCAAAGGACAACCTGGATACGTCCCGGGATACAAAGTGATAGATTTCTGAACTCAAAGAGCCCAAAGGACAGCCTGGATACGACCCGTGGTACAAAGTATCTCTCTGGAACTCAATGAACGAGGCATTAAAAAGATAGGCTACTTCATTCCCAGTCAGAACGTAGCCATTGACGAGAGTATGATAGGAATGAAAAATCGTTGTACTTTCATACAATATATGCCGAATAAGAGGCATGCCCGCTTCGGCATAGAGAAATTCGAGGTGTGTGATAGCCAAACTAACTACGTTCTACATGTGGAATTATATTCTGGGAAGGACTATTTGTCCGAAGGCAATAATCCATACACTGAAAAGGTAGTCATGAATCTGATGTCCAAAACATTAGCCTACTGCTGAATAAAGGTTACCATCTTTTTACGGATAATTACTACACAAAGCTGCCACTTGCTCGAAAACTGATTGATAATCAAACATTTTTGACGGGAACTGTAAATAAAGCCACCAAAGACCTATCTAAAAATGTTTTGAAAACTAAATTAGGTGCCGCAGAGAGTGTATATTTTAGAAAAGGTGAAACACTTCTTGTAGGATACCGTGAAAAGGTAACTCGCAAGCCTGCTTATGCGATTACTACAGGCTGCCACGCAGAAGATAAACTGATACAAATTAAGAGTAGGCGGAGAGTTGTAACGCCAGTGCTTGCACATAGTCGAAGTATAATTCCTTCATGGGAGGGGCGTGTGATATCCAAACTAACTACGTTCTATATGTAGAATTATATTCTGGGAAGGACTATTTGTCAGAAGGCAATAATCATGTTACAGGCCGGACGTTTGTTTTAGACGATTGCCCTTGACCTTGAAGCCTGTGGGTGAGCCTACACTCACTCTCTCTCTCACCCTATCGCTTCACTCTTGTCACCACCGACCTGATGTAATGGAATTCCAGACTTGAGCAGACAGTACAGTCGACTTCGAAGTATTGTGTGACGCAGAAGTACACGTTACGTAGTTACGAACAGAACGTCATTATATTTGCCAATGACTGTACTTCAGTAGTAGTGTGAAAAGCTTTGTCAATCATCGGACCGCTTGGGGCAGCTGATAACAACACAGGTACTGTAGTAACTCGCCTCCAGGCTTCCATTAAGAATTTTCACTCGTCTAAAACAAACGTCCGGCCTGTACTTGATCGAGACCCACACGGAGGTAGCCTACTTGTTGGATATGGCCCTACTGAATTCTTATCTTTAGTACACACACAACACTGAAAAGCCTAACCCATGAAATGAATACTACAACCCCTGGCACTATACAGCCCATGAAGGGCCTAGGCCGACCAAGCGACCGCTGCCCAGCCATTTGGCCTGCAGATATTGGGGTGATGCGTGATCAGCGCATCGGGTCACTTCGGCCATTAATCTTTGTTTTCGTGATCGGGGCGCTGCCTCACTGTCAGACAGCTACTCAATTGTCCTTACGAGGCTGAGTGCACCCCGTTCCAACCCTCACAACAGTTTTAAAATCCCTGACGGAGCCGGGAATCGAACGGTGAGAGTCAGGCGTGCTACCCCAACACCACGGGGCCGGCTCAAGACATGAATACATGGTAAGCTTAGTTGAAGAGCTGACTGAGCAAGGACGGCCAACAGATACAACAGTGAACAGAGAGCAAGACGGGCAGCTAAAATATGAACTTGTTCATCTTCCTGGGAGTCAGGAAAGGTTGTGCGTCGTGTGTGGACGTATGAAAAAAAGAGGACGAAGTCACTCCTGGTGTTCTGGGTGCAATTGTGGTGTTCATCGAGAATGCTACCACATATTGGAGCATTTCTGGAGGCTCGTGAGCCGCGGCAGAAAAAGGAGAATCTCTGATTCAAGTGAAATCAGAACTGATGCTGATTGCTACTTATAAGTCTCTATCTCTTTGTGTTTGTAAAGGAACTGAGTGGCTTACATATTTTCGAAATCACCATAAATTTTTACGTGTTTTGTATAGACTATTACAAATGTATCAATTATTTTTTACTCATTCAGTTTATGTAGAACTGGGGATTATTTTTTAAATGAAATTTTACTTTCTATCAAGTGTAACTTGCCAGGTATGTCTGTTATTATTTAATAAGTATACAAAACATGTAATTTGAACCTTTCTGAGTAAAATGGCATACAGTAAGACATACTTCTAAGTATGTAGGGCCTAAGGGCGTTTAAATATTTCTTGGAAATAAGCTTGCATAGGACCGCTAAATAGTCTGGCATTTCAGGAAATATAGCTGGCACTTCCCAGGGTTAAGGGGCGGAACTATGAGGTCATCTGCCCCTGCGGCACAAAGTGAGACGGTGTATTTTCCCTTTTTCTGTTGACCACATTTTACGTACGGATACACCAGACATTAAAGGTAAAACAGACAAAAATACATTAACGCTAAAATCGCGTGCAAACAAACTACGCTTATCAACCACGACAGGAACACAGACAGTAACGAAGAATATGGGCAGAAAGTAAAGAAGCAATTCGAGAGTCGGGCGAGAGACGAGAGTAGAGCCACGGCCGACTGGATACGAGCTGCGCTCTCCACTACCAGCCTAGACAATGAGGCTTTTTACATGAAATCGCGTTTTTTACTCAACTGCTCACACAGCGCGGCCAACCCAGTATAGCATGACAAAGACATGAATGACACTCTTTTTGTCATTATAATTTCCGCAATATCAAAATGCAAATTATATCACAAAACACAAAATAAAATAGTGTGAAATTAAATCTGAGAGAAACTAGACATACCTTGCACCTTATTAAAATAAATTCCACTAGGTTCACTCGGTTTTTATAAACCTTCACGAACTTTCCTGCTGAGTTGATAGTACAGAAGTCATTTGGAAGCAACCGCTATTTCGGCTTATGCAATATGCAGTGACGCCGGCAAGTCGTTGCTGCGGTTAGGTTAATGAGTGGAGGGGATTAGAGTTCTGAGAAATGCCATCCAAACATTTCATAGAATAAATTCTTTCCACTGTGCATACAACGTAAACCGGATTTGCAGTTTTCATTGTCGACAAAGGTCTTGCTGAAATAGTAATTTGATGATGATGATTTATGTTAAAGAGCCTAACATCGAGGTTATTGGCCTCTAATTTTTTTGGGTGAAAATGAAAAATGATGATGAAATGAACACTAGAACTAAAACTAACTACAACTTACAACTAACTTACGATTAGGAGAAAAAAGGACAAAAAGGAAGGAATAAGGGAAATAAAATATAGGTAAAAGAAATGCCCTCAACCCTCGAAAAATGAGAAATGACGGATTTGGAAGGATGTAGAGCAATGAAAGGCAGATAGGAAGGGAAATAGGAGAGAAATCGCCCCAGCGTCACTGGAAGAAGTAAAAAAACAGATCCAGTTCAAGTGTCCTCCCGAACTCGACAGCCGTGAGCCCTTGAGGGTGTAGCACTATCCAGGGCACACCTTCAGTGGTGGGGCTACACACACCCTGCCTCCTTCATGACCTTGTGCAGAAGGCAGGAGATATGGTGAAAAGAAAAACAAGAGGGTTGACCCTTTGAAGAATGAGGGTATCAGGAAAGATGAGATAAGATTCAAAAGGCGGGGATTTGAAAGACTCCCTAGACCTCGAATATCCTAATACCGTCAGGGTTGGAAGAGAACAAGAGTTGATCAAGGGAGGCCGACAGTAAGTATGCCAGAGAGGACCCGGCACAATTAAGTGGAAGCAATCGCGAACTCAGCTGGGGCTCCCTGGTTGCCAACCAACGTCCCACAAGTTGCAATCCCCTGAGGGAGCGGGAGTGTCGTAATGTCGTAAGTGAACAAGAGGTGACCAAGGGTGTTCGACCGGAAAGATGGCAGAAAGGATCCCGGCACAAGTAAATGGAAGCAATACCAGGCTCAGCTGGGGGTCCCGCGGTCACCATCCCACGTCCCACTAGTCGTGAGCCCCTGGGGAATGTCCTGAAGAATGATTCAACAGGATCGCTAGAACATTATGATACCCATTTTTCAGAAGATACTTTATGGGTATGTACTGGACGGTTCATTCCGTAGTTAATTGGATATCTTCGTAGGTATCAGAGGCCAGGAAGTCCTTAACATGTGCGTTACTAGCAGTGGTAACGTACTATACCGGCATTTGCCTGGATGGAGTGTAGAAAAACCACACTCAGGATAGGTTCTGTCGGTGCTGCCCTCGCAGCCGTGGTGCACGATTTAACGATCACAACTACAGCGCGGGACTCTTAAATGACTACACACAACAGACGAAGGAGAGTTTGTGTCCGGAACAAAGTTATCGCGGGAAATCACGTTAAGCCACGTGGGTCAGACGTAATTTAAGAATGCCGAGGTGCATGAATCACACATCCCCCTTCCGTCCGATCTGAATTTGACTGTTTATTCTGCGGAACGATAAGTTTACAGGCGAAGTAAAGAAAAGCCGAGTTGCACTTCCAAGGAAACTCCAAACACATCCACTCTTCTCTGAAGTCTTAACTCGACACGACTCACCTGTGTCTGGGATGATAGGCTCGCTTGCCAGCCAGCTAGCTCGTAAACTGTCTCGAAGCTAGTAATTGAATGGAGATTGTTGGAAGAAATGAAAACGTAAAAACACTTGGTGGTGGTTGGTTCCTTAGTTTAGGGGCTGCGACAACGCGGTCATGTAGCCCCGCACTTATAGTGGGCGATGTATTGAAGATAGAACGGTTTGCCCAGCGTAAGTTTAAAGAGCGCACGGACGCCAATTTTTTTTCAGACTCTTTCATTGAAATCGTTACTGCTTGGCTTCCTTTGATCACAAATAAATAAATTTCTACAGAAACCTTGCTCGAGATATCCTTTAGAGCAGTGGTTCCCAACCTTTGTCATCTGACGCCCCCCTTTTCAGATACGGGAGTTCGTCGCGCCCCCCCCCCCCCCCTCCTCCTCCCCCTCACCACTACTCATCGCTTCTATAATCTCTTCGATTAACGCGGGGGATATAGACCTAACCTAATAACACTACAGTACATAATGGAGTAGGCCCATCTATTACATACTAACTTCATTTTAGCACAATACAAAGAACACACTTTTACAACAAATCCTTAAATTAGTCAACAAATGTCAGTGAGAGGGTTGACACTGTTTTCTCTTGGTAAGATTCGGTATGCTTGGTTTGATATTTGACAGAGCACAGCTGAGATCACTTGCAGCATCAAGCCGACAGTGCTGCTTTTTTTCTATGACACTCAGCGTTGAAAATCCTGACCCGCATAAATATGTCTTTGAAAATGTAAGTTGAAACTGTTCAAAGCTTCAAAGAAATCACAAAGATATGCCAATGAGACGATAACATTGGCATAATTTTGCTCCTTACAACACAGCAAATTCCTTATTTCACCTACAACCTCGTGGCTCCGCAGAGGTTTGTGCCGACAGTTGGCAATTACCAGTGCTTTGGAACGATTGGCTTGGTGCGACAATCAATTGGAGAGATACAAAATAATATTTTACAAAATTGTAATATTCGAGTTAAAAAAACTTAATTCGGAAATCACTTCACGCCCCCCTTGATAAAGCCCCACGCCCCCCCCCCCTAGGGGGGGGGCGCCACCCAGGTTGAGAACCCCTGCTTTAGAGAATGGTGAAAATCACATCAAAATCCATCTAGTGGTTCTCAAGATAACCCGTAATATCCAAGAATCGGGGACTTTGTTTTTTACTAAGTAGAGATAAAATACACTACTATTCCCGGCCAATGCATGTGAGATTTTTTAAGTGAAATGACATGTTCTGTGGTTCGGATTCCACGTAAAAAGCAGTTCCCGTGGCTCATGATCTCTAGATTAACGGTCACGTAAAACTACAATCTTCCGTCCTTCCTTCCTCCCACTACTATTCACGGCTTATTTGAGCCTTTTCAACTATTTAATTCTTCTTTATATCCTGAAATGTGCGTCCTTTACGTGCAGCACTTATATCCTCGGCTATTTTTACATACACTTTCTATCTGTTATTTATGTTTCACATTGTATACCATTCATTCTGTAACATTTCATGCATTTCACACTCTGATATGAGCATCTTTGTTATGGTAATATTCCAGCTGCCATTTTGGTTTGAATCCTTTATCCAAGATAGCCTCACGCCCCCATTACACTTCATATATTTTATAAAATATATTTTTATCAAATATCTTTGACAAATTTCTTTGATTGTGGTATACAGGCCTAATTGACTCCTGCGACTCTCCTAAGCTCCCCGGGTGTACTTGACTGAAATGTTCTTGGAGATTGGCAGGCCTCATATTATCATTGCATAGAGTTTTGGCACTTAAGAAACACTGCGGTTCTTAAATTCCATCATGACCCAGGTTGCATGTGAAACCATATTTTAACATATTCATTACTGTACTTCCTTTTATTTGACTTCTTTTTTCTGAAGACACAGCACTGTAACTTATAATTTTGATAGTTGTGGAGATAATAATGCAACAACTTCCTACTTAAGTAGTAAACACAAACTGTTGAGTAAATTTAAAGAATTAAAAACGGTCTTGTAAAAATTCATTGTTACACTCATGCAGATTGTGCAAGTAGCCTGTATAAGTTATCTGACTTTCACTGTGTAACTAACCGTCAAAATAAAGTGGGGCCGAAAAAAAAAGTCAAATACTGTATTTAAAATTTGCATACAAATTCAACTTTTAGTGAAATATTTTATTTACTTCAAAATGGTTGTTTGTGACACACAACAGAAACATTAATTTCATGTTCTTATGTTTAAAAAAAATTTCAACAACATTTTCAACAAATTTTAAAAATGTTACCAATTTCACGAGAAATGTATAATTTTTTAAAAATTAACAGTGCTTTACCGTCATTAATGACGTGGTCGTTACGGCGTAGCTGTAGGCACAGTCACATCCGGAAGGCGAGGTGGTTCGAATAAACCCGCCGAAAACCTTGAAGATGGTCTTCTGTGGTTTCGTATCTTCCTTCCAGACAAATGCCGGGGTTAGTCCCTAACTATAGGTCACAGCCGCTACCTTCCAATCCTCGTCCTTACATTCACAATTTCCTCCCCAGACAACACTCCACACGTGGCGGTACTTGTAGCTCACACCATGGGTGTCCACATAGAAGCAGCTACAAACTCTGGCGAGCCGAACATGTCCTCGGACACTCCCGGCCTAAAAGCCACACGCTAAAAGAAACTGTCATTAATGTTTAACTGACACAACTCCTTCATACTCAATGTTTTTAAAAACACTCCATTAGTGGGAGTTTCCTCCCCTTGCTTCAATAACTTGAAGGCGTCGCGTCGGCGCAAAACTGAGCAGAAGATCCCTTATCGATTCATAAGGAAAGGCGTCCATTTCTTCACCCAAAGCACCTCTAATCTGTTCCAATGTGTTAAAATCACGATGTGAAACATTTCTTGCTAGCATATCCCACATAGCCTATGTTTCATGATAATCAAGTCGGGGCTACGTGCTGGCCAGTCCAGGGTTCGAATTCTGACTCCCTTGAGAAACACATCCACACGATTTGCAACATATAGTCGGGAACTATCATGCATAAACCTGACGTATTCTTCTCCAAACGGTGCATGTAGCTCCATACTTCTCTCCTCGTGGCACCACATCACTTTAAGGACTTCGCCTACGTACCAAACGACCACTGCCCAGCCATTCGGCCTACAAATTGCGGGGCGACACGTGGTCAGCACGTCGTGTCCCCTCGGCCACTAATCTTGGTCTCCGTGACCGGGGTGCTGCCTCACTGTCAAGACATCTACTCAATTGTTCTCACGAGGCTGACTGCACCCGTTCCAGCTCTCACGTCAGTTCCTAAACCCCCTGATGGAGCCGGGAATCGAACCCGGGACCTCCGGATGAGAGGCAGGCACGCTACCCCAACACCACGGTTAGGCTATAGCACCACATGGTGTACCAGAATCTCCTCGAGACCCCTGCCACGCTTGATACGGGTATTGATAAACTCGCGTGCTGGCTGCGTGGCTCAGCGGTAACGTTCTCGTCTGCTGTTCCCAAGGTTGCAGGATCGAATCCTGGCGCAGTCAGCTGGCATTTGAGGGTGCGCAAGTGCGAGGAAGCCGTGTCAGTAGATTTACTAGCACTTTAAAGTTTCCCTTCGGGGCAAAATTTCGGCACCCCGGGGTCTCTAAAAGCCGCAGTAGTTAAAAGGGACGTAAAACCCCTAACATAGGCTAATTTCCGGAAGACTGACGCCTCTCCACACCACAACTGAACCTCCTCCAACAGGTGTCCTATGAGGCAGTTTAGCGGGTGAATATCGCTCCTCTTGACCCCTCCAAACCATTTCATGCCCATCTACGGGGAACCTTGGCAGATACGGCTCTCATCTGTAGAGTACAGACATCTACTGTTGAGCAGTCCAGGGTTGATGCTGCCTTGCAAACCGGAGTCGCTCTACTGTTGTGTCACTCAAGCTGTTGCCATAAAACTTAAAAGCTTACATTGAGGCAAGAGGCCACCAGGTCGGAAATCCGTTAAACCTGGCCGGAGACAAAAGAGTACACAAACAAGATAAGGTTATTCATAGCCGTCTCTTCATTATTGGGTGGGTGAAGTGCCGAAAAGAAAGCATTTACACAGAATAGAGTACAACATCACAGAGTCGAGTTAGTAAATTGCAACGTTTGTGAAGTGATCCACTGTTCTTCTTGCCGGTCAGTGTGCATGCGTTGAACCACCAGTCGTAGTTGGACGATCCGTTGCTGACTGACGTCATGCCTCAAGACACTATCGAAATAAATGGAATGATCGAATTGATATGGTCAGAAGTGTATAACATTTATCTCCAGTTGAAAGGAAACATTAACGCGAGAGAGCGTGTGTGTTGAGTGTAAGAGTTTAGTGCTTTTCAGTCGGTCAACACGAATGTACCCAAAAGAGCTGAGTTATGCCCTAATCCTGGAATAAATTACATGAGATTAATAAATACACTAGGGTGACCAGTTTTGATCGTCAAGCGATCATCATCATGTCAGTCGACCACACCTGGAGTAACAGTGAACACGAAACTGCGCGTAGCTCCAGCAAGGAAGACAACTAGATAAGTAGTAGCCTAGTTTAACGATAGTTGATTTTTACAACCATATAATCACTCCAAATATACAAACTCCAGATATCTATCACCATTTAGCATTTCACCTAACATCATATATACTGCATTAAGCATACACCGACAGTTGCAATACCAATACTGCAACTAAATAATTGTACATATTGTAAATATTTTCACCTGTATTTTCAAACATAGATTTTATAGCCTAAGTGTAATGGATCTGATGATGATCGCTTGACGATCGAAACTGGTCATCCTAGTGTATTTATTAATCTCATGTAATTTATTCCAGGATTAGGGCATAACCCAGCTCTTTAGGGTACATTCGTGTTGACCGACTGAAAAGCACTAAACTCTTGTTTACTAAGGGAACACTGAAAAAATGGCTTCAAACCCCACTATATAGGTCTACTGTATGTGTGTGTGGCGGAAACCAACCTCATCAAATGAGTTGAGGGTGGATGAAACTGGCAGGGAGTTGGAAGTGTGTTTCCCACTTCCACATCAGTTACATACAGGGTTGGTTCTTTACCGAAGGCACGGTCGCCCTCCTTCCGATCTATTACATGTACACGGGACCGAACGTAATCCCAGCAAGTTCCAACCGAGGACATATTGTCGGGCGGGAGCACAATCCTTGGTGGGAGTCACTCCCCACACCACACAGAAGCAGCAATAACATTTTATGGTAGAGTTGTCATTATGAACCCAAAAAGATAACTTTGTAGCAAAAGGAAAAAATACAGTTGTTATCATTTTAAATGATCTAGTAGACTTCGTCGTTACGCTACGGCGACGTCACGAAATGTACCGAGAATGCACCGAGGTGTGTGACGTCATAGTACCGCTTGGTGCATGTGTACTGAGTTCACTGGTGAGCTCTGGAGTTGCGAGACGGCAACGACACGGCGAGCGTGACGTCATTCAGCCAGCTCCCTCCTTTCACCACGTGCTACAGCTCCCTCATGACTTGTAACTTTCTAGCGTTCTGATTGTTTCTTGATCATCTAATATGTCAAGAGTCTTTAGCTTCGAGCGAAGCGAGAAGCCTCCAGCCTTTCTAGCATTTTTCAGCATTTGTAGCATTTAAAATGATATAAAGTCCGGTCTTTCAGACTGACAGTCTCTTTTTATAACAGTTTGCACATTTATCTATTTGTTTATGGCATTCGAAGGAGAAGCATGCTGTTAAATAAACGTTCCATTAATTTTCTATAATAATAATAATAATAATGGAGCCTCCGTGGCTTAGGCGGCAGCACGCCGGCCTCTCACCGCTGGGTCCGTGGTTCAAATCCCGGTCACTCCATGTGAGATCTGTGCTGGACAAAACGGAGGCAGACAGGTTTTTCTCCGGGTACTCCGGTTTTCCCTGTCACAATTTCATTCCAGCAACACTCTCCACTATCATTTCATTTCATCTGTCATGCATTTAATCATTACCCCAGAGGAGTGCGTCAGGCCTCCGCAGCCGGCACGTTCATATCCTCGCCGCTAGATGGGGGCTTCATTCATTTCATTCCTGACCCGGTCGGAGACTGGAAGCAGGCTGTGGATTTTCATTTTCAATAATAATAATAATGAATTCAACCAAGTGTTTATGGTGCTCATAAACGCAAACCTCACATAAGTTATGTTTTAAAATGCAATTGTTAATATTGAATCAATGTAAACAAATGGAAGTATAATAATCTAATTAAAACACTTTAATTTTTCAAACAAGTTTCATCAAAAAATATTAATGCAAGAGACCTTAACAAAAAAAGGTAGACTACGCAAAATATTTCGAACTCAATTTCATTACCGGTACCGTCAATCGCCTAGAACACTTGCAATTTTATTACAGCCCTGACTGTTTTAATACTTTCGGGGTGTCAACTAGGGAAAGGGGATAAGTTGACAGCTAACTCATTACCGAACCTCATTATGCCGGACGCTGCGGCGTAGCCGTGCGTGTTAATTTGCCCATTACTGAACTGGGATGCTGCAGCAAGTCCGGAGATCGAAGGTTTGAATCCCCGAACTGACAAGAGGCCATACTGAGGGTTTTCGCTGTGTTTTTACACACTCCCACCACGCAAATGCCGTGATGATACCCTACTTAAATTCCCAAATCCTGAGCCGAAATTATTACAAATGTAAACCACAACAACACATGTTTACGTTGGCCAGTCATCTGATTCCTGGGTAACTAGATGAAAGCCTAGGTAACGAAGCCCAATGATCACCGTCTGCCACTACTGTAAGTTATAGGTAAAGCCCTACGCGGATATAGTTTGCATTGCTGTGCGGATAGCGGATACGCTGCGGATAATGTTTCGAGTAAATTTGCGGATAGTCTTTAGAATACAAACTTACGTTAATATTACATATTTGATATGCCAATCTACAGCTTCATGCTTAAAAGAGGAATACTCCTATAGCCTATTGCGTACGAAATATTCAGGCACGTATTGCACTTATACACGAGAAGATCATTTTACTCATATGCTTTCAACTACATTATAAAGTACCCTATGTTTGTAGTAGATGGTCTTGACATCTCATCATCATCAATTCTCACAGCCATTATTACTATACGTACGAGATATAATGCTGTCAATAAGCTTCTTAGTTCATCGTGGTGACATCATTAACATTCCTCGTGTCAGCTACTTCGCCATCTAAGCTCTCCTCGAAGATCGGGATCCAGGTTTATCTGTAGATTTATTTCCAACTGAAGCACGTTGGCTGTGATATTGCAACATCAACTATGACATCATCTATGCGAACATGGATGGGTCCAGAAGCAGGATGATGACTGACTTGGAATTTCCGACCAAATGTCAAGAGATGTTCACGTAGTGGATGTTACCGCGACCGTGAGTATGAAAATAATTTCACCAACATGGATAAACTATATATTAAAATAAAACAAAGTGAATATTCACTAGCGCGTGAAACAAAGCTCAAGTCAACGATATGGCAGACATTTGGTTACGTTTTCAATGGAAACGAAAAGATGAACGATATAGTGATGTTTTACCCGTAAAAAAGTGTATTCATACTCAGGACACAAATCGGGCACATCAAACTTCCTGAGGTACAAGTGCGAAAGTAGCCAAGAATGTATAGCCAATTTTTTGTCTAAAGCGGAGATCAAGGAACCAGAAGTGTCATCCACCTTGAAGTCCCTTGGAATGCCAACTTGAAGTTCCTTGCAATGAAGCAAATTGTCAGGAACGACTTTCTCCTCAAATGTCTAAATGTGTTGGTTTAACACGTTATGCTTGATCTAATAAATTAAACATAATATTGAAATATCAGCGGATTTGGATAAAAGTCATGCGGATGTGGGGCGGATGCGAATAAAAGCCATGTGGATGCGGGCCGGATGCGGATAACAGGCGTGCGGATGCGGGGCGGATGCGGATAACAGTCATGCGGATGCGGGGCGGATGCGGATAACAGCCGTGCGGATGCGGGGCGGATAACGTTTTGTTTATCCGCGCAGGGCTCTAGTTATAGGCTACTTCCTCTGCAGACGAACAAGATACGCGTGGGAGCAGTTGCATGACTTAGGCTATTCGCCGAAACTATCTAGAGTGAGTTGTTATTAGTTTTACGTCTCTTTTAACAACTCTGGGTTTTAGAGAAATCTATCTAGAGTGAGGGCCATCCCGTGAACATGGTTAGGTATAGAATAAAACATCGGATTTTCCTAGCGGAATAGCAGTAAATTTGTTCGTAAGTTTCAGTGCTGTGCGATTTTCACTCGTGAGAGAACCTCAAACAAAAGGTAGGGTAGAGTCAAGTTACTCCGTGATACAAAGTAACGCCGTGATAAAGCGTATTTCCTCTATCACTACGTACAGTAGGTTCAATTCCGAAAGTTCTAAGTTTTTACCAACAGATGGCAGTAGAAGCCAGGAATCCAGGAAGCCCTTGCGTTCTATCTTTGACCAACTCAATGAGGTTTAAAAAATATATAAACAGAAAGTTGACATTTCAACAAGTGATCCACTTGCCGTGAAATCTGTGGTGAAGATTTTAATTTCTTATAAACAGCTGTTTCATTGTATAAGTTTCATTTTAACACCAGTCAGAGGTAAGATGCAGACCATTCGCATACAAAACTTACATGCATGTAGTGTTACGCATGCAAGGTGTGTGAGCTTAGCAATAAGTACGTTTTTCTTAGGTTGGACGCTGAAATGGCGCCAAAACGGAATCAAGAGGCTCGCTCTTACACAGCTGAAACACTTAAAGAAGCATTGAGGTCGATGAAGGAAGAAGGAAGGTCAGTATACAAGGCCAGTAGACGTTTTAGTAACCCATGGGGTACACTAAAGGATTATTGCACAAAATATTCAGCCGATCCAGGAAGTGCAACCCTTGTAAAAATTGGAAAGCCACTCGTTGTGACACCTGAATTTGAAGTGAAGATAGTGTGTCAAGATAGACACAGTAGATCGGTCTTGGCCTAATTCCAGACCCCAGAACATGACGATGATGGTTGTGGTGCGTGAGGTGGCTCCCCTGGCGGATTACACCAAGAGGAAGAATGGAACTGAATGGATTGATTATCAGTTTTGTAATGTCAGATACCTATAATGTCTATTTTATGTGAGATAGGTGTGAGGAATCTGATAGTGACTAAGAAGACTTAAAATATGTTTAATGGAATATTTTTAATAGAATGTATTTTACTATAAACAAAAAAATGTGTAGTGAAATTTTCAATATGGGCAATATGGGGTAATAGAAACGTTTAGTCTACATACGATTTGAACACTTTTATTACATTAAACATCAGTTTTCACGATCAAAAAGTACACTGAATGGTGAACTCCATGCTATCACGGAGTAACTCGAACACTATCACGGAGTAACTTGAATATCACGGCGTTACCTACTTCTACTACCGGATTTTGTTAGTTAATACCTTGAAATAACTTATGAATGTAAGATATATTCCAGAAATGTTCCGTAGCGTATTCCTCCTTAACATGAAATGAATCGAAATAACTGAAATCTAAAATTTCAAAAATAGTAACAAAAAAGCTTATCACGGAGTTACTTAACTTTACCCTATACAGAAACAATTCACGTACTCTGGAGGCTCACGAGAACGAAATAACTGCACTGATACGAACCAAACTGATACTGGACCAAAAAACGTACTACTTCGACTATTAAAGCCACAAAGGTTTGAGTGACGAATTTTGAAAATTAAAAACTTTGCATCTAATAGCAAAATGTATGTTTCTTTGGAAATGTATATAATTGTGTAAGTTGTACAAGCAAAATAATCAGTGATGGACGAAGCAAAGATTTTATAAAAACTAGGTTGGCTCAGACAGAAAAGACATGTGTTATCAATTATAGATTCAGTTATTAGGATGTCATTTTTGAAAGCCTTTTTCTGGAGCGTGGCACTATATAAAAGAGAACATGGACATGGATTGTTGATGTAGCAGAAAAGAGGATAATATAAGCGTTTGAGATGTGGTGTTACAGGAGAATAATGGAGATGAGATGGATATATAGCGTAACAAGAGTATTAAGACGAGTGGGAGAGGAGAGATGTTAAGACACCCAGGAATAGCAAACTTAGCTATGGAAGGAAGGGTCGAGGACAAGAACTGTAGAGGTAGACCAAGGTTAGAATAGTCTACTAATGCTAAAACAGATTGCCTCAGATGTTTGGTGTGGTAGCTATGTACAGATTAAACGATTAGCGCAGGACAGGGAGGCATGGAGTGCTGCATCATACCAGTCAAAAGGCTAAAGACTCATAAACAACAACAACAACAACAACAACAACAACAACAAGATTTAGGCCTATAACAGGCACGATCATAATATTAATATCGTTATCGTTTTGGCTATTTGTGCTGTATGTTTCCCCGAAGATCAGCATCACAAATTATTGCTGACTGTACTAGGGATGGTATCAAAAATCAAAGCAATATTAATGTTGTTTTTACAATCGTGTGGTTCTGCAGACGATGCAAAGATAGCGTTATCTCCAACTCCTCACCGGCTCGTCGGCAGTCATGCTAGTGATTGCTTCTTATTGTGACTTGTACGTGGCAGCGAATGGATAAAGTAAGAATTCTGTATCAAGGAAAATGTTAATACAGGTATGCTCTTTTGTTCTAGTGCTCATTATCAAGTCATCGCAGGATAGCTTCACATTATCGACATGGGTATACAGTGTCAAAATTATTAGATGTTGTTGGTTTACTTTATTTAAGTATACTTTTAGTATTCAGAATCACCATAATTTTGATATCATTGTACTGAGGTATTATTTCTCTATTGAATGTCACTATGGGTAGCTGCGCATACTTGCGCACCTATTGGACATTTTCAATGGTTCGGCGCACGATAACCCGGCATGAGCTCTTCGATGTCTGGTTGCAATCTACGTTAGAAACACGGAACGAAGATACCTTTAACCACGCTATCAGTGCTTTAGTTCTATATAACGAACCAGAAGATTCTAGAATTATATTTGACTTTCTTGAAATAACGGTTGCACAAGTATGACACGAACACCTTTACAGGACAGCCGAGTTGGGTTTCGAACCCACGCTTTCCCGGTGTCAGCAAGGCACGAACTAGCGCGTTAGCACGCTCACGGCCAGTACATGAGTATTTGAGATCTTTTTCAGCTGAATTGTTTCCCATTTTACTTTCTTACATACATTTAATTAAAAACTTGCACTTAAAATAAGCACATCAATGTTAAAAACTTTTAAAACTTTCTTCCTTAATTTATTTTTTGAAATAATTAAAATGTCAATTCAGTGCTGTTGGAGACTGTACAATGTATTAATTTTCTTTCTACAAATACATTCCAAGCAAGAGGAAACACCCATAACAAACAGGCATACAGACAAAAAACAAACCTAGTGTATATTTGATCATTATACACTTCATCCAGAATAAATACAGAGCTTTAGCCAAAAATATAAAATGTTCAGACAGGAAGCTTTTATTTTCTATCAGGAGATTGATGTGTTCCTGTTTACTCCCGTTGCTACGACTATGTAGCGTTATAGTTCACTTGATTTTGCTGATTGTGCATTGCTAGTTATGCAAACTATTATAATTATGTAACTTATAATGAATGATGTTTCGGTGCATTTAACGATATCAATGTTGAATAGACTCACACCATGTTAATGATCCTTCAAATCACAGTATCTACAGTGAGAGCCCTCCCTATAGAACGGAACCTTGCAGAGGCCGTGCGGTGGACAGGTCGCAATGACTCACCACCAGATTTATAACATGTACCGATTACAACAGCGGGTCGGGAAGCCCTGGATGCTGTCATAGATTTTTACATATGCAGCTGGCAAGATACCTCAGTTGTGATAATTAAGCCTTGCTGTGACTTACTGTAGCCTATCTCGTATCCCGTGAATGGGGTTAGGAATAGAAAAAAACATTGAATTTTCCTAGTGGAAACTTATCTTCTCAAGAAAAAGTTAGCAGAAAATTGGTCGCAAGTCTCAGCGCTGTGCGATTTTTACTTGTGGGGGGGAACCTCAAACAAAAGGTAGGCCTATACAGAACAATTCGCGTACTCTGGGGGCTCTCGAGAGCGAAATATAAGTGAGGATGAATTACAGCGAGTGTACTAAAACTTCCTAAGTCGGTGCAACGTGTGTTTAGAAATTGAAGGACAGAATTTATGAAAAATTAGGCTTATGAGATCACCTTTTGACCGTGTCTCTGCCCCCCGTAATAACTTCTAAACGGCTGGAGCGATTTCAATGAAACTCAGTAAGGTCATAGTAGGCCTACTATTTCAGCTGACCCCGACCGTGCCCTTCGAATTTTATTACATCTAACCAATCCAACATGGTGGCTGTGCGTAATATTTAACCGGTATTCTATATCCCCGAAACTATTACTGACATCACCCTAAAATTTTGTACAGCGATAAAGGGTAGGCCTACTACTAGAAGTTCAGCTATGAGATTTACAAAAACCTGTAAAATACAAAACCAACATGGTGGCCAAGCGAAGGTGAAACATTTTAATAGACTTTTCTCGCGATTTAACCATCTGAACGCAGTGAAATATGGTACAGTAAATGTTTATACACATTGTAATGCACTAGCATCTAATTTAGTTCAATTGTTCACATAACCTCAAGTTGGTGAGTGTGCGCAATTTTAAAATGAAGTTTTTATTTCTTGTGTATTAATCTTGCGATAAAAGTAAACGTTTGAATAATGAACCTAACAAAAATAGTCATCTAATAGTATTTAACTCTTCTTCATAACTCTATGGCCTACATACCTATATAAAAATCCAACATGGCGACCATCCGAAATATTTAGACGGTTCTCAATATCTACGAATCTATTACAGCAATATAACTGAAATTTTGTGTGTTGATAGAGGCAATTAACATAAGTAGGATATATGAAAATAGGCTGTATAGTTCTTCACGGAACTACTTGTTTAAATTAAAACTTAAGTTAGAAACGTTTATACTTTTGTACAATTTTACATAATGGAATGGCTGAGTTACAATAAAATCCAAATAATTTCAGAATGGCTGAATTACAATAAAATCCAAATATTTTTGTTCTTATTTTGTGTTTTTCATCTCTCCTCTACTGAACCCTTCAATCTATCAATCCGAAAGAAAAAAAAAAGAAAATTAAATCAAAGCAAGCACCTGGTATACTTATTGCTCATTAACACTGAACTAGGACAGAAGGAGAAAGTTATGTTAAAGAAATTAATGCAGTGGTGGTGATTTATTTAAGGGGCAGACTGTTCCAATGTAGAAAGGCTTTCAGGCTTGGGGGAAAGAACAGATAGATGGCATTAATGGAAAACAAGAGATAGAGTGAAGTCTCCATCTACTGTAGTATCAGCATAGAAAGGAGGACATGCAGAGCTGGAGATCATTATGGATGTGAGATAGGTAGGGGACACTGATTAGAGAAGACGATAAAGAAAGCTTTTCAGCCAGTCAACACAAATTTTTGTGCCCTAACACAAAAACACTATATAAGATATTTATTACAAAATAACACGCTTTTATGTACAAAAATGGGGGTACTTAAAATGGATGACATGTTTCGAACGTCAAGCGTTCATCCTCAGATCCTGCTCACTTAAGGCTTAATTACGATGTTTATGAATTACACCTGTGGACAAATGAGGCACTGAGAGCACTAGTGGACTAGCCCCAGGGAAGTCAATATGGAGGAAACAGGCCTCATAATAAGGGCTCAAGTGGAATGTTCTTTTCGGTGCTGTATTGCAGCATTGTAACATGCTTACGATTTAACAGTGGTTTTATTGAACATTTCGCACACAGAAAAATTACAAAAGTTCTTTTATAGTAGAATAATATCCTTTTATTTGTGGCTTAGTCCATTTTCGCTCCGAGTAGTTCTACGTTCTCAATGAGAAGTCTGTTAGCGCACTGATTATTCATGCTGTTCATTGCACAAAGTCCATCATAGGTTGCATGTGACAATATTATACATTATTATACATTTTACATAGTACATGTAACATATTACATTGTTTTCTATAATTTTAAGCACTATTTTGCATTTCAAAATCATCCACAACATCCAGGACAGGCAATGTTTCTACAGCACTGGAAGACGTTTTTAACTTTTTGTAGAAATCATGATGAAGTGGGGGTAGGCCTACATATTGAAGCATACTGAGCAGATCCTTCTTTTTTGCCTCTGTAATTACATTTCCATGAGGATAAAGCAGTTGTAGATTGCTGATGCATGTGGATGTTCTTTCGGCCATTTCCATTTTCTGAAATGGCTCTTGGCTTTGGTTCGAGTATTTATACCATATTTTGAATCTGTTAGTTGCTTTTGAATCTGTTGGTTGCTTCAAACTGCAGCCATTGTATGTTCAACCATTGTACTTTACAATTTCCAGAATACTTTTTTCTATTAGTGATGTTTCTTTCTAATTGTTTTGTTGAAAAGAAACATTACGCATTCATATTAATTACATTGAATGAATTCCTTTTTTTTTGGCACTCACTACAACATCGTTCCATGTTCAGGAAGGTAAATATTAGGAAAATACTTTTTTCTTTTCTGTACCAAGCCAAAATTCTGATCCCAGGGCAGGTACGAGTGTCCGCTAACTAAAAATGTATGTTCTATTTCCTTTACACTCTGAGCTGCTTACAATGTATTTGCACAGTACAGCAACTTTTATGTTTCTATTCTGTCCTCAACACTGATCAAAGTGCATAATTAGTTTTTCGGTTCTGACAAAATTGCGTATGAAATAGAGCAAACAAGAACCAATTTATTGTGGCCCTCTCAACGCAATGGATTCATTCCAAAGAAACATGTAGCCTATGCATCATCATTTTGCATATTGTGAAGCACACCAGTTGCAACAATGACTGGCAAACAATCTGCGAAATTCCCACAGCTAAAATGGGGAACCGTCGCTTCCAGACTCCAAATAAACATTCCACCTTATTTCTTGACCTCGCTTGAGATTCATTGTACAACCCTCTCTTCGGCGGTGTGAATTACCTCAAGCGGTGTCATGATGTAGGAACGGTTCATGTACCCACTATCAGCTAGTAAGACAGCATCTCCATAGTGTCCATTCTCAAACAGAAGATTTCTATATGATGCATTAAAAATGGTTTGGTCGTGTGTACTGCCAGGCCAACGAGCAACTAGGTCAATTATTTCCAAATTGGCATTGCATATTGCTTGGACATTCAGGGATATATAACCTTTCCGGTTTCTGTAAAATTCTGCATGGCCACCACCTGAAAAACGAAGGTGCAGTATTGTAATGGGGCAATACATTGCATCTGTGCAGTCACTTTGAATTAAGGTGAGATGGCTTATAACTTACCGTATAACAAAATTAAACAGTCTGTTAATTTTAATGTACTATTTATCCTTGTCCTCCAATTATAAAGGTGTTAATTTGCTGTCATGTTGCACCCTTTCATAAAATTCCAAATATCTCCAGTTCTATTTCAGTTAGAAAGTTTTTTCAAATAATTTGTGCTTCATAATTGGCTCAACTGTCAGTGCACTGGTTGATATTAATTTGTCAACAAAGGCTATATTTGTGCGAAAACATAAATGAGAGTTGTCATATACAGTATATAAATGTTTTAGAATAAGTGTGTCGGATGCTGTGATGACATGAAACAATGAAAAAAATTCTTAAAATCAGTTTGGTACATTACCTGGGCAGAATACCACTACATTTAACCAAACTTGACAGCTTACGTACCGGTACCACTAAGTCAGATTAAGCTACGCTCCAAAGGTCAAAATAGGTTGGATAATCCCACAGAGGATGAGGACCCTGACTGCTACCCTGCCAGGGATGTCACCATTTTGTTTTTTTGATGTATCGAGACCCATCATACTACTCCCGGCTAAATTTCAAATGAACACGTTAGATAAGGCTGATCATACATATGAGCTGTCTCAGATGATGGGGTCATGTGATGAGAATGGGGAGGAGAGATTACCTAAGAGGTTGATGAATAGAGGGTAAGAGAAGCAATGTGTGCAGTGTTTAATGATTTCAAGGTGAGGAGTATAGAAGCAGAGTGCTAACAGGCGATAGTGGAGGTGACTTTTCACACAGAGACTTGCAGACTATACTGGGTGCTGAAAGGCAAAATAGTCTGGAAATGAGTATTAAACATGGTTGGCATATGGCCTACCATCTCACTTGAAACAGATTAAACGAAAATTATACCCCTTACCTGGATAGCGGATTTTACACATGAGTGCAATCTAAAGCAAACAGAACTTTCGGGAATCGAGCTATTTGATAAAATTTTCCCTGCGTTTGCCTGATTTCATCTGCTGTCTCAGGGAATCGGATGTGAGGGTGGCTTAACTGAGCTATTGCTGTACTGACCCTATGTACAATTATATTTGCTGTTGCCTAACTCGCTCCAATGAAATCAGCCATGACAAGCTGTTGGGCACCAGTCCCATAAAATCCTAATGTCATCAACAACTGGTTAATGGGTGCAATAGAATAATTTCTGAAACAATTAATAATGAATATAACAAATTATCAATTTTCCATTTAGTTTAGTGTTGATGATTTCACAATAAAATACGAACATGCAGTACTTCTCTTCTGGGACAGATTACTTCGATGTTCAACCCCTTTAAACAACCACAACCACCACAACCTTGCTTTGCTCCAGACACATTCCTTTCATTAAACTTGTTTTATAATTTCAATATCACACTAATCGTAACCAGAATGTAGATACACGCGCAAAGACACAAACCCATGGGGCCAGAGTATCTCCAGACTTGGAGACCCCACTGTCAGTCATCCGTGGAAATATTGTTCATAGTTATCCATTTTCAACTCCAGGAAAATGTTTGCACGGTAACTTCTTATAGGATCCGGCTGCTTTCTTCAAACTCATTCATCTTTATTCCTTTGATTTCTGTGGCCTCAGAACGGTTATTTACTTGTAAAAACCATCCACCACATAGCAACTCATGCCACAACCCCGTATACATGGGAATAAATAGGGGTAGATTTACATATTAAACAAAAACGTAACAGCAGCGGAGAGGCTCAGTAGAGGTTGAAAATGCTGTGCATGCCAGGGTTAACTATAGAGAAAACACGAGAGCTATCTTGGCGAAGAGAAAATTGGCCAATGTGGTAAGAATCTTCAAAAGAGGGGAAAGCCAATTGTAGACCATATGTCGCATGAAAAGTTTAGTAGGTAACCTCCGCTAGGTAAGATGTACTTTCGACTTGTAATTAGTAATTCACTCAACCAGTCATCTGGAGCACCTCAACGAGAGTGATGTGCAATTTTCATCTGCTTTACATCTACCTGAACACTGTAATTGAATTTGCTGATCTGTAGTGTAATTCATGGCTACTGTACGTGACAAGCTCCTTGCAGAGAGTACATCTCCCAGTTTTCATGAGACCACTGACCACCTCGTGGTGTAGCGGTTAGCATTCATAGCTGTCCCCCCGGAGGTCGAGGTTCGATAACCGGCTCTGCCAAGAAATTTATTTCTGATCTAAGGGCTGGAATGGGGCACACACTCAGCCTCGCGAGGCAAGCCTGAGAAGAGGTAGGCTTGATTCCCAACTCAGCCATCTTGGCAGTTTTCCGTGGTTTCCTACTTCTACTCCAGGCGAATGCTGGTATGGTTCCTAACTTAAGGTATCGTACCGGCCGCCCCTTTCCCAATCCTCACCTGAATTTCAAATAGGCTAATTATAGCCATCATACTAACACAGGTTATCAAACAAGATTTCCACACTCGAGTACACGGGGCTACATGACAACGATGTTCAAGCTCCTCAAATGAAACATCATCATGAGACCACTGAAGTTGTTTCCATATTTCGCTGAAATATGTTTGCAAAATAATAATTTTAGCCATGAAATTCTGTATCCTGAATATTTACACCTCATATAAATTGCATAACTGTATTTCATTGGCAAAAATTTAAACCAAACTTCCAGAAATATGTGTAAAATAATGTTATCATAACATAAGGATTCACGCACACAGTACTGTATTTGATTATTGTTAGCCTATGTCTGGTGGAACTGTCAAAGAAAAGAGAATAAAAAGTAAAAGAAAATTATTTATGTCATTAACTTGATTACTACATGAGCCTCCGTGGCTTAGGCGGCAGCACGTCGGCCTCTCACCGCTGGATCCGTGGTTCAAATCCCGGTCACTCCATGTGAGATCTGTGCTGGACAAAACGGAGGCAGACAGGTTTTTCTCCGGGTACTCCGGTTTTCCCTGTCGAAATGTCATTCCAGCAACACTCTCCACTATCATTTCATTTCATCTAATTCATTTAATCATTGCCCCAGAGGAGTGTGACAGGCTTCGGCAGCCGGCACAGTTCATATCCTCGCCGCTAGATGGGGGCTTCATTCATTCCATTCCTGACCCGGTCGGAGACTGGAAGCAGGCTGTGGATTTTCATTTTCAACTTGATTACTACAAAAAAAATGTGGTCATAATATTGTCTGCAATGGTGTGGTTGTTAAATGAAACTGTCTGGGGGCAGATAAGTACAGGCAGGTACCGAGGGCCTAAAATATGAGAATGGTAACGGTACAGTACACTCAGGCAGTGGAGTGGTGGGGGTATGTATTGTATGTGAACAACTATCCGTGATCTACACCCATACGCTAGCTCTGCTATGGACCTATGGTAGACGAGGAACTGAAATATTCACCCAGGTAATAGAAATGAGAGAATCATTTGAATACAAGAGGAATGGAACATAGTTGATGGAAAAGAAATTACAATGGAGGCAGTTCAGAACGTTGTTTGTAGACAAAAAACATTTCAACGCCTGAATATCATGTATTGAGTGGCAATCATAAAATTGTCTTGTGTGCATTTATTATTGTGGTGTGGTCCAAGGATACAGAGTTGCTATCCATCCAGACAATTCTGGTTCCATTCTCAGCTATGCCATCTCTATCGAATTTTATTGCTCCAACAAGTCGGATGCGATTACTATAAATGAACCTCCAATAATGTGACCCACAGCTGTTGTTCCTTTACTTTATGCCAATTTGCATATCGGTTTTCAATGTCTCAGGAAATTTGTTTCCCCCAAGCCTATAACTACATTGAACTGATAATATTTTCATGTTTTCATGGCACAGCTGGTGACTTATATCTTATAATAACCTACAGAAGCCATTAAAAGTTGCTCGTTAATTTACCACTACAGGTTTTGGGGCCAATTTGCAATAAAATAAGATGGTGAAGAGTTATAGCCATGCATATGTTGGGTCTCATACCGGTAATAATTAATTTCGTTTATAGTTTTTGTTGTTTTAAGGGGTGGAACAGAGATTCCATCTGCCCCTAATTAATTGTGTCCCGTGGCGTAGCCATGCTCGTTGGCACCAAGACCGCGAGGGCAGCTGTAGCAAGTTTGTATTCTGGCGCTGACAGCGGCTGGACTGGGTGTGGTTTTCCCACACACCTTCCAGGCAAATGCCGGGATAGTACCTAACTTCAGGTTCCGCAGCACCTACCCCATCCCTGTCCCTAATACATACACTACTACAGTCATCACAGGAGTCAAGGTTATCAGGCAAGCTAAACACACACCCAACTAGGCTACATGGGGACTGATAGCCAAAGATGACCCACGATCCTAACATTAATTAATAACAAAAATAATTAATTGTAATCTGGAGTAAAGTCGGTAGTGTAATTGCCTAATTTGTGTTATATGCAAAAATTATCTTACAAGAATTTCCAGTTCATATTGAAAATGAATGAAAATCCACAGCCTGCTTCCAGTCTCCGACCGGGTCAGGAATGGAATGAATGAAGCCCCCAACTAGCGGCGAGGATATGAACTGTGCCGGCTGCCGAGGCCTGACGCACTCCTCTGGGGCAATGATGAAATGAGTGACAGATGAAATGAAATGATAGAGGAGTGTGTTGCCGGAATGACATTTTGACAGGGAAAACCGGAGTACCCGGAGAAAAACCTGTCTGCCTCCGTTTTGTCCAGCACAGATCTCACATGGAGTGACCGGGATTTGAACCACGGACCCAGCGGTGAGAGGCCGGCGTGCTGCCGCCTAAGCCACGGAGGCTTCAATTCATATTGCAAGTTGAAAATAAAGAAATAAGGTTTAGATAGACTTTTAGTAAATCAACTGCATGTGTTAGGCCTATACCGTAATGCATCACACAGTTGGTTGGTTGGTTCTTAAGTTTAGGGGCTGCGACAACGCGGTCATGTAGCCCCGTGTACTTTGGGTGTGTGTAGAATCTGTCTGATAACCGGTGTTAATTGTGATGACTGTATTAGTGTGTGTTATCTGTTTTTTTTTATTTAAGTACTGCAACTTAGAATTTTTCAAATAGTTCCTTCTTTTGCCGCCAAGCGCCACCGTCAACGACTACTAGCCCAAGTTCACAACTCAGCTACTAGACGCCACCGCAGTCGGCTCTTGGCAACGAACTTAGAAACCTAAGAGCGTTGTTTACATTAACCTATCCAATTTAGCTTCACACAGGTGCAATTAGTGGAAGGTTCTTTAACACGCCATAAATCTATGACATGGGACCGCCGGCTTTACTTCCCCTCCGAAAGAAGGCATACTGAGGGATTTTTTAACGCTCTTAAAAAAATCCGACGGCTTCGGCTGGGTTTGAACCCGCTATCTTGGGCATAGAAGCTCAGCATGCTACCGACTACGCCACCGAAGCCGCCTCATCACAGAGTATTACACATAAATAAGAAATGGTACATATCTTACCTGTCAGATGGGAATTCCAGGTTAGGTTCTATCACCTGTAGAACATTCAACACAGAAGGTTTTGACAACCGAAATCTCATAATAAATTCAGTGTTATCACATTCATCGAAGTAATTCCTTCGTTCTTTATAAGTTCGTGGTCGACGAAAATCTACCATGTCTTCGAGAACGTCGTCATCGTTCAGAATAAAGTTTAATGCACGCTCCATTTTGGATTTGAATGCTACGTAAATCGACCGTCAAGTCGTTAATTCCATGTTGACAGAACAATTAGATTTGACGGCTTGTTAGGGAAGCTAGTGGATTGTTAACGTTTGGTGAACAACGACATTTCGGTAATCGTCCGCCAACGGCCTTAATTGGTTTGTTAACATTTTAACGAACCGTGGTGAATCCTGCCCTTAGTGATATTCCAATGTACATCCTGGGTCAACCAGCAGAAAATGGAGGAGTAAACTAAAGATCTTCAGAACATCCTTATGCTGTGTTATACACTTGATACAAGACTTTTCTCATGCTCTTTGCTGGAGAAACATCTAATATCGTTAAGCATATAACACTACCTAACCCAAAAAGCGACGTACACTATTTTGTTTGTTGGTAAACACACCATTGTCACTTGCCGAAGTTCCCTACTAGTATTACTACTCCGTGGCAGCTTCAGTAAGTGACAATTATCACGTGTGCTGAAAATGTTAGTGTAAATGGACTGTATCGTCACGATAGTGTTAGAAATATTTAAACCCAAGAAGTAGTTTCGAAGAGCCCTAAAGAAAGTTTCCCCATATCAAGAGATTAATGTTAATCACTTGAAAATTTTGTGCAATGTTTACTAAGTAAGGAATTCAAGTCGGTTGTTATAAGAAGTTAACTGACTTTTGGAGCATATTGGATATGCAATCTTGAGCTTATGAAATTAACAGCTGGGTTGAGAGTGGAAATCATCGTATCTACAGCCTTACTGACTTGCATGAAAGCAACATGTTGGGGCAAAGAATTTGTCGGGTGAACTTGGCTATTGATTTTATTGTAAATAAATGCAGAATCTTGTAGAGTGATGTACTTCACTTCTTGGCCGTACTTTTTACATGTAATATTTTATTGGTGATTCATGTTAGAAATTTTTAATATTCCTTTTCTCAATGCCTCATTACTTTCCTTGATTGCAACCTGCAACTATTGGCACAAGCTCTCCTGTAGGTAGTATGAAATGTAGCAAACAGATTGGCGATGTTTTAAAATTTTTATGTAGGCATATCGGTAGCTCTACTGCTTGTGTGCCTATTGTTTGGCAATTCTACAACATTGACTCTTCTTTTCCCCAATTTTTCACTAAAGATTAGCTCTCTAGCAATGACCAGACTTGTAAGTGTTCATGGTAGCCCTTAGCCTCCAATAACATAAAGCCTTATGTAAATTCTGACCACTCACTGGAGGGCTGATGTAAAACTTCACATTAACACTCATAGCATAGCAACTGGAAACTTATGTCAGTACAAATTTACCTTTACACTTTATTTACTGTACATTGGTATACGTTATTGAGTAGAGTGATTTAAGTACAAATAAAAATGCTCACCGTTTGACACTGGCAGTTCGTTTCAGCAGCAAATTTTTCTAGGACTAAGTTATTTACCAGTTCAGTCGTGCGTATGTTTATGATCGAGCAAAATGTATTTATTCCCTTGGGGTACCGAGTTTCACTGTTGCGTGGAATATCTTGCTTATTCAATACGATAACACATCAGCAGTGGTTCTGGCATATAGATGGCAAGCTGAGAGTTCACTACTGCAACCTGCCAGTAACTTTCATTTCGGTTTGTAGTCTCATTCTATAAAGAGTTCACTACACACTCTTTGAAAAATAGCAGTAAGAAGGCAAAAAATACAATAAAAGTACTAATTTTAAAATTTTATTTATGACAAGTTGTCCTTTTATTTCTTGCCATTAGCTGTGTGCACAACGGAATTCATGGCTTCTGTCGTATAGTACCACATTTCACGCAGTCAGTACGATGCAAGCGTTATACCACATGTCCTAGTTACTTTATTTCGACGAGCTGGGAAACAACTTTTATCGCAGGTAAGAATACACTCTTACAATTATGAAATGTGTGGAATTGTCCGCAAGTTGTTATTGCAGGTTTCTCAAATTGATTATTAAACTACGAGGAACACATACGATATGCTATTGGTTTTGGAAGCTGCACCAGAACATGGCGGTAAGTAATTATTCTCAAGCTAGTAGTTTCAACATGCCTTAAATGTTATGATTGGTCAGGTATGTGGTGCAGCCTATAAGGCCCCATGTCTACTACATGCAAGTTGCGCGATTGGATCCTGGCTTGCAGGAGGCCTGTATCTGTATATTTACTGACATTTCGTAGAACCACTCCAGGGGATAATTCTGGCATCCTGGGATATCAAGCCGTTGCAATTATAGAAGACCTTAAACCATCATCATCATCATCATCATCTTGTACAGTTTCCAGCCCCAGGCTGGGTCTGTTTGGAACATAAGCCTCGCCACTTAGTCCTTTCTTCCCACCACCTCTCCGTTGTCACTCTGGTCCAGTCCTCGCCTCTCTTCTTGGCACATTCCTCCACTCCTTTCAGCCATCTATCTCTTGGTCTTCCCCTTGGTCGTTTCTTCTGCATCTGCATCTCATGTATCCTCTTGGGAATCTTCTTCCCTTCCATTCTCTTTAAGTGCCCATACCACCTCAGTCTTGCTGTCTCAATCCTACCTTGCAAGGGCTCCTCTTTCACTATTTCCCTGACCTTTTCATTCCTCACCCTGCCTCTTCTTGTTACTCCGATCTTACTTCGCAGCAACTTCATTTCACTGGCCTGTATTCTGCTTATGTCTCTTTTCTTCATTATCCACGTTTCTAATGCATAGGTCAGTATCGGGATATAGCAGCTTCTGTATAACACTTCTTTTGTCACATCTCCCATTTTCCTCCACTATACTTCCCAAGTACTTAAGACTTTCCACCTACTTCAGCTGTCCACCTCCAAGTGTTATCCCACTCATTGGTCTGTCCTTTTTCCTGGTCGTTAACAGGATCTCACATTTACTGATGTTGAACTTCCATCCTTACTTTCCCACTGTTTCTTCCCAAGCCTTCTGTTGCTCCTGAATTTCCTCCTCCTTGTTTCCCCAGACCATGAGATCATCTGCAAACACCATTGCTTTCATCTTATCTTCTCCTATCTTTCCTGCTACGCGTGTCATGACCTCGTCCATAACCACAATAAAGATGATGATGATGATGATAATTGTAGTTTTAAGGGGCCTAACATCTAGGTTATCGGCCCCCCACAATAAAGAAAAGGGGTGACAGTGCACTACCCTGTTTCAGGCCACTCATTTGTCTGAACCAGTCTGTTCTTTCGCCTCCAACTTACACACAACTCGCACTTCCACAATACATCTCCTTCACTCTGCCTACAGTCCCTTTTCCCACTCCCATGTTTTCCATTGCTTCCCAAACCTTCTCCCTACACACACAATATCATAGGCCTTTTCGATGTCCAGGAAGGCCATCAACAGATCCTCTCCAAATTCGTAGTGGTGTTCCTGGAGCTGTCTCACTGAAAATATGAGATCCACTGTTGATCTCCCAGGTCTGAGTCCATACTGCTCCTCTCTCAATTCTCTCTCCACTTTGGCTCGTATTCTAATTTCTAATATCTTTTCATATAACTTGGCACAGTGTGGTATTAGTGTGACTCCCCTGTAGTTTCTGCACTCCTTTCTGCTTCCTTTCTTGAATATTGGGGCAATTGATCCTTTCTTCCAATCTTCTGGGGGTATTTTTCTCCTTCCATACCACCCTCATCACACGGTACAGCCACTGTTTCCCAACCTCCCCTGCTGCCTTCACCATTTCAACACTCATTTCGTCCACACCTGGTGCCCTTCTTCCTTTCATCTTGTCTGTAGCCATTTCCAGTTCTCTCCAAGTCAGGTCCTTTTCCATTCCTGTGTTGTCTTCTCCATCTTCCAATACGTTGTCTTCGTCCCTATGACCATTTGGATTCAGCAAATCCTCAAAGTACTCTTTCCACACTGTATTCAGTGTCTCTTTGTTGCGTACCTCATTTCCGTTTTTGTCCACCATTACCACACCCTCTCGCAGACCTCTTCTCTTACTTTTGACCATCCCATAAAGTACTTTCCTATTTCCTCTGCTGTCTTCCTCCATCATCTCTGTCCACTTTAACATCCACTTCGTCCTCTCCTCAGCGACAATCTTGTTTGCTTCTTTCTTATTTATCTTATAATCTTCCCTTGCTAGATCAGTTCTTTCCTGGAACCACACTCTGAAAGCCTTGTTCTTCCTTCCCACAGCTTCTTTTACTCTCTCATTTCACCATGGTGTGTCCTTATAACGCTTTATGTTGCTTGTTCTTCCACATACTGCCACTGCAGCTTCCACCATTGTATTTTTGAATTGCTTCCATTCCTCTTCCCCTGTTTTAGAATTGTCTGTTGGCATCCTTTCCCTTATTATCTTCTGGAATTCTTCCTTGACTTCCTTTTCCTTGAGTTTCCATACTTTGATTCTCCTTTCCTGGTACTCTGTCCTCTTGCTATCCTTAACAACTCTCAGGTTCATTACTAGTAGTCTGTGGTCGCAATCTAAGGCCTCTGATGGTATTACCTTTATATCTCTGACACTTCTCTTCATTTCCCAGTCGTACAGCATGTAATCTACCAAAGATATCTTTGTTAAATCACTGCTGTACCACGTTATGTTGTGGCTTTCTTTCTTCCGGAACCAGGAGTTGCCTACCACTAAACCGTTTCTCTTGCAAAAATCCAGCAACTTTCTCCCTTATTAATTCCTGCTGCCCCATCCTTCTGCTCCCATTACATTTTCATATCCTTGCCCCTCACTTCCAACATGTGCATTCAAATCTCCCATGACAATGATGCTCTGGCCATTCAACTGCTGTTGTAGCTCCTCTTCAAAGTCTTCCTTCTCTTGAGCTGTACATCCAACTTGAGAGGCATATACCTGGGCTATCTCCAGGCTTCTTCCCTTTACAGTTGCTCTGATCTTCATGATCCTGTCACATATTCCCTTTACCTCTTCCTTCATTCCATCTCTTACAACTACTCCTACTCCGCTGCTCCTTCCTTCACTGTTCCCACTCCAGTACTACCGGTACCCTTTCCTCAGTTCTCTGCGACCTTCTCCTTTCCATCTTGTTTCAGCCAAGTCCAGTACATCCAGCTTTCTTCTCTCCATCACATCTACAATCTCCTCCACCTTTCCTGTCAGTGTCTGAATGTTTAAAATGTGCCAATTCGTAGTCCATTATCATATCCGGGTCATCGTTGTTTGCATCCGTCCTTTCAGAGACTTGTTCCTGTTTTGAAACCTTAAACCAATGCTATCAAATTTCACATTTTTCAGCCACAGGATCTCCTTTTTAGACATCTTGTCAATTATACTAAATTATGTAACAGATTCTAGGCTAAAAGATTATACGACAGCTATTTTTCAGTGAGCATTATTGCGCTTTAAGGGATTTGTTTTTTAAAACCAGAGGTAATTTCATTACTCTAGTTTCTTTGGTGTTGTTCCTGAAGATTTAAAATTTCTCTAACAGTATCCTTCCTTATTTTCGTAAGTAAAAGCAGGAATTCTCTCGAATGCATAGGTGCATCATTTTATCGTAAAGATCACAAAGGAGGTCAGGTTGCAGAATGTTGATATTAAAATCAAAGTGATGACTAGTTATTTATGTACTGGTCAGTGTCGTGGTGAGGCGTGCCATAGCAATTGATGAGTCCAATGGGGCACTAGGATGAAACTCTGGCAGCTTAATATATTTTCAGGCTTTGAATGTATATAAAACAGCAGAAAAATTAATTCAAGAATGGCCCGTGATGGCATTTGCAAATCATCTTCTATGATCTTAAATTGGTTACGTAGAACTGGTGGGCAAGTTTTAAGTAACCATTATGCTGCCTGCGTAGTGGAGGAACACACTTCTGTCTACCAATCTAGCAAAGCCCCCATCAATTGAATGTAAGGTAATTTTAGGTGGGGAGTCACAGAAGTTTCAAAGGTAACCATTTTCCGAGACAGAAAAAATAAAACGGTCTTAATCTAATATTACATTTTACGCCATTTACAATTGATGGGGCACTATCTCATTGGACTAAATGGCAGTAAAATGCTAAAGAAATAAATGTAGGATTTATTCTTAACCCTGGAACAGTACAGTGGGGCACGCAATGCTCCAGAGAATTTTCGTTCCCCGATTACATTACTGTATGATGATACGCCAGATAAGCGACCACCTCCTGTGACTTTTACTTGACTGTCTTTCAGTCAATGTGTATACTTCTTAGCAGTGACAGCTATTTATACCCAAAGCAGTGTCTCCAATCGACGAGAAAATGCAGGAATGGAGGAGACTTCGTTGGTATGGCCATGTTGTACGAGCACCGCATGGTTCAGTCATCAGCTCAGCATATCATCTCGCTGTTGAAGGCGAAAGACACCGTGGGAGACCTAAGCTAAGATGGCTCGACACTATAAAGTCAGGTCTAAGATCAAGAAGCCTAAACCCACAGGAAGCGCTTCATCGAAATAAATGGCGTGCATTGACCCGAAAAGCGGACCCCGTTCCAACGGGAACACGCTAAGAAGAAGAAGAAGTGTCTCCAGGACATTGAGTGCTCCAAACCAAGACCACTGTGGTGTGCTCAGAATGCAAGAGGTTTTTGCGTAAACATTAAAGATTGTTTTGTAGTGAATGTGAGAAGTGAAAATGGTGAATTTTGATTATGATAACCAAAGAAAGAATATCTACAATAACATTGAAATTTGTGGGGTTTGAAGCCATTTTTCAGTGTTGCCTTAGTAAACAAAAGTTCGGTGCTTTTCAGTCAGTCAACACGAATGTACCCAAAATACACTAGTGTATTTATTAATCTCATGTATTTTTTCAGGATTAGGGTATAACCCAACTCTTTTGGGTACATTCGTGTTGACCGACTGAAAAGCACCAAACTTTTGTTAACATTGAAATATTGCTAATATTTTTGTTTTCTATTATATTCACAGTTATTTTCTTTTTACAGACTTAATAGTTTAAGTATTCTGTGCTACGGGGTAGATTTCACTCATTTGTAATTGCAGTTATTAATAATATATTTTATTAATGCAATAGAGTTGTGTTTCTGTCCTGGGTTACTCAGTGTCCCAGGATACCATTACTGTTTCTAGAGAATAAGGGTACTAAATAGGGTTAAAGAATACACTGCAGTTCTAGGTATGAGGGTAGTATGTATGTCTACCCCTTATTATTCCCGTTTTCCAACGGGGTCGGGGATGAGATGCGATGAAGTCGTGGCGATGGTTTTTACGGCCGGATGCCCTTCCTGACGCCAACCTCGTGAGAGGAGTTAATGAGAGATGAAATGAATGATGGTGAATGAAACTGGGCAAGGATGTGGAAGGAAGCGGCCGTGGCCTGTCAGAAGGTACCGTCCCAGCATTTGCCTGGTGTTGAAAATGGGGAAACCACGGAAAACCATTTCAAGGACGGCCGACGGTGGGGCTCGAACCCACGCGTCTACCGAGTCAGCAGAGAGCTTGGCCCCATGACCTAATGCTGCGCGTTAGCCAGCGTAGCCACTACTGTCGATTCTAGGTATGAGGGTAGTGCTACACATTATATTATCTTTCATCAGACATGGAAGCCTTTACATCCCACGGCTACACATTAGCTTATTTTTCTCACATACGTAACACTCCGGAGGTCGCGCGGATCACAATAGTGTTCCAGCCGTTTAGTTTTTGTCGCTCCAGCCTATTGGTACTACTGTTGGCTTTGAGCATCTGAGTACCTTCCTCGCGCCCCATCCCCTCTCTGACATGCAGCAGCCAGGTAAATTTTACTGATGGCTGTCACGTTATGAAGCAATTTATTCTTGTGGATCACAACTGTGCTCCATGCGACCTCTGGCGTGACTTTTTCTTGACTTCGTTAGTTTTATTATTACAGTGTCTAATCTCATTTCCTGTGTATATCTACTCCATTTTATGAGTGTATATTAATTATTAGTATATAAGTGCAACATGAATGATTATGAGAATATAAATCTATGACTGAATGAACCAGACAGCCAGGAAGATGAAGTTTTGAGGATGAGAGGAAGAGTTGAAGAACACCATGTAGAAGTGCATCCTGATGTGTACTGTGATGCTGATTGTGGTGATGTTTGTAGCGACCTGTATGTGACACTTGCCATGATAAAGATAATGGATTGTAAGAACATCCCTGAACACAGACTGCAAGTGAAGCGTAACATTTCCTCTGAATTTATTGCACCAGTATAATTTTATATTTGCTGCAATACTGTGATCATACCTTTTGCTGCATAGTCTCTTTATGAATGAACACTTCAGACTATATCAATATAGACATATAAGAGACTGTACCTCCAAGAAACATTATAGAAGGAGTGTATTAGGCAAATATTAGACAAATCACAATGTCCGGTAATTATTCAGGTACCAGTACTTCTTTTAAATGCATGTATAAGTTAATTACATTACTAACATTACAAAGACCTAAATTATGGAACACAGAAATTGTACAGAAATATAGTTCTTTTCACATTCATTGAATAAATACCCTAGAATAGCCAAATTCACGATGTACCCCTTCTCGTTCGCGACAATCAGATCGCAGCGAATGTAAACATGATACGGTCAGCTGTTCGCGCTGCCAGCAATCATACTTCGCGCGCCGCGCCCACGGAAAGCGAATGCAGATACGTTCCAAATTACCGAGTGATTACACTTTGAGTGTGGATAGAGTGATGGAGTGTAAATAAACTCATAAAACGTTATAATATTCTGGACAGTGAAAATTTAATGCAAAAGAGGCTAGTATATTCAAAAATGAACAAAATACTTGAGCTGTTAAGACCTAAATTATGTAATACATACAAGTAATAAATAAGACTGTAGCTTAGGCATACTGTAGTGCCGGCGAAAAAAGGCACAAGTCTAAAAATGAAACTTTACGAGAAAGTGAAACGACTGTCTTAAGGAATAAATAATTGATATATTTTTAAAACTTCAGTTTCTCCTTTGTGATTGCTAAATCACTTGTGCCTCTCTTCTCTAGTTGGAAATGCCAAATAAATAAAATGAATAAATCAATAAATAAATGCTTGAATAAATAAATAAAATAATAAATGAATGAATGAATAAATAATTATAAAATAAATAATATTACAATTAAATGAAAATAAACAAAAAACATAAAATAACATAGGATAAAAGAAAGAATGAAGGAAAGAACAACATAAAGGTACTGTATAAGTAAATAAATATATAAAGAAAGAAAGAAAGAAAGAAAGAAATATTGACTTATGCCGCTTTTCGCCGGCACTACAGTATTATACTGCAATAATGAGAACTAACATTACAAAGACATACAACGATAATTGAGTGAAGACAAAGGATATGAACATAAACACTCATTGGAGACAATTCTTGAGGGTTTTCTAAAGTAATAGTTTCTTGGAAAGAATTTCATATGTCATCTTACGTCGGAAGTATGGCATATCTGCCTGAGAGAAATCGATCTGTGCATCTCGACACAGGTACTCTGCATACATACAAGCGAACATGCCACAATCACTTCCGTTCATCTGCTGAGGGATATTCTGCGCATTCTCAGCTGACCACTCCGTTCTTTCGAATACCTGTTTCTTCTTGTCCAACATTTCTTCTTCTAAGTACCTCAATAAGACCTCAAGACAAGTACTTTTGGAGGCACTCATACTATCAAAATACTGCAATGTCTTCTTTCTTAAGTCTATAGCAGCCATACACCAGTGCTTACCAAGATGTACAGGTACAATAAGTATATCATGGGCAAATACATCAACTTTTGCAGTCCATCGTTTAAGTGAGGTATGGCCATCTTTTTCAAGTTTTGGGTAGAAAAATGTACTAAATGCATATGCTCTTGGATACTTTCCATCTTTGCCTCTTACTATCAGGAGATTCATATAGAAGTTTATAACCTCATCATTCAGCCAGTGGCTCGGCGAAAGGGTAAGGATATCACGCCGAGTAATTCGTTGTTCGAAGCAGTGAACCAACACTTCGCCAGGATCCCCTATGAATGCGTCATCGACATACTGGTCCATTTGGATGGTCAGTGCTGGGAGCGGCAACATCATCATCCACTGTGGATTTATCGCAGGAGAAGCACTTAAACTCATGTGGTGGTTGTTGATGTGCCTCTGCAACGTTTCCGGATGCAGGAACTTCTTGTTAAAGACGTAGCAAGGATAGATCAGTTTGTCTTGGCTGTGGGTTCGCATGTGGATGAACAGAGTATAGAGGTTATCAAATATCTCGTCGCAGATGTAACAATTTCAAGCCTTGGCCTCCGCGTGCAGCTTGGAGTGCGTCACCAGAATTTGATTCAGATGGAACCTTCTCTTACAGTAAGGGCAAACATGGTTGTCCTTCCTCTGGCAGGGCGCCTCTCCCGCGTGTTCTTTGGTGTGAGCGACGTGGATGGAGACCTTACATACAAACGACTGTGGCGAGGGCGACAATCGCTCGAGAACAGCTGTGTCGTCTCCAGTACTGGCGTCGATCTCCTCCGTAGCCAAAGATGTTTGTCGCCAATTGTATGTGTTTAATCCTGTGGGAAGAAGTGTGTAAAACTGAGCATAAATTGCCTGCGAACAAAGTTATAGTAGGTGAAAAATAACACTACAGTATATAATAACTTACAAAGTACATGTAAACTTTACAAGATAATTATATTTAAGTACCTAGATAGGTATGAAAGTAGACTACCTAAAAGTTGTATCTGCCAATCAGCTGACTAACGTTCCACAATGTTTATATGGAATGGAATTTTAGTAGGATCATATAGAATGATTGGTACATTAGAATAAGATTCAATGTTTTTTATTTCTATTAAAGAAGGTTTTTTACCATATATTTACCTAGTCAGATCTTTTCTCTGTGTAGGCTATAATACAGCACTCTCCAACATTGAAGCCTAGAGAAATACTGTTGTATTTATTGGTGTTTCTAGTGAATCAGGGATGTAAGGGTGTGGCATGCATTTTGTAAAAATTAACTTTAAGAGTTTCTATGGGAACCCTGCTTAAATTCTGAATCATTTGCTGAAGTCCCATGGCAGTGAGAATAAGTTAAAGTGAAGTTCTACTTATAGAAGGCTTTTTCCATAGCCCTCATCAGAATATTAATGTTTGCTGTGTATCACACATCAGTTCTTTTGAAAAAAGAAATTAAAATTAAGTTTGTCTTAATGTTTATTTATGAATCTTCCAAAATAATGACTCTTCATTTCTACTCCTTATTTGATAGTTAACATATGTAAAACTGTAGTGGATCATTACAGAAGGTTGATCCATGAGGTAAATTTTCAGGAAATTGTTGAACGATCTTTGTTTCTTATTTCACATTTCAGTTCCTGAGTTGCAGAACAGCACACTTTAAACCCAGAAACACCAGCGCATGTCCATATGTCCAGTTGCTTCTTAGATATACAACTTTCTTTAACGCTTCTTTCAAATAACAAAATGAACAGTCTTTGATATATGGAGGGACAATGAGACAGAATTTTTACTGAAAATTGCACTGACATCTCAGTGTGGCTTTGAGGTGTCGCACCTCAAGCACTGCTTTTTATATAGAAACACCCGAGTCAGTTCCCTTGGGGCATTTGTGATATTGAGGTTTCAGATATGTGGTTCTGAAATGGTAAAGGCAACTTTTCAGTCTGGCCTACAGAATACGTTCCCAATATATTCCCAATTACTGGGACAAGCGAGAAAATAACCTGAAAAATCCTACATGTGATTAAAACATCTCAATCCCCCTGGCACTACCCAGCCCATGACGGGCTAAGGCCGACCAAGCGACCGCTGCCCAGCCATTTGGCCTGCAGATATTGGGGTGACGCGTGATCAGCGCGTCGGGTCCCCTCGGCCGTTAATCTTGGTATTCGTGATCGGGGCGCTGTCTCACTGTCAGACAGCTACTCAATTGTCCTCACGAGGCTGAGTGCACCCCGTTCCAACCCCCACGTCAGTTTTAAAATCCCTGACGGAGCCAGGGATCGAACCCGGGGCCTCCGGGTGAGAGGCAGGCGCGCTACCCCAACACTTAACCATATTCGATAATGGAAAATGACCTATAAAAGTTCAACACATGAAAAATGACCTAAAATTCACGTAATTGTTAGAAAATCACTTTATTCTAGAAAATGTAGGAAAAATGCACTTTGATGACCTTAAAAATCCCCATATATTTATTGAAGAATACACTTAATTACCACTAAACATCGTCTCAGTGTACTGAGAAAAAAGATGACTTTTCAAAAAATCCGTGCCCTAATCATAAGGTATTGATGTTACAATTCACTCTAATTAATAGCAATCAAAGGAATAACTAATTTGATAATTTTAAAATTGTAAGGTTGTTGTTTCGCTTATATTTACATTTTGGTCATTTCGCCCACATGCACATGTGCATAATACATATATAACCTGTGTTATTGTGGTGTCTGTATTAGTGGGTGCATTTGTAATTGAGACAGGGTTGGAATGGAAGCGGCCGTGGAAGTTGTGAACTCTCCCGGCATTTACCTGGTGTAGAAATGGGAAACCACGGGAAACCACCTCTAGGATGGCTGAGGTGGGAATCGAACCCACCTCTTATCAGGTTTTCCTCACGAGGCAGAGTGTACCCCGTTTCAGCCCTCATACCAGAATTATTTCTTTTGGTAGAGCCGGGAATCGAACCCGGACGCTCAGGGCGACAGCCAAGAATGCTACACCACGAAGTGGTCAAAGAAATTGAAAGGGAAACTTGAGAAAGTCAGTTGAAAATTATAAACATAAATATGAAAATGCAGATCTAACTATAACATTTGAAAATATCAAATTAAAAATAAAACACAAAAAAATAACATTAATAATAATTAAATTTAAATAAATGCAAATGGACTAATTGTATAGAAAAATTAGTTTTGTCCCATAAAAGGTTATAAATGAAAGCGATTGCGGATATACTATTATATTTGTTTTAAAAGAATAACCATTTTACGTAAATAACAATATGAGCTGTGTCATTTACTGCAACTTCAGTGAAAATGAAAATCCACAGCCTGCTTCCAGTCTCCGACCGGGTCAGGAATGGAATGAGTGAAGCCCCCATCTAGCGGCGAGGATATGAACTGTGCCGGCTGCCGAGGCCTGACGCACTCCTCTGGGGCAATAATTAAATGAATGACAGATGAAATGAAATGATAGTGGAGAGTGTTGCTGGAATGAAATTTTGACAGGGAAAACCGGAGTACGCGGAGAAAAACCTGTCTGCCTCCGTTTTGTCCAGCACAGATCTCACATGGAGTGACCGGGATTTGAAACACGGACCCAGCGGTGAGAGGGCGGCGTGCTGCCGCCTAAGCCACGGAGGCTCTTGCAACTTCAGTACGATATTTAAAATTTTGTTTCCTAATCTTTACTTGACCACCCCGTGGCGCAGTGGCTAGCATTGTTGGCTGCCATCCCCGAGGTTCTGGGTAAGATCCCCGGCTCTGCTAATAATTTAAAAGTCTTCGTCTTGGTTTAGTACGCGGTCTCCCAGCCTCATGATGCGAAATGTGAACCTGCCGTATGCTGTGGCAGGAGGAGGAGGAAGACGAGATCGTGGTCATGTAGCCCCGTGTATTTGGGTGTGTGTAGAATTTGTCTGAATACCTGTGTTACTGTGATGACTGTATTAGTTTGTGTAGTTATTATTCAGATGAGGACTGGGAAGGAGGCAGCCGTAGCCTTTAGTTAGGAACTATCCCGGCATTCGCCTTGAGTAGAAGTGAGAAATCACGGAAAACCACTTCCAGGATGGCTGAGGTGGGAATCGAGCCCGCCTCGTCCCAGTTTTGCCTCACGAAGCTGAGTGTACCCCATTCGAGCCCTCAGACCAGAAAGGAACTGGCCACCCTACCACACGCAAACTCCGGCTCGGGACGCCTGGTTAGTGATCCCTTGACGCAGCCAAAAGCTCTAATTCAGGTCGCCTACGTCCCTGGAGGGGATATGTCACTCTAGTTTTTAATCTTATAAAGCTTTATTTAGCTTTATTTATATGCCCAAAACATCCCAATTAAATCGTGAGTGCACCTTTTTGGTTTATATAGAATCTTAACATTTTCAACCGGTTAAGGGTTAGCCTACCGGTACTGATATTTTTTTCTTTACACTAGTATCCGTAATCCGTAATATTCTTTAATTTATTTTTCTTAAGTATCATATTTGAGAACATTGAGAAATGACGAACAAATATGACACTTCCTAATTATACATTCCTACCACTACAGTAGAAAGAGTAGGCCAACTGATGCTCTCACAATGACCTAGCAATAGGGAATCCTGCGACTAGTGAAGCAATGGGACACCTGTGCACCGGCCTGTGGTGATTACTTTCGAATAACGAATAAATTGTACCCACAGTAATTTATCGTACCTTATCATTTGATCACCCCCCCCCCCCCCCCGTACTTACAAAATGCAATTTATATTGAGAACACTTACAAAATGCAATTTAGGTTGAAAATATTTACAAAATGCTATTGAAATTCAAAATACCCACGAAATGCAATTTAGATTCAAAATACTTGCAGAGATGCAATTTGGACTGTAAATGCCGGCAAAATGCAATTGGGGTTGAAAATACTTACAAAATTCAATTGAAATTCAAAATAATCACAAAATGTAAGTGAACCTCAAAATGCTTACAAAATGCAATTTAGATTGAAAGTACGTGCAAAATGCAGTTTAGATGAAAAACGACCAATAAAGCCAGACTCGAATGCTCATCTTCGTCACTGGGGAACGTTATTTAAACAATAATAAACAATAAATCAAATTTGGAATGGACGTCGAGTGCTATTAGCGGCCTATTTTGAACTGATGGTGTATGGGGTCTTCAGTTCAACAGGCGGAGAGTGTCCGGTGAACTGTTCAGGCGTAACTGACAGGCTTGCCGGAACGTGTATGGCCTGCTTTAGACTTCTACTTATGGGGACATTTAAAGGTCATTGTGTATGCCTAGGCTTGCCATACGTCCCAGTTTGACCGGGACAGTCCCGGTATTTTGCTCTTGTCCCGGTGTCCCGCCCGATTTTACCAATGTCCCGGAAAACGGCTGTAAGATGTAAAAAGTAATGCATTTACGTGTTTAGGAATCTTTTATGAATCAGTTACTTTTCAACAATTAACATCGATCTTTTGTAATTGCTCTTTTTTGTAGTTAGACAAAAAGTTGTAGTTTTTCAAAAAAATAATTATACTTAGCAATTGTTCTATTAAACAATTTTATCAAGTATTTAAAATTTTATTTTATGAACACTTCTTTCTAGATAGTAGACAAGAAAAATTATCATTAAAAAGAAAAAAAAAATTTTATTTAGGAATAATTCCTTTTTTATTTTTAAAAGATGTGTAGAACTAACAATTTAGGGTGCCAGATTCCCTCCTCCCGTCACTTGCGAGATTTTCAAAAAGGGGTTAAAACTCACCATTTAACTTCTATTTTTTTTTTAATTTCCCAAACCCCCCACTCAATACCCCCCAGACCCCCCCGGTAAGGCCATTCCATGTTAATGTGTCCCGGTTTCACTCACCAAAAATATGGCAAGCCTATGTATGCCACACCTATTCATAACGTGGAGATGCTGCGTCAGCAAGGATGTCAACAGATACGACAGACGCCGGGAATATGGGAGTGTGTAAGACAGTCAATGATGCGGCGCATAGACGTCTGCATTACAGTTCGTAGTAGCCATTTTGAGTACCTTCTGTAGAGAACTGTAAGTAGCAACGTACACTAGATCAACACAAATGACCAACCTACATATGGAAGTGGTCTTTGTTATGTACACCACAAACAATGTTTGTAACACGGAAAAGAAAGCAAATACACCGTATGCTTACAGGACATGCATTGGTTGATGTCAGGTCCTCTTTCGAATCCCCAGAGCTTTCCCTCATATTTAGTTACACCCTGTATAACCCACGAATAAATAACTTCAGCATTTTATTTATTTTTATGAGGATATAATTATTAGAATCGTGGCGTAGACGTGCTCGTTGGATGTGCACCACGGCCGCGAATTGAAACAGATGTAGAACAGAAACGATACGTTCCCGGACATGGGCTCCTGCTCAAAATATTATGCCCTCACTATTCTCTACAAGTTATAGAAGTTTGTGACCCGAATTTCCAAACAGCCTGTATACCTGTATACAAGGTGTTTCAGAACTTCTATTAGAGCTGTAGAGAGGAGTTAGTAGATAACATTTGCATGAGATGATGATGATGATGATGATGATTGATACTTATTGGTTTAAGGGTTCCAACATCGAGGCTATCGGCCCCTAATTTGCATCTGAAACGTACCATTTTGATGCAACATTGATGACAACGTCGAATCAGTCACTATTGAATTTGTTACAATAACAATTTATTCTTGCAAAACGATTACCGCAAGGTCAGTATTAAGGTGCAACTTTTGTAAAAGAAAAAAAAAGAGGGATACAAAAATCAAAGAACATGCTATTGCTAATATTACCATCACCGTCACATTGATGATCGAGCTCATACGTAAATGCACTACAAGAGCTGCTCGACAAGACGACCCTGAACTTCGTTGCAAAGAGTAGGCCTATCTGCGAAGGATGTTCTTATACACACGCTCAAAAGCGTGAATCACTTCCACTGCAGCCGGGGCTCGTGTAAGATCTCCCTCCGATGCTACAGGAGTCACAAAAACAAGACTCGTCGTGTGGCCTAACACGAGAGGCGTTAAATCCGGTGATCGTGGCGGTCATGGAGTTGGTCCACATCGACCTAACCTAACCACTTTTTCCTGAATGTTCTTCCAAATTGTCATGAGTAGCATCTAGAAGGTACGTTTCCGGCCATGGGTTCCTCTTGCAAATGTTATTTACTAAGTCCTCTCTACAACCTCTAGACGTGTGTAATAGGAATTCTGAAACACTGTGCATAAATGGTTATCGTGCGCTGCTTAAATATTATGGGAATTTGTCTTGATTAAACCTAACTGTCAAACAACCAAAACGTGCTAAGGGGTCTAGCCATGGTGCCAGGTTACTTGGGTTCGAACCCTATCGTCGGCTATCCGTGGTCAAATTTTCAACTCCAGGCAAATACAGTAGTAGTCTACATTAAAATAGGCTACGACTGTTTCCTTTTAACTCCTTGCCAGTTTCATTCATCTTCGTTTATTTCACCTCTCATTCGCGCGTCTCACAAGTTTGTTGTCAGGCAGGGCATCCGGCCGTAAAAACCATCCACCTTTTAGATATTTATCGCAACTCATCCCCAACTCCGTAAATACGGGAGGCATACAGGGCAGGGGAGTATATAAGAGGGGAGCTGTGGGGGCTCCAGTCCCCCCCCCCCCCCGAAAAATGCCAATAAAATTTAAGAATTTGTTGCTTTGGTAAAAGCAAAAAATAATTGTAAATTTGGTTGTACCCTAATCTTTACTTATTGGCTAAGTTATAAACAATATTAAGATTGAAATTAGACTACCTCGTGGAGTAGCGGCTAGCATTCTTGGCTGCCGCCCCGGGGGTTCGAATTCGATTCCTGGCTCTGCCAAGATATTTTAATTCTGGTCTGAGGGTTGGAACGGGGTACACTCAGCCTTGTGAGGCAAAACTGAGAATTCCACAGTACGGTACTTTTAAGAAATAAATTAAGTTATCAATTTGTAAGAAAAAAATAACTGTTTACTATTCTGCTTAATAAATTGACAAATATTTGCCATTCATACTCCATAGGCCATACAGTAATAGAAAATTCATTAAGTACAAAATTGTATTTGTGTGTTGTGTTGTATTTTACAACTTTTTTTTGTATTGCCACTAATTATAGGCTCTATAAACTTAGAATGTTATAATTAACTCTTATCTAAAATAATTACACAATGTTATATGCTCTAAGATATTGGTTGATATTTCTGGGTATTTTGTGGTGAATATCCTGAGAATACAATTTTCTAGGATAGTCAGCCCCCCCCCCCCCCGAGAAAACATTGTACTGTATATACGCCCCTGATACAGGGTAGGCATACACACACGTACAGATCAAAATGGGACAGATGACCTCGCTGTTTCCCCCCTTAAAGCAACAATAACTAACTAACAGATCTGAATGTCAAGCAATTGAGCGAGTCAAGAATGAAACGTTCCTCATATTGTTAGAGCCCTGCGCGGATAAGCAAAACTTATCCGCATCCGCCCCGCATCCGCACGGCTGTTATCCGCATCCGCCCCGCATCCGCACGGCTGTTATCCGCATCCGCACGACTGTTATCCGCATCTCTGCGCATCCGCACGACTGTTATCCGCATCTCTGCGCATCCGCACTACTGTTATCCGTATCCGCCTCGCATCCGCCTCGCATCCGCACGTTTGTTATTCGAATCTACTGCCATTACAATAATATTTTAACTGGATAAAGCATTATAGCAACACAGTTCATCCGGCCGTAAAAACCATCCGCCAAAAAGACTTACATCGATCTTATCTCCGACCCCGCTGGAGAACGGAAATACTAAGGGGTGGACATACATTAAAGCAACACATTTAGACATTCGAGGAGAAAGTCGTTCCCTTAGCCTATGTATGTCATGTGCTATGTTTGAAATGAATGTAATACAGCCAGAATTGCAGCCCTTTTCAGTTCGGGTTAATAATTAGGCTTAATGGCATAATTTGAATGAGATAAGCTTAAATCATCTTACATTTGTCATGAAAAAGGAAACCATAACGGTAAACATTTGGGTTCTAGATATGATATTCAACAAGTTCGGATTTTATTCTAAGAGCTATCCGCAAATTTACTCCAAACATTATCCGCAACTTATCCGCTATCCGCACAGCCATGCAAACTATATCCGCATTGCGAAAATTGTTGCGGATATCCGCGGGTTTATCCGCGGATACCCGCATCCGCGCAGGGCTTTACATATTGTCGCACTGCCCCAGGCAGGCGCCGCTGAGTTTGCGACTTCTCTCTCGTCACAACAAACACAATGGGATTCTTGGAATACGACACTAAACGGAAATCGGCTGAAATTTTCAACACGTGTCTTGATGTTAACAAAGAAAAAATACCACATCATAAACGTTCTATCAAATCAGGCAATGTTATTGTTGTTGTTGTTTGAGTCGTCAGTCTTTGGACTGGTTTGATGCAGCCGTCCATGCCTCCACACCCTACATCCGAGGCAATCTGTTTAACATATTCTAACCTTGGTCTACCCCTACAGTTCTTGTCCTCGACTCCTCCTTCCATAACTAAGGTTGCTATTCCTGGGTGTCTTAGTATGTGTTCTACCAACCTATCTCTTCTCTTCATTAGCAGTCGACAGAAACATCTCTCCTCTCCCACTAGTCTTAATACCTCTTCATTTGTAACCCTATCTACCCATCTGATCTTCATCATTCTCCTGTAACACCACATTTCAAATGCTTCAATTCTCCTTTTTTCTGCTGCACCAATAGTCCAAGTTTCACTTTCATAGAGTGCCACGCTCGAGACAAAGGCCTTCAAAAATGACTTCCTAATACCTAAATCTATATTCGATGTCAACAGATCCCTTTTCTGTAGAAATGCTTTCCTTGCCTGAGCTAACCTACTTTTTATATCCTCTTTGCTTCGTCCATCACTGGTTATTTTGCTTCCTAAGTAACAGAAGTCTTCTACTTCCTTTAGTTTTTCACCTGCCAATTTGATGTCCATAGAGGTTTCTGATTTATTTCGGCTGCATTCCAATATGTGTTTCAACCAGGCCCGGACTTAAAGATCCAGGGCCCCTCGGCACTTGACATTTGCCCCCCTCCCCCCTTTCCATCTCGAAGCTATTTTGGAAATTTAGCTAGTTAAATGCACTACTACAGAACATATAATTTTTAATCGACTTGAATGACTTAAATAGACATCAGAATAATACAGTCTATGTTACTATAGTTACGTTATTTTATAAAATGTATAGAATCATTCGACGAACTTTCTTCTGTGCCAAAGAATGAATGACGTCATCATAGTAAAATGACTGGATTATTTCTGACTCTATGTACATTATAGAGAGTGAATTGAGCCTGTTCTCTCCTATGTTAGATCTTAAGTAATTCTTTACTCTCTTTAGTGCTGAAAACGACCGGTCTGCTGAGCAGCTTGACGCTGGTGTACACAACAGCATTCGGAGTGCAATTCCTACGTTTGGATAAATGTCCAAAAAGCCTTTTTCCGATGAGTATTTGTATAGCTTCAGTGATGTTTTTTTTTTAGTTTTTTTTTAGCGTATGGCTTTTAGTGCCGGAAGTGTCTGAGGACATGTTCGGCTCGCCAATTTGTAGCTGCTTCTAAGCGGACACTCTTTGGGTGAGCTACTAGTGCCGTCGCGTGTGGAGTGTTGTCTGGGGGAGCGGGGGGGGGGGGGGGGGGGGGGAGGATAGTTGGAATGGAAGGACGAGGAGTTGGAAGGTAGCGACTGTGGGCTATAGTTAGGGCCCAACCCCGGCATTTGCCTGGAAGGAAGATGGGAAACCACAGAAGACCATCTTCAAGGTTGCCGGCGGGGGGATTCGAACCACCACGCCTCCCGGATGTGAGCGACTGCCAGTAGCCATGCCGTAACGACCACGGCTAACTCACCCGGTAGTGACGATAACTCCATAACTTTTATCATTCGACGGCAAATGAGCTTGCAGGTGCAGACACTCGTTTTCCAAAATCCTATCCAAGTCCCCCGGATAAAAAGTTAAAAGGTTTCTGGCTCCTTCACGGATGTCTTTAGATTCCAAACGATGTAGTTTCGTAAGAAAGTCAAACTTTTTACTTAACTCCTCATAAGCAGATAAGATTCCGCCACCGGGGCCCCTAGGCTGGCTGGGCCCCTAGGCCGGGGCCTTGTAGGCCTAGGCAGAAACCGGCACTGGTTTCAACCAGGGGCGCCATTGCACCTTGTGGTGTAGTGGTTCGGATCCTGAGGTCCGGATTCGATTCCGAAACTCCGCCTCTGCCAAAAAATTAACGGGATTCACTCAAGTTCGTGAGGCAAAACTGAACTGAAAAGATGTGGGTTCGTCTCCCATCTCAGCTATCCTACAAGTTGTTTTCCGCGGTTTCCCACTTCTGCTTCAAGCAAATACCGGAATGGCTCCTAACTTAGGGCCAAGGCCACCTCCTTCCCAATTCTAGCATCAAGTTGATTACTACTACAGACAGCACTATATCACAAGTTGTAAACAAATTCTACACATTACCAAACTCATAACAACGATGTCCAAGTTCATAAATGAAACAACATCAGGGGTGATATTAGCTGTAATTATTTGGTGCGGGAGGGCATTGGATTCCTTAAAATAAATACAAAATTGTAATCTATTTACATTAACTGTGATTTCTGTGATACAATTCCGCTTCACAACCTTTCTTGCTTTATTAATAAACTTTATAGCAGTGGTTCCCAAATTAAGGTCCACACCAAAGTTTGAAGGGGTCCTCCTGCACTAATATTAACAGTATACTGGGAATATTCATCCTCAAATATTCATGACCATCCGGAGGTCCGGTTTCGATTCCCAACCCTGCCAAGATATTTTAATTCTTGTGTGAGGGCTGGAACGGGGTACTCTCGGCCTCGTGGGGCAAAACTCTAAAAAGGAGGGTCCAATTCCCACCTCAAACATCCTGGAAGTGGCTTTCAGTGGTTCCCCGACTTCTTCTCCAGGCTTCTTCTTAAGGCTACGGCCTCCTTTCCAATCCTATCCCCAATTTACATATACACACACTAATACAGCCATCCCAATAACACAGGTTATCACACAAATTACACACACACATCCAAATACACTGGGCTCTGTAACCCTAAGGTAAGCAACAACAACATCAAATATTCATATCTTACTCTTGAAATTCCTTCTAAACATGCCAATGTTTGAAATGAAATAATATTTCGGTATATAGGCATACGATGCGTAATGTTATACCTAAAATTTGAATAATTCGTACTCATTAGTAGAGACGGGAATTTGCCTATTTGCCTATTTTATTCCTGTGTTTAGAAACGTAGGCTTACGAGATATAAATCCGTTTTAGGTTCTTTTAGGCTAGATTTCGTTGGTTTTATTGTGCCTATAAATGCCTATTTCAAGGGTTTGTGCCTATTTGGAGTATAATTGCCTATTTGATGCATTTTGACTGTATTTTAAAGTGCATTATATTGCAGCTGGTGTGCTTTACAGAATTATATTCTCATTTCTCAATATGTGTTTACCCCGCGAACAAGAATGGGAATTCTCGGAATTCACCAGAAATAGCGCCTGGGATCTCGATATTAAGCCCCCAAACTTAACAACCCTTCGTTTTGTATTTCGCTTTTTTTTTATTGAAAATTTACCCGTTAGTATGTGTGTGAATTAATATCATAAACTTTATGCTGATTGAATTACAAAAGCACTTAGTGCCATGTTTTCGCGTTTTTTCAATCTCGATATTAAGACTCCAAAGTTAAAAACTCTTCGTTTCAGTTGTCGTACCCTTCAAAAGCCGCGTTAGGTTGGCGCTGCAACCTAACTGTGAATTAATATACAGTATATCCTGTACGCGCCTGAGTGTTGAATGGGCAGGCAGTTAAAAGCAGCCAGGAGGGATGCGATCCAGCTGGCAGTTAAAATGCCGCGGCGATCACAGTGGGTTGGTGCTGTAACCTTTGTGTTGAATGGACAGGCAGTTTAAAGCAGCTTGGAGGGATGCGATATAACTGGCAGGGGTTGTAGCATGGCCTCTTACCGAGATATATGGAAACTTGGTGGTCCCGTCTTGAACTACTGTTGCCATGCAGCCAGGAGGGATGCGATCCAGCTGGCAGTGAAAATGCCGCGGCGATCACAGTGCGTTGGTGCTGTAACCTATCTTGTGTTGAATGGACAGGCAGTTTAAAGCAGCCAGGAGGGATGCGATCCAGCTGGGAGTGAAAATGCAGCCGCAATCAGTGCGTTGGTGCTGTAACCTATCTTGTGTTGAATGGACAGGCAGTTTAAAGCAGCCAGGAGGGATGCGATCCAGCTGGGAGTGAAAATGCAGCGGCGATCAGTGCGTTGGTGCTGTAACGTATCTTGTGTTGAATGGACAGGCAGTTTCAAGCAGCCAGGAGGGATGCGATCCAGCTGGGAGTGAAAATGCAGCGGCGATCAGTGCGTTGGTGCTGTAACCTATCTTGTGTTGAATGGACAGGCAGTTTAAAGCAACTTGGAGGGATGCGATCTAGCATGGCCTCTTACCAAGATAGATGTACATTTGGTGGTCCCGTCTCGAGCTACTGTTGCTATGGAGATGGACGGCCTTGCTATTAGTCCATCAGTTTATTTTCTGCTTTTATTAGCCATTGCTTGAGTGCAAAAAGGCCGCAATCAGAAGAATGAGAAAGACTATCGAAAATTCATGTAGCCAGCCGTTCCTTCTGGGTCCTAAACTATGTGTTTGCAAAATTTGGTTGGGATTGGTGGAACGGTGTAGATTTGTATACGGAACAAATCCACCCACATACATACATACATACATACAGACTTTCACTTTTATATATAAGATAAGTATGTTATTAAATTATAAGTTGCTTATTGTTAATTCTTTTTATAGAAATTAAATATGTTATTAAATAAAAATAATTTTTAATGCCGATTTTGTTGCCTATTTTACATGTTAGCGCCTACTTACATGCCTATTTTGGCTATTTTAAGAGCCTATATGCCTGCCTATTTTAACTGTTTTTAGTGCCTATAATTCTCGTCTCTACTCATTAGATATGAAAGTAAAAGTACACAATAAAACATGCATGTATTACAAATTATCATCTATTATCCGGTTTTCAAGGCAAAACAATCTGAATTAATTAGAGAGCTTTCAAAACTCTTACTTGAAGTCTTAATCGTGGTTAAAATGTCTGAAATAATATTTTATGGTACTTCTCGTCACTATTAACATGCCACCTCATCGTCTGGTCATTGAGGGTATTAAACTATGGATTCGGTCCCCTAAAGTCTCATGGAACCATGCTCTACGGATGGGTTCTACCAACTTTTTTCTTCTGTGCCACAGCATTACCAATCGTCCTCCAGCTGTTTTCAACTGGATTGAGATCTGAACTGTTTGCTGGCCATGTGAGCGTGGAAACTTCTTTGTCTTCGAGAGACCTTCTAATCCAAGTCAGAAAATGGTGGTTTTCTCTTAGAAATTCTAAGATGAAACCTTCTGGCTCATAATCTTGTAAAGTTTTACCTGAACGTATATCACAATCTATCATTGTATATAATTTCGATGAAGAACTGTTACTGTTTTGGCTCTTATACTAAAACTTACTCCTCTATGAAATTGGTTTACATTGTTTGACCTTTACAACATTAATTTATGTCAAGCCACTGCTGTCTAAGTAATTTAAATATTATAATATTCACAGTAATACGCCGAGGCGTCTGGCTAACCAAGAGCCCCACTATATTGTGATCATAGGTTGTGAAGTGAAACCAAACGCCACATGCGACACATTCACAACGTCCCCCTCCCCTAGAAGTACGCTCAGGAATACCATGGAAAGACCTGAGACAAATAATCAAACGCACGGTCACCGACCAGTCTTTCGCACTTAAAAACACACCTGAAGGAACCAAATATTTGTCAAAACAAAAGACGATCATATCAAGCTAACTAATGAACTAATTGAGCAGAAATTATTCTTCTACACGCATCCACTGACAAGACGCACCATGAAACAGGTAGTAATCCGGCCACTCCCCTTGGACACAACTCCAGACGAAGTTAAGGAAGAACTCACCGCCCTGGGGTTCAAAATAGATGTCAAAAAACAAAACTAACCCTGAAACAAACGTCCATACGCGCAAGCCCCTTCCACTATTCCTGGTAGTGTTCGAATCAACAATAGCAAACAATGAAATTTACAAAATCACACATCTCTTCAATAATATAGTTACAGTCGAAGATTTCAGCCCAAAGAACCCCGTCAGGGTAACTCAATGCCACAACTGCCAGAACTTTGGACATACTAAAAAACATTGCCATCTCCCTCCCCGCTGCCTAAAATGCGCTCAAACCCATGCCACTAGAGATTGTAAAAAACCATATGAAATTCCACCAACTTGCGCTAACTACCAAGGTGAACATGTCGCATCAAATCCAACGTGCAAAGCCATGAAAAAAGCACTGGAAAAACTAGAAGGAACCCACGCAAAAAGAGAGGCAGGAAAGGCAGGACACACTACCACCCCCCCTCAAAATTACAAACCAGCCCCCATTCCAGCCAAAAACGCTTGGAGCATACCAACCACGTCCACCCATAAATTTCATTTCTCCAAGAAATCATTCCCAACATTACAGGAGACTTTACGCCCCGTACCAACTAGCAATATGTTTGAGGGATTAACAACAACAGAATCCGAATACGAGACAGAATTCGAAGCTAGCCTACCTTCAGAACCCGAAAGATGGGCCAAAAGCCCAATCCCAAGGAATTTAGAACCCAAGCAGCAAAGACCCAATAAACAGAAAACGAGGTCATCAGCCGCACACAGTCGAGCCCCGCCTTCTCCCACGGACGCCTCCCCCAGTCCAACACCAAACCACCGGCACAAAACAAATAACAGAGAGCAGGAAAGCCAGAATACAACATAGCAAGATAGCCAAGCTACAATGGACATAACCCAAGAATCGGTTGACCAACGCGGTCAACGACCTCATTTACTAACTCCACCTCATTACAACCCAGGAGAGCTCAACTTAAAATTTGTTAAAAGGCAAATAAATGAGGAGCTTCCCTTAAGCACCAGAATAGTCATGCAGCATCTCCAAGGGCTACTTTCAGAATTAACGCGAGTATTCGTAGATGCCATTCGCAATTTAGATCACATGCTCCAGACCCTCCTGACCACAATGAACAATAATGGCGAACAATAGACGAACATATACACATTTAAAAATAACCACTTGGAACAGCAACGGACTAGCTAAAACCCCGAAAAGGCTAGAACTATTACAGTTTCTACGAGATCACGACATAGACATACTACTACTTCAGGAGACCAAATTTGACGGCAATAGATTCACACTACCAGGCTACATAATATACCGAAAGGACAGACCGACATGGGACACTAATAGCTATTAAAAACACATTTCACACAATGAAATCCAATTGCCACCGACTACACACATAGAAGCGAATGCCATTAATATACAAATACAAAACATCACGTACACCATAATATCAGCCTATAACCAGCCTAAAAAACGAATACTTACACAAGACATCGAAACACTTCTCAACTATGACAGGGTAATACTAGCAGGGGATTTAAACTCAAAACACTCATCATGGGGCTCAGTAACAGACAACAATAACGGGAAAATTCTTTACAATCACAACCTCAACAATGACTACTTCATAACAGCACCAAATTCACCTACATTCTTCTACAAAAAAAATGGAATACTCTACCCGGACACTAATGGCATCGCACTAATCAAAAACATCCCACACAACATTAAAATAGATACACACACTAAATTGGACTCTGACCACCTTCCAGTGGTAATTGAAATTGGAGCCAATATTAACTACATAAACACAAGAAAGCTTATCAACACTAGGAAGATATACTGGGATCAGTTCGCAACACAACCAGACATACTACTTCCAGCAACGCTCCCAAACATTACTTCTACAGACCAATTAGAACAAGAAATACAACACTTCACGAACACAATAATTACAGCGGCAAGAGCCAGCACACAGGTTACAACAATATCCTCACCTGCATCACTTCCTGATGAAATATTAAACTTAATCCGAGAAAAGAACAAAGCTAGAAAGACACATCAACGCACTCAAACTCAACGCACCAGGATCACATTCAACAGACTACAATCCCAAGTTAGAAGACAACTAATCCTCCATCGCAACAATGCTTGGGCAAACAAATTAAAAAACATAAAACACAACGAAAACCCAAGCACAATCTGGAAACTAGCAAAAGTATTTACCAAGAGCAATCAACCCATCCCTCCTCTCGAAAACGACAACAATGACCTAATCACAGACAACAAAGGGAAAGCAGAGCTACTAGCAAACACACTACAAGAACAATTCAGACCCAATGACCACTTGCAAGACAACGAACACGATCAAACAGTACTAGACGAAGTCAATCAATTCCTACATAATCCACCAACAACTGATGTACCTCAATTCACAAATGACGAACTCCAACAATGCATACAACAATTAAAAACCAACAAGGCCCCAGGAACAGATGAAATACAAACGGCCTTAATCAAGAAATTCACAAACAATACCAAACGACACCTACTGCACTTATTCAATACAATGCTTACACTAAGACACTTCCCACAACAATGGAAAATAGCTAAAATCATCTGTTTTCCTAAACCCGGGAAAAAATCAGGAAAAATACGGTAACTAAAGACCGATCAGCCTTCTAAGCCACCTATCTAAACTATTTGAAAGACTATTACTCAACCGCTTTAAAAATCAAATAAACACAGCACTAATTTCACAACAATTCGGCTTTCGCGCCCAACATTCAACAACACAACAATTAGTAAGAGTTACAGAATACATCACTGCAGGCTTCCAGCACAGACAAAACACTACCGCACTATCTCTGGATATCCAACAAGCCTTTGACAGAATTCACCACCCTACAATAATACATAAATTAATTAATCTAGGAATCCATCACACATACATCACTCTCATAAACCAATACCTTAAACAACGATCCTTTTACATATCAGCCAACAACATTAACTCAACAAACAGGAACATCCATGCCGGCGTAGCCCAAGGCAGTATAATGGGATCTTATTTATTCCTGGTGGCGATAAATGATATCCCATTGTCGGAGCATACCTCCACCTATGTGTTCGCCGACGACACAGCCATCATGGCCAAATCACGAGACAAACAAATTGCCACAAGACACTTGCAAGAACACGCCACACTCCTACAAACATGGCTTATTCAAAACAAAATACAAATAAACATCAACAAAACAAAGACAGTTCATTTCACGCACAGATACACGCAACCACAACAGCAAATACAATTATTCAACAATGACATACAATGGGCTCCAGAAATGAAGTACCTAGGAGTCGCCTTGGATAAAAGGTTAACATTCACGAAACACTTAACCAACACAATATCCAAGGCAAAAGCAATAATTAAAATCCTCTTTCCAATAATTAACCCTAGGAATACACTCTCAACTAAAAATGCCACACTTATGCACAAAACACTCATTAGACCCATTCTAACATACGCAACGCCAGCTATAGCATCCATGTCAATCACAAACATTCAAAGAATACAGAGAATACAGAACTGGATGCTAAGAATAGCTCCAAAACATACAGATCACACAACAAGTATTCAAGATCTCCATCAAACACCAAGGTACCTTACATTCTAGATTTCATGACCAAGCTCACTACCAACTATTATGCAAAAACTCAACAACATCCAAATCCACTCATGAGAAATCAGGGTGCATACGAACCAGACCGACAGGACAAACTCAAAAGACGACCAAAATACATACTACTGATCAAAGACATCCTTCAAAACAATGACAACTGACAGGTAAAATACAACTAAGAACGATGGCATTACCTTCACATCCTCCTTAACTCAACCATTACAGCCCCAGGACGCCCTCCACACCCAACCAAGAAACATCGAACGAGGTCAAAAACTGGGACGGTGACCGACACAAATACTACACACGAAAGCGAAATGAGTCTGCCTGGGGGGCTAAAGGCTTACCTAGGATGGCATCCTACACCCGTGAGTAAATCAAAACACCCCAAACAAAAATGTCACAACAAATCCACCCCGATCCAAGAGACTTCAAATCAAAGATGGCAACAACAGCAGGTGCAAAAGTCGCAAATAACAAATCGAACCACTCCAGCAGCTTATTTTACAAACAAAACAAATATTATAACAAAATACACTAAATCGCTCGAAGAACATATAAATAACACGAAATCGCCCGAAGAACATATTAATAAACGAGGCCGCCGGGGAAGCTGCCGGCCGCTTCGCGGCGGTCAAACTATCAGATACAAACAACTTAAATATTATCAATCAAGAATCTAATATAAAACAAACAACACAACCAAACAACATATCCAGGGAGAGTAGCGCATGTCGCAACGGCACCTGGCCCCAGACGCCGCTGGCTTGCTCGCTTCGCTCGCAGCCAGCGGCGCAAACAATAGACAGTGTAGTGGAGGAGACGCTTTTTCCTTGATTTCCTGGGCTTAAAGTGGTGTCTTGATGTACATTTTCTCTTCACTGGAAATTATAAGCCTCGCTTTCGAGCGCATAGTAGTAGACTGGTAATTGGTACAGCAGCTTTACAGTTGTTGTCAACATATCGAAAATGGCTGCGGTGAGGTATTCAGCAATGACGAGTACGCACACACAATTTCAATCTATGGAGAATCTGATCGCAATGCAGCCGAGGCTCGAACATGGTATGTGCAGGAGTTTCCAAATAGTCTGTCTTCTGGACACGTATTGCACAGAACAGAGTTGTGATTAAGAGCTGACGGATTGTTCAAGGCACATACGAGCAGGGCAGGGGCGGACCCAAGGGAAGGGGGGTTGTATCCCCACCCCAAAATTTGGAAACTATTAAGGACGTAACTAATGATAAAAGTATTCATATTAATTCAATATATTCAAAGGATCTGAGCGTTTTCTACGTTAATTATTTTCATTAGAATACTAAATGTACATGTAATGTACTACAGGCTTTCAATTTTCCTTCCTTTCGTAGAATATTTCATGAGTCAGCTCAAGGACAGGTTTTTTAATCATACACGGGTCCTAAACCATACAAATGTTTTTCCCAAAAGCATTGTGCAAGCCTCAGATGAACATCTGCAAAAAGCATTTGATGCCATAGTAAACCAATGGCCGGATGATATTGGTGCATCACCAGAGTCATTCCTCAGTGAGCTAAAGATTTGGAGAAGAAGTTTCCTTGAACAGAATGATCATCATGAGTTCCCTAAGGATTTTATATCTTCTTTGAATAGGTGTAATGAAATTATTTTCCCCTTCATACACAAGACGTTGAAGATTGTCTGCACTTTACCGGTAACTACAGCAACACCAAAGGTTCATCCTCAACATTACGGTATCTGAAGACCGAAGGAACACCATGGGAGCAGACAGTTTGAATGGACTACCGTTATGTATATACAGTACATAAAAATATGGAAATTAAAAATCAAGAAGTACTGGATAAAATGTGTAAAAAGCCTCGTCGGCTCTTCCTTAACTGTAATTGTATAACTCTGTAAATCTGATATATGTTTATGCATTCGATGACATTACCAGATTTTCTAATTGTAGCACCTCATCAGACTCCCCCCCCCTTCGAAAACAAATGCTGCGTCCGCCCCTGAAGCAGGGCCTGGATCCTCCTGTGTCAATACTGATATTGTGCAGAATGTATTGCAGCCCTTTGATCGAATCCTTCACACATAAAGTTCAATTTCAACTTACTGTGATAAAATAATACTAATACGAATAATAATAATAATAATAATAATAATAATAATAATAATAATAATAATAATAATAATAACATAGGCCTACATACGTTTTCATTTGAGACTGATTTGCCTTTCAGCGTCCAGTCTAGTCAGCAAGCCTCTGTTTGTGAACAAGTTGCCTCCATGATCCCCTATTAGCAGTTAGCACTGCGGCCTCCTCTGCCTCTACTGCTCGGGTCTAAGCTGCGTGAACCTGAGAGGAATGTGCATCGCGGACTATGAGTAGTGGTGTTGACGAGTGATGAGGTTTCTCGGTCCGTGCATAGTACAGAACCAAATGCATTGGTCGGTGACTCACTCACTCATTCGTAACACCACAGTAGTTTGAGCAAAGGCCCTATGTTAGCAGTATTGTAATAGAATGGAATACCATATATCACGGCGGGCTGTTGACAGGCCCTTCTCTTCTCGCCTGACCCTTCCCTGCTCTTTCCCCTCACCCCGCAAGTTCACAGAGCTTGGACCCGAGCAGTACACGTCTCCCTTTGAAATTGTTCAATACTGAATCTAACCATCGCCTTCTAGGTCTACCTCTGCTTCTCTTAACTTCTACAGCCAAACTCATTAACCTCTTAGGTAATCTCTCCTCCCTCATTCGATTCACATGACTTCACCAACTGATTCGGCTCATACGAACAGCTTCATCTAGCGTGTTCATTTCTAACTTAGCCTTTATCTCTTCATTACGAGTACTGTCCGCGCATTATAAATCTCTGCCACTGACGACGGTTGTATTGCTAAGAATATGAAGTGTCATCGACTTGTCAATTTCTCTACTCATATTTACGTGACATTGATCATGTTGGGGCTCGAGAGTTTTGACGATACGATACACTCGGCCGATTTGGCCTGATGCAGTCAGTACCGTCCTGTCAGCACATTTCATTAATACTTGCCAGACTATATTGTCACTGTATGTATTCTGGTACTGTTGAATAATTTATTGTAGTATTTAATGTGTTAAGCTGGTGTTATTTTTTTAAGTTACATTTTTAAGTAAAGTTATAAGATACCACCTGTCATCTCTAAAGTTAAAAACAAGAAACTGAACAGCCAAAGTAGGGAGATGTTGGTTAATGTGCAAAAATTCATGGAAAATGAAGCGGCTTGTGATGATTTCAATATTCCTGTTAACCAAGCACAGGCTAGGACCGCAGCGGCCACAGGTGTATCTAAAAGAACGGTGCGTGTTATAAAGAGAGAGTTGGCCGATATTGAGAAAGGAGAATCTAGCTCGTTCGCAACTCCTGATAAAACTCGTGCGAGAAGTAAGATTGTTACTAATTTCGACGACTTTCTCAGAATTATATTAAAGCATTTAGCGTTTAAATGGTCAAAAACAAAAAATAATAGGAAGGTACTAGTGAAAAAAAGTGACATAAGGAATTTAAGAATTAATTATTTATCACAATTGCAACATATTAGAACAAACTGACATCCCATTGTATTCATGGATGCAAGTTACATCCTCACAACCCATGAAAATGAAAATGGTTGGAGTGATGATTCCTACAAAGAGTTGTTAGCACCTTTAAGCAGTGGCGTACCGACAGGGGGGGGTTCAGGGTTTAAAACCCCCCAGAGACATTTCTTTACTTGAATCTTTATATTGTCCCATCTATCACCTGTTTTACGCTACCGCTATTGAGGCTTCTTACTCCTGTATATATTTTAAATGTGATCAAGTTCCTCACTTGGTAAATGTCCTGCACTCGACTCAAAGCGAGATTCCTCCTTCAGCGTTGGAGCTAGCCATGGATAAGTTTTACTGTTAAAGTGTGCGATCGGTAACCTTTCTCACGTCACTTCGGGTTGCTTTAATCGTGTGACCGTTTCGTTAAAGATAATTCAGTACATGAGGAGTTTCTGAAATTTATTCCAATTAATGATACGGATAAAGTCATCAAGTTAGGCAGATTTTGACAGTCAATAGTAATGGCAGTAGGAACACGGAGAGCAAAACATTAACTTTCTCTCGCATAATATCAATATTATAAGCAACCACGTAACTATGGTCATGATGATACCACTGCATCGTTTCACTTTTAATATTTAGTTACTGCTTTCCATATTTTTTTTTCATTGTGTCGAAAGAAATAATAAGGCCTAAAATAGTTTTCATGCATAGAGAACGGTTATTTAATTATGTTTTTTTTATGAATATTAGTCGAAATGTCATTTTAATAACTGTTATTTTAAGGGGCGGAACAGCAAGGTCATCTGTTCCTTTAATAATGTGCACAATTACCTTATTTTTATTAATGACCCCCCCCCCCCCAGAAGGAAATCCTGCGTACGCCACTGCCTTTAAGCAAAGGACAAAGGCTTATTATCGTACACGCGGGAGGTGCCGACGGATTTGTTCCTAATGCCCGGTTAATGTGGGAAGCTAATGTAGTTGCAGTAGTGGTGACTATCATAAGAGTCCTGCGTGGATAAACAAAACGTTATCCGCATCCGCCCCGCATCCGCCCCGCATCCACCCCGCATCCGCCCCGCATCCGCACGACTGTTATCCGCATCCACCCCACATCTGCACAACTGTTATCCGCATCCGCCCCGCATTCGTCCCGCATTCGCCCCGCATCCGCACGACTGTTATCCACCTCCGCCCCGCATCCGCACGAATTTTATCCGCATCCGCCCCGCATCCGCACGACTGTTATCCACATCCGCACGACTGTTATCCGCATCCGCACAACTTTTTTCCGGATTCGCACGTTTGTTATCCGAATCTACTGGCATTATAATAATGTCTTTAATTAAAGCATAAATTACTAAAGCAACATAGTTAGACATTTGAGGAAAAAGTCGTTCCCTTAGGCTTTGCATGTCATGTGCTAGGTTTAAAATGAATGTTATACAGCCAGGATTACAACCCTTTCCTGATCGGAGTGTTAATTTTGCTTTAATGAGATAATTTGAATGAGATTAACTTAAATCACCATTTTACGTCATGAAAAAAAAAACGGAAAAACATGATAGGCCTATACCATAATCTCATTAACATCCGGGTCCTAGTAGGCTAATGCTATCCAACAAGTTCGGATTGTATTCTAAAAACTATCCGCAAATTTTCTCCGAGCATTATCCGCAGCTTATCCGCACAGCCATGCAAACTATATCCGCATGGGAAATTTTTTTGCGGATATCCGCGGGTTTATGTCTGGTAGTTCTGTATGGTTTGTTTGCAATGGGATCTCACTCACTCATTCCCAACGCCACACTGGTTTCAGAAAATACCCTATGTTAGCAGTATTGGAATAGACGTGAATGTCAGGTAACACGGCGTACTGTCGACAGGCTTGTCAATTCTCGCCAGCTCCTACCCTGCCTCTGCCCTTCATCCCGCAAGTTCACAGAGCTTAGACGCGAGCAGTACATGTACTGCTCGAGTCCAAGCTCTGTGAACTTGCGGGGTGAGGAGAAAGAGCAGGGAAGGGTCGGGCGTGAAGAGAAGGATCTGTCAACAGCCCACCGTGATATATGGTAATCCTTTCTATTCCAATACTGCTAACATTCGGCCGTTGCTCAAACCACTGTGGTGTTAGGAATGACTGAGTGAGTCACCGACCAATGTATTTGGTTCTGTACTATGCACGGACCGAGAAACCTCATCACTCGTCAACATCACTACTCATAGTCCGCGATGCACATTCCTCTCAGGTTCACGCAGCTTAGACTCGAGCAGTATGTGTTTCGCTATGGGTAGATATACAGTATTGATCTTGCCATGGCTTTGAAAAGCACCGCGAGATGGCAGCTGGAATGGTACAAAGATACCGCGACTATATGTACACCTAGCAACCCACCCTGGCTTCGCCCGGTATCTTTAACGGTTTACCCAACGTAAGCTTAAAAGGCGCATAGACGGCAGGTCCCAAACGCAATTCAGAAAAGCCGAGGTGAACAGCAAAACTCCAAACACATATACTCTTCTCTGAAGTCCTAACACGATACGATTCGAAGTTTCATGCTGACCGGAGCCTGGGTGATAGGCTCGCTCGCTAGCTTGTAAACTTGCTCCGAAGCTAGTAATTTAAATTTCAACTGAATGGAGATTGTTGGAATAAATGAAACGTTAAAACACTCATAGTGGGTTATGTATTAAAGATATAGATATGCTGTCGCGGACTTTTTTGTAGAATATTTCATGCTGAACAATTCTTACACTTATAGCACGAGTAGGCCCATATAGATATTTTTAACGGTTTACCCAGCGTAGTCTTAAAAGGCACACGGATGGCAGGTTTCTCTTCTACTCGATTCACTGAAATCGTTACTGCTCGGCTTCCTCTGGTCATAAATAAATGTTTTTAAAAGGCGCACGGACGGCAGGATTTTCTTCGACTCGATTCACTGAAATCGTTAACTTACTGCTCAGCTTCCTTTGGTCATAAATAAATGTTTTTCTACAGAAACCTTCCTCGAGAAATCCTTTACAGAATGGTGGAAACTGCATCAAAATCCATCCAGTGGTTCTTGAGATTACTCGTTACATCCAAGAATCGGGGACTTTGGTTTACATTATGTAGAAATGTAGCAAACATTGCGCTGCGTCCATACTTGACCAAACTCCAAGAATTCAAAGAATTGTATATTAATGTTGAGTACAAGCCATAAGGCAGAAAGTCAGTCAATTGACCTATTGTATTAGCAGGCCTACAAGACAAGAGATGAAACCAGCGGATTTTTAAACAATACCGTACACCAAAATCGTTAAATCACTCTCGGAAACTCCAGACCTCATTCATAATTGTTTGCATATAGGCCTACTTTACCCTCCGTAGGAGCATTCGGGGCATGTTAAACACGTTAAATCACTCTAGCAAATCCAAGATCACATTTACTAGCGAATATGCAAGGTTTCCCCTTGCCTAATTCTCAGTGGGCGCAGATGATTACGGGGTGCATCGGTTTCCTAAAACTGAATTAAGGGGAGAGCTGTTGTTCTAAAGTACGTGATATCTATCGGCTCCTTATGAATATGAAAATTAAAACGACTACTACTGACTTACATGCTACGGAATACTTGGCCACAGGGGCGTATATATAAAAAAATCGGGGGGGGGGGGCTGACTATCCTGGAAAATTGTGAGTATTCTCAGGGGATTGTCACCGCAAAATACCCAGAAATATCAACCAATATCTTAGAGCATATAACTTTGTGTAATTATTTTAGATAGGATTCAAAGTTTATATCGCCTACAATTACTGGCAATACAAAAAAAGTTGTAAAATACAACACAACACACAAATACAATTTTATACTTAATGAACTTTCTATTATGGCCTATGGAGTATGAATGGCAAATATCTAAATATTTGTCAATTTACTAAGCAGAAAGGTAAACAGTTTCTTTTACATGTATTTCTCAAAAAACGTACTGTAAAATTCACAGCTTTACCTCACAAGGCTGAGTGCACCCCGTTCCAGCCCTCAGAGTAGAATTAAAATTTCTTGGCAGAGCCGGAAATAGAATTCGGATCTCCGGGGCGGCAGCAAAGAATGCTACCCACTACACCACGAGTTAGTATAATTTCAATTTTAATATTGTTTATAACTTAGCCGATAAGTTAAGATTTAGGGTACAACCAAATTTACAATTATTTTATGGTCTTACCAAAGCAACACTTTCTTAATTTTTATTGGCTTTCTTTCGGGGAGGGGGGCTGGAGCCCCCTCAGCACCCTCCTTATATACGTCCCTGCTAGGCCACATAATGGAATAAGAGGAATAATCCCTCGAAGACTGGGGAATGAGGGACTTGGCCATGAAAGGCACACAGTAGGGGAACGAGGCGAGGACCCACCCCATAGTCACTTGATAAAGGAGAAGAAACGGACCCAGCTCAGGAATCCCTCGGGGAAACCAACTCACCAGCTGTAAGCATTTGAGAATGGAGTGCATCTTGCATGGTGGGCTACACATACAGTACAGCTGGCAGGGGAAAGAGGCGAGGACCCACCCCATAGTCACTTGATAAAGGAGAAGAAACGGACCCATTAAAATGCATGGATTTAATTTCTCTCCGGCTGTAATACAGTAGAATGAAATGTTCGTTCGAATTAGATTGGATTTAATTTCACTACGACCGGAATAAAATAAAATGTTCGTTTAGAGTTTCATTTCGAGGAATAGAATTACATTTTATGGAATTAATGTCACTCTGGCCGAAATAAAATTAAAAGCTCGTTCAGAGTTTATTCCCGAGATGAATAGACTCCAATTGTATGGATCGGAATATAACTCAATATTTTGTTCTGAGTTTCTTTCCGAGAGGAATAGAATTAAATTTCATGTATTTAATTTCATTCCCGTCGGAATGTAGCCCTACTTAAATATTTTAATCACAATTTAATTCCGAGAAGAATAGAATTAAATAGTCTGGATTTATTTTCATTCCCACAAGAGTGGAATTAAATTTTTCGTTCAGAATTTCATTCCGAGAAATTTATTCACGTCGGAACAGAATTGAGTGTTTCTTTCACAATTTCATTCTAATAGGAATAGAATTAGATATTACATCCCGAATGTCAATCCTTGTCGGAATGAAATTATATTTATGTTTCACTCCAGGTTTTATTCCACGCCGGAATACTAACGAATTGACTGACTATATTTAATTCCATTCCTGCTCCGGCATCTACCTATTAAAAGCTTAATGTTGGTTTGTGTGCTTGTCTGTTGAAGTTTGGACAGACCTCTTCATTACCTAGATTTAGGCCCTTCATAACAAACCAACACCGTTTCACCGATATGAATCAAATTTTAGTACTTTCCTTTTGGAATCCTGCGGTTAACACTGTCCACTTGAAATTTCGGACATCGCTCTCCGTTCAATAGATTTAGGCCCGTTGGCACAAATCTACACAGTTTTACACCTAACTGAACCAAATGTTACGTATTTACCTTCTGGAACCCTGCGGGTAACACTATCTACTTGAAATTTGGACAGACCTCTTCATTACCTAGATTTAGGCTCTTTATAACAAACCAACACCGTTTCACCGAACGGAGCCAAATTTTGCGTACTTACCTTCTGGAACCCTGCGGGTAACACTGCCTAGTTGAAATTCGGACAGCGCTCTCCATTCTCGAGATTTAGGCCGTTTGGCTCATTGACAAAATGTTGAATTTGTTGTAGAAGGACCAATCTAGGCTCATTTTAAGCCTCGCAATGCAAGAAACGAATCTAGGGACGTAAAATTTGCTTCAGTTTGGTGAAACCGTGTAGATTTTTATAGATAGCAATCAGACAAAGGGACCCGAAAACCACGTTTCAAGGTCCTAGAAGCAACCGTGTCGGAAGTATTTCGGTGTAGTAGTAGGAGTTCAGAGATGCTGGGAATTGAGCTGCAACTGTAAAATATTTAAATGAATGTATTGTTGGGTGGCAATGCGGGCTGCACTACGACGCCCCTACCCATGTTCTGGTGCGAAATTGCGAATATATTTACATCTTGTGCTGCTTAAAAATTGCAGTCACGGGAAATAAGAAATATGATAAGTGAAAATAAGTGAAATAAGATGCATTAGGCCTCTTAAAACAGTTATCATCATACATGACTGTAGGTCACATCTGTTAACTAATTAGGACTCTGATACGATGGTGTTGGGGCTGAACATTGAGGTTATCAGCTGCGGTAAGTGTTGGTGCTTTCAAATTTTATTTGACGTACTCCGATCATTTACCTACAGCGGTATGTGGCGAATCATGACACTGATGCGAACTCAGGAGCTCAAGACAGCCGAAGTTTTACGAAGTGCTTTGGATCATTTTCCTACAGCGCTATGCAGCAAAATACGACACGTTAGATGCGGTTCTTTTCTTAAGCGAATCGCGCAGCAATCTAGCTACGCTGCACGCAGCGCGTTCTTTAATCCCGCTGCACTCTCTGTTGCAAGCAGCAATTTACCCCAACTCTGAGCCCTCGTGCAGCGCCGTTTTACTTTGCTGCTTGCGTTTGATACAGCGAAACATGGCGGCAGTCTTTACAGGTTAAACTTGTGTTTTCATCTGAATTTTATTGAAAGCGTTGTTGTACATGTGTGTACGCCTCAATAAGTAGGTTCAAGCCTAGGAAGACGTAGTATTGCTTTGAAATGTATAATCATACAAGTATTCAATTGATGATTAAATTTCTTTGCTAAGGGTACCACGGTGGAAAACTCATTCTCCATAAGAAGTTGCAGATTTGTGAAAATATCTTACATACTGTACAGTACGTCGTAAGGGAAAATATTGCATTTTATTTTTTAGACCTACAGACATTTTTTTGTTTTTGTTGGTGGACGTGTCGGTACCGTACCTCAGCCTGGTAATAAATATCTGTACTTGGCCGAGTGACAGAAAATTCTATTATGTTTCTCATGAAAAATAATATGGTTCGGTACTAGCCTATTTTGTTTTCCCATGTACATTTGAACGAGGCACACAAATTGTTCCTCTCATTTGTCTTCCATTCCTCCGACTGTAAGTACCTAATTCATATTCACTCCAGTTATCTATTTTGACCATGACTGTGTGTGTTGAAGTTCTTCTAATAATGGTACTATGCAATGTCAGCAAGGATGCCACTACCCACTCAGAATATGTCTGCCACTAAGTTTTGTACTTAACTGAGATACGAATCTTACCAAGCTCTTCTCAGTTGTCCTTATGGTCCGGGGGCGTGGTGGCTCAGCGGTCTAGCTGTGTGCCTCTCACCAAGGCGGCCCGGGTTCGATTCCCGGTCAATGCATGTGAGATTTTCGAAGTTAAATGCCATGTCCTGTGGTTCGGATTCCACGTAAAAAGGAGGTCCTGTCACGTAAAACTACAATCTTCCTTCCTTCCTTTGTCCTTATGGTCACTGTATATTCAAGAACTCAGATTAGAACTAAATTTATTGACAGAGCTGGGAATCAAACATTCTCAATACATACTTCTAGACCACAACAATGGCAAGAAATTCAAAAAGAAGGGACCTGATCCATGTAGGTCAGTGGTTCTTAACCGGTGGTCCGTGGACCAAGGGTGGTCGGCGAGTGCCTTGGGAGTGGTCCGTGGGAGAAAAGGATCCACCAACACGTATAAAAAGTGGCCAATAAATGGGGATTTCGGAAACGATGTTCGTATTCACGGCGATGACTATCAGGGTTGGAAATGAAATATCATTAAAATAAGTGTTATTGAGGAAGGGTTACAACTGATCAGGTGTATTGGGGGGGAATGGTCCGTACATGATTCAATTTTAGGCTCAGTGGTCCGCCGACTTCTATGGGTTCAGAACCACTGATGTAGATGGAAATAATTCCAGGACAAACTCGTCAGCATCATGGTCGCCCTCTTATGTTCCTACAGTTGTAAGGCCTAGGGAAGGGAATTTTGATTTTACACATTACTTTTTACATTTCATTAATGTGTGGAGTGTATATGTTTGTGAGAATGCTAAAAAAATAAAGCATATCTGGGGCGGTGCGTCATTAAGGCCGTTAGACCGTATTGCACAACATTTGTTTAATTATTGTCTTTAAAATTACTTTAAATTACAAATATTCTACATAAAATAGGTGTTTTTCCCTTCTCGCGTCACAGAACGGAATTCAGTATACATAACTCATCCCTAACTTTAAATTCCTGACAGTCTCGTGTGGTGTATTGCAATAGCAAGGGCCGCTCTACAGAAACTTCCATGTAAACTTTATGTAGTGAAGGGCCGGTTCAGAAAACAGTGGACATAGCACTGTCTTGCACGCAAATTCTTCTGTGCTATGAAAGGATCTTCCTTTATTTTCAAGGGCCTGGAGAATTGGTCCCTAAGTGAAATACAGGGTCTTTTTTTTAGGTCGCTCTGCAGCACCACTCAGGGCACGGCACGGCTGGCGCAATGACACTCCGTCCCTAGCCGTATAATGCAATGGTTATCGCTACCGTACTGTATTAGATCATCTTAGCCGTCATGACGGGAATACTGCTCGGGTCTAAGCTGCGTGGACCTGAGAGGAATGTGCATCGCCGACTATCAGTAGTCGTGGTGGCGAGTGATGCGGTTTTTCGGTCCTTGCGTAGTGACAGAAGCAAATACATTACCAGGGCGTGTAAAGTATTAAGTGGTGGAACTTCCGTATGAGTCAATGGTTAAGATGAAGTAGTTCTAAATTTCAACACTACGCGCCGCGCCGAGCATATGGTCTAAAGCACATGACGGGACGACAGTCAAGCAGTGATACATTACCGCACGCAAATTGTACTTACGTTTTATTTCTATGCTTGTTTTAAACTTCTGTTATCATTATGCCATGCTGCTTTGTACCTGCTTGTAAGTCTGGGTATAAGAAAGGAGATGGTCGGCACTTGTTTAGACCACGTCAAAACTGTTTGGAAGAATGGAACATAAAAATTCCACGAGCTGACCGACAATTAACTTTGAGTGACCGCGTGTGTGCCTTACATTTTAGTGATGCCATGATTATTAAAGTGGATTCTTTCATAATAGGTGGAAAGACATTGAACCCGAACTTTATCCCATAAACCTGTCAGTTAATGATGACAGTTCTGAGAGAGCAGGCGATAACGTTATTTATTATTTGTGTGGTTACCTGATTCACACAGCAGCAAGGAAGCTTGTGAAATGTACTTCCTGCATTAGGTCATTGGAAAGTGATTCTGAAACATTCAATGCTGCTAGTGATGTATGTATCCTCTCCAAGCTGAGAGACTATGGTGGAAGTAAATCTAGATTTCTTAAATACCCGTCCTTATCTTTTTTTCACGTGATGAAACGTGTGGATGCAGTAGTGGAGGAAAAGTTGGAGCAAGAAGGTGCGTTGTGGGGCGATATATTTTCAGATTGTGTGGATATGATCTGTGAACTTCCTGTGTTTCGAAATGTGTGCTGCTCAGAGGATCACCTGTTACTATATTTCCCTAGGATAGTGTTTCATTACATTAAATGCCGATTTATTTTCCGGGCGAAAGAAATGTCCAGGGAACTGAGATCCAGATCGTCTTCAAAATCAGCGAGAAAAATAATGAAGGTCTCTTCTGTTTAGAGGTAAGCTCTGCTCTTCTTAGAAATGTATTTTAGTGTGTTCTGTATAGTATTTTAATATGTTCGTATTCCCTTGAAGATTTGTTTCTGTTATTCACAACTTGCTTAGTGTTTAGTGCAATACTTCTTTTAATAAACAACTAGCAACCCGCCCCGGCTTCGCCCGGGAACAGTTATGAATGGGCAAGGAATTCCTGTCAGACGTAATTTAAGAATGGCGAGGTGCATGAGACATAAGCGGTCCTTACACGTTCAATAATATTGTCAATACTGGCAAGTATTGACAATAATATTGACCGTGTAAGGTTAATAAAAATGGATTGATGGTTTGGATTGAAGCCGTAATCCGTATTGATGAAAATCCGGAAATTTGGAGATCAGAGCATCAATACTGGTAAGTGGAGGGGATATTGACAATAATATTGACCGTGTGAGGGCGCTCACTTCAATATCTCATCAATCCACAGTGTATTCAGTGCTTGCAAGATGGAGGGTTACGCAACTGATGATTCCGTGGGTCACGAGACCAACGTTGCACCACAATCTGATACCGATACATGTCTTCATTCATTCATTGACCTGTATGAAACTTTACCTGAACTGTGGAATCCAGGTGATCCTTCATATATAAATAAACACAAGAGGAATGTTGCGCTCAATAAGCTGCTCGTTGTGTACAAAGGAATGAAACAGTCGGCGACTCATGCCGACGTGCGAAAGAAAATACAGACATCTAAAAGAAGTGGAACAAGTGCCGATGAAGTTTATCAGCCCAACTCGTGGGTGTTCCATGCTCTCCAATTTCTCGGGACCTATGAACAACATGATGATGATGACAATTGTTCTTTTAAGGGGCATAACATCTAGGTTATCGGCCCCTAATGGTCTGGGCGATAGCGAAAATGACAATGAAACGGAAATCAGAACGAAAATTGAGACGGAAAATACTTACAAAAATGAACTCAGATTGAAACTACTCACAAAATGGAGAGCGGTAATAACTTACTTACAAAAGGGAAGTAAGAACGAAAATACTCACAAAAGGAATAGATTGAAAAATATGCACAAAATGTAGGTTAGGTTCAAAATACGTACAAAATTCAATGTAGAGTCGAAATACTTACAAAATGCAACTGATAGCCTATTCAAAATACTTACAAAATACAAATGAGATTGAAAATACGTAGGTACAAAATGCAATTGAGGTTCAAAATACCTACAAAATGCAATTGAAATTGAAAATACACATTGCAATTCAGATTGAAAAACTCCCTTTTCAGATCCCAAATACTCACAAAGTGCAATTGATATTCAAAATGCTTACAAAATGCAATTGAAATTGAAAATTCTTACAAAATGTACGGTACATTCAAACTACGTATTTGGATGGACACTACTTCTAAATGCAGTTTAGATAGAAAATACTTACAAAATATAATTTAGATTCAAGATACCCACAAAATGCAATTGATAATCAAAATACTTGCAAAATGCTCAACCTACAAAATGCAATTTAGATTGAAAATGCTTACAAAATGTAATTTAGATTCCAAATACCAACAAAATGCAATTTAGATTGAAAATACTTGCAAAAAGCGGTTTAGGTTGAAAATATTTACAAAATGCAATTGAAATTCAAAATACAAAATCCCCCCCCCCCCTTATATTGAAAGACTTACTAAAAAGCAATTTAGATTGTCAATCCTTACAAAATGCAATTTAGATGGAAAAGACCTACAAAATGCAACTTAGATGCAAAAAAAATCACTAAAGGGAATTTAGATACACGGGAATCCAATTAACAAAAACAGTGCAGGAATCTTAAAGAGAAAAGGATATATAATGACAAGAAAACAAGAGGTCTGACCCCTCGAAGGAGGGATCAGGAAAGATGAGACAAGGGCCAATTAAGGCGGGAAAGTGAAAGACTCCCGAGGCCTCGGATACCCTAATACCGTCGGGGTCGGAAAAGAACAAGAGTTGACCACGGGAGGTCGACAGGAAAGAAGACGGAGCGGATCCCGGCACAAGTAAGTGGAAGCAGCTGGGGTCCCGTGGTCGCCAACCCACGTCGCACTAGATGTGAGACCCTGGGGTTGTGAATGGTCAGCTTTTATAGAAGGCAAGTATTGACAATAATATTGAGCGTGTAATGCTCGACAAGGCTTGACGGCGTATTGTGGAATATTGATGTAGATTGATGTAAGTGGTATTGAAGGTCATGATTGACAATATTATTGAACGTGTACGGGCCGCTATAAATCCCCGTTCCGTCCAAACTAAAAACACTTATATTGGGCAAAGTATCGAAGATAGAGATATGCTCTCGCGGACTTTTTTTGGTGAATTTTTCATGCTGAACAATTCTTACACTCATAGTATATTGATATTTTTAACGGTTTGCCCAGCGTAAGCTTAAAAAGTGCACGGACGCCAGGTCCTATTTTCGACCTTTTCACTGAAATCTGAAATCGTTACTGCTTGGCTCCCTTTGATCATAAATAAATTATTTTCTACAGATATCTTCCTCGAGATTACCTTTACAGAATGGTGAAAGCCGCACCAAAATCCATCCAGTGGTTCTCGAGATTACCTGTGACATCCAAGAATCGGGGACTTAGTTTTATACTAATTGTAAGTAGAGGCGAGCCAGACAGGCAAACGGAGGCCAAGTTACGCTAGTACCACCTAGCGGCGGAAACGGTCAACTACCGGAGTTCCTTCACTTGATACTTTACACGCCCTGACATTACTAAAAAAGTAGTCGGTGACTCAGTCACTCATTCCCAACACCACACTGGTTTCAGAAAAGACCCATGTTAGCAGTATTGGAATAGACGAGAATGTCAGGTAACACGGCGGGCTGTCGACATGCTTCTCAATTCTCGCCTGCTCCTACCCTGCCTCTGCTCTTCATCCCGCAAGTTCACAGAGCTTGGAACCGAGCATTATATCTCTCGGCAAATGAGTCACCCTCCGGGCTATCGCCTTCCGTGCATGTTCCCCTGATACTCGGTGCAACCTAAAAAAAAAGGACCCTGAGATCTCTACATTTCACTTTCTGCGTCTGTCTCTGTTTGAAGGTGAAACCCAAACCGGACACGAGAGATGGGTCCACCCCCACGCCCTTAAACAAGTATTTAGTCATTGTTCACAGCTTGCAGAAGTTAAGATTTTACACTAAAGTGTATTTATACATTTTCAGTGAGTTTGTGAGTCTGTGAATGAAGTTAATTTCTATAAATTAATGTGTTTCTAACTTTTGTGGTGCGTAGTTACTTAATATGTGATGTGTGCGACAAACGAAAATGAATGAAGTGGAACTTTTATTAACACATCCATTTTCTTTTATGGCTCTGAACACAAAGCCAGAAGTAAAAAATAGGACCTCATCAATGAAGGTGATAGAAAATTTTGCTTCAATCAAGCACTGTAGTGAAGAATGTACATGTATTTAGAAATAAGGAGCCATATGAGTACGGTTTTTAATGCATGAACTATTTATTAAAATTTGATTCAAATTGTTTTGAGTGGAATGTTGATAATTGCAATATTGGCAACAGCGAATGTCAAATATAAAACAATGTTTAATATGAAACAACAATAATTACATCTGGCCCACCCTAAAATTTTAGTCAGAATCCATCCCTGCAGTATATGTTGTCGTTAGGTCAGAATCAGAGTTGGCCTATTTAGTTTGTAGGCTATACAGTTTTTGCAAAAAATGAAAGTAGACTTATGAGATCTACACAGGGCCAACAATTGTGTGTCATTCTGTGTGTGTGTGAGTGTGTGTAGGCCTACTCTGAATGTCTGTCCCCCCCCCCCTATCAATTCAAACACGGTGAAACCGAATTGAACGAAATTTGGTACAGAGGTAGAACTAGTAAAGGGCACCTCAGTGTCATGTTTTATATCACCGCCATCTTGACGGAAACCTAATGGTGGCCACCCAAATGTTCAAAGCTTAAATCAAATTACGACTAACCTAATTAATCGATATCTACCAAATTTTGCAACAACATATATTCATATGGCGAGCGTCTTTTGACTAAACTACAAGGTCATCAGCCCAATAGTTTTCAGATGGCAGCCATGTATGTGTGCAAATCGATTCCCCCTATCAATTCAAACACGGTGAAACCGAATTGAACGAAATTTGGTACAGAGGTAGCACTAGCAAAGAGCACCTCAGTGTCATGTTTTATATTGCCGCCAACTTGACGGAAACGTAATGGCGGCCACCCAAATGTTCAAAGCTTAAATCAAATTACGACTAACCTAATCATCCGATCTCTACCAAATTTTCCCACAACATATATTCATATGGCGAGCGTCTTTTGACTAATCTGCAAGGTCATCAGCCCAATAGTTTGCAGATGGCGGCCATGTATGTGTGCAAATTGATTCCCCCTAACAATTCAAACGCGGTGAAACCTAATTGAACGAAATTTGGTACAGTAGTAGCACTGGCAAAGGGCATTCCAGTGTCATGTTTTATATCGCCGCCATCTTGACGAAAACGTAATGGCGGCCACCCAAATGTTAAAAGCTTGATTCAAATTACGACCAACCTAATCATCTGATCTCTACCAAATTTTGCAACATTATACCTTTATGTATAAAAAAAAATCTTTTGACCAAACTACAAGGTCATCAGCCCAGTAATTTGTGGATGGTGGCCATGTATGTGTGCAAGTCGATTCCCCCTAACTTTTCAAACATGGTGAAACTGAATTGAACGAAATTTTTGTACAGAGGTAGCACTAGCAAAGGGCACCTCTGTTTCATATTTTAATCGCCGCCATCTTGACGGAAATGGAATGGCGGCCACCCAAATGTTAAAAGCTTAAATCAAATTACGACCCACCTAATCATTTGATCTCTACCAAATTTTGCAACAAAATATCTTTTTGTGGGAAGCATCTTTTGACTGAACTACGAGGTCATCAGCCCAATAGTTTGCAGATAGCGGCCATGTATGTTTGCAAATCGATTCCCCATATCAATTCAAACACGGTGAAACCAAATTGAATGAAATGCTAGACAGAGGTAGCACTAGCAAAGGGCACCTCATATTCATGTTTAATATCCGTATAGCACGATGTATTTCAACAAGTTACTACAGCCAACATTCAATTACACTCCTTGAAAAGGACAAAGAGTTATAACAATACCCATGCATTTAGGAGAAAGTAGGTTATATGTTCTTTACAGGACATCTTGTTCTATCTGATGAGCTTCCCATGCTGTAAATGTGGTGAGAGCTATGAACACTCTGAGGAAGAATTGCAATGTAAGCAAAGAAAATACGGAACAATAGAAGTCTAGCTGATTATTAAAGATCATTTTAATGATAGGTAATGGTCACAGTTATACCATTTAAAGTCAGAATATGACTAATGAAAAGTAAAATTGGTTGTTACTTGTCTACATAACAAGGTACAGCGATTCTCATCCTCGAACCACATGGACTGGAAACTTCAGATTTTTAGTTGTGTATGGTTCTTGAACGATGGTACAAAATGTTACGTAAGTTGTGCTCTGCGCATTGTACAAAGCATTGAAAGTTTCGTAACTGTATGCCCCAAGTCAAACTTAGAAGCTCAATGTTAACATCAAATAACTTCCTTAATGTGGACTTCCTCTTGAAAATTTATCACATTGTATGCTCAAGGGCGCCCGCAGGATTTTTTCCAGGGGGGAGGGGGGAGGGGGTAGTGGGTAGGGGGAAGGGGATGGATGGGGGGGAGAGGGGGGAGAGGGGGGCGAGGGGGGAGGGGACAAGTCATATTTTTCATTTCATTACCTACCTGTTACTAAGTTATGATGACACGTACACTCCCCCCGTAATTTTCATTTCATACTTGCTTCAAGCTATTCATTATTTGGCTGCTCTGAAACCGTTGGGTGCATTATCTTTATGGCATGAATGGTAGGAGTATTTTTTTTAGTTGAGAGTTTTTGTCAATAGTAGTTCGCTTTTCTTTTTTAAATCATCGTCATAATGTTCATTTCATAAAAACAGGTAAAAAGTAGTTGTATCACCAGGTACCGACAAAAATAAAAATTGAGCAGTTCATTTAAATGGTAGGTTAATGTTAATCCAGTTCGCCGATTTTCTAAATAACTGGAGATATTTCCAAATAATCCCAAATTACTAAGTTAAATAAAACTGTGAAATTATCCCTACATCTAAATCAGTTAACTATCAGAAACTTCAATTTATAAAATAAACTGGTGTGACAATGAACAATCGAAATATCCTTTGAATTTCTAGGGGAAGGTGGGGGGGGGGGGGTCACAGGCCCTCCTTGCCCCCCCCCTCCCCCCTGCGGGCGCCCATGATGCCAGTGCCCCTTAATGATCTCATCTCTATCAGTATGTTGGTATATCTGGATGAGTTATTGTAGTTTTACATATTGACTGTGGATTGAATTTCATATCTCGACAACACTATCTCCATACGCTGAACGAAGATGAATTTCTCGTGGGTAAAAGTGTCGTTACAGAATTGCAACACGATGGAGGGCCAGCTGATCCACAGTCGGAATTTATTGTTTGAGAGATGTCATTGACTTATCATTGCCTTTAGAAATACCCTGTTGGTGTTGGCATGTATATCACATTAAGCAGAGTGGAAGGCTATGATTCATGTCGTTCGTATCGTATTTTATGTAATAACTGGAGTGGCACGCCCTATTACAAGTACTGCTCGAGTCTAACGTAAGCTGCGTGAACCTGAGAGAAATGTGCATCGCGGACTATGAGAAACGGTGTTGACGAGTGATGAGGTTTCTCGGTCCGTGCATAGTACAGAACCAAATACATTAGTCGGTGACTCACTGACTTATTCGTAACACCACACTGGTTTCAGAGAAGACCCTATGTTAGCAGTATTGGAATAGAAGAGCATGTCAAGTAACACGGTGGGCTGTTGACAGGCCCTGCTCTTTCTCCTCACCCCGCAAGTTCATAGAGCTTGGACTCGCACAGTACTTATTTTTAAAAAACTGTGTTGTGACATGTCGCCTGGTGATATTCTCAGATCAGCAAGATTTCACAACTTGTATTGGGATATCAAGAGGATACAGATTGCGCAACTGGCTTACGGTACTGCTGGGATTTGAGGCTTCCTTTCACGAATTGATTGCCGGCGGTCGAGATGGGAACTATTCCTTGTTTACTTGCGTCACACGTCAGCCTGCTTCGTTGACAGGTACTGTTGCGCGAGTAGGATATGACTCACCTCCAATAGCCTCAGTTATCGTTTGACTGTCCGTGGTGACATGAGCTTCTGTGACGCGCAATGCTGCTTGTCATATGTGCAGAATGAACTCTTGTCATCGCTGTGTTCCCCGCTTCGTCCCGCGGGGCTCCCGCTACAATCAACAACAAACACTGGCGCAGCCAGGCTCAGCGGCAATCAAATCTTAAATGGGTAATAACCCACTCACCCTTTTGTATTACATAAATAATGTGTAGTCTACTGCTCGAGTCTAAGCTGCGTGGACCTGAGAGGAATGTGCATCGCAGACTATAAGTAGTGTTGGTGACGAGTGATGCGGTTTCTCGGTCCTTGCGTAGTGAAAGATGAAAATCCACAGCCTGTTTCCAGTCTCCGACCGGGTCAGGAATGGAATGAATGAAGCCCCCATCTAGCGGCGAGGATATGAACTGTACCGGGTGCCGAGGCCTGACGCACTCCTCTGGGGCAATGATTAAATGAATGACAGATGAAATGAAATGATAGTGGAGAGTGTTGCTGGAATGAAATTGTGACAGGAAAAACCAAAGTACCCGGAGAAAAACCTGTCTGCCTCCGTTTTGTCCAGCACAGATCTCACATGGAGTGACCGGGATTTGAACCACGGACGCAGCGGTGAGAGGCCGGCGTGCTGCCGTCTAAGCCACGCAGGCTATCCTTGCGTAGTAACAGAAGCAAATACATTAGTCGCTGACTCAGTCACTCATTCCCAACGCCACACTGGTTTCAGAAAAGATCCATGTTAGCAGTATTGGAATAGACGAGATGTCAGGAAACACGGCGGGCTGTCGACAGGCTTCTCAATTCTCGCCTGCTCCTACCCTGTCTCTGCTCTTCATCCCGCAAGTTCACAGAGCTTGGAACCGAGCAGCAGTTTTGTCTTTTGCTGCCCAATTCATTGGACAAAACTGTGTTGACCGACTGAAAAGCAGGAAAAGACAATTTGTATAGGCAACACTGAAAAAAGAATGGCTTCAAATTTCCACATAGTCTAGTTTTATTTTAGGGTTGCCTTCTACTTGCATACGAATGTTCATGTCATTCACTCCAGTCGTTTTGAGGGGCGTGGTGGCGCAGCGGAGCAAGCGTGTTGTAGCTGCTTCTATATGGACACCCATTGGGTGAGCTACAAATACCGTCGCGTGTGGAGTGTTGCCTGGGAAGGATTGGAAGGTAGCGGCTGTAGCCTACAGTTAGGAACCAACCCCGGCATTTGCCTGGAAGGAAGATGGGAAACCACAGAAAACCATCTTCAAGGTTGCCGGCGGGGGGATTCGAACCTCCTCGCCTCCCGAATGTGAGCGACTGCTTGCAGTCACATCGTAACGACCACGGCTAACTCACCCGGTAATAGTGGTATTGATATACCGGTACCAGGTTTATCAGAGGCACCCTTCCATCTGCAAATGAACAACGGATGCCCAGCGCCGATGTTCTAGTTGACCAACCTTCCACCTCCACATCAACGCAGGCGTCAGTACTAACACGTGCACCGCAGCAAATTCAGATGTTTTTTTGTTGTTTTTTTTTGCACGGAAGGAGCAGTGAGTTGTCAGCAAAAGTGCGCAAGCTGGACTTACTGACAGCAGAAATGGTTTCAGTAGACCAACACGCGCTATCGATGGTTGAAGGGAGAGGCTTTAAAAAGCTGATGAAAGAAGCTATTCCGGAATACACCCTGCCTAAGGCATCCAACGTTTAGAATGAAGCACTGGTTAGATAGGGATATTCTTCTCTATTTCTGTTGCACGTGAAACATGTATGACGCTCCATTTTCTAGTAATCCACTGTTGCCATATCAGACGAAGATTTGCCTTTGTCCAAAAAACAGCATATTCGGGTAGAAATATATTTTGCTGATCTTTTTTGTCCTATATTAGAACTACGTCAACTTGATAGAAATGCTAGAAAAATTAGATATCCATTATTTTTTTAAACCGATAAACTTTGTCCCCTTTTTAGTAAAATCGAACGTAGCCTATATCATGTTGCATTGACTTTGTGGTGCCTATTATTGAAATATTTTATACTGGCAATATTCAAATTTTCATGTATGTAAAACTTCTGAATATTCTCTCATAACCGAATAGCAGCATTGAAAAAGTTCGTATGCTGCCAACTTGTATATTTTTAAAGGTAACCATGTCATGTCAGTTTGAGAGATGTAGAGGAAAGTTGGAAGAAGTTTTCTACCTGCATACCCAGAGTGTAGGTTTAATTGTTTACACAGCCCGGGCTGTTCATTGACCGCGCATAGTGATGTAAAATGTCTGGGCATTTATAAGTCGGGGCAAATGCCCAGGATAAATGCCCGGACAAATGCCCAGGCATTTTGGGCATTTACTTCTTTTAAAAACATATTCATAATGCAACGCTTATATAAATATTGTTTTAGCCATATATGCATCTACATATATGTATTTTATATATTTATCCATACAAACAGGTATATATATATGTATACAGTATACATATTTAATATACAAAATCATTTAATTTATATTGATGGAAAAGTAGTTAAGTAGTCCTAATATTTTTCTATAGCCTCTCAACTCAAGTGGATTTTATACATAATAATTATGCGTATGCATATGAATGTTGATTGTTTAGTCAAATTGGGGGAAACAATTCACTTAACACATCAACACATCTTTAAAATTCTTAAATGAGTTTGATATTTTACTGACAAATGACTAATACTGAATACATAATATATGCTATTACAGTAACTGTATAAGTTAAAAATGAAACAAATGAGGACATGATGTACAGCAGACTACATACAGTTGAACCTGACTTATACGTATATCAAGGGGAAGAAAACAAAACTACTCATAACTCAGAATTACTTAGAAATCAGATTTGCACAAGACATTACATATTTACTGAAAAACCAATGGAATAGACCGACATGTGTAAATCCTATCAAACAATACATACATTAGGACAGAAAATATAGTACTGTATTATTTTGAACTTGGTCCAGCCTTAAAGAAATCAGATAGTTTGGCTTGTTTCACTTTTCTTGCATTAAGTGTATAAACCTTCTTTTGCAAACGTAGTAATGAATTCAAAGCATTTTCACTATAACGTTTCGCACTGATGTAACGCCTACACACATCGATTGCACTTAACACTTCACGTAGTTCAGGTGTTTCAAAATTCAAGTCGTCATCTCCATCTCCATTTCCATCACTGTGACTATCGCTTGTAGCCGGTCCGTCACCACCGCGTTGTTGGCATACATCAGCAATAATCTCTTCATCCCGTTGTACCCCACATGCAGGCAGATTATCATCGAAATGCACAAAAGTATCGAAATCTGCACCCTCCGGTAGCGATAGCTCATTGTCAGACATAATTTCGTCCCTATAATCATCATTAGAGGCAGCCTCTTCCAGAAAGACACCAGCTTTGCGGAAACAGTTGCTGATTGTGGAGGATGACACCTGCTTCCAGGCAGCCGAAATAAAGTCCATGGCTTGTAGTAAATTAATGGAGAGAGTTTCATTTCCTGTATCACTCAGTGTTATTAAATGTTGAACCAGCATTCTTTTATAATGCACTTTTAAATTTGCAATTAATCCCAAATTAAGTGGTTGTAGAACACTGGTACAGTAAGGAGGGAATAGTTCCACTCGGACATTCTCCAGAACGATTTGAGGTGGATGTGCTGCACATCTATCCATAAGAAGAAGGATCTTCTTCTGTTTCTTTTTCATTTTAATGTCCAGCATTTTCAACCACTGTTCCATTAGAAGCATAGTCATCCAAGAATTTCTGTTGGTTTCATATTCCGTAGGTTTTGATTTCGCACCCTTAAAACACCTCGGATTCTTCGATTTTCCCATCACAAGTGGAGGAAGTTTGTCCGATCCATCTGCATTGTGGCAAGAAGAATTGTTACGCGAATTTTACTTTTCTTCCCTCCATGGCAGGAGTCACCTTTTTCAGCTAATGTTTTATTAGGAAGGAGACTGTAGAATAAGCCGGTCTCATCACAATTGTTGATGTGTGTAGGCTGGTAATCGCTTATGACACCCGGCAGAACCTCTTCTTTCCAGTTTTGCACCGTGACGTCATCCCCAGCTTTTGAGTCACCGCAAATTGTTCTCCCTGTGATTCCATGACGATCTTTAAATCCTTGCAGCCATCCTGACGAAGCCTTGAAATCAGCAGTGATACTCATCATTTAAGCTAAATCTATCGCCTTTGTCTTCAGCATGTCACCACTAATTGGTAGAGCTGCAGCCCGCTTTTGCTGGAACCCTGTGAAAAGTGCTTTCTCCAAATCTACGTACCTCCCTTCTTGCTGACGGCTGCACTTTGCTGATTTCGAACCCCGTTTTAAAAACTCATCCAAAATAGCGTGTTTTTTTTTACTGATGACTGTGCATAGCGTGGTATAAGCAATCCCTAAGTCTGAAGCAATTTCAGTTTTTGTTTGTGCGGATTAGCGTCCACTTCTCGTATGAATTTCACTTTCTCATGTAGTGTATAACTTTTCCTTTTAGTGTTCTCCATGGCTAATCGAAAGCAACTGAATGATAAAACTACTCTGCCGTGCTAAGGAAAAAGGCAGTAACTGCAGAAATACAAAATAATGGAGTATTGGTATCGTTGGAATCGTCTCGATGGTCTACATCATAATACAGTGGGACGTGGCTAATTCGAACTTTTCTCTTGGTCCCTAGCATTTTATATACAATCAATGCAAAACAAATCGTGGTTAATTCGAATTATATTTTGGATAATTCGAAGTTTTTACTGTAAAAAGCCGATCGGAAGCCAAACAGTTAGGCCAGTTCCCGAAAAAACTGTTCCGAGTGCAGCCCAAGCAACAAACCACATCACAGAACTTAGGCGTTTTTTTGAAAGTAGAAATAACGTAAGTGGTTCTGTTTCCTGTTCCTTAAATTTGTTAGGTTCTTTTGTGATGGCTGAGAGACTTAATTGTAGGAAACAGGTAAAAATCTCAAACTATTTTGAAAAACAGTAGATTTCTCTGAGACTTAACTAGATTGCTGGATTACTACTGTCTTCAAATAGGTGAATAGTACATTTTGGTTTTGTTTTTCATTTGAAACTTTTGAGGTTATTCACGATACAGTCATTATAAAGTACCGTTGTCTGTTAATCTGCTTAGTTGAACGTAAATGAATATGTTAACATAATACAAAATATTTTCTTTATCCTTTTCAAAGAACTTCCTTAATTCGATTTTTTGGATAATTCGAATTTTTTTTACTGGTCCCTTGAGGTTCGAATTATCCAAGTTCCACAGTACATCCTTAAAAAGCAGTAATATTATATTTTGTTCAAAATATAAGGAAAAATCAGTTACTGCCTTAGCAATTTTTTGAACATCTACTATGACAGAGATCAGTAAGTAGAACCTGCACTGTAAGAAAGCAGTATCTTTCCAGATACTGCTCTTTAAGGTTGTACGTTCTTCCCGCGTTACTATACTCAACAATAAAGAATGCAGTAAATACTAAATACAATATAAGAAAGCAGTGTCTGTTCATTTTTGCTACGTAAATTTTTACAAAATGGGGGCATGAAAAATGCGAAATATGTGAGACTTTCAATTTACACAATGCTGGTCACAATAAAGACAATCTGGATCCAGAATGTGAAACCTGTATTCATTGGGATCAACACATTCAACGAGCTTCCAGTGCTCGTTCACTTTACAGGAGCTTTGAATCTGGAAAAGTATGTATTTCTGCTGACTTGGAAAAGGTTACAATGTTACCTCGTATTGACTCATTAATAAAGCCATGTTCACTAGTAGGGTTATTGCCTATAATGAAACTTTAGCACCGGTGGGATCAAAGCACACCCAACTATTTCCATTTGCTGCCTTGTGGCATGAACGAATCAGAGGGAGGAGAAAAGACGAATTAATAAGTACTTTCATGCAGTTCATCTTGTTTTACAGGGATTCAGAGCAGTTCATATTTTGGTTAGACAATTGTGCTGCCCAAAATCAAAACTGGGCCTTCCTTTCCTGGTTTACATAGTAAATTGTTCGAGAGTCAAAGTGAAATCAGTCGAAGTGAACTATTTCGAACCTGGACATACATCCATGTCTTGTGACAGTTTTCACCACCAAGTTGAATTATCATTGAAACGTCAAGGAAAGACCAACGACTTCGACGATATTGTTAGTGCTGTGCAGTCTGCGAATTATGGCAAAGTTATTACAAAAGTTATGAATATTTCTGACTTCTACAATTTTCAAGAGTTATCTTCAGTTTATAAGCAGAATTCTAAACGTTGCAATCCTGAGAAAATTCTTCTTTCCAAAATTGTCCATATTTATGCAAGAAGAGGTGATCACAACCTTCATTATAGAACAGACTATGAAGCAAATAATTACCTTGAACTCAATTTTCTTGAAATCTGCTCTTGTAAAGAAAGGCCCCCTCACTAAACCAGTTCAGCACACAAAACCATGCGGAATTTCCAAGGAAAAGAAGGACAGCATTATCAGGAACCTAACTCCGCTAATGCCTGAGAACAGAAGATTGTTCTGGGAAAACATTTCTGAATGTGAATAGGAATTAACTGTTTTGCTAAAAATAACTTTCATTTAACACTGTGATAAACAATGGCACTAAAATGTATTTACAGTGCATGGATTTATATATAATTCACTTTACATTTGATTGAGCTTCCTTTTTTAATAGTTGCAATTCAAGCAATAAAATCCAAACCCAAATCATCTTATTTTAAATGTATTGTGTTTTTAATTAGAGTTCAAAGGAAGAAAGCAGCATCTACAACGTACAACGATAAAGGGCAGTAACTTCCACTTACTGCTTTTTCAATCAAAGCGGGAACCCACATGACTTATGTAAAAAGGCAGTATCTGCCATAATTCAATAATTCGTTGAAAAATATAATTTGTGATGCCAGAATATGAAATTCCTCCTTGTGGTTTAGTTAATGTGTTAATTTCAACATGCTCCATAGAGTAGAAAGTAAAGAGAAATTTATTAAACTTTGAACTCAATTTCCTCGGTTTTCAAGTTCATGTAGTTGCTGCCTTTTTCCTTAGCAGGTACTGTTCAACAGTACATACCAGATACCGGCATCGATGACATTTTACTTCTCCATTGTTCCCACGAAAGAAATTCTCATATCAATCAAAACACCCGAGTTTTGCAGAGTGACATTGTAGACCCTCACTTACTGGCGGCGTAACAATGGCCAACCGAGCGAGTTCCCTTCGCTCTCTGTCTCGCTCCTCCTCTAGCTGCGTCGTTTTTGACCTTCACAATGCCGCTAAAGATTAAGTTACCGAGTCGGCGGTTTCATCGCGGAAACAAAAGAAAATAAATTTGTTTGAATATGAGAATTGTTTTCGTGTGAACAATCTAGAGCATGACCCACATGAGACAGAAACTCTGTGTTCTGTTTTAGCACCGAAACCCGACCGCTCTGTCTACACCGACAAAGAGGAAACTACATAAATAAAGTACTGTAGTTTCTTTTATAACAACACGTGCTCATTAAATTACAATCAGGCTACGCAAAACTCCGATGTATTTCACTGACACTTCATACGTATAACAGCGATTTACGTATCTAAATGGATTACGTATAAATAAGGTTAATTAACACGCTTTTAAATTACATTTTGCCAGGACCTAAAATAAATTACGTACAAATACGAAATACGCAGAACAGAGTTACGTATAAAGCAGGTTCAACTGTATATTTAAATATGAAATTAATAATTATTGAGTGTTTTGTGTTCTTGCGTATCTTAATCACTTTCTTCTGTTTCTGTATCCTCTTCATCACTTCTTTCTATTGAACTTTCAAATAGTTCTGGCTGAGATTCTTGCGACAGTTCTGATTCTGAATCTTCCTCTAGGCCTATAATTCGATCTTGACTGGGTGTTGGGGTTTCTCCTCTTTGTTCTGGATTACTCTGCCGAGTCTCTTCAGTTATTTTGTCGGTCTTACGCTTAGATGTTCTATTCTCCCCATTCATCAGCTTCCAATTGTAGGCTAGATAAGTCAACTTGGCAGCCCTCTCAGATGTAAGTCTGTTTCTTCTTTTACTATGAATCCAACCAAAACTGCCAAAGGTCCGCTCTGTGGCAGCAGATGTAACAGGTGCCCCTACATTTCCTACATTTAGATGAGAAGGCCTGCAGGCCTAACTCAGTAATACAATGTTTTATTCAAACCAGATATACTTAATTCCCATTTAGATGTTATTGACAACATTGACACAGGATAAGTAAATTATTATTAGCCATATTCGGGCATTACTAGTTTATCCATGAAATGTACCTTTAATTCATGGTTTTAATATGTTTCAGAAGCTCTAGTAACAATCACAAGTAGTAAAAAGCAACAAAAAAAAGTTTTTTAAATGCCCAGATTTTGGGCGTTTAAAACTGCTTTGGGCGAATGCCCGGCAAATTCCCATTTATAGATGTCCTGCCCACTGGGCATATGCCCGGCCCACATCACTAACCGCGCATGATATGAATGAAAAAGGAAGGAAGCTTGTAGTTTAACGTGACCGTTAATCTGTAGATTATGAGAGACGGGACCTCCTTTTTCGTGGAATCCGAACCACAGGACATGGCATTTCACTTCGAAAATCTCACATGCATTGACCGGGAATCGAACCCGGACCCCGCTGAGCCACCACGCCCCCTTGATATGAATGAAGTTTCGAAGGACAGCGCGGGGTGCAGCTTGCTAATTACAGCTTTATTACTGTGCCCTCCGAGCTTGTATTTCAATAGTTCAGCTGTCTCTGTCTTGAGTGTGTGTGCAGCAGATCTGTTATAATTCACGTGTTGTATTTTACGTATTTCACGTATTTCAACAATGGATAGTTTTGTGAAAAGAAAGTGTGGTCAAGTGCTTTAGAAGCACAGAAAAACAGGTCGTAATTTATGTGTTCAGTTATTTTAAGAATGTTAAACCTACCGACAGTATAAATAACGTAGTCGATGAAACTGCTCTGGCCACAGGAATATCAAAGACTACCGGTACCGTTTTTAAAATACGTAGTGAGAGTGGAAAGGGTCCAGTGCTGTCGCCACGCAAAAAAGAGGCTAAGTAATACACTTCGCAAAAATAGCAGGAATGTTAAATACAATAATGACTTTGAGAGGAGCAGCATCCGTCGCAAAATCCACGAATTTTACTTTCGAAACCAACCACCAACTTAACATTCAATCCTGGCTGCAGTAAACTCCGATTCCGACCTTCCATTAAAAAAAAAAAATCTACTTTCCATTCTCTGCTTGAGGACATGGGATTTGAATACGCGAGAAGAGGAAATAAAGCCATAATGGTGGAGAGGAGTGATTTAGTGATATGGCGTCATGACCATCTTGTGGCAATAAAAATGTACAGAGATGAAGGGCGGAATTTTGTGTATAGTGACGGATCATGGGTCAATACTGGGACTACAATTGAGAAGATATGACAAGACAATAACAACACCAAAGCAAGCGTTTCTGGCGCGACTTTCGGCAGGTCTAAAGGCTCCTACTGCACGAGGTCCGCGGTTTGCTATAGTCCACACATGAAATGAAAATGGATTTGTACCAAAGGCGCAGTTAGTATTTCTGTGCAGAAAGAACACCGCAGACGCGTATGATGAAATGGATGGTGAAACGTACGAATATTATTTCAAACACCAAGTGTTACCTAACCTGCCGGCCAAATCTGTGATTGTTATTGACAATGCGTCATATCACAGTCGTAAAGTCGAGGCTATTCCGACTTCGGCGTGGAAAAAAGGAAAAATGGAGGAATGACTTTCATCGCATGGGGAGCCGTATGAAGATCATATTATGTTGAAGAAACATTTAATGGAAATGATTAAACGCGTGAATATAAATACGATAAATAAGTTACAAAATTGATGAAATGGCTAAGGAAATGGGTCATTTAGTTCTACGCCTTCCACCTTAACGTTGCGAACTAAATCCAATTGAATAAGTATGGAGTCAGGTAAAACATCATGTTAAAATGAACAATTTGAACTTCAAAGTAAACAAGTAACTTAGTTCCGTGAAATACTAAAGCCTATTTTCGTATATCCTACCTATGTTAATTGCCTCTATCAGCATACAAAATTTCAGTTTGATTGCTGCAGTAGATTAGTAGATATTGTGAATAGGGTTACCAGATTTCAAGAAAGGAAAAATGGAACACACATCACAAAGCGTTTTTTTTTCTAAATCAAGGTTGTTAAATGTTATAATAAATAATAAACATATCTATGTATTAAATAAGGATTAAAAATCAAATACACGAAATTAAAAGTAGATATTGCTGACATATCATATAGGCCTATGACACCAACAACTTACAAATGCTTTTCATTTGAACGACCCTTTGCAAGGATTTTTTATTTGTAAGTACCTTCTGATACACAATTCACTGCAATTTTCGTCATAATTGTTTTCTTGTTTCTTGTTTTATCGAACTAATGGAGCTTCTGCTTCATTCATCTCTCCATTGATATTCATGACAGAAAAAAAACGCTCTCCGTAAAAGCATGGGGGGGGGGGGGGGGGAAGATGCTGAGTATTAACTTCACAACGATTAAGCTATTCCTTAATTTTGTTGCCCCTAACAAATCCATAACATGTACTACCTGACACAGACATCGAAATAATTTTCTCTTTCAAACTTGCAACTGTGTCACCAGAAAACAAGCTAGATATTACAATCAATTCTGAAGCGGGACATTTGAAAATTGGTGCGAAATTGAATATATTATCAAATTAACCACAAAACGGAATATTTGGCGTTCCGTTAAAGATTAAAATGGAACTCGGAACAAAACAAGAAAAAAACGGAATTGTTCCGGGTAAAACGGAACGTCTGGCAACCCTAATTGTGAACCATCTAAATATTTCGGATGGTCGCCATGTTGGATTGTTATACAGTATGTATAGGCACTGCCATCGTACGATGGCAGTGGTATAGGCCATAGAGTTATGTAACATTAAATTAAAAATATTGCGCAGGTTCATTATTCAAACTTTCACTTCGATCGCATGATTACGACACAAGAAATAAAAGCTTAATTTTAAAAATTTGCACAGCCACCATCTTGAGTTTATCTAAACAATTGAACGAAATTAGATGCCAGTGCATTACAATGTGTATAAATATTTACTGTACCATATTTCACTGCATTCAGATGGTTAAATCGTGAGATAAGTCTATTAAAATGTCCCAAATTCGCTTGGGTGCCATGTTCGTTTTGTACTTTACAGGTTTTTGAAAAATACATAGATGAACGTGTATTAGTGCCTTTTATCACCGTACAAAATGTCAGGGTGGTATCAGTAATAGTTTCGGAGATATAGAATGCCGGTGAAATATTTCGCACTGCTGCCATCTTGAGGTTATAATGTAAACATGAACTAAATTATATACCAGTAGTCTACATTACAATGTGTAAAACATTTTCTGTACCAAGTTTCATTGCGTTTGGACGGTTAAATCGCGAGAAAAGTCTGTTTAAAAGTTTCAACTTCGATCGGCCGCCATGTTCATTTTGTAGTTAACAGGTTTTTGAAAATCTCATGGGTGAGCTTCTAGTAGTGCCCTTTATCACCGTACAAAATTTCAGGGTGCGATAATAGTTATGAGATATTGAATGCCGGTGAAATATTTCCCGCAGCCGCCATGTTGGATTGGTGAGACGTAATAAAATTTGAAGGGCACGGTCGTGATCGGCCAAAATGTTGCTATGACCTTACCGAGTTTCATTGAAATCGCTTCAGCCGTTTAGATGTTATTAGGGGACACACACACACACACACACACATACGCACAAACTCACGGACAAAAGGTGATCTCATAAGCATATTTTTTCATAAATGAAAATATGCAAAAAATATGGAGCAGGTGATACAGGAAGGGTTTAATAACGTGACAACCGAAAATTGGAAAGACTGTGTCGAGCATGTAAAAAAATCGAGCCTGACATGTGGAAAGCCGATGATATTCAGGACGACATTGAACCTCTACTAATAAATCTGGGTGACAGCTCTTCATCATATACCGAATCAAATGACTGTGATGACGAACGGGATACCTGTCTGCTGTCATCATGAAAGGTAATCCAATGGGGAGTATTTTGTTTTAATAACGTACTTCAACTTTAACTGCAATCGAAACTTCACACATTTCCTTGTGCTTGTAGTCCTACTTTATTTATTTAGATTGTTTTCTTTATGTTACATTCAGCATACGTTATAGTTCATTTAATTTAATTTCGTTGTAAGTTATGTGTTATGTTACTATTAGTATTATTATACAGTACTTAATTCAAGTCGTCGTCACTGTACAATCGCTGAATGTGCGGAAAGTGTACGCGAAGCGCTCTGTACTGCCTTCTCTCATGGAGTGGCAACCCTGTCGTAACGCGCCATAAGACCAATGGTTCATTCTAAACGTAGTATTAGTGACCGTGCGAATACGAGTTTTTATAGCTGGCACCGCTAGAGCAAGCAGTGACGACGGCGTGGAGTTAGACTGCTGACGACAGCGCAGATCAACGGAACCATTGCAATGAGCATTGATATTTGCTTTCAAAGCAAACGTGTAAAGCTTAATGAGGCTAAGAACAATAAAATGATTTTGACAGAAGCACCAGCTACTGTAATTTATGTAGGATTTCAGACGGTGCATCACACACACTATTTGCGGAAAACAACGCTAAAGACAGGCGAAGGTTTAAATAGCAGTAATCACATATTTGACGTGAAGGAAATATTAGGCAAGTGCATAAGGGAAACGAGTGTTAACCAGCCATCATACAGCGTTAAAATTAATGTAATTTGTTGTATCGTATTGATACTATAGGCAGTGCTATTACAGTATTTGATAATTTATTTATTTATTTATATTAAGCCTCCGCGGCTTAGGCGGCAGCACGCCGGCCTCTCACCGCTGGGTCCGTGGTTCAAATCCCGGTCACTCCATGTGAGATCTGTGCTGGACGAAACGGAGGCAGACAGGTTTTTCTCCGGGTACTCCGGTTTTCCCTGTCAAAATTTCATTCCAGCAACACTCTCCACTATCATTTCATTTCATCTGTCATTCATTTAATCATTGCCCCAGAGGAGTGCGTCAGGCCTCGGCAGCCGGCACAGTTCATATCCTCGCCGCTAGATGGGGGCTTCATTCATTCCATTCCTGACCCGGTCGGAGACTGGAAGCAGGCTGTGGATTTTCATTTTCACAATACAAGGGGCCAAGTTCTTAGTCATACGCTGCTTGTATACGTCACCGGAGAGGCTTCAATTGTCCTCATATGTGACCTCCGGTGTTTGTTGTGATGAAGTTAGGGGTCGATAACCTAGATGTTAGGCCCCTTAAACAACAATTATCATCATGTTGTGATGAAGTTGAAATTAAGGTCATGTTTGTTTACAGGAATCAAACTGTTGAATGATGATGAACGATCACAGTGATGCGGAATTGTCAGATGGGGAGGACGACGAGATTTTTATGGTAAATGAAGTTATGGTACATGATGAGGACGAAGAATATATCAAAAATATGACTGAAAATGTTGAAAGTGCAGAAACGTCTGTCACTGATCAGGATGAACTTGATGGTGGTCAGGAAGTTACGGAAACTGAACCAGTAGGCCTACGCCATTCAGCAGCAATTCATGCAAACAAGCGGGAAATAAAATGGAAAACTAAAACGTAAATTGTGACATTAAGATTTTTAAATAGATAACTCTGGGCCTACATTTTATAAATATGACACGATGATGAATGCTCATATTTAATACATGTAGTGATGTAAAATACCCAGGTATTTATAAACCGGGGTAAATACCCAGGGTATATACCCGGGTAAATACCCAATTTGGGTAAATGCCCGGGTATTTTAGATTTTTCATTAAAAATCCTGTTTCGTGGTAAGTTGAACCTTAAACTATGCAAACAATCCTACATTAACTTTTTATAAATGTAACAACATTAGATAGTTAATAAAATAAAATTTAACTAGAATTGGGACTTAAAACAGAATTAGAATTGGGAATTAGATCAGGAGATAAAATTCAATAGTTATAACCTGAAAACTCAAGGTTAGAATTGAACTAGGCTTTTTTGCAAACATTGAGATAAAAGTTGGGGAAAATTTATTCAGGGCATTGGCCAAGTTCTACAAAAGGTGTAATGTACAGTTTTTCAGAACAGTTTGTAAAATCATCTCTACTTAGTATAAAACAAAGTCCCCGATTCTTGGATGTCACGGGTAATCTCGAGAACCTCTGGATATATTTTGATGTGGTTTTCACAACTCTGTAAAGGATATCTCGAGGATGATTTCTGTAGAAAATAATTTATTTATGATCAAAGGAAGCAGAGCAGTAACTATTTCAGTGGAAAAATAAACAAAAGAAACCTGGCGTCCGAGCGCTTTTTAAGTTTATTTTGGGCAAACCGTTAAACATATCTAAATACTATGAGCGTAAGAATTGTTCAGCATGAAAAGTTCTGCATAAAATCCAGGAGAGCATATCGCTATCTTCAATACATCGCCCACGATAAGTATTTTTACGTTTTCATTTCTTCCAACCATGTCCATTCTAATATTGAGGCGACAGTTTACGAGCTAGCTAGGGGCGAGTCTTATCACCCCTGTTACAGCCTAACTAGCGGGCGAACCTATTACCCCAGATACAGCCAGCAGGAAACCGTCGAGTCGTGCCGAGTTAAGACTTCAGAGAAGGCTGCTTGCGTTTGGAGTTTCCCTGGAAATTCAACTCGGTTTTTCTTCTTTTCGCCTGTGAACTTTCCGTTCCGCAAAATACACAGTCAAGTTAAGATTGGACGGAAGAGGGATTTGTGTTTCATGCAACTCGCCATTCCCTGGAAGTGCAATTCGGCTTATCTCCATTTCGTCTGTGAACTTTTCGTTCCGCAAAATACACAGTCAATTTAAGATTGGACGGAAGGGGGATTTGTGTTTCATGCAACTCGCTATTCCCTGGAAGTGCAATTCGGCTTATCTTCATTTCGTCTGTGAACTTTTCGTTCCGCAAAATACACAGTCAATTTAAGATTGGACGGAAGGGGGATTTGTGTTTCATGCACCTCACCATTCTTAAATTACGTCTGACAAGAATTCGTTATAATTAATAGTCCAGTCAGTGATGTTAAGCCATCATGCCGAGATGTAAAACGGATATAGGTCATAGTTCATTGACATCGCAAAATAAAAAAAAGTGCTTATCACTTAACAATGAAACAGAGCAACAAATAATTTCTAGATTGCCACAAGAGAAAGAAAGACTTCGTTCTCGGCACCTTCAACCCGTTGCTCAAGAAGAATACCGTCTGAACCACGATCAGAAACAAGCTTATAACTAGAGCTGGGATTTCTATGTAATTACATATCTTACATATTTTTTCATATTTGTTGATATTCTACATATTCTCAGTGATATTACATAAAATTACATATTTCGGAGTTTTCCTGTTTTATATGAAATAAATTGCTGAATTGAAGTTTCACACTTAATGTGGGGCTGTTGTCTGTCCTCTCAACAGAGGGATTAAGGTAATTATGAGTGACATGTATTTGAGAGGATGATAGTATGGTCAGTGCTGTGCATGGGGAAACTGGTGCAAGCCTATTGAGTAAATTGCAAAAAGTGTTGAAGAGAAATACTGGTTATTCAACATTTCACAGTGTGTGCTGTACTCTAAATGGAGATGACGTTGATCCTCCCGAAGACATATCTCCAGCGAAAATTCCTCTCCTAAAATTTGCCCCAGTTACATCATGCGATGTTGAAAGATCTTTCTCTGCATATAAGAACATCCTAAGTGACAAACGCCTTTCTATGACCCCAGAGAACATCTAAAAATACTTAATAGTTTACTGTGCTACAAAATGTAATGAATAAACGTGCTTTAAGTTATAAAAATAATAAGTTTCTATTGAATATGTGTGTGATATATTCATATAATATGGCTCCAGAGAGCATTGAAAAATACTTAATTGTTCACTGTGCTACAAAATGTAATATAAAGTGTGTTTGGAGTGTTGTAACTGACAAAATGGGAAGTTTTGCCTTTGTTGAACTATAAGATGCATATGGGAGGAGCGATGATAAATTACAGGAAGACGGACCCTATAGTCCATGCTAAGAAAAGAGGAGTACCACGTAATTCTGGTCAAGATGAGGCAATTACTGATGAAGATCAGGATGTCATCGAAAGGAAATTCCTTAGGAAGGTTGTAGTGCCACCCATTGCCGAGGTAAGGTTTGATAATGTTGGTCACATACCCAAATATGTTGAAGCAAAGAATGCTTCTAAGTGTCGATATCCTGGTTGTCATTCGAAAATCAGAATCATGAGTGATAAATGTGATCTGTATCTGTGTGTCATAAAAAAACAATTGCTTTCAGGCCTACCATGAAAAGTAGGCAGCAATGACATGCGTTTTCAAGAAAAAGTGGTCTCATGATAAGACAATATTCCTCTGTATTTTTTTTTTACTTGTACTTTTATAATGCTTACCTTCACAATTGCTTGCATACTACATTTCACTTATTGTACAAACATCAAATTGTATTAAAAAGCAGTCCTAGTATTTTGAGCAACAGTCATTGAATAATCTCAAGTAAAACCTGAGGTCCACATATGTAGACCTCTTATCCCCACCATATGGATGCCGTGATATTTATATTTTCGGGAAAAGAGGTGTTCTGACATGCTGTAGGTCAGAATGGAACCATGGAAACATTTTTATCTCCAAATTTTGTCTCTCAGGACTGAAGCGTATTCAGGTAACCATTCAACTGAAAGTAGTCGACTATCTAGTCGATAGTTTCTTCCAACGGATGACTAGTCAGTCGATGGTTAAAAGTAGTCGATAGTCCCAACTCTATTTGAGTGTCGCAGTGCAGTGGGTCACAGAAACTAATTTATTTATTGTCGAGGAACGTGTCTGCCATCAGATGATTGCTAATGGATAATATTATGCAATAAGCAGAGACGCAGAGTCATAGTGTACGTGTGAGGTTATTGTGGCCAGGAAACAATGTGACCGATGACATCAAAATGCTTGAGTTCTGTATGCACATTATTGCCTCTTGCTGCCTTAAAACGAACCAACAGCGCAGATATTAGTCCACCTGTATGTGGAGAATGTTTATCAGCCCCCGGGGTATTTGCCTGGTGGGTGTGTGGATAAACCATGGGGAGAGCCTCACTCAGGATAGTCGCTGTCAGCGGCGGGATTCGAACCTCCGGTCTCCGAACTTATCGTAGCTCCCCATCGCGGTCGAGGTGAGTGATTTAACGCACACGGATATGCCGTGGATTTTCTGAGAGGAAAGAAAGTGGTTACAGATAGTACAAAAATGTCTTACTTCCCTGGCGAGAGTTTCGCGTTTATCTCGATAAGGGGTATGGCTACTTCGACTGTTCGTTCCTAGTGATGTAAAATACCCAGGTATTTATAAATCGGGGTAAATACCCAGGGTATATACTCTGGTAAATACCCAATTTGGGTAAATACCCGGGTATTTTAGATTTTTCATTAAAAATCTCGTGTCATTGTAAGTTGAACATTAAAAAAGGGTACCGGTATGAAAACTATTCTACATTAACATTTTAGAAATGTAACAACATTAGATAATTAATAACATTAAATTTAATTAGAATTGGGTCTTAAAAACAGAATTAGAATTGGGAATTAGATCAGGAGATATAAACTAACAACTCAACTACACTGAAAAAGTTAGGTTAAGTACAGTAGGCATCAAACAAAGAATAGAGAATGGGAGGGAAGTACAGTGTCAGTTTGAATTCTGGGTAGGATGAGCTGAGCAGTGTTGCCAAATCAGCCAAATCACATGCTTGCTGGCATACGTCTTCACCCCTTATAGAGCACACATACTACAAAAACTTCCTGACATAAATTTATATTATTTAGAGTATGATTTAAAAAATTAAAATTTTTTTAATATTTAAAATTGAATGAAAAAAAAAACTTAAAGCACTTTTACTACGCATTTTTGTATTTTTTATTTATTTTTTATTCATATGTCCTTTCTATTGAATATATTTTATTACCTTTTGAGTTTTGGCATACACATTTCAATTAATATGCATATAGCCTACTCTTATTACTACAAAAGTAGCTTTTCCCTCCGACATCTTTGTTGCTCATTTCCAGTACCGTAATAAAACTCGACCTTCTCAATGTGTTGGTATTTATTAAAGATTTAAAACACAAAGCAACCAAAAGGTTACAGTGCCAAATATATAAATACTCAAAAATACCCGGACGTCCATTTTCTTTTAGTTTTGAAGGATCGATATTGTTCCTGATTTCAATTTAAGGCATGTGTTTCAGTCCTTGTTTGTCCAACACTTGATCAACACATCAAAAAGTGTTGTACAAAGCTCAAAAAACTAAAATACCCTCATCTTGGGTATTTAAATGACCACTGGGTTAATACCCAATTTATATTTACCTTCCCACTGGGTATTTACGCGGCCCACATCACTATTCGTTCCTCGATCTGACTGCAGATATGTGGGGCATAGAATATGTCTTCAATGGCGTGCAGAGGATGCACTGACCTCACTATAAGCTATTCTGCAAAGTTGTTGCTCCCTTAAATCAAATTCATAACCTGAGTAACACTGGATAGAAATGCTAGTTACACATAAACTATGTGTATTAAATTGGATTTATAATTTCAGCATTGTACAGGACTTCCATTTGGTGCTATACGAATATTACAAGAAGTACGGAACTTCAACAAGAAGCATGACGCCCATTTGCGAACAGTTAAGATGAAAGGCTGACACACTTACGGTTCGCAGACGATATTGCACTGCTAGCAAAATCGGCAACAGACTTGGAACAAATGCTAGCGGACCTGGACACTGTCAGTAAAGAAGTAGGTCTAGCTATGAACCCCCTAAAAACAAAACTGATGACCAACTCACTGGAAGTACAAATCATCATCAATGGCAAACCACTAGCGTACACACAGGAATACTTCTACCTTGGACAAAACCTGTCATTTGACTGCTCCCAGGAGAAGGAAATCAAGAGACTAGTTGGACAATCATGGAGGAAGTTCTGGTCCTTAATATTTATATTGATGGACAAATCCCAGAAAATAAGTCTAAAGTCAGAAGTGCTAGAAAAGTGTGTAATACCGGTACTGCTATACGGCTGTCAAACCTGGGCGTTAACAGAGAAGCAAAGGCAAACAATCCGGGTATGTCAACGCAAAATGGAACGGAAGATCCTTCAAGTTTCCTTGAGGGACAGATTACGAAACGAGGAGATAAGAAGAAGAACTGCCATGAAAGATGCCGTGACAACAGCTGACAGGCTAAAATGGAAGTGGGGAGGCCACGTGGCCAGAATGAAAGACGATCGATGGACGCACAAACTAACGGTATGGGACCCCAGGACAGGAAGAAGGAACGTGGGTAGACAGAAGACCCTCTGGGATGACTCAATCGTAAGGAAGACAGGCAAACACTGGACGAGGATAGCAAGGGAGAGAGAAGAATGGAGACGTATGGAACTATAAGAAGGGAAGAGAAGGAGAGCTTCAACAATGAAAGATCCTGGTAGACAGCACACCTATGACATGAAAAATACACTTCTGCAACCTGTAACAAGCCAAACAACGCACGTAAAGCGAAGTGAAATGTAGTGTTAGTGAAGTGAACTAGAGTGAAGTGTAGCAAGTGGAGTAAAAACTTGTACACAACTCCTTAGGACTTGCTCGCCTAACGAGTTTAAACCAGAGCACGTCCCTGTTCGCAGGAGGCCTTTGCCCTTATGGGATCATCTAGGCTATATTTATTTATTTATTATATTTATAAGATTAAATTAGAAACGTAGTCAGTCACTGTAAATTGCATTTTCTTTTTATTAAAACATTCATTGATAAAAAGGGATGGTTAGTGACACATTCGGTTACCATCCCGGGTGACAGCAACCATAGCGATGGCACTGTAACTCTGTACATGATAATACCGTAAATGCCTGGTAAAATTGCTATTTCCCGAAGGAAAACCAATGACTGACTGGTGCGTCTCGCCGTGCATAGGCCTACGCATATGAATTCTTTCATGACTGTTGGTTGCATTGTAACAACTGATATTTGTCCATACTAAGAGTAAAGCAACGTTACTTGTTTCTAAGGTCTGTTGTTTCATTTGGCCCAGGCGGTTCGTTAATACTGACACGAGTCTCTCGCACTTTTCTCATGCCAACCGACTTTGCCAGGATTCAATCCCGAAACCTTCGACACAAGAAGAGAGAGAGAGAGAGAGACTTGCCGACTAGCCACCAAGCCCCATGAGCTTGGGAGTGTGTGGAATCCTATAGCCTATATTATTGTATTGTCTGCACTTGTGTGTATATTAGCGATTTGAGCCGGTCTTGGAAGGAAAGAAAGAAGAACATGATGATGATTATTATTATTATTATTGCCTTTATTGGTGGCGCAGTTAGGGCTCTTGGCCCTCTCTTACACTTAACCACATTAATACAATACAATAAACATATTATGGCGACAAAATTAAACAATAATAATTGACATTGATCATGACTTTCACACTCTCATTCACTCATCCAGTCATACTTGTTGTCGGTCAGCAATGCTCAGCAGGCTGCCCCAGCAGGTGGTCTTGAATTTAGATAGTGAGGTGGTACCCCTGACACTGGCTGGAAGGGTATTCCACAGCCTAGAACCCACCACATGAAAAGAGTTGTTGTATATAGAGGAGCGATGATTAGAAATGGAGAGGGAAGAACCAGAGCGTGTATTATTACCATGGAAAGAAGACAAGTACTTGAATTTATTTGATAAGTATAGTGGTCTATCGTCAGACAATAATCGGAAAATCTGATGATGATGATAATAATTGTTGTTTTAAGGGGACTAACATCTAGGTTATCGGCCCGTAATGGTTTGGGTGATCGTGAAGATGGTAATGAAATGTAAACCATAACTAAAACTAACTACTAACTTATATACTAGAAGAAGAAATGGAAAACAAATGGAGAATAAGGCAAATAAAGGACAGGAGGAAAAGAAATGCCCTCAACCCTCGAAGAATGGGGATTAAGGGACTTGGAAGGAAGGAGAGTCATGAAAGGCAGATAGGAAAGTGAAAGAGGAGAGGGTCCGCCCCAGAGGTAATGGATAATAGGGGGAAAACTGGACCCAGCTCAGGAATCCCTCGGGGTCGCCAACTCCCGAACTCACCAGCCGTGAGCCCCTCAGGGTGTAGCAATATCCAGGGTGCACCAGAAGTGGTGGGGCTACATACGCCCCGCCTCCTTGAGGGTTTTGAGCAGAAAGCAAGAGATAACAAGAACATAAAAAAAAGGCTGACCCCTAGTTGACCAAGTGAGGTCGACAGGAAAGAAGACGGAGAGTAGCCCGGCACAAGTAAGTGGAAGCAATGCCGGACTCAGCTGGGGCCCCGTGGTCGCCAACCCACGTCCCACTAGATGTGATCCCCTGGGGGGAAGAAAAGAAGAAATCTGACCCCTCGAAGGAAGTGGCGGTCACATTGTCAAGCGGGACAATTAAGGCGGGAAAGTGAAAAACTCCCTAGGCCTCGGATAGCCTACCGTAATACCATCGGGGTCGGAAAAGAACAAGAGTTGACCAAGGGTTGTCGACAGGAAAGATAACAGAGAGGAGCGTGGCACAAGTAAGTGGAAGCAATGCCGGACTCAGCTGGGGCCCCGTGGTCGCCAACCCCCGTCCCAATAGATGTGAGCCCCTGGGGGGGGGGGGGAGAAGAACAGTGAGGTCCTTCTTTATAGAACGGAATCTCGCCGGCGCCGTGTGGCGACCGGGCCACTGCTGTGAGTAGCCACCTGTCGAGCAAGGCACTGCTACTAGCAGCAGCGTAGCGCCCAACAAGTTCAACATATTTACACTTTTTAACGAATTTATTAATCATCGTTACTTACAGATAGCGGCGTCTAGCTGCGTAGTTGACTTATAGAGCTCAGCGATAGGAGCGGGGGTGTAGAGCAGGGGTTCTTCTTCTGAAACATGAAATATATATAATGATAATAACACACAATTTACTATTCTTAGAGTAGACTACATCAAAGTTCTTGCTTTCCGAAGGAGGGCAAGCACTATCACGGGGTCTCTTTATACAACTGCTAATAAGCCACTGATCCATGGGTAATGGCGTAACTTGAATCAGTTTATTGTAAATCGGGCTAACCTCTTCCACTGAACATGCACTAAAATTCACCTGTTCAATGTCTTTGAACTGACTGCTAAATTCGAGTCGACAATGGCAGATATAGAAGAATCTATTCTTGTAAGGAAGTGGCGGTCACATTGTCAAGCGGCTTATTGTCATAAGTGGTTGTTAAGTGTTTGGTAAGGAGAAAGGGTGCTGTGTGGGAAATGTTACTCTACACCTTTTCTCAGAATTCCTGGTAGCAGGATCTACTGGTCAGTTGTTGTGAAATAAGACAGCAAAAGTACGAGTTTTATTAGTCTTAAATGGTCGTGGGACATTCCTGCCTATGATAGTTAGTTAGTTTTTAGGCTCTTAAGGGGCGAAACAGCGAGGTCATCTGATCCTTGCCTATGATAGGTTCATTGATATGAGGATAGCAATATTTCTTACAGAATAAGAAATATAAATATTTCAATCGGAGCCGGTGCCCCCGTTCATCATTTTCTGCACCATTCTGAGGGGGAGCGCCCCACACTTCGAGGATCCCTGGTGTAGAGCAGAGCGAGGAACGTGATGAATACTTCCCTAGTGAGAACATTGACGCGCGTGACAGTACAAGCTCTATGAACTTGCGGGATGAGGAGAAAGAGCGGAGAAGTGTCAGGCGAGAAGGGAAGGGCCTGTCAACAGCCCGCCGTGTTACTTGACATGCTCATCTATTCCAATACTGCTAACATAGGGTCTTCTCTGAAACCAGTGTGGTGTTACGAATGTGTCAGTGAGTCACCGACCAATGTACACTGACCGGATAAAAAAGTGGAACAGTAATTTAAAAAGTATAAAATTAGCCATGAAAAAGATGTAATCACATTTTAAAAGCTTTTCACGCATTAGGACACACATCTGAAACATCCGTGAATAGAAATTGACATTTCTTAGGGTGGTTTATTACCACCAATTACCCCCAATCTTCGATGAGCCTAACAAGCTGTCATGGACGCTAAGGGTGGAAACACTCGTTTTAGTGACCAGTGTTCCCGTGCAGTGCAGTGCAAACATTAACACTGTTTTGTTTGGCAAAAAAAAAAAAAAAAAACAGCCCAAAAGAACATTAGTAAAAAATAGAAAATTGTTAGATTTGTGAAATGTAACGAAATTTGAGAGTTAAAGCGTGTTGTAAAACATGTTTCAGTATTTTCTGTAGCCAACAATCTAACATTTACATGAATAATGCAAATATTGAAAAACCGATACATTTTAGTGGAATAAATTAAGAAATTAAATAAAAAATTGAAGTGTTCCACTTTTTTGCCAGTCAGTGTATTTGGTTCTGTACTATGCACGGACCGAGTAACCTCATCACTCGTCAACACCGTTTCTCATAGTCCGCGATGCACATTCCTCTCAGGTTCACGCAGCTTAGACTCGAGCAGTAGATTCTCACAATCAGACACGAACAAGCTCAGCGTGGGAAATGTTTTACGCTGCAATAGCATACCGGGGAAGTGGGATGGGGACGTGCAGAGCTAACTGCCGGTAAGTGTACATGCATTTCAGAGTAGATGCTGGAAATGCTATCCGTCATTTTCTAAACACACGTTGCACCAATGTAGGAACTTTCGGCACACTCGCTGTAATTCATCCTCACGAATATTGCGTATCTGTGCAGTTATATCGTTCTCCAGAGCCTTCAGAGAAAGCGGATTGTTTCTGTATACCTTTTGTCTTAGTTTCCCCCACAAGTAAAAATCGTACGGCGCTGAAACGTACGAACACATTTACGGGAATTCTTCTTCTTGAGAAGATACGTTTTCACTAGGAAAATTCGATGTTTTGTTTGATCCCTAACCATGTTCACGGGATACGAGACGGACTACAGTACTTCAACACAAATCTAAATTATCTCAACTAATGTTGAGTTCCGTATGTAATATGTGCTATGACAGCATCCGGTGCTTCCTGACCCGCTGTTGTGTAATCTGTAAATGCTGGCCATCTGGTCGCAATTCATAGCTCTCCACCCATCACACGGCCCCGGGGAGGTTCCTTTCTATAGAGAAGGACCTCACTGTAGTTGATGATAGGCCTATAAACAGCAATCTCAATCAGTAGTTGATAAATTGTATAACAAATCTCGACTTAGTATAAAACAAAGTCCCCGATTCTTGGATGTTCCGGATAATCTCAAGAACCACTGGATGGATTTTGATGCGGTTTTCACCATTCTGTAAAGGATATCTCGAGGAAGCTTTCTGTAGAAAATAATTATTTATGACCAAAGAAGTCGAGTAGTAACGATTTCAGTGAAAAGTCGAAAAAAATGGCGTCCGTGCGCTTTTTAAGCTTACGCTGGGCAAACCGTTAAAAATATCTATATACTATGAGTGTAAGAATTTTTCAACATGGAAAGTTTTACGAAAACGTCCGCGACATCATATCTCTATCTTCAATACATCGCCCACTAGAAGTGTTTTTACGTTTTCATTTCTTCCAACAATCTCCATTCAATACTAGCTTCGAGATAGTTTATGAGCTAGCTGGCTTGCGAGCGAGGCTATCTCCCCAGACACTGTCCAGTCGTGTCGAATTAAGACTTCAGAGAAGAGTGGATGTGTTTGGAGTTTCCTTGGAAGTGCAACTCCGCTTTTCTTTACTTCGCCTGCGAACTTTTCGTTACGCAAAATAAACAATCTCAAGTTTAGATTGGACGGATTTGTGATTCATGCACCTCGGCATTCTTAAAGTTGGCCTAGGCTACGTCTGACAAGAATTCGTTGCACATGCTGTCTCCATGATAAGATAATTAATATTCCTGTCAGTGATTTTGACCCATCATCCCGAGACGGAAAAAGGATATAGGTCGTATTAATTAAAATCGAACAATATACGCTTATCACGTAACAAACTGAGCAAACAAATAATTTCTCGATTGTCACAGGAAAGAGAAAGAAGAATTCACAAAGACAAAGGGAATCATTCCCAAGTTCCTTTAACACATGGAAGAAATGTTCATGGTTTGTGGTCCGATAAAGGGAATTCTGCTATGATTCCTACTGTATGATTCCTCCATGAATTGTATAAATGATGCTTCAGTTTCCGGGCGAAGCCAGGGTGGGTTGCTAGTTAACAATAAATGTAACTTGTTATAGCCTAATAAGAATAATCGCACGCTCAGTAACACGTGCCATATGACTTATTATTCAACTTCCCCTCATTATGATGTAAAAGAAGTTATTCTCTGCAGAACGATGTTACTATGAATGAAAATGGCAGCTACGCAGTGCTCGTGTTCTCTACTGCTGTCCCCAAGAATGCATGATCGAATCCCGGCAAGTCAGTTGGTATTTGGGGATGCTTAAATGCGAGGGAGCCGAGTCAGAAGACTCTTGGCCTTGAAGCCTGCGAGTGAGCCTGTACACAGTCACTCTCTCACCCTAACGCTTCACATTTGTCACCACCGATCTGATGTAATGCAATTCCAGACTTGAGCACGTGGCAACATCGACTTGCAGACAGTACAGTCAACGTCGAAGTATTGTGTGACGCGGAAATACACGTTACGTAGTTACGAACAGAACGTCATTATATTTGCCAATGACTGTACTTCAGCGGCAGTGTGAGACAGCTACGTCAATCATCGGACCGCTTGGGGAAGCTGATAACAACACAGGTACTGTAGTAACTCGCCTCCAGGCTTCCATTAAGATTTTTCACTCGTCTAAAACAAACGTCCGGCCTGGTAACGTTATAAATATTTCCTTCAGGGCAAAATTCCGGCACCACGGGTCTCAAAAATCTGCTGTACGCTAGTTAAAAGGGTCGTAAAGCTATTATTATTATTGTTGTTGTAATTATTACCTTATAGTGTGGATAATACTGGCCCACCAATATCTCAGTTACAGCAGCGTGGGCTCGTGTGAGCTCACTTTATAAGCATTACCCATAGCTGTCAACACCGTCCACACAAATATGTTTTCTAGAGCATAACTGACCCACAAGCCTGTGCAGTTGAAGCAGCGCGACAGAAGTGTATTATAATAATTTAAAGAAGGAAATAGATGGCCTGGCCCACCGTGAACTAGTGGGCTGGACTGCGGTGCACTCAGCCACGTGAGGACAATTGAGTAACTGCATGATATGAGAAGTACCGCCCCGTTACCTATAAGCTATAACCAAGATCACGTGGCTGAAGGCGCGACGTTTTGTACACGCATCCCCATAATCCCCAGGCTTATGGGCGGTAGTCGTCCTTGGGTACACGCGGTCCTCTGAGACCCAACCGCTGGGTTAGTAGCCTAGTAGTAGACCAAAAATACATTTCTTTGAAAAGCCTGGAATTGAACCCAGGGACTTTGGAACTGGAGTCTCAACACGTATCCTGATGATATACGAGTAGAATACCATAGTTGAACGTAATCTCATCAAACTTGGTTTTAGCCCTGGAATGGTAACAAGTCAGCTTCATTTTAATTCATTTTGATTCATATGATTTGTTGTAAAGGACTGAGGTGATTGTGAAATAGGCCTACACATTTTGGCTCAGAAATGAAATTTACTTACAATTAAATACAGCACTTCACTGCACTGAACTGTGGTGTTTGTAGAAGATGAACTCGTCTTTTTAGAAAAGAAACTTGCAATAGAAGCCTGTCGCTTCATAATTACTTAGTAACCTCTACAATCCTTATTTAATAAAATGTGTCATCATTTCAGCACTGTTGAAGTAGAAGGCTAGCGAGATGCGTAAGCGTGGACAGACACTTCCTTCGACCACCCAAGGAATGCAATTGCCAGTGTATTGTAGCGCTACTAGCCGCCTTACAAAACACGTTTTGCATAGCCCAACAAAGATATGTTTTATTATTGTTCTATTACGAAATTCAGCAATAACGAAGAAATAATTTGTTTTGTATTAATTAAAGCAATGCCTTTATTGTAGTGTGAAACCACTCCAATATTGTTGCCGTTGTTGGTTGATTTTGGGGCTTTGCGACATTGTGGTGATGTATATAGCCTCTTGTACTTGGGTGTGTATTGAATTTGTTAAATAACTTGTGTTATTGGGATGGCTGTATTAGTGTGTGTATTTGCAATTCAGGTAAGGATTGGGAAGGAGGTGGCCATGGCCTTACGTTAGGCGGCATCTCTGCTTTTGCCTGGAGTAGAAATGGGAAACCTCGGAAAACCACTTCCAAAATGGCTGAGATGGGAATCGAACCCTCCTCTTATCATTTTTGCTTCACAAGGCTGAGTGTACCCCGTTCCAGCCCTCACACCAGAGTTAAAATTTCTTGTCAGAGCCAGGAATCGAACTCGGACCTCCGGGGTGGAAGCCAAGAATGCTAGCCACTACACCAGGAGGTAGTCTAATTTCAATCATAATATTGTTTATGTTCGACGATGTCGAACTGCAAATATTATAGGCTATGTCAGAAAACTGTATCATAATGAGGGTAATTATAACACTATGTTTCATTATGAAACAGTTTCTCCCACCAATCAGAGCTCAAGAAACAGTTGTGTGACCAATTAGGTAAGGATAGCATCGCACCTGCGCTGAGTTCCACGGCCTCCTGATTTAAATTTCACTGCGTGACTAGTGTCATAGTGGAGTAATTGAAGAGGCCATGGTTAAATACAAGGTATTCTCTGCGTCCCATGCGCTCTGTTCAGTACATAAAACTGGCGAAATCTCGACAGATATTTATGAATATTTATGTTCGAACATAAAAAATATAATTATCGCAGTCGTATCAACTCGCCTATAATGGTAATTAAGATACTCTTATCTCGTGTCTTAATTATTGCCATTATAGGCTCGTTGCATAATGTACTATTATAACTTAGCCAGTAAGTTAAGAAAAGGGTACAACCAAATTTACAATTACTTTATGCTTTTACCAAAGCAACACTTTCATAATTTTGCTGGCTATTTTTCGGGAGGGGGGGGGGGAGGGCTGGATCCCCCTTAGCCCCCACCTTATATACGCCCCTGGTGCATATACACCTTTACTCACATAATTCACAAAAACCTTTAAGACAAAACAAATCTAACGTATAACGAGTTAAAAATTGCGAGTAATATAATCACCTAACGACTGACTACTGTACCACAGTAGTGCATTTACACAAGTGAAATTTTAACACAGTGATCAGGATCTGATAATGACCACTTGAGGGTCGAAACATGTAATTCTAAGTTGTCCCATTTAATTGTGAATACTGTACATTTAATTCTTTCCAGGAGTGTGTTTACATATTTCTATCTTGTGCCCCGCCCATTCATTGGGCACAATCGTGTTGACCGACTGAAAAGCTACAAATGACAATTACATCTAAATACAAAAATACTTTAATTCTTTTCAGAATCACACAACCCATTATGCAACCAGCAGCAGTGATGAATTGTCTCTGATTTCATTAGTATCGACAATTAGTTTAAAAAGTGCGTTTAAACAAATAAACATATTTATAGAAGCCCGCATAACAGTAAAGTCAGGTGGGTGGTTTATACTCAAAGCCCGCATAACAGTAAACCCAGGCGGGTTTAGACACATGCGAGAGTTCTCGCCCGGGTCCGCTATTATCGTATTATATAATACCCTAGTCCCTAAGGTGTATCTTTCACAAAACTCAAGCTCCTAACCCAGAGGGAGTTTGAAGGCGTGGTTTGTACCAAACTCTTCCAAATCGTCTCAATAGTACAGGAAAAATCTTGCATTTCTTGAAAAGTCAACGGAAATATATTTATTTGTTTATAAAGTGCTTTTAAACAAATAAACGAGACGATAGCCCCTGGCAGAACTGTGTCGCGTACAGCCCGCATAGCACTAGGGCCGGCCGGATAGTCTGTACACATGGGCGCACGCAACCCATTGTGCACGAGTCCGCTAGCCATCGCTGACACAGACCTCAGTCCTCCAGACACGCTGACTCATTGTCTTCTAACAAGAGCCTAAAGATATTAATTGTTCATGCCGACCGCCTTCAAAGAGGTGCTCTGCATGTGAGAACTGGATAGATCGGTGTGGAATTGTTGTCTTAAGGACATCCGGTTGCTTGCAACGGTACACTCGTGGGAAATAATATCTTGATGGCTCGCCAATTCTCAGTTCAACACTAACTCACCGTATGATTATTTCTACTACTGTATATTATGAGTCATGTACTTTAATCACTAAAAGGCGAGTTTGAACTCCTTAACCCTCCGTCGGGCACCAGCTAAATAATGTCACCGTCAAGCGGAAATAGTCAGATTAACAATGTAAATACTATACAGTAAAACTGCCTTTAACGGAAACGAACGGGATTCGCAATTCTTTTTCGTAAAAAATAGTTTTCCGGTTTACATAGGCAGGCCTATGCTAAAATAATTAAACCATGAACTTGCAAATAATGGACATACTGAGAAAATATAAAATGAAGTGCCTACCTTATTCAGTGTTGTATTTACATTTCAGCCACGAATTAGGCCAAATACAGTACTGTTGGTGGCGTAGTTGGTAGCATGATGAGCTTCTATGCTCAAGGTCACGGGTTCAAACCCGGCCGAAGTCGTCGTATTTTTTAAGAGCGTTAAAAATCCCTCAGTAGCCTATGCCCTCCTTCGGAGGGGAAGTAAAGCCGGCGGACCCATGTCATAGATTAATGGCATGAAAAAGAACCTTCCACTAACTACACTTGTGTGAAGCCAAAATTTGCAGATTAGATTATTTGATGACGCTATATTAGTTCCAATGTTCGCCGCCAGGTGCTGACTGTGATGACATCAAGTAGCCAAGTCTGCATCTAGGTGTCGTGGATGGTAGTATTTCGTTGCAAAAGTAGGAACTACTTGAAAAATTGATCGCCTGCAGTCCTTACCTGAATCACAGATACACACACTAATACAGCCATCACATTTAACACCGGTTATCAGACAGTTTCTACACTCACCCAAAGTACACGGGGCTACATTACCGCGTTGTCGCAGCCCCTAAACTAAGGAACCAACCAGACAGTACTGTTCAAGCAAAACTTACAATAATAATAACATGAAAACAGACATTTGTTAGTTATCAGCTCATTAAAGCGAGCATTGGGAAAGGCTTGGGCAACAGGAAACAGGCAAATAATCGTACACATCGACGTTTAAGTTGAAGAACAAAAGATGAAGACCTATTTGTACATTCCCCGTTAGCTACACAGTCAACTGTTACAGCACACAAGGTAGACTTTCACAGGGTGCTTGACAATTTTCTAAACACTGCATCCCGGCACTCGAAAATTTTCCGTTAAAAAGCGTATTTTGACTTCCGTAGTCCACGTAGTACAGTTTCGGTTTAATGAAGGGAATTTAACATGTTATTAACTCTTAAGTTTCTTGGGACCGTCATATATTTCCGTTTAAGACAAGTTTCCGTTTAGTAAAGGGTCCGTTGAAGGCAAGTCTTTCTTTAAGGCAGTGGTTCTTAACCTGTGGTCCGCGAGTGCCTCGGGAGTGGTCCGCGGGAGAAAAGGGTCCACCAGCACGTATAAAAATTTGTGGGCAATAAATGGGGATCTCGAAAACGGTGCGCATTGAACGAGAATCATCCCAATGTATTCGCGGCGATGACTATCAGGTTTTGAATTGAAATATCTTTAAAATAAGTGTTATTGAGGATGGGTTACAACTGATAAGGTGTATTGGGAGGAGGGGTGGTCCGTTCATGATTCAATTTCAGGCTGAGTGGTCCGCAGACTTCTACGGGTTCACAACCACTGCTTTAAGGTATATGTTTATTTACAATATGCCACCTAGAAACAAAACTAGAATTTGGCATCTCATTTAACTGTTGTACCGGCCACGGTGGCCGAGAGTGCTAACTCGTATATATGTCGTAGTCAGATAGAGAAATCCGTCATTTCATGAAGATCCTAGGCACTTCATGAAAAGCCGGCATATGATGTAAAAAGAGATAGTTACACCATCTGACGCGTTTCTTCATGAAGTGACGGACCGGACCGATTTAGGCAGATGGTATAAGAAATGATTTTACATTATCAGCCGAGGCACTTCATGAAGATCCGGTGTTTGTTGATTCGGCACTTCATGAAATGACTGACGCAATGAAGCCGTGCATTAATTCATTTAATTGTTCTATTCCAAGAAATAAATTAATGCTTGTTTATTATGGTTTTCGAAATTAACTTTCGCATATCGTGAAATACCGGTTACTCTTTACTCTCTATCTTTTTTTTTGTGTGTGTGTAGAAGTTTGTGTTTTTATTCTTACATTTTTTATTCGTTCAGTACTTTTTTCTAATCTATAATGCATAGTTTCATAATTTCATTTGTAGTTTTTCTTTTTGTTCTTCAATTGTGTATCTTTTTTCTCTCTTTCCTTCACTGATGCAATTTGTATTTTTGAACTTGATATGCCAAGAAGAAACATAATTGGACTTATGTCTGTGTACCTTAATATTGTTAAATAAATAAATAGCCTACATAAATAAATGAATACACACATACAGTAGAATACTTAGATTGCATAGTATACTGTAAAATATTTGTCGAGGGATTTCTGCTGGGTTAAAAATGGCAACAGCTTCATTTTTTTTTGTCTGAAGGAGGGGGGGGGGGGGGGCTTGGGGGCGTTAGCAAGGTAGTAAACGCTGTCACGCAAGAAAAGTTAAACCTGCAGGCTGACGTAGCTTGAGGCTGCACTCTAATATTTAGAACTGCCCAAAATTAAATAAATAGTAAGTTCTTTGGATTATAACGATTGAATTAGCTCTGGAATCTCAATCAGCCAAAGAGGAAATAGTTGTGGCCTATAGGCTGTATTCCTATCGGCTAATATTTATTGTGGGAGACAAGTGAAGGAGAGTTTGCATATTATGGTAGACTAATAATAGTAATTATGTGTGTTTGTCATCATTCATCACCAACAGCGGTAGCTACATTCACTAACGCAAAGCTCTAGGCCAGGCGTTCTCAACCTGGTGATCGGGAGCTCCACAGTGCTCTTTAAATTACATTTGGTACTCCCGTCATACGAGCAAAAAAGTGTTCGCGAGTCGCGCGACTTAGCCTTGCACGCATAATTCTTGCACCCCGGCCACAAAGGTAGCTGCAGCAAGTCTGGAGATCATAGGTGCTAAACCCGGTGATGACAGTGGCTATCCAGAGTGTGGTTTCTCCCCGTTGATTTTCCACACTCCCTTCACCCAAATGCCGGGATAGTACTACTTCAAGTCCCGGGGCGCCTACCCTATCCCTTCCCCTAATGCAGTTCCACCCACCCCTACAGTCATCATATTAATATAAGTTCAATTCACACCCAATCACACGGGGCTGATGATTGAGGTGACCCAAATCTCCCAAATGAATTAACAACAAAACTGGAACGTTGACAGGTAAGATACACACAATGAAGAAAAATGCAGAATCATTCTTTCAAATATTTTTGTCTGCAATAAATAGGCTGAAATTCGAGATTTTCTCGAAGGTGAACCCTCCACTAAATCAACCAAATGTAAAGCTTTTAAGTAAGCCCCTCCTACTCCTCGCGAAAATGTCGCGCTGAGAGACAATAGACGAAATATGACGCTCTTGTTTCATTTGAGGTACTTCGACATCGTGGTCATTCAGCCCTGTGTACTTGGGAGTGTGTAGAATCTGTCTGATAATCTGTGGTATTTGTAGTTCAGGTTAAGATTGGGAAGAAGGCGGCCGTGGCTTAAGTTAGGAACCAACCCAGCATTTGCCTAGAAGAGAAGGGGAAAACCAATTCCAGGATGGCTAAGGTAGTAACGGAACTTTTCTCAGTTTTGCCTCCCGAGGTTGAGTGTACCCCAATTCAACCCTCAGACCATAATTTTGTTCCTATCCGTGGTAACCATAGTTGATTTCATAAGTCTACTTGACGAGTAGGCCTTATGCTGGTTCGAATCCCATCGCTGACTGTAGCGTTTTCCCCGAAGTCTTTCCACACACCCTCTCGGCAAATGCCGGGATGGTATTTCATTTCAAGTCTCGAGACACCTTCCCAAATTCTTTACCCACACACTACTTCAGTCATCACGCAAACACAGGTTATCAGAAAACAACCACCCAAATACACTGGGCTGATGACCAAGATGTCCCTAGCCCTTAAAATAAATATATAGAAAACAACTATAAAACAAGGCAAAAATATCATCCTTCAGTGGGGTTCGAACTCACCGAGTAGTGTTCCGGAAGCTAACACTATACCGCGAGACCACAACTCCACGAGAATTGGTTGCAAAGAGCTGTATAAGATCTCTTTATTGCGCGTCCATAACTGAGTTAGTGCTTGTTGTTTTAGAAGGTGAAATAGCGAAAACAAGTCATATCATACTATCGGTTATCTATCTCTCATGTATTAAAAACAAAATGGATCTGAACGACGTTCTTCTTCCGTTCACAGTACGGCAACATAATATTCCTTACAGGCGTAAGGCCAAGCAAGATGCTGGGGAGCGAATTAGGGGATAAATGAGACCATTAGACATTTGTACCATATGTCACTTTCGGAGGAAATAACAGCCCTTTAGTGTCCACATTTCTATCCGATTATTTCTTGGAAATCTCACTTCCCTCACACGTGATCACCGCTGCCGCTACGGTACTTCATGAAGTGACGGGCTTGATTTCCCGTCAGATGATGTACAAAATGAATTACGCTATGTGACGGCGATATTTAGTCATTTCATGAAACCACGCGTCAGATAGTGCAACTGTACCTTTTTACATCATATGCCGGCTCTTCATGAAGTGCCTAGGATTTTCATGAAATGACGGATTTCACTATCTGCCTACGACATATATACGTACATTATAATACGCTAAGGTGTATGTTTCACAAAACTCAAGCTCCTAAACCGGAGGGAGTTGGAAGATGTAGTTTGTACTAAAATCTTCCAAATCGTCTCAATAGTACAGGAAAAATCTTGCATTTCTTGAAAAGTCAACGGAAATATATTTATTTGTTTATAAAGTGCTTTTAAACAAATGAACAACACGATGGTCCCTGATAGAATTGTGTCGCGTACAGCCGCATAGCACTGGGGCCAGACGGGTAGTCTGTACACAAGGGGCACACACAACCCATTGTGCAACCAGCAGCAGTGACTCTCTGATTTCATAAATATCGATAATTTGTTTAAAAAGTGCGTTTAAACAAATAAATGTATTTATAAAAGCCCGCATAACAGTAAACCCAGGCGGATGGGTCCGCTAGTGTACAGGGTCTTTTTCATTTAGGTCGCTACACAGCACCACGAGCACGGCACGGCTGGCTTAAATTACTCTCCGTCCCTAGCCGTATAATGCGCGCTTGCGTATCGCTACAGAACTGCATTAGGTCATCTTAGCCGTCATGACGGGATATGTCACTCGGCAAATGAGTCACCCGGCATATTCCACTGATACTCGGAACGACCTAAAAAAAGAGTCGACGCTAAGGTGTATGTTTCACAAAACTCAAGCTCCTAAACCAGAAGGAGTTAGAAGGTGCGGTTTGTACCAAAATCCAGTCGCGGATCCAGGCTTTGCGGGGCCCTGGGCGATATGATAAGGTGGGGCCCACAACAATAGGATATTTAAAAATTTTCAAATCAAATGGAAATTGTTTGGTAATAATAATAAAATAAAGAATAGTTACAATATTGGTTGGTTGGTTCCTCAGTTTAGGGGCTGCGACAACACGGTCATGTAGCCCCGTGTACTTTGGGTGTGTGTAGAATCTGTCTGATAACCGGTGTTAATTGTGATGGCTGTATTAGAAGTGTATCTGTTCTTTAATTCAAGTAAGGGCTGCAACTTTGAATTTTTCAAATAGTTCCACCAAATTCCACCGTCAACGACTACTAGGCCTATTTCAGAACTTAGCTACTAGACGCCACCGCAGTCGGCTCTTGGCAACGAACGTAGGAAGCTAAGAGCGTTGTTTACATTCTTAAACTATACAATTTAGCTTCACACAGGTGTAATTAGTGGAAGGTTCTTTAACATCCCATACATCTATGACATGGGACCGCCGGCTTTACTTCCCCTCCGAAGGAAGGCATACGAGGGATTTTTAACGCTTTTAAAAATACGAAGGCTTCGGCCGGGTTTGAACCCGCTATCTTTGGCATAGAAGCTCAGCATGCTACCAACTACACCACCGAAGCGGCCAGTTACAATATTCTGAACACACTACAGTACATTTTTAGCCTACTTTTCACATTTTGCAAAAATGAGGAAAAAGTAGACTTATGAGATCGGGCAAATGTGTGTCTGTCTGTCTGTCCTTCTGTCTGTCTGTCTGGCTGGCTGTGTGTGTGTGTCCCCCTATCAACTCCTAAACGGCTGCAGCAATCGAAACAAAAATTGCTAGGAATAAAGATCTATACCTGAATATCTCACGGCCATATTTGAAAATGATGTCAGTGCTACCAACTGCTGAAAAATCGCAATTGAAATTTGAGCTCCATGTTGGATATCTCGGAAGGTATGAATGGGAGCTATTTCAAAATTGGCACACGTATAGATAATAATATTGCAGTTTAATTTCCAGGAGGCCATACATGGCAGTGTTGCCAATATAATTCTAAGCCTGCTGATAGGTCCAAATTTGAAATGCATATAACTTCTACACTATCAATTGGATTTCAAACAAATTTCGTATGTGCTATGTGTACATAAACAGATATGACTGAGCGTATTCTTAAGAGCCACCAGAGCTGCCAACTGTTAATAAATGTTGTGGTGTTTGAAGCCATATTTTCAGTGTTGCCTTAGTAAACAAGAGTTTAGTGCTTTTCAGTCGGTCAACACGAATGTGTTCGTGTTGACCGACTGAAAAGCACTAAACTCTTGTTAATAAATGCTCTCAATATTTTTTATCCAAATACCCATATATCAGAAAGTATGCAAGCCGATAGCTTTAAACTATGCACACGTATAGTACCTGACATTCTATATTAATTTTGAGTAACTTATATACGTCAGTGCTACCAACATGATTCTAAGCCTGCCGAGTGGTCCAAATTTTAATACATGTAACTTCTATACTATCATTTGGATTTCAACCAAATTTCATGTGTGCTATGTATACCATAACAGATATGACTATGCCGAGTCTTAAGAGTAACCAGGGCTGCCAACTGTTAATAAATGCTGTCTCTATTTTTGTTACCCCAATATCAACATATCAGAAAGTATGCAAGCCAACAGCTCTAAACTTTGCACACGTATAGTACCTGGCATTCTAGATTAATTTGGAGTAACTAATATAGGCCTACGCCAGTGCTGCCAACATGATTCTAGGCCTGCTGATAGGTCCAATTTTAAAATGCATGTAACTTCTATACTAACTAATGGATTTCATTCAAAATTGACACAACAATAGATCATATTATTTCAGATTATTTCTGACCAATACAGGTATGTCATTGTTGCCAACATGATTTTACGCGCGCTGTTAGATCCAATGTTTAACTGCATGTAACGTCCATGCTATCCATTGGACTTCAACCAAATTTTGTAGTCTGTACCTTAAGAGATGGAACTAAGAATATATTTAGTCACCAGGGCTGCCAACGGTAGTTCTCTATTAGGCTACATTATGCCAGGTATACAGTATTTCGAACTAATTAGAAATTTCGATATTACCAACATAATTACGTCATTATTGTAGATAGATCCATATAGATTAATCATTGGCATGAATCTTAAATTTTAAGAAAAGTAGGTTCTTTAGTTCGTCACGGAACTTCTTGTTTAATAATATGAAAGAAAGCTTTCAGTCCCCTCGAAGAAGATTATGTAAACTATAAACTGTTGAACTATTACTTTGCGACTTTTTTCCCGGCTGAAGTCTTCTATTATTTCACTGAAATATAAACTTGCTAAACAGTCACGGGAGGTCAGTGAAAAAAGGAATATGAATTATAAATTAGTTTGAAAAGTATAACTAATAAATTACTTAATTAAATTTTAAACAATCCATCCATGGTGCGGGGCCCCCGGACCGCGGGGCCCTGGGCGGTCGACCTCCTCGCCCTCCCCTAGATCCACCCCTGCCAAAATTTCTTGGCAAGTCAACGGATATATAGGCTATTTATTTGTTTATAAAGTGCCTTTTAACAAATAAACAAGATGGTAGCCCCTGCCTGAAGTGTGTCGCATCCAGCCCGCTTAGCACTAGGGCCGGGTGGGTAGTCTGTACACAAGGGGCACACACAACCCATTGTGCAACCAGCAGCAGTGATGAATTATTGCTCTCTGATTTCATTAATATCGACAATTTGTTTAAAAAGTGCATTTAAGCAAATAAACATATTTATAGAAGCCCGCATAACAGTAAACCCAGGCGGGTGGTTTATACACATGCGAGAGTTCTCACACGGGTCCGCTAGTATTCAGGAATTCTGTAGTAGGCTACGCAAAAGAACCTAAATGATATGAGAGTACCTAAAAAAAACTAATTGCAGTTTTGTTCCATTCATTGTAGTTAATTTGAATTTTTTAGTCCATAATTGTTAAAAGTCAAGCCTCCGTGGCTTAGGCGGCAGAACGCCGGCCTCTCACCGCTAGGTCCGTGGTTCAAATTCCGGTCACTCCACATGAGATTTGTGCTGTACAAAGCGGAAACAGACATGATTTTCTCCGGTTACTCCGGTTTTTCCTGTCACAATTTCATTCCAGCAACACTCTCCACTGTCATTTCATTTCATCTGTCATTCATTTAATCATTGCCCCAGGGGAGTGCGACAGTCTTCGGCAGCCGGCACAGTTCATATCCTCGCTGCTAGATGGGGGCTTCATTCATTCCATTCCTGACCCGGTCGGTCGACTGGAAGCAGGCTGTGGATTTTCAATTGTTAAAAGTAAACCACAAGACAGTGTTTATTCCTATCTCTATAGTAGGGGAGCCCAAGAGGCTAAATGGGGATTTAATTGAGCGTCGTGGGGACCCTTTGGATTGTGAAGATTAGATGCCAAAAAGAAAAAAAAAGTTTATATGATGTATGCCCTTTCACTGGTGGGGGGAAGTGTGTACAAATTTTCAAAAATGTAAAAAAAAAAACACACAAATAAATGCTTGGGCGCTTCAGATATTAATAGTGTATGCACCCCACGTGTGTCTGATAACGGAGAAATATTAATCTGCCGGTTTGCATGGTGGGGTTGGCCGTACGAAGAGGTAGAAAATGAAAGAAAAAAAGAAATGTATTCGAGCGCGTCAGATATTCAGATGGGATGTTATGTAAACCCTAAAGGAGCTCCTATCCAAAAGACTGACGATTTGGACGGGACCAAAACTCATGGCCGATTTTTTAAGAAAAAAATCGTGATTTTGAAATACTCGAGCGCGTCAGATTAATATACAGACGGTTCAGCTTGATGTCCTTGTCGTGCTGACCCATAATATGACAATTATGTGGAGGAATTTCCTTAATATGAAGGTTTAATAAAAGAATTTTTCAATTTTTAAAATAACTGAATGTAATAAATACAATTAACAGAAAATAATATATATATAAAACTCCGCTATGCCGGTCCCAAGCCCGGGGCCTTGTCACGTAAGTGACGAGGAAGGAGGAGGGGGAGGAGTAACAACCTCGTTAAAAAACCAGGGTTCACTTGGTCCGAGCGATAGCACCCTGTGAGGGCTCCTTGCTAGGATTACAGCGAAGACCTCAACGGCAGTGAAGGCGAAGAGAATGGATCTCGGTACGGCGGAACTGGCGGAAGAGGCATACCATTCTGCGAAATCCACATTGCGTCTGACTTGAAACAAGCGGCAAAGTGGTCAGAGTCTGTTTCTCTAATTGAGGCGGCTGCACTAAAATCTTCTCGAACTCAAAAATCGAGTCGTATACCTGTGGTCTCAACTGAGATCACCACAAAAAACAAAACTCAACTTGAGCGCATGATGGAAAAGACGATCACAGAATCACTACCCCAGGCACCAGTCGATAGACTGGACTCAGCTGATCATCTGATTCTGGGGGATCAGGGACACCATTCGGAGAAGAATCGGAGCTTCTCAAGAACTCTTCACACTCTCAAAACTCGACGCAAGAATTTTATTGGCACAATTAATGTGAACAACCTCACTAAAACAGGCAAATTAAAACAACTCACTAACGCCCTCGAAAAATTTGACCTCTAAATCACCGCACTTCAAGAGACACGATTCACGGATGAAGAACACTTTAATACGGAAAATTTCAGAACCTATAAAGGCAAACCTGCCATAAAAGTTAGAGGCAAATTACCACTCCTGGGAACCGGTTTCGCCATACACAATTCCGTACTCGACTCAGTCATCGATTTCTCTTCTCCCAACGAAAGAGTATCTCTGCTCTCAATAAAGTCAGCCAATAAAGCTTACACACTGATCAACGTCCACGCTCCCATAAATCAACTCAACAAATCCGACCCTGAAACTATGGACAATTTCTGGGAAACTCTCGAAGAAACAACCAACAAAATACCAAGGCACCATGTGAAGATCTTATTGGGCGATTTTAATTCCCAGTTAGGTAAGGAAAGAAAATTTAGTGATACCACAGGCCCCCATACTAAGCACGAACGTACCAACGGGAATGGTGAAAGACTAATTGGCTTCTGCAGAAACTTTGAACTTAAGATCATGAGCACACAATTTCAAAAACCTCCACACAAGTTAACCACGTGGAGATCACCCAATATTAGACAGGGTGAATACCAAATTGACCATATCGCAATTTCCAAGAAAAACACAAAATAAATTTTAAACGTCCGAACTCGCAAAGGCCCCTTTGAATCAGACCATCATCTTCTCCAAATTAAGACGAAATTGCAACCCAATAGAAAGCAAAAAGGCCCACCCAAAAATATCAAACCAGATCCAGAGTACTTGAAACTCCACAAAGAAGAAATCATAATGCAAATTAATCAGGAGACTTCAACAGACTGGCAGAGAATAACGAAGAAAATTCAGGAAGTCATGAAACTAGGACAACCTCCTCGCACAAGAAAACATCGTTGGTGGAATGCTATTTGCGATCGGGCAGTTGACAACCGAATGACTGCGTGGAAAAAATTTAACAGTCACAAAACTGAGGAAAACTGGGAGAACTTTCTTAAAACCCAAAAATATGCCTCCGAAACAATTAGTAAAGAAAAACGAGGATAGGCCTATGACAACAACAGACTCCATGAAATCCAGCAGGATTTCACCCAACATAATACTAGAAACTTCTACAAGACGTTTAGAGAAAACTTAAAGGGATATCAGGTGCCCAGCATGTGCTTCAAAAAACCCGATGGCACGTTGGAAACTAACGCGAAAGAAAACTGTAAAATATTAGCCCAATACTTCAACTCCCTTCTTAACTGCGAACCACCCCAAGAAAAACTTGCCTTCACTCCTCCGGTTTCCACACACCCGGACTCACAAACCCCTGACCTAGAAGAAATTCAGGAGATCATCCAAAAGCTCAAAAATAACAAAGCACCAGGAGAAGATGGGATCATTGCTGAATTCTGGAAACTGAATGATCCTACACTTACGCAGAAACTTCATCACCTTATTTCAGACATATGGATGATGGAGCGAATACCAGAAGACTGGAAATGTGCTCTAATTCATCCGTTACACAAAAAGGGTGATAAAACAGACATGAGTAATTACAGAGGAATCTCCCTGCTCCCTATTGCTTATAAAATCCTCTCCAAGGCACTTTTAAACAGGCTAGAACCCCAGGTGGATCCGCTAATTGGTGAATACCAAGCCGGATTCAGAAAAGGGCGATCATGTGCTGAACAGGTGTGGAGCTTAAAAACAATATTACAAATAAGAAAATGTAGAAATACAGTAATAACATTCGTCGACTTCAGAAAAGCGTATGACTCTGTAGACCGCGAAACCTTTTTTATGATCATGAAAGAATTCGGGATAGACAGAAAGACCCGAAAAATCATTGAACAGACGCTTACAGGAACTATGTCCAAAGTGAAATTCATGGGTGAAATATCGGAGCCTTTTCTCATCAAAACTGGAGTTCGACAGGGGGACGGATTATCCCCAATGCTCTTTAATATTGTTCTAGAAAATATCGTTAGGGAATGGGAACCTCATGTTAAAGGCATTCAAATTGGAATCAAAAAAGAGAACCGTCTTACAGTCAAGTGCCTCGCTTTTGCGGACGATATTGCCATTATCACTAACACCAGACATGAAGCTATACATGCAGTGGAAAAATTACATGAAATTGCTCAATGAACCGGACTACAAATTTCTTATGAAAAAAACCCACTATATGGAAAGACGACCAGAAAATAACTCTTCTTTAATCACACAATACGGTAAAATAACACAAGTCCCCCATTTTAAATACCTTGGTGAAATCATACAGTCCTCGGGTCTAAACCGAATCGCCAATGAACAAAGAAGGCCTACAAGCTAACGTTGGCTCACTACAACAAGAAGTGCATCTCGCTGGACGCAAAATTAAGGCACTATACAACGGTGATTCTTCCGGAAGCAACTTACGCAGCCGAAACAATGGTGATCAACGGTCATTCCAAAATTAAGGATATAGAAAAACAGGAAAGGAAAATTCTCAGAAAGATTTACGGGGCAGTTAATAATAACGGTATTTGGATGAAGAGACCTCAGAGGGAACTCTACCAAAAGATCCACACGATAACGGAAGTAATCAGAAAACGCCGAGTACAGTTTTATACACACATTTACAGGATGGAAAATTTCAGAACGGCGAAGAAATTGCTCAACGTTATAACACGGAGTAAGTGTGGCACGGAGTGGCTGACAGAGGTTCAGAGGGACCTACAACAGGTCAAGATTGACAATTTTGAGGACCGCACCGAGTGCAGGAATAAAATCAAAAATGTTAAGTTTGATCATAGACCATCACGACAGCCTGGAAGAAAGTGGACAGCTGAGCGGAAGAAGGAGCATTCTGAGAGGATGAAGAGGTTTTGGGAACAGAAGCGGGAAAACGCCAGGAGATTAAATCATGTATTCAAGTTCAATCGCTCTCCTAAAGGGGAACAACCGATTAAATAAATAATATATATATATATATATATATATATATAAGAAAATGGTGTAATGAAAAAAAAAAAAGAAAGAGTGAGAAGGGACTAGAGACGCGGAGTGGAAAATACACAGTTCTCAGCAGCTGCACGCACCGCACTTTATTGATGATTTTAACTACTTCAGCTTGTGGAAATCAGCAGATTATATTATTCCCGTGATCAGGCCCGACGAGAGAGAGGGGCAAGCGGGCCTACAGCCCCATGGCCCGGATATACTGAGGGGCCCGACGCGGGAAAATGACTAAGAATGGGCGACATTACTTCCATTTTGAAATATTCTTATATGACTTAATTCGGTGTAAATGAACCAGTGAAAAGAGAATATAATATAGGCCTAACGAATTCTATAAATGTTCATTGTGTTTTTTTCTTCTTTGCCGGCGAAAGGGCACAGTTGCTCGAATTCTCCACGAAAGTTCTGTGCTGGGCGGAAAGGTTCAAATCAATCTCTGAAAAAAAAACCGAATATATGCTTCATGCATTTCTGAAAGATGTAGCCTATGACTTATTCTTGTGGTGACCGAAAACGGTCAGATGCAATAAAAATTAATTTTTAGTGCATGATGATCAATATCTTAAAGAGAAAGGAACACGCAATGTAAGACATAAAGAAGAGTGGTTGAATAACTGAAAACCAGGTTAACTGATATTCAATATGAACAAGCTAAATTCCATGGAGCTTACTACTTTCAAAATAATGTCTCAGGCTGAACAAAAATGGAGGGGCCCGGAAATCTCTGCCCAAGGGCCCGTAATCGCTCTCCACGGCCCTGCCCGTGATCCTTGTGTGATTTCCTTCAAAATAAAATCAAAATTAACCCTCTCGAGAATGTCCAGGTGACGTTTACTTTGTTTTGAAACGTTGTGGCTGTCCTATTTCCTTAGGTCACGCACTAATCGTCAGATTATTGAAATGCACACTTTTCTGCATCTAATTAACTCACCTTGCCTTAATCCGACGCGCTCGAGTTTTTCTAACGATCGTTTTTTTTTTACTATTCTGATCGGCTGCCCTAAACATACAGTATATAAAGGGTTTCTGTATGGTGGGGGTACTTAACAGGGTGCAAGGTTTCCCCCCTTATATTATTCTGCCGCGCTTGAGTAAATCCCAAAATCCCCGCGTGGGCTCCCCTACTACTAGATGAATGAGTGAAATCCTACCTGCCAGAAAATTCAAGTACTTCCAGCACTTTTCAGCTCATACAGTAAAAACTTTATTTTAAAATTTCACACATCCGCCATCTTGAGGTTATGTAAACAATTGAACTAAATTAGATGGCAGTGCATTACAATGTGTATAAACATTTGCTGTACCATGTTTCACTGCGATCGGATGGTTAAATCGCGAGAAAAGTCGATTTAAATATTTCAAATTCGCTTGCCCACCATGTTCGCTTTGTAGTTAACAGTATTTTCAAAGTCACATATGTGAACGTCTAGCAGTACCCTATATCTCCGTACAAAATTTCAGGGTGATATGAGTAATAGTTTTGGAGATATAGAATGCCGGTGAAATATTTCGCACAGCCGCCATGTTGGATTGGTGAGACGAAATAAAATTTGAAGGGCACGGTCGGGGTCGGCCAAAATAGTACTATGACTTAACCGAGTTTCAATGAAATCGCTCCAGCCGTTAAGATTTTATTAGGGAGGGGGGGCACACACATGGACGCTCACACACACATACACACACACGCACACGGACAAAAGGTGATCTCATAAGCCTAAATTTCCATAAATGAAAATAGGCCAAAAATTGGACCCTTCAGCAGGCTTAGAATCATGTTGGCAGCACTGACATATATCCGTTATTCCAAATTAATCTAGAATGTCAGGTACTATACCTGTGCAAAGTTTAGAGCTGTTGGCTTGCATACTTTCTGATATACTGGAATTAGGATTAAAAAAATAGAGAGAGCACTTATTAACAGTTGGCATCCCTGATGACTCTTAGGAATACGATTAGTTATATCTGTTATAGTACACAAAGCACATACGAAATTTGGTTGACATCCATTTGTTAATATAGAAGTTACATGTATTTAAAATTGGACCTATCAGTAGGCTTAGAATCATGTTGGCAGCGTCGACGTATATCAGTTATCCAAATGAATATAGAATGTCAGGTACAGAACTATACGAGTGCATAGAGCTGTTAGCTTGCACACTTTCTGATATATTGGTATTACGCACAGTCATATCTGTTATGGTTTATTTATGTATGTATTTATTTATTTATTTATTTATTTATTTATTTACTTATTTATTTATTTATTTATTTATTTATTTAGCGTATGGCTTTTGGTGCCGGGAGTGTCCGAGGACTTGTTCGGCTCGCCAGAGGCTGTAGCTGCTTCAATGCGGACATCCATGGGGTGAGCTACAAGTTCCGTTCAATTTCAAGTAGTTCCAACTTTCGCTACCAGATATCACTGACACTTGGTGATGAACGTTGAAACTTTGATAGAGCGTTTCAACGAAATCTAACCTACAAATGTTCGCTTCACACAAGTTAAATTAGTGGAAGGTTCATTTACATGCCATAAATCTACGACATGGGACCGCCGGCTTTACTTCTCCTCCGAAGGAAGGCATACTGAAGGATGTTAACGCTCTTATGGTACACAAAGCACGTACGAAATTTGGTTGAAATCCAATTGATATTAGGCTATAGAAGTTACACGCATTTAAATATTGGATATATCAACAGGCTTAGAATCATGTTGGCAATATGGGCTCCTGAAAATTAATCTGGAATGTTATTATCTCTGTGTGTGCCAATTTTGGAACAGTTCGCATGCATAACTTTCGAGATATCCAACATGTAGCTCAAATTTCAATTGCAAGTTTTCAGCAGTTGGTAGCACTGACGCCATTTTCAAATATGGCTGTGAGATTTTCAGGTATAGATCTTTACTCATGCCAAATTTGGTTTCGATAGCTGCAGCCATTTAGGAGTTGTAAGCGGGGAGGGACACACACAGAGACAGATAGAAAGACAGACAGACACACATTTGCCCGAATCGATCTCATTAGTCTACTTTTTCTTCATTTTTACAAAATGTGAAAAGTGGGCTAAAAACAGCAAAGGCTCGAACCCGAGAGTGAGGGGGGAAAGGAGGAGAAGGAAGATAGTGGACTTTTTTATTTTTTTTTATTTTAGCGTATGGCTTTCAGTGCCGAGAGTGTCCGAGGACATGTTCGGCTCGCCAGAGTTTGTAGCTTCTTCTAAGTGGACACCCATGGGATGAGCTACAAGTACCGTCGCGTGTGGATTGTTGTCTGGGGAGAAAAGTATGAATGTAAGGACGAGGAGTTGGAAGGTAGCGGCTGTGGCCTATAGTTAGGGACCAACCCCGGCATTTGCGTGGAAGGAAGATGGGAAACCACAGAAGACCATGTCCAAGTTTCCCGGCGGGGGGATTCGAACCTCCTCGCATCCCGGATGTGAGCGACTGCCTGCAGCCACGCCGTAACGACCACGGCTAACTCACCTAGTAGTGGAGGGGGTCACTGCTGCTGATGTACTCCTAGGAGACACTAACGTGCAATAGAGTTGCAGTAGGAGCAGATGTGAACATTTGCGTAGCAACTAGCTAAGTGAACGTCGCGCCCCTCTGAATCACACTGCAGCACATGAACTCGCTCGCATAAAGAACTCTTTGCGTAAGCATGCGCCATCAGGTAAGTAAGTTGATGATAGTTGTTGCTTTAAGGGGCCTAACGTCTAGGTTATCGTCCCCTAATGGTCTAAGTGATAGCGAAAATGACAATGAGATGGAAACCAGAACGAAAAGTGAGACAGAAAATACTTACAGAATGGAACTCAGAAAATTGAAACGTCGCACAAAATGGAGAGTGGAAATACTTACAAAAGGGTAATTTAGAAGGAAAATACTCACAAAAGGAATAGATTGAAAAATAGGCACCAAATTTAGTTTAGGTTCAAAATTCGTACAAAATGTAATGTAGATTCGAAATACTTATATAATGCATTTGAAATTCAAAATACTTACAAAATGCAATTGAGATTGAAAATACGTACAAAATGCAATTGAGGTTCAAAATACGTACAAAATGCAATTGAAATAGAAAATACACAATGCAATTTAGATTGAAGAAGGCCATTTCAGATTCAAAAATACTCACAAAGTGCAATTGAAATTGAAAATACTTACAAAATGCAATTGAAATTGAAAATACTTACAAAATGTAATTTTGATTTTGGAGATTGTCAGGAGGGTACAGCAGAGCAATGCATTCTATCAAAGTGTAAGAAAACTTGTTTGGGATATGGAAGTACCAAGGAAAAGCAAGGAGGTAATGTATAAAGTGTACTATGTTCCCATATTAACTTATGCAGCTGAGACTAGGACCCTGACAAGCAGGCAAGAGAGTAGAATCCAAGCCAGTGAAATGAAATTCCTAAGAAGTATGATAGGTAAGACAAGGAAAGACAGAGTGAGGAATGAAGATGTTAGGAAGGAAGTTGGGATGGCAAAACTAAATGAGAGAATTGAGAAGAATAAACTAAGGTGGTTTGGACATGTAAAGAGGATGGAGGAAAATAGAATACCAAGACAGATGCTGGAGGCGAAGTGCAAGGGTAAGAGAGCAAGAGGAAGAGCTAGAACAAGGTGGATTGATTCAGTGAAGAACAGCGTAAGAAAAAGAAATCTGGACTGGGACAAGATCGTGGAAGAAGAATGGTGGAAGGAAAGAGGAAAGTGGAGAAGTGCCATAAATACCCCGACCCGGCAGGAGCTGGATAAGGGGAAAAAGATGATGATGATGATGATGATGATGATGATGATGATGATGAATTTTGATTCAAAATACTCATTTAGATTGACAATACTTACAAAAAGCAATTTAGATGGAGAATATTTACAAAATATAATTTAGATTAAAAATACTCTCAAAATGCAATTGAGAATCAAAATACTTACAAAATGCAATTTAGATTGAAAATACTTGCAAAATACGGTTTAGGTTGAAAATACTTACAAAATTCAATTAAAATTCAAAATACTCACAGAAGTGAGACAAGGGCCAATTAAGGCGAGGAAGTGAAAGACTCCCTAGGCCTCGGATACCCTAATACCGTGTGGGTCGGAAGAGAACAAGAGTTGACCAAGAGAGGTCGACAGGAAAGAAGACGGAGAGGAGCCCAGCACAAGTAAGTGGAAGCAATGCCGGACTCAGCTGGGGTCCCGCGGTCGCCAACCCACGTCCCACTAAATGTGAGCCCCTGGGTGAAAGTAAGTACGGTAAGTAAGTAAGTAAGTAAGTAAGTAAGTAAGTAAGTAAGTAAGTAAGTAAGTAATTAACCTGCCATCGGTATCGTTGTTAGGTTGCTCCAAACAAAAACATTCCTTATTAAGAAAAGTTTTTTGTTTTAAGACCCAACCTTTTCAAACTCCAAGTATTCTCAACTGAGGATATGAGTCACATGTTTTGGTTTGTTATGCGATGATTCACGCACACGTGTCACGTGTGGGAAGGTGGTAAGTCAGTGTCGCAGGAAGTGTTAGGTGGCTTCTATACTCTGTGAGCTGCCTGAATAGGATTGACAGTTGTCGCCTCGCCATGTGGTCAGGGAACAAGGTTGCCAAACAGTTAGAATAACAAGCGATCACACTGTACAAGCCAGATAAATAGCTGACCAGGCACTGACGCACGTGGGCTGTAATATTGCAACGCAGAGTGTTATGACATCAACTATTGGAACATGGATTGGTCAAGAGGCAGAGGGGTGATGACTGACGTGGAATTTCCGGCTAAATGTCAATCCCATTCAGGCAGCTCACAGAGTATAGCCTCGATACCTTTGGCGTTAAATTTTTTTGCACGTTCTGTGCTGGTGTAATATTTTTGTGAGAAGTTTCAAAGGTGCAAATTCAGTCACATTTGGATTTCCGGGCACTTTCCTGACATCTCGTCGGAAGAATGGTCCTGGATGTTAACAAGAAATTCGTTTGCCATTGAAGCACTGCCAGCACAGCTTCAAGAAGAATCCATAGATTTGAAGTGTGAATCAAAGCTAAAAGATGATTCTAAAATATTAGGACTGGGTGACTTTTGGGTCTGTCTTGCAGTGTATCCTATAATAGCCAAATTTGCATTGCGTGTCATTGTCCCATTTTCAAAGACATATTTATGCGAGTCAGGATTTTCAACGCTGAGTGTCATAGAAACAAAGCAGCGCTGTCGGCTTGATGTCGCAAGTGATCTCCGCTGTGCTCTGTCAAATATCAAACCAAACATACTGAATCTTACCAAGAGAAAACAATGTCAACCCTCTCACTGACATTTGTTGACTAATTTAAGGATTTGTTATGAAAGTGTATTCTTAGTATTGTGCTAAAACGAAGTTGGTATGTAATAGATAGCCCTCTTCCACTATGTAGTGTTATTAGGTTAGGTCTATATCATCCACGTCAATCGAAGCCATGTGTGATGGGGGGGGGATGAACTCCCGTATCTGAAAAGGGGGGGGGGGGGGGGGGGCGTCAGCTGACAAAGGTTGGGAACCACTGGTCTAAGTGATGCTCCTAGTGAACACTCCGTGCATCAAACTGATACTGAGCAATCCAACGATTCAGATAGTTTTATTTTATTTTTTTAGCATATGGCTTTTAGTGCCGGGAATGTTCGGCTCGCCGGAGTTAGTAGCTGCTTCTAGCGGACACCCATGGGGTGAGCCACAAGTACCGTCACGTGTGGAGTGTTGTCTGGGGAAGGAAAGTGGGAATGTAAGGACTAGGAATTGGAAGGTATCGGCTGTGGCCTATAGTTAGGGACCAACCCCGGCACTTGCCTGGAAGGAAAATGGGAAACCACAGAAAACCATCTTCAAGGTTGCCGGCGGGGGGATTCGAAACTCCTCGCCTCCCGGATGTGAGCGACTGCCTGCAGCCACGCCGTAACAACCACGGCTAACTCACTCGGTATTCAGATAGTGAAATGAGTGAACAGGACAATGATAGAAAATAATGTGGTTTACAAATCATGATCAAATTTGTTGTTTAGCAATGTAATGCCAAGGATTTTTGTTCCTTTTTATAATATTTAGTAATGTTTATGTAGATGTATGTGTATATAAAGGAATAACATAAAACGAGTCTAATGAAACAAAATTATAATTACCTTCTAAAAGAACTAAAATAATGTAGGAGTCAAAATCGTAGTACCGGTAGTTAATATTTAGGTAATAAACTATTGTGGATATATACAAATATCTAAGTATACTAACCCAGATATATTAATAAATAACCAAACACTAATATAATTTATTCTAAACGCCAAGAAGAGCCCGTATAAGCACTAAACCATATACTGTACCAAGCTGATGTTAGGGAGCGCATAAGTTATACACGCTACCTCTCGCGTAAGTGAGGACAACGCTACAGATGGACGGTTAAGGGATTTTTAGCCTACTTTTCACATTTTGCAAAAATGAGGAAAAATTAGACTTATGAGATCGATCCGGGAAAATGTGTGTCTGTCTGTCTGTCCTTCTGTCTGTCGGTCTGTCTGGCTGTGTGTGTGTGTCCCCCCCTATCAACTCTTAAACGGCTGCAGCAATCAAAACCAAATTTATTATGAGTAAAGATGTGCACCGGAATATCTCACGTCCATATTTGAAAATGATGTCAGTGCTACCAACTGCTGAAAAAAAGCACTAGAAATTTGAGCTCCATGTTGGATATCATGCAAGGTATGCATGGGAGCTATTCCAAAATTGGCACACATGTAGATAATACTATTCCAGTTGAATTTCCAGGAGGCCAACCATGACAGTGTTGCTAAAATAATTTTAAGCCTTCTGATATGTCCAATGTTTAAATGCATATAACTTCTACACTAGCAATTGGATTTCAACCAAATTTTGTATGTAATATCTGTACATAAACAGATATGACTGAGCGTATTCTTAAGAGCCACCAGGGCTGCCAACTGTAAATAATTGCTCTCTTTATTTTTTATCCAAATACCAATATATCAGAAAGTATGCAAGCCAACAGCTTTAAACTATGCACACGTATATTCTGACATTTTAGATTAATTTCGAGTAACTTATATACGTCAGTTCTACCAACATGATTATAAGCCTGCTGATACGACCAATTTTTAAATACATGTAACTTCTATACTATCAGTTGGATTTCAACCAAATTTCGTATGTGCTATGTGTACCAAATCAGATATGACTATAAGTAATGTTAAGAGCAATCAGAGCTGCCAACTGTTAATAAATGCTGTCTATATTTATTTTACACTAATATCAATATACCAGAAAGTATGCAAGCCAACAGCTCTATACTTTGCACATGTATAGCACCTGACATTCTAGATTAATTTGGAGTAATTAATACTAGGCAGTGCTGCCAACATGATTCTATGCCTGCTGATATGTCCAATTTTAAAATACATGTAACTTCTATACTAACAAATGGATTTCATCCAAAATTGGCACAACAAGATATCATAATATTTCCGATTATTTCTGACCAGCACACGCATGGTATTGTTGGCAACATGCTTTTACGCGTGCTGATAGATCCAATGTCTAACTGCATGTAACGTCCATTGGACTTCAACCACATTATGTATTCTGTACCTTAAGAGATTGAACTAAGAATATATTCAGTCGCCAGGGCTGCCAACTGTAGTGCTCTATTAGGCTACATTATACCAGGTATATTTTGAACTAATTAGATATTTCGATATTACCAACTTAATTTCGTCATTATTCTAGATAGGCTCATATACTGTAGAATAATCATTGACATGAAAAGTAGGCTGTCTAGTTCTTCACGGAACTTCCTGTTTTTATTAGCCTACTTTTCACATTTTGCAAAAATGAGGAAAAAGTAGACTTATGAGATCGATCCTGGAATATGTGTGTCTGTCTGTCTGTCTGTCCTTCTGTCTGTCGGTCTGTCTGGCTGTGTGTGTGTCCCCCCCTATCAACTCCTAAACGGCTGCAGCAATCAAAACCAAATTTAGTATGAGTAAAGATCTGCACCGGAATATCTCACGTCCATATTTGAAAATGATGTCAGTGCTACCAACTGCTGAAAAAAAGCACTAGAAATTTGAGCTCCATGTTGGATATCTTGCAAGGTATGCATGGGAGCTATTCCAAAATTGGCACACATGGAGATAATACTATTTCAGTTTAATTTCCAGGAGGCCAACCATGACAGTGTTACTAAAATAATTTTAAGCCTTCTGATAGGTCCAATGTTTAAATGCATTTAATTTCTACACTATCAATTGGATTTAAACCAAATTTAGTATGAGTAAAGATGTGCACCGGAATATCTCACGTCCATATTTGGAAATGATGTCAGTGCTACCAACTGCTGAAAAAACGCACTAGAAATTTGAGCTCCATGTTGGATATCTTGCAAGGTATGCATGGGAGCTATTCCAAAATTGGCACACATGTAGATAATACTATTTCAGTTTAATTTCCAGGAGGCCAACCATGACAGTGTTGCCAAAATAATTTTAAGCCTTCTGATATGTCCAATGTTTAAATGCATATAACTTCTACACTATCAATTGGATTTCAACCAAATTTTGTATGTAATATCTGTACATAAACAGATATGACTGAGCGTATTCGTAAGAGCCACCAGGGCTGCCAACTGTTGATAATTGCTCTCTTTTTTTTATCCAAATACCAATATATCAGAAAGTATGCAAGCCAACAGCATTAAACTATGCACACGTATATTCTGACATTTCGAGTAACTTATATACGTCAGTTCTACCAACATATTATAAGCCTGCTGATACGACCAATTTTTAAATACATGTAACTTCTATACTATCAGTTGGATTTCAACCAAATTTCGTATGTGCTATGTGTACCATATCAGATATGACTATAAGTATTGTTAAGAGCAATCAGAGCTGCCAACTGTTAATAAATGCTGTCTATATTTATTTTACACTAATATCAATATACCAGAAAGTATGCAAGCCAACAGCTCTATACTTTGCACATGTATAGCACCTGACATTCTAGATTAATTTGGAGTAATTAATACAAGGCAGTGCTGCCAAAATGATTCTATGCCTGCTGATATGTCCAATTTTAAAATACATGTAACTTCTATACTAACAAATGGATTTCATCCAAAATTGGCACAACAAGATATCATAATATTTCCGATTATTTCTGACCAGCACACGCATGGTATTGTTGGCAACATGCTTTAACGCGTGCTGATAGATCCAATGTCTAACTGCATGTAACGTCCATTGGACTTCAACCAAATTTTGTATTCTGTACCTTAAGAGATTGAACTAAGAATATATTCAGTCGCCAGGGCTGCCAACTGTAGTGCTCTATTAGGCTACATTATACCAGGTATATTTTGAACTAATTAGATATTTCGATATTACCAACTTAATTTCGTCATTATTCTAGATAGGTTCATATACTGTAGAATAATCATTGGCATGAAAAGTAGGCTGTATAGTTCTTCACGGAACTTCTTGTTAGTAACGTTTTTGTCCTTCGCTTGTGCAGGACGATTCTGTAAAAAGTGAGTGATTAATTGCTAACATGTCTGCGTCATCGCGGGGTGGTGAGAATTGAAGAGCGATAATAGTTACCAGTTGATGCTTCATCAAGTCTGCTAAGTCAGCCAACCGTGAGGATGACACGTGGGCCTTGTCGTGACACAAGAAGAATACAGATTGTGCAATTGCTTTACTCCCGGGCTTCCTGTTAACTAGTTTTATTTCAAGAACGCCTTCTAATTAAATAGAATTGTCATGCCATTGCTCCAGTACTTTTGACGACAGCCCTTAACAAACAAACAAACAAACAAACAAACAAACAAACAAACAAACAAACAAACAAAAATTAAAGTGAGTGTAGATTGCAATTATCACGCTTCGGTGGAGTAGTTGGTAGCATGCTGAACTGCTGTGCCCAAGATAGCGGGTTCAAACCCGGCCGAAGTCGTCGGATATTTTCAGAGCGTTAAAATCCTTCAGTATGCCTTCCTTCGGAGGGGAAGTAAAGCCGGCGATCACATGTCATAGATTTAAGGCATGTAAAAGATCCTTTCACAGACTAAACTTGTGTGTAGCTAAATTTCTAGGCTAGATTTCGCTGGAACGCTCTATCAAAGTTCCAACGTTCACAACTAGGTATCATTGACAACCGGTAGCGAATGTTGGAACTACTTGAAATTGAACGGAACTTGTAGCTCACCCTGTGGGTGTCCGCTAGAAGCAGCTACAGCCTCTGGTGAGCCGAACATGTCCTCGGATACTAAAAGCCATACGATAAATAAATAAATCACCTGATGGCGCAAGCCTACGCGAGAGTGTAGAGGGGAAAGTAGTGTGGAGGCGGGGGTCACTGCTGATGTGCTCCTGGGATCCAGCAGTAGTCTACAGTTAATACTGCTCGAGCCAAAGCTCTGTGTACTTGAGAGGAATGTGGATCACGAATGGTGTGGTGTGGTGAGGTGCGGGGGTTCCCAGTCCATGCGTAGTGAAGCCCGGCAATTAATTCGTATAGTCGTTGAGAAATGGGATAAAGCACGAACCTGGGCGTTGTTTACATTTTTAACATAATTTAGCTTCACACAGGTGTAATTAGTGGAAGGTTCTTTAACATGCCATAAATCTATGACATGGGACCACCGGCTTTACTTCCCCTCTGAAGGAAGGCATACTAAGGGATTTTTAACGCTCTTAAAAAATCCGACGACTTCTGCCGGGTTTGAACCCGCGATCTTGGGCATAGAAGCTCAGCATGCTGCCAATTACGCCACCGAAGCCGCTCTTGATAAGTTTCCACTAGGAATATTCAATGTTTTGTTCTGTACCTAACCACGTTTACGGGATACGAGACAGCCAACAGAACCTCACTACAAGTCTTAATTCTCTCAACTAAGGTATCTTGCCAGCTCCATACCTAATATATTCGGGACTTCCCGTTCTGCTCTTGTGTTATCGCTAAATGCTAGTCAAGTGGCGGTGACTTATCACTAGGGCCCGGATGTTGATGACATGTCATCTTTTTACTGAGCTGTCTAAAACAATGCTGAAGTAAATAGAATCTCCGCTCAGGCCACCCCATCTTCAAATATGTCATTTTTATTTTGCACCTTTTTGCATTTTTCGCAATTTTTAAATTTTAAGAGCATTTTTTTAAGTTTGGTAGAATTTTGTGGTCATATTTTAGACAAATCGGCCTTTTAAGTTTTTTTATTTTTTTATTTCAATTTAGTCATGTCACAGCTTTATAAGAGGGAGTTACGTCTCTCAGAGTTAAGAAGAAGCTAGTAGCTGATACAAGATAATTTAAAATATTGAAATAGAATGTTTCAGTATTGCTATTAGTAGAAAAATATAGGCCTATATCTTGGATGCAGAAGAACGGTACCGTAGGTCTACAGATGCTCTTGTTTTCGTCGCAAACCACTTATTAGCGGAATGGAATGTTACTTGCTGTGCTGACTAAGGTTAGCTGTGGCGGGGTAGAAAGTGGAAGGGGTGTATATTCTTGTCTCAGTTACGCGTAGTTCAAGGCGAGAGATATCGTTCATTGCCGCTTTCAAAATGCCGAAAATGAAACCGAGTGCGTCAGTGCATTTAAAACAACTTGTTTCTGAATTTGGTGACAGTGTGTTTTCTACCAATGGAAGCATATTGTTTTGCAAACTGTGTGGAACTAAAGTAGCTGCTGAAAGAAGATTTACAGTAACGCAACATATCGGTCGCTATAATCACATTCATGCTCTTTAGCGTGTTTCGAATTAACCTGCAACTCAGTGCTTACTGCCTTCAGTTGTTTCGACTTCCGGCAAGTCCTCACAGTTCAGTAAAGAATTGTGTGATGTATTTGTATCTGCAAACATTCCGCTATATAAACTTAACAGTCCGAAAGTACGTGGATTTTTGGAGAAACATACGAATCAAGAAATACCAGACGAATCAACTTTACATAAGAATTATTTGCCGCAGTGTTACGAAGACACATTAAACGAAATAAGATCTGAAACTCTCGGGAAGAAGATACGGGTGTCAATCGACGAAACTTTAGATGATATCGGGCGTCATATAGCCAACGTTGTAATCGGAACGTTAGAAGTGCATACACCAGGCGAAATATTTGTATTGACTGCTGAAGTGTTAGAAAAGACCAACTATTCTACCATATCAAAGCTGTTTAATAGTGGTATGTTTCTCCTGTGGCCTGAGGGCATCAAACATGACGATATACTTTTATTTTTAACTGATGCTGCACCGTATATGGTACGAGCAGCTAATTCATTGAAGGTACTCTATTCTAAAATGGTCCATGTTACATATCTTGCCCATGGACTGCACAGAGTTTGTGAAGAAGTAAGGGCTCTTTACCCCAGTGTAGACAGGCTTATAGCAAGCGTTAAGAAAGTTTTCTTAAAAGAACCTTCGCGAATCGCACGTTTTATAGCGAAAGCTCCAGACATTGCATTGCCGTACCTCCACAACCTATAACACTCGGGGGCACGTGGTTAAACGCGTGCATGTATTATTGCGAAAACTTCAAGTTAGTGAAGGAAATAGTGCAGGAAATAGTGCAGAGTTTTGACAGTGAAGAAGCTGCAGCAATAAAAAATTGCCTAGGACTGAACCAAACAGTGAAGGTAGTTTGGCATTCATAAAATCAAATTTCGCGTTATTAACAGCAACAATCACATCGTTGGAGAAAACGGGCGAAGAAAAGGTTGAATCAATTTCCTTAATCAAGCGGGTGGGAACTAGGCTTAGCAACAATCGTGGCGAAACTGCTGCGGGTATTGCATCAAAACTGAAATAGTGCTGGACAAAAACACCGGGTATAAAACATTATGCAAAATCTCAGACATTCTTTCTGATGAAAACTACTGCTTGGATGGGATTGAGGAGGATTTACCAGCAAACGTCCTTCCTCACTTCAAGTACGCTCCGATCACATCAATTGATGTTGAACGCAGCCTTTCGAGATATAAAAACTTGTTGGCTGACAACCGCAGATCGTTTACATTTGACAACATCAGAATTACATTCGTAGTGCAGTGCAACTCAGACTAAAGTAAACATAAACCTTTTGTTAAGCGCTAGAAATCTATTTTGATTGACTTTTCAGTTAGAGCTTAAGATGTCATTTTTGAAATATTGGAGAGTTTATTATTATAAGAACATTTTGTCCATTTTATAGTGCATTTTTCGAATTTTTAGGTCATTTATTACAGTCATTTTTGAATGTTTTAAGTGCAATTTTTAATATATTTTACGGCATCAACATCCGTGCCCTACTTATCACTCTCCGACCGTCACACGGCACGGCGTAGCTCCGTTCTTTAGAGAAGGCTCTCACTGTACAAGAGCACCCGCCACTTATTTGCATTTTCGTTACGATAGCATCAATAGCATCAATACAGTAATTTTCAGTGCTTCGAATGCAAATATAACAAGTAGTTCCGTAAAGAACTAATTAGCCTATTTTCATAATATCCTACTTATGTTAATTGCCTCTATCAACATACAACATTTCAGTTTGATTGCTGAAATCAATCGGATGGTCGCCATGTTGAATTTTTTGTAACCGTAGAGTTATGTACTAAGACATAAAGATTATTGTGTAGGTGTAGGCCTATTATTCAAACTTCAATCGCATGATTAGGACACAAGAAATAAATACGAGATTTTAAACTTTCTCACAGCCGACATCTTGTGGTTATGTAAACAATTGAAATGAATCAGATGTCAGTGGATTAAAATTTGTATAAGCATTCACCGTACCAAGTTTCAGTGCGCTCGGATGGTTAAACCGCGAGAAACGTTCATTTAAATAGTTAAATTTTGCGTCTCCACCATGTTGGATTTGTACTCGGCACTCGGTTGGTTAAATCGAGAGAAAAGTCTATTTAAGTTAAATGTTTCAAATTCGGTTGGCCGCCATGTTCGTTTTGTACTTAACAGGGTTTTGAAGGTCACATAGGTGAACTTTTGGTAGTGGCCTTTATTACCGTACAAAATTTCAGGGTGATACCTGTAGGCCTATTAGTTTCGGAGATATACAATGCCGGGGGAATATTTTGCCATATAGGATTGGTGAGACGTAATAAAATTTGAAGGGCACGGTTGGGGTCAGACAAATAGTAGACTACTATGACCTTACCGAGTTTCATTGAAATCGCACCAGCCGTTTAGATTTTATTATGGGAAGACACACACACACACACACACACGGACAAAAGGTGATCTCATAAGCTTCTTTTTTTCATTATTTTTTCATAAATGAAAATAGGCAAAAAAATACAACGGACAAGGAAAGGGAAGTTTTAAGTTTCATGATTTGGTCTACCTTTGTGTTATGGGCTGGAAAATTAAGATTAGAAGGTACTACGATAGGTTTACGTAACCTAATAGGAGCTACCATGATTATAGCTTACTATATCGTTCGCCCGGAGCAATAGTGACACAACTCAAAAAACACAGTTTTTCAGGAGAAGCGTTTGAAAATTAATATGATTTGAAACTTGTCCTGGATGGAAGATAGAGCTTGAGTGCTTAATTATTTCTGGTGGTGAGAACGTTAGCCCATGCTCTTTGTTCAAATGACAAAGGTTCCAACAAATTTGTGAAATCAACCCTTAAAAATTAATTTTTAATAAATTATTTTGACTTGTGACATTGTTCTCATGAAATTTATTTTCTTATTTTGTTATAAATCATGGGGTAAAAGAAATGAAATTGTACAAAGTAAAAAATACAACTTATTGTAGGATGAAATATAAAATTTTGAAATTACAAATTATTATTGAATGCAGTATAACGTTTCAAAGTTACACATTGTACAGTAATAAGGAAATAATAACGGAATTACAAATGACTGGAGTTACATCTTGGAATCACAAGTTGGTATAAAATGTAAAATAACAATTTGGGTTGCATTTATTTTTAAACAATAAAAGTAGACCTTTTTTATATATATATATGGCCGATTTGAAAACACCACAAAAAATATTAAACACTTTAGAATGTTGTTACCTCTGTTCGGTTTACACCCAGACGTTTCACTTTTGTTTAGTGTCCGATTCAGTTGCTCGACGTGTTTTGAATCTCCCGCAAGTTACTATTTCTTAAGGGCGGATGTATGTGAAAATACAGTAAGATGGATCTACGGTCATATAACGCAGTCCGATTTATAGATAAATTCACCAAAACTGCCATGCACAAACACATGATTGTGTTACAAGAATACGACGTTGTGCTTCGAAAAGAAAATATTCTTATTATTATAATTTATGAAAATTCAAAATTTGAAATGTTGTAATGACGCAAGGGACATTTTCTCAAAAACCGATATTGCTTCGAACATGAAATTTTTACAGTGACTATGCAGAGGCAAATAAAGAACTTTGCGGAACAGAATTTGTTTAAATGCCTTATTTTTCTTTCAAAATATACAGTATTTCAATTTTTTCAAAATATACAATTATCATGATTTTACACCTCTTTTCAAGTGCTGATGTCACGGGACGAACAAATATAGAGGAGGACTGTAAGTCCTAGCCCTAGGGCCCGTACTTGCTCTCCACGGCCCTGCTTGAACCTTTCAAATCCATCATAAATTCACGGTTCGATAATGGTTAGGCTATTGTGTGTGTTCAATATAGAGATGGGCTCAATTTTGGAAAAGTAACGAGCTTTTCCGTTTCTTTGTTACTCTCAGAAGTTACAGTAAAATTGAGATTTACAAGTAACGGTTATTCCCCAGTCCTCATAAAATATAACGAGAGCAGTGAAGATTCTGGCGTGGTGCGCTGTTAATTAGATTGGCACCGTGAACCGGATCCCCGTCAGCACAACTTGACAGCCATCAATTAATGAGCTGGAAAGTTGATACCGAAGCGATGTCCTCGCCGCACAAGGAACGTTTCTCTGGTGGTTAATTCTCAGCGAACATTTTGAACATTTAGATTTTATTTCAAAATCTTATAGAGCTTATCTTATCTTATCTTATAGAGCTGGAATATTAACAGCTTTATATAATCGTATTGGTGATGTGGCATTATTAATAGCTATTGCTTGAATATTAAATTTCGGGAGATGAAATTATATTTATTATTTAGATGTAATGAAGAATTCTAGAATTATGTATCTTATTACTGCACTAGTAATTTTGGCGGCTATAACAAAGAGAGCTCAGATTCCTTTTTCCTCTTGATTACCATCGGATATAGCAGCTCCTACTCCTGTTTCAGCTTTAGTTCATTCTTCAACTTTGGTAACTGCAGGGGTTTATTTATTAATTCGATTTAATTCTGTTATCGCTGATAATAGATTAGGTAGAGGATTACTATTGATTGCTGGTTTAACAATGTTTATGGCAGGGGCTAATTTTGAATATGATTTGAAAAAAATTATTGCTCTTTCTACATTAAGACAATTGGGATTAATAATAAGAATCTTGGCTATAGGATTCCCTAAATTAGCATTTTTTCATCTGTTAGGCCTAACACATGCTTTATTTAAGGCATTAATATTTATGTGTGCAGGTTCTGTAATTCATAATATGAAAATTCTCAAGATATTCGGTTTATGGGTAGATTATGTACACACATGCCTTTAAGAGTTATTTGTTTTAATGTTTCAAATTTAGCATTATGTGGGATACCTTTTTGGCAGGATTTTATTCAAAGGATTTAATTTTGGAAATTGTTTCCTTAATTTATTTAAATATTTTCAGATTTTTTTCTACAGGATTAACTGTATGTTATTCCTTACGATTAGTTTATTATTCAATAACAGGAGATTTCAATTCTTCATCATATCATCCATTAAGTGATGAAAGATGAATTATACTAAAGGGTATATTAACTTTAATGATTATAGCAGTTGTAGGTGGTTGTATATTGAGATGAGTGATTTTTCCTTCTCCTTCTATAATTTGTTTACCATTTTGATTAAATATTTTAGCTTTAATGGTTAGTTTGCTAGGAGGATGGATAGGTTATGAACTATCAAAATTTTCTTTATCTCATAATTTACAGTCATTAAAGTTTTATTTGATATCTTGTTTTATTGGATCAATATGATTTATGCCTTTTGTATCTACTTATGGAGTTAATTTCCTTCCTTTGAAGTTAGGGAGCTATGTGTATAAGTCTTTTGACCAAGGTTGAAGTGAGGATTGAGGAGGTCAAATAATTTATAATACTTCTGTTAAATATACTGGGGCCATTCAGTGGAGGCAGAATAATAGAATTAAGATATATTTAATTAGTTTTGTTTTGTGATTTATTATTTTATTAATGTTATTATTATATTTAAATAGCTTATATGTAGAGCATGACACTGAAGATGTTAGGGATATTATTATTTAATTTTTAAATATTTATAAATAATAATTTATTATTTATACAATGAAAATGTATTGTTTTTTTAACTATATAAAAATTCCCGAGGATATGCACCTCTCTATGCATAAATGCATGTGATGATGGCCTCCTCCCTTGTAAAATATCAATCCGGAGGTAAACTAGTCCCCCGTTCGGATCTCCGGGTGGGGACTACTCGAGAGGGGGTTAACATCACAGAAGTGACAAAGAGGAACTCTGACATTCTACGGATCGGAGCGTGGAATGTTAGAAGTCTGCTAGGAAATGGAAGGTTAGAAAACTTAGAAAGGGAAATGGATAGGTTGAGGTTGGATTTGGTTGGGATTAGTGAAATGCGCTGGCAGGAAGAACAGGACTTTTGGTCAGGAGACTATAGGGTCATTAGCACTAAATCAAACAATGGCCAAGCAGGGGTTGGCCTCATATTGAGTAGAAAACGTGGACAGCGGGTGGAATATTATGAGCAATATAATGAACGGATTATTGTAGCAAAAATAAATACTAAACCTACCTGCACCACAGTGGTACAAGTCTATATGCCTACCAGTCAAGCTGATGATGAGGATGTTGAAAAGGTCTACGAAGAAATAGACGAAATTCTGAGGTATATCAAGGGTGATGAAAATGTTATAGTAATGGGAGATTGGAATGCTGTGGTAGGAAAAGGGAGAGAAGGGAAGATAGTAGGAGATTTCGGATTAGGTGAAAGGAATGATCGAGGAAGCAGGCTGGTAGAATTCTGCACTGAGCATGAGTTGGTCATAGCTAACACCTTATTCAATAACCACAATAGAAGAATATACACATGGATGAGACCAGGAGATACAGGGCGTTACCAAATCGACTTCATTATGGTCAAGCAGAGGTTTCGAAACCAGATTTTGGATTGTAAAACATATCCTGGTGCTGACATAAACTCTGACCACAATCTGGTTGTAATGAAATGCAGATTAAAGTTGAAGAAACTGAAGAAAAGTCAAAAGCCAAAAAGGTGGGCAATAGACAGACTGAAAGAGAAGGATGTAAACGAAAGATTCAAGAAGAGTATAAAGGAAGGACTAATGAAAAACCCTAAACAAACTTCAATTGCAGACGAATGGGCACTTTTGAGGAATGAAATAACAAAATCCGCAGAAGAAAACATTGGTAGGAAAGAGAGAATAGGTAGAAAACCGTGGATCACTCAGGATATACTCGAATTGATGGATGAAAGGCGGAAACACAAGAGGGTTACAAACAAAGAGGTATTAAGACGAGTGGGAGAGGAGAGATGTTTCTGGCGACTGCTAATAAAGAGAAGAGATAGGTTGGTAGGACACATACTAAGACACTCAGGAATAGCAAGCTTAGTTATGGAAGGAAGGGTCGAGGACAAGAACTGTAGGGGTAGACCAAGGTTAGAATATGTTAAACAGATTGCCTCGGATGTAGGGTGTGGTAGCTATGTAGAGATGAAACGATTAGCTCAGGACAGGGAGGCATGGAGAGCTGCATCAAACCAGTCAAAAGACTGAAGATTCAAACAACAACAACAAATAGAAATGTTAATGGAGTTAAACCATTTAAATAAAAAGTTAGCAGCTTTAATTTGATCCTCTCATTTCTTCTTAATTGGAAATAAATTTCACTAATATTATTAACAATAATATACTGCTTCTTTGGTTTCAATTAATACTAAAATAAGTACACAATAAGGATGAAATCATCCAAGATCAAGTCGAAATTGATTGCAATATATCGCTTCTTATTTAAGGAAGATTGAATTTCAATACTTTTTGGGTGCAAATCAAATGTTATACCTAACTACAACCCTATGAAGTTAATAAGCTCATTCTAAAGCATCTTGATTTCATTCATGGAAAAAACCGACTAGGAGAATAAATAAGAAAAATATTCTGACTAAAGTTCATGATGTAATATCTGATCTTTGTATAATAATAGATACAGGTAATGGGAAATTTCTACATCAAAAATTAAGAAAATAACAGCGATTTAAAAAAATCGGAGGGAAAAGGGTAGACGTGCTGAGCTTTTAGGGTCGAAGCCGAACTCGAATGGTGAACTTTTCTCTCGGTCATTAATAGATTATAACAATTATTGTCAAGGTAATGGAGATGATAGATATAATATATATAATTCAAATTATTTATTTTGAATAATTTCAATCTTTTTGATTGGAAGTCAAATGTACATAGGCCTATATACTAAATAAATATCTACCTCATCAGTAAATAGAAATATAAAGGAATAATCACACAACATCAACGAAATGTCAATATCAAGCAGCTGCTTCAAAACCAAAATGGTGGTTAGGGGAGAAATGACATATTAAGTGTCGTATTAAGCATGTTGATAAAAATGTTGTTCCAATTAAAACATGTAATCCGTGAAACCCTGTTGCTATAAAAAAAACTAGATCCGTAAAAAGCATCAGCAATAGTAAAAGGGGCTTCAATATATTCATAGGCTTGTAAGATGGAAAAATAAATCCCTAAAATAATAGTGAAAAATAAACCCTCTGTTGTTTCGCTATAATTTCCTTCTATTAATCTATGGTGAGCTCATGTTACTGTGACTCCTGAAGCAAGAAGAATTGCTGTATTTAATAAAGGAATTTGTAATGGGTTGAAAGGGTTAATTCCTGTGGGAGGTCATATTGCACCTAAATCAATATTAAGGGATAATCTTCTGTGGAAAAAAGCTCAAAACAAAGAGATAAAGAAAAAGATTTCTGATACAATAAATAAGATTATTCCTCAACGAAGTCCGTAATTTACCGAAAGAGTATGTAATCCTTGATAAGTACCTTCACGAGTAATATCTCGTCATCATTGAATTATTGTTAAAATTGTAATTAAAGTTCCTAATAATAAAAGAGAATTATTAAAATGATGGAATCATTTTACTAAACCTGCAGCTGTAACAAGTGCTCCGGTGGCCCCTGTTAAAGGTCAAGGTCTAGGATTAACTAAATGAAAGGGGTGATTAGAGTGTGTTGTCATAATTTACTTCTCTAGAATATAATGTTGCGAGAACAGCAAACACATATACTCTGCGAGCTGCCAGAATAGGATTGACAGTTCTCTTATCGCCATGTGGTCTGAAAACGAGATTGCCAAACTGTACAAGCCAGAGATACAGCTAACCAGGCACTGAAGCACGTGGGCTGTAATATTGCAACGCAGAGTATTATGACATCAACTATGCGAACATGCATTGGTCAAGAGGCAGAGGGGTGATAACTGACGTGGAATTTCCGGCGAAATGTCAATCCTATTGAGGCAGCTCACAGAGTATAAGATTGGATTATTGCAACTGCTGATTCTAATGTTAATAGTGCAATTTGTGCAAATACAAGTACTGATAGAAGTGTTATTGTTAATGAAGGGCCTGTATTACCTATTAGAGTTAGAAGTAAGTGCCCAGCAATTATATTAGCTGCTAGCCGTACGGCTAGAGTTCCTGGACGGATTACATTTCTGATAGTTTCAATACAGACCATGAAAGGTATAAGAGCTGCTGGTGTGCCTTGAGGAATTAGATGAGCAAATATATGTTGGGTATGGTTGATTCACCCATAGATTATAAAGCTAAATCATAAAGGTATAGCCAATGTCAGAGTTATTACTAAGTGTCTTGAGCTTGTAAAGATATATGGGAATAATCCTAAAAAATTATTGAATAAGATTAATGAAAATAATGCAATAACTATAAATCTTCTTCCGTTATGGCCTGTAGGCCCAATTAAAGTTTTAAATTCATTATCTTCTTCTTCTTGTCCCGGTTCCAGTGATCTGGGTCGGGGCGTGAATCAAGGGCCTCCATCCAAGGCCTCGACTCGCACACTATCATATTTAGGCTATTGGTACGATGGGTTCGCCACACCCAAAGGTAGTTTTAAATTCATTATGTAATGTTTTAATAACCGAGTATCAGATTATATTATGGCGTGAAGGTATTAATCAATAAATGAGAGGTAGAATTATTATCCCTAAGAATGTTCTTAATCAATTTAAAGATAAATTTATAATATTAGTTGATGGATCAAAAACGGAAAATAGATTTGTTATCATTTTCAATTTAAGGACGTTTGTGGGATATTAGATTCTTCAGTTATTGAAGAAATTGGCTGGTAAATCAAGAAGAAGTAATTAATAATAGTAAAAGAGATTAAGGCTAAAGAAAATATTAAAAATAATAAAAATAATCATCTTATAGGGGCTATTTGAGGAATAAAGAAATATTAAATGATTAATGATTTCAGTATGACATACTAATGTTATTTTATAACTAATTTCTTCATCAAAAGTAAACGTTAATTACTATAAAATGGTTTAAGAGACCATTACTTACTTTCAGTCATCTGATGAATTATTATTAACAATTCAGTTAATAAATGTTTTAGTATTAACTCTTTCTAAGACAATAGGTATGAAACTATGATTAGTTCCACAGATTTCTGAACATTGTCCATAGTATAAACCTGGCCGATTAATAAAGAAGCTTGTTTGATTTAGTCGACCAGGTGTAGCATCTACTTTTAACCTATCGCAGGAACAGTTCATGAGTGTAGTACGTCTGCTGCTGTTACTAGTATTCGAATTTGTGTATTAAAGGGTAAAACTGTTCGATTATCAACATCTAGTAACCGGAATCCATTATTAGATATTTCATTATAAGGGATTATATAAGAATCAAATTCATGAGGATTGACGAAGTCAGTATATTCATAACTTCAGTATCATTGATGCCCTACAGTTTTTACAGTAATAATAGGGTCTATAGATTCATCTAATAAATAAAGAAGACGTAGAGATGGAAGAGCAATAAAAATTAGCGTAATAGCAGGTAAAATTGTTCAATTTACTTCAATTGTTTGTCCTTCTAATAAGTACCGGTGAGTATATTTATTAAAAAATAATGTTAGTATAATGTAAGATACAAGAACGGTGATTATTAATAGAATTAATAATGTGTGATCGTGAAAAAAGATGAGTTGTTCTATTAAAGGAGATGCACTATTTTGTAAATGTAAATCTGATCATGTTGCCATTTTCTAATAAAAGGGTTATTCTTTATATGTAGAGCTTAAATCTACCGCACTTATCTGCCATATTAGAAATTAGTTAATATAGGTAATTCTGTAGCTATGTTCAGCAGGAGGTAAATTTTGGTATCATTCTAATGAACTTACTATATTTAAGGAGAATAAAATAGGACGGTTGGAGATTATACTTTTTCAAATGATAAAAATAAGTAGGATGATTCCAATAAATGAAATAGTTGACCCTAAGGTGGAGATAACATTTCATGAAGTATATACATCTGGATAATCAGAATATCGTCGTGGTATTCCTGATAATCCTAGAAAATGTTGAGGGAAAAACTTTAGATTTACTCCTACAAATATAATTGTAAATTGAATCTTTAATCATTTAGGGTTTAAGGATAATCCAGTAAATAATGGATATCATTGTACAAATCCTGCTATAATAGCGAATACAGCTCCTATTGATAAGACATAATGGAAATGGGCAACGACATAATAAGTATCATGTAAGATAATATCAATTGATGAATTTGCTAAGACTACTCCCGTTAAACCCCCAATAGTAAATAAGAAAACAAATCCTAATGCTCACAGTAATGAAGGACTATAAATTGTGTTCCATGAAGAGTAGCTAATCATCTGAAAATTTGAATTCCGGTTGGCACAGCAATGATTACTGTTGCTGAAGTGAAATAAGCTCGTGTATCTACATCTATTCCTACTGTAAATATGTGATGAGCTCAAACGACAAATCCTAATAAGCCAATGGCTAGTATAGCATAAATTATTCCTAATGTTCCAAATGCTTCCTTTTTTCCACTTTCTTGACTGATAATATGAGAAATTATTCCAAATCCTGGTAAAATTAAAATATAAACTTCCGGATGCCCGAAAAATCAAAATAAGTGTTGATATAGGATAGGATCCCCTCCACCTGCGGGATCAAAGAATGAAGTATTTAAGTTTCGATCTGTTAATAATATAGTAATGGCCCCAGCTAAAACAGGTAAAGAAAGAAGTAAAAGTAGTGCTGTAATACCTACAGCTCATACAAATAGAGGGGTTTGGTCTAAGGATATTCCTGGGGCCCGTATATTAATAGTAGTTGTAATGAAATTTACTGCTCCTAAAATTGAGGATATTCCTGCTAAATGAAGTGAGAAAATTGCCAAGTCTACAGAGGCTCCTGCATGGGCAATGTTTGCAGAGAGCGGCGGGTAGACAGTTCAACCAGTCCCAGCTCCATTTTCTACTAGACTTCTTGCTAATAACAGAGAAAGAGAAGGAGGTAGTAATCAAAATCTTATGTTATTTATCCGTGGGAAGGCCATATCAGGGGCTCCTAGTATTAAAGGGACTAATCAATTTCCGAAATCTCCAATTATAATTGGTATTACTATAAAAAATTATTACAAAAGCATGATCTGTTACAATTACATTATAAATTTGATCATCTCCAATTAGATAACCAGGTTGACCAAGTTCTGCACGAATAAGTATTCTTAACGAAGTACCTACTATTCCTGCTCATGCTCCGAAAATAAAATAAAGTGTTCCAATATCCTTATGATTAGTTGAGAAGAGTCATTGTTGCGGTAAAATGGCTGAGTTATAGGCGATAAATTGTAAATTTATTACGGAGATTTATCTCTTTTATCAGACCTTTATAGTCATGAATGATATTAGACTGCAATTCTAAAGGAGTAGGATACTACTAAGGTTTAAAAATTGATATTTTATTTATAGCTTTGAAGGCTATTAGTTTAATTAACTTAAAACCTTATAATATATTAAAGATTAATGATATAATCCTAAAACTGAAATTATAGTAAAGGTTGTTATTAAACTATAAAACAGATTACTATAAAATTGCTTGTAATTTCATTTGATTTCTCTATAAGAAAAGAGAAATGCAGTAAAGGTAACACGAAGGTAATAAAATAAAGTGATTAATGTTGTGATTACTATTAAGGTAATAATTATTAATCTATTAAGTTCAGCTATTGCTTGGATAACTAATCATTTTGGCATGAATCCGAGAAAGGGAGGTAGGCCCCCTAACGAGAGAAGTAAAGAAAATAAACAAAATTTAATTTTTGGGTTATTATTTATTATAAGGAAATTTTGATTAATGTGAAAGATTTGAAATGTATTAAATAAGAAAATGATTGATGATCTCAGGAAAGAATAAACGAGAAAATATAATTCTCATAAGTTTTCACCAGAAACTATAGCAGCAATTATTCAACCTAAGTGATTAATGGATGAGTAGGCTATTAATTTTCGCAAGGATGTCTGATTTAATCCTCCTAAAGAACCAATTGAAATTGAAGAAATAATAATGATTGAAAAGAAAATATTTATTCTAATAGTATATGATAGTATTAAGGGTGCAATTTTTTGTCATGTTATTAAAATTAAATTATTTCTTCAGTCTAGACCCTCTATAGTTCCAGGGAATCAAAAATGGAAAGGTGCTGCCCCTATCTTTAGAAGAAGGGCTGAGCTGATTATCAATAAAAATACTTCATAATTTATTATTAGGAATATAGTGATTAAAGAGAATAACAGGGAAGAAGCAATAGCCTGAATTAAGAAGTATTTTAAGGAGGCTTCAGTTGATAAAATATTTTTTCTATTGGATATTAATGGGATAAAAGACAATAAATTGATTTCTAATCCTATCCAAACACCTAATCAAGAAGTTGATGAGATGGAAATTAATGTACCTATAATTAATGTACTTAAAAATAAAACCTTTGAAGGATTTTTTTAAAATTAAACAGGAGGTAATCCTATTTACGGGGTATGAACCCATTAGCTTATATTTAGCTTACCTTTTTATAATATATATAAATATATTTAGGTGTATGATGCACAAAAGTTTTTGATACTTTAAGGAGTAGTTTAAATCTACCAAATGTAATGAAGGTAAAAAAATTTACATAATTTACTCTATCACTTTAATCCTTTAATCAGGCACTTCATTTAAAGAGAATTAGTGGAGATATTATCATGTCTGACTATAGTATATGTAAATATAATTTTTATATATTTTATTAAATTTCTTAAAAGTGTAGGTACTTTAAATTAGTTTATAATTAAAATGTATTAATAGGAATGTAATTTATATTAAAAAAAGTTTTTTGCCACCCCATCTTCCGGGACGTGGAAGTAATTTCAAGGGGGGTTGAAATTATTTTTCTGTTTCAAAAAAGGGTATTCTCCTGTGAACATGATTCACTTTATAAAATTTCTTAAAAGTGTAGGTACTTTAAATTAGTTTATAATTAAAATGTATTAATAGGAATGTAATTTATATTACAAAAAAAAGTTTTTTTTGCCACCCCATCTTCCGGGACGTGGAGGTAATTTCAAGGGGGGTTGAAATTATTTTTCTGTTGCAAAAAAGGGTCTTCTCCTGTGAACATGATTCACTTTAAAAAAATTCTTAAAAGTGCAGGTACTTTAAATTAGTTTATAATTAAAATGTATTAATAGGAATGTAATTTATATTTAAAAAAAGGTTTTTCGCCACCCCATCTTCCGGGACGTGGAGGTAATTTCAAGGGGGGTTGAAATTATTTTTCTGTTTCAAAAAAGGGTCTTCTGCTGTGAACATGATTCACTTTATAAAATTTCTTAAAAGTGTAGGTACTTTAAATTAGTTTATAATTAAATTCCTTTGATTATTATGTTCAAAAAAGAGAGAATATTTTAAAAAAGCATTAAATTTTAAGGTATTTTGATTAGATTTATGTATACTTATTTAATAAAAAATTGATTAAAATTATGCTAAGATTTTTTTTGTAAAATAAAATGATAAGTTCTGGTCTTTCGATTAATTTCGTGGGTGATTTAATAGAAAAAAGCCAGGTAATTTATAAGGTAAAATTTTAGGTGGTTTTTATTCTAGATAAATTGATCAGTTTTAAGTTATATAGATGCAATTTTATGAAAAAATATTTATGTGAAATTAAGGTATTATAAGGAGAAAATATCATAAATTTGCTATTTTGCTAATTAGATTTTTTATAAAATGGGTCGCGAAACAGCTTAGATTAAAAAAATCCACGTGACAGTAATAGAAAAACTGATGAATGGACCCCCCAAATTCGATCAATGATATATATGTACGTATATGTAATAAATGTAATATCTTATAGAAAGTTAATTAATTAATTAATTAATTAATAGATTTATTACATAAGAACTTATAGATATGCAGATCCTTTCGACCTATTAAAGACCTATATGATAGAGGCCGAAAAGAAGGATCTTAAAAATATTTATGACATTGTAGAGTATCGCAATCTTTATTCATATTATATATTTATTTATATATACAGTATATAAATGTATATTGTAATATAATTAAATATACTATATATATAACAACCTATATAGTTTATTTATTTATTTTTATTAATAGATTGAAATATTTTATTAAACTACCCATTTATTATAAATTGACCAAAATTGTGAAGTATGTAGGATAAAATACATTAATGAAAAAAATATATATTTACCCATTAATTACAAATTTGTTACGGTTCTTATATTGTATAATTGAATATATATACGGTAGCTTATTGATTAACCGCGGGCGCGAGTTTTTATTATTTTAAATCTTTATAATGTATTTTTGTACCCTGACTTTATATGTTTCTATTAAAGTTTAGAAAACCTTTTACATGGAAAAGATACTATAATTATTTGAGTTTTGAGATAAAAAAAATATGAATCTGGGGGAAAATGTATAGATTTTTAGAGTCAACTTGATTAATTATTATTATTTATGAATTGTTTTATGGGGTTTTAGGTAATTTTTTATGAATTTGGAAAATTTGAGGACTGGTGAGAAACGAATTCATTAGGTTTGATAGATGTTGTTGATTTAAGGTTTCTTGAAAAGTGTTTTTGGTTGAGCAAAATATTTGACTGGTGAGAAACGAATTGAAGCGGTAAATGATGAAATGGCTTGTTTGGTAGGGGCGTCGCGTGATTGTTGACCAAAAATTTGAGGACTGGTGAGAAACGAATTCATTAGGTTGATAGATATTGTTGATTTAAGGTTTCTTGAAAAGTGTTTTTGGTTGAGCAAAATATTTGACTGGTGAGAAACGAATTGAAGCGGAAATGGTGAAATGGCTTGTTGGTAGAGGGGCCATGTGATTGTTGACCAAAAGTTTGAGGACTGGTGAGAAACGAATTCATTAGGTTTGATAGATGTTGTTGATTTAAGGTTTCTTGAAAAGTGTTTTTGGTTGAGCAAAATATTTGACTGGTGAGAAACGAATTGAAGCGGAAATGATGAAATGGCTTGTTGGTAGAGGGGCCGCGTGATAAATAAGGTGACTTATGTAGTTATGAATAGAAATGATATACGTGAATATGAATAAATATAGGTTTATAAGGAAGATTTTTTTAGGTTTATAAAATAATTTTATAATGTAAATTTATACTTATATCTTTGGAGTAGACTTAAAAGAGTGATATATAGATTGTTATGAGTTGATTATATTATATTATATTTGAACCAATATTTTATATGCAATCATAAAAGTTTTATTCTTACTTAAAAATTTATTGTTTGAATATTTTACATGTAAATTTTTGTGGGTTATAACAAGATCTAAATGATTATATGTTATTCGCAGTATTTAATATTAGTAATTAAGGCAATTTAGAATTAGTAATTTGATTTATGGTCCACAAAAGTCGTGCCAGCAGTCGCGGTTATACGTAGGACTTGAATGAATATTATCAGTGTTGAAGTTAGTTTGTTTAGGAAAAGATTTTAATTAATTTTAGAGGGTAGAATTTGAAAATTAAATAGATTTTTATATGATAATGAAGCTTTGAAATTTAAAATTTAAACTAGGATTAGATGCCCTATTATTTTTAAATATAAAATATAATACTTGAGTAGTAATAGTTACGTTCTTGAAACTTAAAGATTTGGCGGTGTTTTAGTCTTTTCAGAGGAATCTGTCCTGTAATTGATAATACACACTATAATAAATTTAATTTTGTAATGTCAGCTTGTATACCGCCGTCGTAAGAGAAAGAATTTTCTAGATTTTGTAATAAAATTTATGTCAGGTCAAGGTGCAGCTTATGATTGAATAGGAGATGGATTACATTAAGATTGAATATTTAAACGGATATTATCTTGAAATAGATAAGTTGAAGGTGGATTTGAAAGTAATGTTCTTATATTATGATATTGTGATTATAGCTCTAAAACATGTACACATCGCCCGTCGCTCTCATTATTTAAGGTGAGATAAGTCGTAACTTAGTAGATGTACTGGAAAGTGTATCTAGAATGTCAAAGTGAAGCTTTAAAGTAAAGCATTTCATTTACACTGAGGAGAATTTCGTGCGATTCGAATTACTTTGAAAGATGGATATTAATTATAAGTATGTATAAAATTTATTTTAATTAAAGTAATTTTAAAAATATTTTTAGTATAGTTTATAGAAGAAAAATATGAAGATTTATAGTGTAGTAGTTTTGTGAAAGAATTATGAAATATTTGAAAAATTATTTTTAGGGAAGTAGATCTATATCATACCTTGTGTATCAGGGTTTATTAAAAATTTTGTAAGAAATTTATATTTCTCGAGTTAAAAAGAGCTAATATAATATGTTATTTAATGTAATATATTTATTTAAAATATTATATGAGAAATGAAATGTTAATCGTTTTTTAAGATATCTAGTTTTCTAAGAAATGAATTTAATTCAGTTTAGTTTAAGTAATTATTTAAATTGGTAAGTGATTATATAGGCTAGAAAATAGTTTGGGGGATAAGCTTTAAATTATAAATTATAATTTTTAAAAATGTAATTAAAATTGTAGACTTTAAATTAGTCATCAAGTTAATAATGTTATTAATTATTTTAGTTGTTTATCATTTTATAAAAAGTTTAATTAGTGAATTAGGATAATTTAATAAGTAATATGTTATTTGAAATAATGATAAAATTAGTATAATTGAATGTATTAATAATTTTTTACTAGAATTTATATTAAGGAATTAGGCAAAAATTAATATTCGCCTGTTTAACAAAAACATGTCTTTTAGTGTAAAATTTAAAGTCGGGCCTGCCGACTGATTATTTAAAGGGCCGCAGTATTTTGACTGTGCAAAGGTAGCATAATCATTAGTTTTTTAATTGAGGGCTAGAATGAATGGTTTGACGAAATATTAACTGTCTCAATATAAAATATAGAATTTAACTGTTGAGTCAAAAGGCTTAAATAGAAATGGAGGACGAGAAGACCCAATAGAGCTTTATATATTATAAGAGTATTTAATTTAGGATTATTGTGAATATTTTTAAAAATATATTGTGTTGGGGTGACATAGAGATTTAAATAACTCTTTATAAAAAGTACATTGATTTATGAATATTTGATCCATTATTATTGATTGTAAGATAAAGTTACCTTAGGGATAACAGCGTAATTTTTTTAAGAGTTCATATCAACAAGAAAGATTGCGACCTCGATGTTGGATTAAGGAATATAATTAGGTGTAGAAGTTTAATTTATAGGTCTGTTCGACCTTTAAATCCTTACATGATCTGAGTTCAAACCGGTGTAAGCCAGGTTGGTTTCTATCCTCATTTAGATAAAAATATTTTAGTACGAAAGGACCAAATATTTAAAATAATTTTGTGGAGAATGATTATTAGTAACTATTTTGGCAGAAAGAGTGCCTTGAATTTAGAATTCAAATATGTAAATAATTACAAATAGTATTGATAAAGGAAGTTATAACTAGTTTAGTAAGTGCATTTATCTTAATTGTAGGAGTTTTGATTGAGTGGCGTTTTTAACTTTATTGGAACGTTTATGTATTTCTCTTTCAACCTTAAGGTTGTGTTCGTTTCTGTTATCGCAAACAAGAGAGAACGAAAGAAAGAGACAGACAGAGAGAGATGGAAACCAAAATACATGACATGCATACTGTTATATCAAAAGCATTTACTCACTAGATAATTTGTATTGTCAGTACGAAGTGTGAAGGCAAATAATATAAATATTGCTTTTTCTTGTTAATATAAAAAAAGTGTTGATAACTTTAAAAGCGCGCGCACACACACAAACACACGCGAGATTTCACTTAAACGTCCTAGCCTCACTGTTGGTGATAAGAACTGCTGGTGATATTGAGGAAGACGTGTGTCTGCTGCGACTGTACGATCCCAAGTGAACCCAGGGGGAGCCACTCCGGGCTCCGCGCTTCGGCTTGCCAGAGCATAGGCTGCTGCCTGACGTCACCGGTTGGGCACTTTCGTGGCGACCATGTAGGCTATAACAAACAGTTCTCAGCTGTCTCTAGCAACAAAAAGGGACACTTTTAAAGAAAAATATGAATGTGGTGTTCCTCGCATGCCCTTCTGAAGTCAACTAATGACCTATAAAGAGCTTATCACTACAGTCTGTACCATTAAACTTGCTACCCTCCTGTCAGGAAACTGATAAAATAACCCAGTCAATGCATGTGAGATTTTCGAAGTGAAATGCCATGTCCTGTGTTGCGGATTCCACGTAAAAAAAAGGAGGTCCCGTGGGTCATAATCACAAGATTCACGGTCACGTAAAACTAATAAATAGAACTCCAAAATGGTAATGTTGAAAATTAATCAGTGAGGTAAACAACATTGAACCAAGAGCTAAACGGTTATCGGAGTCCCAAGTCAGACTACTGTGTGACCACCACGTAGTGTAGCGGTTAGTATTCGTGGCTGTTCGGGTACACTCAGCTTCGTGAGGCAAATCTGAGAAGATGTGGGTTCGATTCCCACCTCAGCCAGCCTGGAAGTGGTTTTCCGTGGGTTGCCACTGTCGTGATGGTTCCTAACTTAGGCCACGGCCGCCTTCTTCTCAATCCTCATCTGATTTACAACTACAAAGACACCACAATAACACAGGTTACCACACAAATTTAACACACACCCAAGTGCACGGGGCTAAATGGCCACGATGTCCAAACTCCTCAAATGAATCAACAGTTATATTTTGGGCTGCACCCAACTAATTTACTACTTCTTGAAAAGTACTGTAGTTTTAAATAAGGAATATAATAAAATGCTAAATAATCAATAAGCTAATTGCATTGGACACTTAAATTCTTTGGCATTGTATCGTGCAAATAACTTGAAACGTGAGAGTATTCTGGACTCTCATAATATGCATAGATCATACAAATGCACATCTTTTAAATAGGTTAAATATCTTAGTTCTCAGTTCTTAACGTTTTCGGGAATCAGGCACACCCTCGCAGGAAGTTGTGGTACAGTTACAAAAGGACTCTCGCGCTTACTAACCTACAGGGTATTTCTTATCGGTCAATATAGTAATATATAGGCTGGCTGCGTGGCTCAGCGGTAACGTTCTCCCTGCTATGCCCAAGGTTGCTAGATCGAATCCTGGTGCAGTCAGCTGGCATTTGAGGGTACGCAAATACGAGGGGGCCGTGTTAACAGATTTACTGGCACGTTAATGATTCCCTTAGAGGCAAAATTCCGGCACCCAGGCGTTTCTAAAAGCAGCAGTTAAAAGGGACGTTTACCATCTAGCAATATAGCAGTTGCATTAATATAATCTCTCGGCTGTGAATCACCCGGCTACGCACGCATTTTGCCGGTCCCCGCTTTATTGCTAGACCGATAAAAAATGTCCCTGTAATATTGTGAGCATCTGAGTTATAGTCTACTTATCTTGGTATTGAGTCATCTAACATTCTCGCCAGAAGCTGAAAATTAAAACTTGATACCAGTTGCATCGGTAATACTTCTCCAGTACGGACGGAAAAATTGAGCGTTTCTTTTTCAAGGTTAATCCCTATTGCTTACATCGTTGTGTAAATAATTTGACTTTACTATCGTTGGTTATACCGCAAATCTTTATTTATTCGTCTCATTAATAGTTTAATTTAAGAATAGTTTAGTGTTGTGGAAAGTCGTGTGTTGTAATGCTGTGTATTTTCACATATCGGTAAAAATGAGCAAACCTGCGCTTCTTGTGCTTGGGGGTATAGGGTACAAGGTACTATATACCACAGATTTCCAAAAAACGAGGAGTCGAGACGTGTGTGGGTTTCTCGCTGTAAACGAGCTGATACATTTAACATTAATAATGCCCGAGTGTTCTCTAATCACTTCCGTCCATACGATTACGAAATGGATTTAAAGAATGAACTTCTCGGTTTACCAACTAGGAAGTGAATGAGAAGATAATTCGCTTATACGTGAGGACAAAGACTTTTATCAGAATCCGTCACCTGAATAGGCATATCAAATCAAATTACTGGATAAATAGGTAGCAAAAAAACAACTCTGGGTCGCTTCGTCATCTAAAACTCAAGTCGCATAAAAGGTAAGTGTTTATAAACTGATCATTTTCATGCCAATGTTACATTAATAATGTATATTGTTGGGACTGGGACATCTTGATCATCAGCTCTGTATACTTGTGTTTTCAATTTGTAATCCGTGCTTTTAAGGTGACTGTTGTAATGTGTGTTTGACCGTAATTATTAGGGATGGATATGGGGTAAGTGCTCCGGAACTTGAAACAAGGTAGGCTACTATCTCGGCATTTGCCTGGAGAGAGTGTGGAAAGCCGCTGTCAGCGCCGGGATTTGAACCTCTGAACTCCTGACTTCCTGCAGCCTCCCATCGCGGTCGTAGCGAGCAATTTAACGCACTTCACTACACCGCAGGATCGCTAAAGCATAATTATGTAGCCTATCTATTGCTATATTTCGTATTTCTATCCTTAGCACGTCTGTTATTGTGTTTTGTGAGGCTCTTCTTTAGCTCAGCTGATACTAAGGTGCGGTACCGTAGCTAATCTGAAGTAGTATTTTTTGTATGTTTATGAAGTATATTTCGCATTACAAACCACTGCAATATATTGTTTATACCTTTCTCTTTATAATGCGCATATTGCCATTATTGTGATTGAATACCACGAGCGGAAAAGAGAAGCGAAATATGACTGTGTTTCCCATAAGAATGCATTGTAAATATCAGTATTTTGATTGCTAGGAATTAATAACGGATATTTTCCTTCTTTCCTTACGGGAAATAATTTCTGCTTGTAAATTAATGAACGGTATTACTGTAATCTAATTAGCCCCAATCTATTTTAACGTGGATTGAGCTCTAGATTTATTGCTCGTGGGTGTTAGAAGATTCATATGCCATTATTTGCATATTTTAGCGTTGTTTAATTTGTTACCGGAACTGAACTGGCCTATTTAAAAAAAAACATCGTGCAATAAAAACAATAACGCCACCACCCAATTAGTTCACATGCCTTAATATTTTAAATTTATTTAATACGCATTCGTGAATATAATGACAGGCCTACTGGTATCTCGGTAATTATTTGCCTATTATTTTGTAAGTTATAAGTTAAGAACAGTGGTGGGTGTCTGGTTGCCTGAAATCCCACAATAATACAGGTTATTAAAACTGCATACTGGTATAATACATTTATTTCCCAAATACTATACTATAATTTAGATTGGTGTATTGTTCTAGTTTATGTTGTAAAATTAAATTTTTTACGGCAGTTTACATGATGATCGAGTGCGATGAAAAGTATTGTGTCTGCCGTACACTTCACGCTAGCCAGCAAAGATCAACAAATATTCCTTGATTTCCATCGTCATATAGGCCTACCTTACAACTTCTTACTATACCTGCACACGAATCTTTTACTGGTAATCATACTTAAATCCCACTAATAAATAAGTGTACGGTCGTAGGCTCAATTTACCACTCGAGTCGGGCAAGTATGGGGGCGTTGTGAGTGCTTCAACTCTCCACATGCTATAGCGCTGGCAGGGCGTCTGCTTATTACTGCTTGCATGATTCAGAACGTCGTCTGAAAAGAGCTTGTTGTGATTGTTCGCGTTGAGCGGGAACACGTGTTGAATGAAATTTATTTAAAAATACATTGACCATGCCATCAGTGTGTTCGTCATTCAATTGTACGAATAGAAGTTATAAGACAACAGGAGTGTCTTATTTCAGGTAAGAAATGTCATCCAAATTCATAAATTAATGAGGTAGACTCTATACGAAAACGTGATGCAGCAGTTTAAGTTTGTGTGATATTTACATTTCAGATTACGTACCTTTGCAGACCAGGAACTAACAAAACAATGGGTTGTCAACATGAAAAGCAATAAATGGTACCCCACGAGATACAGCTTAATTTGTTCTCTACACTTTGAAGATAAATATATGTATGTAGCAAATGAAAGGCGACGTCTATTAGCTAATGCAGTACCTACAATTTTCAATTTTCTTGCACATCTGCAGAAGAAGCAGGCCTGTAGATCTTCGCCGAAGAAGCGTAGTTTCCAGGAAACTACAGAACACTCGCATTCAGATACGGTAGCATTGTTGCAGAAGACCTTGATATCAGTAGGTAAATATATTAGGCTGTCTTAAAATTTAAGCAAAGATAGTTGTGAGCCATAATAATAATTACGGAAATAATAATATCGTATGACCACGGGTGCCGGGTGCAAGCTTTGTTATTTGACACCCAGAGGGTAGCTTGCATGTCGAATTTTGTTGTTCCTTGAAGCACTATGAAAGTCAAGGAGGTTAGATAACTAAGCTCCTTGACATTATAGCGCTTTCTATTAGAGAAATGAGGAACTTTGTGTTGCCGGATAATCCCGAGATTAATTTTGCCATTATGAGCACGGCCTACTGAATTCAAATGGGTTCCTTAACATGCCAACATCGTATGACATGCGTATCGTGATTTTTGCCGCATTTCAAAAATCACTTACCACGGCCAGGAGCGAACCTGCAAGCTTGGGGGGTTAGTAATCCGACACGATAACCACTCACCCACCGTGGCAAGCTTATAAAATAAAATATATTGTTCAAATATCAATCTTCGTAAGCCAGTGAGGTATACTTTCTCTAGTTCGTTGTTTTGAACTAATTATGGGAAACGTAACAAGCTTTACTAATCTTTTATTTTTTCTTTCTTTGTTTCTATCTTTCTTTCTTTCTTTCTTCTCAGAAATATCAGTTGGAAAGCTTATTTGCGATTCCAGCAGAAAGATGCCAATATACGGTTTGATAATTGATCTCTTAAGTGTGGTACAACTAGCAGAAACATACGTGTGGGGACAAAGTTCTGTATCGAGATACTTATTAACACGCAGATTGAGTCAGGATCACTTAGAGCTATTTTTTTCTTCTATTCGCTCCAGAAGTGGGATTAGAAATAATCCAAATGCAGTACAATTTAATTCAGCTAATAGGAAGTGCTTAATTGCGAGGGTACGCCCATCCATGAATTCCAACTGTAAGCCTATTGAGTGTGACCTACTTGTGACAACTGCAAGAGCAAATATTCATGGTGTCAATGGGAAGGACGATACTATGCTGACAGACAGATCATGGTTACTGTGCACATTATCATTCACCGAGCTTGTATGTAGGAAATGTTGTTCATTACATAGCAGGGAGTGTCGTTCGCCAAGTGTGTAAAAAAATGTGTATTGAATGCCTAGAAGTGCTTTTATCAGGTCAAGATGTTCAGAAAGAAGGAGTGATTGAAGATAAAGACGTGAAAGAATGCCCTTTGAATCCATCAAATGTTGTAGTGAAATAATGTAAAACAGCTGAGAGTGTCATCAGGAAGAATGTGTGTAAGCTGCGAAAGAACACGAATAATCTCATGCTGAAGTTGCAGACAGATGTCTATGATATGCTGCCGGGTGATCTGTTTCAGAAATCTGACCATCTATTTACAGCTACTGAACCTAGGGAAAAGCCTCACTATGCTTCACTCATCGAGCGAATTGTGAAACAGTATTATAAATGCAGGCTTCACACTTCTGCAGAAATACAGCTTAAGGTGAGAGGTCAACAGGTGCGTCAGTTGTACACAAAACGTTTTCTTTTTAAAGAAGAATGGAATCATGCAATGTACTGTGCATAAGCAACGTAGCTTATTGTCTTGTAAGATGATTGTGTTAGTCTTCGTTCAATCTACAAATTAAATTTTCAGGCCTTACGTAGGCCTAATCTTACGCCTCGTTAGTCACGCCTCTCACTTCCTGCCTCCCACCCTCTTGACAGGGTATATCATGGCGGCTGCCAGTTCAACCTTCTTCAAATATGGCGGCGCCATTTCCACTCTACAGGGTCTTTCATATAAAGTAAGAACGGCAAGCGGCAGTTTTGTTATTCGCTAGTGCGATGGCCTTGGCCGAGCTTGTGGCACGCCGTGGCCCCCTGCTGTACTATTGAAAGCGCGCGCATAGTTCATAAGAGGGCTGTTTTTTTATGAAGTTCCGATGGACTGTATAAAAATAACAGATTGACATACCAAACTGATTTTAGTACTAAATGTTTGCTTGTTTTATTCTTATGTCTCAACATAATCGCCAAAACGATTGAAACATTTGTCGTATCGTTACACCACCTTTCCAATGCCCTCGGCAAAATATTCTGCCGCCACTGAGGTGGGTACTGGACAGCCTCCTGAAGTTTTTCCTTTTTGGCTAGACGTTGCCGCCCAACCTCAATTCTCGAAAAAGGTGAAAATCATTCACGACCACACTATACCAACGTTACGATAGTATTTTACAAAGAATTCAAATGTGAAGTTTTGGACCATCTGCTGTTTAGTCCAAACCAGCATCGAATGATTTTCACATTTTTCGAGAATTAATGGTATTGTTGGGCGGCAACGCCTCATCAAAAAGGAAAAACTTCAGGAGACTGTCAAGACGTACCCACCTCAGTGTAAGCAGAATATTTTGACGAGGGCATTGGAAAGCTGTTGTAACGATACGACAAAGGTTTAATTCGTTTTTGGCGTTTATGTTGAGACATAAGTTAGGCTACGAATAAAACAAGCAAGCATTTAGTAGTAAAATCAGTTTGGTAATGTCAATCTGTTATTTTTATACAGTCCATCGGAAATTGATAAAAGAAAACAGCCCCCTTATGTACTATGCGCGCGCTTTCAATAGTACAGCAGGGGGCCACGGCGCGCCACAAGCTCGGCCAAGGCCACCGCATCAGCCAATAACAAAACTGCCGCTTGCCGTTCTTATTTTATATGAGAGACCCTGTATAAACCTTTCTCTAGCTCGTTGGACTAGACTCAAGGTAAGTAGACCATAAGTTAGGACATTCCGGTGCCTCTCGCTCCCATTGGCTGCTACACTGTGACGCAGCTCGGATGGAGCAGGCGCATACCAGCTGATATTTTCAATGCATTCGTACGGGAAACACAGTCATATTTTGCTTCTCTTTTCTGCTCGTGGTATACAATCACAATAATGGTAACATGAACGTTATAAAGAGAAAGCTATAAACAATATATTGCAGTGGTTTGTAATGCGAAATATACTTCATAAACACCCAAAAAGTACTTTAGATTAAGTACGCTATAGTATCAGCTGAGCTGAAAGAAAGCCTCACAAAATACAATAAAAGAAGTGCCAAGGATAGAAAGCCTCCGTGGCTTAGGCGGCAGCACGCCGGCCTCTCACCGCTGGGTCCGTGGTTCAAATCCCGGTCACTCCATGTGAGATTTGTGCTGGACAAAACGGAGGCAGACAGGTTTTTCTCCGGGTACTCCGGTTTTCCCTGTCAAAATTTCATTCCAGCAACACTCTCCACTATCATTTCATTTCATCTGTCATTCATTTAATCATTGCCCCAGAGGAGTGCGTCAGGCCTCGGCAGCCGGCACAGTTCATATCCTCGCCGCTAGATGGGGACTTCATTCATTCCATTCCTGACCCGGTCGGAGACTGGAAGCAGGCTGTGGATTTTCATTTTAAGTGCCAAGGATAGAAATACGAAATATAGCAATAGTGATAGGCAGGGCCGGATTTGGATTGTATTCGCTCATAGGCCCGTGGGTTTTTGCCGCCCCCTTTTCATTCCATCGTGAAGGTGGGAGGATTTAGACCTCAGGAAGTTCTTTGTGAAGGTAATTTTTATTTTATTCTACTGTATTGTGAAGTAAAATCAATGAACTAAATTAAAATAATGAGAGGATCAACTGTTTCTAAATTTGAATATATAAACTCTAAATAGGCCAACGAGATATTAAAATAAGTTTAAACCATTTAAGACTCATTATATACTTAAACTGTACAATCCACAACTAGACTATGCATAATGAATTGTTCAAATTAAACTCATATTAATATAAATCTTCTCCCAATAAATCATAAAACATTCCTGTTGTAAAGCTGAAGTCGAAAAATCTGCTGTTGCAAAACATTTGTTGGAAAATGATGGCCACAATATAAATTGGGAAAGTACCAAAATTTTGGAAAGTTTAATTTAGATCATACAATTATACGAATTACGTGTATTGTAGTCTATAACATCTTATGGAAATTTTCTGACAAAAAAAAATGCAGATTAATTTTGTGCCCCTCAGCGTGGTGCGCCCCTAGGCAGGGGCCTATGGGGCCTATTGGTAAATCCAGCCCTGGTGATAGGCTACATAATCATGCTTTAGCGATCCTGCGGTGTAGTCAAGCGCGTTAAATTAATCACTACGGCCACGATGGGACGCTGCAGCAAGTTCGGAATTCAGAGGTTCAAATCTGCTGACAGCGGCTATCCTGGGTGTGGTTTTCTACACTCCCTCCAGACAAATGCCGAGATAGTAGCCTACCTTGTTTCAAGTTTCGGAGCACTTACCCTACACCCCTAATAAATACGGTCACACAAACTCTACAACAGTCACCTCAAACTCAAAAGCACAGATTACAAATTGAACACACAAGTACACGGAGCTGATGACCAAGATCTCCCAGCTCCAACAACCTGTATAAACATTATTTGTATGAAAATGATCAGTTTATAAACATCTTTTATGCGACTTGGACTGAATGCGTGGCTCAGCGTAAAGTTCTCGCCTGTTGTGGCCAAGGTTGCAGGATCAAACCCTGGCGCAGTCAATTGGCATTTCAGGGTGTGCAAATGCGAGGGAGCCGTGTCAGTAGATTTACTGGCACGTTAAAGACCCCATTCGGGGTAAAATTCCGGTACTCCAGGGTCTCTGAAATCCGCAGTAGTTACGTAAAACTCGTAACATTGTTATTATTAGCCTATTATTATTATTTTATGCGACTTGAGTTTAAGATAACGAAGCGACCCAGACCTTCTCACTTGTAACTAGGTTAGAGAAGAATGTTTCGTCAGTGTTCACACCTAATTCCTTCCAGACTCAGGAAATCCCGCCCCCCAATATCACTTGTCACATCAGCCACATGAATGCCACAGCCTTCGACTGCACTGAGGATGCTTTTAAGTAGATCAGATGTCATTGTTACGCCGAAGTCATAATAAACAGGTTGCTTCCACTTCGAAAACAAACCTCGAATCATTGCAACCTGTACATTACTGTGGGGACCCAAACTGCATCGTCGTCGAATCGTAGCATACACGCCCATCAATATTCATTTCACCGAATGAAATAACACAAAACTTCTTCAAAGTTTGTAGCCCTAGCTCCTAACAATGAAATAACTTCATGAAGAATACCCTGTCGGCATTTAAAATGCTGCGTCCACTTCTGAAGTGTCGAACGAGCGGGTAAGGGGAAATCACGCTTTCTTAAATACTCGTAGGTCTTCTTCGAAGGTGCTCTCAGTGCAAGAGCATTTGCGATGTCTTCGGAAGATCATTTTACTATCTTGTTTCCACGTAAGACGCACCGAATCTGACCTGGAGTGAACCATTTAGAAAGTACATTTTTTACTTCTTGGCATATGGCTTTACTGTACTTGTCTTGCGTGGTGGAAATTTTCTCTGATCTTAAAATAGATTTTTAGCTTATTATTATGAAACGGCAAGGGGTCAAGAATATTGGCCATAACAGTCTCTCACGTTTCAAGTTATTTGCACAACATAATGCCAAACAATTTAAGTGCCTAATGCAATTAGCTTGTTGATTATTTAGACCACTGTACACTGGACATCTATTCAATCAATCAATGTCTAAAGGCAATGCCTTGTCGATTCAACCATTGTCTTCTGTCTTCAGCTTGTCTTTTCATCTCACAGTATGAAATCTATTACTATTAGAAAACATCTAAGCCCACCCAGAGAACCACGCCTAACCCAGAACGACTGTTACCCACCTCATAAAATAACCCCTGGCACTACAGCCCGTGAAGGGCCAAGGCCTACCAAGCGACCGCTGCCCAGCCATTTGGCCTGCAGAGATTGGGGTGACGCGAGATCAGCGCTTCGGATCCCCTTGGCCGTTAATCTTGGTTTTCGTGATCGGGGCGCTGCCTCAATGCCAGACAGCTACCCAATTGTCCTCACGAGGCTGAGTACATCCCGTTCCAGCCCTCACGTCAGTTTCTAAAATCCCTGACGGAGCCTGGAATCGAACCCGGGGCCTCCGGGTGAGAGGCAGCCACTCACCTCATAGCCTACGGATTATGTAAGGGTGTGGCCGGCGTGACGGCACCTTCAGCCACATGACTTTGGTTTTAGGCCATGGCGTGTCACTTCCCTGATCATGCAGCTAGACTACTCAGTTTTACTCACCCCGTTCCAGCCCTCACGTCATATCCCAAATTTCTAGCGGAGTCGGGAATCAAACTCGGGGCTTCCTGGGTGAGGCAAACTTACTACGCCTATGACTTCGAAAAAGGAAGAATAAAAAGGAAAAACACTTTGCTTGCGCTCTGCGTGTTATAAACATGCCTACCGTAGGCTACATTAAAATTAAAAATGGATTTTAAAGCTTCAGCTAGTCTTTTAACTGATTGACCTACGATTCACGAAACAGCCTCGTCAGTAAATACTGGCACATAAAGATCCTCTTCAGAGCAAAATTCCGAAGTCCGACGTATTTAAAACCACAGCAGTTAAGAGGGACTTTAAATCCATACCTAGTAATATGGTTGGTTGGTTCCTCAGTTTAGGGGCTGCGACAACGCGGTCATGTAGCCCCGTGTACTTTGGGTGTGTGTAGAATCCGTCTGATAACCGGCGGTAATTGTGATGGCTGTATTACAGGTAGTGTGTGCTATCTGTAAGTCAGGTAAGGACTGCAGACGATCAATTTCAAGTAGTTCCTACTTTTGCTACCAAATGCTATCGTCAAAGACACCTAGCTGTGAACTTGGCTGCTAGATGCCACCGCAACCAGTACCTGGAGACGAACGTTGGAACATAATGAGCGTTAATCAAATCTAACGTACAAATTTAACTTCACATAATTGTAGTTAGTTGAAGGTTCTTTTACATGCCATAAATCTATTACATGAGACCGCTGGCTTTACTTCCCCTCCGAACGAAGGCACACTGAGGGATTTTTAACGCTCTTAAAAATCCGACGACTTTGGCCGTGTTTAAACCCACGATCTCGGGCATAGAAGCTCAGCATGCTACCATGACGATGCTACCAACTACGCCTAGCGGCTTCGGTGGCGTAGTCGGTAGCATGCTGAACTGCTATGCCCAAGATAGCGGGTTCAAACCCGGCCGAAGTTGTCGGATTTTTTAAGAGCGTTAAAAATCCTTCAGTATGCCTTCCTTCGGAGGGGAAGTAAAGCCGGCGGTCCCGTGTCATAAATTTATGGCATGTAAAAGATCCTTTCACAGACTAAACTTGTGTAAAGTAAAATTGTTAGGTTAGATTTCGTCAGAACGCTCTATCAAAGTTCCAACGTTCACCACTAGGTATCATTGATATCTGGTGGCGAAAGTTGGAACTACTTGAAATTGAACGGAACTTGTAGCTCACCCTTTAGGGTGTCCGCTGGAAGCAGCTACAGACTCAGGCGAGCCGAACATGTCCTCGGACACTCCCGGCACTAAAAAAGCCATACGATAAATAAATAACCAACTACGCCACCGAAGCCGCTTACCTAGTAATATCATCCGGTCTTGTGTTGATTTTTAGCCGCATTAGTGCAGAGTTGGTACTTTATTTAATAGGCCTATCATATTTAAAACTATTACCGTGCTTGTTCATTTGGGGAGCTTGGACATCATGGCCATTCAGCCCTTGAACACTGACCTCCGAGGCGACAGCCAAGAATGCTAGCCGCTTCACCACGAGGTGGTCACAAAGTAGTCGGACTTGGGACACCGATAACCGTTTTGTTCTTGGTCCATTATTGTTTACCTCACAGATTAATATTTTCAACGTTTCATTTTGGATTCTATTTTATTATTCTCCTGACAGGAGAGTAGCAAGTTTAAATTGTAGGCCTACAAACTATAGTGATAAGCCCTTCATAGTAAAGCCCTGCGCGGATGTGGATATCCGCGGATAGAGCCGCGGATATCCGCAACATTTTTCGCCATGCGGATATACTTTGCATGGCTTTGCGGATAGCGGATAAGCCGCGGGTAATGTTTGGAGTAAATTTGCGGATAGTTTTTAGAATACGATCCGAACTTGTTGAATATCATGGGAAAAGTTGGGTAATTGTGCGCAGCGGGTAATCATGCGCATCTATGTTTTTTGAGTTGGTAGTACAACTATAACTCAGTTCACTGCTACCCTAAAGCTGTCATCGTTCCTATCAGATCAGATAGGGACAGTCAGCATGGTGCCAATCGCTATGCGATAACCGGAGGCTTGGATGAAGAAACATAACACGTTGCATTTAATTTTCTGTAGCCAGCAAATAAGGGATTAAGTGAGTTACCTTTTAAAAGCAGAGTGGGACCTAATGGTGCGCAGAACAATACAAGTAGATACAACGCGACATTAATGGCAAAATATTCTGCTGAGAGGTCCAACTTTAAATATATGCAACTTCTATACTATAATATCATATTTTACCGTTATATTTTTTCATGACAAATGTAAGATGATGATTTACGCTAATCCCATTTAAATGAGGTCATTAAGCACAATCAACACTCCAACTGAAAAGGGTTGCAATTCTGGCTGTATAACATTCATTTTTGACGTAGCACATGACAAACAGTAGGCCTACATAGCCTATGGGTTCGACTTTCTTCTCAAATGTCTAAAAGATAAAGTATAAAGTAACACATTGAAAATATCATTGTAATGCCAGTAGATGCGGATAACAAACGTGTGGATAAAAGTCGCTTGGATGCGGGGCGGATGCGGATAAAAGTCGTGCGGATGCGGATAACAGTCGTGCGGATGCGGGGCGGGTGCGGATGCGGATAACAGCCGTGCGGATGCGGGGCGGATGCGGATAACGTTTTGTCTATCCGCGCAGGGCTCTATTCATAGGGTATTAGTTGACATGCGAGGACCAGCACATTCATATTTCTCTTTAAAAACGATCATTTTTGTTGCCATAGACAGCTGTGAGCTGTATGTTATACATGGTCGGCCATAAAAGTGGACACCCGGTGACGTTCAGCCTATCCAATGGCAAGCCGAAGCGCGGAGCCCGGAGCCCCCCCTCTGCCCCCCAACACACCAGTGCAGGGGGCCATGGAGTGAAGAGGGCGGGGCCTTGCCTGAGATGAGTTCAGTGTGGGAAGGGACAGTCGGATGCATAAAATAATAGAGCATTGTTTCTTAACCCTCCTGTGATGCGGACCTATTTTCATGATTTTATTTTCGTTCGGCCCTTCATTGTCCATTTTAATTAGAAATTTGATTTTGTTTTAAAAATAAATTGGGATATTAAGGGGGTCTGTATTCATTCATTGGTACTTTATTTGCAAATGGGAGTAATTCCCCGGTAGCAAATTGCACAATTACTATATATTTATATATATAATCAATCATACTTAATGTAGGCAACACAAGTCACGATTTGGGAACTAAAGACTAGTAGTCTAATCACAACGTAGTATTTACACAAAATTTCAGCCTTCTCTAAACATCAATACGCTATGTTTTGGGGAAAGGCTCTAAGATTGAGGCGAGTTCCAATTATCAATGGTACTATTAATGAAAGAATATTTCCCATAATGTGTACGCTCCGGTCGGACCTTAACTTTATGTGGGTGATCTGTCCTGCACAGGTAGGTGGGCTTTCCCAGACGTTTGCTTAGTTCTCCCTATCCTGGCCGATTAGTGTATGCCTAAGTGTTAAACATAGCGTATAGACTGGATTTCGTCCTTCCAGAGATTCCCACCGTAGTTTTTCTAACATTCGAGTTACACTACTTTTAGGATTAAAATCGTTGAGCACAAACCTGCAGTAGTAGCCTTTCTTTGTACCATATCCAGCTCATTGATGAGCATTACATCTACCATCGCCGTCTACAATTCTCAAGCCGTGTCATAAGGTTTGGCAACACCGTCCATCTGTCATCTGGGAGGCCTAGCGCAACCACATGGTAATTGCTAACACTGCGAAACCACATAGATTTTGACGCAAAATACAACAGAACAGTGCTTCCGCTAAATCTACACACAAATATCACAAATAATGGATATGTTACAGGGAAAGTCGATTCTTAGTAAGAGTTGACTCTCCCTAGGCAGAGTCAACTCTTACTAAAAGTATCAGTAATAGTTGATTGAAAACAAACAAATCAACTTTTCCTAGGGAGAGTTAACTATGCCTGCTGTGGTTTAGTAAAAGTTGATTCACAGATGCTGCTCTGAAAATGTAACCACGCGCGCCAAACCTTTGTTATGAATATTAAAATATTGCCATTGTTTGGACTCGTACTTCCATTATTGGACCGACCGTTATCGATCTGAACTTTTCTTTGTTTTATTACCCCACCACACAACAGGCAGTTGCCACTCGTCATTACTCGGCTCTTTATTGTTGCGCAATAGTGACAAAATATTCATTTACGTTTAAATTATTAGTTTAAGTGTGTAATAATTATGTCAGACACCACGGCAGATCTGTTTCGTGAAAAACTGCAGCAGGAACGTTCGACTTAAAAGGTAAATTCACTGACATTGATCAAATTGAAATATGATAGCTGCATTCAAAAAGTGAAAAATTTTAAAACTGCAATTAAAAAGAAAGTAAGGATAGGCTATGAGGTTTTCAAGACGATATGCCATTATTGAAGTAAATGGTAAGTTATTACAAAACTAATACACCTTGTCACAGACCAAGACAGCATAAGGTATTATGTTTTTGATGAGTTTTTGGAGTTCTTAATGAAGCGCACATAGCCTATCCACTGGACACGGAGGAAGAGATCGTATGATTCAGCAATTGAAAGGGAAATTCCAAAATGTTATTACAAAGGACATTTTACTATTTTTAAGCGTGTGTGAACCTTGGGATCAAAAATTTAAACATAAAAGGAAAGGACCGGTTGTAAAGCCTTTGTTATTCAAGGAAATGATTTCTATCTCTTTATGTGCCGGTATATTAAAGTTTTTTCATTTTCATTAGTTCCTCTTAAACATTTCTCTCTCTTAATGTATTGGTTTTGACTTCCTATTTGTTTTTATTAGCTAGTACCGTTTCCTTGCAAATAGTCAACTGTTACTACCTCAAGACAGTGAGAGTATACTTTCCCTAGGTATAGTCAACTCTGACTAGTAAATGTTGATCGAAATTGAACACTTACCGCTTTTAATCAACTTTTACTGAAAAGATCAGTAAGAGTCGACTTTACCTAGGGAGAGTCAACTCTTACTGGAGAATCAACTTTCCCTGTAACAGATACATATTATCAAGCTATGTACTGTCGATTCCCGATAAGGTAATAATAAAAGGCTGTACTGTACCTCAATGTCCCAATGTCTGAAGTTTTCATTTCTTGCTGCTATGCTCACTGTCGTCATAGACGCGCTCAGAAAATATATTTTGGCCTAAGACTATTCGTACTAACTTAGGGACTGCCTTTGATAACGAATCCTTAACTTTTTGTCCAGAGATGCACTCATCATAGTCACAATAGGCCTCCCAGCTTAATGTTGACATTATAACAATAATGTTCCACTGGTCACTTAATTTAGTAAGAAGTTCCGTGACGAACTAAAGAGCCTACTTTTCTTAAAATTTAAGATTCATGCCAATGATTAATCTATATGGATCCATCTAGAATAATGACGAAATTAAGTTGGTAATATCGAAATATCTAATTAGTTCAAAATATACCTGGTATAATCTAGCCTAATAGAGCACTACAGTTGGCAGCCCTGATGACTGAATATATTCTTAGTTCCATCTCTTAAGGTACAGAATACAAAATTTGGTTGAAGTCCAATGAATAGCATGGACGTTACATGCAGTAAAACATTGGATCTAACAGCGCGCGTAAAATCATGTTGGCAACAATGTCATGCATGTATTGGTCAGAAATAATCTGAAATAATATGATCTATTGTTGTGCCAATTTTGAATGAAATCCATTAGTTAGTATAGAAGTTACATGCATTTTAAAATTGGACCTATCAGCAGGCTTAGAATCATGTTGGCAGCACTGACGTATATTAGTTACTCCAAATTCATCTAGAATGCCAGGTACTATAAGTGTGCAAAGTTTAGAGCTATTGACTTGCATACTTTCTGATATATTGATATTAGGGTAACAAAAATAGAGACAGCACATATTAACTGTTTTGCAGCCCTCGTTGCTCCTAAGAATACGCATAGTCGTATCTGTTATGGTACACATAGCACATACGAAATTTGGTTGAAATCCAAATGATAGTATGGAAGTTAGGCCTACATGTATTTAAAGTTGAACCTCTCAACAGGCTTAGAATCATGTTTGTAGCACTGACGTATATAAGTTACTCCAAATTAATATAGAATGTCAGGTACTATACGTGTGCGTAGTTTAAAGCTGTCGGCTTGCATACTTTCTGATATATTGGTATTTGGATCAAAGAAATTAAGAGCATTTATTAACAGTTGGCAGCCCTGGTGGGTCTTAAGAATACGCTCAGTCATATCTGGTTATGTACACATACAACATACGAAATTTGGTTGAATTCCAATTGATAGTGTAGAAGTTATATGCATTTAAAAATTGGACATATCAGCAGGCTTATAATCATTTTGGCAACACTGCCATGTATGGCCTCCTGGAAATTAAATTGCAATATTATTATCTATACGTGTGCCATATTTTGAAATAGATCCCATTCATACCTTCCAAGATATCCAACATGGAGCTCAAATTTCAATTGCGATTTTTCAGCAGTTGGTAGCACTGACATCATTTTCAAATATGGCCGTGAGATATTCAGGTATAGATCTTTACTCCTACCAAATTTTGTTTCGATTGCTCCAGCCGTTTAGGAGTTGATAGGGGGACACACGCACACAGCCAGACAGACAGACAGACAGACAGACAGACAGAAGGACAGACAGACAGACAGACAGACAGACAGACACACACACACACATTTGCCCGATCTCATAAGTCTACTTTTTCCTCATTTTTGCAAAATGTGAAAAGTAGGCTAAAAATAGGTAGCTTTCTAATGAAATCTACCTAAAAGCACTTGCCAAGTGAGTACAGTTCATAATGTACTGGAAAATAGAGGGCCCATGAAGATATATAGGCTACCTAAACTAAATTAGGCTTACTAGACACAGGAAGTCCACCTCGCTGTAGTGATCAAAGCGTTGTAATATAACCAGTTATTATAATAGTGCTGCCATAATTTGACTTATAGCCAGGCACACATCACTTCCTAGGCATCTGAAATAGTTTAATGAAATATTAGTGAAGAATGTGCTGGTTAAATTCATTACCAGGCATTGGTTACACATACAACTTAATACGGGAAATACTCACTTCTACAACTTTCAGCAGGTATGATTTACCACGAGGAATTTCACGGGTGTTGAAATACGTAGTTAGTATGAACTGCTTTTAGATGCTGTCATATCAAAATAAACGATATTTATGAATAAAACTTAGCATGTGGTCTTACGTGTTTATAGAATTTTACGGACTCTTCTGTACGTTGCCAATTCTACCAGCAGAACGGCTTGAGAATTGTAGATGGCGATGCTTGTACTGTAAGTATTCCAAGATTGGCCTTACTAAGGTCAAATATCCTAATTCTTTTGCGGTGGAACTGCTGCCTTTGAATACACTAATTACAAAATGAAGTGATCTGTACACTACGGGGATGACACAACCAACTACTCAATTTTATTACATATCATTCCTTACATGGATGTCCAAGTACTGCTCTGGTCCAAGCTCTGTGAACTTGCGGGGTGAGGAGAAAGAGCAGGGAAGGGTCAGGCGAGAAGAGAAGAGTCTGTCAACAGCCCGCCGTGATATCTGGTATTCCTTTCTATTCCAATACTGCTAACATAGGGCCGTTGCTCAAACCACTGTGGTGTTACGAATGAGTGAGTGAGTCACCGATCAATGTATTTGGTTCTGTACTACAGTAGCCTATGCACGACCGGGAAACCTCATCACTTCTCACAGTCCGCGATGCATATTCCTCTCAGGTTCACGCAGCTTAGACCCGAGCAGTCATTGCAACGTTGTTATCGGTAGCGCTTCGCATCTGCGACGACTGCGATTCCAGAAACTGATAATAAATAAGTTACCAATTACGTCAACTTTAATTTCACTCTCTAGGGTACTGCTCGAGTCTAAGCTGCGTGAACCTGAGAGGAATGTGCATCGCGGACTATGAGAAATGGTGTTGACGAGTGATGAGGTTTCTCGGTCCGTGCATAGTACCGAACCAAATACTGTACATTGGTCGGTGACTCACTGACTTATTCGTAACACCACACTGGTTTCAGAAAAGACCCTATGTTAGCAGTATTGGAATAGACGAGAATGTTAGGTAACACGGCGGGCTGTCAACAGGCTTCTCAATTCTCGCCTGCCTCTGCCCTTCATCCCGCAAGTTCACAGAGCTTAGAACCGAGCAGGAATCATGCGCTTGACCAAGACAAAAGTTTTGAGTGAAATTTACAGGGAGACCCATTCCTATAAATCGGACAACAAAACAACTGGGTAAGAGATTCAAACGTACAGGTTCAGTGAATAATAAAAATAGACGTAACGGCCATTATTTCCTTACTGAATTAACCGGAGTAACTGTAAATGCCGATTATGTTTGGCAGCGAATGGGGAACATATACTGTTAACATGGTGAGTAAAAATGGCTGATACCGATTTTAAGCACCGTATTATGTCGTACATATGCGCTTGCGGTCGCCGGCAACTGAGCCGTCACTGGCGGAGCACGTAAGCGAGAATGTCCTTGCCAAGCTAATATAAAGACCCTATATTAAACAAGTTTGGATGGTATTCTTAAAACTATCCGCAAATTTTCTCCAAACATTATCCGCAGCTTATCCGCTATCCGCACAGTACACCCTCAAAAAAGCTGAAAATCCGAAACCCACCCAATTCGGAGACGCAGATAGTTTTATTTTTGTTGTGGGGGGTGTTTCCCAGTCTTTTAAAGCAATTTGCTTTCTCTAATTTATTCAAAGCTTAACAGCTTATCAGCTTCAAGCACAGCATCTTTGAATTGGGGGACGAAGTTGTCTCAGTATCTAAACCACCTCCAAGATGTCGGCTTAGATACGCCACTGTGTAAAGGATTTCAAGGATTTTGAGTGCCCACTTTAAACGTGAACCTTTTCAGCCTTCAAGTTCATTCAAAAAGAGCTGTAAATTAGGGCAGTAGGCCTACATATTCCTACATAATTTTATTCCAATATAACAAGAAAAGAAGTGACTACAAGACACTGATACGTGAAAAGAAAAGGACATTCTGGGAAGCGGAAGGAAAAAGAATCGTGGAAGAGGCTAAGAATGACCCATACATCGCACTACGCCCTAGGAAACAGGCACTGACGCACTATATCAATATGCAAGAATGGACGACACACTTTAACGATCTACTCAACAGGGCAGAAATAACAAACATACCGGAAAACATAAAAGGAACTGACCAAACAACGACATTGGAATGGACTCCACTAACAACAAAAGAAGTTCAAAATATAATCGCAAGCATAAAGAAAAGCAAAGCTGCTGGACCAGACAACATATTCGGTGAATACATAAAAGATACGGCACACCTTCTATTACCAATATGGACGAAATTATATAATAAATGCATCGAGACGGCATCAATACCAGAGAGATGGAGACAGTCTACCATAAAAGTTCTCTAAAAAGGCAAAGGTGACCCATATGATACAAATATGTACAGAGGCATCGCGCTGGAGAACATTCCGTTCAAGATATTCACTAAATTAATAACAGAAAGAATCACAGAAGAAATAGATGTACGACTACCAGAAACACAATTTGGATTCAGGAAAGGAAGGTCAACTCTTACTGCAATAAAAGAAAGAAAATATTTTTGTTGTTGTTGTTGTTGTTTGAGTCTTCAGTCTTTTGAAACATTTGGCAAGTCATGGAAAGAAAAGAATTTTTTTGTTGTTGTTGTTGTTGTTGTTGTTGTTTGAGTCTTCAGTCTTTTGACTGGTTTGATGCAGATCTCCACGCCTCCCTGTCCTGAGCTAATCGTTTCATCTCTACATAGCTACCACATCCTACATCTGAGGCAATCTGTTTAACATATTCTAACCTTGGTCTACCCCTACAGTTCTTGTCCTCGACCCTTCCTTCCATAACTAAGCTTGCTATTCTTGGGTGTCTTAGTATGTGTCCTACCAACCTATCTCTTCTCTTCATTAGCAGTCGCCAGAAACATCTCTCCTCTCCCACTCGTCTTAATACCTCTTTGTTTGTAACCCTATCTACCCATCTGATCTTCATCATTCTCCTGTAACACCACATTTTACGCAGTATTTATAGACTTCACAAAAGCATTTGATCGCATAAACCGTGATCTTGTGAAACTGAAGCTGGAAAAAGCTCTAGATAGAGATAATGTATGGACAAGAATTATACATACGATACTACATTGGAACAACATAAGAATCTCGGATAATATATCACTCTCTGATCCGATAATTCAAACGAATGGAGTACTACAGGGTGACCCAATCAGCCCTTTGCTCTTCATCCTAGCAGCGGAAGACATAATGAGAATAACTCAAAAGACAGATATTGTATCATATGCGTACGCTGATGACATTGTGATCGGATCACATAACATTATAAAACTACAAAACATTCTAAAAGATATGGAGGAATGGTGCACTGAATATAATTTTGACATCAACACATCTAAGACACAAATGATGGTGTTTCGACAAGGAGGAAAGGTACCGACCGGAACAGAAATTTTCATACAGGAAAAAAGAATAAATATAGTAAAAGAATTCAAATACCTAGGCATCACTCTACAAACAAATGCAAAATGCTTTACAAAACATGTGACAGAAAAAATTACACAAGCGGTTCGGGCGATGCACGATATAAGATAGACTATATAAGAACACTCAACCTCGAGGCAGCAATGGCATTATTTAAAAATAAAATAATGCCAATATTGACATGCGGAATGGAAATCATATGGCCTTTCCTCACTGAAAAGAATCTATCATCACTTGAAAGTGTTAAAGCATTATACATTAAAAAAGCTATTGGAGTTTCCAAGACGACCAAATCTCGGCTAGTCTACCTCCTCGCGCGAGAAACATTCCTAATTGAAGACTTTAGAACGCTTCTAGTATTACCTAGCACAAGAGGTACGGAAAACCTATTAACGACTCTCAGAAGGAAGAGAAAAGAAATCCCACTGGAATTTTATGGAACGGGGGCCATGATTGACCGGGCGTGGACATCTGCTAGCTTTGAGATGAGGCTCATGTTCACACGCCTGGCAGTTCATGGTTTTCACCATTTGATTTGTACAAACAAAGCATACCATGATCCGGCTGACACATGTGCATGTCAACTATGCGGACACACATGTGAACGCTACCATATTGAAAAATGCAGCGATAGAATAAAGTCGATAAAAAACTATGCTACCCAAGGTGCAGGTGCGCAAACATAGTGTATTTAAATGTATTTAATGGCTGTTTAGCTGCAATAAAAGTATTATTATTTTATTCCAATTGTCCGAATAATTGCGAATACGAATATTAGTTTAGTGAAATAAGCCGACTATTCAGTCAATAATCGATTGATTCGACGAACGAGTTGAATCATTCATATGTTCGAATTTATTTATTTATTTATTTATTTATTTATTTATTTATTTATTTATTTATTTATTTATTTATTTATTTATAAGTATTCGATCATCCGTATTGCTCGAACATTCGAATTCTTTGAAAATTCGAATAATTTATTATATTTTTTAATTCGCGAATAATTGGATATTCGAACGCTATGTACAGCCTTAGTTTTTCACATTGAAAACAAGACTTGCATAAAAGGAAGCAACAACCACATTGGAATTGTTTCCCACTTTTACTCCAGATAAATGCTGGGATGTTCCTAACTAAAGGCCACAGCCGCCTCGTTCCCAATCCTAGCCTTAGTAACACACACACTACTACAGACACCACAATAAAACAGGTTATCACATAAACCATACACACACCCAAGTACACGGAACTGAATGACCACGCAAAGTTATTAGTTCTCACAATTGAAAGCAATGAGAATAATATTGCTGTGTACACAAATTTGAACAAGAATCGTAATCTGTCACTGTAGTGAAAGAGTACTTGTAAGTTAGTGAAAGAGAATATTTCTTACCACAAGCGACTTCTTCAAACACGATGCAAAAGCTCCCTACGACACAGCTGAAGCAGCTCCAAAAACTGAATCTTGCTCGTATGACGACTCTCGACTGACTGCCAGAGTAGCCAATGCGTTACAGTAGCGCTGGCGTCTAATTCGATTGCTATTGGTTGAAATTCAAGCAAGCTATTCCCAGGCAGTGACAAGCATACCACCTTTGACAATATGAATGCAGGGGGATACCCATAACATGTAGCTCATTCTCTACGAGCATACAACAGGATAGAGAGGCCTCTGCCAGCGGAACATGGGGCCAGAATAAGATCAGCTGATGTTGGTATAAAATGGCGCCTAAGCCCGAGTTGTCAGCGTGAGCGTAAAGATTATACTTAATAATTATCGATATACGAGCCCATTTTTGCTGTATAATATATTACAAATATATAAAATACGCATTTTCCTTGGTGTAACAGGCTGAATGTGAAGTTATATAGCAACAAGAAGTTCCGTGAAGAACTATACAGCCTACTTTTCATGCCAATGATTATTCTACAGTATATGAACCTATCTAGAATAATGACGAAATTAAGTTGGTAATATCGAAATATCTAATTAGTTCAAAATATACCTGGTATAATGTAGCCTAATAGAGCACTACAGTTGGCAGCCCTGGTGACTGAATATATTCTTAGTTCAATCTCTTAAGGTACAGAATACAAAATTTGGTTGAAGTCCAATGGACGTTACATGCAGTTAGACACTAGATCTATCAGCACGCGTAAAAGCATGTTGCCAACAATACCATGCGTTTGCTGGTCAGAAATAATCGGAAATATTATGATATCTTGTTGTGCCAATTTTGGATGAAATCCATTTGTTACATGTATTTTAAAATTGGACATATCAGCAGGCATAGAATCATGTTGGCAGCACTGCCTTGTATTAATTACTCCAAATTAATCTAGAATGTCAGGTGCTATACATGTGCAAAGTATAGAGCTGTTGGCTTGCATACTTTCTGGTATATTGATATTAGTGTAAAATAAATATAGACAGCATTTATTAACAGTTGGCAGCTCTGATTGCTCTTAACAATACTTATAGTCATATCTGATATGGTACACATAGCACATACGAAATTTGGTTGAAATCCAACTGATAGTATAGAAGTTACATGTATTTAAAAATTGGTCGTATCAGCAGGCTTATAATCATGTTGGTAGAACTGACGTATATAAGTTACTCGAAATTAATCTAAAATGTCAGAATATACGTGTGCATAGTTTAAAGCTGTTGGCTTGCATACTTTCTGATATATTGGTATTTGGATAAAAAATAAAGAGAGCAATTATTTACAGTTGGCAGCCCTGGTGGCTCTTAAGAATACGCTCAGTCATATCTGTTTATGTACAGATATTACATACAAATTTTGGTTGAAATCCAATTGATAGTGTAGAAGTTATATGCATTTAAACATTGGACATATCAGAAGGCTTAAAATTATTTTGGCAACACTGTCATGGTTGGCCTCCTGGAAATTAAACTGAAATAGTATTATCTACATGTGTGCCAATTTTGGAATAGCTCCCATGCATACCTTGCAAGATATACAACATGGAGCTCAAATTTCTAGTGCGTGTTTTCAGCAGTTGGTAGCACTGACATCATTTTCAAATATGGACGTGAGATATTCCCAGGGGGAGCCACTCCGGGCTCCGCGTTTCGGCTTGCCAGAGCATAGGCTGCTGCGTGACGTCATCGGTTGGGTACTGTCGTGGCGACCATGTATAACAAACAGTTCTCAGCTGTCTCTAGCAACAAAAAGGGACGCTTTTGAAGAGAAATATGCATGTGGTAGTCCTCGCATGCCCTTCTGCAGTCAACTAATACCCTATAAAGGGCGTATCACTACAGTCTGTACCATTAAACTTCCTACCATCCTGTCAGGAGACTGATAAAATAACCCGGTCAATGCATGTGAGATTTTCGAAGTGAAGTGCCATGTCCTGTGGTTCGGATTCCACGTAAAAAAGGAGGTCCTGTGGCTCATAATCCCAAGATTCACGTTTACGTGAAACTAATAAACCGAACTCCAAAATGGTAATGTTGAAAATTAATCAGTGAGGTAAACAACATTGAACCAAGTGCTAAGCGGTTATCGGAGTCCCAAGTCAGACTACTGTGTGACCACCACGTAGTGTAGCGGTTAGTATTCGTGGCTGTCCGGGTACACTCAGCCGCGTGAGGCAATTCTGAGAAGATGTGGGTTCGATTCCCACCTCAGCCAGCCTGGACGTGGTTTTCCATGGGTTGCCACTGCCGGGTTGGTTCCTAACTTAGGCCACGGCTGCCTTCTTCTCAATCCTCATCTGATTTACAACTACACAAAGATACCACAGGTTACCAGACAAATTTAACACACACCCAAGTGCACGTGGCTAAATGGCCACGATGTCCAAACTCCTCAAATGAATATTTTGGGCTGCACTCAACTGATTTACTACTTCTTGAAAAGTACTGTAGTTTTAAATAAGGAATATAATAAAATGCTAAATAATCAATAAGCTAATTGCATTGGACACTTAAATTCTTTGGCATTGTATCGTGCAAATAACTTGAAACGTGAGAGTATTCTGGACTCACATAATATGCATAGATCATACAAATGCACATCTTTTAAATAGGTTAAATATCGTAGTTCTCAGTTCTTAACCTTTTCTAGGATCAAGCACACCCTCGCAGGAAGTTGTGGTACAGTTACAAAAGTACTCTCACGCTAACGAAACTATAGGGTCTTTCTTATCGGTGTAGTAATATACAGGCTGGCTGCGTGGCTCAGCGGTAACGTTCTCGCCTGCTATTCCCAAGGTTGCTGGATCGAATCCTGGTGCAGTCGGCTGGCATTTGAGGGTAAGCAAATGCGAGGGAGCCGTGTTAACAGATTTACTGGCACGATAATGATCCCCTTAGAGGCAAAATTCCGGCACCCCGGCGTCTCTAAAGGCAGCAATTAAAAGGGACGTTCAACCAATAACATTAATTATATTATCTAGCAATATAGCAGCTGCAGTAATGTAATCTCTCGGCTGTTAGTCACCCGGCTACGTGCGCATTTTGCCGGTCCCCGCTTTATTGCTAGACCGATAAAAATGTCTTTGTAATATTGTGAGCATCTGAGTTATAGTCGACTTATCTTGGTATTGAGTCATCTAACGTGCTCGGCAGAAGCTGAAAATTAAAACTTGCTACCAGTTGCATCGGTAATACTTCTCCAGTGAAGATGACGTTTCGCTAGATGCACTTAAGTACTTTGCCGGCTTTGTGGCATTCAAGAGTAGGTTCATTGATGAGAGTTTAAGTGTGAAGGGGGAAAATTTGTGTGTAACAGACGAGAGCAGGGATGATTGGATACCCATCATTTCAAAGGGGACTTACTCGTCCAACACATGAGTGGCTCCATAAAATGATTGAATTTGAAGTTTTGTTCGGTTCTATTCATGGACGAACTATATAAAAAAGAAAAATGTAATGACCAACCTGACCACCTTAATAAAATCAAAATTCCCGGAAGTGTATGAGAAGATAATTCGTTTATACGTGAGGACAAGGACTTTTATCAGAATCCATCACCTGAATAGGCATATCAAGATCAAATTACTGGAGAAATATGCAGCAATAAAGAACATACTCTGGGTCGTTTCGTCATCTAAAACTCAAGTCGCATAAAAGGTAAGTGTTTATAAACTGATCATTTTCATACCAATGTTACATTAATAATGTATGTTGTTGGGACTGGGACATCTTGATCATCAGCTCCGTGTACTTGTCTTCAATTTGTAATCCGTGCTTTTAAGGTGACTCTTGTAATGTGTGTGTGACCGTAATTATTAGGGACGGAAATGGGGTAAGTGCTCCGGAACTTGAAACAAGGTAGGCTACTCTCTCGGCATTTGCCTGGAGAGAGTGTGGAAAGCCGCTGTCAGCGCCGGGATTTGAACCTCTGAACTCCCGACTTACTACAGCTTCCCATCGCGGTCGTAGTGAGCAATATAACGCGCTTGGCTACACCGCAGGATCGCTAAAGCATGATTATGTAGCCTATCGCTATTGCTAAATTTCGTATTTCCATCCTTTGCACGTCTTTTATTGTGTTTTGTGAGGCTTCTTTTAAGCTCAGCTGATACTAAGGTGCGGTAGCGTAGTTAATCTAAAATATGTTTTGTGTGTGTTTATGAAGTATATTTCGCATTATAAACCACTGCAATATATTGTTTATACCTTTCTCTTTATAATGCGCATATTGCCATTATTGTGATTGAATACCACGAGCGGAAAAGGCAAGCGAAATATGACTCTGTTTCCCGTAAGAATGCATTGTAAATATCAGCTGGCAAGCGCCTGTTACATCCGAGCTGCGTCACACCTTATCAGCCAATGGGAGCGAGAGGCACCGGAGTGTCCTACCTTATAGTCTACTTACCTTGAGATATTCCGGTGCACATCTCTACTCATACTAAATTTGGTGTAAATTCAATTGATAGTGTAGAAGTTAAATGCATTTAAACATTGGACCTATCAGTAAGCTTAAAATTATTTTGGCAACACTGTCATGGTTGGCCTCCTGGAAATTAAACTGAAATAAGATTATCTCCATGTGTGCCAATTTTGGAATAGCTCCCATGCATACCTTGCAAGTTATCCAACATGGAGCTCAAATTTCTAGTGCGTTTTTTCAGCAGTTGGTAGCACTGACATCATTTACAAATATGGACGTGAGATATTCCGGTGCACATCTTTACTCATACTAAATTTGGTTTTGATTGCTGCAGCCGTTTAGGAGTTGATAGGGGGGGGACACACACACACAGCCAGACAGACCGACAGACAGAAGGACAGACAGAAGGACAGACAGACAGACAGACACACATTTTCCCGGATCGGTCTCATAAGTCTACTTTTTCCTCATTTTTGCAAAATGTGAAAAGTAGGCTAAAAATGATTATATCTTGCGCTGCTTACAATTGCAGTCAGAAGTTTGAAAATGGGAACAGGCTATCTATTTACGGGTAAGAATTAAAATATATGACCTAAAATACACAGACTTGACTACATACATTTCCCCAATACAGCTGGCACCCAGCGGCGTAGCCGTGCTCGTTAAATCAAGCAGCACGCTCGGATATCGCAGGTCGAATCCCGGCGCTGACTGCGGCTATCCCGAGTGTGGTTTATTCCCCAGGTTTTCCACACTCCCTCCAAGCAAATGCCGGGATAGCACCTTAGTTCAAGTCCCGAGGCACCTACCTCATCCCTGCCCCTAATAAAGTTACACACTACTACAATCATCACATCAATACAGGTTATCAGACAAGTTTAATCCACACCCAACCACACGGTGCTGATGACCAAGATGTCACAAGCCCCTTAAATGAATAAACAACCACCAATTGAGCTATACACACTACTGCAGTCATCACAGAAATTTAAGTTATCAGACAAGTTCAACACATACTCAAGTACACAGGTCTGATGACCCGGAAGTCCCTAGCCACCAAAAATGAGTTTACTAAATATGGAGGGGAAGGGGATAACATTAGGATATTTGTAAGATGTATTGCTGTAGGTGATAAATATTGGGAGTGGGGATATCATTGGTTTTCTTTTAAGATGCAGTGCTGGATATAACTTTGTACGCATAATTAAATGTATTCGCTTATTTCAGCTTCCCTTCAGACCCTGCTTAAGCTATGGACCATAAATATTAAGAGAGAGGGATTTCAGCCATCAAAATATAGTAAACTTTGTTCAAAGCATTTTGAACCTAGCTGCTTTGATAAAGAGAGGTTTGGTCATCCTGCAATTATTACGGCTGAAAATTATACGTAAACATATTTTATTCACCATTTTATAATTTCCTAACCATGTAGGCCCTACACACGTCACCTATGCATTCCAACACTGATATGTCAACACACCAAAATATCGCATATAACGATTATACTTCACACTTTTCATACAAAAAAGAACTGCAATATTCAGAAGGAATTGTAGTTATCGCCACCTTCAACAGAAATAGTCAGTTAATCACAAGGAATACGCTTGAATCGGGATTTTAAGTCACTTCATAATGCTATTCTTATGGGAGACATCTTTATTTTGCCCAACATCAGCTGATCTTATTCTGGCCCCACGATCGGCCGGTAGGAGCATAGCTGGCGCCCTCTCTATCCTATTGTATGCTCGAAGCTCATTCTTTGAAATAGTTGAAGTACTATTCTAATACTGCTAACATGGGTCTTTTCTGAAACCAGTGAGGCGTTGGGAATGAGTGACTGAGTCACCGACTAACAGTGGTGGATCCAGGCCTTGCGGGGCCCTGGGCGATATGATAAGGCGGGGCCCACAACAATAGGAAATACAAAAATATGATAAGTTATCAAATGGAAAGTAGTTTTGTAAAAATAATAAAATAAAGAAGAGTTACACTATTTTGAGTACACTACAGTACATTTTTAGCCTACTTTTCACATTTTGCAAAAATGAGGAAAAAGTAGACATGAGATCTGACAAATGTGTGTCTGTCTGTCTGTCTGCTTGTCCTTCTGTCTGTCTGGCTGAGTGTGTGTCCCCCCCCCCTATCAACTCCTAAACGGCTGCAGCAATCGAAACAAAATTTGGTAGGAGTAAAGATCTATACCTGAATATCTCACGGCCATATTTGAAAATGATGTAAGTGCTACCAACTGCTGAAAAATCGCAATTGAAATTTGAGCTTAATGTTGGATATCTTGGAAGGTATGAATGGGAGCTATTTCAAAATTGGCACACGATTAGATAGTAATATTGCAGTTTAATTTCAAGGAGGCCATACATGGCAGTGTTGCCAAAATGATTATAAGCCTGCTGAAAGGTCCAAAATTTAAATGCATATAACTTCTACACTATCAATTGGATTTCAACCAAATTTCGTATGTGCCATGTGTACATAAGTGGATATGACTGAGCGTATTCTTAAGAGCCACCAGGGCTGCCAACTGTTACTAAATGCTCTCAATTTTTTTAAATCCAAATACCCATTTATCAGAAAGTATGCAAGCCGACAGCTTTAAACTATGCACACGTATAGTAACTGACATTCTATATTAATTTGGAGTAACTTATATACGTCAGTGCTGCCAACATGATTCTAAGCCTGCTGAGAGGTCCAAATTTAAATACATGTAACTTCTATGCTATCATTTGGATTTCAACCAAATTTTGTGCGTGCTATGTATACCATAACAGATATGACTATGCCGATTCTTAAGAGTAACCAGGGCTGCCAACTGTTAATAAATACTGTCTCTATTTTTGTTATCCTAATATCAATATATCAGAAAGTATGCAAGCCAATAGCTCTAAATTTTGCACACGTATAGTACCTGGCATTCTAGATTAATTTGGTGTAACTGATATATGTCAGAGCTGCCAACATGATTCTAAGCCTGCTGATAGGTCCAATTTTAAAATGCATGTAACTTCTATACTAACTAATGGATTTCATTCAAAATTGGCACAACAATAGATCATATTATTTCAGATTATTTCTGATCAATTCATGTATGTCATTGTTGCCAACATGATTTTACGCGCACTGTTAGATCCAATGTTTAACTGCATGTAACGTCCATGCTATCCATTGGACTTCAACTAAATTTTGTATTCTGTACCTTAAGAGATAGAATTAAGAATATATTCAGTCACCAGGGCTGCCAACTGTAGTTCTCTATTATTACCAACTTAATATCGTAATTATTCTAGATAGATCCATATAGATTAATCATTGGCATGAATCTTAAATTTTAAGAAAAGTAGGCTCTTTATATCGTCTCGGAACTTCTTGTTAGCCTACTTTTCACATTTTGCAAAAATGAGGAAAAAGTAGACTTATTAGCCTACTTTTCACATTTTGCAAAAATGAGGAAAAAGTAGACTTATGAGATCGGGCAAATGTGTGTCTGTCTGTCCTTCTGTCTGTCTGTCTGTCTGGCTGGCTGTGTGTGTGCGCCCCCTATCAACTCCTAAACGGCTGCAGCAATCGAAACAAAATTTGGTAGGAGTAAAGATCTATACCTGATTATCTCACGGCGATATTTGAAAATGATGTCAGTGCTACCAACTGCTGAAAAATCGCAATTGAAATTTGAGCTCCATGTTGGATATCTTGGAGGGTATGAATGGGAGCTATTTCAAAATTGGCACACGTATAGATAATAATATTGCAGTTTAATTTCCAGGAGGCTATACATGGCAGTGTTGCCAAAATGATTATAAGCCTGCTGATAGGTCCAAATTTTAAATGCATATAACTTCTACACTATCAATTGGATTTCAACCAAATTTCGTATGTGCTATGTGTACCTAAACAGATATGACTGAGCATATTCTTAAGAGCCACCAGGGCTGCCAACTGTTAATAAATGCTCTCATTTTTTTAAATCCAAATACCCATATATCAGAATGTATGCAAGCCGACAGCTTTAAACTATGCACACGTATAGTACCTGATGTTCCATATTAATTTGGAGTAAATTTTATACGTCAGTGCTACCAACATGATTCTAAGCCTGCTGAGAGGTCCAACTTTAAATACATGCAACTTCTATACTATAATTTGTATTTCAACCAAATTTCGTGTGTGCTATGTGTACCATAACAGATATGACTATGCGTATTCTTAAGAGCAACCAGGGCTGCCAACTGCTAATAAATACTGTCTCTATTTTTGTTACCCTAATATCAATATATCAGAAAGTATGCAAGCCAATAGCTCTAAACTTTGCACACGTATAGTACCTGTCATTCTATATTAATTTGGAATAACTTATATAGGCCTACGCCAGTGCTGCTAGCATGATTCTAAGCCTGATGATAGGTCCATTTTTAAAATGCATGTAACTTCTATACTAATTAATGGATTTCATTCAAAATTGACACAGCAATAGATCATATTATTTCAGATTATTTCTGACCAATACATGTTTGTCATTGTTGCCAACATGATTTTACGCGCGCTGTTAGATCCAATGTTTAACTGCCTGTAACGTCCATGCTATCCATTGGACTTCAACCAAATTTTGTATTCTGTACCTTAAGAGATGGAACTAAGAACATATTCAGTCACCAGGGCTGCCAACTGTAGTTCTCTATTAGGCTACATTATGCCATGTATACAGTATTTCGGACCAATTAGAAATTTCGATATTACCAACTTAATTTCGTAATTATTCTAGATAGATCCATATAGATTAATCATTGGGAAGAATCTTAAATTTTAAGAAAAGTAGGCTCTTTAGTTCGTCACGGAACTTCTTGTTTAATAATATGAAAGAAACCTTTAAGTCCCCTTGATGAAGGTTATGGAAACAATAAAATATTACTTTTCGACTTATTTCTAGAGCCCTGCGCGGATAAACAAAACGTTATCCGCATCCGCCCCGCATCCGCACGACTGTTATCCGCATCCGCCCCGCATCAGCACGACTGTTATCCGCATCCGTCCCGCATCCGCACGACTGTTATCCGCATCCGCCCCGCATCCGCACGACTGTTATCCGCATCCGCCCCGCATCCGCACGACTGTTATCCGCATCCGCCCCGCATCCGCACGACTGTTATCCGCATCCGCCCCGCATCCGCATGACTGTTATCCGCATCCGCCCCGCATCCGCAAGACTTGTATAAAAATCCGCTGATATTTCAATTCTGGTTTCCTGACCTCCGCTTTAGACAAAAAACTGGCTATACTTCTTTGGCTACTTTCGCACTTGTGCCTCAGTAAGTTTGATGTGCCTGATTTGAGTCCTGAGTACGAATACACTTTTTTACAGGTAAAACATCCTACTATATCGTTCATCTCTTTGGTTCCATTGAAAACGTAACCAAATATAGTATCTGCCTTATCCTTGACTTGAGCTTTGTTTCACGCACTATTGAATATACACCTTGTTTTGTTTTAATAGATATTTTATCAATGTTGGTTAAATGATGGATTGACATTTGGCCGGAACTTCCTTGTCAGTCATCATACTTCTGCCTCTTGACCCATCAATGTTCGCATAGTTGATGTCATAACTGTCTCCATTGCAATATCACAGCCCACGCGTTTCAGTGCCAAGATGGAAATAAATCTACAGATAAACCTGGTACCAGATCTTCCAGGATAGCTTAGATAGCGAAGTAGCTGACTTGAGAAATGTTAATGATGTCACCACGATGAACTAACAAACTTATTGACAGCATTATATCTCGTGGATAATGGCAGTGAGAAATTGATGATGAGATGTCAAGACCTACTACAAACATACGATACGGTACTTAATAAAATGTAGTTGAAACCATATGAGTAAAATAATCTTCTCGTGGCATATCAAATATGTAATATTATCTAAAGTTCCACATCGTATTCTAAAAACTATCCGCAAATTTACTCCAAACATTATCCGCAGTGTATCCGCTATCCGCACAGCCATGCAAACTATATCCGCGTGGCGAAAAATGCTGCGGATATCCGCGGGTTTATCCGCGGATATCAGCAACCGCGCAGGGCTTTACTTATTTCCGACTGAAGTCTTTTATTATTTCACCGAAATCTAAACTTGCTAAACGGTCAACCGAGGCCATAGCTGCAGTGAAAATAATATTATAAATTAGAGTGAAAAGTATAATTAATTAATTAAATTATAAAATACATGGCGCGGGGCCCTCAGGACCGCGGGGTCCTGGGCGGTCGCCCTCCTCGCCCTCCCCTAGATCCGCCCCTGCCGACTAATGTATTTGCTTCTGTTACTACGCAAGGACCGAGAAACCTCATCACTCGTCATCTCCACTACTCATAGTCTGCGATGCATATTCCTCTCAGGTCCACGCAGCTTAGACTCGAGCAGTACTTGTTCCTTACAGCTGTTTAATTTTAATTTAATTTGGTGACTGTCAGTGGATTCCAGAAGATAACGGATCGATTTACGGTAAGAATACATTGCCTTCTTACTATGTCTTATTGTCAAGTGTTTAGCAGATACACGCTCTAATTATATTATACTGTATAAGGTAGCCTACTCAGTGGCGTAGCCAGGGGGGTATTTCTGGGGGTTAGAGCCTCCCCCCCCCTTCGCCTTTGGAATTTTTACAAAAGAGAACAGGAACTGGTAATATTTAATAAGTTAAATAAACATTTCTTATATTAAATAATTTTTTTTAGCGTATGGCTTTTTGTGCCGGGAGTGTCCGAGGACATGTTCGGCTCGCCAGTTTTGTAGCTGCTTCGAGACGGACACCCAATGGGTGAGCTACAAGTACCGTTGGGAAGGAAAGTTGGAATGTAGGGACGAGGAGTTGGAAGGTAGCGGCTGTGGCCTATAGTTAGGGACCAACCCCGGCATTTGCCTGGAAGGAAGATGGGAAACCACAGAAGACCATCTTCAAGGTTGCCGGCGGGGGGATTCGAACCTCCTCGCCTCCCGGATGTGAGTGACTGCCATCAGTCATGCCGTAACGACCACGGCTAACTCACCCGGTATATTAAATAATGACACTTGCTGATGATTCTATTACTCGTGCTTTGTGGGAAATACTGTATAATATATGTATCGCTGTGATTTGTGTCTACTGCTTGGTGATGTACTGTTGTCGTCTTTCGGTCTGCCAACCCATTTGAGGCTACACACGTCTTCGTGACAACGCAAAACTCCGTCCTCCCAGGGTTGTCAATCTAGATTTTCCCCCGTTAAAATAGTTTTTTTTTCCACAAACTGAACCTAGCACCATATAGTTTTAAATCCCACCTAGCGGGGCAATTAACTTTCATTCTTTTCTTAACGGGAGAGAAGTTGTATATAAATTAATCTAGTTCTAATCTTATATATTAAAAATAATTATGAAATCTTAAGTCCGGCCATTCTATCCGGTCGATTTCCTTCATTCTTTTTTTTTAATGAATGGTATTCATGCACAGATTTGTTATCAAGTATTAAAAATCTCTTACGTTCCTCCTTTCTCAAATTATTTGATTTTTTCAACTACAGTGGAACGTGGCTAATTCGAACTTCTATAATTCGAAATCTTCTTTAATTCGAATTTTTCTCATGGTCCCTAGCATTTTATATACACTCAAAGCTAAAAAATCGTGGTTAATTCGAATTATATTCTGGATAATTCGAAGTTTTTACGCGTAAAAACTCCGAAAAACAAGATGGTTCCCGAAAAAACTGTTCCGAGTGCAGCCCAAGCAACAAATCACATCACAGAACTTTCGCGTTTTTTTTAAAGTAGAAATGACGTAAGTGATTCTGTTTTCCGTTCCTTAAATTTGTTAGATTTTTTTTGTGATGGCCGAGAGACTTAATTGTAGGAAACAGGTAAAAATCTCAAACGTTTTTTGAAAAACAGTACATTCCCCTAAGACTTAACTAGATTGCTGGATTACTATTGTCGTTAAATAGGTGAATAGTACATTTTGGTTTTATTTTATCATTTGAAACTTTTGAGGTTATTCACGATACAGTCTTTATAAAATACCGTTGTCTGTTAATCTGCTTTGTTGAACGTAAATCATTATGTAAACGTAATACAGTACAATATCTTTTCTCAACGCTTTCCAAAGAACTTTCTTAATTCGAATTTTTGGATAATTCGAATTTTCTTACTGGTCCCTTAAGATTCGAATTATCCAAGTTCCACTGTATTTAGAACTTTTTATCTCTTTGAAGCAATCATATATTTGGTTCTAATTGAGGTACGCAGGTCGTTCTGGTCTAAGAACACTCAGTGACTCAATCGCTTTCATTTGAGCTATTAACTATTTAAATCGGATGATTCTGAGGAACGTTATGAGTGAACATTCGATATTACATCTCATTTTTTCAACATTTGTTCTCATTGTAGCAATCATTTCTTTGGTTCTAATTGAGTTACACAGTTCGTCTTGGTCTAAGAGCACTCAGGGGATCATATTCTATCTTTTGAGTTATTAAATATTTAAATTGGTTGATTCTGAGGAATGTTATGAGTGCCGAAGCGAATATTAGAAATAATTATGAAAACTTAACCAAGTCCGTCCGGCCATTCTATCCGGTCGATTTCCTTCATTCCTTTTTTAATTGAAAGGTATTCATGCACGGATTTGTCATCAAGTATTACAAATCACTTAACTTCCGCCTTCCTCAAATTATTTGATTTCTTGAATTTTTTCCAACTTTTTTTTCTCATTGAGGCAATCATCTTATATAAATTAAAAATATTTATGAAATCTTAAGCCAGTCCGTCCGGCCATTCTATCCGGTCGATTTCCTTCATTCTTTTTTTAAATGAATGGTGTTCATGCACAGATTTGTTATCAAGTATTACAAATCATTTACGTTCCGCCTTACTCAAATTATTTGATTTTTTCAACTTTTTCCACCTTTTTATCTCTTTGAAGCAATCATATCTTTGGTTCTAATTAAGGTACATAGGTTGTTTTGGTCTAAGAACACTCAGTGACTCAAGCGCTTTCATTTGAGCTGTTAACTATTCAAATCAGATGATTCTGTGGAAAGTTATGAGTGAACATTCGATATTACATCTCATTTTTTCAACATGTTTTTCTCATTGTAGCAATCATATCTTTGGTTCTAATTGAGTTAAGCAGTTCGTTTTGATCTAAGAGCAATCAGTGGATCATGTCCTATGTTTTGAGTTATTAAATATTTAAATTGGTTGATTCTGAGGAATGTTATGAGTGCCGAAGCGAATATTAGAAATAATTATGAAATTTAACCGAGTCCGTCTGGCCATTATATCCGGTCGTTTTCATTCATTCCTGTTTTAATTGAAAGGTATTCATGCACAGATTTGTTATCAAGTATTACAAATCACTTACGTTCTGCCTTTCTCAAATTATATGATTTTTTCAACTTTTTCCAACTTTTTATCTATTTGAAGCGATCATATCTTTGGTTCTAATTGAGGTACACAGGTCGTTTTGGTCTAAGAACACTCAGTGAATCAAGCTCTTTCATTTGAGATGTTAACTATTGAAATAGGCTGATTCTGAGGAAAGGTATGAGTGGACATTCAATATTAATTCTCATTTTTTCATTTTTTTTCTAATTTTAGCAATCGTATGTATGTATGTCTACCCCTTATTATTCCCGTTTTCCAACGGGGTCGGGGATGAGATGCGATGGAAGTCTTTGTGGCGATGGTTTTTACGGCCGGATGCCCTTCCTGACGCCAACCTCGTGAGAGGAGTTAATGAGAGATGAAATGAATGATGGCGAATGAAATTGGGCAAGGATGTGGAAGGAAGCGGCCGTGGCCTGTCAGAAGGTACCGTCCCAGCATTTGCCTGGTGTTGAAAATGGGAAACCACGGAAAACCATTTCAAGGACGGCCGACGGTGGGGCTCGAACCCACGCGTCTACCGAGTCAGCAGAGAGCTTGGCCCCATGACCTAATGCTGTGCTTTAGCCAGCGTAGCCACTACTGTCGGTTATTTTAGCAATCGTATCTTTGGTTCTAATTGAGCTACGCAGTTTGTTTTGGTCTAAGAGCACTCGATGGATCAAACTCTTTCTTTTGAGGTATTAAATAGTTAAATTGTTTGATTCTGAGGAATGTTATGAGTGCCGAAGCGAATATTATCCGGTCGATTTCCTTCATTTTTTAAATGAAATATATTCAGCAAAGAAGTCCGTGGCAGCTCCCACGTCACCCACTATGAGTGTTTTTACGTTTTCATTTATTCCAGAAATCTACATTCAGTGGAAATTTAAATTACTAGCTTCGGAGTGAGTTTGCAAGTTCGATAGACCTATCACCACAGATTCAACCAGCATCAAACTGTTGAGTCGTGTCGAGTTAATACTTCAGAAAATAGTATAGCAGATATGTGTGGAGTTTCGCTGTTCACCTCAGCTATTCAGAATTGCGTCTGGGACCTGACGTACGTGTGCCTTTTAACCTTACGCTGGGTAAACCGTTCAAGATAAGGTGGGACACACAGAGAACAGGCTGACTTCCACACATTTTATCTCATAAGTCTACTTCATCATTTACCCAAAAGCAACGGTACCGTAAAATGTCTGCTCAGGTCCGTAGCATGAAGACATGCGAACAGCAAATATGTCATATGAAAAAAAAAGTGGTGCTGGACTGTTGAAATGAATGCTGCGGAGCAGCACGGGTCTTCTAGTTAAAATAATAATACAATAATAATATCGTATGGCCTCAGGTGCAAGCTTTGTAATTTGACACCCAGAGGGTAGCTTGCAAGTCGAATTTCATTGTTCCTTGAAGTACTGTGAAAGTCAAGGAGGTTAGATATCTAAACTCCTTGAAATTATAGCGCTTTCTAGTAGAGAAATGAGGAACTTTGTGTTGGCCGAAACTCCCGAGATTAATTTTGCCATTATGAGCACGGCCTACTGAATTCCAATGACTTCTTTGACATGCCAACATCGTATGACATGCGTGTCGAATTTTTGCCGCCTTTCAAAAAATCACTTACCACGGCCAGGAGCGAACCTGCAAGCTTGGGGTTAGTAGACCGACACGCTATCCCCTCACCCACCGTGGTAAGCTAAAATAATGATAATAAAATAATAATAATAATAATAATAATAATAATAATAATAATAATAATAATAATAATAATAAGGAACTAGAATAAGGAAACGACGCGACGTCTAGCATTTTATGGACACGTCTACAGGATGCATCCTACCAGGTTGACCAATCAGCTCCTCGGTTACTGGCAAAAGCGGAAGACCAAGTCACCATGGTTGTGGGAAGTGAGCAAAGATCTGCAAGAACTTGGAGGGACGGAAAGAGTCTTAAAAGACTGGACATCTCTCAGGAAGATGCTTCAGCAATTGAGGTTCCAGGACAAACCGCCAAGAAAGAAAACAGGTGCCCTCTGGACCCAGGAGAGGAGGGAACAACACAGCCAGAGGATGCGTAACTACTGGGCAAACATCAAGGCCCACTCCAAATGTAACAGTTGAACGTCGTGGTCCATAGATGGCCTATTCGAAACAAGAAGAAGAAGAAGAAGAAGAAGAAGAAACTAGAACATTTTATGGATACATTAACATTAATTTGGGGATTGTTGTAAACTTCTTGAGTGTGAGATATCTGAGCTGCTTCACATTAATATGTCCTGCAATTCCCTAACTACGGTTATTCCCCAGTTACCATAACCCCTCCCATTGGTCCATATTGGCTACGCCACTGAGGGTATTTGACATACCAATACCGTTTTTATTTCTATCCATGTGCAAATGAAATTAATTTTTTTCGAGGTGTTCTGTAAACGTCAGTGTCCTACTATCCTCTAGTTTTGCCCGATGTCATTAATTTGCAGCTTTTGTAAATAGAATATTTCATAATTCATGTAAGCATGCTTGGTGGAATCCATCCAATATCATTATTATGATATCTATACTAATATAATAAAGCTGAAGAGTTTGTGTGTTTGTGTGTTTAAACGCCAAATCTCTGGAACTACCATTCGGATTCGAAAAATTATTTTTCTTAGGGGCTACATTCATTCCATTCCTGACCCGGTCGGAGACTGGAAGCAGGCTGTGGATTTTCATTTTCATAATAGCCAGATCCAAGAGGAATAGTTTAGGCTATGTTAAATTTCGGACAGACCAGTCCATTCCCTGCATTTAGACCCATTGGCACAAATCTACACCTTTTCACCGATATGAACCAAAATGTATATACTTACCATTTGGCAACCTGCGAATAACACTGTTTACATGGAATTTCGGACAGACCACTCCATTCCCTGCATTTATGCCCTTTGGCAAAAATCTACACCGTTTCACCGATCTGAACCAAAATGTGTATACTTACCCTTTGGAAGCCTGCGAGAAACACTGTCGGCATGAAATTTCGGACAGACCACTCCACTCCCTGCATTTAGGCCCTTTGACACAAATCTACACCATTTCACCGATCGGAACCAAAATTTGTATACATACCCTTTGGAATACTGCGGGTAACACTGTCCACTTTAAATTTCGAACAGACCACTCCATTCCCTGCATTTAGGCCCTTTGGCAAAAATCTACACCGTTTCACCAATCTGAACCAAAATGTGTATACTTACCCTTTGGAACCCTGCGAGAAACACTGTCTGCATGAAATTTTGGACAGACCACTCCATTCCCTGCATTTAGGCCTTTTGGCACAAATCTACACCATTTCACCGATCTGAACCAAAATTTGTGTACATACCCTTTGGAACACTGCGGGTAACACTGTCCACTTTACATTTCGAACAGACCACTCCATTCCCTGCATTTAGGCCCCTTGACACAAATCCACACCGTTTCACCGATGTGAACCAAAAGGTGTATAATTACCCTTTGGAACCCTGCGAGTAACACTGTCTGCATGAAATTTCGGACAGACCACTCCATTCCCTGCATTTAGGCACTTTGGTACAAATCTACACCGTTCCTCCTATTTGCACCAAAGTTTACATACACTTTGAAACCCTGCTGGTAACACTGTCCACTTGATATTTTGGACAACGCTCTTCATTCCCTACAATTAGAATAACAAACAAACTGATTTGAAAACCACCCTAGAACCATTCATGTCCGTAGCAGTGTAACTGAAAGAGTATTTTAATAAGTCTATTGTTGACTGGCAATTCGGGCTGCATCACGTCGCCCCTACCAGTGTTCTGGTGCAGAATTGCGAAAATAGTTAAATCTTGCGCTGCTTATAAATTGCAGTCACGGGGAGTAATTAGTGCAAAAAGATTTCTTAGGCCCCTTTAAACAGTTTCCATCATGAACATAGTATGCCTCTGTATAAGTGCAATGGTGTTGGTGCAATACTTTGAGCTTATCAGCTGCAATAAGCGTTGGTGCTTTCAAATTTACCTTAATTTGTTTCGAAACTTATCGTTAAGCGCTATGTACCGATAAATGATAGTCTACTATTGCTACTTTAGGACCTCGGGACAGCTGAAGATTTCCAAAATGTTCTGATTATTTTCCTACGGCGCTATGCGACAAAAGACGACACTATTGGTCTCTATATTTCTAACAGACAATGAGATATAGGCCCTAGGCAGAGTCTTTTATTTCACTCACTCCTCTTTCTAATCATTTTTAGAATAATATGTTTGTAAATTACATGTGTCAGTGCCGTAGTTAGTAAATAGCCGTTTCCCTATTCATTATTATAATTATTATCATTACGGGAAAATGACCTAAATATTACGTCGATTATACTGTGCTGATTATAACCCCCACAACAACCACCACCACAAAAAGTTATATTTAAAATATATTTCATTTCTGGTAGTTTAAGTATCATGTGCCAGTTCTGTAGAAGTATCCATTATCATCCATAAAACAAATAAATCCACCGGGCGAAGCCGGGTACTACTGCTAGTGATAGGTATAATAAAACTGAAGAGTTTGTGTGTTTTTGTGTTTAAACGCGCTAATCTCTGGAACTACCAGTCGGATTCGAAAAAATATTTTTGTATATGATAGCCAGATTCAAGAGGAATAGTTTAGGCTTTGTTAAATTTCGGACAGACCACTCCATTCCCTGCATTTATGCCCTTTGGCTTAAATCTACACCGTTTCACCTATCTGAACCAAAATTTGTATACATACTCTTTGGAACCCTGCGAGTAACACTGTCTGCATAAAATTTATGACAGACCCGTCCATTCCCTGCATTTAGGCCCTTTGGCACAAATCTACAACTTTTCGCCGATCTGAACCAAAATTTGTATACTTACCCTTTGGAACCCTGCGAGTAACACTGTTTACTGAGCCCGTCAGACGAGCCGTCAGGGTCGTCACTAACCGAAATGACTTCCCGGACAACTCAACGTCCGGACACATAAGCCAAAGAGGATTGGGTGCACTTCTTATAGGTCAGTGCGCACGAGACGCAAGATCACGGGGCGATCTGGGCAGACATGGTATGTGTCAATAAGAACCCAAGAAGTACACCGCAGAAACACTTAAACAACAAAATAATAACCTCCAGACTTAAGTAAACTTGTGTAAAATTTATTAAAAGAATCACAAACAGCTATCCTAGTTCGGAGGGTTTGTTTAGGGCTATTCCCGCAAGCTAATAAAAAAAAGAAAAATAAAGGGTCAAGAATCCTACACTGATTGAAGTTTTAAAACCCTCGCGAAAGATCTATTACACAAAGAAAACAACAACAACAAATCTAGGGTAGTGGCACGAAAAGTAGACCCTACACGGATGAAATGGGTTACTATGAAAAACAGAAGCTAAGTTAACAAACAAGAGGCAAATGAAATTTATGATGGTACCACTCCCGAATTTACAGTTACGCTTTACTGAATCTAGGTAAGTCCTAACATTATAACAAGCATTTACGGCGAATGACTACCGTAAGAAAAACATTACATAAAGAGCTACATGATAACCAGCAAAAAAAATGATTAAGTTCACTCCTTAAAACTAAAGGTACAATGGGTTAACATGTAGTATTAACACTTCAAGAAATAAATAAAACACAGCATTCACACGATCTCTTATTAAATCCTGCCAGCACGTTTGAATACTCTTTGTATTCAAAGGTCATCTAATTGTGTCATTTATGGTGGCAACTGCGTGATAAAAATCACGACTTAGGTCGCATGAGCATCGTGCGTCACCAGGTATGAACTACTGGTTCGTACGCTGCTCCGTCGTCTCAAAGTAGTGTACAATATCTAAAGTCATTTCCCAATGGAAATAGAAAACATCCAAATGGAATCAAGCAGCTGGCACAACGTTGAGAAATCAATTTTAAGTTCACTGTCATGGTTATTTAGCATTTGTTTATAATAATTATGCATTTACTATTATTAGGAGCGTAGTTTAGATTTGTCGTTGGTTTATGACGATTGACTGATGATTCCAGAACACCTAGGCTAAACAAAGTGAAGTCTTCTGAAAGATCAATCACTTGCAAAACATCGACTCAATAGACGGCACAATAACACGATTTGACAAGACACGGTTGCAAAATATAACTGTCAGGGGCGCACAGCTCTCCGGATACAGTCTCGGGCTAGTCCAGGAAAGAATGGTCGCAGAATGAACTCTGTCCAACAGTGCATTCCATGCACTCAAAATATAACACCAATAGCCTCAAACAGGGTGTCTTCATCACAAATAAATAATAGGCAACATCAAGCTTCCTATAAAAATTACACACTCTCAACTGGTGTCAGTATAAAGTCGCTCTCCAATAGCGATCAAAACAGGTAACATGCTCGTCTTCATGACGTCAGCAAAAACATCTGATTCCCACAACATGGTCGCTGGTCTTCACCCAAATAATGAATCAATTCTCCAAACGGTAAATATGATGCGCTAGCATCGGTCTAAAAGTAACAAAGTCGTCTCACAAAAGAGAGCGTAGTGTACTCTGGGTAATGGAAACCCGTTCTCACTAGTGCTTGACAAAGCACGTTAGCTTCATTTTGCAGGCAAGAATTCACTCAATAAAGTTCCTAGGCTATAGTGAATCATGCTGGCTCAAACATAATAACTTATAACTAATAAACACTCGAAGAAACTGTACCACGTAAAAATACGGTGTACAATGATAAGTCTTGTCTTAAAATTCCAAGTAACACTTTCACAAAGATATCCCACTCTCTCTGGAGTGCTCTGAGTTGACAAAGAGATGTCACTCAACTAATATTTACATTTCTTAAATACATAACGTTGCGTGTTCTAGACTTTACACAAATAAGAAATATAACAATGACGACAATCTTACAACTGGTAAGATGTCTAAAATGATACGGAGAGTATCAGGGTTCGATGCTCTTCAGGCATATTTAAATATAATCCCTGTACGTTCTTTCTGGAACTGAATGTGGCTTCAAAGCTTCACATTACCTGTAAATAACATAAATTCACATAAATGTGATGACAACAGTCGGTCATCAAACGATACGGCCTTCTTAAACAAGCAGTGGCGTACCTTGGAAATAATCATGGAAGGGGTTACAGCAAAAAAATGAAACAAAGAATGGCTGTCCATCGTTCCTAAAAACCTAACCCACACTAAGGGTTGACCAAGCCAGATCAAAATGATATGTGGTCGTGTCTAGCAAGTTGTTAGGACGTTACGTCCTACTGACATATAACAGAATGCACCAAACGGTGACTAACTCACACTGAAAAAGAAATAGCAAAGTGCTAACTAGAAATCCTACCTAAGCTGGTTATCACAAGTTCGGTTAACTATTCTACATTCTATCTACCACAGAAAAAAAACGCACAAATGAGAAGACGCAGACTTACAGTACAATTCGCCTCATCTCAATTTCATCATAATTGAGGGGTTACAAAGACCTGGACGGTTCAAATGGTGTTTCCAAACCAGGCTTCTTGGATCAAGCCTCCTCCGTTTCAGTCTCCCACTGCGTCTACGTGTCTGGTACACGTACAACATCTCCTCCCTGCGGTCAGCTTTCTGGTTGATGGGCGTCCTATCTCCATGTCCCTCGTGGTTGTAAGGTCCTCCTCCTGCCATGACGAAGTTCCACTTCTTCAGATATTCCCCTCACATTGTAGAAGTCTACTCCTTGTCACCCACGAACAGTACTTGTAGAAAGATGCACATGTGGCTCATTTCGTGATAACACATCTTATCAGAGATTCCACACGTGATTTCACAGAGTTTAAATTTATCGAGTCGTGGCAATTGATCAGAATTCTCACTGATTTTACACAATAATATTGCAGACTTATTATTCAAAAGGCCTTCATTGTCTGCGTTCACAGATGCTATGAAACACATGCGGTGTTATGCTCACAGATTTTACGATAGCAAATATCGCTCTGGATCGTGATAATCCTGTGTCAAAATTGATTACACTTTGGGTTGTAATGCACTTTAGAACTGTGGTGTGCCTTTTTACACACGATGATCGTTGATTGCTAATACTTTCACAATATTTCACGTCCCTCGTGGACTTCTATTTTACATTGGCCCTCGTGTCGAAATGTGGTGTTCCACGTGACCAAAAAAATAATGTCGGAAATATATCACAATTTTTCACAATTTTCACAATGGACTTACAAATTGCCAATACCGTTGGTTTCACAATCACTTCACAAATATCGTGACAAATTATACTCGATGGTTGTAGATATTCATCACCACATGGGTGGACTTGTAAGTTCTTCGTCCCACGGACGGTCTACACAGCACGTCTTACTTGGACGGCTAGAAAATTGGTTGTCAGCGAGCATGGGCTCGCCCTGCTGTGTCCAAGCGGATACTTTACTCGTTGACAGTCTATTGACTTCCTTCCGCCTATCTGCGGCGTAAATTACCTTTACCAAAAATAAATTTAGAAACATAATAATGTTTATCTGATGCTGAATGACGATGTGGAAAGTTCTGAGACTTTTACAATCAAGAAGTAGAATAATGGGAGCTCAGAAAAATATTTAGGGTGAATGTCCAGAGTCAAAACATCATCCCTTTCTCGTGACATGCCGCACTGCTTCCAGGGCGCGTTCAATGATGAAGGATGCCATGTGCATGAACATTCGTAGAAATATCACCGAGCAATGAGCTCAGGTGGGCTCATTACATGAAATTTCGGACAGACCACTCCATTCCCTGCATTGAGGCCGTTTGGCACAAATCTACACCGTTTCACCGATCTGAAACAAAATTTGTATACATACCATTTGGAACACTGCGGGTAAAACTGTCCACTTAAAATTTCAGAGAGACCACACCATTCCCTGCATATAGACCCTTTGACACAAATCTACACCGTTTCACCGATCTGAACCAAAATGTGTATACTTACTCTTTGGAACCTTGCGAGTAACACTGTTTACATAAAATTTCGGACAGACCACTCCATTCCCTGCATTTATGCCCTTTGGTACAAATCTACACCGTTTCACCGAGCTGAACCAAAATTTGTATACTTACCCTTTGGAACCCTGCGAGTAACACTGTCTGCATGTAATTTCGGACAGACCACTCCATTCCCTGCATTTAGGCCCATTGCCACAAAAATACACCGTTCCTCCTAATTGCACCAAATTTTACATACACTTTGAAACCCTGCTGGTCCACGTGATATTTTGGACAACGCTCTCCATTCCCTACATTTAGAATAACAAATAAACTGAACTTGAAAACCACGTATTAAGGCCCTAGAATCATTCATGTCCGTAGCAGTGTAACTGTAAGAGTATTGTAATAAGTCTATTGTTGACTGGCAATTCGGGCTGCATCACGTCGCCCCTACCAGTGTTATGGTGCAGAATTGCGAAAATAGTTAAGTCTTGCACTGCTTATAAATTGCAGTCCTGGGGAATAATTAGTGCAAAATGATTTCTTGGGCCCCTTTAAACAGTTATCATCAGGAACATATTATGCCTCTGTATAAGTGCAATGGTGTTGGTGCAATACATTGAGGTTATCAGCTGCAATAAGCGTTGGTGCTTTCAAATTTACCTTAATTTATTCCGAAACTTAACGTTGAGCGCTATGTGGTGATAAATGGTACAATTGCTACCTCAGAAGCTCGGGACAGCCGAAGTTTTCCAAAGTGTTCTGGATTATTTTCCTACGGCGCTATGCGACAAAAGACGACACTATTGGTCTCTACATTTCTAACAGACAATGAGATATAGGCCCTAGGCAGTGTCTTTTATTTCACTTAGCCTACTCCTCTTTCTAATAATTTTTTGCAATATGTTTGTAAATTACATGTGTCAGTGCTGTAGTTAGTAAATAGCCGTTTCCCTATTAATTATTATCATTATTATCATTACGGGTAAATGATCTAAATGTTACGTCCATTATACTGTACTGCTTATCACCCTCACTACAATCACCACCACCACCACAAAAAGTTATATTTAAAAAAATATTTCTTTTCTGGTAGTTTAAGTATCATGTGCCAGTTCTGTAGTAGTATTCATTATCTTCCATAAAATAAATAAATCCACCGGGCGAAGCCAGACACTACTGCTAGTTATTATGAAATGATTGTCGGAGCGATACTTTGAGTATTTACTCACATAGATGTTGAGGAGCTTAAAAGAAATTAATAAATAAATACATTTTCCTGAAGTGAGTGAGGGAAAGTCCTCGTGTAAACCACTCAAATGAAGGCCGTCAGGATTCAAACCTTGGTTCTCCTCCAGGGGCTCACATCTATTGGGGCGTGGGTTGGCGACCACCGGACCCTAGCTGAGTCCGGCATTGCTTCAACTTACTTGTGCCGGGCTCCTCTCTATCTTCTTTCCTGTCGACCTCTCTTGGTCAATTCTTGTTCTCTTCCGACCCTGACGGTATTAGGGTATCGGAGGCCTCGGGAATCGTTTCCTTTCCCTCCTTCATTGGCCCTTGTCTCATCTTTCCCGATCCCTCTCTCATCGTGGGATCGGCCTTCTTTTCATTATAGTTTATTTTCTCTTTAAGATTCCCGCCCTGTTTTTTTTGAATTGGCTCCCGGTGTCTCTAAATTACATTTTGTAAGTTTTTATTCTTTTTTATTATTATTATAATTTTTAATTTATTTTTTAACTCAACCACATTTTGTACGTTTTTTCAATCTACATTGCACTTTGTAAGTATTTTCGACCTAAACTCCATTTTGTAAGTATTTTCAATCTCAATTGCATTTTGTAAGTAACAGTATTTCGAATCGCAGGCTTCCACATATTGTGAGTATTTTGAATCTACCATACATTTTGCAAGCATTTTCAAATTCAATTGCATTTTGTAAGTATTTTGAATTTCAATTGCACTTTGTGAATATTTTGAATCTGAACCGGCCTTTTCCAATCTCACTTGCATTGTGTATTTTCAATTCCAATTGCATTTTGTAAGTATTTTGAACCTCAATTGCATTTTGTACGTATTTTCAATTTCAATTGCATTTTGTAAATATTTTGAATTTAAATTGCATTTTGTTGAGTATTTCGAATGTACATTGCATTTTGTAATTAATTTGAACCTAAACTACATTTTGTGCGTATTTTTCAATCTAAGTTCCTTTTTATGAGTATTTTCCTTCAAAATTACCTTTACCTTTTATAAGTATTTCCATTTTTCATTTTGTGAGCCATTTCAATCTGAGTTCCATTTTGTAAGTATTTTCAGTCCAGCTTAATTTTCGTTATGATTTCCATTTCATTGTCATTTTCGCTATCACCCAGACCATTAGGGGCCGATAATCCAGATGTTAGGCCCCTTAAAACAACAATTATCATCATCATCATCATCATCATCATCATCATCAAACCTTGGTTCTTCGATAAGTGCAGCCATGTCTAGTCATCCTTGCAGGCTCATGATTAATTGTTATGCTCATTAGAAATGTAATGTGCTCCTTAGTTATCCCTAAATATTTTTGAAAATGTTAATTTCAGATTTTAATAAGAAAAGGATGTTACTCGTATATTTTAGATCAGTTAAGGATCTCTTCTTAAGCCTTGTATTACCAGAAATCTTAGTGCATATTGCTCACATTGTTTTTGACTAGCTTTGAGGCTGTTACGACCGACTTGATACTTGTGTTATGAATCTGCTATACCCCGCTGTTCATAATATCCTAAAATACCGGGTTAGTTAGCCTTGGTCGTTACGGCGTGGCTGTAGGTATTCACTCACACCCTGGAGTCGAGGAGGTTCGAATCCTCCCGCCGGCAACCTTGAAGGTGGTCTTCTGTGGTTTCCCATCTTCTTTCCAGGCAAATGCCGTGGTTGGCCCTAACTATAGGCCACAGCCGCTTCCTTCCAACTCCTCGTCCTTACATTCAAAACTTTCCTCCCCAGACTACACTCCACACGTTACGGTACTTGTAGCTCACCCCATGGGTGTCCGCACAGAAGCAGCTACAAACTCTGGCGAGCCTAACATGTCCTAGGACACTCCCGGCACTAAAAGCCATACGCTAAAAGAAAAGAAAAAAAAACAATAAAACAACAACCTAAAATGAGGCAACAACTACAATAGTACAATAGCTAAAGGAGGAGGAACAAGCATCAAGGCCTGGCCTCCTCTCACCGGTCGGCCACTGCTGTGTGGCACCTCTTAGTAAGAATCTTTCCTCCAATGATCAAGTGAGGCGTCCACTTGCAAAACTCGTTTAATCCACTTGTGAATAAGGATCATGTCGTAAAATTAATTATTCAATTATTTTATTTTATTTTACTTCATTTTATTTTGTTTTATTTTGTTTTGTTTAAGTTTATTTTATTTTATTTGTTATATTTTAATTTTGTTTTGTTTATTTTGCTTTGTTTTATTTTATTTCGTTTGATTTTGTTTTAAATTGTTTTGTTTAATTTTTTGTTTTATTTTAGTTTTTTATTTTGTTTTGTTTTATTTTGATTTTGTTTTGTTTATGTTCTTTATATTATTTTGTTTTATTTTGATTTTCCAGAAAACAAACGCAAAACCAAAAACAAAAGGCACGAAGCAAAAAGCAAAATTCAAAAGCAAAAGCAGAAAACAAAAAACAAGAAACACAAAGCAAAAAGCAAAGTTCAGAAAAGCTAAAGCAGAAAACAAACACAAAACCAAAACCAAGAAGGAAAATCAAAAAGTACCATTCAAAAGCAAAAGCACAAAGCAAACACAAAACTAAAGATCAAAAACACAAAGCAAAAATTAAAAAATACAAAACAACAAACACAAAAGAGAGGTTTCTCCGGCCACTCCGGTTTTCCCTGTCAAAATTTCATTCCAGGGCACTCCCCCCTATCATTTCATTTCATCTGTCATTCATTTAATCATTGCCCCAGAGGAGTGCGTCAGGCTTCGGCAGCCGGCATAGTTCATATCTTCGCTGCTAGATGGGGGCTTCATTCATTCCATTCCTGACCCGGTCGGAGACTGGAAGCAGGCTGTGGATTTTCATTTTTTCAAACACAAAAGATACGTGAGGCAAAGTCCAGAGAAACGTTTCTCATGAAAATGATTCTTATTCACAAGTGGAGTAAACGGGTTTCGCAACTGGACGACTCAAGTGATCAAACCCCGGCTCTGTCAGATGACAGTTGAGGATGTTCAAAAGTGAGAGAATCCCGACAGGCAATTTTACCTTTGAATGTTATATTTGCTTCACGATGGTGACATCATTGCTATTAATACCACTAGTGGAGAAGATCACTTATGTTTGAACACCTAGTATTGTGGTAATGAACCCAAATGTTGTCTTGAGATATGTCTATGACATTCCTTGTTGTGTATTCCACAGGCTATGAACCGCCATTCTCACAAATGCCAAATTTGTGACATCTATATAGAAGATGTGGATGCCAAGCAGGAGGGTATTAAATGTCATCGCTTCCCTGTATCAAGGCCAAATCCCTGCAGGCAGTGGTTGGACGTTGTGGGGAAGCAAAGTTTAACAGACCTTCCCCTTGCAAAATCAAAGAACATGTGTGTTTGTTCAAAGCACTTCAGGCCTACAAATTATCCGGGACCACACAGAAGACTATTGTACAACGATGCAGTCCCGGATAAAAGTAAGTAATTATATATTTATTAATTACTAAGAATTAATGAAAACAGTGGCGTACAGTGGTCCATGACAGTTACTCCAGCTGTAAAACAAACACAACTTTTGAAATGTATTGTACAGGCCTAACTCGTGAGCTTTGTGGCAGGTCATTATGAACTTAATAATTAATGGGACTGATTGCTCGCCACTGAATGAAAATATTAATTAATATTAATATAGGCTATACGGAAGCCTCCGTGGCTTAGGCGGCAGCAAGCCGGCCTTTCACCACTGGGTCCGTAGTTCAAATCCCGGTCACTCCATGTGAGATCTGTGCTGGACAGAACGGAGGCAGACAGGTTTTTCTCCGGGTACTCCGGTTTTCCCTGTCAACATTTCATTCCAGCAACACTCTCCACTATCGTTTCATTTCATCTGTCATTCATTTAATCATTGCCCCAGAGGAGTGCGTCAGGCCTCGGCAGCCGGCACCGTTCATATCCTCGCCGCTTCATTCATTCCATTCCTGACCCGGTCGGAGACTGGAAGCAGGCTGTGGATTTTCATTTTCATAGGCTATATGATCTGTGTTGACTTAATTTTACAATATTTTCACCCTTGAAGGTTTTGTCCAATGTACTGTACTGTAAAGGGGGAAAGTGAAAGAGATGGTTGGTTGGTTCCTTAGTTTACGGGCTGCGACAACGCGGTCATGTAGCCCCGTGTACTTTGGGTGTGTGTAGAATCTGTCTGATAACCGGTATTAATTGTGATGTCTGTATTAGTGTGCCGTGCCAGGTGCAGCTTCCATGGGGGAGGAGCTCTGAACTGAGTAAGGGCTTTTCTGTACTCTGTGGAAGACGGATCTGGGCGGGGAAGTCCTCAACCCCGACACGGCGCGTCCCAATGGCTGATAGGGGCTCTTGTTGAGAGTGGTGCTTGCACCCGCGGATCAACTGAGGACATGATATAGTGGCAGCAGCTATATCATTATTGTTGATACAAGATCGATCTGTCGACCTTGCATCAGCAAACAGCTGCATCATATCATGGCATCCTTGGATGTTGGGATGTGATGTGGTTACTGCGCATTGAGGAAGGCAACGGGAAACCACCTCAATTATTTTTCCCCAGGATAATCTTCATGGCTGAAAACCCAATTACATTGGCCCTTAGTCCCGGGCAGACCTTAAGTGGTCAGAGGGTGCGAAGAATCTCCCGGTCAGCCCTGAAGATAGGAACGTGGAATGTACGGAGTATGTTTGAAGCAGGAAAGATTCACAATACAATTCATGAGATGAAGAGGATGAATGTGTCCATAATGGGTATAAGTGAGATGAGATGGCCGGGGACAGGAGATTGTAATGTGGAGGATTGCATGATATACTACAGTGGTAATAATGATGCCAGGCATTTGCATGGAGTGGGTTTTATAGTGGACAAAAGTTTGCAGTCTGCTGTTATCAGTTGTATACCATTCTCCAGTAGAATAATGATGTTAAAGTTACGTGGTAAACCTTTCCACATTAATCTCATTCAAGTGTATGCCCCTACTAGTGACAAAAGCGATGAAGAGGTTGAGGAATTCTATGCCCAAATTCAGACCGTCCTCAAAGACACCAAAGAACATGATGTAACCCTTGTTATGGGAGATTTTAATGCAAAAGTTGGGAAAGGTTCTGAAGAACACATTGTGGGCCAGTGGGGTCTCGGACAAAGAAACAACAGAGGGGATCGTTTAGTGCAGTTTTGTAGAGAGGAGAACTTTGTCATTGCTAATACTTGGTTTAAGCTTCCTGCCAGGAGACTTTATACGTGGAAAGCACCTGCTGATAGTCCAGACAACATCATAAGAAATCAAATTGATTTCATTCTAATTAAAAACAGATTTAGAAACAGCGTGATTTTTGCAAAAACCTATCCAGGAGCAGATGTTCCTTCTGACCACAATCCTCTCATTAGCAAGATTTGTGTCCGGCTTAACAAGATTCCGATAAAAACAACACAAAATAAATATGATACTGATGCCCTTCGGGAAATAAATACAAGGTCACAGGTGGCTGCTGCTCTTACCACTGATCTTAAGACGTTGAATTCAAATGACATGCAGCCCTTGGAACTTTGGGACACTTTTAAAACCTCATTGAAGAGGGTTGGAGATCATTTTCTTAAGAACAAGAGACAACATAAAAAAAGGAAGGCATGGATGACGGATGAAATATTGAATCTAATGGATAAAAGAAGAGAAGTCAAAGGAAGAGATAATGAAGAATATTGGTTTATTCATAGATTGATAAAGAATAAGATCAGGCAAGCCAAGGAAGTTTGGATGTCAGATAGGTGCAAAGAAATTGAAGAACTTAATAGTAAATATGATACTTTCCAGGTCCATAAGAAAATCAAAGAAGTTTCAGGTAGACACAGGAAAAGAAACACAGTCAACTTAGTTGATAGTCAGGGTAACACGGTATTTGAAGTTGAAGAAAAATTACAGGTTTGGGAAAAATATATACAAGAGCTTTTTAATGATGATCATCGTCCTTCCCGACCCGAAATTCCTTCAGTTGTTGGACCCATGATCACCATGGATGAAGTGAAATATGCGATTAGGATAGCGAAAAATGGTAAGGCTCCTGGTCAAGATGACATTCCAGTGGAATTATTGAAGATCTTGGATGATGATAGCATTGTGACGCTCACTAATTTATATAACAAGATATACGACACGGGCATATTACCAGAAGACTGGCTCTTGTCTACATTTATTGCTCTTCCGAAGAAACCGATGGCTAAGTCATGTAGTGACTTCAGGACAATCAGTCTTATGAGTCATGTGCTCAAGATATTTCTCAAAGTTATCCATAATCGCATATACAGGAAATGCGAGATGAATATCAGTGACACGCAGTTTGGGTTCCGCAACGGTCTAGGAACTCGTGAGGCATTATTTGCGCTTCAAGTTCTTTTCCAGAGATGCCGTGAGGTGAATCAGGATGTATATGCATGTTTTCTGGACTATGCAAAAGCCTTTGACCGTTGTCAGCATGATAAGTTGTATAATGCACTCAAGAACTCAGGAATAGATGAGAAAGACATTCGGATCATCATTAATTTATACTGGGGTCAAAAGGCTAGTATCAGAATTGATGGACATATATCGAGATCAGTGGAAATAATGCGTGGTGTGAGACAAGGATGCATTCTTTCACCACTTCTTTATAATATCTATGCAGAACAGATTTTCTCCGAGGCACTTGATGGCATTCAACAAGGTATTAAGGTCAATGGTAATTATATTAATAATATACGGTACGCAGATGATACTGTATTGATTGCAAATAGTTTCGAAGGACTTAAAGAGATTGTTACTATGGTATATCAAAAGAGTAAACAATATGGCCTTGACCTCAACATTAAGAAAACAAAATATATGATAATATCGCGAAAACCAGCATTGTCACAAATCCTTTTAGTCGATGGACATCAGATTGAGCGAGTCAAGAGTTTGGTTTATTTAGGACAGAATATTAATGAGAATTGGGATCCTTCGGTTGAAATAAGATGCCGTATAGAGAAGGCTAGATCCATCTTTATGACAATGAAACAACTACTATGCTGTCGAGATCTCAGTATGACGCTTAAGAAAAGAATTGTGAAGTGTTATGTTGTCTCCACCCTTCTTTATGGTGTTGAAGCTTGGACCTTGTCCGTAGCTACAGAAAAGAAGATTCGAGCTTTTGAAATGTGGATATACCGGCGGATTCTTAAAATTTCGTGGACAGAACATGTGAGTAATGCCGAGGTTCTTCAGCGTGTGAGCAGCCAACCTGAGCTGTTAAACACAATTAAGAAGAGGAAATTGGAATACTTGGGACACATGATGAGGAATCCAAAATACCGTCTGCTCCAAGTTATACTTCAGGGTAAAATTGAAGGACGGCGTGGACCAGGAAGGAGACGAATAACTTGGATGGATAATTTAAAAACGTGGTTTGGGCTGTCTTCCACGGAACTCTTCAGGATTGCACAGGATAAGAAGGTGTTAGCCATGGTGGTAGCCAACGTCCGTATCGGATAAGGTAGAAGAAGAAGTATTAGTGTGTGTTAACCGTTTTTAATTCAATAAGGACTGCAGACATTGAATTTCAAGTAGTTCCTACTTTTGCCACCAAATGCCACCATCAACAACTACTAGTTCAGAACTTGGCTACTAGACGTCACCGCAGTCGGCTCCTGGCGACGAACATAGGATCCTTAAGAGCATTGTTTAACCTATAAGTTAATTTAGCTTCACAAAGGTGTAATTAGTGGAAGGTTCTTTAACATGCCATAAATCTATGACATGAGACCGCCGGCTTTACTTCCCCTCCAAAGGAAGGCATACTGAGGGATTTTAACGCTCTTAAAAAGTCCGACGACTTCATCCGGGTTTGAACCCGCGATCTTGGGCATAGAAGCTCAGCATGCTACCGAAGCCGCTAAAGTGACAGAGAAACAATGGCCCAGTATGGGTTATCCTCTTTTACTCGCCTCTGTAGCGAAGCAGATTAAATACCGTAGATGAAATAACGACGAATGTTATACACTAGCACTGCTCCCCTTATGAATGGTTTGCACCTCTCAGATGACAGTCATCATGTTTTAACCAGTAAAAGAATCTACTAGTGACCCTGAATGGTGTGTCTTAAAAGAAACCCATATTTTCATACACCAAGAGATTTAATAATGCTTACTCTTTTTACAGGTATGCCAGCACACACAGAGTGCCTCATTCTGCTGCTACTGCCACTGCTACTTCAGGGCGCCCGGGAATGTTCCCCGCAGTGTTTACGTGCAGCTGTGAGTGGTTGCGTCATCAGTTTAGTTGGCAACACAGTGTCCTTGATAGGGTGAAGGCTACATGTGTAGGCTGTGGGCTGTCGAATTCGTCTGTGCGTATAGTTAGATTATTGGAAGAGTGCAACAGTACGTTATGAATGGCTGTGGTGGGTATAAAGTTTACTGTTTGTTTGTAATGATACAAGCGACAGCCGTGCTGCCAACGTAACTGGTGACGTAATCTCTCGCAGCAGCCTGTAGGCACTGCGGAGAACATTCCTGGACTCCCTGTATTACCACTTCTGCTAATACAGGTTCATGTACTACTGCTGTTACTACTACTATGTCTACTTCTGTTGGTACTATAATTTCCCACCATAGGATTGACCATGATAATGCCATGTTTCATGATGTTCAAGTTCCTCAATTACAGGAGCAATCTTTGGAAGCAGAACCCTTGCCCGGGCCTTCATGTTCTACCTCAAATGTAACCTGGTCTCCTCTCGTAGACTACAGCATACACCTCCAAAGACGAGAGGGGTTCTCTCTTTAATACGTGCTCGCACCTCTAAAGAGATTACCCCGCAAATGTAAACTGTGTAAGAGGATAATCAGTCAAAAGAAAATGTTACAACAACTTCGCACAAAGAGCAGGTTTTTGAAACAAAATAAGGGGAAAAGGGTACTGAAAGTCAAATCTGTTAACAGTTCCACGCGTAAAGTTTTTTCTAAACAACCTGCATTTGCAAAATTAATTGGCGATTTGATTAAAAATGTGTCAAAGTTAGGTAGAGGTAGGCGTTGGAGTCCTAGGGTTAAGGCAATTGCTCTGGGATTCCTTAAACGTATAGTCCGACGGATTAAGGGAAGTAGGCTGTTGTGCAAATCGAGGTAAAGGCGATTTTATTTTTCAGTTACGTTAAGGGGTCCATAAGGAACGTTTTTAGCCACGGAGACATTTTGTACACCCCGTGGTTCATTATTTACAGCCCCCAAAACATGTGATGGGGCGCAACCCATATTTTATGGGTTAGAAATTCGTTATTATTTTTATGGGCAAAATTAATAAAATTAGTATCATTTCCGATGTTTTTAGGGCAAGGAATTCATTTTTAGGGTCATTTTCCTGGTCGGGGGCAGGGGACGGTGCTACAGGGTGTGGGGGGTCAAAACCCGTAAAACTAGGTTGATGCATATCATTTTCAAGGTATTTTGGGGCGTAGAATTCATTTCTGGGTTAGTTTTTGTTCTAGGGAGTAAGGGGAGGAGGCAGTGATTCGGGGGTGGGCGGAACTACGAGGGCGGTGTACACAATGATAGCAAACTGGTGCTTATAACGAATCATTTCCAAGGGTTTCGGGGGGTAAAGAATTCATTACTGGGGTAGATTTTGTTCTAGGGGGTAGGCTTGGGGGCTGTCAATATTGGGGGCGGTGCTACAGGGGGGCGGGAGTTCAAAAACCGTAAAACTTGGTTGATGCATATCATTTTCAAGATATTTTGGGGCGCAGAATTCATTTCTGGGTTTGGTTTTGTTATTGGAGGTATGGGGTGGGGCCAGTGAATCCCCCGGGGTTGAGCTACGGGGGCGGAGCAGACAATGACAGAAAACATCTGCTTATAACGACTCATTTCCAAAGTTTTTAGGGGTGTAGAATTCATTTCCGAGATCATTTTGTATTTAACTTAGGTGATCGAGAGCGGTGGTTTAAAGGATGCTGTTGCAAAAATGTTATGCTTGACAGGAGTGTTGTTAAGTATTATTTATTCTTTGGATAATTTTTTAAATCAAAATACCATACAGTAAAATCAAAATTTCTGACGATAACTTCATCTTCGAAAATACTACGTACATAAATTTTATTAATTATGCCCATAAAGAAATAATTAGGAATTTTTAACTCATACCATTAGGGTGCACGCCCCATCACATGTTTGGGGGGTGTACAAAATTAACCAGGGGGTGTACAGAATGCCTCCGTATAGGGACAGAGGGTGCATTAAGCCTGTCTGGCACATCTCAGAAATCTGAATTTAAAAAAATTACAATTTGTGCTGAAATAAGTATTGCTACAATTAGTGAATGCAGTACACTCATTCGTTGTCTACATATTACGTAATGTTGCACGGTCAGGCGCAATCTGCTTCGCAGTTCACTTTTGCAACAACAGCAAGTATGTAGGAGAGTCAGTGACAAACTGGCCGATATGGACTTGAATGATGTCATGTGGAAAGAGGTAACTCCTGAAAGATGGAAGTACCTTCACCCCCGCGAATGACGAATATGAGATAAGAATTAACTCGAGTGCCTGTCAGATCACTTGCACCCACCAGAAGGTTAAAATCATCCTACATATCTGTTATGAAATGGAGCTGGTGTGCTTTCGCTTTATATAGGACGAGTAATACTACTAAGGAATATTGTAATTTATATGCGCGTAGAGGTGGGGATACAATGGTTGTACCGAGTGATGAAGACAGCATGGAAAGAAAGGAAGACCACAGAGGACTGGAAAAAGGGAATAATTGTCCCGATCTTCAAGAAAGGTAGTAGAACAGAATGCAGAAACTATCGGGGAATAACACTGATGAGTCATTGTCAGTAGCGCAGCCAGGATCGGCCAATGGGAGGGGTTATAGGTACTCAAGCCAAAATCTAGAATCATTTCGTCCCGCAGCGTAGCCGCGCTTGTCAAACGTGCACCATGGCCGTGAGGGCAGCTGTGGTAAGTACGGATATCGTAGGTTTGAATCCCGGTGCTAACAGCGATTATCCTGAGTGTATTTTTTCCCCAGGTTTTGCCACACTCCCTACAGGAAATTGCCGGGATAGTACCTTGCTCAACTCCCGGAGCGTCTACTCCATCCCTGCCCCAGATACATTTACACACACAACTACAATCATCACAGCAATACAGGTTGCCAGACAGCTTCAACGCACTCCCAACTACACGGGGCTGATGACCAAGGTGTCTCAAACCCCTCAATTGAATTAACAACAACTCTACAAGCATTTCCATTTCTCTATGAGATATTATTACACAAAAAAGTTTCATTTTGATCCCGAATGTTTCGAGTAATACAATATGTTCAAAAGACAAAAACAAATCAGTTCCTTAAAAAATTAAGTTAATTTTTTACTAAAATTTCGCACCTCAATAGTAAATCTAGAACATTCCTGTTCCCCTGACAGGAACAAAATAAACTCAAATATATCTGTGCTACCAACATGAAGACTGCGTATCTCTCAACAAGAGAAATTATTTACAGAGGTCTCAGCAAAAGTGGCAGTGGCGTAGCTACAATGGGTCAAGCGGGGCACCGCCCCGGGGCCCCCGAGGTTAGGGGGGCCCCAAACCCTAAAAGAAATATTATAAATAAATAATAATAAATAAAAGTAGTACTAGAAAACATATTTGAGAATTCAATTTAGTTCAGGGGCCCCAATTGTACTGAACTACGCGTCTAAACTTGTGTTTAGAAACTAGTCACATTCAGTGCAATCTGTATGTAAGATATATCCATCGATTTGTGAAGTATTCCATGAGTATTTTTGATAGCCGGGCACCCGACCCAGGCGCCGGACAGACAATGCATTGTTCCCCATTCAGCGCATGACCATGACTCCCCTTCCCCTCCACTGCGACATCACACCGCAGCAATGCACAGTAGCAGAGTAGTAGCAGTAGTGTAGTTGGTACGTCGCCATAGCGGTTCCCGGCTAAGTGGCTGAACTTAAGTTGTGGCTTGCATTGTGCTATTTTTTTAACGACGCTTTGAAATATACTTATGAAAGTTGAGCGAAAAAAAAAAAAAGGAAGGATAAAAGAAAACAAGAGGAGACGGTTCGTGCTTGAACTAAATCGTTAACTGCATGGTTGAACCCTCAAACTCAATCAGGTTTGGAGTACGTTTCGGTGCGGAAACAAAATCAAAACGAAGAAAATGAAAATAATGAAGTTAAGAAGAAACCAAAGTTAACTACAGTATATTGTAAAAGTGTTATAAGTTGTTAAGCAAAGTGAAAGTATTGTTATTAAGAGTTCTATTAACAATTTGGTTAGGACGTAATATTTTATAACAAACTAATATCATATTACGTTAATATTATAAAAAGCATAGAATGTGTGATAAAAACAAACAATGAAGCGGTTTCCGAATTGCGACGGTTGATTCACTTCACTTGGACTGAGCACATTTGTTAGTTTTTCACTTCACTTTAAAAATCACACTGTATCGGGTATACAGTATGCATCGTTTCAACGGACGACTATCATTGGTGACACAGTCTTTTTTGTCCCGTTAACCAACCAATAATCAGTTAGTCGGCTTAGTTCAACAGTTAGTTGAAACTGTTTCTACAAATAAAACACTGCAATCAACTATAAACCACTACACTAAATTTTATTGCTCAATATTATTCACTATGCATTTTCTTTTTCAGACGTTGACGCTAATCAACAGTCTGAAGTACATAAAATCGATGTTCCGACCACTCATAGTGGCCTTTCGTGTCTTGATCAGTCAGTCAATAATAACAAGGACGCAGTAAGATTGGCTGAAACTGGACACGATGAAAATTATGTTTTGCAAGACAAAATTGAATTTCCCAGTCCCGTCAATAATCCAGCAATGAAAAGGTTAATCATAGCATCAGGACCTTGTCAACCTCGTAGTCCCTTTCCAAAACAGCCTGATGGACGAAGAAGTAAAAGATCATTTTCAACCAATTACTACAGTTTTATATCAGGTTCTGGGATGAAATGTAACAGACTCTGGCTTTGCTATTCGCAAAAGTTAGACCATGTCAATTGTCAACCATGTTGGCTGTTCCCACAACATTCAGAGAACACTTTCAGAAGTACGGGACTAAACGAATGGAAACATATTTCTGATAGAATTAAAACGCATGAACAATCGTATGACCACATATTTTCTTGTGTTATATTTGAGAAATGGAAGAATGATGAAACAATGAGTGATGCTTTAGAAAAACAGTTAAAAGAAGAGATAAATTACTGGAGGAACGTTCTAGAAAGAATAGTTAATGTTTCATTAACTTTGGCCACCTGTAACCTTGCTTTCTGCGGAAGAAGTAGTAAAATGGAAGATCCAAATAAAGGAAATTTCTTGTCTATAATAGAACTTCTGTCTGACTATGACCCTGTACTAAAAACCCTTTTGCAAAAGCCAGCAGAAAGTGTAAACTATTTAAGCCCTAGCATCCAAAATGAAGTTATTTCTTTGATGGAAAATGAAGTAATGAAAGAAATCAAATATGAAATACAGAGCTCTCCTTTTTCTGTTATTATGGATCAACACAGGATATAAGTAAAGTTGATCAGTTAAGTGAAGTTTTTAGGTTCTCAAAGTGGTAAATGATGAAAAAATAAACCCAAAGAAATAAATATTTGCGAGACGTTTACTTATTTTACAAAAGTTGAAGATCAAAGTGCATTTGGTTTGGCAACTAAAATAGTGGAATCTATTAAAGATCAAGGTCTTGAATTGAAAAAATGTCGTGGCCAAGCTAATGAGTAGAGTATACAATGAAATGCAGAAAAAGATTCAAGAAGTTGTGCCACATGCATATTTCGTACAAGTCACAATTTAAATCTGGTGTTGAAAGACGCTGTAGAAGCAAATCTTGAAATATCACAGTTTTTGAGGATGTATTAAATGTCTACAACGTTTTTGGTCACAGTATCAAACACTGGCTGGTGCTGCAAGATGCATCTGAAAATGCAACCAAAACGTTAAAAACACTCAACCCAACAAGATGGTCGGGGAAGGTACAAATCAGTTTTTTCTTTAAACGAGAGGTTTGGCGATGTATTAAGAGAGCTAACCAAACTTATTTCGACAAGTAATAAGGCAAAAGAAAGGAATGATGCAATAGGATTGAAAAAGAAAATGGAAAGTTTTGAATCTGTGCTTCTGTTAGTTGTACAAACAAAGATTTTGCAGCAACTGAACATCGTACGGTATCTAAATGTCTCCAGATGACGAACTGTTTAAGAGGCAAAAGGTTTCGCCGAGACATTTTCTGATAATGTGTCGCCAACATTTTCTGCACATATTTCCAGCATGCGTGCATCTTTTCCCTTGTCGACTGTTAAGCAACTGACAGATCTCCTCTACATTGAAAATCACATTCTGGTTGCAAGCTATCCTGACGTGTGTACTTCTTGTTTTATTTTCTTGACTGTACCTATCACAGTGGCTGAAGCAAAAATATATTTTTCCAAGCTGAAAGTTATCAAGTCCTACTAAGAAGCACAATGAGCCAAGAACATAAGTGGGTTGGCCCTTTTATCGATTGAAAATGAAAGCGCTCGAAAACTTAACTTTTCACATGTAATTAACATGTTTGCAGATGCAAAGAGTAGGGGAAAAAGTTTTGTGTAAATTACGTTATTTGATAAGTTTATTTGTTTTAAATCGTTTGTTTAATAATAATAATAACTCAACAATTTTTTTGTAAACAATGAGTAAACATTTATAAATTTATTTTATTTCTAGTTATTTGTACGAATACATTTATAATTTTGAGCTTTCGACCTGGCGAGTATTTTATTTTTAAAGTCTAGTACTTCATAGACGATCCTATCTGTTCCCTTATGTTTTCTACTCTAGCTTCATTATTTTCAGTAATAAAAGAACTAATATGTGTATTTATAATATATATTTACATGCAGTTCTCTTCTCTTTCTAATTGATATTTGTGTAGACGTATTTTCTTATTACGATATCACAATTTCACAAATTGAAAAGCTATAGCTATTATTTGTCATAATTATTATATAGGATATTTTATGGAGCCAACAGCCCAAGTATAAATTAAATATTTCTAGATAAAGGGAAGTGGCGAGGGGGGAGGAATTCGGAAAGTGCATAAAGTCACTTTGATAAGTTATTATCTTCGAACATTATTAATATTAAAGGCCTGCAGTTAGTTCAGGTTTTCAAAAGATAGTGAGGGGACCCCATTTCAATTTCTTGCCCCGGGGCCCCTTCAGGTCTAGCTACGCCACTGAAAAGTGGGCATGTCATCTCACGATGTATCATGTTGATCTATGAGTAATTCAATACCGGTACAAGTAATTTTCATGTTTATTCAGTTTTTCCAACAAGATCCATGTGCTTTATATTGCAATTAGCCCTGAATGCCTAAACTATCATTTTCGAAGATTTTTGTCACCTACCAAGGTCCTTACAAATGCTACATGCAGCCGGAAAAAGGTTTAATTGCTTACACTACTCAGGCGACAAATTTCACTCATTCGTAACTGGGAGATAACCGTAATTCGGGGAATTGCTGGACATATATTTACGTAATATGAATCAACTCGGCTGACGCTTATCTCATGCTCAAGATGTTAATAATGATACCAAAATTAGTGTTAATGTACCCATAGAATTTTCTAAGTCTTTATTAAATCGCGTTATTTTTAATAAAAACTAGATTAATTTACATATAACTTCTCACCTGCCAAGAAAAGAAAAAAAAAGGCTAATATTGTCCCGTTGTGGGGGATTCAAAATTATTTGGCGCTTGCCTCAGTTCGAAATAAGCTAACTTATAAGTTATTTCGCGAGGGAAAAGTTAGATTGGTAACCCTGGAAGGACGGAGTTGTATAACCACAGTCTAAAATACACAGTCGCGAAGCTCGATGGGTTACGAAATTGCATCCTCTTTGTGAGTGAAGCGACACTAGCGCTCGCTGCGGCCAGCAAGCTGGCAACTGCCTTGAGCACGTTTTTCGCGGAACAGATGATTTCACTTTTGCAAGGGTTTTTAAAATTTTAACTCACCTGAGAGATTATTTCCATGGTAAACATAAGTCACGTTAAATCACCAACTACTACAGAAAAAAGCCACAATGTTGATATACTGTACACTTTTAATTCATAGAAACATAAAAAGAATACTTTGTTTTTATTAGTTCAGTCCTCTATAAGTATCCCTAGGTACAGTTGTATGACGTATTTAATGAGTCTTACGTAGAATTCATAGTCCATACTAGTTATAAATTTATGTATTTGTTTTAATAATAGTCGCTGGCATCTCTACATAAAACCCAAGTCCATGATTCCTGGATGTAACGGGTAATCTCTAAATCCACTGAATGGATTTTGATGCGGTATTCACCGTTCAATAAAGAATTTCTCGAGGAAGGTTTCTGTAGGAAAACATTCATTTATGACCAAAGGAAGCCGAGCAGTAACGATTTCATTGAATCGTGTCGAAGGGAAACCTGCCGCCCGTGCGCCTTTTAAGCTTACGCTGGCTAAACCATTAAAAATATCCATATGCTATGAGTGTAAGAATTGGTCAGAATGAAAAGTTCTACAAGGAAGTCCGCGACAGCATATCTTTATTTTTAATACATCGCCAAGTGATTTTTCGTTTTAATTTCTTCCAACAATCTCCATTCAGTGGAAATTTAAATTACTAGTTTCGGAGCGAGTTAGCCCATCACCCCAGCTTCGGCCAGCATTAACTGTCGAGTCGTGTCGAGTTAAGACTTCAAAGAAGAGTAGACTATAAGTGTTTGGAGTTTCGCTGTTCACCTCGGCTTTTCTGAATTGCGTCTGAGACCTACCATCCAAGCGCCTTATAAGCTTACGCTGAGTGACCCCTCTAAGATACCAAGCGAAGCCGGGGCGGGTTGATAGTATGGGTATAATATAATATCAAAATCTTAACCATCTCAAAATCTAGTTATTCCGTTAAAATTATAGTTAATTAGTAAAAACACCAGTGTGATTTGTGAAACGAAAAGTATAAAAAGATCTTAAGGCTCAATTGTAGTTACTTCGTATTTTTTCTGTGGGTTTGAAACCTTTCATTCCTGAATTTGACAAAATAATACAATGCCAATTTTACAAAATATTGGCAATAACAATTGTGTACCGTACCTTCACAGCAGCCATGTGGGAGACCAGGTATTACATAAGAGACTTAACAAACAGTGTACCACATCTAAGTTTGTGAGCATTATCCTGGCGACATAAATTGGCTTGCTTCCAAAGGATTCGAGAATAAGTTTATATTATTGTACAAAATATTTATTCATTAAATCAGCTCTCTGACTATTAAAAAGCCATTTTCTACATCTGAAAATTAAAACGTCGGCACGCGTTTGAGATGACATCTTTTACGTATGTATTAATTTTCAAAATGCATAGAATTATATTTGATTTTCAGCCAATGGCCATAGCAGGGCATTTCACATGAACGCCCGTAGGTTTCCCAATTTCAATGTCAAGTAGTTCCAATTTTAGCTACCAGACGCCACTGTCACTGAGACCCAACGGCGTACGTTTGAACATGATAGACCGTGTCTAACCCAATAGCCTACACATTTTGGCTACACACTACCAATTGTAGTTGTAAGTTCCTTTACGTGCCATAAATCTATGACATGGGTCCGACGAATTCGACTGGGTTTGAACCCGCGAACTTGAGCATAGCAGTTCAGCATGTTAGCGAGTACGCCATCAAAGCTATGCATAGATATCCTACCGAGACATGCTTCTGATTTATGACCGACTGGCTCCGTGGCTCAGCGGTAACATTCTCGCCTGCTGTTCCCAAGGTTGCAGGATCTAATCCTGAGGCAGTCAGCTGGCATTTAAGGGTGCATAAATGCGATGAAACCGTGTCTGTATATTTACTGGCACGTTAAAGATCCCCTTCAGGGCAAACTTCCGGCACCCCGGTGTCTCTAAAATCCACAGTAGTTAAAAGGGACCTAAAACCAATAACATTATTATTGATTTATAACCAGTTAAAGACCTAGTTCCGTTGTTTGACTGAAAAGCTTTATAATACTTTCTACTGCATATCCCAATTAATTGTGGTCGCCGGAGCCAATCAGGCTTATTTTGGTTTTGGCCGGGGATTTAAGTCCGGATGCCCTTCCTGACGCCACGTAATTTTTCAGGTGAAAATTTCACCCCACTGTCACCGGGATTGGAACTCCCCGTTCGTCCGGGTGATTGACGAGCAGCTAAGCCACTGCACCATCACTTCCCCTTGAAAAGCCTTATAATACTAGCCTAAAATCCAAAGATCAAATCTTACCTTCAAGGGTCCTTTGGAAACTCGGGTGTCGTCTTGTTATTTGAACAGTCCGACTTCCCAGTCGGTGAACACGACTATACCCAATTAGATTGGGCGAGGAGTAACAATTGATTTCCCTGTGTAATTCATAATACAATAATTATTTATACATTTAGTAAAACGCTTCTCATACAACCCCCCCCCCCCTTTATGTGAGAAGTGTTTTATTAAGTGTATAAACGATTCATGTATTTTTTCGTTTCAGGCATTAGGAGATAAATTGTCACTGCCCACCTAATCTAATTGGGTACCGTACACTCGTGTTGACCGACTGAAAAGCGATCATATAGGTTACTTAGCAACACTGAAATATTGCTTCTAATATTAGATCTGTTTATTGAACTGCATATCTCCTCTTGTAAAGCACATGTTAAAGATATAACCTTTACACAATGCTCACATGCAGTAAATCCAGCAACAATAACATACACCAACATAGCGCAGTCGGCACATTATTGTCTGGCGGTAGAAAAATATGAGCCAAACATCGCGATCTGTAGGTAGACTGTGGTTATACGTTGTCATGAAGACGTGTGTAGCCACAAATGGGGACCCGGGCCGATAGGTGACAACAGTACATCACCACAGACACAAATCACAACCTGCAGATTTTCCAATGGGGGGTTTCTAACCCCCCCCTAACACCCCCTTGGCTACGCCAAGGAAATGAGAATTAGGACAAGGATAGAAGGAGGGATGAGGGAAGAACAACATGGCTTCACAGCAGGAAGATCCACAGTGGATTTGATTTTGCTGTAAGGCAGTTACAAGAACAGCACTATGAGTATGGAACAGATCTACTGATGGCCTTCCTGGACATTGAGAAAGCATATGACAGTGTATGCAGAAACAAGGCATGGATGTCCCTGGAGGACAGAGGAGTAGAGAAATGGACTATACGGAGGATAAAGGAGATGTACAAGGGAAGCATGAGCTGTGTGAAAGTGGGAGGAGAGAGATCGGACTGGTTGGAACAGAGAAACGGCCTGAAACGAGGAAGTGCACTGTCACCGTTACTTTTCATGGTGGTGATGGATGACATAATGACCCGAGTGGCACAAGTTATTGGGGAAGGAATGATGTAAGCAATGGTGTTTGCAGATGATTTGATGATTTGGGGAAACAAGGAGGAGGAGTTACAGGAGCAGTTGGACGTGTGGAAAAGAATAATACAAGGATATGGGATAAAATTTAGCATAACTAAGAGTGAGATGGTGATCACAACAAGGAAGAAGGAAAGAACCACAACGGGAATAACAATTGGTGGGGAACAGCTGAAGAAAGTTGAGAGTTTCAAGTATCTGGGAAGCCTGGTACATGATAATGGAAGAAACGATAGAGAAATAAATGAGCGGGGGAGACAAGCTGAAGCATTCCGGAGGAGTGTGAGAAGCATGATTTAGAGCAAGGATGTCCCTCAGAACAGCAAAAAGGTCATATATCGGACGTACTATGTCCCTATCCTGACGTATGCCTCGGAGACCTGGATTATGAAAGGAAGGGAGAAGAGCAAAATACAGGACAGTGCGATGAGGTTCTTGAGAAGCAGTATTGGAGCTACAAAGATGGACAGAATAAAAATGAGGGGACCAGAGAATTAATGAAGGAGAACAGGATGCCCAGGAGGATACACGAGACGAAGTGGGAAGGAAAGAGACCGAGAGGAAGACCGAGAGACAGGTGGCTGAAAGGGGTGAAAGAAAGCGTGAAGAAGAGAGGAGAAGTCTGGACAAGGGTGGAGGCTGAAAGATGGTGGGAAGGCAGAAGACGTTGGATAGGATTGTGTTCCAAACAGACCCGGCCAGTGGCTGGAAACTGTGCAAGATGATGATATGCGCGTGCATTCCATTCGTGTGTATTGTGTTTAGTACGAACGGCCGCCTAGATGTGTGCTTATAGTATTATTTATTTATTTATTTATTTCGTGTGCATCGTTAAGGAATGGATTTAGATTTCATTTATAGGTAATTAATGCAATCTTATCTTATTCTATACTCTATAATCCAAAATCGAGGTACTGACTCATTAATCATCGCATCTTTGTAACCACAAGGGCTATGAAACTTAAATTTTGCATGTTGATTACAGGTACACTACTCTCAAATTGTAGGTGCTCACTAAGAAATGTTCTTAGAATATTCAAGCTTAAAGTGGGTTTGTTCGGCCATTTGGCAATCATGCATGGGTTATTGTAGGAAAAACAGAAATTTTACAAAGACTGGACATACAGTAGCACATTTTACGCCTCTCGGCACGTGGAACAATACTTGGAAAGTCCCAGAGGGACCCCGAAACCACATTATTTTAAGGCCCGAAAACCAGCCCTTTTCGAGACAGGTCTATTTCCAAATTACTGTCTTCGCTCTGGCAAACAGATTAACAAATGGCCAATCGAAACCATAGCAATAGTAGATCAACTTTCCATTTCTCTCTGTAAAAGGGCGAGAAGAGTCTGCTGACAAAATCCTATCATTCTGCTGCTTCCCTCTTCGTCTCGGCTTGTTTTTCCAGCGAACCAACTGATTGCCAACAACAGCTGTGGGTTTTCTGTTCGCCTAGTCTCGGACAAATCCTGATCGACTGGTTGATTATTTCTTTTGCTACGTTTCTCTTCTTTCTCTCGGCTCGGATAAGTTAAATTCGTGTTTTGCGTTTGTTAGCGATCGTCTTTCAAGATGTTTAGTGGTTAGGTTGCTGACCCAATGTATTCTATGTGCAGTAAATTTGCAAGTGGCAACATAATCAATTGTGTTGTTTAAGCATATTTTGTAAGTTCTAGGTTTAAAGTGTACTTTCTAGAATATATAAAACATTAAACAACTATAAGGCTTAACTACCTACCGTAGTTAGATACAGTGTCAACTCAACACCCGACACTGGATCGTTGTTAGACACTCAAAGTAGGCTACACAACGTGACCCGATAGCTGAAAGCCTCCTTGATCATCAAATCCAAACGTTGTCTCAGAAATGTGTTATGTCACCACACTGTTGGACACCGCGGACTACTACTCAACTCCTTCATTCACAATGGCCTCGTTGCGTAGTGGCTAGCATTCCCGGCTCTGGCAAGAAATTTAATTCTAGTCTGAGGGCTGGAACGGGCCACACTCAGACTCGTGAAACAAAACTGAAAAGAGGCCGGTTCAAGTCTGACCTCAGACATCCTGGAAGAGGTTTTCCGTAGTTCCCCACTTCTACTCCAGGCAAATACTGGGATTGTTCCTAACTTAAGGCCACGGCCACCTCCTTCCCAATCCTCATCATAATTACAAATACGCACACTAATACAGCCATCACAATAACACAGGTTATCCGACAAATTCCACACATACCCAAGTACACGGGGATACATGACAACTCATTAACAACTTCGTTAAAAAGCTGTACGGATTCAAAATAAAAGGGGACTGGATCTGGCACTAAGATGAATGTTTTGGGTATTATCAGCATTCGGAAATCTGCCAACTTTTTGTGTCTATTTTGAATTGAGGAGAGATATGCGAATGAAATCTTCATTATTGAAAATTCTTTGTTCAAAACTTCGGGTGAATGTAAAATAACCTACAAATTCCATTTAGTCACGTTATTAGCAACATTTCTAATGAATGAATTTATTGATTTTTAATTCACAATGTCACACACTTCTTGGTCTTCAATGTACGACAGTTTGTTTCAATTTAGTACCACGTAACTTCTCCTTGGGTTTTTGTGGGGTTCTACCCACATGAGCAACATCAGTAGGACTACATTTTGTGGATCCGATCAGCTTCTGGGCTTATTACCTAAAGGACAGACAGAGCTTTCAAATTGTAGCGAGAATGGTTTAAACCAGGGTTCCCCAAACGTTTTGTGACCATCGCCCACTTTCGAGTTTTATATTTTTTTTTCGCCCACCTCATTTCAAAAAACGCATATATATTAAAATTACTAACACATACATTCAAATACCTACATATAAGTTGAGAAATGAGGATTTTTACGGGCATTTGTCTCTTAATAGGTACATCATGTCTATTTGGGTATAATTATGTACTTTAAAAATTTGCAAATATAGGTCTAAAAAGGAATAATAATCAATGAAATGAATTAAAGAAAAAAAATGATATTAAAACTTTATTCTATATTGTGTATTGTATGTATAAAAACTGAATTATTTGCCCAACAATTTTTTCAAATCGCCCATCGAATTCAAATTCAGCCAGTTTCGCCCACTGGCGTGCTAAAATCGCCCACTACTGGGCGAATTCGCCCAGTTTGGGAATCTCTGGTTTAACCGAACCTCTTTTGTATTTTGTTGCTTCATTTTTAGGAGCTTCCAACATTCTGGCCATCAGTCCCTCTTACTAATGGGAATACTGGTTACTGGTACCTGGATTTGGAAGGAGGTAGCCGTGGTCTTCAGTGAGGTACCATCTGCACTCCATCTAACCCTCAGACCAAAATTTTCCAAATCCTCCGCACGGGCCCTCAAACAAAAATTTTAATTTGTATCCCTAGACTTCGAATAAGTTACCATACATGAAGAGTTTCGCCAAAGGATTATCATTTAAGTCGCACGCTATACAACGTCCGTAGACGTAGTTGCTAGATTCTAGTAACGTCCCTGATTAACATCTGTCCATTATCCACATTGTAAGATACTGATTGAGGTTATTGTTATTGTAAGAGGTGGTCCTCGGCCCCAATCAAATAAAATTTCAATATTTTAATATGTCACATCTTACGAGTATTATGGTAATGATTTCACATGTATTTGTTGTTGTTTTTTGAGTCTTCAATCTTTTGACTGGTTTGATGCAGCCCTCCATGCCTCCCTGTCCTGGGCTAATAATATCATCTCTAAATAGCTACCACATCATACATACGAGGCAACTGTTTAACATATTCTAACCTTGGTCTACTCCTACAGTTCTTGTCCTTGACCCTTACTTTATTTATATTTCTGTTAATATTTACCATTGAAATGTTGAAGGGAACCATCTCCATTTGACTAAACTTTGAGGGAGGTTCCTTATTTGCCAAAAAATAGGGAATATTAATGACTACAACGTACTGCACAATCTCTACTTACTATAAAACTAAGTCCCCGATTCTTGGATGTTACGTGTAAACTCGAGAACCACTGGATGGATTTTGATGCGGTTTTCACCATTCTGTAAAGGATATCTCGAGGATGATTTCTGTATAAAAGAATTTATTTATGATCAAAGGAAGCCGAGCAGTAACGATTTCAGTAGAAAAGTAAAAAAAAAATACCTGGCGTCCGAGCGCTTTGTAAGCTTACGCTGGGCAAACCGTTAATAATATCTACATACTATGAGCGTAAGAATTGTTCAGCATGAAAAGTTCTACAAAAAAGTACGCGAGAGCATATGTCTTATCTTCAATACATCGCCCACTATAAGTGTTTTTACGTTTTAATTTCTTCCAAATATGTCCATTCAACTACTGAGACGACAGGCGAGTCTATCCTCCATGTTACAGCCTAGTTAGCGGGGGAACCTATTGCCCCAGATACAGCCAGCAGCGAACCGTTGAGTCGTGTTGAGTTAAGACTTCTGAGAAGGGTGGTTGTGTTTGGAGTTTCACTGGAAGTGCAACTCGGGTTTTCTTAATTTCGCCTGTGAAACACAGTCAAGTTAAGATTGGACGGAAGGGGGATTTGAGTTTCATTCACCTCGCCATTCCCTGGAAGTGCAACTCTCATTTCGCCTGTGAACTTTTCGTTCCGCAAAATTCACAGTCAATTTAAGATTGGACGGAAGGGGGATTAGAGTATATTAAATTATACTGATTGGCGTATAATCTCTACTTAGTATAAAACAAAGTCCCCGATTCTTGGATGTCACGGGTAATCTCGAGAACCACTGAATGGATTTTGGTGCGGTTTTCACCATTCTGTAAAGGATATCTCGAGGAAGGTTTCTGTCGAAAATAATTGATTTATGACCAAAGGAAGTCAAGCACTAACGATTTCAGTGAAAAGGTCGAAAGAAAACTGGCGTCCGTGCGCTTTTTAAGCTTACGCTGGGCAAACCGTTAAAAATATCTAAATACTATGAGTGTAAGAATTGTTCAGCATGAAAAGTTCTGCAAAAGAGCCTGAAAGAGCTTATCTCTATCTTCAATAAATTGCCTACTATAAGTGTTGTTACGTTTTCATTTCTTCCAACAATCTCCATTCAGTTACTGAGGCAACTGTTTACGAGTTAGCTAGGGGCGAGTTTATCACCCCAGTTACAGCTTAGCTAGCGGACGAGCTTATTGTCCCAGATACAGCCAGCAGCAAACTGTCAAGTCGTGTTGAGTTAAAAACTTTAGAGAAGAGTGGTTGTGTTTGGAGTTTCCCTGGAAGTGCAAATCGGGTTTTCTTCATTTCGCCTGTGAACTTTTCGTTCCGCAAAATTCACAGTCAAGTAAAGATTGGACGGAAGGGGGATTTGTGTTTCATGCACCTAGCCATTCTTAAATTACGTCTGACAAGAATTTGTTGCACATGCATCTCCATGATAATATAATTAATAGTCCAGTCAGTGATATTAACCCATCAAGCCGAGACGTAAAACGGATATTGGTCGTTGTTCATTGACATTGAAAAAATAAGCGCTTAACACGTAATGCATTCATAACTGTTCCCGGGTGAAGCCGGGTCGGGTTGCTAGTCTTATTATATAATACGCTAAGTTGTATGTTTAACAAAACTTATGCTCCTAAACCAGAGGGAGTTAGAAGGTGTGGTTTGTACCAAAATCTTACGAATCGTCTCAATAGCACAGGAAAAACCTTGAATTTCTTGAAAAGTCAACAGAAATATATATATTTGTTTGTTAAGTGCTTTTAAACAAATAAACAAGACGATAGCCCCTGTTAGATCTGTGTCGCGTAAAGCCCTCATAGCACTAGCGCCGGGCGGGTGGTCTATACACATGGGGCGCAAACAACCCATTATGCGAGAGTTCTCGCGCGGGTCCGCTAGTACAAATATAAACGTAGTTTTGTTCCATGAGAAAAAAAAATCACGAAAGAAGTAAAAAGTGAAAATTTTCGTATAACAATCCAAATGCAATGCGGATGTAGACATTTATGAGCAGCAGGGGAAATCGAGGCTCTGGAGCGTTACCTTTATTGAATGTGTTACGAGGTTATTTACCATTCTGTCAACTCCCTCAAAGTACCATTACTAATATTTTCTCGGTTTAATGAAGTCATGATGTGCGGCAAGGACAGGAGGAATATTAGTATTTGCTAAAATAATAACTTAGTAGCACTATGATAACACTTGGTATACTACAAGCCAGAGCTGTTGTTGATTATCAGCTGGTCAGCGGGATGAACGAGTCGACTGTATCCGATTTTATGCTTCAGGTAATGGAAATCGCGCGGCTGCCTTGCTGAATATTGACCTGAACAAAGCCTTTGATAGGGTCGCCCACGCATATCTTCGGCAAACTTTGCGTCACTTTCACATTCCTCTAGACGTCATACACTGCCTCCAAAGACTCAATGCATCCGCTTCATCCAGAGTGTTGATAAATGGATTTTTATCCCGTCCAATTTCAGTCCATAAATCCATCAGGCAGGGCTGCCCATTGTCGATGGTGCGCTTTGTTTTGGCTATTGAAGCCCTGATCCGCAGTCTGGACGAGAAACTCCAAGGTGCCCATATCACCCTGCGGGCATATGCCGATGACGTGACCGTCTTTATCACTGATGAGTCAGAACTTACGTCTACGAAGGTCATCATGGACACCTACGCCCTAGCATCAGGTGCACGCATCAATGCTGCGAAGTCATCGCTCATGCCCATCTGCTTGTCTACAACAATCAAGACTCCGCACGACCTAGCCATTCCCATAGTTGACCGGTGTACAATCTTGGGGATAACTCTCTTCCCCGATTTTGCAGAAACTGTCAGCTACGGCGGCTAAATACGCTGAGATTTCAACTAAAGGAAGAACTGACGAGAAAATTGAACCTGATACAGAAAGTGTGGTTTATTAATACCTTTGCCCTGTCCAAAGTATGGTTTCTGGCACAAGCAATTCCAGCTCCACACGTTCTCAGCCAACGAATGGAAATGGCCATCGGATATTTCCTCTGGTCCGGATACCGCTATCGGATTCGTCGAGATCAAATGAACCTGCCACTTCAAAGAGGCGGACTGCAACTTGTGGCAGTTGAACCCAAATGTGCCGCCTTGCTGGCCGCACAGCTTTTTCGAGCGCAACACCATATGGGGGACCCCTTTGACACTGTCTGCATACAGTCATTTGTCCCAGGTGCGAATCCCAAGATGCGAATCCCAGCCAATGTTTTCAAGAAGAAACTCGCAATTCTTAACCGTCTGAAGTCCAGTGTCTCCACACCCTTCACCGCCCTCCCTACCAAGGTGCTTTATAGGTTTCTGCTCGCCGAAAGACTCTTCACCCCATATATATAGATGAAATATCCTATGCGAGCCTGGTCGACTATTTGGGAGAACCTGTGGAATCCCTGGATTCCACTGGAATGGCGATCGACATCGTATGAGTACCTCAATGAAATTGTGCCGACCAGCGAAAAACTGTCTCGGCATGGGCAGAGTGATGTCGACCTGTGTGACGCCTGTGGTCGCACGTGTGGGACTGCGACAGCCGTCTGGACTTGGACCCTCCAGGCAGTATCTCGAAACTGCGGACGGCCGCTGGACGTGTCCGATGGCATGAAGGTGCAACGTTTTGCAGTACAACATTCCACTGGGGAAAAGCGTAACGCCATCCTCTGGTTCACTGCGGGAGCGATTCATTATAACCTCTCCCGCCACAGGTCTCGGGACTACACTCTGGCGTACACCTCCGCAGGGAGAGATGGAAAACCGCCAAACATGGAACACTGACTGCAGCGTTTGGACGGCTGTTATGTATGTTTTGATTTGGACAGCCACGAGTTCTTACCGTCAGCTTGGAGTGTTAAATGCTTATAAGTGCTTTGACTTTAAAATGGTGCAGTGACGATTACTTTCTGTATTGACCTTTACAAAGGTGCAGTGACTTTTATTTTCTGTGTTGACTGTTCATGTGTGTGTGAAGTTATTACTATGTCAATAAAACCACTTATGTAAAAAAAAAAAAAAGAAGTCGCGCCAAGTCGAGCCGAAGACGGAAGCAGCAGAATAATACAGTAGGATGTTGTCTTCAGACGCTTGTAATAGGGTGTGCCACTCCAGTTATCATATATATTATTTCAGTAGTATAGATTCCTTCTGCGGCGCTCTTAAGCGACCGATCGTGAAAAATGAGCTTTCAAATGAAAGAGAATATACATTACCAGTGACGCATTGCACTATAATTTCTTAAATATCTATATTTTTATAGCATTTTTTTAATAGAAAATGACTTTTAAAAAACTGTACGAAGTGTGCGATTTGCAGATACTGTTGTTGCAGGAAGATACGCTCCATAATTGCTGTCCACTTCACATTTTGGCCGCTGTGATGCCTGTTTCATGTCATTTTAACATTCTGAGGTATTTCCTTTATCATTATGCATGGATTTCAGAAACATTAATTTAAAGAAATGAGTACTCAAATCGTATAATTTCATAAATATCGAATAACCGGTGAGTGTTACGGCTAAGCTGTCAATCAATGGACTCAGCATACAAATGATATTAGCAGTGACGAATTGCAATCTAATTTCGTAAATATAATTTTTTGTAAGAAGTGTGCGATTTGCAAATACTGTTGCTGTAGGAAAATACGCGACATCATTCCTGTTCAGTTCGCATTTTGGCCGTAGGGACGCCTGAAACGTAAATAGTGTTCTATAATCATTTGGTTAAAATAAGAACATAACAACCTTTCTCCTTACGTCTGTTATTATAAACATATTGGGGAAAGTGTGGCTTATGAACATGCGAGATTTCTGGCACGGGTCCGCTAGTTACACAAAATACGATACGGACGACATGAATCATAGCCTTCCACTCTGCTCAATGTGATATAGGGTTTTTATAAAGGCAATGATGAGTCAATGATGTCTCACACAGACAATACATTCCGACTGTGGATCAGCTGGCCCTCCATCGTGTTGCAATTCTGTAACGACTCCTTTACCCGCGATAAATTCCTCTTCGTTCAGCGTATGGAGATAGTGTTGTCGTGATATGACATTTAATCCACAGTCAGTCGGCCTATTTGAAGCTACAATAACTCATCCAGATATACCAACATACTGATAGAGATGGGATCATTAAGTGGCACTGACATTACGAGTTTTCCGTCACTAGAGTGGCTGCTGGAAATTTCGTACAATGAGAATTGTGATCGACGGAGCAGAGGGCACTCGGCACTATTGGTAATATGGCGTAGCTGGATGTAGAATTTAATGCTTTGTAACGGGGAATGAAATAATGCTTTTTGGGCCAAATGACTATTAAGAGATGAAATGTGTCTGAATTTTGATTAGAATAAATACCGGACACACTGCATGAGAATAAAATTCAGTGAAATGTCAAAAGAATTACGCTCGACTATGAGCACTAGTAATATTCGGGATTTTGGAAATTATACAAAGTATTAATCAGAATAGGTCTGTAGATGTATACACAATAATTCCGTTGCGATGCAAGGGTAATCAGCTAGTAGCCTACTAAATGTACGGATGCGCCTCGTGCTGCAGCGGTTAGCGTTCTTGGTTGTCGCACCAGAGGTCCGGGTTCGATTCCCGGCTCTGCCAAGAAATCTGATTCTGGTCTGAGAGCCGAAACAGGGTACACTGAGCCTTGTGAGGAGAGGTGGGTTCTATTCCCGGCATTTGGCCGGAGTAGAAATGGGATACCACGGAAAACCACTTCTAGGATGGATGAAGTGGGAAGCGAATCCCTCTCTTCTCAGTTCTACATTATGAGACTGACTGTTCCCCGTTTCAGCTTACAGACCGGAATGAAAATTCTTGGCAGAGCTGGGAATCGACCCCGGACCTCCGCGGTTAGCCTATAGCTAAACATGCTATCCGCTACTCTGAGAGGTGGACTTTCAGTCCTAAAGTATGAGTATTATTGTTATAAGTTAGCCTATATACAGTATTTGCAGTCTCTAAATAGGAATTGTGTAATGCCATTGTCTTTTCTACTTCCCAGAAGACCTCAACGATATAATTTTGTTTTCAAGATAATGATTGCAAAGTCAATAAAAATGGATATCAGGAAGTTTTTTACCAAACGTTTGAAAATAGATCGTCATTGCCAAGAGGAAAATAAAAACATAATTTCTGATAAGAAAACTGAATCGTATGCAGCCGACGACATACAAGATATTCGTATGACTGATTCTGAACCTAGTATTTAATCAGATATATCATTGCCTGATCATGATACAATAGAAAAACTGATACGGATCTGTTGGACAGGATTATTCCTTAATAAGCAACCAAAAATGAAACAAGATTTTTGTTTCTAACCAATGAGTGGAAACCTGACAAAAACTACAATTTGAAAAATGACGTGTCGAAGGAAAGCTCCCATTTATTTATAATTGTCTATCTATGTATACTTGGCTTGCGTACTCTAAAATTGAAAAAGGTGCTCTGTGTTTGGCATGCGTATTATTTATGTCACAACTTCACCGAGGAGTGCAAGGTGGATTTATCAACCGTCCATTTATTAATATAAGCGATTCCATGAGAATCCTAAATCCCATGCTAGGTGCGAATGGCATACAGAGGCTATAGAAAAATCAAGCAATCTTTTGTCGATTATGAAATATGAAAAGAAAAGTGTGGAACTTCTTGTCAACCAAGATATTAATAAAAATAGAGAAAAGTTGAAACCTATAATATCGTCAGTTCTTTTTTTGTGCTTTGCATCACCTACCGTTAAGAAGTAAATCAGATGAACACGCTGTTTTTGACGAATTATTGAAATTTAGAGACGAATCAGGTGATTTAACATTGTCCCAACACTTAAAAATGCACCCAAAAATTCTAGTTACATATCGCACAGAACACAAAATGAGATCATTGAGACATGAGCAACTGTTTTAAGAAGTGATTTGATTGAGAACATTAAGGTTAAATATATATTTTCCATTTTAGCTGATGAAAACATGGACGTTACAGGTGTTGAACAGTTGTCACTGGGTGTGAGGTATTTTGAAACACACGAGAAGTGCATCAAGGAGGATTTTCTTGGTTTAACACCTTTAGAACATGGCTTAGATGCAGAGCATCTGGCTGATGCAATAACGTCAACATTAACCACGTGGGGGTTAAATCTACAAAATGCTGTTGGACAGGGGTATGATGGCTGCAGTACAATGGCTGGACACATAACAGGGGTACAAAAAAGAATAACTGATGTGTTTCCCATGGCTCTGTACTTTCACTGCTCTAGTCATCGACTAAATTTAGTAGTCAACGACTTAAATGCTATTCCACAAATTAGGAACACTATAGGAACAATTAAAGAAGTGATTAAGTGTTTCCGGGAAAATGGCCAAAGGCGAGCTGTAGTTGGTGTCACACTCCAAAAACTTTGTGAAACAAGGTGGACTGAAAAGTACATGGCGGTCAGGAAATTCAATAAGGCCTTTATTGACATCACGCATGCACTCGAAAAGTTATCAATTGTAGGAAAAAAGGACACAAAACAGAAGGCATTTCAGCTACATTGTGCAGTGACAGCAACTCCATTATTATGTGTTTGGAAATTATTGCTACTTTTTCGAGCAAACTTGAAATTGTAACCCTGATGCTGCATGGGGTAGGAGTTGATTTATTAAGAGTCTCGAGTCACATTCAAAGATTAACAACTCTGTTTAAGACTGACAGAAACAATAGTGAAAAAGAGTTTGACATTATCATGAAGGGTGTGGGAAAAAGGCTGAAGATTTGGGCATAACACTAACAAAGCCCAGGGTAGTTGGAAAACAATGTCATCGGTCAAATCAGCTCTCCCAAACTGAGACGGTGACGGATTATTACAGAGTCTCAATCTTTATACCGTATTTGGACTCTCTGATAGACTCATTAGAAACTAGATTTTCTATCACTAATCAAGAATCATTTGAGAGTTTTAAATTACAGCCGAAAGTGGTTAGAACTCTAAATAAAGAAGATTATGCAAATGCAACGTCTAAGGTTGGCAATCTTTACTCGAAGCTACTGGATAACTTCGTAGATCAGTCAATCACATGGTACGACCTTTGGCAAAATACGCAAATAGATGAGAAAGTCCTGGAAAAATGCATCTGCTTGACATTCTTGAACATGAACATGCATTCTTTTTACCAGCAGTTTCCAAAGTCATCCAGATTGCTTTGTTTCTCCCGCCAACAACATGTACTGTAGCCGAATTCCGCATAGCCAGAACCTATTATCCGCTGCGCTGGTAAGGATTGCAAGGACATTGATACCCAGCTAGATAAACCAACACTTCCCTACTAGGTGGATAACTAGGAAACTCTCGGTACATAATGTTCACGCAATAGTACTACTACCTAGTTACGTACAATATCCTAAAATAATAAAATTGGTAGAGACAAAACTCTCGTACCTCGAGGGTGAACGGTTAAAATTGTCGAAACAGGCGCCAGTATTTAATTAGTAGTACCATCGCATGTCATTATTAAAATGAGAAGATATCAGTTTCTATAAAAATGGGCAAGCATCCTAACTAGTGCTTACGTTAAAGATCCCCTTCGGGGCAAAATTCCGGCACCCCGGCGTCTCTAAAAGCCAGAGTAGTTAAAAGGGACGTAAAACCAATAACATTATTATTATTAACTAGTGCTCGCTAGTTTATTAATAAGTGGACAATACAACTATGTCCCTGACATAAGTATCAAACTTCAAAAATAAAATAAATGTTCAAATAAAAATTCTTAAGATTCTCTATCTATCTATGTTTCCATATTATATGAATCCGGAACTCCACACTGAGTTCTCCTCAACCTTCACTCTTATGCTGCATAAAATACAAACGTGTATTTCAAATCTTAAAATGATATTATATGACTTGTTACACACACTGTAGCAATCAGCTGTGACTTAATAAAAATGTCTGACTATCGTTAAATGTGATAAAATACATCGTAATACCCTACATAATACATTCGTCTACTGTTCATAAATCTAAATTAAATTATAAAAATTATTACATTATTATTATTATTATTATTATTATTATTATTATTATTATTTACACTTAAAATTAACGCGTCCAGCACGATATCCTTTTCAACTATGTACAAGATCTTCCTTGACCTTCGCTGTAATGTGTTTCAAATAACTTTCATTTCACAACAATTGTATACCTTTCTTAGAGTTTATGTCTAATCCATTTGAACCTTGTATAACAAACGGTTAAGTTAATTATGATTCATATTATCGTAAATCCATTAATACATTCGATAAATGTTGAAACACAATGCTAGACTATCTCCATAATAGACAAATAATGACTCGTGGTTCATGGAATTATCTTCACTGTAATACTTTACTTCAATAACATACGTACTTGTTTCATAAACTTCATAGATATACTGTACAGAACTTTACTTCACTGTGGTAATATTATTTTCTCAAACTAGTGAACAATTCTTCGGTATAGCGTTAACATTACGCTTACATTCCAAAAAGATGGTATATTGGCTTCCACGACCGGTGAATTAAAACTTGCTTGGTGTCCTAGGCGAAACCCCACACACGACACGGCACAAACCTAGAAGAATTGCCGAGTTTTAATTCACCGGCCGTGAAAGACAATATACCATCTTTTTGGAAGCCTTCATAGGGGGTTCAGGCTGCTTGAGCTTTTAGTTCTCGCTGTCAAGTAGTGCAGTTGCACTCTATATAAAGGGAGGTAGCGCGCAGTTCGTTACTCCTGTGGGGATCCGGGCGGGGACACCAAGAGCCCGCCGATGAGCCAGCTTGGTGTCCTAGACGAAACCCCACACAAGACACGGCACAAACCTAGAAGAATTGCTGAGTTTTAATTCACCGGCCGTGAAAGCCAATATACAAATTACATTTAAATTTACGAAAATTTTAAAAAACTGACAGTATAATAACATGAGTTATTAATAAAAAAATATCTACAAAAGAACGTTGGTCATCACTGAAATTCCCCCAAAACGTGGCTAACCACTGAATATGTGTCAAATTAGCATCTACCTTTCTCGCTGCAAATGTCTGGCGAAAAACTGGGCTGGTTTACGTGAATAGAGATGACTGCATTCAGTTTGACGCGTGCTGACATTCCTGCATGGAGCAAGAGGTCTTGTTGCGTGCAGAGAGCGAGCGAAATAGCTGGGCGGCACGCTCCACTGTGCGGTACCTCGGTCGCTGCCATCGGAAAGGTTCGCTTGATCTTGTTTTTTCATGGCCAGATAGCCTAGTATCTCGTACTCTTCTAAGCCAGATGGCTTTGTCGAAATATCTCTTCGTACGACAGCTCGATTGTGCAAGTGTACTATTCTCGAAGCTAATATGATCATACTATGAGATTTCCAAGTTGTTAATAGCGGAAACTCAAGTAGTAGCAATGTAGGTGCTTTCAGTTGTCTGCTGTTGTTATAGCAATGGAAATCCGTCGAATTCATTGTAGTAATGGTCTCCTCTGGACTCCACACAAATGATGTAGACTAACCTCCCTCCATAGTGATATAGTAAGTCATTACTACTGTAGATGAAGCTTCAAAGTAACAATTTCCCCTTTGACTCGGCATTGTTAACTTCTCGTAATATTTCTTGAAATAAAATAGAAATATCCTTCTTATTTCATAGAATGTAGTAGTTTGCTTTCTCAACATGCGTGTACTATTTTGTGAAAGTACTGTTAAATGTTTCTGAAGAATCGTCGTAATATACGGTTCTGTTGTAACTTTACGTTCTCAATCTGCTGTATTTTATTTCACGGACAATGTCAAATGACTTATAATTTCGATTTTAAAATATAATAATATTTTTTTTCTCAGATTAAAGAATATTTCTGATTGGCTATTGAGTTGTCATGCAAATCTCATGATTTTATTCTCCCAAAATGGTGTCGTGTGGCACTATTCCCTTTCTCCCTCACACAATAATAGTGTCACGTGCACACTCTTTGTTGTCGAAACCTCGGTAACAATAACCGGTTCTCACCTCGCGAACTTGTAGATTGGTCGTTTTCCTGACTCAATATCTTTCATTCCCTCTTGGTTAAAATAATATTCATGGAACCATTTTCATTTTTACTTCTTCTAAATGCTTCAAATTTCTTATGTAACTCACCAATAACCTTCTCTCACAGTACAGAATGATTGTGTGTGCTAAATATGACTTATATCCTCATTTCAATTTCATACGTAAACTTATCACTCTAGAGTCTAGATGGTTCGACTCTCGCCTCTTGTATTTCCTAATTGATACAAAATTCGAGTTCAGAACCATAGAAAGATCCTTCAGGTAAGACGATATTATTGTTCATTTTATCACTTACTACTTTTGAAAATATTTTGTGTTATTTTGTATTTTGTACATTGTACCTCAAAATAACAAGTCAAAATAGAAAGTAATCGCTCGTTGGATATCTTTCGTTACTACATTGGTTCCAGAAATTAATTTCAGTTAAATACAATTATAATTTCTTATTAATTACTAAGTTCATTTCAATTAGGCTCATTGAACAGTTTTTACTGGCTAAAGGTTAATTTTTCCCATTGCTTTATAACCATTGATGGACATACACAGGACGGATTCGAAAGGAAAAAAGGATCTGTTTCACTGAATTATAAATTCAAATTATAATTAAGGACTGTACAAATGATATATTTTTAGTTCACACCACACTTGCACATGACTCTTGTGACACAAGCAATGTTCACTAATATCAAGATTTACTTACAGCACACTCAGCCGAGTGAAGACTTGGACTAGAAGCACGATGTCCAACAATCGATGAAGTGGATTATGCCTCATGTCTGTCCACAGAAATCTAGTAAAAAGGCAAAAGGATGCGTTTACAGAGAAGGTGATCGACGCTTTTGGAAAGGATACAAGGCGCCTTAGGCTGTTAATGAAATGAACTCATTACTGTGTTGGTTGGCCTATTTAACATAGTGTCTATCAAACAGTTTTGTAGAACAGTTCTGCATTTTCTTATAATTACAAAATATAAATAGACAACCACTTCATCCTTACGTCTTACACTGTACTGGTTAGTTTTGTATTTTTCATTCAGCTTAGAGAAGGATTATAATATAATCATATTTTCTTTCATTGTTTGAAGATAAGTTATCTGAAACTGAAACAATGGTTTTTATGTCATATCTTCAACTAAATGTATAGCCAAATTTGTACTATTTCCTAATGAACTTTTAATCAACATTTCTTAATTTAAAAAAAAATCGTAGTTGGTAAGGTTTACTTTATCAGTGGTCTAAAGACCACCAATTTTTTCATCCAGGCTAGACCCTTGATTTCCCCTGAATATTGGCGGTATTCTATACCCTTCAAACCCACTGGTGTCTCGCCCCCCCCCCCCTCCCTCCCCCCCCCTCCCCCCCCCTTCCTTGGAAAAATTCCTGCGGGCACGTATGTGGTCCGTGGTGTTCTTACGAAATGGAAGCAACCTGTTGCTTACTATTTCTGTAAGGGCACGGTACCCACTAAGAAACTCAAAGCATTGATTAAGGAAGTCATTCGTGCTTTGCAAGAAACTGTGGCAACAGTGTGTGAACAAGGTCCCACCAATGTTAGGGCGATACGAGAGCTGTGTAACGAAATGCGCACTGACCGCCATGGTCCGTTCTTCAAAGTAAGAGGAAAGGAAATTGCACAATTTTTGATCCTCCTCACCTTTTGAAGACGACCAGGAATAACTTTTATCACTATGGTGTCATTTTTGCACTTGGCAAGAAGGCTGAATGGAGGCATTTAGAACAGTTGTTTGAAATCGATAGACGGCGAGTATTCCGTACTTGTAAGAAGCTCACTAGGGACCACATTCAGCCTAAAGGTTAAAGGGCGATGCGGGTTAAGTTGACAGCTCAAGTATTCAGTCATTCGGTATGTGTTGGTTTTGAAGCTATCCTGGAACGGCAGGTGATATCTACTGGACCCACAGAAGGAGATCAACTCTACATTGATGATGAGGCCAAATATACCAAGGAATTTTGTGGCATCATGGATAACCTAATGGACAGCTTCAATGGTTTTTCAAACTTTCCTGCTCAAGGCAAGGCATTGCGATGCTTGCTTACTGCAACATCACCTCATCTCAAATTTTGGCATGAATTGATAGGGAAGCCATCAAAGTGGAAATTCCCTGGTTCAACACCTAAAGTAGTTCAAGGTTGGATTAATGACATTCATGCTGTTGAAATGCTGTGGAAAAAGCTTTCATTGAAGAAGTGCGTTACAGGACTTTGTGTGTTCGTAATTTAAATCAAGATTCAATTGAAAATCTTTTCGTCGTCATTCGACAGCATGGATGTCAGAACACCAATCCTACTTGCTGGCAATTTGTACCAGCACTAAAAGCAAGCATCGTAAATAACCTCTTGAGCTCCCACAGTGAGGAGGGTGCAAACTGGATAGATGATGGAGATGATCTCCTCTGTGATCTGTCTAGGTTTCTGTCTACGCCTAGAGCTCCTACCTCTTCATTGGTTTCTTCTGAGCAGGACACATAGTGGTTTTCCGCTGAGGTAGACTCTGTGTTTAACTCAGCGTACAAACACTGTGGAGGAGTGCCAAAAATTCCAACTCAGGGGCTGAACATTCAGGGTGGACAGGATTTTGCAGCTGCTTACGTTGCTGGCTACCTTGCACGTAAAGTGCTCCGTACGTTCCCCTGTCCTGCCTGCAAGTCCTCCATGTTTTTCCCTTCCCCTCTTCTGAACACTGTTTCAACCAGCTGAAAGAAAATGCCCTGGAATATCCAAAGCTGGTACTGCCTTTTTCAGAGCTTACCAACCATGTTTCTGTTGCAACAGAATTATTGTTGTCGAAGCTGAATGAATCGGCAAGTGAAACACACCCTTTGCAGAAGCTGAAAGCTTTCATCTTTTCACAGTATGATTTAGTCCGGTGGATAAGATTGTGCAAATCGAGGTAAAAGCGATTTTATTTTTTAGTTACGTCAAGGGGTCCAAAAGGAACTTTTCAGCCCCGGAGGCATTCTGTACCCCCACTGGTTAATTTTTTACAGCCCCCCAAACATGTGATAGGGCGCGTACCCTTATGTTTTGGGTTAAAAATTAGTAATTATTTTTTATCGGCAAACTTAATAAAATTAGTATGATTTCCGATGTTTTTGAGGGCAAGGAATTCATTTTTGGGGTCATTTTCCTTTTCGGGGGCGAGGGGGCGGTGCTACAGGGGGCGGGGTGTCAAAAGCCGTAAAACGTGGTTGATGCATATCATTTTCAAGGTATTTTGGGGCGTAGAATTCATTTCTGGGTTAGTTTTGTTCTAGGGGATAAGGGGTGGGGGCAGTGAATCATGGGGGGCTGGAACAACGGGGGCGGTGCACACAATGATAGCAAACTGGTGCTTATAACAATTCATTTCCAAGGTTTTCGGGGGTGTAGAATTCATTTCTGGGGTAGTTTTTGTCTAGGGGTAGAGTTTGGGGCTGTCCATATTGGGGGTGGTGCTACAGGGGGCGGGGGGTCATAAACCATTAAACTTGGTTGATGCATATCATTTTCAAGGTATTTTGGGGCGCAGAATTCATTTCTGGGTTTGGTTTTGTTATAGGAGGTATGGGGTGGGGCCAGTGAATCCCCCAGGGCGGAACTAAGGGGGCGGTGCAGACAATGACGGCAAACATCTGCTTATACCGACTCATTTCCAAAGTTTTTTTAGGGGTGTAGAATTCATTTCCGAGGTCATTTTGTATTTAGGTGATCGGGAGCGGTTGTTTAAAGGAAACTGTTGCAAAAATAGTATGCTTGACAGTAGTGTTGTTAAGTATTATTTATTCTTTGGATAATTTGTTTAATCAAAATACTATACAGTAAAATCAAATTTTCTGACGATAACTTCTTCTTCGAAAATACTATGTACACAAATCGAAGTTACTGGTGCTCTGAAAAGAAAAGAAGTTGATAAAAATTTCGTATTTGTTGAAAGAACAAGAGAAGGTTTCAATAATAGTTAATAACCTTACCGATGCATCACGTCTCGCAACAACCACATTTGTAAAGGGAAGTGCAAGGAAAACCTGCTTTTGCACATCCGCACCGAGTTGTACTGCAGGATTCCCGCAAGGATTTCATCCTCGAAGGAACGACAGATTGTCGCAGTTAAAGAAGATTGTAGCTTATTTTCAAGACTGTACGTAGCATGTCAGACTCGCCAGGGCAATCTAGAAGTCTTTTTCACGCACGAAAATCACACTTACCCTTCAGCATTCTCTGAAAATGGTGGACTTCGATTTGGAAAGAAAGCGGACCTCTTGCCATGCTTGGTACCTGATGAAGAAAATCCTGCGCAGCAGTGCCTCGACTTCGACATGGTGGTGATTAATGGTGCCGCCGCAGTCAATTACATCGTTCCAGATCCTGGAAGCTCCTTCACCGATTATGGGAGGAAGTTCCTTTCTTACACGAACAGTCCTGCGTATTTGAAAGCGCGAAGGATTGATGTAGAGTTCGACGAATACGTCAGTACATCACTGAAGTCTGCACTACGAATGAAAAGGAAACAGGGTGTTCGGAAAAAATGGAGTCAACAAAACAAGTTCCGAAAAAATGGTCAGACTTTTTGAGATGCGGTGCGAATAAACAAGAGTTGTTTGCGTATCATGCTAATTACATCAGCACGACATCATTTCCAGAAAAGTTTTCGTCACGCTTCAAGACAGAGTTCTTTCCAATGTCCGAAGCTATTTATCAGGATTGATGCCTTGCAATCACGAAGAAGCTGACGGAAGAATGCTTCTACATGCCGCAGACGGTACAAAGCAAGGATGCAGTAGAATCTTGATCAGGACAGTAGACACCGACGTCGTAGTGTTGGCTACTGCCTTGCTGGATAATCTCCATTGATGTGAACAGCTGTGCGTTGGATTAGGCACGGGGGAATCATATCGATTGCTGGACATCCTTGCTATTGCAAATCACATAGGACCGGAGAAGTGTGCTGGACTGCTGGCGTTTCACGCCTTCACAGGTTGCGATACGACGTCGTCCTTCAGGAGCAAGGAAAAGCGATCTTTCTGGGCAGCCTGGAAAGCTTTTCCAGAAGCCAACAAAGTTTTCAAATTCATGTCTCAACCCCTCACTCCAGCAGAAGTACAGAAAATTGTACCTGCACTCGAGAAGTACGCCGTGATCCTTTACGACCGATGCAGTGACGAAGACAACGTCAACGCGGTGAGGAAGACTTTGTTCTGTTTAAAAGGGAGGGAGATTGGTAACATCCCCCCAACCCACGACGCTCTTATCCAACATGCTCTGCGAGCATCTCTGCAACCAGGGCACGTATGGAGCAGGAGCCTGGACAAAACATCGTCGCTTCCGGATTCCCAAGAGTGCGGATGAATGCGAAAAATCGAAACTCCAGTAACTTGTAAGGTAGGCAGGCATTCGTATAAAGGGCTTTTGTTTTACTTTATAAGAATACCAAGTAACCGCAAATGAAAACTCTGGTTTTTAGGTAAAATGGACCCTAATTCCGCCTGCGGCAAAAGTGTGCCCGGAAATTGTGACCTGTTCGTGCAGAGCGACGTGAAGTACAACTCGGTGCGGTTGTGCAAAAGCAGGTCTTCCTTGCACTTCCCTTTACAAATGTGGTTGTTGCGAGACGTGATGCATCGGTAAGGTTATTAATTATTATTGAAACCTTCTCTTGTTCTTTCAATAAATACGAAATTTTTATCAACTTCTTTTCTTTTCAGGGTACCAGTAACTTCGATTTGTGTACGTAGTATTTTCGAAGAAGAAGTCATCGTCAGAAATTTTGATTTTACTGTATGGTATTTTGATTAAACAAATTATCCAAAGAATAAATAATACTTAACAACACTACTGTCAAGCATACTATTTATGCAACCGCTCCCTCTAAACAACCGCTCTCGATCACCTAAATACAAAATGACCTCGGAAATGAATTCTAAATCCCTAAAAAACTTTGGAAATAAGTCGGTATAAGCAGATGTTTGCCGTCATTGTCTGCACCGCCCCCTTACTTCCGCCCCGGGGGATTCACTGGCCCCACCCCAAACCTCCTATAACAAAACCAAACCCAGAAATGAATTCTGCGCCCCAAAATACCTTGAAAATTATATGCATCAACCAAGTTTTATGTTTTTTGACCCCCCGCCCCCTGTAGCACCACCCCCCAATATGGACAGCCCCAAACTCTACCCCCTAGAACAAAAACTACCCCAGAAATGAATTCCACACCCCCAAAAACCTTGGAAATGAATTGTTATAAGCACCAGTTTGCTATCATTGTGTGCACCGCCTCCGTTATTCCAGTCCCCCACTATTAACTGCCCTTACCCTCTAGAACAAAAACTAACCCAGAAATGAATTCTACGCCCCAAAATACCTTGAAAATGATATGCATCAACCAAGTTTTACGGCTTTTGACACCCCGCCCCCTGTAGCGCCGCCACCCTGCCCCCGACAAGAAAAATTACCCCAAAAATGAATTCCTTGGCCTCAAAAACATCGGAAATCATACTAATTTTATTAATTTTGCCCATAAAAAGTAATTACGAAGTTTTAAACCAAAACATAAGGGTACGAGCCCCATCACATGTTTCGGGAGCTGTATAAAATTAACCAGTGGGGGTACAGTATGCCTCCGTGGCTGAAAACGTTCCTTTTGGACCCCTTAACGTAACTAAAAAAATAAAATCGCTTTTACCTCGATTTGCACAATTGGTTGAATATATGGCGTTAAGCCACCGGACTAATTGGACTAATGTCGGATGTGATGAACATGCCACCAGTGTGGTGGCAGAATTGGTAGCACTATTTTGCCTGATGTGGGTGCACATCTTCTGTAAGCGGAAGAACGAGGTTCTTCGTGACCCCTTTCGAGATGGATCAGCGAATTCTGACAGGTTCAACCCTGCTGTGATAAAGATGGCAAAGGTTCTATCTACATCAGTAATTGGGGAATTTGCCTGTGATGAGAATTGCTCTTTACCTCATGTAGATCAGTTTTAATAGCTCTCTGCATTTCTATAACATTTTATAATATGTTCGTCAGGAAACTGTCTAAAAGATGTGAGGCGACTTTGGTGGCATAGATGGTAGCATGCTGAGCTTTTATGCCCAAAATCGCAGGTTCAAACCCGGCTGACGTCGTGGGATTTTTATGGTCTGTAACAAGCATTTACATTTCCCAACTAGGCATTTCTTCACAATTGTTAGGAAGGAGAGTGAATACTGTAATGCTATAATATTAGTAAAAGTAAACTCGTGTTGCCCCATTAGCCTGGTGCAAGTCTTAATACGGTAGCATTCATGTACCTCAACCAAAATTAACGTTGTTTAGTAGAAACATAAATCAAACCCAGGCTTCCAGGGTGGAAGTGAACTATGCTTACCAATGTTTCATGAGGCGTATAGCAATCCCGAAACAAGCTGGCTATACTAGGAGGTAAGATTCCTTTTACTTTCAAGTTAGATGCAGAGAGTTATTAAAGTAACTTTTGAGGTAAATTGGAGAGCGGAAATATATAATGGGCCAAGCAACAAAACCAGTGTCTTAAAGAAAGCAATATTTTATAAGTATTGGCCCCTATAATTACTTAAGTTACAGAGGTGTGAAAATTATTAGACTCGATGCAGGTTTTCCAACATTTCATGTACAAGGCACTTAAATTATTTCAAATGTTTAACCAATAGTCTTCATTATTTATTTATTTTTCTTTAAAGAAACTCACAGTAAAATGATTATTTAGAATTTCCACTGAAAGGGGACCCTTGCAATTGCAGAATGATGCACGTATTGAATACTTTATTCTAGTTCTTGTGCGGGTTTACGGTAGAGGAGAGAGAATGAAAATCTTTTGATGGGTAGCTCTTGAATTAATCAAAGATTCAAGGACCACGATTGAAGCCACCTGATTCAGAGGGTAGATACCAAAAAAGAGGAAATGCTTAGGTGTCCTCGGAATATCGAATGCTTAAAATTTGCAGATGAAAATCCTATTGGAAAAAGTTTTTAATGTCCAAACTAATTAGGCCAATAAAATATGTAGCTAATTGATCAATAAAACAATTTTGAATAAAAAATATGACTGATTGATTCTAATAATTTGTACACCCCTGTATGTTAAACATCTTTTGTATATTTTTTGTATATATTTCTGTATAGAATTTATTTAGAGACAAACAACCCCAGTGATTGACTGTTATAAGTCAAATTCATATCATCTTGTGATATTTCTTTTAAAGGGAACAATTTGTAACGTACTATGTGCAGGTATCATGGATCGTTTCATCTTGTGAATTTTACTGTAAATAATTTGTTGCTTGGCCAATTTTCAATTGGCATTCTCTTCAGCCTGTAGGGTATTTCAGTATTTACACGTGTAATGTTGTATTTATTTAATTGTATATGATAAATAGAATACACGTAAGGCAACTGAATTATATCATCACCCTAGCTGAACTATGTAGGACAGGTTGATTGGGGGACATTTTGAAGCCATATTTCATTGTGTCGACTGACAATAATATGGTGTGTTCTTCGGTCTACCAACGTGCTTGCCTGTAACGTTTGTGGCAAGGACCCTCCGTTAAATAATCTTACAATTCCTTTTTTTTTCTATATATGCCATGATTTTTATCATACATTATTCTTATGTCAATTACGTATTGTGTGTAAGGTATTTCTAATTGAAATGATGTTTCCTTTAACTGTAAAGCAAGCTACTGCAGCATAGTGAGATAGACATGCATCTTCTCTCTTCTCTTCTCTGTATTAGTTCTGCTGGGGTGATAATTTTGAATGGTATTTCATTGGTCAATTTATGCTATTTTATGGAAATTGCAGAGTAATGAGGGTGGTGGTGTTGGTGGTGATGACAATAATAATGTTTGTTTTAGAAGCCAGTCATCATCATTATAAGATGTATATGACATTATCAGCATTAATGAGTTCAGATAGTACATACAGGGTGTCATTTATGTACTTGAATACCCTTAAGGGGCGTGTAGTGGATGGGTAGAGGACCAATTTGAGATAGGGAACCTGGTGTCGGAATGGCCTCCTAACCCCAGAAAACACGTTTGTTTCAGACCCTCCGCCCCTGTAAAGTAGGGAAGCGCGCCATGTGTTACTCTGAGGTCAGGCACTCTTTCGCTGTCAACAGTCTTGGCGCGACGACCGCTCAACGCTGCGTTAGCCGAGAGCTGCTTTCCTCTTGCCAATTGATAGTTCCGTCGTCGTCTTTAACTACTACAGAAACACACGTAACTCGTTGATACTAATAATCAAAAGGCAATTAATTTACAGAATCAACGATAGTTTAAAAAAATCAGCACAGAATAAACACGCACTGTGACTACGCCCCCTCCTTTCCCTAAAAAAAAAATAAAGAAAAAGAAAAAGAACAAAATGAAGGCATGGCACCCCAGGAGAAACTAATCCGGGACCACCGTGGCACTGCGCTTCGCCTCTATTCTCTCGTCTAACGCAGCGTTGAGCGGTGGTCGCGCCAAGACCGTTGACAGCGAAAGAGTGCCTGCAACACATGGCGCGCTTCCCTACTTTACAGGTGCGGAGGGCCTGAAACAAACGTGTTTTCTGGGGTTAGGAGACCATTCCGACCCCAGGTTCCCTATCTCAAATTGATCCTATACCCATCCCCTACACGCCCCTTAACCCTTTATAGGGCAAAAGACTGGGGGTATAAAATATATATTATTTTTGCATATTTGTAATTGGGGGTGATATATGAGTAGGAATATGCAAACATTTTATGGGTGTGGATTCTATTTTATGAAATATGGGGCGGGAAATTATTATCCCACTGCCCACACCCGACAGTATGTTTTCTTAAATGAGCAATGGGGAAATAATCTCCCACTTCCAAATTATGATGGTATTGTGTTTATCAGTCAATAATGAGGTTTATTTAACAGGATATAATATATAAAAACACCCATCACGCCCTATAATTAAAAAAAACGTAACTCCCACGCAACACAAGGTCAGTGACCTATATCATCTTTGCCGAAAACTACACAACAAATATAAAAGTGATTTTGGAATGTTAAAAGTTAGTATATTCGAATATAATCCAATAATTTCAAAATAGCATTTTCTAAAAACACAGAAAATTAATTTTAATTTTTTTTTCTATGGCAAACACCCTGAGCAGGATAATTATTTCCATTCTAGCTGAAATATATTTACTCAAGTGACCAAAACCATTATTAACATTGTATTTCAGTTCTTCAGTAAAAACACCTTCGTTTGTAAAACAATGCATTTCTTTCACTCAACACAACCGAACTGGTGAGCACGTGCAGTGTGGAGACCACTGGGATATATACTTCCCACCCTTGGTTTCTGATGACAGTGCATATCAAATTAATGCGTTTTCAATATTTCTCTGCATCTAGCTTGTGGATGCATGTGGAACTGCTTGAAATCAAAGGGTTGGGAAGATTCTCTCCCTAACACCGTTCTATAAATACATGGTGGGAAGATAGTATCCCAAGGACCTATAAAGGGTTAAGGGTACTCAAGTACATAAATGACACTCTGTATATGGATAGCTATACCCTTCTCCTATTAAGAATGAGGGTGTGGGAAAATGTACTAAGTTGAGGTGGCCTGCATACACTCTGTCCTCTTTCTGCTCTTGGACACTACTGATGAATTCCTTTGGGTGTATTCTCTGAAATAGAAGAGAAAGGTATTAGACTATTGTATGCCTGGTAATAATAAACAGTGTAGTTATCTACAGATTATCATTGGGGGTACAGTTTATGCCACAGTTTTTGGCCAATGATTACTGTAAACAGCTCCATACTCTAACACAGTACATGATGATCGAGGAGATCACCGCCAAATGTGTATGAGATCTGTCTTGATTATTTTTGTATATATATTTAACTATATCGTATATAGAATATATTATATATTTTCCATTTTTGTGTTCATTGTATATTTACTGACCCTACCTTACTTATTTTCTTGTATATATTGTACATATCATATATATGATTTCAGTAGTATAGATCCCTCCTGCGGCGCTCACAAGCGACCGATCGTCACAAATGAGCATTCAAATGAATGAGAATCGACATTAGCAGTGACTTATTGCACTATAATTTCATAAATATCTATAATTTCTTTAAAAAATTACTTTAAAAAAATGTACGAAGTGTGCGATTTGCAAATGCCGTTGCTGTAGAAAAATACGCTCCATAATTGCAGTCCACGGGCCGCTGTGACGCCTGTTTCATGTCATATTGACATTCTGAGGTCTTTCCTTTATCCTGAAATCTAAATAGTGTTCTATAATCATTTGATTGAAATAAAAAAAAACAAGGAGTTCCGTGACGAACTAAAGAGCCTACTTTTCTTAAAATTTAAGATGCATGCCAATGATTAATCTATATGGATCTATCTAGCATAATGACGAAATTAAGTTGGTAATATCGAAATTTCTAATTAGTTAGAAATACTGTATACCTGGCATAATGTAGCCTAATAGAGAACTACAGTTGGCAGCCCTGGTGACTGAATATATTCTTAGTTCCATCTCTTAAGGTACAGAATACAAAATTTGGTTGAAGTTCAATGGATAGCATGGACGTTACATGCAGTTAAACATTGGATCTACAGTGCGCGTAAAATCATGTTGGTAACATGAAGAGAACTGCTGAAGACCGTAAGAAATGGCTGCAACGACAAGGCTTTTAGCCTTTAGAAGCTGATGATGATGAACAATGACATACATGTATTGGTCAGAAATAATCTGAAATAATATGATCTATTGTTGTGTCAATTTTGAATGAAATCCATTAGTTAGTATAGAAGTTACATGCATTTTAAAATTGAACCTATCAGCAGGCTTAGAATCATGTTGGCAGCACTGGCGTAGGCTTATATTAGTTATTCCAAATTAATCTAGAATGCCAGGTACTATACGTGTGCAAAGTTTAGAGCTATTGGCTTGCATACTTTCTGATATATTGATATTAGGGTAACAGAAATAGAGACAGTATTTATTAACTGTTGGCAGCCCTGGTTACTCTTAAGAATCGGCATAGTCATGTCTGTTATGGTACACATAGCACACACGAAATTTTGTTGAAATCCAAATGATAGTATAGAAGTTACATGTATTTAAAGTTAGACTTCTCAGCAGGCTTAGAATCATGTTGGTAGCACTGACGTATATAAGTTACTCAAAATTAATATAGAATGTCAGGTACTATACGTGTGCATAGTTTAAAGCTGTCGGCTTGCATACTTTATTATATATTGGTATTTGGATAGAAACAATAGAGAGTGCGTTTATTAACAGTTGGCAGCCCTGGTGGCTCCTAATATTACGCTCAGTCATATCTGCCTATGTACACATAGTACATACGAAATTTGGTTGAAATCCAATTGATAGTGCAGAAGTTATATGCACTTAGACATTGGACCTATCAGCAGGCTTAGAATAATTTTGGCAACACTGCCATGTATGGCCTCCTGGAAATTAAACTGCAATATTATTATCTATACGTGTGCCAATTTTGAAATAGCTCCCATTCATACCTTCCAAGATATCCAACATGGAGCTCAAATTTCAATTGCGATTTTTCAGCAGTTGGTAGCACTGAGATCATTTTCAAACATGGCCGTGAGATATTCAGGTATAGATCTTTACTCCTACCAAATTTTCTTTCGATTGCTGCAGCCGTTTAGGAGTTGATAGGGACACACACACACACACACACACACACACACACACACACACACACAGCCAGACAGACAGACAGACAGACAGACAGAAGGACAGACAGACCAAAGGACAGACAGACAGACAGACAGACAGACAGACACACATTTGCCCGATCTCATAAGTCTACTTTTTCCTCATTTTTGCAAAATGTGAAAAGTAGGCTAATAACCTTTCTGCCTTAAGTCTCTCAATATAAACCTATTGGGAAAAAGGAAGGAAGGAAGATTGTAGTTTTACGTGACCGTGAATCTTGTGATTATGAGCCACGGGACCTCCTTTTTACGTGGAATCCGAACCACAGGACATGGCATTTCACTTCGAAAATCTCACATGCACTGACCGGGAAACGAAAAACCTATTGGGGAAAGTGTTGTTTATGAACATGCGAGATTTCTCGCACGGGTCCGCTAGTATATTTCTAGTATAGCATAGTATTGTCTGATAACTTGTGCCTAGGTGGTGTCTGTAGTAGGTGTATTGTTAGCCAAGTGAAGCTTGGGAAGGAGATGACCGTGGCCTTAAGCTACGACCCGCTACCTGCTACATCTCAAGGTGTTATTTATTTTTAGCCTACTTTTCACATTTTACAAAAATGAGGAAAAAGTAGACTTATGAGATCGATCCGGGAAAATGTGTGTTTGTCGGTCCTTCTGTCTGGCTGTGTGTGTTTCCCCCCCTATCAACTCCTAAACGGCTGCAGCAATCGAAACCAAATTTAGTATGAATAAAGATGTATACCGGAATATCTCACGTCCATATTTGAAAATGATGTCAGTGTTACCAACTGCTGAAAAATGCACTAGAAATTTGAGCTCCATGTTGGATATCTTGGAAGGTATGCATGGGAGCTATTCCAAAATTGGCGCACATGTATATAATACTATTTCAGTTTAATTTCCAGGAGGCCATATATGACAGTGTTGCCAAAATAATTTTAAGCCTTCTGATAAGTCCAATTTTTAACGCATATAACTTCTACACTATCAATTGTATTTCAACCAAATTTTGTATGTAATATGTGTACATAAACAGATATGACTGAGCGTATTCTTAAGAGCTACCAGGGCTGCCAACTGTTAATAATTGCTCTCACTATTCTTTTTATCCAAATACCAAATATCAGAAAGTATGCAAGCCGATAGCTTTAAATTATGCACACGTATAGTACCTGGCATTTTAGATTAATTTCGAGTAACTTATATACGTCAGTTCTACCAACATGATTACCGTATAAGCCTGCTGATAGTACCAATTTATAAAAACATGTAACTTCTATACTATCATTTGGATTTCAACCAAATTTCGTATGTGCTATGTGTAACATAACAGATATGACTATAAGTATTCTTAAGTGCAATCAGGGCTGCCAACTGTTAATAAATGCTGTCTATATATTTTTAACCCTAATATCAATATATCAGAAAGTATGCAAGCCAACAGCTCTATCATTTGCACACGTATAGCACCTTACATTCTAGATTAATTTGGAGTAATTAATATAAGTCAGTGCTGCCAACATGATTCTATGCCTGCTGATAGGTCCAATTTTAAAATACATCTAACTTCTATACTAACAAATGGATTTCATCCAAAATTGGCACAACAAGATATCATAATATTTCAGATTACTTCTAACCAGCACAAGCATGACATTGTTGCCAACAAGCTTTTACGCGTGCTGATAGATCCAGTGTCTAACTGCATGTAACGTCCATTGGACTTCAACCAAATTTTGTATTCTGTACCTTAAGAGATGGAACTAAGAATATATTCAGTCATCAAGCCTGCCAACGGTAGTGCTCTATTAGGCTACATTATACCAGGTTTATTTCGAACCAATTAGATATTTCGATATTACCAACTTAATTTCGTCATTATTCTAGATAGGTTCATATACTGTTGATTACGCATTGGCATGAAACTTAATTTTAAGAAAAGTAGGCTCTTTAGTTCGTCACGGAACTTCTTGTTATATTTGTATTAATTTTTGTTCATATTATTTTGTTCATTTTCATTAATCTATGTTCAGTGTAATAAATGTGCATATTTATTTGTTGAATCAGTGTTGAGTGATACAGATGAAATGGAAAATAGTCATTTAGTTTACAGTTCTTCTGCTTTTTATTTCATTCCCACAATATTCTCCTCTTCCTAAATAAATTACACCTACATAAATCATATTACTGCATGTCGCTACAAAGGGAGGGGTACAGGGTCAGGGGGGTGGGGGGGAGGAAAACTTGGTTAAATACAGTTCAAATCGCTCACGCTTAAATTTTAGTACCTCACCGCCAGGGTGGTAGCAGGCTAGGCTGGTTGATGACGTAATCCTGACGGTTGTAATCGGAATCAAATTTTAAGCCTGAGTAACCTTTCTCTCCTATATTCTTTGTCTATTACCCTACAGCCTACTCCAAACAATGACTAGAACTGGGGATATGTCACTCAGAAAGTTGCGGTTGTTCCTGTTGTTACTGTTATTCATTTGGGACATTTTGATCATCAGCTCCGTGCAGTTGTGTATTTCAGGTTAGACAATGCAACTGTCTAGGACCCTACTCCAAGCAATGCTATGAACGGTGGATGTCATTAAGAGAGATGCTTGTTGTTGTTATTCTTGTTTCAATTAGGGTTTATGGACATTTGAGCTAATATTTTGTTCAATATTATCGATGTATTTCGTATAAGATAGTTTAATGTCCTTTTTAATTTCTGATCTTAATTCTTCAAAACGTAGTCTATGATGATCTGAGTACTATTTTCTCTTCCTATAATATTCCTTCTCCTTTAATCTACCCTTTGTTTTCTTAGAAAACCAGATAGGATATTTTCTGCCCGTTTGTCATTCATCTTAGGAACGGTTTCGCTGAGTACTGTGTTAAAAATCTGATAAAACAGGTCTACTGCAGTATTTACATCAGTGCACTCGTATATTTTACCCCAGGCACCACCCCTCAACCGAGTGTACAGCTGCTCAAAGTCGGCTTCCCGGAAGTATTTCTCAGACCGCTCGTAACAGATAACCAACATGGTTTCCTATCTAGGAAATCTACAGTGACAAATGCAACTAATTTTACTCAAATTATACCGTATCTTAAGAGTTAGATAAAGGAGGGCAAATGGATGTCATTTTTATAGATTTCGAGAAAGCCTTCGACACAATAAGTCATGATATCCTTCTTAACAAATTGCGTATTTTGGGATTCCCCCACCCATTACAGTACTCCCCCAAGGCCACTATGGAAAAGATCAAGTTGAAATTTGGCCTACTGTTGTTTAGCACTTTTAATATCTCTGGAATCTCATATTATATTCTTTAACTACTGAACTACTGTATAAGGTTTGAGGCAAAAATGTTTAATACTCTTCAGCTATTATGAGTACAAGTACAAGTACTAGTACATTATCGGTGGAGTAACGAAAGAATAACGAAATCCGCCTTTATGTCCGTATGTGCGCAGCACTTGCGTTTTTAAAGCCTGAAGATGTGCTCGATGGATGGGTGGAAATACACTCTCAAGCTCCAGAAAGTCCCAAACTTAGCCAGTTTTTTGACTACATCGTTGACAACTGGCTAGATAACCAAGACATTCCAATCGAGATGTGAAACTGCCACCAAGCACGACACAGGACAACGAATGCTGTTGAGGGCTGTAACAACCGACTCAACAATCTTGTCGGGAGACCTCACCCCAAATTAAAAGAGGTTGTCAAAGTGTTGAAGACGGAAGCTGAGAAGACAAACTGCGCATTTTTAAAGGCCGAGCTCAACATGGAAGGAAAAAAAAAAGAAGACTAAAATATGTCAAACTGGACGGACGGATTGAGAACATTCAGAGAAAGTTCGAAAATGACAAAAATATGAAAAGTTTTCTGAAGGCAGTTGCCTATTCACAGAAAATGGAGTAGGTTAATATTATTGTTGAACAAATATGACAAAAACAAAAAACAAACAAACAAACAAAAATAAAAAAATAAAATACAAAACAACTGACGAAGTCTGGAAAGCTGATTTTAGACACGCCAAAATGATAACAACACCAAACTGATCGGTTTTGTTGTTATTTTGCCAGTCCACAGCCTGGATAAAGTGTGATGGAAATCAGACTCTGCATTTATTTTATTTTGAAGGAAATTACACTACATCACAATTATATTTTCGAGACCGTGTTAGCAATGAAGTACATAGACCGAGCGCTTTTCTTCACTCCAAATGAGTATTATGTTAAGGTGCATTGTCACAGGTGCGGCTGTAACGATGATCACTGAAGCCTATAGCCTTAGGGGTGGGGGGATGTGTGTGGAACTGTCAGTCGGGAATATTTCTGAGTCATTAAACAGGTAGTCGCGTCCAAGGGCTGTGTGGAAGTGTCAGTATTTTGGGCAGTGTGTGGAAGTGTCAGTGTGGGGAACTGTCATGTAATCAATTATTCAGCTCCTACCTCAGAGACAGGAAACAATTTGTTTTGTTCCAGAAAACTGTCTTAAAGAAATACATGTAGGTCATTCTGGAATACCCCAAGGCTCGAACTTCGGACCTCTGATTTTTCTAGCACGTTGTATAGTACACTCAAATAGTCTCTTATATGTAGATGACTTCAAAATTTTTAAATCAATTTCTTCCACAAAATGACCTAAATAATATACACATTATATTTAAACGTACCGACGTGTGTTGTTATGACCTTCACACGTAAGAAGAACCCAATCACATTTGTTTATGGAATTGGACCTCAGACTTTGCAAACAGTAAGCGAGAAGAAAGATCTAGGAATCCTGTTTGACCGAGAGCTAAATTCACACACACAATTCATCACATGGAAAGCTAAGTTGATAAAGCTCCCAGTTAACGTGAAAACGGAAAAGATATTCAAAGATATTTACAAAAGAAATTCTGAAAAGTAATATAGGCAGCTTATGGAAATATAGCAACATGAGGTGGAAAATCGTGTACGCCAAAACCAAGCAGAAAAAAGTGGGAACTATTTCCTGGTGCGTTAGCCTCTTCACAGACCGGAACATCAAAGGGATCGCTTAGGTTTTGAGGTGACTACAGGTAAAGTATGCTGTTGCGAATTGAACACTCCTTCGCTCTACCATGGAAGGGGCAACGCGTGGGGTCAGATACAAGTAGACACATGGTGGGCAAAGACTGGGCACATGTGATTTTATCAGTGCTGATCAAGGACGAGTGTGAAATGTAATAGTGTGTTAACTTAAGGGGATTCGTAAAGACCCAAATTGATGTTTTTTTTCACTTTTTTACATTTCATGAATATATGGATCATTCTGCTTAATTTGCCACTAGTTTAATGAAATAGTTGCTTATTTAATAATAATAATAATAACAATAATAATAATAATGTTTCTATACAAAATCATTGTACAAGAGGTGTTCTGAAAAGAGACATATTCATATATTTTAAGAGGAGGATAATAATGTTATTATTATTATTATTATTATTATTATTGTTATTATTCTAACATGTGTTGTTGTGGTAACTGTAGTAGTGTGTGTATTTGCAATGCAGATGAGGATTGGGAAGGAAGCGGCCATGATCTTAAGTTAGGAACAATCCTGAAGTAGAAGTGGGATACCACGGAAAACTACGTCCCGGATGACTGAGGTGGAAATAGAACCCACCTCTTCTCTGTTTTGGCTTATAAGGCTGAATGTACCGAGTTACGGCCCTCAGACCCGTGTTAAATTGAAATGGGAATCGAACCCGGAACTCTAGGGTGACAGCTAAGAATGCTACCCTTTTGCATTTGATGCACTGAAAATTGGTGTGTTTATTACATAGGCCTACTGTAGGCTACAGCAGATCCTGGTTTCTATTATGCAATTTATCATAACTAAAATGCAAGTAAGTATCTGTTGCTCTTGTAGGCCTACTATAGCCTAATGAACGCTATGTCCAAATTAAGCCTTCATAATTATCTTCAAATACTCGACGTATATTATTTCGGGCTGAACGTCTAGAATTCTGAGATTCTTGTACAATTCTGTTTTATTACTATATCTGATGCATTTTATTTGTTCACTGACATTTGAAGGCAAAAGATACAAGAAAGATCGTCACGAGAGATACGCAGTCAAGGCCCATGACTAAATGCACTTTACTTCCTCCGGAACAATATCATGAGTTGACATTTTCTAGCAATTTGATGAGAAGAAGAGGACACGAATTAAAATGGCGGTTTTGGCAGAACATCTTTATTTGCTGTTACACCAAACGTATGGATTTCATTTTACTTTTACAAGGTATTTATAGTTAATCATGTACTCTCAAATCATGTTCGGTTCTTTTATTTTTATCCCTCATTATCTTGTAATAAATCTCAGTGTGCCCTAAGATTACGTTATGTCATCTGTCTTATGTAAGGCCTTCAGCCTTTCATGGCGACGATTTACCGCTTTTATTTTCGCCACGTCACACCTTCTGCACGCCCAGCCGTTTAGGGGCTGGGTTGATTTGGAGTTTCTAGGATGTGCTTCTGTATGATTTCCTGTTGCCTGAGTCTTCAGTCGTTTGACTGGTTTGATGAAGCCCTCCATGCTTCCCTGTCCTGAGCTAATCGTTTCATCTCTACATAGCTACCACACCCTACATCCAAGGCAATCTGTTTTACATATTCTAATCTTGGCCTACCCCTACAGTTCTTATCCTCGACCCTTCCTTCCGTAACTAAGTTTGCTATTCCTGGATGTCATAGTAAGTGTCCTACCAACCTAACTTCTCTTCATTAGCAGTCACCACAAACAATTTCCTCAAAGTATACATTACTATAGTCACCGACAGCGGTAGCTACGCTCGCTAACGTGCATTGTTAGGCCAAGGGGCCGAGCTATCTGCAGACTTGGTAGACGTGGGTTCGAGCCCCACCGTCGGCCGTCTTTGAAATGGATTTCCGTGGTTTCCCATTTTCAACTCCTGGCAAATGCTAGGACGGTATCTTCTGACAGGCCACAGCCGCTTCCTTCTACATCCTTGTCCAGTTTCATTCGCCATCATTAATTTCATCTCTCATTAACTCCTCTCATGAGGTTGGCGTCAGGAAGGGCATCCGGCCGTAAAAACCATCAGCCACAAAGCATTTCATCGCATCTCATCCCCGACTCCGTTTGAAAACGAGAATAATAAGGGGTAGACATACATACATACATTACTCTAGTCATGTTGTCGGGAAAATGGAAATCCACCTACAAGAATTTTTTGACAGATAAAATTAGAGCTCTTTCTGGCAAAAAGCACGTCACATGATTATATTATCCAATCACAGGCAATCTATTTCCTGATGTTTTTAAAATAAGTAAATCGTTTTTCATACCGGTAGTCAGTTGCTACCTCCACGTGACAGACGATTGTGAGTTTTGTGGTACCATATACAGTAAGTTATATTGAATGAATAACATCAATATTAATACTATTAATTATATAATTGTTTTCATTCAGTATGAGTGAAGTGTGGAACTATTTTCAAATAGACCCTCATTGTGATAATCGCGCCTTTTGACGCATTTGTAAAAATAGTTTTTCGCGTGTCGGAAAATATTACAGCACTATTAAACTAAAGAAAACATGTCACATAAGTGCATAAAATTGCTTTTTGAGAACCTCTTAATACAAATTCTGTGGAAGTGGAAATTTAACTCCAGAAGAAGTAACTGTAGATGAGCCTGCGACTCTTCATTCACAGTCGTACTCATTATTAGGGCTCGGATTTTTAGGTAAATAATTTTTTTAATGTAAATACATATTTTAAGCATTTTTCTATAAATACATAAATTCCTGCTTCTCACTTATTAGCACATAAAAATACATAATATTTACATTTTTAAAATCAGTATGCTAGATCTTTCAGTTTATTGCATTTTTGTTCTGTGTTACTTCAACGGGGAAGAACCTGTGAGCTATCTAATCTTTATCCAGGGCGTATGTCAGCTTGCAGCTGTGTTATTCTTAACTTGTCGTCCCGTGCCACTCACTGTGAAAGACGAGGATTTCCTTGTCCATAGCCATATTGCACTACATGCTAGACCTCCCCTCCTCTCCCAGCTACCTGGAACCAGTGTCACTCACATGCAGTTCATTTATGGCACTGTGAAGTGTAAGGCAGTTCTACGATGCCTAAAGTAAAAACAACTACAAGTTATCGTCTGCAGCAGTATGTTGCAGAATTTAAAGATAATTTTACTTCTGATGGGAACGTTCTGTTCTACTAGTCATGTGGGAAAGCAATCATTGCTGAACAGCAATCTCAAGTTACACAACACCGCAAGGGCAAGAAACATATTGCCACTGTTTCGCGATAATCGTCGGTCATTTGTGATGGACAACCAGAAGATGTATCTCCTTGTATATTGTAATGCTTCAGCAGTCAGTGAGACATAGCATAAATTGCATTCGTGAGTACTGCATATTGTTTATATTCACATTAATAACTAAATTATAATTACATATTTTTACTTTTGTGTCACATATTTCAGGTATTTTTAATACATAAAAAATAAATATTTTCTCGATGTTTAGCACCTAAAAATCTGATCCCTACTCATTATCGACGGCATCGACATCATAATTCCCTCAACCTACACTTAAATCATTTATGGACAATAAATCTGCATTTAAGGCAGGCAATAGTCGGTCGAAGACAATTACCAGAAATATTGCAAAATGGTATGCAAAGATAACCAATCTTTCATCATTGTTGAGGATGAAGGATTGAATGAGTTGATTGCGCACCTTGAACCTAGATATAATATGTCTACTCTTAAGGACTTATCTAGTCAAATAATTCCAGAATTGTACGAAGAGGTAGAAGGAAGAGTAAAGAAAAAAGAGCTACAAAATGCGAGTAGCGTTTCTTCTACCACGGATATTTGGACATCAATAGCCTGATACATTATTTAAGTGCCACCATTCATATTGTGGAACCGGATTATAATCTTAAACATATTTGTGTTGAAGTGATACCATTCTTAAAAGTCAGCCACACTGATGAAAATATTGCATTTTTTTTAAAGATAACTTTAGAAGCATGGGGTTTAACTGATAAATAAATGGCCGTGATTCTTGATAACGGTCGCAATGTTGTAAATGCTATGACGTTAAGAAACGTTCCCCACCTGTCGTGTCTACCTCATACATTCCAACTTGTTTTAAAGCATGGACTTTTCACTTCAAACAATATTCCAAGCCTTATTTCGTCATACAGGGAACTACTCTAGTAGTTAGGAGTTTCAAACTTTCCACAAAATCCACGAAGATTCTGAAAGTCACATAGAAGCATCTTTATTTACCACAACATCGCTTAATTCAGGATGAAACTACGCAGTGGAATTAAACTCTACATATTCTAGAAGACTTCAACAGCAAAAGAGGGCCATAGTTTTTTCATCCTCTGATCTCTCCTTACCAGTGAATCTTACAGTATCGCAATGGAATCTTATTAATTTACCGATTGACATATTCAATATTTTCGATCAAGCAACACTTGCCGTAAGTGCCAGTGTCCCAAATAATCTCCATTGTGAACAGTGTCATTTCTGAACTGGAAAGTCGGTCAGAAAGTGGATAGGGAATTGCGATTGTTCGACAATCATTGCTGGATCAAATGAACGTGAGGTATAAATCCATTGATGACAATGAAATATGTTCCATTGCTACGCTGTTGGACCCCGGCTTAAAAGGACAAGTTTTCGCAGTCACAGTGCTCTAAAATACATATTGGTGGACCTTGCTAACCAACAAGCAACAAAAACTGGTGAGGTAAGATTTTTGTTTTTCTATTCCAGATTTTCAGATATGTGGAATAGTCACGTAATACTGGCGTACCTTTAAAATCGATTATTCACGAATTTTTTCTTTATTTTACTTTAGATGACAAATACTTCAAAATCCGAGAAATTGCCAGGATTGTGGTACCTGCACAGTAATTATTAATTAATTTACCGATTGACATATTAAATATTTTCGATCAAGCAACACTTGCCGTAAGTGCCAGTGTCCCAAATAATCTCCATTGTCTCACGTGTCAAATTCACTCCCAGTTAACAGTTCCCAGAAAGAAGTCACTGCTCAAAGACGATTTGTCACTTCCTCTTTCTAGTACATTGGATTACTGGGAAACAAATTCGAAATTTCCAAAAACGAAAAAAACAAACAAACTGTGAAACTGTAGGGCCTACCACCAGCGACAGTTATCTTTGAATGACTGTCAAATGTAATGTTTTTACTGTTGGGGAGAATCCCCACTGTTTGGAGACAAATGAAATGTTTTAATGTGCGTTGTTGAAGTAACTAATTTAATAATTTTATTATTATTATTATTATTATTATTATTATTATTATTATTATTATTATTATTATTATTATTATTATTATTAATTGGATTGAATCCTGAGTGGGCGCCAGCTCCAAGCCTATGGCTTGAAAACAAATAATATATATATATATATATATATATATAAAAGGCCACAGCCGTCTCCTTCCCAATCTTATTCAATACTAACGGACTCTGAGCCGCCTTGAGTGATCTCGGAGTTGGCATTGAGGCTCTGATCTCAAAGGTCCAGAGTACAATTCCTGACGCTGCTAAGACATTTGATTTGAAAGGTTTCAAACGGGGTACACTTAGCCTTATGAGGGAAAATTTAGAAGGTGTGGGTTCGATTCACACGTCAACCATGTTAGAAGCGGTTTTCTGTGCTTTCCCAGCTCTACTCCATGCAAAATATCGTGATGGTTCCTGACGTAAGGCCAGTGCCATTACCTAGCCTCAATTACAAATACACACATTACAAGTGCACGGGGCTGATGGCCACGATTTCCAAACCCCTAAATTAAACAACGGACGTATGTTAGTAAATCAATAATACCGTGCTGGAAACCATTTTTCAATGTTGCCTTAGGAGACGGAATTTGTAATGCTCTTCAGTAGTTCGTTCTCGAAGCAGCTTGAGCCTGACTATCAACTAAATAACCAGTCAAATTCATTAATATCATTCCAAACTACAATAACACAAAACTGTATATTTATTCACCATTACAGATTATAACAAGGGAACGAAAGTGATCAGCCTCCAACAATATCATAACACAAATCATATAAAATTAATCCGTTGGCGTAGTCGGTAGCATGCTGAACTGCTCTGCCCAAGATCGTGGGTTCAAACCCGGCCGAAGTCGTCGGATTTTAAGAGCGTTACAATCCTTCAGTATGCCTTCCTTCGGAGGGGAAGTAAAGCCGGCGGGTCCATGTGTAGATTCATGGCATATGAAATAACCTACCACTACAATTGGTAGTGTATAACTAAATTTGTAGGTTATTTGGTTAGAAACACTCTATCAAGTTCCAACTTTCGCCACTAGGTGTCAGTGACCGTGGCATCTCTGGTAGCGAAAGTTGGAACTAATTGAAATTGTACCTGATGGGGAGTCTACGGGCGTTCAATTAAAATACCCCGCTATGGCCATTGGCTGCAATTCAAATATAATGAATCTAAATCCTGACAAATTGCACAAGTTAACAATTAATCTTGCGCATAATAGTTCGCGGCTGGGAGCGATCAGTTTAGTTCGCAGCTCCTTAGCGAACTAGTTCGCTCTTTTAGTTCGTTAGTTCTCATCTCGAATTCCCTGTAAGACAGATCGTTCGCTCGCCTTGCTACTGTCACTGCACGCGCTCTTTGTTTGCTATAGCAGTCTGTCACCGCTCATTACTCGTCACCAGTGATTGCTCAACCACATTACTGTCGTTTCAAGCAATACTGTAGGCTACTGTAAACAGTTATTAATACTGTGCTCGCTGCACGTGCAGTTTGTGTATTAGATATTGGCATGTTGCGTGTGTAGTAATGTGTTTTACATTTTGATATTTGAAGATAATAAATATACAAAAATATGAGTATTGAAACATTAGTGAAATTCCTTATTCCTTCCTTATTTCCTTGTAGGAACAAAGGGTAGCTACAAACTTCTTCCATCTCACTCTATTGTTGGCCATCCTTTTAATTAGGGTCCATGTCTTTCCTTCTGAGAAAACTTCTCTTTCTATTGTTTATAAAGCAAAAAATCGTCATTTGTTTATCATTAGTGAAATACCGGTACCGTACCTAAAAGGAAAAATTCCTCTCGGCAGGCCGGTAGGCGGAGGTAGATTTCACCAGGCAAACTAGGTGATAGGCTATAATAGGCAAAATATGCAGGTTTTCGTAGGAGGATCAGACCTCATTGATTGCAAGAAAGTATTTTACATTTGGAGGTTAATTAACTTTTTTTTTCGTTTTTGTATGCATATTTTTATCATTTTATTTTCTTATGGTGATTGTAACCTTCTTGTCATTTGGGGTTCATTTTTATACATGTGATCACACTGTCCTTATGCAAGGTTTGGAACTGATGTGTAACTATCTGACAGTCTGTTACTTCTTCACGCAAAATTTTATCTCCCGCAGAGATTTTTGTTGGTTCCTCAGTTTAGGGGCTGCGACAACGAGGTCATGTAACCCCTTGTACACTGGGTGAGTGTAGAATCTGATAAACGGTGTTAATTGTGATGACTGTATTAGTCTGTAATTCAGGTAAGGTCTGCAGACGGTCAATTTTAAGTAGTAGTTCCTAATTTTGTACCATATACTAACGTCAACGACACCTAGCTGTGAACTTGGCTACTAGATGCCACCGCAACCAGCAACTTGCAACGAACGTTGGAACTTGCCCTCCAAAGGAAAGCATGCTGAGGGATTTTTAGCGCTCTTAGAAAATACGACGACTTTGGCCGGCTTTGAACCAGCGACCTAGGTCTACCAGTTAGCCGCTTCCCACAGAGTCAGATGGAAAAATGAATGTGATCTCGTGCGATGGCGTTGTCTTGGCAACCTCTGATAGCTCATCCCTCATCAATTAAGAAGCGTTGTCATGGTAACCTCTGATGGCCTCGGCATTTTCTTTAATTCCGAAATCATTTTTCTCATCCCTTGGCGTAATGGTAGGTCAGATCAAAAATCCTTTCAGACAAAGTTTTAGGTAATTAAAACTCAGCAATTCTTCTAGGTTTGTGCCGTGTCTTGTGTGGAGTTTCGCCTAGGACACCAAGCTGGCTCATCGGCGGGCTCTTGGTGTCCCCGCCCGGACCCCTCACAGGAGTAACGAACTGCGCGTTTCCTCCCTTTATATAGAGTGCAACCGCACTCCTTGACTGCGAGAACTATAAGCTCAAGCAGCCATAACCTCCCTATGAAGGCTTCCGAAAAGATGGTATATTGGCTTTCACGGCCGGTGAATTAAAACTCAGCAATTCTTCTAGGTTTGTGCCGTGTCTTGTGTCGGGTTTCGCCTAGGACACCAAGCTGGCTCATCGGCGGGCTCTTGGTGTCCCCGCCCGGACCCCCACAGGAGTAACGAACTGCGCGTTACCTCCCTTTATATAGAGCGCAACTGCACTCCTTGACTGCGAGAACTATAAGCTCAAGCAGCCATAACCTCCCTATGAAGGCTTCCAAAAAGATGGTATATTGGCTTTCACGGCCGGTGAATTAAAACTCAGCAATTCTTCTAGGTTTGTGCCGTGTCTTGTGTGGGGTTTCGCCTAGGACACCAAGCTGGCTCATCGGCGGGCTCTTGGTGTCCCCGCCCGGACCCCCACTGGAGTAGCGAACTGCGCGCCCACTCCCTTTATATAAGGTGCAACTGCACCTCTTGACTGCGAGAACTAAAAGCCCAAGCAGCCATAACCTCCCTATGAAGGCTTCCAAAAAGATGGTATATTGGCTTTCACGGCCGGTGAATTAAAACTCAGCAATTCTTCTAGGTTTGTGCCGTGCCTTGTGTGGGGTTTCGCCTAGGACACCAAGCTGGCTCATCGGCGGGCTCTTGGTGTCCCCACCCGGACCCCCACAGGAGTAACGAACTGCGCGTTACCTCCCTTTATATAAAGCGCAACTGCACTCCTTGACTGCGAGAACTATAAGCTCAAGCAGCCATAACCTCCCTATGAAGGCTTCCAAAAAGATGGTATATTGGCTTTCACGGCCGGTGAATTAAAACTCAGCAATTCTTCTAGCTTTGTGCCGTTAAGTTAAGTTGTTAAGCACAACTGGTCTAGAATTATAAGGGAGGCAGTTGAAATTCGTAAAAATCCCAATAATTTTAACAGAGACACTGGATATCAGCTAAGTGACACTTGGCTACCAGTTTTTAAGGATCTAGGTAGATAGTTCCTCTCAGTCTCTCTGTTCTTCACATATTTAAAATTGTACATTTTCCCTCTAGGGCTCAGATCCTGGATTTGATCTCCTTTTTTCGTCACTGGAGGAGTTTCCATCTGTTCTTTCGCCGTTGACTGTATGACGTTAGGTATCGTTCAGATACACTTCCCTTTTGTTTTATGTTTCCTTATATCCATCTAACCCTCCCCCCTCCCCCCTCCTCATTCTTCGAGGAATTTCTATATTTTCACACCGCCCCCTTTACCTTCTCGTTACTTACTACTCTGTCCTCCGTTCCACTATTGTCCATACAGTAATTTCTGGCAGCTGCTCTCTGGTGACGAACAGAGGAATTTATCTATATTTTTTGTAATCTCATTGATACACTTTCTTTGGCCACATTGTTTATTTCCATTGAAAAAGGAGGCAAGGTTTCTCCGAAACGTATGGTTTAAATTAAAAATACACACGGCATTAGCCCAAAAGCATGAATTATTTACATTTAAACGTTGTTCCAGCTTTGTTCCAAAACCACTGTATTTGTAATCAGGTAATTGCATTTCAAAGGATAGTAACTGAATCACTTTGTCAATGACACCACGACCAGTACAGGCTTGGCGACTCTGTTTCAGTTGATGGTTAATAGTTTTGCTCTTTCCCCTCTGTTGAGGATATTGTTGTTGCTTTTTTCTCGCCATCACACCCGCAACAACAACGAGAATGGTAATTTGCAAATGCTAATTTGTATATATATAGGTTTTTTGATATTTTGTTTTGCAATGACATGAATGGTAATTTATAAATATGGGATTTTGATAATTTGTTTTCTGAAAAACAAAACAATAGAAACTATAAGAAATACACTATGCCCTTTGCTCTTATAGCTCTGTACAACTTTATATTTTTTTAAAATTTTCATTGTGCCTGAAATTGAAAATGGTCAATGGAAAATATTATTTTTCCACCGTGCATAAAATTTTTATTTGTAAATTCATAACTTAAGTTTCTTTGGGGTTGGATGCATGAAAATATATGTTCTTTAGCAATGAATATAATGGCTGTGTTTGTTTCCCAAAGAAAGTGTAAAAAAGATTGAGAGAGATAACACGAGTACTTAACATTTGTTGGTTGATCGTAGCAATCTCGGTAGCGAAAATAAATTTAAGCTTATGTTATAGCAAATTTAAATAGTAAGTTTTACTACATGTGTTTTTATATGTAAGACATGTACGTGTAGTGGTAAATAGACTATTTGTAAGACAGTCTTACCTGTAGTGTGTGTCATGTGTCACTACGTGATTGGAAACAAAAAGACTACGCTACTGCAATAGTTAAGCACTGGCATTAAGAAATTTTGCAAAGTTAAAAAACTTTATTAATATTTTAAACTGGAAATGGAAATTTTAAATATACAGTGTGTGTGTGTGTGTGTGGGGGGGGGGGGGTGGAATGCCTGTCTACATTTCTTTTTAGTAAATAATGAACATGGTAATTTGCAAATGCAAATTTATAAATTTGAGATATTGTTTTCTTGATTGACATCAATGGTAATTTTTAAGTAGGGGCATTACACTAGTATACAAATAGTTCTTTTAAATATCCATGTCTATTCATCATTAACTTTCCTTTTATATCACTAATCACAATCAGGACTGCTAACCTTTCCCACACCAAGGCATCACAGGCTGTCAAACGTTGTTTAGCTTTGTAATAATACTTTATTTGCCACACGCCTTAATTCAGGTTCACTATGGTAATAAGAAATGTCTTGTTATTTGCAAGCAGGAACCAAAAGATTTATAGGTACATCTCCACGTTGCAAACATTGATAGGCTGCTGCACTTGTGGACTTAATTCGTTTCCAGCTCTAACAGCTAAAACACAGAACTATACTAAAAATTAGTTATGCTTCATAGTTATTAATAAAGTATCAAATGGCATTACATGTTTGTAACCAATCAAATATAATTGATAAATTTGGTTACACATTACCAATTGTAGCGCTAGGTTCTTTTATATAGCATAAATGTATAATTTGAGGCCTAATAGCTTCAGGACAATCAGCGTCTAAGTGTTTTACGTTTTCATTTCTTCCAGCAATCTCCATTCAATTACTAAAATAACTGTTCCCCCAAGCAAAACCGGAGCGGATTGCTAGTATGTAATATAATACTACGTGTTGTATGGTTTCTATGACCGAATGCCCTTCCTTACACAAACCACAGAAAAAGAGTTCTTTTTGTCATGTTACCTCCTAAGAGGCTGAGTGCAGGTCTTTCAAGTCAACGCCTATAGAGCTATATACACATGGATAAAACAAATAAATAAACCTGGCAAAAATGTAAAAGAAATCAGCCGTTGTGTTAAGTTAGGTACCGTCTCAGCATTGTCTTTGTGTAAAAGTTAAACAAAAATTACACAATAAAAATAAATGGTTAAAGTGAAAATCGAATCAACATCTCCCCGGTTTTGCCTTTAAACTAAATGTATCCTGTTTCAGTCTTCAAGCCGGAATTAAATGTCATGACAGAATCGGGGATCAAACCCTGGTCTTTTCAGTAAAGGTAAAACTACTTAACCACTAAGCTATCAAGCCTTTTATTTCTATACAGTGCTCTGTTTAAGGCTTCAGAGTTGTGAATCAAACCCACAATTTTGCAATATTACATCAAAAGACAATAAAATGAATAAGTTACAACACTTAAAGTAAATGAATTAGTCTTACTGTCTGGCCAGATCCGAAGTCTTTAACATATATGGGTGCCTGATTTATCATGTGAGGTCGTGTTTCACCAAGTTGCAATTCCCATTTGCTCTGCCTGAGTGCTCGGTACAGCTAGTCAGTTCCATGCAGGACATCACTAATAAATCATTATTATTCACCAGTGTGTATTTTACCGTATTTTCGATCATCCCCGTGTGTTGAGTGCATGTGTAGTAAAATTAAGGTGAATCAGTAATTACTCATTATGGTATACAGTAGAATAGTATAGGCAATTAACCCCCGTATACTTGAGTGTGTAGACTAGTTGAGGCTTGATGGTCATATAGCTCCATGTACTCACGTGTTTAATGAAAGGGTTTAGTGGGTATCTTAAGATAATTTTTATAAAATTTCATTGGATATTAGATAATTTACAGGAATCGTGTTCATGTGAAAATTGTCTGTCGCTCTTAGATAACAGGCACTTACCATTACACCATGGTATGTCGCAAAGCCCTAAATGTTATTATAGCAAAAATGCATTAGACCTTAATAGTGTAATACCGTGGGTTTAGCTGAAAAAAAATCTAGTGTTGTTTTTTCCATGGATATCAACAAAAAGACAATCTCTGTACAAGTAAGAAGTACGAATTGTTGCTGTTGTTTAAGTCTTTAGTCTTTTTGACTGGTTTGATGCAGTTCTCCATGCCTCTCTGTCCTGAGCTAATCGTTTCATCTCTACATAGCTACCATACCCTACATCAGAGGCGATCTGTTTAACATATTCTAACCTTGGTCAACCCCTACATTTCTTGCCCTCGACCCTTTCTTCCATAACTAAACTTGCTATTCCTGGGTGTCTTAGTATGTCTCCTACCAACCTTTCTCTTTGTTTCATTATCAGTCGCTAAAAGAAATTTCTATTTACACTTGTCTTTATTTGTTACTATATCTACCCTTAACAAATAATGTGTGTTTGAGTCTTTAGTCTTTTAACTGTTTTAATGCAGTCCTCCATGCCTCCCTGTCCTGAGCTAATCGTTTCATCTCTACATAGCTACCATACCATACATTCAAGGCAATCTGTTTTACATATTCTAATCTTGGTCTACCCCTACAGTTCTTGTCCACAACCCTTCCTTCCATAACTAAGCTTGTTATTCCAGGGGTGTCTTAGTATGTGTGTGTGAGTGTATGACTATATACGTCCTACCAACCTATGTTTTTGTTGTGTTAGAATATGCTAACACATCTTGATAACCTGTAAGAGTGTGTGTACTTTTAATTCAAATGAGGATTGAAAAGAGTCAGCCAAGGCCTTCAGTTAAGATATATCCCAGCATTTGCATAGAGTAAAAGTGTAAAATCACAGAAAACTACTACCAGAATGGCTGAGGTAGAAATCAACCCCAGCTCCTCTCAGTTTTTTGCCTCACAAGGCTGAGTGTACCCCGGGCCTTCGTGATGAGAGGGGAAACATCTTGACCACTGAGCTATTAGCCCCACCCCCTCCATATTTTCTTTCTCTCTCTCTTTAGTATTGCCTGTTCTAGTCCTAAGTCTGGATTCAAATTAAGACCTCAAGTGCAAAAGTACTCACCACTGGACCATTAAAATGGTAGATTTTGGTTACATAATAATGTTATTCCATGTCTGTATAATAAAGCTATGATTGTAATGATTGCTACTTTAGTGCACGTCACGACCGGAAACAGATTATATTTCTGTCAACGCATCAATAGTGCCTGTCGGGACAATGTAGTAGCTAGCAGTCATGTCTCTAAACTTGCTAATGGAACATTTGTTCATTAGTCGATCATGTTTAAGTGTAGGCTATATAAAATTATAATAATATGGCCATCAGGCTCGTGTGTTTACATGCATGTAGGGACATTTCTGTCATCAGCCCCCGTGTGTTGTGTTTTTTTTACATTTTCCGCCACTAGTCACATGTAACTTGAAAAGAAATGTTTAGGTGTGTAAAAATCTTTGGGACACTTTGGTCATCAGTCCCCGTGTAGTTAAAAAGGAAATGCTATACTGAGGTAAGTCTTACCAATTCGGTATTTTTGATTTGAATCTTCAGTCTTTTTGACTGATTGAATGCAAGTTCTCCATGCCTCCCTGTCCTGAGCTAATCATTTCATCTCTACATATTTACCATACCCTACATCCAAGGCAATCTTTTATACTTATTTCAAACCTTGGTCTACCCCTACAGTTCTTGTCCTCAACCTTCCTTCCATAACTAAGCTTGCTATTCCTGGGTGTCTTAGTATGTGTCCTACCTCCCTATCTCTTGTGTTTTTGTTAGAATATGCTAAGAAACGCAATAACCAGTGCTATTGTAATAGCAGTAAGAGTGTGTGTACTTGTAATTCAAATAAAGATTGGAAAAGAGGCTGCCGTGGCCTTAATTTAGGAACCATCCCAGCATTCACCTGAATTACAAGTGGAAAACTCCAGAAAACTACTTCCAGAATGGCTGAGGTAGGAATAAAATCCCAGCTCCTCTCAATTTTATTTGTCTCACAAGGCTGAGTGTACCCCGTTCCAACCCTCAGCCCAAAATTAAATTTCTTGGCAAAGCCAGGACTCAAACCCGGGGCTCCACAGCGACATCCAAGAATGCTAACCACTTTACCATAAAGTGGACTATATAAGACTGGTCTTGAATCAATAATTACATAATAATAATAATAATAATAATAATGAAAATGAAAATCCACAGCCTGCTTCCAGTCTCCGACCGGGTCAGGAATGAAATGAATGAAGCCCCCATCTAGCGGCGAGGATATGAACTGTGCCGGCTGCCGAGGCCTGACGCACTCCTCTGGGGCAATGATTAAATGAATGACAGATGAAATGAAATTATAGGGGAGAGTGTTGCTGGTATGAAATTATGACAGGGAAAACCGGAGTACCCGGAGAAAAACCTGTCTGCCTCCGTTTTGTCCAGCACAGATCTCACATGGAGTGACCGGGATTTGAACCACGGACCCAGCGGTGAGAGGCCGGCGTGCTGCCGCCTAAGCCACGGAGGCTTCATTAATAATAATAATAATAATAATAATAATAATAATAATAATAATAATAATGTTAATAATATTAATAATAATAATAATAAATATTCCATTTAGCGACTACACGGTTGAACTCCCCCTGTGACATCATTCACGGTCTCAGAGTGTGGCGGCCATGTTGCCCATTAGCCCCTGCCCCAGCTATGACTAACCCCTCCATAAGAATAACATTGGGCGGTTGCGCGCGGCGGCCATCTTGCCCATTAGCCCTTGCCCCAGAACCGCCCTTTATATTCTACTAATAAACATTTAAAAAATAAATAAAAACATTATTTAGCAGAGGGGGGAAAAACGCAATTCCCAACCAGTCTATTCCAGTCCACTCATTGAATATACAGGAAGCCAGGGAATGCTCTCCGCAGCGCCTACCTGCATCAGCAGTTTAGTTGGCAGCAAGGTGTCCTTGACAGGGTGAAGGCCACACGTGTGGGCTGTCGAAATCGTCAGTGTGTATATTGCAGCGAGCGTTCTTCCCGTTCAGATAGATTAGTGGAAGAGTGCATCAGTATACAGGCGTTTTTTTTTTCGTGTGGCTTTTAGTGCCGGGAGTGTCCGAGGACATGTTCGGCTCGCCAGTTTTGTAGCTGCTTCGAGACGGACACCCAATGGGTGAGCTACAAGTACCGTTTGGGAGGAAAGTGGGAATGTAAGAACGAGGAGTTGGAAGGTAGCGGCTGTGGCCTATAGTTACGGACCAACCCCGGCATTTGCCTGGAAGGAAGATGGGAAACCACAGAAGACCATCTTCAAGGTTGCCGGCGGGGGGATTCGAACCTCCTCGACAGGCGGTAATGTTTACAATGAAGACGGAGCTTTTATTTTGGTGGAATACATTTTTCGCGAAGGCGATCGGTTTAAAGAAAATGTAAAACTAAACTTTCAGGCACGGTTTCCTAATTCAAAGTGTCCAAACCGCGATAGCGTTCGGGATTTGATGAGTAAATTTCGTGTGGCCGGCTCAGTTCACATTTAAAAAATAAATAGAAACATTATTACATTTTTACTCACCATGTTTACAGTAGATACTGAAAATGTTCGCCATCCGCTGCCAAACATAATCGGCATCTCATTATGAAGTTTCCGGTTACTCCGGTTAATTTAGCTTCAGTAAGGAAATAACGACTTTTACGTCTAATTTTAGCCTATTTTCATTTATGAAAAAAATATGCATACGAGATTTCCTCTTGTCCGTGTGTCTGTCTGTGTGTGCGTGTGTGTGTGATGGATTTTTGTGTGCCCCCCTAATAACTTCTAAACGGATGGAGAGATTTCAATGAAACTCTGTAAGTTCATAGCACTATTCCGGGCGACCCCGACCGTGCCCTCAAAATTTTGTTACGTCTCACCAATCCAAAATGGCAGCTGTGCGAAATATTTCACCAGCATTCAATATCTCCGAAACTATTACAGATAACACCCTGAAATTTTGTACGGTGATAAAGGGAACTACTAAAAATTTACCTATGTGACTTTTGAAAACCTGGTAACTACAAAACCAACATGGCGGCCAAGCGAAGTTGCGACATTTAAATAGCCGTTTCTCGCGATTTAACCAACCAAACGCAATGAAACTTGGTACAGTATATGTTTATACATATTGTAATGCACCGACATCTAACTTCGTTCAATTGTTTACATAACCTCAAGATGGCGGCTGTGCGAATTATTTCACCGGCATTCTATATCTCTGAAACTATTACCGGTATCATCATGACATTTTGTACGGAGATAAAGGGCACTACTGGAAGTTCATCTATGAGACTTTAAAAAACCTGTTAACCACAAAACAAACATGGCGGTCAAGCGAAGTTGAAAGTTTTAAATAGACTTTTCTCGCGATTTAACGATCCAAACGCAATGAAACTTCGCACAGCAAATGATTATACACATTGTAATGCACTGATATCTAATTTAGTTCAATTGATTACTTAACCTCAAGATGGCGGCTGTGCGAATTTCGGAAATTATGTTTTTATGTCTTGTGTTCTAATCATGCGATCGAAATCAAAATTTGCATAATGAACGTACACAATAATCATCATCTAATAGTTTATAACTCTATGGCCTACATATATCAAAATTCAACATGGCGACCATCCCAAATATTTTGGCGGTTCTCAATATCTATTAATCTACTACAGCAATCAAACTGAAATTTTGTAAGTGTATAGAGGCTATAAGCATAAGTTCACCTATGGGACGTTCAATAACCTGGCGAGCACAAATCCAACATGGCGGCGACGCGAAATTTAAATATTCAAAAGGACGTTTCCTGCGTTTTAACCATCCGAGCGCAGTGAAACTTGATACGGTATATGCTTATACAAATTTTAATCGACTGGCATCTAAATCATTTAAATTATTTCCATAACCACAAGATGGCGGCTGAGCGAAATTTTAAAATCCCGCTTTTAATTCTTGTGTCCTAAACATGCGATTGAAGTTTGAATAAAACACCTACATATTAATCTTCATGTAATAGTACATAAATCTAAGGCCTATAATATAAAAGTCCAACATGGTGACCATCCAAAATATTTAGACGGTTCTCAATATCTACGAATCTATTACAGCAATCAAACTGACAATTTGTGTGTTGATAGAGGCAATTAACACAAGTAGGATATATGAAAATAGGCTATTTAGTTCTTCACGGAACTGCTTGTTATTGTTTACTGAACCTGTACGTTTGACTCTCTTAGCCAGTTGTTTTATCGTCCGATTTATAGAAATGGGTCTCCCTGGAAATTTCACTCGAAACTTTTGTCTTGTTCTATCGCACGATTTCCTGCACTTTATGTACGTATTGTGCAGATATAGCCTGTTCGCTTTTGCGAATAATATTTTTTTGGAATTTTTGTGTATTTCCCTTCGGGCACGGAATACCCTTTGTTTAACTGCTCCTATTATTGTTTTTTCATGCAGTGGGATCACTGTTACACAGTCATATAAAACATGTTATGTCTATTTAATTACTCATTTTTTTTCAATGTATTTACAATATTCCCGGAGTGTTGTAGACCACCTCCGCACTTTTCAAAGTTTGAACCAGGAATGGTTTCTCTCCGCCTTGTGTCATCTTGGCGTGTTGAGTGTCGGACCAGTGATTGGCTGTTCGGCTCTCCCTCCCTGTCCTGGTGACGTATCATCTTGTGACGTCATTTTGGATATATATTCCGGATGTCCATTCCCGGATTGTGGCAATAACCAAGCCGCCAGGTTTTACGTGTAGACAATCTTTCCTTTCTGTCTATGCGGTTTTCCCTGGCCCTACAATCTTACCGTTGTATATGTGTACATATTTATATGTGCACATATATGACACTATATACCAATGTTAACAACTATCCATGATGCCTGGTAGATCGCGACCGCGATGGGACAGGCGCAAAGCCTCAAAGGGCAATCCTTCCTTTCCAATCCCCTATGCTTTCTCTTCTACTATCGTAGACTAACTGCATGTCGGAGGCACCAGTAGTAAGGTCGGGTGCCACGCGGGGGGAGCGGGAAACCTTTCGCCCCCCCCCCCCGAAAAAAAAAGAATCCCGGATGGTCATTCCTGAATTGGCATTCCTGAATCGTCATTCAGAATCTGCTGGATTCTACAGGGATCCCGCCTGGGACTCTGGCTGGCCACGGTCCAGGACTCTACATGAGTTTTTAGACTTCACTACAAGATCCTTCCAGTCTCCTCAACTAAGAGGAGGAAGCTCTCTTTACAACATCAGTGGAATCTCTACATGGGACTCTTGGCCTTCTTTAAGGTCCAGACAAACTATCACTGATTTCTGAGGCTGGGATGGTGTCAGCCACGGCCGCCTCATTAGAGAGACTACTGAGTTCCTGTGGGAATTGCAACCTGACGACGCGTCGCGACGCCTAGAGGAACGCGGAGATACTGGATGGCCTAAACTGGGCTTTTGTTTGTGTAGCCACGGCCGCCTCTTGCCAATCTCACCGGTCAATGAGATAAGAACAAACGTCAGTCAGGATAAGTGCTGCAACTTATGTCAAATATGAACCCTTAAATTTCAATTTTATGAACTCTTTTAAATATCTAGGGCTTCTGCTGGCCAAACCCACACTGTTTTGAAATATTATATTAGAGTACTTATTGTTGTTAATTGTTAATTACATTTCAACCTCTTCCAGTCAATTAAAAAGTCTTTTTTACTTAAAGTTGAACTACATTACTCTTATTTTTAGCTTTGATCTAATTTTCAATTATATTCTGTCAAAATAGGAGAATAAACCTAGAATAATTTCAAACTGTGGTCCATCACATATGCTTCCCTTATCCTTATGTCAATCCTATAATTTTCAATCTGTCGAAATCCCCTTTGCGGAGGAATGGTTAAGACGCAATCCAACCTCCCATCATAGCCTTCACGTAACGAATATTTCGCATAAGGCATTACAGCACTATACACAATCACAATAAAACAACTGGCTAAGAGGTTCAGCCGTACAAGTTCAGTAAACAATAAAAGTAGACGTAAAGTCATTATTTCCTTACTGAAGCTAAATTAACCGGAAACTTCATAGGGATATGCCGATTATGTTTGGCAGCGAATGAGAAACCTTTTCAGCATCAAAGCTTCAAACATGGTGAGTAAAAATGCATGATACTGATTTTAAGCACCGTCCTCTGCCGTACATATGCGCGAGCGGTCGCCGGCAAATTAAGCCGTCACTGGTGGAGCGCGTGAGCGAGAATGTCCTTGCCAAGCAAATATAAAGACCCTGTATTGTTATTATTATGACTGGCTGCGTGGCTCAGCCGTAACGTTCTCGCCTGCTGTTCCCAAGGTTGCAGGATCGAATCCAGGCGCAACCAGTTGGCATTTGAGAGTACGCAAATGCGAGGGAGCCGTGTCAGTAGATTTACTGGCACGTAAAAGATCCCCTTCGGGGCAAAATTCCGGCACCTCGGCGTCTCTCTAAAAGCCGCAGTAGTTAAAAGGGACGTAAAACAAATAACATGATATTATAATTATTATTATTAGGGTTCGGATTTTTAGGTGCTAAAATCGGGAAAATATTTATTTTTTATGTATTAAAAATACCTGAAATATGTGACAAAGAAGTAAAAATATTTTATTATAATTTAGTTTATTAATGTGAATATAAACAAAATGCAATACTCACAAATCCAATTTATGCTATATCTCACTGACTGCTGAAGCATTACAATATACAGCGAGATACATCTTCTGGTTTTCCATCACTAATGACAGCGATTATCGCGATACAGCGGCAATATGTTTCTTGTCCTTGACGTGTTGTGTAACTTGAGATCGCTGTTCAGCCATGATTGCTTTCCCAATGGTTGGCAGAACAGAACGCCCCCATCAGAAGTAAAATTATCTTTAAATTCTGCAACATACTGCTGCAGACGATAACTTGTAGTGTTTTTACTTTAGGCATCGTAGAACTGCCTTACACTTCACAGTGCCATAAATGAACTGCATGTGAGTGACACTGGTTCCCGGTGTAGCTGTGGGAGGGAGCGGCGAGGGGGGGGGGGGGGGGGGGGGGAGGTCTTGCCCGTAGTGCAATATGGCTATGGACAAGGATATCCCGGCTTCCACAGCCAGTGGCACGGGGCGACAAGGTAAGAATAACACAGTTGCATACTGATTTAAAAAAATGTAAATATTATATTGTGACTGTTCCGGTCACAATGTTCCCAAACCCTTATTTGGTTGACTGCAAGAGAAGTCAGGTTAGGGTAATTTGTTCATACCATTTCTTTTCTTGTTCATCATCATCATTTAGGTTGTAGAATTTCATTTTATTTAGTGTATATATATCTTGTGTATCTCGGGGACTCAGTCAGGAATATTTCATTTAATTTGTATGGGAGATGTCAGTATACAAGACAGCGGATTGTGTAGGTAAGCTACAAGATGTTGCAACAGCAGGAAACTCTAGGCCAAATTTAGATTGGGCCGAGAATAACTTCCCTTGTCTTGAAGAAAGCTTTGTGTAAATTGTGTAAGGTTCTGACGTCAGAGAAGAGTTTCGCGCCACGAGTTGTAAGAAATATACATGGGTTCGAGATTATTGGTGTATTTTGTATGGGTTGGAGGGTATCATGACCCTGGCGGAGAAAGACGAAAACATGTGTTTACAAGATGAGAGGTGGGATTTTCGTGTATAGCGGGGCTTCACTTCTATTGTAGCGTCTGATTGGAAAGGTCGCGTTCTCGTAATTTGGCGTAGGCCTATTTGGAGAAACAGTTTTGTTGAAAGCATGGCTTGTGAATGTACTCGAAACGGCTACATATCACAACGATGTTATCTCTGTTAGCACAATTCAAGTTGGGTACGGAAGCACATTCATTTCTCTCGCAGAGATGTGGCTATGTAAACCAGTAAACATCTCTAACCTCAAACCACGTGTGGAAAATCTTAGAAATGCTGGGGAGAACTGATCTATCGAGCATGTCTCGTAGATTATCTGCTAGATCGTCGATGAGTGAGTAACAAACATCTTTATATTCCAACATTCATTTTGGGTCACATGTTTTCGTCATTGCCGAGGAGAGAAGATAGTAAACCATAGTCTGTTCGACGAGAGTCCCCGCCATATGTTTAAAGTTGATATTAATACACATATTTTGAAGGTTATAATTAGTTTTCTTTATAGGGAATTACACCTAATAGTTGAACGCCCAAATGATACCAGTTAGGTTGACCAAATGTGTGTCCAACACTCCACGACCCTGCCATTTCAATTGTGTGGTATATGATGAAGTACTTCCGATCAAAAATAGGAGGATGATTTTGGGAAGTTTTAAATCAGTCGCCCAAGAAGGGCTGGTAAAAAGTTACAACATAGCACCTCAACGTGGGGCAAGAGTAGGGAAACCTAGCAGGTATCATTAGGGCACATATGCACACAGCCGATAGACACCTTAGGAGTATTAGGGTTCACAGTAATTTGTTTTGTTTTAAGGGGTATGTCCACATCAGACAATTTAGAATTAAGGTCAAGGGTTGTGTGTAAATCAAACAGTAAAATGTCAGGTAATCAGGAAACTGGGGGAAGTGGCAGTGAGGAAGATGTGGAAAAGACAGTGGGAACATATGTTACCATTGTTACTACTGAGTCGCAGCTGATCGCTGAAGGTAGTAACTTAAATGTAAATGGGGGGGTTATGAACGATAGTTTGATCCAAATGCTACTGAGTGAAATAAAAGAGATTAAGAAGCAAGGAGAATCTATGAGTAAGGAAATTAAGGAGCAGGTAGGCTCTGTAAATGAGAAGGTAGAGTCAGTGACCAAACAGATAGTAGAAGTGAAGGAATTTGTAAGTAAGGAAATTCAGGAGAGCAACAGGGCCACGAACACAAGGATAGAGAGTCTCAGCAAAGAAATACGGGACCATAAGTCTGTCCTTAATAGTAGAATGGAGAGTATGAACCTGGAATTAAGTGGGAAAATTAGCAAACAGGGAGAGGAAATCAGGGCAGAAATGCAGGGGAATCAGGCTGGGATCACAAGTAGGCTAGAAGGAATGGAAGGCCATCAGAACCAGCAAGATGTGGAAATAACGAAAATTAAGTCAGAGATAGCTAGTTCAAGGGCAGAAGTACAGAATGTAACGGGAAAGTGTGATGAGATATGCAACACTGTAAGTGGGAATAAGAGGGAATATTTAGATAGAGTAGGTGCCGTTGAAAATAAGTTGGGAGAGATTGAGGGTCTGAGAGGGAAGCAGGTGGCATTGACCGAGAAAAACGAAAAGCTGCAGGAAGAGCTGATAAAGGTCAGGAGAGAGTTGAAAGAGCGACCGATGAGTCAAAGGGTTGTGATGCCATCTAGTTTGCTACTCAGGGACCCTGGTCTGCCACAATTTAACTCAAGGCAGTTCAACCCTATGGAGTTTTTAAAAACCATTGAGAAGAAATTCAGCAAGGATCTAGAAGACGGGGTTGTCGAATGGGAAACAGTGTTGGAGATCTTGTCTAACTCATTTCAAGGGGATGTGAAAGCATGGTTCCAAATATACAGGCCTAACATGAATAGTTTAAGGGAATTCAGGGATAAATTCAAAGCTAAGTTCTGGGGGGAGGGGGTACAGTCCAGGGAAAGGGAAAAATTAACTTTTGGGAAATATAAGGAGAGAGAAGGGGTATCCCTGACAGAATATTTTTTGGCACATGTACTTATTTGGAAGAATTTGGATGGGCTGACCTCTGACAGTGATGTGGTTAGGGTCATGTTGAAGCACTTCCCACCTAGAATTCAGGAGGCAGCTTGTATGCAGAAGGTAAGGACGGTAGAAGAGTTGGAAGAGCTTCTTACGAGCTTTGACGTTTTAGGCAAGCAGCACATGGAGAGGCCAGAGGTCAAACAGGAATTTAGGGGCAATAGGGGGAATAATCAGGAGTTTAATAGGGGTAGATTTAATCAGGAGCAAAGAGATTATCAGCAGAGGCAGGAAAACTATCAGAGAGGTGGGGGGCGTCAGGATAATTCACAGCGACAGGAAGGTAACTATCAGAGAGGTGGGGGGCGTCAGGAAGGTGGTAACGAAAGAGTACAGGTGAACCAGAGGAGACAAGAACAAGGTGGTCAAGGAGCTTTAAACTCCGAACGGGCTGTGCAGGGAGGTCAGTCAGGCAGTCCGTAAGAAATGAAGTCAAGCAGTGTGTTATTGTGGGTGAGGAGGATTTTATGCCTATGAGTCGGGAGGATCTGCTAGCTGACCAGCAGGAGTTCTCATGTATCGGGGAGAAGGAGGCTTTTATGTCAACTGTTGAGTTGAGCATACTAGGTAAGAGAGTGCAGGCATTGGTGGATTCGGGGAGTGAGAGAAGTGTCATCAGTAAGGGATTTTATGATACTTTAATCAAGGACGGTGGTAAGTTGGAAGAAATTCCAGTTAAGTCGACATATGTGGTAACTGCTGTTGGTAATAAATCCCAAAGAGTGGGAAAGCAGGTATTGTTGCCCATGAGGTTTGGTAATGAAGTTGACCACAAGACTTGCTTGGTAATTCCTAACCTAATTTATGAAATGATTTTGGGGATAGACTGGCTTAACGAGCATAGTGCTGTTATTGATTTTGACCGGGGTGTCATCAACTTTGTGAGGGGGAATATAAGCCAGGAGATGAGAATGAAATGCAAGAGTGTAGATAAGACAGTAAAGGCATGTGTTACTGAGGTCACTGTAGGGGATATGGCAGAAGGTAAGGCTGACGATGAGGAGGAAGTTGTGGATTTATGTCACATTGCTGTGGAGGGTGATAAGTGTGATCAACTCCAGCAGGCTGTGGATAAGAGTGGTTTAAGTGTTGAGGAGAGGGATAAGTTGTTAGAGGTTTTAGAGCTAAACCAAGAAGTTTTCAGTGACAAGCCAGGGCTAACACATGTCTATACGCATCAGTTCGAAATTGTAGATCATTCTCCATTTTCAGGACCCAAGTACCCGATACCTCACAAATTTGCTGATGCTGTGGAGAAAGAAATAGGCATTATGCTGAATCAGGGTATTATTGAGCCTTCAACTAGTGCATATCTGAATCCCTTAGTTGTGGTTGGGAAGAGTGATGGCTCGGTCAGGTTGTGTATTGATGCCAGGCAGCTCAATTGTAGGATATCTGGGGACCAACAGAGGCCAGAATGTGTTGAGGAACTGGTTCAGAAATTCAATGGTAAGCAATGGTTTTCCACTATGGATCTGAGTGCATCATTTTGGCAGGTACCGTTGAGAGAACAGGACAGGAAGTTGACTGCGTTTAGCTTTAAGAGTGGTTTGTACCAATTCAGGGTCGTTCCTTTCGGAACAAAGACCAGCAGTTCAGCGTTGATTAGGGCCTTAAATCTAGTGTTAGGGAGGGACACACACGAGTTTGTGACAATGTACATAGATGATTTAATTGTTGCATCTTACACATTAAAGGAACACCTGGATCACTTAGACATTGTTTTGGGGAAATTAAGGGACGGGGGATTTACAATTAAACTTAAGAAGTCTCTGTTTTGCACAACATCAATCACATTTTTAGGGCATACTATCACAACACAAGGGGTGTCTCCCGAACAGTCACGATTAGACAAGATTCACAACACTGCTACACCACGTAACGCCAAACAATTGAGGTCAATATTAGGGGTTTTCAATTATTTTCGTAGATTCGTAGTTAAATATTCCTGTCTTGTAGAACCGTTTAGGGAATTGCTGAAGCAGGGTACTAAGTGGGTATGGACCCAGGTGCACGATGAGGCTTTTAAGGAGTTGAAGAGAGGCTTTGTAGAGACTGTCATGCTTAGGTATCCTCGTCTGGATTGTCCCTACATTTTGATGACTGATGCGAGCATGCAAGGCATCTCAGGCATTTTGTGTCAGGAGGATAGTGAGGGCAATCTAGGGATTGTCTCATTAGCAAGCAGAGGGCTAAGCATGGCGGAGAAGAGATATACAATTACTGAAATAGAGATGTTAGCAATCGTATACTCTCTAGGGAAGTTTAGGAGTTATGTGTTGGGCAGTAAGTTGCAGATACTGACTGACCATCATGCATTACTTTTTATTGGATCCTGCAAGCTCACTTCGAACAGGATGTCAAGGTGGATATTGGCTATAAGTGAATATAACTTTGAGGTAAGGCATATTAAGGGTACTGAGAACATTGTGGCTGACTTCATGAGTAGAAACATTGGGGGTGATGAGGGTCATCAGGTACTGGAGGTACAGGAAGGTGTTGTTATCTGCGTAACCAAGGTAAGCGAGTGTGATTATGAGATACGCTGCTTAAGGAATCTGCTTGTAGAGCAGGAGAAGGATGAGGTCTTAGGTGATATCTTGACTCAGTTGAGAGGTATGGATGTGGATAGTAGAATTAAGGTTGGAAAGTATTGGTACAAGTTGGAGTGTGGTTTCTTGGCTAGGCTGTGCCATGAAGGTGCCTGGAGAGTGTGTGTGCCAAGCTCATTGCAGGTAACGATGATTTGGTATCATCACAAGGCTTTAGGGCATTTTGGATCAAGCAAGGTTCTTTTTGCTGTTCAGCAGCATTTCATTTGGAAGAACATGGGAAGGCAGATTAGGAAAGTTCTGGCAAGTTGTGACTCGTGTCAACGGTGTAAATGCCCAACGAGGTTTCTTGAGGGACCTCGGCAAATGGTGATCACAGAAAAACCAAGGGATTTACTCTGTGTCGATCTGTATGGTCCATTGGTTAAAGCTCAGTTTGGATATCAGTATATCTTCGTGGTTGTTGACGCATTCAGTAAACTCGTCAAACTGTATCCCCTGAGAAAAGCGACCGGGAAGGGTTGTGTCCTACAGATCACTGATAAGTATGTACCTGAGTTTGGGGTGCCTCTCAGGATACTATCAGACCACGGTAGTCAATTCACCTCAAAGATCTGGAAAACCAAGTTGAGTGAATTGGGTATCAAGCACATATTCTCATCTATTCGATATCCTCAAGGGAATTTGTCCGAACGAGTTATGAGAGAATTAGGGAGAGTATTTCGCACCTATGTGAGCAATCGCCACAATGCGTGGTTCTCCAAGTTAGGAGATATTGAACGATGGTTCAATAGTACGTTCCATGAGAGTGTAAAATGCACTCCCTATGAAATTCAGTATGGTAGGAAGCCTACCAATGAGCTTGCTAGAATGCTAGGTTTGGTCACGGGAGAGGAGATTGGGAAGGATGTTTGTATCCAGCTGGCTAGGGACAACTTAATCAAGGCAGGGAATAAGCGTAGGCGCCAGCAGAAGCGGGTAAAGTTTGATTCTTTTGAAGTAGGCGATCAGGTGCTTCTGAGGGTTCCATATCCGTCTTCAGCTGTAGATAAGGAGATAGGGAAGTTTTTTCATCTATTTCAGGGGCCTTTTAAGGTGGTTAAACGTATTGGTGAGTGTGCCTATAGTTTAACGGACCAGGATGGTAAGTCTGTCAGTACACATAATATTAGGAATCTCCGTAGATATCACTCTGTAAAATAATATGGCATGGACTCTTAGAGAATCAGTCAACATAACGTGATGGCATGACAAAACTCAAGAGATGTGACGAAGAATGCTAACCAGCAAAGTGGCATCGAGTGTTAGATGGATAGATGGTATGATAAGGCCTGTGCAGGCAAATACCATGGCTTGTGAAGCGATAGGGTCTCATGATGAGACGAAGAAAATGAAGTGGTAGACCTAAGACACTTGAGAGAAATCAGTGAGGCTAGGAAATGGACACAATAAGACATTCGAGAGAGTGAGAATGTGTGAAAATTTGACAAGTGTGTATGTATATATGTCTTCCAGGGTTTATTTATGTAATAGTGTAATTCTTTGTGTTTTCAGTGCGTTGCTTGTTTGAGTGTTTGTGATCCACACTTGTTTCACCCGTGTGAATCACATGGGGGCGTATTGTGACTGTTCCGGTCACAATGTTCCCAAACCCTTATTTGGTTGACTGCAAGAGAAGTCAGGTTAGGGTAATTTGTTCATACCATTTCTTTTCTTGTTCATCATCATCATTTAGGTTGTAGAATTTCATTTTATTTAGTGTATATATATCTTGTGTATCTCGGGGACTCAGTCAGGAATATTTCATTTAATTTGTATGGGAGATGTCAGTATACAAGACAGCGGATTGTGTAGGTAAGCTACAAGATGTTGCAACAGCAGGAAACTCTAGGCCAAATTTAGATTGGGCCGAGAATAACTTCCCTTGTCTTGAAGAAAGCTTTGTGTAAATTGTGTAAGGTTCTGACGTCAGAGAAGAGTTTCGCGCCACGAGTTGTAAGAAATATACATGGGTTCGAGATTATTGGTGTATTTTGTATGGGTTGGAGGGTATCATGACCCTGGCGGAGAAAGACGAAAACATGTGTTTACAAGATGAGAGGTGGGATTTTCGTGTATAGCGGGGCTTCACTTCTATTGTAGCGTCTGATTGGAAAGGTCGCGTTCTCGTAATTTGGCGTAGGCCTATTTGGAGAAACAGTTTTGTTGAAAGCATGGCTTGTGAATGTACTCGAAACGGCTACATATCACAACGATGTTATCTCTGTTAGCACAATTCAAGTTGGGTACGGAAGCACATTCATTTCTCTCGCAGAGATGTGGCTATGTAAACCAGTAAACATCTCTAACCTCAAACCACGTGTGGAAAATCTTAGAAATGCTGGGGAGAACTGATCTATCGAGCATGTCTCGTAGATTATCTGCTAGATCGTCGATGAGTGAGTAACAAACATCTTTATATTCCAACATTCATTTTGGGTCACATGTTTTCGTCATTGCCGAGGAGAGAAGATAGTAAACCATAGTCTGTTCGACGAGAGTCCCCGCCATATGTTTAAAGTTGATATTAATACACATATTTTGAAGGTTATAATTAGTTTTCTTTATAGGGAATTACACCTAATAGTTGAACGCCCAAATGATACCAGTTAGGTTGACCAAATGTGTGTCCAACACTCCACGACCCTGCCATTTCAATTGTGTGGTATATGATGAAGTACTTCCGATCAAAAATAGGAGGATGATTTTGGGAAGTTTTAAATCAGTCGCCCAAGAAGGGCTGGTAAAAAGTTACAATATATTTTATGTTCTAATAAGTGAAAAGCTGGAATTTATGTATTTATAGAAAAATGCTTAAATATGTATTTCCATTAAAAAAAAAAAACCTAAAAATCCGAGCTCTAATTATTATTATTAATAATAAAAGCAACATAATCGGCCATGGTATGCGAGAGTGTATGGCAGTTGTTAGCCAATGCACTACCAGCATGTATGGCAACCAACAGGTCAGCCGTCTGACGAATGACCTACAGGACCGTTTTGGGAACATTCAAACCACATTGAAACCCCAAACATATGTCAAAACCCACCAAAATTTAACAAAAAATCACAAACCTATTATTATCATAATCAACCAAATACAAATTACGTACCTCTCGGCAAACAAAAGCAGCCGTTGTGGCGTCTGCCGGTCAATACGCCAGCCACAGACGACCCGGCGGGACAAATCAAAAGTGTAACATTAAAATTTATAATTTACAATTTACAAAAATATTAATTATTCCCCACAAAATACACACCAGTCACTGGCTGGCCCGCTACGCTCTCAGTCAGTGACTGCGTCAAAACAGTGTTTCACTTCAGACTTGGTAGAACTGTTTTATTAATCAGCAACCCAACCCGGCGCCACCTGAAAACTGAAGCATCCTTTATATAATTAAAGGAGGAATCATAATTCACAGCAGAATTCTCTTTATCGAACCACAAACCATGAACATATCTTCCCTGTGTCATAGGAACTTTGGGGATGACTCCCTTTGTCTTTGTGAATTATTTCTTTCTCTCTCTTGTGACAATCAAGAAATTATTTGTTGCTCAGTTTCATTGTTACCTGATAAGCAGTTTTTTTTTCGATTTCAATGAACTACGACCTATATCCTTTTTCTGTCTCGACATGATGGGTTAAAATCACTGACTGAACTATTAATTATATCATCATGGAGATAGCTTTTGGAACGAATTCTTGTCAGACGTAATTTAAGAATGGCGAGGTGCATGAATCACAAATTCCCCCTTCCGTCCAATCTAAACTTGACTGTGTATTCTGCGGAACGAAAAGTTCACAGGCGAAGTAAGTAAAGCCGAGTTGCACTTCCAGGGAAACTCCAAACACATCCTCTCTTCTCTGAAGTCTTGACTCGACAGTGTCTGAGGTGATAGGCCCGCTCGCCAGCCAGCTAGCTAGGTAAACTGTCTCGAAGCTTGTAATTGAATGGAGATTGTAGGAAGAAATAAAAACGTAAAAACACTTATAGGCCATGTGGGCGATGTATTGAAGATAGAGATATGCTGTCACGGACTATTTTGTATAACTTTTCATACTGAACAATTCTTACACTCATAGTATAGCCTATAGATATTTTTAACGGTTTGCCCAGCGTAAGCTTTAAAAGCGCACGGGCGCCAGGTTTTTTCTCGACTTTTTCACTGAAATCGTTACTGCTTGGCTTCCTTTGGTCATAAATAAAGTATTTTCTACAGAAACTTTCCTCAAGATATCCTTTACAGAATGGTGAAAACCGCATCAAAATCCATCCAGTGGTTCTCGAGATTACCCGTGACATCCAAGAATCTGGGACTTTGTTTTATACTAGGTAGAGATAATGTTATTGGTTTTACGTCCCTTTTAACTACTGCAGTTTCGCTTGCTGTGGCCAAGGTTGCCGGATCGAATCCTGGCGCTGTCAGTTGGCATTTGAGAGTGCACAAATGCAAGGGAGCCGTGTGAGTAGATTTACTCGCACGTTAAAGACCCCCTTTGTGACAAAATTCCGGCACCCTGGCGTCTCTAAAAGCCACAGTAGTTAAAAGGGACGTAAAACCAATAACATTATTAATTATTAGATCTATAACTACTGCGGCTTTGAGAGACGCCCGAGTGCCAGAGTTTAGCCCAGAAGGGGATCTTTAATGCGTCAGTAAATGTACTGACACGACTCACTCACATAAGCACCCTCAAATCCGCCGAAATTCGATCCCACAACCTTGGGCATCAGGCGAGAACGTTACCGCTGCGCGACGCTGCCAGCCAAGTAAATTAACATCATGCTAGAGTTTAATAAATTAAAAAAAAAAACAGCTTGGCTATTCTTCAAAAACATGTTTACTACACAATATACTGCGTTGTTGTTGATTCATTTAGGAGCTTTGCGACATCGTGCCATGTACTGTAGTTACGTGCGTGGGTGGGACAGACTTCCTAAGTCTGTGTGAAACTTTCTTTTTCTGTCCTGAGTGGGGATTTCAAGTTATGTTTGACCTTGAAGTGGGACCCCGGCCGCTGCCTCGACCGTATCATAAATACATACTGGCATTGTGTCGGCGGCTGGGACTTCCTGGTATTAGAACTCCTTTGTCCGTGGTTACAAACTACCTACCAAGAAATGCTCTAACCTAACGAAAGTTCTCTTCTTTGGAAGTGGAGAATAACATTTTGAGATATTTTCCAACGAGTATTTCAGAGTGTATACACATTGTGATGAAAATAATATTTAAAAATATGAATTTGATTATTCAACGCAAGCCTCCGTGGCTTAGGCGGCAGCACGCCGGCCTCTCACCGCTGGGTCCGTGGTTCAAATCCCGGTCACTCCATGTGAGATCTGTGCTGGACAAAACGGAGGCAGACAGGTTTTTCTCCGGGTACTCCGGTTTTCCCTGTCAAAATTTCATTCCAGCAACACTCTCCACTATCATTTCATTTCATCTGTCATTCATTTAATCATTGCCCCAGAGGAGTGCGTCAGGCCTCGGCAGCCGGCACAGTTCATATCCTCGCCGCTAGATGGGGGCTTCATTCATTCCATTCCTGACCCAGTCGGAGACTGGAAGCAGGCTGTGGATTTTCATTTCATTTCAATTTGATTATTCAACGCACGACTAGAATAAGAGCTATTCCACCGTGTTACCGTTGCAGTTACTTAATTTAATACCGGGTGAGTTAGCCGTGGTGGTTACGGCATGACTGATGGCAGTCACTCACATCCGGGAGGCGAGGAGGTTCGAATCCCCCCCGCCGGCAACCTTGAAGATGGTCTTCTGTGGTTTCCCATCTTCCTTCCAGGCAAATGCCGGGGTTGGTCCCTAACTATAGGCCACAGCCGCTACCTTCCAACTCCTCGTCCTTACATTCCAACTTTCCTCCTTCCCTCCCCAACGGTACTTGTAGCTCACCCATTGGGTGTCCGTCTCGAAGCAGCTACAAAACTGGCGAGCCGAACATGTCCTCGGACACTCCCGGCACTAAAAGCCATACGCTAAAAAAAACTTAATTTAATTAATTAAGTCAATATCCTGCTTTGCCAAGGGGCTGACATTCAGTCAAAATATTGTTTTCAGTACCAAGGTTGGGCTTGCTGAGGAGGTACTAACATTTTTAAAACACTTCATATACTGTATATATGTAACAACATGCTAGTCAGACAGACTTAGTGGTGAAGCTGGTTTAGTGCTTCTCTACAAAACCCAAGATAATGGATTCAATCCCGGCTCGAATTCGACGGCACTTCAGGCTGTTAAAATGCGACTACATTGCGTCAGTAGATTGACTAGGACGTAAAGAGAATCCTCCAGAACAAATTTCCGGAGTCCTTGCGAATTGTATGTGCCCATAACTCTACTGGTACGGCTCCTAAACGGAAGAAGATAATGAAGGTGATGATGATAGTCTAAGTGGGTAGGCGACCCGATCACAGTCCTAGGCTATGCAATAGGATCACTAACCAGACATTCTGAGTCAAAATTTGCCTACGATAGGGTGGCCAGTTCTTTTTTGCTCCTTCTTATGCCAGAGCATCCAACAGGTCACCATTTCGCATCACTAAACTGGGAGACTTTGTACCAGATGACACCAGACTTTCAAAAACTTGACAGAACCATAAATCGAACCCGGAACCTCAAGGGTGGGAGCCAATAATGCTATCCACTAAACCACGTGGAGGTCAATAATAATAATAATAATAATAATAATAATAATAATAATAATAATAATAATAATAATAATAATAATAATAACCTATGGTAGCCTATAGTGTAGATATTTTGAGGTGGAGCTACAAAGAAGGCCTGCTCTCCAATTTCGATGTGTTCCTTTTGTACTGTTATTTAGCAGACCAACCGGATTCTGGGGCGACCTGTGTCTGTGATTTTATTAATTTTGTCTTATAATCACTGTGAATTGCATTATTATTATTATTATTATTATTATTATTAATATTCTGTGACCGTCTCCCATAAGTCCAACCCCTCGTACACGCCGTGGGAGACGGGCAACGGCACAAAGTAGGGAATTGTCTGTACGGGCGAAGTACATTGGGGACTTCGTGTGCCCCGGGACCGTTACGGTAGCTGTGAAGGTACTACAGGAACCCTAAAAAGTGACGACTAACGGGGCTCTGGTGAAGCTACGATAGGCCCAGCAAGCCAGTAGTGGTTGAACCCCCCCCCCCCCCCCCGCCCCCCCCCCCCTTATATACGCCCATGAAACTAACTATAATATAGTCACCCCTGTTGAGTAGGAAACTCCACTCACCCGTCATTATTGAGGCTCAACAACCAAATATCAGCAATATGGAAGTAGATGGAGCTCGTTGGTTTACTGTTGATTGTTCATTAACTTAGCCTAATATTCCATTAAAATGACAATAGGCTTATGTGACCACTCGGTGTCAGAGCAAGTGCTTGTGCGTCACCATCTGCCTGTGTATAGGCCTATTTCTAAACTTCTCAACCAAATAACATAAAACTTGCTACACAAGTGGCCTTCTCCCACGCACGTTAACAGCTCTTTTGAACTTCGGCGAAAACAAAACGGTGCCCTCTGAGATTTCATAGCCTAAGTCGCCTATCGAATAAATCAATGATCCCCCCAGGGGCTTACATCTAGTGGGACCTGGGTTGGCGACCACGGGACCCTAGCTGAGTCCGGCATTGCTTCCACTTACTTGTGCCGGGCTCCTCTCCGTCTTCTTTCCTGTCGACCTCCCTTGGTCAACTCTTGTTCTTTTCCGACCCCGACGGTATTGAGGTATCCGAGGCCTAGGGAGTCTTTCCCTTTCCTGCCTTAATTGGCCCTTGTCTCATCTTTCCTCATCCCTCCTTCTTCGAGGGGCCAGACCTCTTGTTTTCTTGTCATTGTATGTCTACCCCTTATTATTCCCGTTTTTCTTGTTTTCTTGTCATTATATTTCCTTTTCTCTTTAAGATTCCCGCACTGTTTTTGTTAATTGGCTCCCCGTGTATCTAAATTCCCTTTGGCGATTTTTTTTGCATCTACACTCCACTTTATAGGTATATTCAACCTAAGTTGCATTTTGTAAGTCTTTTCGATCTAAATTGCATTTTGCGAGTGTTTTCAGCCTCCATTGCATTTAGTAAGGATCGACAATCTAAATTGCTTTTTAGTAAGTCTTTCAATATATTGGCCGGGACTTTTGTGAGTATTTTGAATTTCAATTGCATTTTGTAAGCACAGTATTTTCAACCTAAACCGCTTTTTGCAAGTATTTTCAATCTACCGTAAATTGCATTTTGTAAGGTTGGCATTCTGCAAGTATTTTGATTCTCAATTGTATTTTGTGGGTATTTTGAACCTAAATTACAGTTTGTAAGTATTTTCAATCTAAATTGCATTTTGTAAATATTGTCTATCCAATTGAGTACTTTGAATCTACCGTACATTTTGTAAGCATATTCAATTTCAATTGCATTTTGTAAGCATTTTGAACTTCAATTGCACTTTATGCATATTTTGGATTGTAAATGGGAGCTTTTCAATCTGAATTGCATTGTGTATTTTCAATTTCAATTGCATTTTGTAAGTATTTTGAACCTCAACTGCATTTTGTACGTATTTTCAATCTAATTTGCATTTTGTAAATATTTTGAATATCAATTGCATTTTGTAAGTATTTCGACTCTACATTGCATTTTGTACGTATTTTGAACCTAAAATACATTTTGTGCGTATTTTTCAATCTCTTCCTTTTGTGAGTATTTTCGTTCTAAATTCCCTTACTCCATTTTGTGAGTAGTTTCAATGAGTTCCTTTTTGTAAGTATTTTACGTCTCACTTAATTTTCGTTCTTGTTTCCACTTCAGGGTCAATCCAGGCCAAGTGGTCCAGCACTAGTTGCTTGACCATCTCAGAAAAATTTGATACTTGCTGGGTTTGTTTCTATTCATGTAGTGGGCTTAAAAATATTTTTTTGAACTTATTTTGAATTACCGTTTTTAAATGGCGGCCATTTTGTTATAGGCCGATCGTGTTTTTTTGTGTTTGTAAGCATCTGCGGTTTTTTAAATATCTCGGCAATGGGTTGCTCTAGGCCTATCAAATAAAAAGCATTGAATTCAGTACACTTTGGCCTTCACATTGAACCCAATATCACTAGGGTTCATGTGACTTTTTACAGATTTTTAATTGATCAAACCTTTTGTTTTAAAATTCAAAAATCTGAATTTTCAATCGATAATTTTTCTAAGAGAGGACTGTTTCTCATCCCTAACATTTTTTGTGCTTCTACACTTCATAGTAGTGTACTTGTTTACAAAGTTTCAGTGGTGAGAAGTTACCCCTTAAAAAGTTACAGGCTTTTCAAAAAACTGATTTTTGAAACATTTTCAGTTTTTGACCTGCAATATTTTGGTTGGGGGACCAGATAAAAATCTGAAAATTTTACATTTTAAAGATCTTTACAGTAGTAAACTTCAGTATAAATTTCAAGTTTGAGATTTAATTGGAAGTCAGTTAAAATTATATTAGCAAAATTACGTTCGCAATTACTCTACTTTTGAGGCACAAAATGTAGGGTGAATAAAATACACAAGTTGCATAGTAATGAATTTGTATTTAATTGTTAGAACTAATTAAATAAAGAATTTTAAGTAAAAAATTGGCTAGACCATTCTTATTTACAGTTGTGCAATGATGTGTGTGTGTCGTTTAAACGAAATAATAAAGCATACAAATTTTAAAATAAAAAACAATCAAGACTTTGAATGTCAATTCTTAAGTTTAAACCTTTTTAAAAGAAATTTAACAACATTTATAGGTTTATAAATAGCTAAACTGACAGTTATTTTTTATTTACCTAGTAGCTCGTTGAATATCTGGGAGATTTCTTCACACACTTTGGGAGTTAAGTTAAATGTTCGCCCTGTCACAGTAGTAAACTCCAGAGGAGACAGCTTCCTTAGTACTATTTTAACTGGCATCCAAACTTGATCTTTTTCATTTTTTTTGAATGAAGTTCTTGGTTCTGGAGGGTGATAAAATATGACGTGCAAATCTTGGTTTTGGTTATCAACATTGTCGACTTCTGCAATCCGCCACTGACCATCATAGACACAAGCCACTATGTCTTTATTTTGAATTGTCAGTGGCACAGCTTTGCCAGTTTTGTGGAGTACACTGTCCGGAGATGTTGATGTTAACTGACACTTCAGCAGGTTGTCTGACTGTGGTATAAAACAATGAAAAGATCGAGTACCTTTTATCTTTTCGCAGGTGTTGAACCTTTCCTCCAAGACGTTGACATACAATTCTTGGACTTCCTCTGACCTAACAAAAACATAAGTAATACCTTTGATATTTTCTTTACAGAATTCAAACATTTGTTGAGGAGTCAGAATCTGGTTTTCATATGCTCGCTGAAGGCTTGCTTTTGTGACAGCTCGCTTTGTTGTACCACCGACACCGTCACACGCATTCTTTCCATGGCATGATGCAAAAAAATGCCACTCTACATTCATACCAAAGTCTTCTTGGTGGTAGCATATGCTAAAGTTTTGTTTTGTTTTTTATACTGACATGAAGCCCCGCCAGAAAAATAAATCAGTTTTTTAATGGACGGGTGGTGTTCTTTAATGTATTTAACTCACTGAACTTGTAAGGCATGTACTGTTGAAGTGTTGTGCTCAAGGTGGTCACTTATGACACAGAAACTGTGACTTTTAAGGCAGTCTAGTTCATCTTTGTAATAAAACACAAAGGGATGAACTGTGGCTTGTTTGTTTACCCAGTGGTGTCCTTGCACTTCATCTTGCACAACAAACGAGAAGTTTTCTGAAAAGTCTGCAAGAACTAAGCATTCATGAATTGTCAAATACTGCTTTTTATCTTTCATATATTTACCTTGAGCTTTTGCAATAAAATGATGCATTTTAAGATTTTCAAGTTTCGCTTCAAACACTTCAAAAAATTCTTATCGTGGTTTTATGATTGTTACCATTTCTGTTCTGTCTTGAGTTAACCATTGTTTGTATTCAATATTGTCTGGCATCAAATCTTCCTCCTCTGATTCTTCAAGCATGTCAAATAACGCTTGTTTGCCAGGACACTCATGACATTTTCCCATCATACAGTTATAGCTGTCAATACTACAAACTAGAATTTCTAAGAGGACTTTGTAGTCTACTTTAAGGTTAGCTCCACTAATCATCAATTTTACGTTTTGGTGGTACAAACAAACACAAACATTATGAGTGCCAGATCCTCCAGCGATAATACACCATTTTGGTCTCAACTCACAAAACTTTGATCTTTCAATTTTAATTTCAGGATTTTCTTTTTTAAACTCACTGAAAAGCTCAGTTAAATTACACAAAAGTAACCTCTTTTGTCTATAAATCTTAGTACCATTTTCTTTCACAGGAACACAATCTTTTTTTCCAGGCACCAAACGGCTATTGTTGTCGTCTTCGTAAAACATGATGACCTTTTTGATTATGCTATCATCAAATTATTTGCATTTTTCTTTTGCAAAACAGGTAAGATTCCCTGTTCTTGTACTAATTTCCTTGTTATTTTAACTAAGCGTTCTGACACTTTTAATTCATCACTTATTTTTGCCCTTCTCCAAGAATTTGGCAGTAAACTGATTATCTTAATCTTTTCTTGAAATCTCACATTTATTTTTTAGGTTTTCAATAAAATCTTCATATTCTGCTGGCAAATTTTGTGAACTAGTTCCTGGGTTTAAACTAATTTCCTTTTGAAAGGAGATTTCTAAATTTCTTTTAATTGAAGTTGAAACTTTCTCAATTTTGGCTTTCAAAGCAGACGGCCTCTGCTCTTCATTTAATTTCCTAATTTTACTTGCAGGAGATACACCAAGGATTTTACAAGCTGAGTCTAATTTTGTTATTTTTTCTTCTAAATTAAAAAATTCTTCATCAGAACTATCACTAGCCCTATCTTTGTTAGCCACAAATTCCTTTGTATAACAGGTTGGACATAATGATTTCCCTGGTATTAGGTTAATGACAGGATTTTCATTTTTATAGTATTGATCTAAAGTTATTTCTCTCAGTCCGTAAGTTATAGGCTTCTTGTGTTTCTTCAATGGGTCCAAACAAGATTGTCCATAGAGGTGAAGAAATTTGTTCAAGTATTTTACTTCATGGTACTTACAGCTTGATTTGACATCTAGGTGAACTCTTAAACGAAACAACACTTTTTCTTCTTCACTGTAATTTTCAATCACTGTAATTTCTTTAGAAAACACTCCATAAACACTTTTGTGACATACTTCATTAGTAAAAATGCCAATTGAACACTGAGGCTCCATTTAACTACAATAATACAACTGCTCAATGTAAAAGCTCATGGACAACTAAGTGGGAGAGAACAGATTGAGTGGAAGGGGAAACAAGATAGCTAGCTCACAGACTTGTACAGACTTGCAGTGTTTGACTAGGTAACTCACAGACATGTTGAGACTCGTGGTGTATTGTCTGTCAGTGAGCCTGTACAGACTTGCACATGCTGCCAAACAGCCTCTTTCAGTTTTCTATTTAGAAATGTTTAGCAACAAATAAGGCCTAAATATTGTTTACATAAATTGAATGTATTTAGATCTTAAGTTGAAAATACTTACCCACATTAGACTAGATGTATTGCGAATGATAAAAACCTTCTTTTTATCATATTTGTGATTTTTTTAACTAACTTCCAATTAAATCTCAAACTTGAAATTTATACTGAAGTTTACTACTGTAAAGATCTTTAAAATGTGAAATTTTCAGATTTTTATCTGGTCCCCCAACCAAAATATTGCAGGTCAAAAATTGAAAATTTTTCAAAAATCAGTTTTTTAAAAGCCTGTAACTTTTTAAGGGGTAACTTATCACCACTGAAACTTTATAAACAATTACACTACTATTAAGTGTAGAAGCACAAAAAATATTAGGGATGAGAAACTGTCCTTTCTTAGAAAATTTATTGATTGAAAATTCAGATTTTTGAATTTCAAAACAAACACTTTGAGTAATTAAAAATCTGTAAAAGACACATGAACCCTAGTGATAATGGGTTCAATGTGTAGGCCAAAGTGTACTGAATTCAATGCCTTTTATTTGATAGGCCTAGAGCAACCCATCGCCGAGATATTTAAAAAACCGCAGATGCTTACAAACACGAAAAAAACACGATCGGCCTATAACTAGAGCCCTGCGCGGATGCGGATATCCGCAAAATATTTCGCCACGCGGATGTAATTTGCATGGCTGTGCGGATAGCGGATACGCTGCGGATACTGTTTGGAGTAAATTTGCGGATAGTTTTTAGAATACAATGTGGAACTTACGATAATATCACATATTTGATATGCCAATCTACAGTTTTATGCTTTAAAGAGGAATATTCTTATAATGCGTACGAAATATTCAGGCACGTTTTGTACTTACACGAGAAGATTATTTTACCCACATGCTATCAAGTACATTTTTTTAAGTACCGTATGTTTGTAGTAGATGGTCTTGACATCTCATCAATTCTCACTGCCATTATTACTGCACGTACGAGATATCATGCTGTCAATGAGCTTGATAGTTCATCGTGGTGACATCATCAACATTCATCAAGTCAGCTATACTTCGCAGTCTAATCTATCCTGGAAGATCTGTAGATTTATTTCCAACTTGGCACTGAAACACGTGGGCTGTGATATTGCAACGGAGAGAATTATGACATCGACATGGATAACATATCTACTAAAATGAATTAAGGCGAATATTCTATAGTGCGTGAATCAAAGCTCAAGTCAACGATATGGCAGACATTTGGTTACATTTTCAATGGAAACGAAAAGGTGAACGATATAGTAGGATGTTTTACCTGTAAAAACATGTATTCATACTCAGGACACAAATCAGGCACATCAAACTTCCTGCGGCACACGTGCATTCCTGGAAAATAATAAACTAGAAGATACTGCACCAAATCGTGTATAGCCTACAAAACAAAAAGTTTTAGTGCGATATGTATATTTTCATATTATATGTAAATAAAAAGTAGTTCTAGCATCCGAAATGTTGAATATCATTACTAGGACCCGGATATTTATGACATATCATAATTTTCCGTTATATTTCTTCCATAACAAATGTAAGATGATGGTTTAAGCTAATCTCATTCAAATTAAGTCAATAAGCATAATTAACAGTCCGAACTGAAAAGGGTTGCAATTCTGGCTGTATAGCATTCATTTTAAACATAGCATAGGGGAACGACTTTCTCCTAAAATGTCTAAATGTGTTGGTTTAACACGTTATGCTTTATCTAATATATTAAAAATAATATTGAAATATCAGCGGATTTGGATAAAAGTCATGCGGATGCGGGGCGGATGCGGATAACAGTCGTGCGGAGGCGGGGCGGATGCGGATAACGTTTTGTTTATCCGCGCAGGGCTCTACCTATAACTTAATGACCGCCATTTAAAAACGGTAATTAAAAAAAAAGTTCAAAACAAATATTTTTAAGCTCACTTCATGATAAGGAACAAACCCAGCAAGTATCAAAATTTTCTGAGATGGTCAAGCAACCATTTATATTTATATTGGACCACTTGGCCTGGATTGACCCTTCATTGTCATTTTCGCTGTCACCCAGACCGTTAGGAACCGATAACCTAGTTGTTAGGCCCCTTAAAACAACAATTATCATCATCATCATCATCATCATCATCATAAATCAATGATCAGATCTGTATTGAATTCTAGTCTCACCTATATGTTATTTCGACCTCCTCGTGGTGTAGTGGCTAGCATTCTTTGCTGTCTCCCTGGAGGTACGGATTCGATTCCCGGCTCGGCCAATTTTAAAAATTCTGATCTGAGGGCTGGATGAGGTAAACTACACGCACGTCAGCCTCGTGAGGCAACATTGAGAAAGGTGAGAAAAAGGAAAGCATTTTGTAGTTTTACATGACCGTTAATTTCGCGATCATAAGCCATGGGACCTCCAATTTTGAGTGGAATCTGAACTACTGGACGTGACTTTTCACTTCGAAAATCTCACTTGCATTGACCGGGAATCGAGCCCGATCCACCTTGGTGAGAGGCAAGCAGCTTGACCACAGCACCACCACGCCCCTGAGAAGAGGTGGGATCAATTTCCACCTCGGCCATCCTAGAAGTGGTATCCCGTGGTTTCCCATTTCTATTCCACGCATATGACAGAAGTGTTCCTAACTTATGGCCCGGCCACCTCATCCAAATCCTATCATCAATTACATTATAATACACCAACTACTACAGAAACCTAGACACTGTTTTTGCAACAGAAGAAGAAGGTATGTTTTGCCGAACTGAGTATTTAGAATTTCGTTAAAACGCAGCCTACCCTGACGAAAATCCCACGCTTCACTACTGCTTTCAGAGGTTAGCAGATTCTGGTTGGTTGGTTCCTCAGTTTAGGGGCTGCGACAACGCGGTCATGTAGCCTCACGTACGTAGGGTGTGTGTACAATCTGTCTGATAACCAGTGTAAATTTTGATGGCTGTATTAGTGTGTGTTATCTGTTTTTTATTTTATTTTAAATTCAAGTAAGGACTGCAGACATTCAATTTTAAAGTAGTTCCGACTTTTGCTACCAAACGGCACTATCAACAACTAGTTCTGAACTTGGTTACTAGATGCCACAGCAGTTGGCTCCTGGCGACGAACGTTGGAACCTAAGAGCGCTAGTAAAATCTAACCTATAATTTAGCTTCACACAAGTGAGACCGCCGGCTTTACTTCCCCTCCGAAGGAAGGCATACTGAGGGATTTTTAACACTCTTAAAAAATCCAACGACTACGGCCGGGTTTGAACCCGTGACCTTGGGCATTGAAGATCAGCATGCTACCAATTACGCCACCAAAGCCGCCGTTAACAGACTCTGAGCACTGAAAGGCATAACAGTGTATTATGAACGATAATAAATGGGTAATTACTGTAAGATATTTTTCAGGAGCATACAGGAAGTCACCAGGGGCGTAGCTACAATGGGGCAAGCGGGGCACCGCCCCGGGGCCCCCGAGGTTAGGGGGCCCCCAAACCCTAAAAGAAAATTTTAAATAAATAATTATAAATAACTAAAAGTAGTCTAGTACCAGAAAACATATTTAAGAATTCAATTTAGTTCAGGGGCCCCTATTGTACGGAACTTGTGTTTTGAAACTAGTCACGTTCAGTGCAATCTGTTTGTAAGATATATCCATCCATTCGTGCGGTAATGAGTATTTTTTGATAACCGGGCGCCCGACCCAGGCGCCCGACAGACAATGCATTGTACACCTTTCAGCGCATGAACATGACTCATCGTTCAACCCCTTCCGCCCCTCCATTGCGACATCAATACACAGCAATGCACAGTAGCATAGTAGCCACCGCGTTTCCCGGTTAAGTGGCTGAAATTAAGTTGTGGCTTGCATTGTTCTATTTTTTAACGACGCTATGAAACGTACTTATGAAAGTGGAGCTAAAAAAAAGGAAGGATAAAAGAAAAAAAAAGAGGAGACGGTTCGTGCTTGAACTAAATCGTTAACTGCATGGTTGCACCCTCAAACTCAATCAGGTTTAGAGTACGTTTCGGTGCAGAAACAAGATCAAAACGAAGAAAATGAAAATAATGAAGGTAAGACGAAACCAAAGTTAACTGTATTGTAAAAGTGTTTTAAGTAGCGCTCGGATTTTTATGTAAATACATATTTTAAACATTTTGTCTATAATTATATAAATTCCTGCTTTTCACTTATTAGCACTTAAAAAGACATAATATTTACATTTTTAAATCATTAGCCTATGCTAGATCTTTCAGTTTATTGCATTTTTGTTCTGTGTTACTTAACGGAGAAAAACCTGTGAGCGATCTAATCTTCATGCAGGGTGTATGTCAGCTTGCAGCTGTGTTTTTCTTATGTTGTCTTCCCGTGGCTCATAATCACAAGATTCACGGTCACGTAAAACTACAATCTTCCTTTCCTTTCTTATGTTGTCGCCCAGTTTCACTCCCTGTGGAAGCTGGGGATGCCTTAAGTAAAAGCAACTACAAGGTATCGTCTGCAGCAATGTTGCAGAATTTAAAGATAATTTTACTTCTTATGGCGGCGTTCTGTCCTGCCAACCATGTGGGATAGCAATCGTGGCTGAACAGTGATCTCATGTTACACAAAACCCAAAGGGCAAGAAACATATTGCCGCAGTTTCGCGCGCCTTCAGAAGAAGTGTTTCGCGATAATCGTCGGTCATTTGCGATGGACAACCTGAAGATGTATCTCGTTGTGTATTGTAATTCTTCAGCAGTCAGCGAGGCATAGCATAAATTGCATTCGTGAATACTGCATATTGTTTATATTGTCATTAATAAACTAAATTATAATGAAATATTTTTACTTTTTTGTCACATATTTCAGAAATACTTAATACATAAAAAATAAATATTTTCCCGATGTTTAGCACCTAAAAATCCGAACCCTAGTTATAAGTTTTTAAGCAGAGTAAAATTATTGTTATTAAGAGTTCCATTAATAATTTGGTCAGGACGTAATATTTTATAACAAACTAATATCATATTACGTTAATGTTATAAAAAGCATAGAAAGTGTGATAAAAACAAACAATGAAGTGGTTTGCGAATTGTGACGGTTGATTCACTTTACTTGGACTGAGCACATTTATTTGTGTTTCACTTCACATAAAAAATCACACTATATCGGGTATACAGTATGCATCGATTCAACGGACAACTATCATTGGTGACACAGTCTTTTTGTCCCGTTAAAGGAGACCAAAACACAAAAGTCAACTTGCCTCAGAATCAAAGTACAGGTCAGACGTTTAATTTTGGCCGGTGGCCGTGAAACCCGCTCATTGAAGCGAGTCAACTACTACGCAGCTGATTCAGGGCACCCCAGCTGGCTGGCTGACTAAGGCACTTGCTTTCACAGACTAAATAATATAATCTTCTTCATGCTAATTCACGGAGTAGCCAATTCGACACTCAAATTATCGAACTGCAATCAATTCAGGAAAGGTTGTTTTACATAACAGTAGTAATAGTAATCCCAATTCTGGCGGATGAAGAGCAGCCATAAAGCTGTCTGCAAGTCAATAAACAATCATGTCAACTCAACGCTGCAGATGTCGCGTAGTCTATTAATAACACTCAGACACTGTTCCATTACATAGGTACAGTCCTCACATTATATCTCTGCCGGTGAGGACCGTTATATTTCTGAGAATTCAAGCTGTCAACTCTTCTACTCCTATTCATAAGACATTACCTCACAATGTGGGGCTCGGGAGTTCTGACGGCTGACCTAGCATAATGCACTCGGCACACATATTAGTGCTTGCCACACTATTGTTGGTGTGCCAATTTGAGAAATGTCTTTGGTGAGGCTAGTACAGCCGGTATGCCTTTCCTGGAAGTAATGACGTAGCTCACCGGCAGAGATATTATACGAGGGCAGTATATAATTTGCCACTATACAGTATATATTAATATATATTAATACACAGCACAAAGCCTCCGTGGCTTAGGCGGCAGCGCGCTGGCCTCTCACCGCTGGGTCCGTGGTTCAAATCCCGGTCACTCCATGTGAGATCTGTGCTGGACAAAACGGAGGCAGACAGGTTTTTCTCCGGGTACTCCGGTTTTCCCTGCAACACTCTCCACTATCATTTCATTTCATTTCATCTGTCATTCATTTAATCATTGCCCCAGAGGAGTGCGTCAGGCCTCGGCAGCCGGCACAGTTCATATCCTCGCCGCTAGATAGGGGCTTCATTCATTCCATTCCTGACACAGCACAAATCCAAATGTGTTCACGAGTTATTTAATCTTGTATTAAATCTATTCCTGACAATCCACTACTCTCAGATGATTCATCGTCGGAGCCGCTGTCACTGCTACGGTCGCCGTTGACCTGAATAACAAGCTGTTCGATTGCGTTCTCTATTATTCCCTCCTGTTTGAAATAATTATTTTCAATGCCTGCTGTGTGCTTGCATACTTTTTCCCACTGTTCGGCATTGATTTCTCTCACTCGCTGTTCACAGAATCCAATTTAAAAGTAGCATTTCTTAAAGCAACCCATTGTTTTATATCCCCCCCATATTAGTTCAATTGGATTGAGGTCTGGATGGTACACCGGGAGACGCAAAACTGAATGCCCATGTTTTGCCTTTATAGAGTCAATAAGATACAATTAAATTTCCATGTTACATGTTTAGCAATAAATATCGAAATATGTGTTCTTGTGTTGAGTTCTCCTTTAACAACCAATAATCGGTTAGTTGGCTTAGTTTAACAGTTAGTTGAATCTGTTTCTACAAATAAAACACCGCAATCAACTATAAACCACTACACTAAATTGTATTGCTCAATATTATTCACTACGTATTTTTTTCTTTTTTCAGATGATGACACTCATCGACAGTCTGAAGTACATACAAACGATGTTCTGACCACTCATAGTGGCCTTTCATGTCTTGATCAGCCAGTCGATAATAACATGGATGCAGTAAGCTTGACTGAAACTGGACACGCTGAAAATTATGTTTTGCAAGACAAAATTGAATTTCCCAGTCCCGTCAATAATCCAGAAATGAAAAGGTTAATCATGCATCAGGACCTTGTCAACCTCGCGGTCCCTTTCCAAAACAGCCTGATGGACGAGGAAGTAAAAGATCATTTTCAAATAATTACTACAGTTTTATATCAGGTTCTGGGATGAAATGTAACAGACTCTGGCTTTGCTAATCGCAAAAGTTAGACCTTGTCTACTGTCAACCATGTTGGCTGTTCCCACAACATTCAGAGAACACTTTCGGGAGTACGGGACTAAACGACTGGAAACATCTTTCTGATAGAATTAAGACTCATGAACAATCGGATGACTTCTTGCGTTATATTTGAGAAATGGAGGAATGATGAAACAATGAGTGATGCTTTAGAAAAACAGTTAAAAGAAGAGAAAAATTACTGGAGGAACGTTCTAGAAAGAATAGTTAATGTATCATTAACTTTGGCCACCTGTAACCTTGCTTTCCGCGGAAGAAGTAGTAAAATGGAAGATCCAAATAAAGGAAATTTCTTGTCTATAATAGAACTTCTGTCTGACTATGACCCTGTACTAAAAACCCTTTTGCAAAAGCAAGCAGGAAGTGTAAACTATTTAAGCCCTAGCATCCAAAATGAACTTATTGCTTTGATGGCAAATGAAGTACTGAAAGAAATCAAATATGAAATACAGAGCTCTCCGTTTTTCTCGGTTATTATGGATACAACTCAGGATATAAGTAAAGTTGATCAGTTAAGTGAAGTTTTCAGGTACGTCAAAGTGGTAAATGATGATAAAGATAAACCCAAAAAATAATGATTTGCGAGACGTTTACTTCTTTTACAAAAGTTGAAGATCAAAGTGCATTTGGTTTGGCAAGTAAAATAGTGGAATCTATTAAAGATAAAGGTCCTGAATTGAAAAAATGTCGTGGCCAAGGTTATGACGGCGCAAGCGTAATGAGTGGAGTATACAATGGAGTGCAGAAAAAGATTCAAGAAGTTGCGCCACATGCATATTTTGTACATTGTGCAAGTCACAATTTAAATCTGGTGCTGAAAGACGCTGTAGAAGCCAATCGTGAAATATCACAATTTTTTGAGGATGTACAAAATGTCTACAATTTTTTTGGACACAGTATTAAACACTGGCTGGGGCTGCAAGATGCATCTGCAAATGCAAACATAACGTTAGAAACTCTCAGCTCAACAAGATGGTCGGGAAGGTACGAAGCAGTTTTTTCTTTAAAGGAGAGGTTTGGCGATGTATTAAGAGAGCTATCCAAACTTATTTTGACAAGTAATAAGGCAAAAGAAAGGAATGATGCAATAGGATTGATAAAGAAAATTGAAAGTTTTGAATTTGTGCTTCTGTTAGTTGTACAAACAAAGATTTTGCAGCAACTGAACATCATATCAAAATGTCTCCAAAGTGAAAATATGGATATTGTTTCAGCTTTTGATCTATTAGGTGATGCTCTCTTAGGAGTTACAGAACTAAGAAATTCATTTGAGGACCTTGTAAAAGAAGCTTCAACTATGGGCTTTAAGTGCGGAATACCTTGTGAGTTTTCTGAGAAAAGACTAAAGCAAGTTAAAAAGCATTTTGATGAACTGAGTGTAGACCACCGATTTCTAAATCCTGAAACTAGATTTCGGGTATCTGTGTTTTACCCCTTGATTGATACAATTATGGCTCAGTTAAACAGCAGATTTGAAGGCATGAAGTCAGTTATTAATGCCTACAAAGTTGTTCAGCCTTATTTCTTGAACAATGCTTCAGATGACGAACTGATTAAAGAGGCAAAAGGTTTCGCCGAGACTTTCTCTGATGATGTGTCGCCAACATTCCCTGCACAAATTTCCAGCGTGCGTGCATCTTTTTCCTCTAAAATTAAGAAAATGTCGACTGTGTAGCAACTGATAGACCTCCTCTACATTGAAAATCACATTCTGGTTGCAAGCTACCCTGACGTGTGTACTGCTTGTTTTATGTTCTTCACTGTACCTATCACAGTGGCTAAAGCAGAAAGATCTTTTTCCAAGCTGAAAATTATCAAGTCCTACCTAAGAAGCACAATGAGCCAAGAACGTTTAAGTGGGTTGGCCCTTTTATCGATTGAAAATGAAAGAGCTCGAAAACTTAACTTCTCACATGTAATTAATTAAGAAAATGTCGACTGTTAAGCAACTGATAGACCTCCTCTACATTGAAAATCACATTCTGGTTGCAAGCTACCCTGACGTGTGTACTGCTTGTACTTGTACTGTACCTATCACAGTGGCTAAAGCAGAAAGATCTTTTTCCAAGCTTTTTCCAAGAGTAGGAAAAAAAGTTTTGTGTAAATTAGGTTAGGTGATGAGTTTATTTATTTTAAATAGTTTGTTTAATAATAATAACTCAACAAAAACATTGTAAACAATGAGTAAACATTCATAGATTTATTTAATTTCAACTTATTTGTATTTATTTTTAATCCCAAGTATGTCATAGACGATCCTAACTGTTCCCTTTTGTTTTCTACTCTAGCTTCATTGTTGTCAGTAATAAAAGGACACATATGTGTACTTATAATATATATTTATATGCAGTTTTCTTCTCTTTCTAATTGATATTTGTGTAGACGTAGTTTTCTTATTACGATATCACAATTTCACAAATTGAAAAGCTATAGCTTTTATTTATCATAATTATTTAGGACATTTTGTGGAGCCACCAGTCAAAGTATAAATTAAATATTTCTAGAAAAAGGGAAGTGGCAAGGAGTGGGGGGACGAATTCAAAAAGTGCATAAAGTCACTTTGATAGGTTCTTATCTTCAAACATCATTAATATTAAAGGACTGAAGTCAGGCCAGGTTTTCAAAATATAGTGAGGGGGCCCCATTTCGATTTCTAGCCCCGGGAAGTCACGTGGGCGCATAACATCAAAAGGATGAGTTGTTTTCTGGGGTGACCGTGTTGCAATAGGGCCCGGGCCCGTATACGGTATCTTTCATTTAGATTTAAGAAAGTAGTAACTTATATTCGTAGACCATGCGCATCTCAAACCTACACACTTTTGATAATAATAATATTATTAATAATAATAATAGTAATAACTGATGCGGCTTCATAGACACCGGGCTGCTGGATTTTTTCCCATAAACGAATCCTTAACGTGATAGTAGACGTACTGGCACGGGTCTCTAGTAGGCCTACTGTATTTAAGCATCTTCAGATACCACCTGAAAGTACCAGGTTTTGATCCCGTAACCCAAGGAACAGCAACTTGCCGCTAAAATGTTTTTATACAGTTCTTGAATATAAAATAAATACTTTAAATAAAGATAATGAAGGGCCTTATTTTCTTGTGAAATAAAACTGTTGATTTCGCTATTAAACCTACACTATTTCGGTGGGTCTTTCGCGAAATAAATTGTCACAATGATCGATGTTTCTTCTGAAACCTTCCTTATAGTATGGGGTAAATCTGACAAATTATGTGATAAGGGGTCTCAAAGAGCAATCTCTTAATGTATACTTGTTATTGAATCATAGAACAACCAAATATACAAAATTTTATCAGTCGCGAACTCGCACTGATGTATCTACGACCACAACGCCATTTGATGTAATCGATAGCAGATATCGATTTTAATCGATAGGCTTAGAGATCACGGAACTGAATACACATACTTCCGGCTTTGTGGGCATTGTGTTGAGAATATGAGCACTATCAATCAAATGAGAAGGAAACCACGACGGTGAATTCCCCAGAAGCATTTAAAAGTTTATTGGGGAGCTTTTTCGATAATATTTAGCATTTTCGTACCAAGTGGAGTATATTTCATGATTATTTGCGCAATTCGCGCAATAAATCAGATTTCGTGATATTTCGTGAGATCATATTGCTAAAATACGGTACCCACTTCAAGTACCTAGAAGGTCATATATAGGCAACAAAGAAATTAAGATTGTTCGCACGTATCGTTATTACAAAAAAAATGCGGTCCCTAAACATAATTAATTTTAAAGGTAATCAGTTCAGTAACATAACTGAATGGTAACTTAAAAAGGGCTGGCCGAGCTAGCAACTGAAGGTCTCCATGACGCTCACTTCCCTTGTTTTCCCATTGAAACAGATGAGTTGTAGACGTGGTGAGAATGTCATAAAGTAGCTTAGGTTTAGTAAAATAACTGTAAATATTGCGCTAAGTTACGCTACCTTACGGTAACGCAGTCACTTGCATCATGAAATAACTGTAACGTTGTCTTCTGTAAGTAAGGGTAACTTTCCCAACCCAGAGAAGCAGATGACCTCGCAGTTCCGCCCCTTAAAAACAATAAATTATCCAACTTTGAGGAGCAGATGACCTAGCTGTTCCACCCCTTTAAACAACTAACTTACCCAACCCTGACACTGTAAATAAACAAAAATCAATCCGATATCGTTAAAAGTTACGCAAACGAATAACATTGTAGATATTGACAACATATGACAAAACTAGAAGAATAAATCCTTTTCAGTCGGTAAACGCGTTAATGTGCCCAATTAAATCTTCTAGGCTGCTTATCTGGAAAACATGCATGGATTAATTATACACTTATCGGGCTTGCTTGGTGAGCGTATCGCTGCGCTGGCGCCGCCTAGTCGGACGTTTACCGTGTGAACATAGACAAAGTCGGCGTAGAATGGCAGTCTCCAGGATGTCGCGTCACAGGTGACTCATTGCCCGTGAGAAAGACTATATTGTAGACCGTCAAAAGGACGGACGTAGCAGAGCTAACTTTAATAATAAATAATAATATTATTGGTCTTATGTTCATTTTAATTACTGCGGCTTTTAGAGACGCCTGGGTGCCGGAATTTTCCCCCGAAGGGGATCTTTAACGTACCAGAGAATCTACTGACACGGCTCCCTCACATTTATCAACTGACTACGCCTGGATTCGATCCTGCAACCATGGGCACAGCAGGCGAGCACGTTACCGCTGAGCCAAGCAGCCAGTCAGGACTTAACAGTAGTTTCATCTGGAAGAGTTGAATGTAATTGTCTTTTGCACTCGCATATTATATTTATTGTACAAAATAGATTCAAAGCACTGAGGCTTTAACGAATTGTAGCCTATAATACATCATGGAGAAATGTTCATACTCAATTGTGAGTGCTCTTCTAAAGTGGCCATGTCTTTAGATTAAGATTTGTAAAAGAACCCGAATCTTGCATTCCGAGCAGGAGTGCTTTCTGTTGGCATCACAACGCTCTACCCCTTAAGAACATTGTATAGCGGTCTAACGGACATCGACCCGACATCCGCAATGTAGATTAGTGATTCCAGAGCTCTTTATGTCATTGGTTATTTTATACTCTTGGAAATTACTTCCTTTTATAGTGGTCATATCAGTCAAGTACAGGCCGGACGTTCGTTTTAGACGATTGCCCTTGACCTAGAAGCCTGTGGGTGAGCCTACACACACTCACTCTCTCACCCTATCGCTTCAAACTTGTCACTACCGATCTGATGTAATGGAATTCCAGACTTGAGCAGACAGTACAGTCCACATCGAAGTATTGTGCGACGGGGAAGTACACGTTACGTAGTTACGAACAGAAAGTCATTATATTTGCCAATGACTGTACTCCTAGCAGTAGCGTGAAACAGCTTTGTCAATCATCGGACCGCTTGGGGCAGCTGATAACAACACAGGTACTGTAGTAACTCGCCTCCAGGCTTCCATTAAGATTTTTCACTCGTCTAAAACAAACGTCCGGCCTGTAAGACTTGATCCAGGATGCTAACCCAGATATGTAATACCACAAAGTTTGAAACTTTTCGAGACACGAATTTTAATTGCTTTGCTCCAAAGAGAGTAAAATCCCTTCACACTCTGGAGCTTATACGAGAATATAACGTTCTGAGAGATAAATTCACCGGAGCGATAGAGCCAGTGTGTCGAGGAACGTTATCTACAGCTAACCTCAAGTACCTCTTATTAGTCTCATAACTGGAACCTTCGTTTGTCAGGAGGCTTCTGAGAATGCTGGTGCGACATCGCCAGCAGCTGTCGGAGGCAGGGGCGGATCTAGAGGAGGGCGACCGCCCAGGACCCCGTGGTCTGGGGGGCCCCGCGCCATGGATTTTTTAAATTTAAGTAATTAATTAATTAATTATACTTTTCAAACTAATTTATAATTCATATTCATTTTTCAGTGCAGCTATGACCTCCCGTGACCGTTTAGCAAGTTTAGATTTCAGTGAAATAATAGAAGACTTCAGTGGAAAAAAAAAAGTCTCAAAGTAATATTTTAATATTTCATAGTTTACATCAGTGGTTCGCAAGCTGTTGTGGCCCATCTCCCCTTTCTGGAGGTTGACTAACACCTATCGCCCCCCTTTCATTTCCATTGTATGTAAATGTATGTAAAAGTGTAAATAATAAAGCAGTTTTATTATTTTGAACAATTCTATTATCGTATACCTAGATATAAAAACAACCGAAGCAGTTTTATCCGGTCACTCTTAAATAAAATAGAAAAAATAGAAATGTACATTTTTACAGATATTTTTAAGAACAATGACGTGAAATAATTAACTAAGATCATTGACGTGCATTTAAAAAACAGGAGTGAATGTTTTCATTTTTAAATTGGAATCTGGAAAAATTAAGAAAGTTGAGAGTTAAAATTTGAAAAAATAGATGAAAGTTTAAAAACTTTGTTATTGTTTTATTTTACCTTTTCGATAGCTGCCTTGTGCTTGGTGGATTTCAGTTAAAGCTTGAATATCCAGCTTTATGTTCGTCAAGTTTGCAAGTCTCCTTTGAGGAAAATGACCAACTTATTTCTTTGCTTTGTGAGGAACTAAATCCTTTTTCAACTAAATATGTTGACGAGAACGATATGAGAAGTGGTTGAGTTTTTCCCCCACAGTTGTGGATAAGTGTCCATAAGCTTCACCCAAGCTAACTCTAACCGTTCTGCTTGAAAATGATTTTCGGCTGAGATTCATAATTCAGATCTAGAAACTCCGTCTACAATTATCAAGCTTATCCACAGCTTCAAACGAGAATGGATCTAGAATCCAATCCGGAATTTGTAACTTGGTCAAATCTTGATTTCATGTCGGTTTTAACTGGTCAAGGTGATCAGTAAAAATTAGGATTTTGACTTCTGGGAGTTCAGGAGTCTCGTTATTTGATACTTATTACCAAACTATTTTCCATTTGATTTGATATTTTTTATTTCCTATTGTTGTAGACCCCACCTTGTCATATCGCCCAGGGTCCCGCAAGGCCTGGATCCGCCACTGCTCTGAGGTAAATGAGCTCACCACGTCCTCGATGGGAAACTGCAGCAAGTCCGAAGATCGGGCGCTGAGAGAGGCAATCCTGAACCTGATATCCTGCTTTATCCGCAAGTTTTTCCACACTCCATCCAGGAAAATGCTGGGGTAGTACCTTATTTCAACTCCCTGAATACCTACTCTAATCCCGACCCTAATATTTTCAGTTACACCCACTACAACATTCACATCAGAACAGTGGCGTAACTAGGATTTGCTTCGGGAGGGGGATCAGCTGAGTATTACGTTCGGAGGGGCACATAACTTAATGAGACATAGGCTAATAGGATATTCGGTCCCGAAGTTTCAAAACCTCATATCTAAATGTTTTCCGTTTTTTATTTCATGATCATTTGATACGTTGTGTTTGCACTTATCAATGTACAAATACTAGAAAATTAACAAAAGTAATAATAATAATAATAATAATAATAATAATAATAATAATAATAAAAGCCTCCGTGGCTTAGGCGGCAGCACGCCGGCCTCTCACCGCTGGGTCCGTGGTTCAAATCCCGGTCACTCCATGTGAGATCTGTGCTGGACAAAACGGAGGCAGACAGGTTTTTCTCCGGGTACTCCGGTTTTCCCTTTCAACATTTCACTCCAGCAACACTCTCCACTATCATTTCATTTCATCTGTCATTCATTTAATCATTGCCCCAGAGGAGTGCGTCAGGCCTCGGCAGCCGGCACAGTTCATATCCTCGCCGCTAAATGGGGGCTTCATTCATTCCATTCCTGACCCGGTCGGAGACTGGAAGCAGGCTGTGGATTTTCAATAATAATAATAATAATAATAATAATAATAATAATAATAATAATAATAATAATGTTATTGGGTTTACGTCACTTTTAACTACCGGTACTGAGGCTTTTAGAGACGCCGGGGTGCCGGAATTTTGCCCCGAAGAGGTTCGTTAACGTGCCAGTAAATCTACTGACACGGCTCCCTCACTTTTGCACACTCTCAAATTCTAGCTGTCTGCACCAGGAATTGATCCTGCAACCTTGGGTACAGCAGGCGAGAACGTTACCGTTGAGCCACACAGCCAGTCACGAAAGAAGTAAGGAAGTTCCTATAAACATTGGTCGTAAACTTATTAATTAAATTATTAAGTCCAGTTTTCTTCGCGAAATCATCTGGCTCTTTCTATTCGGTATAAATATTAATACAGTTCCCAACTAAAGTTTAACTTAAAACAGCAATACAACTTAACACCATATTATTCACTCTCGACAATGACACTAACACTCGGCTACTAACCAACACGTTTTGTGTTTTTGGAAAGGGATGAGGAATGATAGTGCCACACCTATTTCACTGCCACAGCTCTGGCTAACTGAACAGCTGACTATTTTACTTATTCAGTAAGTGTTAAGTTGGGGTAACACTAAAAAGTTACATGAGTGAAAATAAACACTTTCAAGCACAATTCAATAATTAATCACCAATTTAAAATTTCATCAAATTTCATACTTGTATTATTTGGTTCTGGGGGAGGGGCCCCCTCCCCGTAGTTACGCCACTGGATCAGAAGCACAGATTATCAGACAAACCGAACACACCCAATTACACGGGGCTGTTGGCCAAGATGTCCCAAGGGGCTAAAACAAATTAACATCATTAATGTTGAAACATGTCAAAAGAGGGTATGTATTCAGCACATACCAAGGAATGAGTCATTCTTCTGCACTGACGTGACTTAGCACTACAATGATGATGATGTCGATTTTACGTCCCTTTAACTACCTGCGGCTTTAGAAATGCCAGGATGCCGGAATTTCACCCTGAAGGGGATGTAAAACGTGCCAGTAAATCTACAGTCACGTGTCTCTCACATTTGAGCACCTTCAAATGTCAACTGACATTACCGGAATTCCACCCCACAACCTTTGGCACAGCACGCAAGAATCTTATCCCGTATCATACAGCCAGTCACATAAGGATACTACCCGCTACACACAGAGGAGAAGCGGAAATGGAAAGAAATCACTCAAACAACGCAGTGCAAGTGGGGGGTTACTGTGTGGGCCTTCCTAAAGGCTGTTAAGATCGTACCAGGGCGAATAATAGTACATTATTCAACGAGCCTATAATGGCTATGATTAAGACACGAGTATTTTTTATAAAACGAGCGTATGCGAGTTTTATAATTTTCATACGAGTGTCTTAATTACCATTATAGGCGAGTTGCATACGACTGTTTATGTTCGACGATAATTATAACTTTATTATATGTTTTAACATAAATATTCATAAATATCTGTTCAGTCACTAGAATGTTGTGATCGGGTGCTGCGGTGGGTAGTATATCTCTCTTGTCCAAGCTCTCTGGACAACCGACGCATGCGCTCTGTGTTCTTCAATACCATATGTTCAGATTGCGCACCAGTATTCAGTAAAACTGTCACTGAAGTCGTGTCAAAACCACGCGCTGTGTAGAAATTGATTTGGGGGATATTAAGGTACAGTGCTATTTCTTGTCTCATATTCGCCAGTTTATTTACGCGAACATATGGACGGTGCGTATTCCATGTCGGTAATTTATTATAGTTCGATGTTGTGTTTATGTCCGACATGTTGGATTTTGAGCGCATGCGCGAAGGTAACGTTACCTAATTGGTCAATGAACGAGCTCTGATTGTCTGGAGAAACTGTATCGTAATGAAAAACGGTGTTATAATGACCATCATTATGATACAGTTTTCTGACACATAATAGTGAGGGTCGAACATAAAGTAATAAGTGGGGGAACTTCCATATGACTCAATGGTTAAGATGAAGTAATTCTAAATTTCAACACCATGCATTGCGCCGAGCGTATTGTCTCAGCGGATGTCAGCAGTCAAGCAGTGATGCATTACCGCGCGCAAATTGTACTTACAATACAAGTACGTCTTAACTGCAAAATTAAATCAAGACCCTTCTGAGAGCATTTTGGACTTAAACGAGGTTTAAGCAGTGACGATCATCCTACTTCTACCGACTTCTTTCACCCCCATTTGCTTCAGTCTATATACTGTGCATAGGCCTACAAGAAGAGGTCCTTTCTTCACTAGCTAATTATAAGGACGTTATTGACAATAAGCTTTCTTCCTTTAATGAATACGGTCAATGGCGAGAAATGAAATACATACCGGTACGAGCAGAGAGGTGAAGGATAACAATTGTCAACAAATTAAAGAAACTATTACACTGACATACATTGAACTCTGTAATCCTGTCAGTTAATGATGACAGTTCTGAGGGAACAGGCGATAACGTTGTTTATTATTTGTGTGGTTACCTGATTCACACAGCAGCAAAGAAGATTGTGAAATCGCCGGCTTAGGACCAGGATAGCGTATCTACAAAAATAGCCAAATTGACTTATTGAATGGCTTTTCTTGGTTAGAGTGAAGCATACTTACTGCCAAAACAGCGTAAGCGTAATCTTAATCCTTTTTGAAATAAGCCTATAGCGTAACTAACTTCCGCAAGATATCGTTAATACCTAAAAATCGTAAGTTAAGATACGTAACTTTGCTTCTATGGATTACGAGAAAAATGTTAGAGCAGTATCAGCGTAAGTGTTCATGCGCTACTTTGGTCCGAACTGAATTATTGGGCCGCACTAAAGTTTTGTTATGCTTACCGCCTTTTCCTTACTGATTAATTGAATCTCCAAGCTCTATGAACTAGTGGAGTGGGGTGTCATGTGGGACAGGAAGAGACGCACCTGTCAACAGCCCGCCGTGTTATCTAGAATTCCCGTCTATTCCAATACTGCTAACATAGGGCCGTTACATATACTAGTGTGGTGTTGCAAATGAGTGAGTAATCGACCAATGCATTTGGTTCTGTTCCTACACACGGACCGGGAACCCCCTACATCTCTCATTATCGTCCGCTATCCACATTCCTCTCAGGTTCACAGTGCTTGGACTCGAGTAATGCTGTAGTAGCTTAAATTTCTTTCAGTTATTGGTGAGATATTTGGGCCGAGCTTAGAAGAATATGGCTGCATAGAATACACCAGGTAAGTAAATGTAAAAGAAATGATACTGATGTCCGACACATGCGGCGATGAGAACGCGAAATGTGATTATTGCTGCTTTGTTGATACACTGTGTGTTATGTTTTGATATTTCTGTTATTAACCATAAGATTTTTGATTCGGGACACTCGCAGATGGAGGTTGATAGCGTACATGCACAGATTGAGAGGGAAAATTTGATCCATGGGGATTTTATACTTTAGTCAGATTGGTTCGGAAAAGTAACTCCTTTGAAGTAATAGAAACTAGAAACATTTATTGACTTCACCCGGCTGAGGAAAGTAATGGTGAAAAAAACAGAAAGATTGACACCAATGAAGAGGAGGTTAATTGGCTGAAGATTTAATGGCTGAAATTTAGAAGGATTGACCCAGAGCATATATCTTTTTAAATATGGCTTACATGATGAGCAGTTCAGAAAAATAAAAGTAGTCAGGAGAGGGAATCATACCCTATTAAATGACATACAACTGAAGCCTTCGTATCAAGGACCAATTCCCATTTCAAAAGAGAAGTAACGATCTTACTGAATTATGTAAAAGTGGAATAATCGGAGCACAGTACAATCCATTCTACAGATCATCCAAGCAAGGTGTCATAAGTGACAGTACGAGTCATTCTGATCAATAAATTAGTCTACAATGATATCCGACGCGTCAAACTGCGGACTGAACTGCTTTGTTGATGTACTATGTGTACATTTTTAATATTCCTGTTATAAATCATACGTGTTATGAACCGGAACTCTTGCAGATAGAGGTTGATAGTGTACTGCTCGGGTCCAAGCTCCGTGAACCTGAGAGGAATGTGGATCGCGGACTATGAGGAGTGATGGTGACAAGTGATGAGGGTTCCCGGTCCATGCGTAATGAAAATGAAAATCCACTGCCTGCTTCCAGTCTCCGACCGGGTCAGGAATGGAATGAATGAAGCCCCCATCTAGCGGCGAGGATATGAACTGTGCCGGCTGCCGAAGCCTGTCACACTCCCCTAGGGCAATGATTAAATGAATGGCAGATGAAATGAAATGATAGTGGAGAGTGTTGCTGGAATGAAATTTTGACAGGGAAAACCGGAGTACCCGGAGAAAAACCTGTCTGCTTCCACTTTTTCCAGCACAAATCTCACATGGAGTGACCGGGATTTGAACCACGGACCCAGCGGTGAGAGGCCGGCATGCTGCCGCCTAAGCCACGGAGGCTCCCCCATGCGTAATAACAGAACCAAATACATTGGTCGATGTCTCACTCACTCATTCGCAACACCACAGTGGTTTCAGCAACGGCCCTATGTTAGCAGTTAGCTGTTGACAGGCCCTTCTCCTCCCACCTGCCATTTCACCTCACCCCGCAAGTTCACAGAGCTTGGACCGAGCAGTACACCCTCAGATTGAGAGGGCAAAAAGAGATGTTGACATATTTCCTACTTCAGGATTTTATCTTTTTGCTGTGTTTTTATGATAACGCTTGGAAAATACTAAAACCAAAACAATACTTTCCTCTCAGCATTGTAGTTCATTTCATGATTCATTGTTAACTTGATACCTAATAACACTTGTACCTTTAACCTTTAACTACTGGCGTGCGGAATTCGGAACATAACTTGTGACGTGAGGCCTACGGGACTCCTGACAAATAATATATCACAATAACGAACATTTGATTCTCCATACAACTTCTGGCATTATGTTTTCTGTTTCAGCATGCAATAATCTTTTGTAATATTCATATGTTTAGGATCTAATAATACAAGGACTAACTATTTTCTAACTTTCTATCCATAGTAGTGATAAATTTCATGGTGTTGGTTGTCGCTACCGGTACTTAAAATTAAACAAATACACTGCAGATCACTTTTCACTCATTACTATAATCCAAAGAACTAGAAAATAACATGTGTAAACAAATATAATATTATGAATGATAACGTACCACACACTTTGGAACCTAACCGTAACTGGTGACGTGAGGTCGGCCAGTCCACTTGAAAACTTCAACCTTACGAAGCGAGCTAACCAGGGCCACTAAACTTTCATCAACGAGTGTGTGAGGTGTCATCATGAGCACGCAGATAAGAAGGCAACATAAAAAACTGCTCCGTGCAAGATTTATTTAAAGAAGCACAGATGTTTTTATTTCTGTTATTTCACGCCACCAGTTTTACAGGTTAAGAAATAGAATCAAATAACGCTTTATGGTCATTAAATGATTCATAAAAAATTACTCTTACACTCAAGTTACCTTCATAAGCTAATATAAAACAATTACATAGAAAATCATTGGAGCCAAAATAGCGTATCTCTCTTAATAACCTTAAAAATTTATACCATGATTTTATAACACTGCATATAAGAAATAAGTGCACAATGATCTTTGGAAATGTGTTGGTAATATATTTAAAAAAAATCAGCGACTTCCAAATCAAAATATATAACCAGTTACATGCTAATTAACAACATTTTTGTTAGTTTTTCTTGCTTCCTGAAAAGTAGTGATTTTGCAGATACGCTATTCAGGTCCTAAGCCGGCGAAATGTACTTCCTGCATTGGGTCATTGGAAAGTGATTCCGAAACATTTAATGCTGTTAGTGATGTATGTATCCTCACCATGCTGAGAGACTTTGGTGTAAGTGAATCTAAATTTCTCAAATACCCGTCTTTATCTTTATTTCACGTGATGAAACGTGTAGATGCAGTAGGGGAGGCAAAGATGGAGCAAGAAGGCGCGTTGAGGGGCGATATCTTTTCAGATTGTGTGGATATGATCTGTGAACTTCCTGAACTATCCCTAGGATAGTGTTTCATTACATTACATGCCGGTTCATTTTCCGGGCGAAAGAAATGTCCTGGGAACTGAGATCCAGATCGTCTTCAAAATCAGCGATAAAAATAATGAAGATCTCTTCTATGTAGATTAAGGCTTTCACGGCACGGATTACTATTCAGATTATTCATGTTTTTTTGGGCTAATGCCGTGTGCAAGTAAAATGGAATTCCATTGAAAAAGGAGGCACGGTTCCTTCGAATTTAATTTTACTTTCACACGGCATTAGCCCAAAAAACATGAATAATTTGAATAAGATCTCTTCTGTTTAGAGGTAAGCTCTACTCTTCTTAGAAATGTATTTTAGTGTGTTCTGGACATTATTTTAATATGTTCGTATTTCCTAGAAGATTTGTTTCTGTTATTCACAACTTGCTTCGTATTTAGTGCAATACTTCTTTTAATAAACAACGAGTCAGACTGACCGTCCACCTGCACGTCCAGGCCAAGGAAAGCTAGTACCACCTAGCGGTGGAAACGGTCAACTACCGGAGTTCCATCACTTATTACTCTATAGGCTACGCCCTGGATCGTACTGTCAAATCTAGGGTAAACCGACCACGGTGGCCGAGAGCGCTAACGTGCTAACTCGTGCCTTGCTAGCATCAGGGGAGTGTGGGTTCGAATCCCATCTCGGTTGTCCTGACAATGGTTTCCGTCGTTTCCCCACTTTCACCACCAGGCAAATGCTGGGACGGTTTCTTTCCATACGTCCACGGCCGATTTCCTTCCAAAATCATTTCCCTGACCCGTCCTAAATATAAAATAAATGGCCATCGGCTGCATTATTAAAATTACATATTATAAATCTGGGACCGGAAGTTTCCATTCTTCCTGCATCAGTGGACAGCTGGTTTTACCTTCGATGCATAAGTTAATATTCGATCGTCATATTTCTGTCGGCCACTGTTCCGCATGTTTTGATAGAAAGTGGTAAAAGTAGAAGTAGCCTACCTCGCGTCTCCTTCTCCTTCTCCTCTCCTCCCTTCTTCTCTTCTCTTCTCTTCTCTTCTCTCTTCTCTTCTCTTCTCTTCTCTTCTCTTCTCTTCTCTTCTCTTCTCTTCACAGAATGCCACTGTCAACTTGCTGATGACACTGTTGCGCGAACCAGTGCCAACTTATGAATTATAGCAAGAGACAGTTCAAAATCTAAATCTATTAATATGTGTTATAACAAGCCTATATACTGTACCTTTTTATCATTAGAAAAGAAACTTGGTACACACAAGATGAGCAAAATAAATCAGGGCTTTGTGGAAATGTTTATGACAAAGTTTTCATTTTTAATATCTCCTACTACCGTAATGTATTTGCAGTTCACTCATGTGTCTGTACATAAGATAATTAAACATGAAACTCTTTTACCAAGTCATGAGTTACTGCTGAGAGCAGTACAATGATATTAGCCTACTTCGTTGCACATCAGTCTCCAATTGCTGTAAATGTGCTGCGAGGAGCCTAAGAGCAGAGAATCACACAGGCAAAGTAGAACCCCATATTACCCAATATGAATTCCACAATGACACTAGCAGATGTTGATAATAACATGAAATGCTGAACAAAATAAATTTAGGAGCCTACAATGTGATAAATTTTCAAGTGGAAATCCATATTATAGAAGTTACATGATGTAAACATTCAGCTTCTAAGTATGACTTGGGGTATACACTTACCGTACCTGTCAATGCTTTGCACAAGGCACAGAGTATGCCTACAACTTAAATAAAATTTTGTACCATCGTTCAAGAACCATGTACAACTAAAAATCTGAAGTTTCCAGTCCATGTGGTTCCAGAATGAGAATCGCTGTACCTTGTTATGCAGACAAATAACAACCAATCTTATTTATCATTCATAGTCATACTTTGACCTTAAATGGTATATGTGACCATTACTTACCATTAAATTGATGTTTTGTTAAACAGATAGTCTTCTATTATTTCTTATTTTCCCAGATTAAATTGCAATTATTCGTCAGGGTGATCATAGCTCTCACCACATTTACAGCAAGGATCATAGCATGGGAAGCTCACATTTTGATTCAGGTAGGAAAATGAATCTCTCTAATCCGCATCTTGCTTTATAACTTTTTTTTGTGTTAAAGATTCCAGCCATATCAAGCCTTCATGTTCTAAAATATCCCTCTGAATGGCAGCTTGTATGTTCCCACATTGGGATTTTCGAAGTGAAATGCCATGTCCTGTGGTTCGGATTCAACGTAAAAAGGAGGTCCCGTGGCTCATGATCGCACGATTAACAGTCGCGTAAAACTAAAGGCTTCCTTCCTTCCTTCCTTCCTTCCTTATGTTCCCACAAACATACTGGACCCAAGCTTCCCCATGTCACTCCAGTTGGTGCATGAGTTAATACTGTAGGCTGTAGCCTAGCAACTAAGTAGGCCTACTCTGATTGTGACCTGCCAACAGAGCCAGCGCGGGGCCTGTAGCAAATGTTTCTAGGAGGCCCTAGGTTTTGAAAAATAATAAAATGAAACACAGGCGGTTTCGTTTGCGTAGTTGGTAGCATGCTAAGCTTCTATGCCCAAGATCGCGGGGTCAAACCCGGTCAAATTAGTCGGATTTTTTAAGACCGTTAAAAACCCCTCAGTATGCTTTCCTTCGGAGGAGAAGTAAAGTCGGCGGGCCCATGTCATAGATTTATGCCATGTAAAAGAACCTTCCACTAACTAAACTTGTGTGAAGCTAACATTTGTAGGTTAGAATTGATTAATGCTATTTTAGTTCCAACGATCGCCGCCAGGTGCTGATTGCAATGGCATCTAGTAGCCAAGATCGCAGCTAGGTGTGGGTGGACGGTAGCATTTGGTAGGAAAAGTAGGAACTAAACTTGAAATTGGTCGTCTGCAGTCCTTACCTGAACCACAGATAACAACACACACCAATACATCCATCACAATTAACACCGGTTATCAGACTGATTCTACACACACCCAACGTACACGGGTGTACATGACCGCGTTGTCGCAGCCCCTAAACTAAGGAACCAACCAACCAACCAAAATGAAACACAACTTTTACAAACTAACTTTTCTCCATTTAATGTGAGGAAATTAAGAGATAATACTAAAGCAAGTTTTCTAAGTAGAGGTGCTTGGCTGCGTGGCTCAGGGGTAACGTTCTCGCTTGCTGAGCCCAAGGTTGCAGGTTCATATCCTGGCGCAGTCAGGTGGCATTTGAGGGTGCGCAAATGCGAGGGAGCCGTGTCAGTAGATTTACTGGCACGTTAAAGATCCCCTTCGGGGCAAAATTCCGGCACCCCGGCGTCTCTAAAAGCCAGAGTAGTTAAAAGGGACGTAAAACCAATAACATTATTATTATTATTATTATTATTATTATTTCTAAGTATATTATATTCAATTTTCATTAAGTTGAGGTCACTTGAACGATCTTGTCCCATCATGTTCCTAAGATCAATTTTTACACGCTTTAGTGTCAGAAGAGAACGTTCTCCGTTGCAGTTAGTAATCATTACAGACAAGTAAATTTGTAAGACTATGCCTACATTTGGGAAACAAGACTGTAATGAATTTACCATTACCTATACGTTTATAAAATTTCAGTTCAATAGCCTCATGCTTTTCGTTGTTAATAGCTACAGCCACATTAGTTTTAAGAAGTCCAGCAACTGCACAAGTTCGTCGCCTAGACTTTTCCCCAAATCATCTTGGTAAGCAATGAACATTTTGGGAGATATTTTCAAGATCTCTTTTGCTATAAGATAGTTTAACTGCTGAAGTATTCCAAATAAACCAGTCACTGTATGGTACTGTCCGTCCACCAGCTCATGATCTCAGGGGACTGAAGGGGAGCGGAGAGACATTCCAGCTGCGTTGATTGAGTTGACGTGCCGCTGCAGATATTGCCAACTTAGCACCTACAGTATGTTATTCACGCTATGCTTTATCACTGCTACTTGCGTTTAGTTTCAATTGTGAAATCGTACGGGTCAGTAGTGTTATGTCGAAAGTGAAGAAGAAAAGAGTGATACATTCTGAGGGTAAGGAAATAATTAGGAAAGTGATTGAGGGATGTGATGAAGAAGCATCGCACGGCTGTTATCTGCATCCGCCCCACATCCGCACGACTTTTATCCCAATTCGCACGTTTGTTATCCAAATCTACTGGAATTACAATAATATTTTCGTTCCATGTTTAAAATGAATGTTATACAGCCAGAATCGCAACCCTTTTCAGTTCGGAGTGTTAATTGTCCTTGACATAATTTTAATGAGATTAGCGTAAATCATCATCTTACATTTGTCATGAGAAACAAACATAATGGAAAAATATATGTCATACACATCCGGGTCTTAGTAATGATATTCAACAAGTTCGGATTGTATTCTAAAAACTATCCGCCAATTTACTCCAAACATTGTCCGCAGCTTATCCGCTATCCGCACAGCCATGCAAATTATATCCGCATGGCGAAAACTTTTGCGGATATCCGTGGGTTTATCCTCGGATATCCGTATCCACACAGGGCTTTAGTTATAACCTAAACAGCATGAACTGAATAACGTTTAAGTTTCACAATTTTCAGCGACCTCTTTGCTTTCATCTTTAATCTAAGCGTGAATATACATTCTAAACTAGTACGATAATATTACTTAGAAATCTCACTGTGCTGTGTCAACACCATCCACATAAAAAGAAACGTGTTTGCCACACAGCCTGTGGTGAGTAGAGCGCATAAGTATCTGAGGTAGGCATCATTGTCGTTCACGCAGAACTAGCGCTTAAAGACAGCCCAGCGGGGCTAACGAAGTGACCCGAATACTCACGAATATAACCGATCAGCCATCCTCTTCCACGCACTTTTTGACACGCACCGCTTTAAAACCAAGATAGACTCTTATATTCTTTGAAACCAGGCCTATATTCTTTGGACCAGGCGGGGCTTGAGTGGGGCAGCCATTATTATTCTTTCGTTTGCACCAGTTTGTTCTGTGAATAATCGCTTGAATTGTGTTCAGTATTCGAAGTGAAATCGCTGGGCTGTCTATAAACGCTAGTATAAACGCTTGATTTGGGTTCAGTATTCGAAGTGTATTCTGTACAAATCTCTATTCAAATAGCAAGGTATAATCTATTATATATAATCCAAAATTGACTCTCATCACCGCAGGGCTCAAACCACTAGACCTAGAAAGCTAAAATTTTGCATGTTGGTTGATCCGAGTATGTAGAGGTTCACTAAAAAACGGTTTTTGAAAATTCAATTTGTAAGTGACTTTTTTCGGCCCTTTGGCATTGACCATCCAAAATTGACTCATCGACGCAGGGCTCAAACCACTAGACCTAGAAAGCTGAAATTATGCATGTTGGTTGACCCGACTTTGTAGAGGCCCACGCAGAAACGGTTTTTGAAAATTCAATTTGTAAGTGACTTTTTTCGGCCCTTTGGCACTGAGCAAGGACAGTCGGTACAAAGTTCGGATTTAGCTCATTTTAAGCCGCCAGATACGAGAAACAATACTCGGAGGTCCTGTAGGAACCCCGAAACACACTTTTTAAGTTCCTAAAATGAACGGTTTCGGAGATATTCCCAAATAACTGTGTTCCCTCTGAGAAACAGATCAACGTTACTATGGCAACCGCTGAAATTTCTCAGACCGGGGATAGTTTTCTGGCAATATCTCGAAAACCGTTCGTTTTAGGGCCTTAAAACGCGTGGTTTGGTTCCAGTGGAAACCACGAACATTGCTCCTCGCATTGATACGCGCAAAAAGAGCTATATTCCATATTTCTACGAGCAAATCGACTGGAAAGTCTCATCTATTATATATAATCCAAAATTGACTCATCACCGCAGGGCTCAAACCACTAGACCTAGAAAGCTGAAATTATGCATGTTGGTTGACCCGACTATGTAGAGGCCCACGAAGAAACGGTTTTTGAAAATTCAATTTGTAAGTGACTTTTTCGGCCCTTTGGCACTGAGCAAGGACAGTCGGTACAAAGTTCGGATTTAGCTCATTTTAAGCCGCCAGATACGAGAAACATACTCGGAGGTCCTGTAGGAACCCCGAAACACACTTTTTAAGTTCCTAAAATGAACGGTTTCGGAGATATTCCCAAATAACTGTGTTCCCTCTGAGAAACAGATCAACGTTACTATGGCAACCGCTGAAATTTCTCAGACCGGGGATAGTTTTCTGGCAATATCTCGAAAACCGTTCGTTTTAGGGCCTTAAAACGCGTGGTTTGGTTCCCACTTCATAGAAGTGGAAACCACGAACATTGCTCCTCGCATTGATACGCGCAAAAAGAGCTATATTCCATATTTCTACGAGCAAATCGACTGGAAAGTCTCATCTATTATATATAATCCAAAATTGACTCATCACCGCAGGGCTCAAACCACTAGACCTAGAAAGCTGAAATTTTGCATGTTGTTTGACCCGACTATGTAGAGGCCCACTAAGAAACGGTTTTTGAAAATTCAATTTGTAAGTGACTTTTTTCAGCCCTTTGGCACTGAGCAAGGACAGTCGGTACAAGGTTCGGATTTAGCTCAGTTTAAGCCGCCAGATACGAGAAACAATACTCGGAGGTCCTGTAGGAACCCCGAAACACACTTTTTAAGTTCCTAAAATGAACGGTTTCGGAGATATTCCCAAATAACTGTGTTCCCTCTGAGAAACAGATCAACGTTACTATGGCAACCGCTGAAATTTCGCAGACCAGGGATAGTTTTCTGGCAATATCTCGAAAACCGTTCGTTTTAGGGCCTTAAAACGCGTGGTTCGGTTCCCACGAACATTGCTCCTCGCATTGATACGCGCGAAAAGAGCTATATTCCATCTTCCTACGAGCAAATCGACTTGGAAAGTCTCATCTATTATATATAATCCAAAATTGACTCATCACCGCAGGGCTCAAACCACTAGACCTAGAAAGCTGAAATTTTGCATGTTGGTTGATCTGTGTATGTAGAGGCTCACTAAGAAAAGGTTTTTGAAAATTCAATTTGTAAGTGACCTTTTTCGGCCCTTTGGCATTGACCATCCAAAATTGACTCATCGACGCAGGGCTCAAACCACTAGACCTAGAAAGATGACATTTTGCATGTTGGTTGACCCGACTATGTAGAGGCCTACTAAGAAACGGTTTTTGAAAATCCTATTTGTAAGTGACTTTTTTCGGCCCTTTGGCACTGAGCAAGGACAGTCGGTACAAAGTTCGGATTTAGCTCATTTTAAGCCGCCAGATACGAGAAACAATACTCGGAGGTCCTGTAGGAACCCCGAAACACACTTTTTAAGTTCCTAAAATGAACGGTTTCGGAGATATTCCCAAATAACTGTGTTCCCTCTGAGAAACAGATCAACGTTACTATGGCAACCGCTGACATTTCGCAGACCGGGGATAGTTTTCTGGCAATATCTCGGAAACCGTTCGTTTTTGGGCCTTAAAACGCGTGGTTCGGTTCCCACGAACATTGCACCTCGCATTGATACGCGCGAAAAGAGCTATATTCCATATTTCTACGAGCAAATCGACTTGGAAAGTCTCATCTATTATATATAATCCAAAATTGACTCATCACCGCAGGGCTCAAACCACTAGACCTAGAAAGCTGAAATTTTGCATGTTGGTTGATCCGTGTATGTAGAGGCTCACTAAGAAATGGTTTTTGAAAATTCAATTTGTGAGTGACCTTTTTCGGCCCTTTGGCATTGACCATCCAAAATTGACTCATCGACGCAGGGCTCAAACCACTAGACCTAGAAAGATGGAATTTTGCATGTTGGTTGACCCGACTATGTAGAGGCCCACTAAGAAACGATTTTTGAAAATTCAATTTGTAAGTGACTTTTTTCGGTCCTTTGGCACTGAGCAAGGACAGTAGGTACAAAGTTCGGATTTAGCTCATTTTAAGCCGCCAGATACGAGAAACAATACTCGGAGGTCCTGTAGGAACCCCGAAATACACTTTTTAAGTTCCTAAAATGAACGGTTTAGGAGATATTCCCAAATAACTGTTTTCCCTCTGAGAAACAGATCAACTTTACTATGGCAACGGCTGAAATTTCGCAGACCAGGGATACTTTTCTGGCAATATCTCGAAAACCGTTCGTTTTAGGGCCTTAAAACGCGTGGTTCGGTTCCCACTTCATAGAAGTGGAAACTACGAACATTGCTCCTCACATTGATACGCGCAAAAAGAGCTATATTCCATATTTCTACGAGCAAATCGACTTGGAAAGTCTCATCTATAATATATAATCCAAAATTGTCTCATCACCGCAGGGCTCAAACAACTAGACATAGAAAGCTGAAATTTTGCATGTTGATTGATCCGAGTATGTAGAGGCTCACTAAGAAACGGTTTTCGAAAATTCAATTTGTAAGTGACTTTTTTCGGCCCTTTGGCATTGCCCATCCAAAATTACGAGTATGTAGAGGCTCACTAAGAAACGGTTTTCGAAAATTCAATTTGTAAGTGACTTTTTTCGGCCCTTTGGCATTGCCCATCCAAAATTGACTCATCGACGCAGGGCTCAAACCACTAGACCTAGAAAGCTGAAATTTTGCATGTTGGTAGACCCGACTATGTAGAGGCCCACTAAGAAACGGTTTTTGAAAATTCAATTTTCTCCTCGCATTGATACGTGCAAAAAGAGCTATATTCCACATTTCTACGAGCAAATCGACTTGGAAAGTCGGCTCTTTGGCACTGAGCAAGGACAGTCGGTACAAAGTTCGGATTTAGCTCATTTTAAGCCGCCAGATACGAGAAACAATACTCCGAGGTCCTGTAGGAACCCCGAAACACACTTTTTATGTTCCTAAAATGAACGGTTTCGGAGATATTCCCAAATAACTGTGTTCCCTCTGAGAAACAAATCCACGTTACTAGGGCAACCGCTGAAATTTCGCAGACCGGGGATAGTTATCTGGCAATATCTCGAAAACCGTTCGTTTTAGGACCTTAAAACGCGTGGTTCGGAAAACCACGAACATTGCTCCTCGCATTGATACGCGCAAAAAGAGCTATATTCCATATTTCTACGAGCAAATCGACTTGGAAAGTCTCATCTATTATATATAATCCAAAATTGACTCATCACCGCAGGGCTCAAACCACTAGACCTAGAAAGCTGAAATTTTGCATGTTGGTTGATCCGAGTATGTAGAGGCTCACTAAGAAACGGTTTTTGAAAATTCAATTTGTAAGTGACTTTTTGCGGCCCTTTGGCATTGACCATCCAAAATTGACTCATCGTCGCAGGGCTCAAACCACTAGACCTAGAAAGCTGAAATTTTGCATGTTGGTTGACCCGACTATGTAGAGGCCCACTAAGAAACGGTTTTTGAAAATTCAATTTGTAAGTGACTTTTTTCGGCCCATTGGCACTGAGCATGGACAGTCGGTACAAAGTTCGGATTTAGCTCAGTTTAAGCCGCCAGATACGAGAAATAATACTCGGAGGTCCTGTAGGAACCCCGAAACACACTTTTTAAGTTCCTAAAATGAACGGTTTCGGAGATATTCCCAAATAACTGTGTTCCCTCTGAGAAACAGATCAACGTTACTATGGCAACCGCTGAAATTTCGCAGACCGGGGATAGTTTTCTGGCAATATCTCGAAAACCGTTCGTTTTAGGGCCTTAAACGTGTGGTTCGGGTACCACTTCATGGAAGTGGAAACCACTAACATTGCTCCTCGCATTGATACGCGCAAAAAGAGCTATATTCCATATTTCTACGAGCAAATCGACTTGGAAAGTCTCATCTATTATATATAATCCAAAATTGACTCATCACCGCAGGGCTCAAACCACTAGACATAGAAAGCTGAAATTTTGCATGTTAGTTGATCCGAGTATGTAGAGGCTCACTAAGAAACGGTTTTTGAAAATTCAATTTGTAAGTGACTTTTTTCGGCCCTTTGGCATTGACCATCCAAAATTGACTCATCGACGCAGGGCTCAAACCACTAGACCTAGAAAGCTGAAATTTTGTATGTTGGTTGACCCGACTATGTAGAGGCCCACTAAGAAACGGTTTTTGAAAATTCAATTTGTAAGTGACTTTTTTCGGCCCTTTGGCACTTAGCAAGGACGGTCGGTACAAAGTTCGGGTTTAGCTCAGTTTAAGCCACCAGATACGAGAAACAATACTCGGAGGTCCTGTAGGAACCGCGAAACACACTTTTTAAGTTCCTAAAATGAACGGTTTCGGAGATTTTCCCAAATAACTATGTTCCCTCTGAGAAACAGATCAACGTTGCAATGGCAATCGCTGTAATTTCGCAGACCGGGGATAGTTTTCTGGCAATATCTCGAAAACCGTTCGTTTTAGGGCCTTAAAACGCGGGGTTTGGTTCCCACTTCTAACCACGAACAGTGATCCTCGCATTGATACGCGTAAAATGATATATATTTTATTTATAAAGGTGGCTTTTTTGGTCGGATACGATCGTGATTTTGAGTCTAATTTTATTCTCTTTGAGCTGGTTATTGTAAGCGAGCTTTCAGCTCTTTACTCTAATTTACAATGATAAGGTGCCTTCTATTTTGCGCAGAATGCTTTCATTTTCTTTATAAATTTGTTTTTTGTTAACTGAATATTTTTGTTTGCCAATTTTGATCTGCCCTTTTTCGCTCTTTGCCATGATCAGCAACCCATATTCACAGTCGAATGTGTCGTATTCTACCGGCTGTCACTTTAATTATTATTTTTTCTTAATTACTCTTACTGAGGAATTGGGCAAACATATTTCAATAAAGTTGGTCTTTTGTCTTTCACGGCCATTGAATGCCCGCACAAGGGACGGCTTAAACCTAGAAAAGTTGCTGAGTTGGACTAATGGACTAATGGTGCAGCAGAAAAGAGGAGAATTCAAGCTTTTGAAATGTGGTGATACAGGAGAATGATGCTCAGGTGGGTAGATAGGGTAACAAATGATGAGGTATTAAGACGAGTGGGAGAGGAGAGATGTTTCTGGCGACTGCTAATGACGAGAAGAGATAGGAGGGTAGGACACATATTAAGACACCCAGGAATAGCAAGCTTAATTATGTATGGGAGAGTCGCGGACAAGAACTGTAGGGGTAAACCAGGGTTAAACAGATTGCCTCGGATGTAGGGTGTGGTAGCTGTGTAGATATGAAACTATTAGCACAGGAGAGGGAGACATGGAGGGCTGCATCTAACCAGTTAAAAAACTGAAGACTCAAACAACAACAATCAGGAATTTTAATTACTTAGAGAGGCATGTGAGGCAAAAGGGTGGTTGTTTGGAGAATTTCAATCCCTGGGATGTAACACTGGAAGATACTGCATAATGTACATCAGCGGCCAAGGTGAGAGATATTTAACTATAGGTATATTAATAGCGATATGTTGACGTTCAAATCATCAATAAGTATGGCCAAATTACATCCAGAATAGCTTAAGTAAGAATACTTTTAATTCCCCATATTCCGATAGATTTGCCATTCCAGTGTGCAAGAGTGCAGTTCCCTCTTCAAACAATATTCGCAATTTCTTTAACAAAGCGCAATGACACACACTTAACAGTAACTCGTGTACATTTAGACAAAACCATTTTTCCCATGGGCAAATATATGTGGCGTGCTCGCGAGCATCCGGACAACAAAATCGTTATGTTGCAGCAGAAAATGGCAAAACCAAAAACGTAATTTTAAAATGTGTTAACATAATGTAACATCGAACCCTGCAGACTTTCACAACTCCATAAAATTCCCACTTTGCTGCTCATATCAATATACTGTATGTATCAGAATATTCAGAATTAGTATGGACCCACATATAGCCGCGATTGCTGTAATAGAATAGACCAATTATCAGCAATAATGCATCGTCCCCATTGTCTTGATCGCGGGCGACGCCGCGTGTACCTGCTAGTATTTAACATATAATTATGTCGACTACAAGGGAGTGTTTGTTGGAGTGCAATGTATGCAACAAAAAATTTCGGGATATGTACGGTCTCAAACGTCACTCAAGATCTCATGCTACGAGTGATGTAAAATCGTGTGCAATGTGCAAGGAAGTTTGCAATGACTTGGAAAAACATTTCTTGGAGGCCCACAGCATTAATATTCAAAAGGAGACATTGATATTCCAATGTGCTACGGAATTCACTGATTGGAAGGAGAAATTGGAGCAAGAAACGAAGTCCAGGTACGTCAAGCACAGAGGTTCGACAACACGACATGATGGAAGCACAGTGAGCTACTATTACTGTCATCGTGCTGGAAGTTACACTTACAAAGGGAAGGACATACGACATGTTAAAGTACTGGGATCGAATAAAATAAATGCTGGTTGTCCTGCAACTACGAAGGTAGAAGACAAAGGTAATAAGGGTGTGCATGTTAATTTCACTAGTACACATGTGGGTCATAGCTGTGAAATAAGTAGAATGCCTCTAAGTAAGTCAGAAAAGGACAAAATTGCAACTCAGGTGGCTATGAAGATCCCTCTGGAGGATGTCTTGGACGGTATAAGAGATTCCGTGGCAGAGGGAGAATTGGAAAGATTTCATCTGGTAACTAAGCAAGATATAAGAAATATCATTGCCGTGTATGGATTAGACAATGATCAGCATGAACCTAATGATGCTAAGGCAGTGGACAAGTGGGTCATGTACATGAAAGAGAAGAGCAACATAGTGCGTCTGTACAAGCCACAGGGTTCGGTGTCTCCCGATTATCCTCAATTGAAAGCTGAGGACTTCTGTTTAATTTTATCGAATGATGTCCAGCTGGAAGTTTTCAAACAATTTGGGAATGATATTCTGTGCATAGATGGAACTCACGGGTTGACAGGTTACGACTACCAGATGTACACTATTCAAGTACTGGATGAAATGCGGTCTGGTTTCCCTTGTGCGTTCATGTTTTGTAATAGAGGTGACTCACTAGTAATGGAACTGTTCTTCCAGACTGTTTTAAATTCCTTGGATGGGGATATTTCTCCTCGTTATTTCACGTCGGACATGGATGAAAGTTTTTTCAATGCTTGGTGTTCTCTGTTTCCCCGGAATGAAACACAACAGTTGTATTGTTCATGGCATGTGGACAGGGCTTGGCAACAGAATTTAAGCAAAGTCCAGACTGAAGAGAAGAAAATTGAGGTATATAAGAAAATAAAAATTCTTATGTTGGAAAGAGACAAGTCTGCCTTTGATGTGATGTCAGGAAACTTGTTGCATGAATTGTATGGCAGTGAATTGACCATCAACTTTGCCAAGTACTTTGAGAGGTTTATTCATGAGCCCTCTAAATGGGCCTATTGCTTTAGACTACATGCTGGCATTAACACAAACATGTCACTTGAAGTGTTTCACAGGAACTTGAAACATTTATTTAGCAGGAAGAAAGGTTAAACGAGTAATCAAATCTATCCATGCGCTCCTCAAGTTCCTGCGAGATAGAGTTTTCCAGAGACTAATTGGATCTTACAGAGGAAGTGTGCCCAAGAAGTTGTCATCATTAAGAAAGAGACACATAACTTCCTGTGAACTAGCCATTGATTCCGTCCATCAAGTGAGTGCAGAATAATGGAGTGTTTTTTCGGGCACTGAAATGTATGCTGTCTCATTGGTGAAAAAAGACTGCAGTTGTAAGTTGCGATGTGATAACTGTGCTGCATGTGTACATGCGTTTAGTTGTACTTGCACTGATTCGGCGGTATTATGGAACATGTGCAAACACATTCATCTGGTGTGTCGGCCTACTTCCCCGGATTTATACTGTCCACAAGATGACGACCACACTCACGTCGAACCCTTGGCTGTTTGTGCTGGGTGTAGCACGAAGACAGATGACTTTCTTCTTAAGGAATTGTCAACGAGAAAAAAGGTGGATGATCTGGAACTGAAAAAACGTTGTGAAGCAGAAAGACTTTTGAAGATTATCAATGGCATTACAACTGAAGAAGGGTACCAAGCCTTGAAGAAATGTATGGCACCTCTTGAGGTAATGGTAAGAAGTGCCGAAAGCATGGAAGAACAAGTAAATACATTTGTGACCCAGGAAGAGGCTTCAAAAGAACCACCTAACAAGAAGATATGTCCTCAGAGAGAGGTTATGCTCTACTCGACTAAGAAGAAAAGGAAAGCTGCTTTACGATTTCAGAAACCCACGGGAACTGAAGCAAATGAAATAGCTCTGCAGTTAATTTACAGTCAGGAGATGCCATGTAACAGCAGTGCTACTGACATGGGACAGGGAAGTTCTAGAGATTAAAATCAATGTAGGCCATGTAGGCCTAGTCAGTTACCGTCTGAAGAGTTCGGAATATTTTAAATTGTGGTGAATTGTAGTGGGGGCACGTTTTAAAGAGCAGAACAGCTAGGTTATTTGCTTTGTGAGTTACGTTAATAGTTCCTTTGTGTGCACTAAACTGCCAAAAGCTGTTCAAAATTTAAATATTCATACCAGAAGTGGAATGTTGGTGACGTGTGCTGGTGGTGATTGTTGTTTTAAAGGGCAGAACATCTAGGTTATCTGCCTCAAGTACTGTGTTAATAGTTCCTTTGTGAGCACTTAATTGCCAAAAGCTGTTCAAAATTTAAATATTCATACCAGAAGTGGAATGTTGGTGACTTGTGCTGGTGGCGATTGTTGTTTAGGGCAGAACATCTAGGTTATCTGCCTCAAGTACTGTGTTAATAGTTCCTTTGTGAGCACTTAATTGCCAAAAGCTGTTCAAAATTTAAATATTCATACCAGAAGTGGAATGTTGGTGGCTAGTGCTGGTGGTGATTGTTGGTTTAAAGGGCAGAACATCTAGGTTATCTGCCTCAAGTACTGTGTTAATAGTTCCTTTGTGAGCACTTAATTGCCAAAAGCTGTTCAAAATTTAAATATTCATACCAGAAGTGGAATGTTGGTGGCTAGTGCTGGTGGTGATTGTTGGTTTAAAGGGCAGAACATCTAGGTTATCTGCCTCAAGTACTGTGTTAATAGTTCCTTTGTGAGCACTTAATTGCCAAAAGCTGTTCAAAATTTAAATATTCATACCAGAAGTGGAATGTTGGTGACGTGTGCTGGTGGTGATTGTTGGTTTAAAGGGAAGAACATCTAGGTTATCTGCCTCAAGTACTGTGTTAATAGTTCCTTTGTGAGCACTTAATTGCCAAAAGCTGTTCAAAATTTAAATATTCATACCAGAAGTGGAATGTTGGTGACGTGTGCTGGTGGTGATTGTTGTTTTAAAGGGCAGAACATCTAGGTTATCTGCCTCAAGTACTGTGTTAATAGTTCCTTTGTGAGCACTTAATTGCCAAAAGCTGTTCAAAATTTAAATATTCATACCAGAAGTGGAATGTTGGTGACTTGTGCTGGTGGCGATTGTTGTTTAGGGCAGAACATCTAGGTTATCTGCCTCAAGTACTGTGTTAATAGTTCCTTTGTGAGCACTTAATTGCCAAAAGCTGTTCAAAATTTAAATATTCATACCAGAAGTGGAATGTTGGTGGCTAGTGCTGGTGGTGATTGTTGGTTTAAAGGGCAGAACATCTAGGTTATCTGCCTCAAGTACTGTGTTAATAGTTCCTTTGTGAGCACTTAATTGCCAAAAGCTGTTCAAAATTTAAATATTCATACCAGAAGTGGAATGTTGGTGGCTAGTGCTGGTGGTGATTGTTGGTTTAAAGGGCAGAACATCTAGGTTATCTGCCTCAAGTACTGTGTTAATAGTTCCTTTGTGAGCACTTAATTGCCAAAAGCTGTTCAAAATTTAAATATTCATACCAGAAGTGGAATGTTGGTGACGTGTGCTGGTGGTGATTGTTGGTTTAAAGGGCAGAACATCTAGGTTATCTGCCTCAAGTACTGCGTTAATAGTTCCTTTGTGAGTAGCCTACAAAGCTGCTAACATCTCTGTTGTTCAATATTTGAACTTTTCATACGACAAGTGAACTACAGTATTGGTGACTTATGTGGGTGGTGGTTGCATCCATCTGCTCCTGGCTGTTATTTTGTTTGTTGTGTTTTTAGCTTCTGACTGTGTGTAGTTTATTATTTGAACATTTCGTGCACCATGGTTGTAACAGTGAGCAGTTATTTGTTGAGGAGGGCATGACCACACATTGAGGACATACATTTTTGTTGGGTGGTTATTTTGAATCCTATTTCTGGATCACAAAAGGATTTACTTACGGTTCCAAGTTTTTGATGCTTCTTACCATTACCTTAAGAAGTGTCATACATTTCATTTGAAAGGTTTGAAGTACTTCAGTTATGCCATTGGTAATCTTCAGAAGTTTTTCTGCTTCACGTTTCTTCAGTTCCAGATCATCCACCTTTTTTCTCAACAATTCCTTTAGAAGAAAGCCATCTGTCCTCGTGCTACACCCAGGACCAGGAGCCAAGAGTTCGACATGAGAGTGGTCGTCAATTTATGGACAGTATAAATCTTGGAAAGTAGACCGACACATTGGAAGAATAGGTTTGCACATGTTCCATAATATCGCCGAATCAGTGCAAGTACAACTAAACGCATGTACACATGCAACAGAGTTATCACATCACAACTTACAACTGCAGTCCTTCTTCACCAATGAGGCAGCATACATTTCAGTGCCCGAAAAAGCACTCCATTCTACTGTACTCGCTTGATGGACGGAATCTATAGCTAGTTCGCAGGAAGTAACGTGTCTCTTTCTGAATGATGACAGCTTCTTGGGTACACTTCCTCTGCAAACTCCAATTAGTCTCTGAAAAACTCTTCCTCTCAGGAACTTGTGGAGCGCATGGATAGATTTGATTAGTCGTTTAACCTTTCTTCCTGCTTAATAAATGTGGTTAAACTTCCTGTGAAACACTTCAAGTGACATGTTTGTGTTAATGCCAGCATGTAGTCTAAAGCAATAGGCCCATTTAGAGGTCTCATGAATAAACCTCTCAAAGTACTTGGCAATGTTGATGGTCAATTCACTGGCATACAATTCATGCAACATGTTTCTTGACATCACATCAAAGGCCGACTTGTCTCTCTCCAACATAAGAATCTTTATTTTCTTATATACCTCAATTTTCTTCTCATCTGTCTTGACATTGCTTCAATTCTGTTGCCAAGCCCTGGCCACAAGCCATGAACAATACAACTGTTGTGTTTCATTCCGGGAAAACAGAGAACACCAAGCATTGAAAAAACTTTCATCCATGTCCGACATGAAATAACGAGGAGAAATATCCCCATCCAAGGAATTTAAAACAGTCTGGAAGAACAGTTCCATTACTAGTGAGTCACCTCTATTACAAAACATGAACGCACAAGGAAAACCAGACTTCATTTCATAGTGTATATCTGGAAGTCGTAACCTGTCAACCTGCGAGTTCCATCTATGTACAGAATATCATTCCCAAATTGTTTGAAAACTTCCAGCTGGACATCATTCGATAAAATTAAACAGAAGTCCTCAGCTTTCAATTGAGGATAATCGGGAGACACCGAACCCTGTGGCTTGTACTATTCTCTTTCATGTACATGACCCACTTGTCCACTGCCTTAGCATCATTGTCGAATCCATGCTGGGCAATGATGTTACGTATATCTTGCTTCGTTACCAGATGAATTCTATCTAGTTCTCCCTCTGCCTCGGAATCTCTTATAACGTCCAGGACATCCTCCAGAAGGATCTCCATGGCCACCTGAGCTGCAATTTTGTCCTTTTCTGACTTGCAGTTATAACCCACCTGTGTACTAGTGAAATCAAATCAAGCACACCCTCATTCATTACCTTTGTCCTCGACTTATATAGTTGCAGGACAACCAGCATATGTTTTATTTGATCCCAGTACTTTAACATGTCGTATGTTTTTTCCTTTTTATGTGTAACTTCCAGCATGATGGCAGTAATAGTACCTCACTGTGCTTCCATCATGTCGTGTTGTCGAACCTCTGTGCTTGACGTACCTGGACTTCGTTTCTTGCTCCAATATCTCCCTCCATTCACATAATTCTGTAGCACTTTAGAATGTCAATGTATCCTTTTGAATGTGAATGCTATGAAACACCAACAAATGGTGTTTTCAAGGTACTGCAAACTTCCTTACACATTTTGAAATTACTCATAGCATGAGATCTCGAGTGACGTTTGTGAGCATACACATCCCGAAAATTTTGTTGCACATATTGCACTCTAAAGAGCACTCCCTTGTAGTCGACATTATATGTTAAATATTATACATTGCTATTTGAGTAGAGATTAGCACATAATAGTCTACATTTTGAATACTCGGACTGCATAAAGCAGTGTTAATCACCTACAGCAAAGATGATAGAACGGATCGTTCAGAAAATGGTCGAATTTACCGAAAGAGTATGTAATCCTTAATAAGTACCTTCACGAGTAATATCTCGTCATCATTGAATTATTGTTAAAATTGTAATTAAAGTTCCTAATAATAAAAGAGAATTATTAAAATGATGGAATCATTTTACTGAACCTGCAGCTGTAACAAGTGCTCCGATGGCCCCTGTTAAAGGTCAAGGTCTAGGATTAACTAAATGAAAGGGGTGATTAGAGTGTGTTGTCATAATTTACTTCTCTAGAATATAATGTTGCGAGAACAGCAAACACATAAGATTGGATTATTGCAACTGCTGATTCTAATGTTAATAGTGCAATTTGTGCAAATACAAGTCCTGACAGGAGTGTTATTGTTTATGAAGGGCCAGTATTACCTAGCAGAGTTAGAAGTAGGTGTCCAGCAATTAAATTAGTTGCTAGCCCTATGGCTAGAGTTCCTGGACGGATTAAATTTCTGATAGTTTCAATACAGACCATGAAAGGTATAAGAGCTGCTGGTGTGCCTTGAGGAACTAGATGAGCAAATATATGTTGGGTATGGTTGATTCACCCATAGATTATAAAGCTAAATCATAAAGGTATAGCCAATGTCAGAGTTATTACTACGTGTCTTGAGCTTGTAAAGATATATGGAAATAATCCTAAAAAATTATTAAATAAGATTAATGAAAATAATGCAATAACTATAAATCTTCTTCCGTTATGGCCTGTAGGCCCAATTAAAGTTTTAAATTCATTATGTAATGTTTTAATAACCGAGTATCAGATTATATTATGGCGTGAAGGTATTAATCAATAAATGAGAGGTAGAATTATTATCCCTAAGAATGTTCTTAATCAATTTAAAGATAAATTTATAATATTAGTTGATGGATCAAAAACGGAAAATAGATTTGTTATCATATTCAACTTAAGGAAGTTTGTGGGATATTAGATTCTTCAGTTATTGAAGAAATTGGCTGGTAAATCAAGAAGAAGTAATTAATAATAGTAAAAGAGATTAAAGCTAAAGAAAATATTGAAAATAAAAATAATCATCTTATAGGGGCTATTTGAGGAATAAAGAAATATTAAATAATGATTTCAGTATGACATACTAATGTTATTTTTTAACTAATTACTTCATCAAAAGTAAACGTTAATTACAATAAAATGGTTTAAGAGACCATTACTTACTTTCAGTCATTTGATGAATTATTATTAACAATTCAGTTAATAAATGTTTTAGTATTAACTCTTTCTAAGACAATAGGTATGAAACTATGATTAGTCCCACAGATTTCTGAACATTGTCCATAGTATAAACCTGGCCGGTTAATAAAGAAGCTTGTTTGATTTAGTCGACCAGGTGTAGCATCTACTTTTACACCTATCGCAGGAACAGTTCATGAGTGTAGTACGTCTGCTGCTGTTACCAGTATTCGAATTTGTGTATTTAAGGGTAAAACTGTTCGATTATCAACATCTAGTAACCGGAATCCATTATTAGATATTTCATTATAAGGGATTATATAAGAATCAAATTCATGAGGATTGACGAAGTCAGTATATTCATAACTTCAGTATCATTGATGCCCTACAGTTTTTACAGTAATAATAGGGTCTATAGATTCATCTAATAAATAAAGAAGACGTAGAGATGGAAGAGCAATAAAAATAAGCGTAATAGCAGGTAAAATTGTTCAAATTACTTCAATTGTTTGTCCTTCTAATAAGTATCGGTGAGTATATTTATTAAAAAATAATGTTAGTATAATGTAAGATACAAGAACGGTGATTATTAATAGAATTAATAATGTGTGATCATGAAAAAAGATGAGTTGTTCTATTAAAGGAGATGCACTATTTTGTAAATTTAAATCTGATCATGTTGCCATTTTCTAATAAAAGGGTTATTCTTTATATGTAGAGCTTAAATCTACCGCACTTATCTGCCATATTAGAAATTAGTTAAAATAGGTAATTCTGAATAGCTATGTTCAGCAGGAGGTAAATTTTGGTATCATTCAAATGTACTTACTATATTTAAGGAGAATAAAATAGGACGGTTGGAGATTATACTTTCTCAAATGATAAAAATAAGTAGGATGATTCCAATAAATGAAATAGTTGACCCTAAGGTGGAGATAACATTTCATGAAGTATATACATCTGGATAATCAGAATATCGTCGTGGTATTCCTGCTAATCCTAGAAAATGTTGAGGGAAAAACGTTAGATTTACTCCTACAAATATAATTGTAAATTGAATCTTTAATCATTTAGGGTTTAAGGATAATCCAGTAAATAATGGATATCATTGTACAAATCCTGCTATAATAGCGAATACAGCTCCTATTGATAATACATAATGGAAATGGGCAACGACATAATAAGTATCATGTAAGATAATATCAACTGATGAATTTGCTAAGACTACTCCCGTTAAACCCCCAATAGTAAATAAGAAAACAAATCCTAATGCTCACAGTAATGATGGGCTATAATTAAATTGTGTTCCATGAAGACTAGCTAATCATCTGAAAATTTTAATTCCGGTTGGCACAGCAATGATTATTGTTGCTGAAGTTAAATAAGCTCGTGTATCTACATCTATTCCTACTGTAAATATGTGATGAGCTCAAACGACAAACCCAAATAAGCCAATGGCTAGTATAGCATAAATTACTCCTAATGTTCCAAATGCTTCCTTTTTTCCACTTTCTTGACTGATAATATGAGAAATTATTCCAAATCCTGGTAAAATTAAAATATATAAACTTCCGGATGTCCGAAAAATCAAAATAAGTGTTGATATAGTATAGGATCCCCTCCGCCCGCGGGATCAAAGAATGAAGTATTTAAGTTTCGATCTGTTAATAATATAGTAATGGCCCCAGCTAAAACAGGTAAAGAAAGAAGTAAAAGTAGGGCTGTAATACCTACAGCTCATACAAATAGAGGGGTTTGGTCTAAGGATATTCCGGAGGCCCGTATATTAATAGTAGTTGTAATGAAATTTACTGCCCCTAAAATTGAGGAAATTCCTGCTAAATGAAGTGAGAAAATTGCCAAGTCTACAGAGGCTCCTGCATGAGCAATGTTTGCAGAGAGCGGCGGGTAGACAGTTCAACCAGTCCCAGCTCCATTTTCTACTAGACTTCTTGCTAATAACAGAGAAAGAGAATGAGGTAGTAATCAAATTCTTATGTTATTTATCCGTGGGAAGGCCATATCAGGGGCTCCTAGTATTAAAGGGACTAACCAATTTCCGAAACCTCCAATTATAATTGGTATTACTATAAAAAAATATTACAAAAGCATGAGCTGTTACAATTACATTATAAATTTGATCATCTCCAATTAGATAACCAGGTTGACCAAGTTCTTCACGAATAAGTATTCTTAATGAAGTACCTACTATTCCTGCTCATGCTCCGAAAATAAAATAAAGTGTTCCAATATCCTTATGATTAGTTGAGAAGAGTCATTGTTGCGGTAAAATGGCTGAGTTATAGGCGAAAAATTGTAAATTTATTTAGGAGATTTATCTCTTTTATCAGACCTTTATAGTCATGAATGATATTAGACTGCAATTCTAAAGGAGTAGGATACTACTAAGGTTTAAAATTGATATTTTATTTATAGCTTTGAAGGCTATTAGTTTAATTAAATTAAAACCTTATAATATATTAAAGATTAAAGATCTAAATAGTAATCCTAAAACTGAAATTATAGTAAAGGTTGTTATTAAAATATAAAATTGATTGCTATAAAATTGCTCGTAATTTCATTTGATTTCTCTATAAGAAAAGAGAAATGCAGTAAAGGTAACACGAAGGTAATAAAATAAAGTGATTAATGTTGTGATTACTATTAAGGTAATAATTATTAATCTATTAAGTTCGGCTATTGCTTGGATAACTAATCATTTTGGCATGAATCCGAGAAAGGGAGGTAGGGCTAACGAGAGAAGTAAAGAAAATAAACAAAATTTAATTTTTGGGTTATTATTTATTATAAGGAAATTTTGATTAATGTGAAAGATTTGAAATGTATTAAATACGAAAATGATTGATGATCTCAGGAAAGAATAAACGAGAAAATATAATTCTCATAAGTTTTCACCAGAAACTATAGCAGCAATTATTCAACCTAAGTGATTAATGGATGAGTAGGTTATTAATTTTCGCAAGGATGTCTGATTTAATCCTCCTAAAGAACCAATTGAAATTGAAGAAATAATAATGATTGAAAAGAAAATATTTATTCTAATAGTATATGATAGAAGTATTAAGGGTGCAATTTTTTGTCATGTTATTAAAATTAAATTATTTCTTCAGTCTAGACCCTCTATAGTTCCAGGGAATCAAAAATGGAAAGGTGCTGCTCCTATCTTTAGAAGAAGGGCTGAGCTGATTATCAATAAAAATACTTCATAATTTATTATTATAATAATATTTGATATTAGGAATATAGTGATTAAAGATAATAATAACAGGGAAGAAGCAATAGCCTGAATTAAGAAGTATTTTAAGGAGGCTTCAGTTGATAAAATATTTTTTTGTATTTGATATTAATGGGATAAAAGATAATAAATTGATTTCTAATCCTATCCAAACACCTAGTCAAGAAGTTGATGAGATGGAAATTAAAGTACCTATAATTAATGTACTTAAAAATAAAGCCTTTGAAGGATTTTTAAAAATTAAAAGGGAGGTAATCCTATTTACGGGGTATGAACCCATTAGCTTATATTTAGCTTACCTCTTTATAATATAGGATATAAATATATTTAGGTGTATGATGCACAAAAGTTTTTGATACTTTAAGGAGTAGTTTAAATCTACTAAATGTAATGAAGGTAAAAAAAGTTACATAATTTACTCTATCACTGTAATCCTTTAATCAGGCACTTCATTAAAAGAGAATTAGTGGAGATATTATAATGTTTAACAATAGTATATGTAAATATTATAATTTTTATATATTTTATAAATATATTTTATAAAAATTTCTTAAAAGTGTAGGTACATTAAATTAGTTTATAATTTTAAAAAAAGTATTAATAGGAATGTAATATATTAAAAAAGTTGGTTTTTGCCACCCCATCTTCCGGGACGTGGAGGCAATTTCAAGGGGGGTTGAAATTATTTTTCTGTTTCAAAAAAGGGTCTTCTCCTGTGAACATGATTCATTTTATAAAATTTCTTAAAAGTGTAGGTACTTTAAATTAGTTTATAATTAAATTCCTTTGATTATTATGTTCAAAAAAGAGATTTTTTTAAAGCATTCAATTTTAAGGTATTTTGATTAGATTTATATGAAAATGAAAATGAAAATCCACAGCCTGCTTCCAGTCGACCGACCGGGTCAGGGAATGGAATGAATTAAGCCCACATCTAGCGGCGAGGATATGAACTGTGCCGGTTGCCGAAGCCTGACGTACTTCCAGGGGCAATGACTAAATGAATGACAGATGAAATGAAATGACAGTGGAGAGTGATGCGGGAATGAAATTTGTAACAGGGAAAACCGGAGTACCCGGAGAAAAACCTGTCTGCCTCCGCTTTGTCCCGCACAAATCTCACATGGAGTGACCGGGATTTGAACCACGGACCCAGCGGTGAGAGGCCGGCGTGCTGCCGCCTAAGCCACGGAGGCGTTTAGATTTATGCATACTTATTTAATAAAAAAATGATTAAAATTAATGCTAAGAATTTTTTTGTAAAATAAAATGATAAGTTCTGGTCTTTCAATTGATTTTGTGGTTGATTTAATAGAAAAAAAAGTCAGGTAATTTATAAGGTAAAATTTTAGGTGGTTTTTATTCTAGAAAAATTGATCAGTTTAAAGTTATATAGATGCAATTTTATGTAAAAATATTTATGTGAAATTAAGGTATTATAAGGAGAAAATATCATAAATTTGCTATTATGCTAATTAATTTTTTTATAAAATGGGTCGTGAAACAGCCTATATATAAAAAACACGTGGCAGTAATGGAAAAACTGATTAATGGACCCTCCAAATTCAATCTGTTATATATATATAGGTATATATAATAAATGTAATATCTTATAGAAAGTTTATTAATCAATAAGAACTTATACATATGCAGATCCTTTCGACCTATTAAAGACCTATAGGATAGAGGCCGAAAAGAAGGATCTTAAAAATATTTATGACATTGTAGAGTAACGCAATCTTTATTCATATTATATATTTATTTATATATATATAAATGTATATTGTAATATAATTAAATATACTATATACATATAACAACCTATATAGTTTATTTATTTATTTTTATTAATAGATTGAAGTATTTTATTAAAATTCCCATTTATTATAAATTGACCAAAATATTGAAGTATGTAGGATAAAATACAATAATGAAAAAAAATATTTACCCATTAATTAAAGATTTGTTACGGTTCTTATATTGTATAATTGAATATATATATGGTAGCTTATTGACTAACCGCGGGCGCGAGTTTTTATTATTTTTAATCTTTATAATGTAGTTTTGTACCGTGACTTTATATGTTTCTATTAAAGTTTAGAAAACCTTTTACAGGGAAAAGATACTATAATTATTTGAGTTTTGAGATAAAAAAAATATGAATTGGGGGGGGGGGGGGGGGGGGATTTATAGACATTTTAGAATCAACTTGATTAATTATTATTATTATTTATGAATTGTTTTGTGGGGTTTTAGGTAATTTTTTATGAATTTGGAAAATTTGAGAACTGGTGAGAAACGAATTCATTAGGTGTGATATATATTGTTGATTTAAGGTTTCTTGAAAAGTGTTTATGGTTGAGCAAAATATTTGACTGGTGAGAAACGTATTTGAAGCGGAAATGATGAAATGGCTTGTTGGTAGAGGCGCCGCGTGATTGTTGACCAAAATTTTGAGAACTGGTGAGAAACGAATTCATTAGGTGTGATAAATATTGTTTATTTAAGGTTTCTTGAAAAGTTTTTGGTGAGCAAAATATTTGACTGGTGAGAAACGTATTTGAAGCGGAAATGATGAAATGGCTTGTTGGTAGAGGCGCCGCGTGATAAATAGGTGATTGATGTACGTATGAATAGAAATGATAGAAATGAATATAAATAAATATAGGTTCTATAGTAAGATTTCAGTTTTATAAAATAATTTTATTATGTAAATTTATACTTATATCTTTGGAGTAGACTAAAAAGAGTGATAAATAGATTATTATGAGTTGATTATGTTATATTTGAACCAATATTTTATATGTATTCATAAAAGTTTTATTCTTACTTAATAATTTATTATTTGAATATTTTACATGTAAATTTTTGTGGGTTATAATAAGATCTAAATGATTATATATTATTCGAAGTATTTAATATTAATAATTAAGGCAATTTAGAATTAGTAATTTGATTTATGGTCGACAAAAGTCGTGCCAGCAGTCGCGGTTATACGTAGGATTTGAATGTATATTATCAGTGTTGAAGTTAGTTTGTTTAGAAAAAGATTTTAATTAATTTTAGAGGGTAGAATTTGAAAATTAAATAGATTTTTATAAGATAATGAAGCTTTGAAATTTTAAATTTAAACTAGGATTAGATACCCTATTATTTTTAAATATAAAATATAATACTTGAGTAGTAATAGTTAAGTTCTTGAAACTTAAAGAATTTGGCGGTGTTTTAGTCTTTTCAGAGGAATCTGTCCTGTAATTGATAATACACACTAAAATAAATTTAATTTTGTAATGTCAGCTTGTATACGGCCGTCGTAAGATTATCTTTTAAGAGAAAGAATTTTCTAGATTTTGTAATAAAATTTATGTCAGGTCAAGGTGCAGCTTATGATTGAATAGGAGATGGATTACAATAAGATTGAATATTTAAACGGATATTATCTTGAAATAGATAAGTTGAAGGTGGATTTGAAAGTAATGTTGTTAGATTATGATATTGTGATTATAGCTCTAAAACATGACAACATCGCCCGCCGCTCTCATTATTTAAGGTGAGATAAGTCGTAACATAGTAGATGTACTGGAAAGTGTATCTAGAATGTCAAAGTGAAGCTTTAAAGTAAAGCATTTCATTTACACTGAGGAGAATTTCGTGCGATTCGAATTACTTTGAAAGATGGATATTAATGATAAGTATGTATAAATTTATTTTAATTAAAGTAATTTTAAAAATATTTTTTTTAGTATAGTTTATAGAAAAAATATAAAAATTTATAGTGTAGTAGTATTGTGAAAGAATTATGAAATATTTGAAAAATTATTTTTGGGGAAGTAGATCTATATCGTTCCTTGTTTAGAAAAAATTTCGTAAGGAATTTATATTTCTCGAGTTAAAAAGAGCTAATATAATATGTTATTTAATGTAATATATTTATTAAAAATATTATATTAGAAATGAAATGTTAATCGTTTTTTAAGACATCTAGTTTTCTAAGAAATGAATTTAATTCAGTTTAGTTTAAGTAATTATTTAAATTGGTAAGTGATTATATAGGCTAGAAAATAGTTTGGGGGATAAGCTTTAAATTGTAAATTATAATTTTAAAAAATGTAATTAAAATTGTAGACTTTAAATTAGTCATCAAGTTAATTATGTTATAAATTATTTTAGTCGTTTATGATTAAAAAAAAGTTTAATTAGTGAATTGGGATAATTTAATAAGTAATATGTTATTTGAAATAATGATAAAATTAGTATAATTGAATGTATTAATATTTTTTTTATTAGAATTTATATTAAGGAATTAGGCAAAAATTAATATTCGCCTGTTTAACAAAAACATGTCTTTTAGTGTATATTTTAAAGTCGGGCCTGCCCACTGATTATTTAAAGGGCCGCAGTATTTTGACTGTGCAAAGGTAGCATAATCATTAGTTTTTTAATTGAGGGCTAGAATGAATGGTTTGACGAAATATTAACTGCCTCAATATAAAATATAGAATTTAACTTTTGAGTCAAAAGGCTTAAATAGAAATGGAGGACGAGAAGACCCTATAGAGCTTTATATATTATAAGAGTATTTAATTTAGGATTAGTGTGAATATTTTTAAAAATATATTGTGTTGGGGTGACATAGAGATTTAAATAACTCTTTATAAAAAGTACATTGATTTATGAATATTTGATCCATTATTATTGATTGTAAGATAAAGTTACCTTAGGGATAACAGCGTAATTTTTTTTAAGAGTTCATATCAACAAGAAAGATTGCGACCTCGATGTTGGATTAAGGAATATAATTAGGTGTAGAAGTTTAATTTATAGGTCTGTTCGACCTTTAAATCCTTACATGATCTGAGTTCAAACCGGTGTAAGCCATGTTGGTTTCTATCCTCATTAGATAAAAATATTTTAGTACGAAAGGACCAAATATTTAAAATAATTTTGTGGAGAATGATTATTATTAACTATTTTGGCAGAAAGAGTGCCTTGAATTTAGAATTCAAATATGTAAATAATTACAAATAGTATTGATAAAGGAAGTTATAACTAGTTTAGTAAGTGCGTTGATCTTAATTGTAGGAGTTTTGATTGGAGTGGCGTTTTTACTTTATTGGAACGTAACGTGTTAGGTTATATTCAAATTCGAAAGGGGCCTAATGAAGTTGGGTTTGTAGGATTACCCCAACCGTTTGCAGATGTAATTAAACTTTTAACTAAGGAATCTACTTATCCTTTGTTATCAAATTATTTTTTATATTATTTCTCCCCTATTTCTAGTTTATTCGTAGTTTTATTAGTTTGAATAATTTATCCCTTTTTGTCAGTGATGATTTCATTTAATTTAGGGTTATTTTTTATGTTGTACGAGTATAGGTGTTTATACAGTTATAATTGCTGGGTGATCTTCTAATTCCAATTATGCTTTATTAGGGGGCCTTCGGGCTGTGGCTAAAACAATTTCTTATGAAGTAAGTTTAGCATTAATTTTATTATCATTTGTGTTTCTTATTGATGGATATTGTTTATTAAATTTTATAATGTATCAAAATTATATTTGATTTATGTTTTTATCTTTTCCTTTAATGTTAGCCTGATTTGCGTCTTGTTTGGCTGAAACTAATCGTACTCCCTTTGATTTTGCTGAAGGAGAGTCTGAGTTAGTATCAGGATTTAATGTAGAATATAGAAGAGGGGGTTTTGCATTGATTTTTATGGCAGAATATGCAAGAATTTTGTTTATAAGAATATTATTTTGTGTAATATTTATGGGAAGAGATACTTTTTCTTTCTTATTTTTTTTAAGTTAACATTTTTGTCTTTTATATTTATTTGAGTTCGAGGCACTCTCCCTCGATTTCGTTATGATAAATTAATATATTTAGCTTGAAAAAGATTTTTGCCCTTATCCTTAATTTTTTTTATTTTTAGCCTACTTTTCACATTTTGCAAAAATGAGGAAAAAGTAGACTTATGAGATCGGCCAAATGTGTGTGTGTGTGTGTGTCTGTCTGTCCTTCTGTCTGTCTGTCTGTCTGGCTGGCTGTGTGTGTGTCCCCCTCTATCAACTCCTAAACGGCTGCAGCAATCGAAACAAAATTTGGTATGAGTAAAGTTCTATACCTGAATATCTCACGGCCATATTTGAAAATGATGTCAGTGCTACCATCTGCTGAAAAATCGCAATTGAAATTTGAGCTCCATGTTGGATATCTTGGAAGGTATGAATGGGAGCTGTTTCAAAATTGGCACACGTATAGATAATAATATTGCAGTTTAATTTACAGGAGGCCATACATGGCAGTGTTGCCAAAATGATTATAAGCCTGCTGATAGGTCCAAATTTTAAATGCATATAACTTCTACACTATACATTGGATTTCAACCAAATATTGTATATGCTATGTGTACATAAGCAGATTTGACTGAGCGTATTCTTAAGAGCCACCTGGGCTGTCAACTGTTAATAAATGCTCTCATTTTTAAAAAATCCAAATACCCATATATCAGAAAGTATGCAAGCCGACAGCTTTAAACTATGCACATGTATAGTACCCGACACTCTATATTAATTTGGAGTGACTTATATACGTCAGTGCTGCCGACATGATTCTAAGCCTGCTGATAGGTCCAATTTTAAAATGCATGTAACTTCTATACTAACTAATGGATTTCATTCAAAATTGACACAACAATAGATCATATTATTTCAGATTATTTCTGACCAATACATGTATGTCATTGTTGCCAGCATGATTTTACGCGCGCATTTAGATTCAATGTTTAACTGCATGTAACGGCCATGCTATCCATTGGACTTCAACAAAATTTTGTATTCTGTATCTTAAGAGATGGAACTAAGAATATATTCAGTCACCAGGGCTGCCAACTGTAGTTCTCTATTAGGCTGCATTATGCCAGGTATACAGTATCTCGAACTAATTAAAAATTTCGATATTACCAACTTAATTTCGTCATTATTCAAGATAGATCCATATAGATTAATCATTGGCATGGATCTTAAATTTTAAGAAAAGTAGGCTCTTTAGTTCTTCCCGGAACTTCTTGTTTTATTTGGGGTTAAAAATTATTATGTATTCTATTCTAATTTAGTGTATTTATTTTAGTAGAAGTTAATAGAAGAATTTAACTTCTGTCTTATATTTTCAAAACATATGCTTTCATAAAGCTTTATAACTAATTTACTAATTTATCTCATGTTATGAGAACAAGAGGGTTAATTAAGTAATAAGGGAAATAAAGAACAGTTAAGATTTGTCCAGTTAAAATATAAGGGTCTTCAACAGGACGTGCTCCGATCCATGTTAATAAAATAACAATTGTTGTTATAGATCAGAATAGAATTTGATTGATTGGATAAAATTGAGTTCCTCGGAATCTATTACGATTATAAAATGGTAAAATTAATAGAATGGCAATAGATATAACTAGAGCAATTACACCCCCTAGTTTATTGGGGATAGACCGGAGAATTGCATAAGCAAATAAGAAGTATCATTCTGGTTGAATGTGGACAGGGGTAACAAGAGGATTGGCCGGGGTAAAATTATCAGGATCCCCTAGTATGTAAGGTTCAAGGAGGCTTAAGAAAATAAGAGTTGCTACTATAACAATAAACCCAAAGAGATCCTTAAAAGAAAAGTACGGATGGAAGGGAATTTTGTCAACATCTCTATTTAGCCCTAAGGGATTGTTAGAGCCTGTTTGGTGTAGAAATAGTAAGTGAATTATAACAGCAGCTGAAACAATAAAGGGAAGAACAAAATGGAAAGTGAAGAATCGAGTTAAGGTTGCGTTGTCTACAATAAAGCCCCCTCAAACTCATTGGACATGGTCTGTCCCTAAATATGGGATAGCTGATAATAAGTTGGTAATTACAGTAGCACCTCAAAACGATATTTGACCTCAAGGAAGAACATAGCCTATAAAGGCTGTTCCTATTACAAGAAATAGAATAATGACTCCTGTTATTCATGTATGCATATAGTTATAAGACCCATAGTATATTCCTCGTCCTACATGTAAGTAGAGACAAATGAAAAGGAAGGAGGCACCATTGGCGTGTAGAGTACGTAAGAATCAACCATAGTTTACATCACGACAAATATGGGCTACACTATTAAAAGCTAAATCGATATTCGCAGTGTAATGTATTGCTAAAAATAATCCTGTTGCAATTTGGATTATTAAGCAAAGTCCTAAAAGGAACCGAAATTTCATCAAGCAGAGATATTAGAAGGCGCAGGGAGATCAACTAATGCTCTATTGGCAATTTTAAATAAAGGGTGGGATGTGCGAATTGGTTTATTCATTAGTTTTTAGGACGAAGTGGACCTTGAAAAATATTAGTAATTTTTACAATAGCAATAAGTGTTAAGAATAAATAATTTACTAATATGAGTGTAATTAAATCTGTTGGTTTATTATATAGTTTAGTAAGGAGGAAATTGGATTCATCATGTAAGTAATTAATTCATTATTAATATGATTTATTTCTTCATTAAAGTTTAATAGATTCCATAAAGTTGAGTCTCTTACTAGAGAGAGATAAATTACTAGGGAGAATAAGAATAGTATAATAATTAAAGATTTGGTTGGAATTGAAAAAAGTTCATTGGATGCTAGTGTGGTGATGTAAATAAATAATACGAGTATTCCACCTAGAAATACAAGAAATAGAATATAAGAAAATCAAAATGTTGAGGTTATTATTCCGGTTGTTAATGCTACAATTAAGGTTTGTATAATAATAATTAATATTATTGCTATTGGGTGATTTACTTGGTTAAAAATTATTGCATTTAATAAATTGGAAATTATAATTCTAAGATTTAGTATAAAAGGGTAGTTTAAATAAAATATTAATTTTGGGGATTAATGATAAGAAATTGTCTTTACTTTGAGGTTTAGAAGTAGTATACTTAATATTGATTTACAAGACCAGTGTTTTTATTTAAACTACTAAAACAATGGTAATACTTATTTATTGAATTGTAGTAATCTTGGTCTTTTTAAGAGGTGTTTGGGAGTTTTGTTCTAATCGGAAGCATTTATTGGCAACGTTATTAAGATTAGAATGTGTAGTTTTAAGATTATTTTTAATATTATTTATATTTTTAAATATATTGAGACCGTTTAGTTGATGTCAACAACCACGATGACTCAACTAACGACACATACATCGAATAAAAAGTACCGTGAGGATCAGGTGACCTTCCTAAAAGGCTAAAGCGGCACGAGAGTCCGTAGTCCACAGGGATCGTGGTACATGGTGACGATGGTCATAGACCGCCTAAGGAAAGGTTCACCTTAAAACTAGACTGAGGAAATAAACATCCAGACTCATGTAAAACACCGTGAAAATTTATTAAAATTCACAAGCCCCTAGCCTAGTTCGGAGGGTTATAATCGGCTAGTCCGCAAATTAATAAATAAACTAAGATAAAGAACAGGTCCCCCTACCTGAGAAGTTACTGAAAACCCTCGCGAAAGATCTAACTCACAATGATAAAGCAACAACAGCAACGCTAGGAATATGGCACGACGCAAGTCCCTAGTTCAAGTTACAAGATCAAGCTAATATCTGAATTTACATTTAACAGGGTAGCAAAACAAATCTAGGTTAGGATGGTACCATTTCGACATTTAAATTTAACATTAATTCAACTAGCTAAGTCCTATCAATTAACAAAATTTACGGCGATGACGTCCGTAAAAGAAAACAATTACATCCAAAAGCTAAGTGTACAGCCATGAAAAACAAACAATTTAATTATGCTTAATAACTATGTGCTAACAGCACCCAATAAAGTAACATGTAGGGTTTAATACACTTGACATCATAAATTAATAACGAAATAGACACAGTAGTTTTATTAAAAATTCCTGCCTACACCTTGGTTTACTCTTTGTAAACCATAGTCATCTAATGTGTATAGTTACGGTGACGAATGCGCAGTTGAGACCACGTCTGACATCGCATGGCCTGAGCTCCACAAGCTACGAACTCTAGGTTCGCACATGCTTCAGGTCGCTACAAAAATGTCAACTGTCCTAGTCATTTCCTCACAAGGAAATTATCTTCAACTGCACGGCTATGTCAACAGTTCCAGAATGCAAAGAACAAAGTTAGATAGAAAGAATCGTTAGTTAGGCTTGTTTTACAACAAGTATGCATTTTATTATTAGAATGTCGGTTTATAGGTTTATCGTAGGTTTATGGCGAATAACATTGACAATAGCCTGGGCACGGAGTGTCTCCAACTGAGATCATTCTCCACCAAAAAGCCTCGACTCAACAGTCGGAATATAATCAACGAGTATAACAACTCGGACACACAATAACACGGGTTACCAGCGGCGCTAAGCTCGCGTTCAATAACTCTGGGATAGGCCTGTACAACAGTTACCTTCCTATAACATCTGGTCAACGGGATCATCCCCGGACAAAGCATACAATAACATCCTGCTATAACAGGGTAGACTTCACCATCCTATAGAAAACCTTACATAACTGTACCTGTCATACGACAATACACGCAACAGAGCGTTAAACTAACAAAAACCGATCCATAAAACAAGTGATCAAATACAAGAGTGGAAACTGATTTCCATAAGCAAAGTAGCAATGAAAGGAAAAGCGAATACAAATTGTACTCTGTCCTCGTCTATAGTAGTTTTGTCTCACAATGAAGCAGGCGTGCTCTAGGTCACTGGGTTACATAACCAGTTTATTCAAGGCCGGCGATTTAATCAATACAAAACCTGCACTTGGCCGGTTCATAAAAAACTTTACCATATGTTACGGATCTCTACAGAGTCCGTGTATCAAACGCACGCTATAAATCTGAGTATAGTAATACACTTCCGTCTTTCTACCAAAGACGTCTAAATGAAAGTAAACTTACAATAACTGAAGCTCTTTGCTTTAAAAATGCAACTCAGTAGTTGCTAGAACATCAAATAAAAACGTGTCTCACACGACACAAGAAAAATATGATAAATGTGGCACAGATTCACACACTAGATCTGCTTAATGATACGTTGGGAACCGCGTTCGATGCTAGGCAACGAAACATTCCTTCTAGTTGTTAGGTTCAAACATGACCAAGAATAGCTTCTGAGCTTATTCAAAATGAAATATAATGCATTTACAAACTGGTAGTTACTGTCGACTACCTAAATGATACGACCGTTCTAACGACAGTCAGGGGTGTAACAAAGGATGGCTGCGAAGAATGCAGTCAATTAATAACCAAGGCATCTGATTGCCATAACTACAGTCAGCAAAGACTTGAAAATTACCCCAAGTAGGGTTGAACAAAATAGCCTCAAAATGACTACGATCAGGTTCAGCAAAAAGATAGGCATTGACGTTCCACGACGTTCACCAAGCTGCACCAGGGCTGACCAAAATGTCTGACCCCAAGGGTGTCTCACTCTAAACTGAAATAAATGACATCTAACTAATCTAGTTACATCCCTACCTAGAAAAATGGCTGACACTGAGTGTGGTTGATTCACAAACTACATTAAAACTACTATACCACCAGAAACTAGAACAAAGAAAGGGTGTGACAAAAACTCACGAAATGGAGGAGCTCTCACTCAGCTCTCTATTCCACAACAAGGGTTGTACATAAACCTCTCTGGCTCTCTGGATCGGTATCCTCCTCATCAGGATTCCCATCTGGACTCCCCCAAAGACCAGGGTTCGATTTGTCCCTGTCGACATCTTCGTGGATATGCCTGGAAATGGCATTTTGGCTCCTTCCCTCTCGTTCATCGTTCTGGAATTTCCACCATCATGCTGGTTCCTGTAGAAACGTCACCCCCCATACTGGGATGGTATTAGCCCATGGTGACTGATTCAACCATGGTGAATAAAAGTCCAATCACGTGGGTAGCGAAATAAGTTGCGTGATTATTCATCCTCTCACTTCCAAAATTATAATGTCCGTCGTGACTATTATAGGCTTCAATTATAAGATACGACACAGCCTTAATCTTGCAGATGTGGATTAGCATGTGAGCTAATACTATTTTATAATGCTGCACGTGCTAGTGACGCTACTTTTGTATCACGCAGCATCCGTGAATTATACGACGTTTCAAAGATGAAATTTCCACTTTGGCAATTTAAATATCTCATACTATTATAATCACACTTATTCAGGATAATTGTAACACTATTACCTGTATATTTCCACTAGGCATCTGCCCTCCACATACGCGTGGGTAATATGTGATGTCACAGCAATGTTGTGCAATACACTATACTTGCCAATAATTATTTCCCAAGCTTCTTATTTAATTCACTGGACTTCATCGACAGTGAATATTAGTATTTGCTTGCTCGATGGCACCTTATAATCACTTTTATCGCTAAACAGCGGATATTCTTCTACGTCTCGTAGGACAAATGTAATTCCACGCCTACACAAGGCGGATTCTCAAGACGCAGTGCTCCGGTACTGGGTGTCTCTAGAAAGTAGGTCGTCAAAACGAAAACGTTGAGCGACTACTTACGTTCCTTTTTGCGTATCTGCAAGGGTATTACCTTACCTAAAGTAAAAATAAACATTCTCCAAAATGTTTTAATAATGCAGCATGACGAAATGGAATATTCTGAGTCTCGTAGGAAAGATAAAAATAATTAATAAGACCTCAGATAATAATTAGCAGTTTACACCAAAGTCAAAAGTGCGATTCACCGCTACTTCAAAGTATCACGTGATCTCTCAGCTTCACGTGGCTTCCTGGGTGTGTTCAAAAGTACAACATCCCCTCATAAATGCTCTGTCATAAAAAAAATATCACATGAACCATAGCTCAGCGGGTTCATCTGCCTCTCTGTCGTTTCAAATAAAATGTTGGGATAACATTTTTATTTGCTTTGAAATTCATTCAAGAGTGATATTTTTTTAGATTGGCTGCATTAAAGGTTCCAATGCGCTCTCCTGTCCTAATGTCTTCTATCACATAACTTCCATTGTTTAAAGGCTGTCGGATACGACTAGGGCCATAATACAAGGATAGAAATTTCCCATATATGCGGTCTATAGGACTAGAAATTCCGGGTCTCCTTATAAGGATAAGGTCTCCTTCTACTAGTGGTTCTCTAAACCTCTGGCGTCTAGTTCTTCTCAAGCGCTTGGCAGCTTGTCTGTCCATAGTCTCTCTCGCAGCTAAAAGTCTGCTGGCATGTGATGGTTGTAAACAAGGTGGATTTACAATCACACGATCCCATATTCTCAGCGGCATCTGGTTCAAATGCAAGACCATAGGTATTTGACCAGTGCTTTCATGTACTGTTGAATTAATACATTTTGCCATAATAACAAGGACTTCAGTCCATCGCCAGTGTTCTTCTTGACAATATAATCGACAGAATTTTGCGATAATAGACATCACGCATTCTGCTGGGTTGCTCTCTGGATGTCGAATAGATGATAAAACATGACCTATTTCAAGCTCATTCATGGCATTGGCAAATTCTGCTGAGGTGTACTGTGATCCGTGATCAGTCAACAAGAATTGTGGCTTTCCTGCCTCCGGTATCACTTGACGTCTAATCCTCTGAATAATCTGATGTGCAGTAGCTTTTTGAATTGGATGAAGCATCGTATATTTCGTGAACACATCCACCGTTACAACGATGTATCGATTCCCACGACGAGCCTTAGGTATTGGGCCATACAGGTCCTGTGCATACAACTCTCTAGGTTGAGTTGGTAGTATTGGTCTAGGTTGTTCCTTCAGCAAGTGTGACGTGTATTTGTTCCGCTGGCATGCGTCGCAAGCACGTAAACACTGTCTAACGGTGGCTCCTAACCTTTTCCATGTGAAAGACTCCTTGATAGTTGCAATGGTTTTGTCTGTTCCACCATGTCCAATGGATAAATGTACCATAAGAATAACAGATTCTTGGTATCTCCTAGGAATAACTGCACGCAGTTGAGTGTGGTCCTCGTCTACAAACTTGTATAAGACACGATGATAAATCAAATAATCATCTGCAACAGCAGCAATCCTTGCATAATGATCATCCTGTGGATCCATTCGTCGTTCTAGGAAACGGATAATATGTCTGAGTTCCTCCTCACGTCGCTGTCCTTCAGGTAAATGACGAAATCGGCGAAGGTGTTCCTCGCATTCTCCCTCGATGTCTATGGCATTAACAGTAGCTTCAGGATTCCGGCTGAGGATGTCGGCCAACACATTCTCTCTGCCTGGTCGATAAACTATTTCCAAATCGAACTGTTGGAGAAACAGCGTCCAACGTGTGATCCTGTCGCTTGCCAGTCTTGTTCTCAAGATGAAGGTCAACGCATGATGATCGGTTCTCACAATAATCCTCTGACCTAACAGAAGTTTCTGCCAGTATTCAAGTGCGTAAACAATTGCAAGTGCTTCTATCTCGGTCGTGAAGTAGTGAGATTCATGTGCTCTTAAACGTCGGCTTAAGAAAGCGATGTAATGACGTTTCTTCTCATCATCTTCTTGCAGTAAAATGGCTCCTATACCAATGGCAGATGCATCAGTTTCTAGAATAAAGTTCCGAGAGTAATCTGGATATTCTAACTGAATTGAGTCCACAAGCATCTGTTTAGCTCTCCTGAAAGCTATCTCGCATTCATCATTCCAGTTCCACCTGCAGTTCTTTTTCAATAATCCTTGCAGTGGTGCAACAGTTTCGGAATACTTCTCACAATGAGCAGCAAAGAATTGGAGAATTCCTAAGAATTGTCTCACGTGTTTCACACGGGTTGGTGTTGGAAATGCAGCAACAGTTCTAATCTTTGCAGGATTCGGTCTATATCCTTCTCCATTGATTATGTGTCCTACGAATTTCACTTCTTCCTGAAAAAATCGACACTTGTCAAACTTGACCTTAAAATTTGCCTGTCGGAGATTCTCAAAAACAAGGCACAATGTCTTTAAATGCTCTTCTTCTGTTCCCGAAGCTATGATTATGTCATCCACATAACATATTACTTTCTGCTTCACTTCATGAGTCAGCTTGGCATCAAGTGCTCTGATTAATGCGGCTCCGGCATTTTTCAATCCAAATGGTAGTTTTTGGAATACATAAGTAGTCTGATCAAACAAGAATCCAGTATATTTCTGAGTATGCTCAGATAATCTGATATGGTAATAAGACTGAACCAAGTCTAATGATGAAAATATCCTTTTTCCTTTGAACTTCCTGAGAATGTCCCTAATCTTGGGCGGTCTGTCGTGCTCAGGAGCTAGGCGTTCATTCAAGGCTCTGGCATCAAGACAAAGTCTCAAGCTTCCATCTACCTTAACCACAGGTATTATGGGATTCAAGAAAGGAGTCGGTGATTTCTTGATTGTACCTGCTGCTTCCATCTCATGGATCTTCTTAGCAGCTTCTTCGAGATGTTTCTCGGCAATCGGATAGATCCTTTTCTGGAATGGGGAATCGTCCAATAATACAAGATCATACTCGTAGTCTAATATCTCACCAGGTGTGGTGTCGAATATATCTCGGTATTCGTTCAGTATTGCCTCAAGATCCTCATGTGTGGGTGCTGATAACGATTCTGCCTCTTCGTCGGCATCTAGTGTCGCCTCAATTTCCTTGCCCTTTAATGCTTCGACTACTTCTACTTCGGATAGGAATTCCGGTTCTTCTTCAATTAGGCTCATCTGAATGGGTTCGTTCGGCTTGAACTCTACCGTATTCCGTCCCATGTCAATGATTCCATCATATTTTCTAATGAAGTCTGCGCCTAAAATGGCATCATGATGCAGGCCCTTCATTACGAGAAATTCGTGCAAGTACACGTGGCTCGAAATCTTCACAGTACACAAAATCTGGATTTTGCACGTTACAACGCGGTCAGGTATGACACCTCTGACTCTTATAGCTGAAATGGGCAACTCCGTCACCTCAGAGTTTGCTCTAAGTCTGGCATGGCAATCGGCGGAAATTACACTAATCATCGCCCCAGTGTCGATGAGTATGACTACACTGACTTCATTCAAGGTGGCTACAATCTTGGGTAGACGTGTTAATTCATAATTGTGGTTCGTCGTTCGTCGTTCGTCCAACAAGTCTTCTTGGATTGGCTCCCAGAGTAATATAGAGGCAGTTACTCGGTGCTCAACCAAACAAGAATCTATTGATTTTTCGAAGTTTTTTTTTCTGTCATGGCGAGAAGTACTGGGCTGGTTCTGCTCCGTCTCCTGCGCCGAATGTCTATTTTCCCTCGAAGTAGGGTTCCGTTCTCCCTCTTCTTGGGTCTGCAATTCTCTCAATTGTTGGAGGTACTCACGGCTTTCCCGCGCTCTTCCTTTCCAATCCCTGTCTGGCTGGTATCTAGGGTCTCGATTTCTGTCGTAACCCCCACTATATCGATAGTCTCTACGGATACGTCCGTGTTGCTGATTTCTTCCTTCATTCCCTCGGCGGTTGTTTTCATGACGTCGGTTGTCGTCCGTCCTTCGGTCGAATCGCCGGTCCCAATGACTTCGCCGGTCATCATGTTGATTTCGAGTATACGGAGTGTTGTTCCATTCTCTCCTGTTATAACTGTAATTGTTATCACGTCGCCCAGAATCCTCTGTGGTTTGTGTTTGTTGTGGCGTCTGGCTCACTTTATCAACAGTCGTCAGATTCATATGTCTATCCTCGCGTCTATCAGCCTTCTGCTGACGGTGTGTAGGAAACTGTTCTGTGTTAGCGTCCAACCTTCGCAGTATCTGGTCACACTGCTGGAAAGTGGATGCCCCTGCAGCGATTAACACACGTTGTATATCCGCAGGGTACTGCCAAACAATTGTGTTCACCAAATCTTGTTCGGACAACGGAGGCTGAAGACAACGGAGCTTCGCGAGCTGTATTGCGAAGTAATTCGCATAACGAGTAGGTGTATTGGAACTGTACCTTCGAGTGTACATCTCAGCTCGGATGCTCTGCTGGATGTCGCTCGACCAATATGTTCTTAATAACGCTTCCTTAAAGTCTTGGTAGCCTGTGAATGAGTATCGGAATGCTCTGAACCAGGTACCGGCTTGTCCCTCAAGCAGTCGCTCTATAACTCTTAGTTCCCTCTCTGGAGTTACCATAGTATCACGTAAGTAGCTTTCGACATTTGCTAGGAATTCCACTGGAGTAACACCGCTCCCAGTTCCCGAGAAGCGAGCTGGTTGCTCCTCTCTTGAACGAATTATGGTGACATTTCCCTGCGTATTCGCGGGTCTGAAAGTATCTTGCATGTAACTCTGCGTAGGAGTGTTAGTCTCATGACTAATTCGATTAGATGCTGGTTGAAACGGGTGAGCGTTAAAGTTCAAGGTCTGACCTTGCGCTAAATTAGTGAATTGTGACGGTTGCGGTTCCATAGGCGCGCTGGGTTGGAAATGGGTAGGCATCATTCCTCCTGATTGAGATATAGGCGTTTCCTGAGATTCTCCCATCTGTGGGTGTACGTGTCTCTCTCTTGGAGTCGTCTCGAGTCTGTCCAGGCGTCTTTCTATTACTTCAAGACCTGGGATGGTTCTGGCTGCGACTTTGTTGCCTAAGTCGTTCAATTGCAGCTCGATCCTGTCAACCTTTCCCTTGAGGTTTGTGTCTACCTCGCGTATGGCCGTCCTAAGGTTATAACTGAGGTCTAACCTCTCGGTTACCGCGACTTCCTCAAATCTCTTTTGTAAGGAATCGATATCTCCTTAAACTCTGGACATATTTTCTTGGATTTTACCCACATCGTCTCTAACCTCGGCTACCTTAGCCTCGACTGTAGCTTCGTGTTCGTTGAGGTCACCTCTCAATAACATGAGGTCAATTTTGTGTTCCTCATGATGAACATCAACTGTCTCACGTAGACTGGTTACGGTTTCCGTCAATTCAGAAATGTTTCTCCTGTTGGTGTTAAGTTCCTCTTTTATCTCCATCATGCCATCAACGATAGTCTTCACGTTGTTATTAACGGCATTGGCAGCTCCTCTCATCAAGATTAAACCAACGTTCATGGTTGTCAGGTCCTTCTTCACATTTCCGATAAATCCCTCGACGTGATCTAGTCGAGTCCCGAATTCTTCCCTGGTATGTTCCAGATCTGCTCTCATGTCTATCTGGACTTTATTCAAGGTTGTCTGAATTTGAGCTGTGTGCTCCTCCAATCGGTTTTGCACCTCCTCCCTAGCTCTATTCATCTGGTCGGTTAAGCAATCTACGCGCTGGTTAGCCTCCTGATGGTGTCGTATGACATCAATCCTAACAGCTGCTAAACCTGTCGTCAGATCATTTCTCGCTTCGATCCTATATGTGTCCATGTCTGCCCGGACTTGAGTTAAATCAGCCCTAACATTATTTACAGAGTGGGTGTTAATTTCTAAGTCCTGTCTTACATTGTTTATAGACTGAGTGTTAATCTCTAAGTCCTGTCTTACATTGTTCATATGACCACTGACATTGTTGACTTCCTGTCTAACCTGGTCCACATGACCACTGACATTGTTGACTTCCTGTCTAACCTGGTCCACATGACCACTAACAGTATTTACAGCCTGAGTATTCTGACCTAAGTCAGCAGTAATCTGTTGAAGATTGGCATTCACACCTGCCATCATCTCTCCAAACACACGACGAATAGTTTCCTCATCCATAGATAAGAAATATATGAGAAAGTGAGGGATCAATTTCTACTGGAACTTACAGCTATGATTAGTTACTTGGTGGTATAAAGCTTGCTTCATTTATATAAATATCACGAGTACAGCTGGAGTATGCAAACTAAGTGCTTCTACATTTACAAAGACAACGGTGAGCAAAGCAAAGTATTACATTTACTTAGGATGAGGCATCATCAAAGAAAATCCTATCCTTCATTTATTCAACACTAAAGCCTCACCCCATGGACTTCTATCAAACATGAATGCCATGCGGTCAATTGATCTGCAGTACGACTTTCTAAGTTCGTCCCAGTCCTGTCAATTTACCATTAATCAGCATTAGGATCCTCAAAAAAAAAATAACATGGTACTGAGGGTCACCACGTTAACGTCGGCACATGAGTTGGGCGCCATTTTATGAGACCTTTTAGTTGATGTCAACAACCACGATGACTCAACTAACGACACATAAATCGAATAAAAAGTACCGTGAGGATCAGGTGACCTTCCTAAAAGGCTAAAGCGGCACGAGAGTCCGTAGTCCACAGGGATCGTGGTACATGGTGACGATGGTCATAGACCGCCTAAGGAAAGGTTCACCTTAAAACTAGACTGAGGAAATAAACATCCAGACTCATGTAAAACACCGTGAAAATTTATTAAAATTCACAAGCCCCTAGCCTAGTTCGGAGGGTTATAATCGGCTAGTCCGCAAATTAATAAATAAACTAAGATAAAGAACAGGTCCCCCTACCTGAGAAGTTACTGAAAACCCTCGCGAAAGATCTAACTCACAATGATAAAGCAACAACAGCAACGCTAGGAATATGGCACGACGCAAGTCCCTAGTTCAAGTTACAAGATCAAGCTAATATCTGAATTTACATTTAACAGGGTAGCAAAACAAATCTAGGTTAGGATGGTACCATTTCGACATTTAAATTTAACATTAATTCAACTAGCTAAGTCCTATCAATTAACAAAATTTACGGCGATGACGTCCGTAAAAGAAAACAATTACATCCAAAAGCTAAGTGTACAGCCATGAAAAACAAACAATTTAATTATGCTTAATAACTATGTGCTAACAGCACCCAATAAAGTAACATGTAGGGTTTAATACACTTGACATCATAAATTAATAACGAAATAGACACAGTAGTTTTATTAAAAATTCCTGCCTACACCTTGGTTTACTCTTTGTAAACCATAGTCATCTAATGTGTATAGTTACGGTGACGAATGCGCAGTTGAGACCACGTCTGACATCGCATGGCCTGAGCTCCACAAGCTACGAACTCTAGGTTCGCACATGCTTCAGGTCGCTACAAAAATGTCAACTGTCCTAGTCATTTCCTCACAAGGAAATTATCTTCAACTGCACGGCTATGTCAACAGTTCCAGAATGCAAAGAACAAAGTTAGATAGAAAGAATCGTTAGTTAGGCTTGTTTTACAACAATTATGCATTTTATTATTAGAATGTCGGTTTATAGGTTTATCGTAGGTTTATGGCGAATAACATTGACAATAGCCTGGGCACGGAGTGTCTCCAACTGAGATCATTCTCCACCAAAAAGCCTCGACTCAACAGTCGGAATATAATCAACGAGTATAACAACTCGGACACACAATAACACGGGTTACCAGCGGCGCTAAGCTCGCGTTCAATAACTCTGGGATAGGCCTGTACAACAGTTACCTTCCTATAACATCTGGTCAACGGGATCATCCCCGGACAAAGCATACAATAACATCCTGCTATAACAGGGTAGACTTCACCATCCTATAGAAAACCTTACATAACTGTACCTGTCATACGACAATACACGCAACAGAGCGTTAAACTAACAAAAACCGATCCATAAAACAAGTGATCAAATACAAGAGTGGAAACTGATTTCCATAAGCAAAGTAGCAATGAAAGGAAAAGCGAATACAAATTGTACTCTGTCCTCGTCTATAGTAGTTTTGTCTCACAATGAAGCAGGCGTGCTCTAGGTCACTGGGTTACATAACCAGTTTATTCAAGGCCGGCGATTTAATCAATACAAAACCTGCACTTGGCCGGTTCATAAAAAACTTTACCATATGTTACGGATCTCTACAGAGTCCGTGTATCAAACGCACGCTATAAATCTGAGTATAGTAATACACTTCCGTCTTTCTACCAAAGACGTCTAAATGAAAGTAAACTTACAATAACTGAAGCTCTTTGCTTTAAAAATGCAACTCAGTAGTTGCTAGAACATCAAATAAAAACGTGTCTCACACGACACAAGAAAAATATGATAAATGTGGCACAGATTCACACACTAGATCTGCTTAATGATACGTTGGGAACCGCGTTCGATGCTAGGCAACGAAACATTCCTTCTAGTTGTTAGGTTCAAACATGACCAAGAATAGCTTCTGAGCTTATTCAAAATGAAATATAATGCATTTACAAACTGGTAGTTACTGTCGACTACCTAAATGATACGACCGTTCTAACGACAGTCAGGGGTGTAACAAAGGATGGCTGCGAAGAATGCAGTCAATTAATAACCAAGGCATCTGATTGCCATAACTACAGTCAGCAAAGACTTGAAAATTACCCCAAGTAGGGTTGAACAAAATAGCCTCAAAATGACTACGATCAGATTCAGCAAAAAGATAGGCATTGACGTTCCACGACGTTCACCAAGCTGCACCAGGGCTGACCAAAATGTCTGACCCCAAGGGTGTCTCACTCTAAACTGAAATAAATGACATCTAACTAATCTAGTTACATCCCTACCTAGAAAAATGGCTGACACTGAGTGTGGTTGATTCACAAACTACATTAAAACTACTATACCACCAGAAACTAGAACAAAGAAAGGGTGTGACAAAAACTCACGAAATGGAGGAGCTCTCACTCAGCTCTCTATTCCACAACAAGGGTTGTACATAAACCTCTCTGGCTCTCTGGATCGGTATCCTCCTCATCAGGATTCCCATCTGGACTCCCCCAAAGACCAGGGTTCGATTTGTCCCTGTCGACATCTTCGTGGATATGCCTGGAAATGGCATTTTGGCTCCTTCCCTCTCGTTCATCGTTCTGGAATTTCCACCATCATGCTGGTTCCTGTAGAAACGTCACCCCCCCATACTGGGATGGTATTAGCCCATGGTGACTGATTCAACCATGGTGAATAAAAGTCCAATCACGTGGGTAGCGAAATAAGTTGCGTGATTATTCATCCTCTCACTTCCAAAATTATAATGTCCGTCGTGACTATTATAGGCTTCAATTATAAGATACGACACAGCCTTAATCTTGCAGATGTGGATTAGCATGTGAGCTAATACTATTTTATAATGCTGCACGTGCTAGTGACGCTACTTTTGTATCACTCAGCATCCGTGAATTATACGACGTTTCAAAGATGAAATTTCCACTTTGGCAATTTAAATATCTCATACTATTATAATCACACTTATTCAGGATAATTGTAACACTATTACCTGTATATTTCCACTAGGCATCTGCCCTCCACATACGCGTGGGTAATATGTGATGTCACAGCAATGTTGTGCAATACACTATACTTGCCAATAATTATTTCCCAAGCTTCTTATTTAATTCACTGGACTTCATCGACAGTGAATATTAGTATTTGCTTGCTCGATGGCACCTTATAATCACTTTTATCGCTAAACAGCGGATATTCTTCTACGTCTCGTAGGACAAATGTAATTCCACGCCTACACAAGGCGGATTCTCAAGACGCAGTGCTCCGGTACTGGGTGTCTCTAGAAAGTAGGTCGTCAAAACGAAAACGTTGAGCGACTACTTACGTTCCTTTTTGCGTATCTGCAAGGGTATTACCTTACCTAAAGTAAAAATAAACATTCTCCAAAATGTTTTAATAATGCAGCATGACGAAATGGAATATTCTGAGTCTCGTAGGAAAGATAAAAATAATTAATAAGACCTCAGATAATAATTAGCAGTTTACACCAAAGTCAAAAGTGCGATTCACCGCTACTTCAAAGTATCACGTGATCTCTCAGCTTCACGTGGCTTCCTGGGTGTGTTCAAAAGTACAACATCCCCTCATAAATGCTCTGTCATAAAAAAAAATATCACATGAACCATAGCTCAGCGGGTTCAATATATGCTTTTGAATGATTTTTTAGAATAGTATTTTTGACATTTTCAGTGTGTGAAGGGGCTTTGGGCCTTTCTATTTTAGTTTTGATGATTCGAACTCATGGGAATGATTTTTTTCAAACATTTAGAATTTTACAATGTTAAAATTTATTTTTATACTTGTGTCTTTAATCCCTCTCAGTTTTTTAAATAAGTTTTGATGATTGGTACAAAGTCTGTTATATTTGATAACTTTCTTTTTTATAATAAGATATATTACATTAACAGATTTTTGTAATTTGAGTTATATCTTTGGGGTTGATATTTTGTCATATGGCTTAATTTTATTAAGATTTTGAATTTGTTCATTAATGATTACAGCTAGAGAAAGTGTTTATCATTATAGGTATTTTAATTCTTTTTTTCTTTTTTTGTATTTTTTTATTGTTAATGTTATGTTGCACTTTTAGAAGAATAAGATAATTTTCTTTTACTTGTTCTTTGAGGCTAGATTGATTCCAACTTTGTTTTTAATTTTGGGGTGAGGGCATCAACCGGAACGATTACAGGCAGGGGTATATTTATTATTTTATACTTTATTAGCTTCTTTACCTTTATTAGTAAGTTTATTTAATATTTATGCATTTTATGGTAGATTATATATTGGTCTTTTAAATAATATTAGATTATCAAGAATGTTATTTTATATTAGATTAATTTTAGCATTTTTGGTTAAAATACCTATATTTATAGTACATTTATGGTTGCCTAAGGCACATGTTGAAGCCCCAGTTTCAGGGTCAATAATTTTAGCAGGAGTATTATTGAAATTAGGGGGATATGGGTTATTACGAGTTTATATAATATTAATCAAGCTTGGATTAACTTATAATGTAATTTGGATTAGAATTAGTTTGGTTGGTGGCTTTTTAATGAGTTTGGTTTGTTTACATCAGGTTGATTTGAAGGCCTTAATTGCGTATTCTTCTGTTGTTCACATATGAATAGCTTTAGGGGGTATAATAACATTAACAGATTGGGGGTTTGTAAGAACATATACGTTAATAATTGCTCATGGGCTATGTTCATCAAGTTAGTATGTCATACTGAAATCTTTAATAGATTTTATATTTCTTTATTCCTCAAATAGCCCCTATAAGATGATTATTTTTATTTTCAAAAATTTCTTTAGCTTTAATCTCTTTTACTATTATTAATTACTTCTTCTTGATTTACCAGCCAATTTCTTCAATAACTGAAGAATCTAATATCCCACAAACTTCCTTAAATTGAATATGATAACAAATCTATTTTCCGTTTTTGATCCATCAACTAATATTATAAATTTATCTTTAAATTGATTAAGAACATTCTTAGGGATAATAATTCTACCTCTCATTTATTGATTAATACCTTCACGCCATAATATAATCTGATACTCGGTTATTAAAACATTACATAATGAATTTAAAACTTTAATTGGGCCTACAGGCCATAACGGAAGAAGATTTATATTTATTGCATTATTTTCATTAACCTTATGTAATAATTTTTTAGGATTATTTCCATATATCTTTACAAGTTCAAGACACGTAGTAATAACTCTGACATTGGCTATACCTTTATGATTTAGCTTTATAATCTATGGGTGAATCAACCATACCCAACATATATTTGCTCATCTAGTTCATCAAGGTACACCAGCAGCTCTTATACCTTTCATGGTCTGTATTGAAACTATCAGAAATGTAATCCATCCAGGAACTCTAGCCGTCCGGCTAGCAGCTAATATAATTGCTGGACACTTCCAACTCTACTAGGTAATAGTGGCCCTTCATTAACAATAACACTACTGTCAGGACTTGTATTTGCACAAATCGCACTATTAACATTAGAATCAGCAGTTGCAATAATCCAATCTTATGTGTTTGCTGTTCTCGCAACATTATATTCTAGAGAAGTAAATTATGACAACACACTCTAATCCTAGACCTTGACCTTTAACAGGGGCCATCGGAGCACTTGTTACAGCTGCAGGTTTAGTAAAATGATTCCATCATTTTAATAATTCTCTTTTATTATTAGGAACTTTAATTACAATTTTAACAATAATTCAATGATGACGAGATATTACTCGTGAAGGTACTTATCAAGGTTTACATACTCTTTCGGTAAATTACGGACTTCATTGAGGAATAATCTTATTTATTGTATCCGAAATCTTTTTCTTTATCTCTTTCTTTTGAGCTCTTTTCCACAGAAGATTTACCCTAATATTGATTTAGGTGCAATATGACCTCCCACAGGAATTAACCCTTTCAACCCATTACAAATTCCTTTATTAAATACAGCAATTCTTCTTGCTTCAGGAGTCACAGTAACATGGGCTCACCATAGATTAATGGAAGGAAATTATAGCCAAACAACACAGGGTTTATTTTTCACTATTATTTTAGGGATTTATTTTTCCATCTTACAGGCCTATGAATATATTGAAGCCCCCTTTACTATTGCAGATGCTTCTTACGGATCTGCTTTTTTTTATAGCAACAGGATTTCACGGATTACATGTTTTAATTGGAACAACATTTTTATCAACACGCTTAATACGACAGTTAATATGTCATTTCTCCCCTAACCACCGTTTTGGTTTTGAAGCAGCAGCTTGATATTGACAATTCGTTGATGTTGTGTGATTATTCCTTTATATTTCTATTTACTGATGAGGTAGATATTTATTTAGTATATATGTACATTTGACTTCCAACCAAAAGATTGAAATTATTCAAAATAAATAATTTGAATTATATATATTATATCTATCATCTCCATTACCTTGGCAATAATTTTTATAATCTTGCTTCAATACTTTCAAAAAAATCTATTAATGACCAAGAGAAAAGTTCACCATTCGAGTGCGGCTTCGACCCTAAAAGCTCAGCACGTCTACCCTTTTTCCTGCGATTTTTTTAAATCACTGTTATTTTCTTAATTTTTGATGTAGAAATTGCCCTTCTATTACCCGTATCTATCATTATACAAAGATCAGATATTACATCATGAACTTTAGTCAGAATATTTTTCTTATTTAGTCTCCTAGTCTGATTATTCCATGAATGAAACCAAGGTGCTTTAGAATGAGCTTATTAACTTCATAGGGTTGTAGTTAAGTATAACATTTGATTTGCACTCAAAAAGTATTGAAATTCCATCTTCCTTAAATAAGAAGCGATATATTGCAATCAATTTCGACTTGATCTTAGATGATTTCATCCTTATTTGTGTACTTATTTTAGTATTAATTGAAACCAAAGAAGCGGTATATTACTGTTAATAATATTAGTGAAATTTATTTCCAATTAAGAAGAAATGAGAGGATCAAATTAAAGCTGCTAACTTTTTATTTAAATGGTTTAACTCCATTAACATTTCTATTTATATAGTTAAAAAACAATACATTTTCATTGTATAAATAATAAATTATTATTTATAAATATTTAAAAATTAAATAATTTCCCTAACATCTTCAGTGTCATGCTCTGCATATAAGCTATTTAAATATAATAATAATATTAATAAAATAATAAATCACAAAACACAACTAATTAAATATATCTTAATTCAATTATTCTGCCACCACTGAATAGCCCCAGAGTATTTAACAGAAGTATTATAAATTATTTGACCTCCTCAATCCTCACTTCAACCTTGGTCAAAAGACTTATATACATAGCTCCCTAACTTCAAAGGAAGGAAATTAACTCCATAAGTAGATACAAAAGGCATAAATCATATTGATCCAATAAAACAAGTTATCAAATAAAACTTTAATGACTGTAAATTATGAGATAAAGAAAATGTTGATAGTTCATAACCTATCCATCCTCCTAGCAAACTAACCATTAAAGCTATAGTCTTTAATCAAAACGGTAAACAAATTATAGAAGGAGAAGGAAAAATCACTCATCTCAATATACAACCACCTACAACTGGTATAATCATTAAAGTTAATATACCCTTAAGTATAATTCATCTTTCATCACTTAATGGATGATATGATGAATAATTGAAATCTCCTGTTATTGAATAGTAAACTAATCGTAAGGAATAACAAATAGTTAATCCTGTAGAAAAAAAATATATTAAAAAATCTGAAAATATTTAAATAAGTTAAGGAAACAATTTCCAAAATTAAATCCTTTGAATAAAATCCTGCCAAAAAGGTATCCCACATAATGCTAAATTTGAAACATTAAAACAAATAACTGTTAAAGGCATGTGTGTACATAATCTACCCATAAACCGAATATCTTGAGAATTTTTCATATTATGAATTACAGAACCTGCACACATAAATAATAATGCCTTAAATAAAGCATGTGTTAACAAATGAAAAAATGCTAATTTAGGGAATCCTATAGCCAAGATTCTTATTATTAATCCCAATTGTCTTAATGTAGAAAGAGCAATAATTTTTTTCAAATCATATTCAAAATTAGCCCCTAATCCTGCCATAAACATTGTTAAACCAGCAATCAATAGTAATCCCTTACCTAATCTATTATCAGCGATAACAGTATTAAATCGAATTAATAAATAAACCCCTGCAGTTACCAAAGTTGAAGAATGAACTAAAGCTGAAACAGGAGTAGGAGCTGCTATAGCCGCTGGTAATCAAGAAGAAAAAGGAATCTGAGCTCTCTTTGTTATAGCCGCCAAAATTACTAATGCAGTAATAAGATTCATAATTCTAGAATTCTTCATTACATCTAAATAATAAATATAATTTAATCTCCCGAAATTTAATATTCAAGCAATAGCTATTAATAATGCCACATCACCAATACAATTAGATAAAGCTGTTAATATTCCAGCTCTATAAGATTTCACATTTTGATAATAAATCACCAAACAATATGAAACCAAGCCTAATCCATCCCATCCTAAAAGAATTTTAATTAAATTAGGGCTAATAATTAAACACATTATAGATAAAACAAATATCAACACCAAAATAATAAATCGATTAATCACCAAATCCCCATGCATATACTCCTCACTGTAAAAAATTACCAGTGAAGAAATAAATAAAACAAATCCTATAAATAATAAAGACATTCAATCAAATAAAAAAGTTATAATTAAATAAGATCTGTTTAAATTAAAAATCTCCCATTCAATAAAAATAACTATATCATTTATAATAAAATAAAATCCTATTATTACCAGAAAAATTGCCATAAAAAAAACAAAAAGAAAACATACAAAACAAATTGATATTGATCATAAAATGATTTAAGGTAAATTCATTACTTCATTGACACCACAAATCAATATTTTTTATTTAAAGTACTTAAATACAACCATAAAATACATAAATCACCCTTTAAAATTAAAATATTTAAAGGTAATCAATGCAACATTAATAGTAAATATTCCCGGGTATACCCTATAGAACAAGAATAAATACCAGAATAAATTATACCATGTTGTCTATAAGAATATAAATATAAAGAATAAGATGCTCTAAAAAAGAAATTAATATTAATATAACTATCGAAATCCAAGATCATATTACTAGTCTATTTAATAATCCAATCTCTCCTATTAAATTCAATGACGGAGGAGCTGCTATCTCAATAAAAATCATCATAATGTTATAGAAGGTATAAAATTCAATAAACCCTTATTAATTAATAAACTTCGTCTTCCTAATCGTTCATGAGAGATATTAGCTAAAGCGAATAAACCTGATGAACATAGCCCATGAGCAATTATTAACGTATATGTTCTTATAAACCCCCAATCTGTTAATGTTATTATACCCCCTAAAGCTATTCCTATGTGAAAAACAGAAGAATACGCAATTAAAGCCTTCAAATCAACCTCACGTAAACAAACCAAACTCATTAAATAGCCACCAACCAAACTAATTCTAATCCAAATTACATTATAAGTTAATCCAAGCTTGATTAATATTAAATACACACGTAATAACCCATATCCCCCTAATTTCAATAATACACCTGCTAAAATTATTGACCCTGAAACTGGGGCTTCAACATGTGCCTTAGGCAACAATAAATGTACTATAAATATAGGTATTTTAACCCAAAATGCTAAAATTAATCTAATATAAAATAACATTCTTGATAATCTAATATTATTTAAAAAGACCAATATATAATCTACCATAAAATGCATAAATATTAAATAAACTTACTAATAAAGGTAAAGAAGCTAATAAAGTATAAAATAATAAATATACCCCTGCCTGTAATCGTTCCGGTTGATGCCCTCACCCCAAAATTAAAAACAAAGTTGGAATCAATCTAGCCTCAAAGAACAAGTAAAAGGAAAATAATCTTATTCTTCTAAAAGTGCAACATAACATTAACAATAAAAAAATACAAAAAAAAGAAAAAAATAATTAAAATACCTATAATGATAAACACTTTCTCTAGCTGTAATCATTAATGAACAAATTCAAAATCTTAATAAAATTAAGCCATATGACAAAATATCAACCCCAAAGATATAACTCAAATTACAAAAATCTGTTAATGTAATATATCTTATTATAAAAAAGAAAGTTATCAAATATAACAGACTTTGTACCAATCATCAAAACTTATTTAAAAAACTGAGAGGGATTAAAAACACAAGTATAAAAATAAATTTTAATATTGTAAAATTCAAAATGTTTGAAAAAAACCATTCCCATGAGTTCGAATCATCAAAACTAAAATAGAAAGACCCAAAGCCCCTTCACACACGGAAAATGTCAAAAATACTATTCTAAAAAATAATTCAAAAGCATATATATTTAAAAATATAAATAATATTAAAAATAATCTTAAAACTACAAATTCTAATCTTAATAACGTTGCCAATAAATGCTTCCGATTAGAACAAAACACCCATACACCTCTTAAAAAGACCAAGATTACTACAATTCAATAAATAAGTATTACCATTGTTTTAGTAGTTTAAATAAAAACACTGGTCTTGTAAATCAATATTAAGTATACTACTTCTAAAACTCAAAGGAAAGAAAATTTCCTATCATTAATCCCCTAAATTAATATTTTATTTAAACTACCAAAAGCCTCCGTGGCTTAGGCGGCAGCACGCCGGCCTCTCACCGCTGGGTCCGTGGTTCAAATCCCGGTCACTCCATGTGAGATCTGTGCTGGACAAAACGGAGGCAGACAGGTTTTTCTCCGGGTACTCCGGTTTTCCCTGTCAAAATTTCATTCCAGCAACACTCTCCACTATCATTTCATTTCATCAGTCATTCATTTAATCATTGCCCCAGAGGAGTGCGTCAGGCCTCGGCAGCCGGCACAGTTCATATCCTCGCCGCTAGATGGGGGCTTCATTCATTCCATTCCTGACCCGGTCGGAGACTGGAAGCAGGCTGTGGATTTTCATTTTCATTTAAACTACCCTTTGTATACTAAATCTTAGAATTATAATTTTCAATTTATTAAATGCAATAATTTTTACCCAAGTAAATCACCCAATAGCAATAATATTAATTATTTTTATACAAACCTTAATTGTAGCATTAACAACCGGAATAATAACCTCAACTTTTTGATTTTCTTATATTCTATTTCTTGTATTTCTAGGTGGAATACTCGTATTATTTATTTACATCACCACACTAGCATCCAATGAACTTTTTTCAATTCCAACCAAATCTTTAATTATTATACTATTCTTATTCTCCCTAGTAATTTCTCTCTCTCTAGTAAGAGACTCAACTTTATGGAATCTATTAAACTTTAATGAAGAAATAAATCATATTAATAATGAATTAATTACTTTACATGATGAATCCAATTACCTCCTTACTAAACTATATAATAAACCAACAGATTTAATTACACTCATATTAGTAAAATATTTATTCTTAACACTTATTGCTATTGTAAAAATTACTAATATTTTTCAAGGTCCACTTCGTCCTAAAAACTAATGAATAAACCAATTCGCACCTCCCACCCTTTATTTAAAATTGCCAATAGAGCTTTAGTTGATCTCCCTGCGCCTTCTAATATCTCTGCTTGATGAAATTTCGGTTCACTTTTAGGACTTTGCTTAATAATCCAAATTGCAACAGGATTATTTTTAGCAATACATTACACTGCAAATATCGATTTAGCAATTAATAGTGTAGCCCATACCGGGTGAGTTAGCCGTGGTCGTTACGGCATGACTGCTGGCAGTCGCTCACATCCGGGAGGCGTGGAGGTTCGAATCCCCCCGCCGCCAACCTTGAAGACGGTCTTCTGTGGTTTCCCATCTTCCTTCCAGGCAAATGCCGAGGTTGGTCCCTAACTATAAGCCACAGCCGCTACCTTCCAACTCCTCGTCCTTACATTCCAACTTCCCTCCCATACGGTACTTGAAGCTCACCCATTGGGTGTCCGTCTAGAAGAAGCTACAAAACGGGTGAGCCGAACATGTCCTCGGACACTCCTGGCACTAAATGCCATACGCTAAAAAAAAAAAAAGTGTAGCCCATATTTGTCGTGATGTAAACTATGGTTGATTCTTACGTACTCTACACGCCAATGGTGCCTCCTTCTTTTTCATTTGTATCTACTTACATGTAGGACGAGGAATATACTATGGGTCTTATAACAATATGCATACATGAATAACAGGAGTCATTATTCTATTTCTTGTAATAGGAACAGCCTTTATAAGCTATGTTCTTCCTTGAGGTCAAATATCTTTTTGAGGTGCTACTGTAATTACCAACTTATTATCAGCTATCCCATATTTAGGGACAGACCTTGTCCAATGAGTTTGAGGGGGCTTTATTGTAGACAACGCAACCTTAACTCGATTCTTCACTTTCCATTTTGTTCTTCCCTTTATTGTTTCAGCTGCTGTTATAATTCACTTACTATTTCTACACCAAACAGGCTCTAACAATCCCTTAGGGCTAAATAGAGATGTTGACAAAATTCCCTTCCATCCGTACTTTTCTTTTAAGGATCTCTTTGGGTTTATTGTTATAGTAGCAACTCTTATTTTCTTAAGCCTCCTTGAACCTTACATACTAGGGGATCCTGATAATTTTACCCCGGCCAATCCTCTTGTTACCCCTGTCCACATTCAACCAGAATTATACTTCTTATTTGCTTATGCAATTCTCCGGTCTATCCCCAATAAACTAGGGGGTGTAATTGCTCTAGTTATATCTATTGCCATTCTATTAATTTTACCATTTTATAATCGTAATAGATTCCGAGGAACTCAATTTTATCCAATCAATCAAATTCTATTCTGATCTATAACAACAATTGTTATTTTATTAACATGGATCGGAGCACGTCCTGTTGAAGACCCTTATATTTTAACTGGACAAATCTTAACTGTTCTTTATTTCCCTTATTACTTAATTAACCCTCTTGTTCTCATAACATGAGATAAATTAGTAAATTAGTTATAAAGCTTTATGAAAGCATATGTTTTGAAAACATAAGACAGAAGTTAAATTCTTCTATTAACTTCTACTAAAATAAATACACTAAATTAGAATAGAATACATAATAATTTTTAACCCCAAATAAAAAATAAAAATAAATAAGGATAAGGGCAAAAATCTTTTTCAAACTAAATATATTAATTTATCATAAGGAAATCGAGGGAGAGTGCCTCGAACTCAAATAAATATAAAAGACAAAAATGTTAACTAAAAAAAAATAAGAAAGAAAAAGTATCTCTTCCCATAAATATTACACAAAATAATATTCTTATAAACAAAATTCTTGCATATTCTGCCATAAAATCAATGCAAAACCCCCTCTTCTGTATTCTACATTAAATCCTGATACTAACTCAGACTCTCCTTCAGCAAAATCAAAGGGAGTACGATTAGTTTCAGCCAAACAAGACGCAAATCAGGCTAACATTAAAGGAAAAGGTAAAAACATTAACCAAATATAATTTTGATACATTATAAAATTTAATAAACAATATCCATCAATAAGAAACACAAATGATAATAAATTAATGCTAAACTTACTTCATAAGAAATTGTTTGAGCCACTGCCTGAAGGCCCCCTAATAAAGCATAATTAGAATTAGAAGATCACCCAGCAATTATTACTGTATAAACACCTATACTCGTACAACATAAAAAATAACCCTAAATTAAATGAAAACATCACTGACAAAAAGGGATAAACTATTCAAACTATTAAAACTAAGAATAAACTAAAAATAGGGGAGAAATAATATAAAAAATAATTTGATAACAAAGGATAAGTAGACTCCTTAGTTAAAAGCAGGGCTGGATAACTTAACATAATGGCCTTGAATAACGAATTGTTTGGCGTTACGGTATACATCGCGTAACGTATAACAGAAAGTTTGTTGTAACGTTATTCATACGAAGAACGAATAAACGGATACTGTATATATACCGTTATTTTAAATATTGTATTATCATACCGGATAGCATTTTAGTTATTGCAGGAGACACAAGTCGAATAACGTTATTGGCGTTGTAACACAATCAAATGTACCCCATTCACTCAGATGTTTTAAATAACGTTATTGACAAGACCGGATAGCATTGTGTTATGCTGCATGGCTCGCAGGTCGAATAACGTTATTCGTGCTGTAACACGTCGCGAACTACTACCACTCAATCCGAACATCAAATAACGTTATTCACAAGACCGGATAGCATTGTGTTATGCTACATGCTTCACAGGTCGAATAACGTTATTAACTTCGTGTTCTGTTGTATGGGTCCCGGGTTGAATAACGTTATTAGCCTCGTACTAGGATCCAAATTTCAATAACGGTATTCTCCTTCTAGTGTACGAATAGAAAGTTAACTATACATGAATTCGGATTCGTAGTGCTGCCAGGTGACAAACAAGTAGCTCCGTGACCGACTAAAAAGCCTACTTTTCCATAAAATTTAAGATTCAAGCCAACGATTAAGTTAATCTATATACGATGGGCCTATCGAGAATAATGACGAACTTAGGTTGGTAATAATAAACATTTCTATTTCGATTGAAATATGTCTGAAGTAATGTATTCCAATACAGCTCTACAGTTGGCAGCCTTGGTGACTCTGAATATATTCTTAGTTCCATATCTTAAGATACAGAATGCACATACAAAATTTGGTTAAGTCCAATGGATAGTAAGACGTTGCATGCTGTGAAATATTGGATGTATCAGTGCGAGTAAAATCATATTGGCAACAACGTCAAGAATGCGTGCTCAGAATTAATCTGAATTATTACTATATTTTATAGTGCCAATTTTGGATCAAATCCATGTATCAGTATAGAAGCTACAGGCATTGAAAAATTGGCCAAATCATAGGCTTAGAATTATTTTGGCAGCACTGACGTACATTAGTTACTCCAAATTGATCTAAAATTTCAGCAAATATACATGCGCAAAATTTGGAGATGTTGGCTTGCATACTTTCTGATATATTGGTATTAGGATAAAGAGAATGTGCATTTCTTAAGAGTTGGCAGCCCTAATGGCTCTGAAGTATAAGCATAGTCGTATCTGTTATAGTACACAAAGCACGTACGAAATTTGGTTAAAATCCAATTGATAGTATAGATGTTAGATGTACTTAAACATTGGACTTATCAGAAGGCTTAGAATCATCTTGGCAACACTGTCATATATGGGCTTCTTAAAAAGTATCTGGAATGTTATTATCCCTGTGTGTGCTAATTTTGGAAATGTTCACATGCATAACGTCTGAGATATCCAACGGAGAGCTTAAAAGTGAATTGTGATTTTTAGAAGTTGGTAGCTTTGAAATCATTTTCAATTATGGCCGTGAGATATTCAGATATATATATTTCCTTATACCAAATTTGGTTTCGATAACTGCAGCCTTTTAGGAGTTGATAGGGGGAGACACACAAAGAAAGACAGACAGACAGACATTTGCCTGGATCGATGCCATAAGTCTATCTCATCCTCATTTTTTAAGTGAAATGTAAGCTAAAAATAGCACGTAGAATATACGATAGCTACTGTATAACATCCAACCTTAGGTGCTTCTATACTGTGCTGATCAGTACCCGCTGCTTATGGACATATCACATGTGTTGTACCGCAATCATTGGCCATCAGCGTACAGATGTTACAGATCGTAACGTTAAAGCTTGTATACAAGCACAATTCCGGTATAGGCTTGAATAACGTTATTCGTACCTGCATTACGAGTTCCTATTGGCTCAGCTGCAAGAAATCAAAGATGGAGGAAAGTTGTGGATGGAGAGTAATATTAGCAGTTCATTGGCATTATTAATGCAAATCAATCATTTAGTTGCGTTACGTTGAATACAGGAAAAGGCACTGACTTATTAAACGCATTTCTGTCCGTATTTAAGGTTTAACTGAAATCATTCGATATTTAGCCATATGGATGAAGCTGTGAATCTTCGTAGTACGTGAAAAGTGTACGAGTGCCAAAAGCTTTAACTTGATATCTAATGGGTCCTGGGTTCGAGACGCTGTATGGCCAGAATTTTTATTCTTTTTGAATTATTTCGTTGTGTCAATACTACTGTGTGATGTAACTTTTCAACTTCGATTTACTCGCATCATCTAGGGGGGCGATGTTAATAATGGATATTGGTAGGGAAAAATCATTCTATTTCATCATTCGTATTTGTACTTTCCCAATCAAAACCATGAATATTTGTACTATTCGTGAAACTAATATAATTTTCACAGCACTGTTTGTTCCACAGTAAAATTATAATAATAATATTAACAATAAAATCAATTAGTTCCGTGACGATCTAAAGAGCCTAATTTCTTTATATTTAAGATTCATACCAATGATTAATCTACATAGACCTATCTAGAATAATGACGAGATTAAGTTGGTAATACAAACTTTTCTATTTAGATTGGAATATATCTGAAGTAATGTATTCCAATACAGCTGTACAGTTGGCAGCCTTGGTGACTCTGAATATAATCTTAGTTCCATATCTTAAGGTACAGAATGCACATACACAATTTGGTTGAAGTCCAATGGATAGTATGGACGTTGCTTGCTGTGAAATATTGGATGTATCAGTGCGAGTAAAATCATATTGGTAACAACGTCAAAAATACGTGCTCAGAATTAATCTGAATTACTCCTATATTTTATAGCGCCAATTTTGGATAAAATCCATTTATTATTATAAAAGTAATATGCATTTAAAAATTGGCCCTATCAACAGGCTTATATTTATGTTGGCAGCACTGATGTGCATTAGTTATTCCAAAATAATCTAAAATTTCAGCAACTATACGTGCGCAAAATTTAGAGCTGTTGGCTTGCATACTTTCTGATATATTGGTATTAGGATAAAGAGAGTGAGCATTTATTAACAGTTGGCAGCCCTAATGGCTCTCAAGTATAAGCATAGTCATATCTGTTATAGTTCACAAAGCACGTACAAAATTTGGTTAAAATCCAATTGATAGTATAGATGTTAGATGTACTTAAACATTGGACTTATCAGCAGGCTTAGAATCATCTTGGCAACACTGTCATATATGGGCTTCTTAAAATGTATCTGGAATGTTATTAAACCTGTGTGTGCTTATTTTGGAAAAGTTCGCATGCATAACGTCTGAGATATCCAACGTAGAGCTTAAAAGTGAATTGTGATATTTAGCGGTTGGTAGCTCTGAAATCATTTTCAATTATGTCCTTGAGATATTCAGATTTAGATATTTCCTTATACCAAACTTGGTTTCGATAACTGCAGCCTTTTAGGAGATGATAGGGGGAGACTCACAAAGAGAGACAGACAGACAGACATTTGCCTGGATCGATGCCATAAGTCTATCTCATCCTCATTTTTTTAGTGAAATGTAAGCTAAAAATAGCACGTAGAATATACGATAGCTACTGTATAACATCCAACCTTAGGTGCTTCTATACTGTGCTGATCAGTACCCGCAGCTTATGGACATATCACATGTGTTGTACCGCAATCATTGGCCATCAGAGTACAAATGGTACAGATCGTAACGTTAAAGCATGTATACAAGCACAATTCCGGTATTGGCTTGAATAACGTTATTCGTGCCCGCATTAGTTGTTCCTATTGGCTCTGCTGCAAGAAATCAAAGATGGAGGAAACTTGTGGATTGAGAGTAATATTCGCAGTTCATTGGCATTATTAATGGAAATCAGTAATATAGTTCCGTTACGTTGAATACAGGAAAAGGCACTGACTGATTAAACGCATTTCTGTCAGTATTAAAGACTAAACTGAAATCATTCGACATTTAGCCATATGGATGAAGCTGTGAACCAGCAGAGTACGTGAGAAGTGTACGAGTGCTAGAGCGCTAACTTGGTATCTAAAGGCTCCGGGGTTCGAGACGATCTATGGTCGGAATTTTTATTCTTTTTGAATTATTTTGTTGTGTCAACACAACTGTGTGATGCAACTTTTCAACTTCGATTTACTCGCATGATCTAGGGGGGCCATGTTAATAATGGATATTGGTAGGGAAAAATCATTATATTTTATCATTTGAATTTGCACTTTCCCAATCAAAACCATGAATATTTGTACTATTCGTGAAACTAATATAATTTTCACAGCACTGTTTACTCCAGAGTAATTTTTTTTTTAGTCGTTTACCCTCCAGGTTGGTGGAACCCATCGACTCAGCGAGGGAACTCACCAATACCACCTGTACGGGCAGTGTCCTAGAGCTGGGAACATCGAAACGGAAGGGATACAACTGGTGAGGTGGGATTGGCAACTCGCCCAGGCGGCCTCACCTGCAAAGCGAACAGGGGGCCTCATGAGGGAAGGTAATGGATGGTTAGGATGGATAGGCAAGGAAGAGGGAAGGAGGCGGCCGTGGCCTTGAAGAAGGTACCATCCCGGCATTTGCATGATGACGAAGTGGGAAACCACGGAAAACCACTTTGAGGATGGCTGAGGTGGGAATCTAACCCCCTCTACTCATTTGTAACACCCGAGGCTGAGTAGACCCCGTTCCAGTCCTCACACCACTTTTCAAATATCGTTACAGAGCCGGGAATCGAACCCAGGACCTCCGGGGCGGCAGCTAACCATGCTGTCCGCTACGCTACGGAGGCGACTTCAGGAACTATTCGTGCGCAAAATTTAGAACTGTTGGCTTGCATACTTACTGATATATTGGTATTAGGATAAAGAGAGTGAGCATTTATTAACAGTGGGCAGCCCTAATGGCTTTCTAGTATAAGCATAGTCATATCTGTTGTAGTACACAAAGCACGTACGAAATTTGGTTAAAATCCAATTGATAGTATAGATGTTAGATGTACTTAAACATTGGACTTATCAGAAGGCTTAGAATCATCTTGGCAACACTGTCATATATGGGCTTCTTAAAATGTATCTGGAATGTTATTATCCCTGTGTGTGCTTATTTTGGAAAAGTTCGCATGCATAACGTCTGAGATATCCAACGTAGAGCTTAAAAGTGAATTGTGATTTTTAGCGGTTGGTAGCTCTGAAATCATTTTCAATTATGTCCTTGAGATATTCAGATTTAGATATTTCCTTATACCAAACTTGGTTTCGATAACTGCAGCCTTTTAGGAGTTGATAGGGGGAGACACACAAAGAGAGACAGACAGACAGACATTTGCCTGGATCGAAGCCATAAGTCTATCTCATCCTCATTTTTTTAAAGTGAAAAGTAAGCTAAAAATAGCACGTAGAATATACGATAGCTACTGTATAACATCCAACCTTAGGTGCTTCTATACTGTGCTGATCAGTACCCGCTGCTTATGGTCATATCACATATGTTGTACCGCAATCATTGGCCATCAGCGTACAAATGGTACAGATCGTAACGTTAAAGCTTGTATACAAGCACAATTCCGGTATAGGCTTCAATAACGTTATTCGTGCCCGCATTAGTTGTTCCGATTGGCTCTGCTGCAAGAAATCAAAGATGGAGGAAACTTGTGGATTGAGAGTAATATTTGCAGTTCATTGGCATTATTAATGGAAATCAGTAATTTAGTTCCGTTACGTTGAATACAGGAAAAGGCACTGACTGATTAAACGCATTTCTGTCAGTATTTAAGATTAAACTGAAATCATTCGACATTTAGCCATATGGATGAAGCTGTGAACCTGCAGAGAACGTGAGAAGTGTACGAGTGCTAGAGCGATAACTTGGTATCTAATGGCTCCTGGGTTCGAGACGGTCTATGGTCGGAATTTTTATTCTTTTTGAATTATTTTGTTGTGTCAACACTACTGTGTGATGCAACTTTTCAACTTCGATTTACTCGCATGATCTAGGGGGGCCATATTAATAATGGATATTGGTAGGGAAAAATCATTCTATTTTATCATTCGAATTTGCACTTTCCCAATCAAAACCATGAATATTTGTACTATTCGTGAAACTAATATAATTTTCACAGCACTGTTTACTCCACAGTAATTTTTTTTTTAGTCGTTTACCCTCCAGGTTGGTGGAACCCATGGACTCGGCGAGGGAACTCACCACTACCGCCTCTACGAGCAGTGTCCTAGAGCTGGGAACATCGAATCGGAAGGGATACAACTGGTGAGGTGGGATTGGCACCTCGCCCAGGCGGCCTCACCTGCAAAGCGAACAGGGGCCTCATGAGGGTAGGTAAGGGATGGTTAGGATGGATAGGCAAGGAAGAAGGAAGGAGGCGGCCGTGGCAAAGAAGAAGGTGCCATCCCGGCATTTGCCCGAAGACGAAGTGGGAACCACGGAAAACCACTTTGAGGATGGCTGAGGTGGGAATCGAACCCCTTCTACTCATTTGATTCACCCGAGGCTGAGTAGACCCCGTTTCAGTCCTCACACCACTTTTCAAATATCGTGGCAGTGCCGGGAATCGAACCCAGCACCACCGGGGCTGCAGCTAACCATGCTACCGCTACGCTACGGAGGCGACTCCATGCCAATGATTAAACTATATAGGCCTATCTAGAATAATGACGAAATTTAGTTGGTAATACTAACATTTCTAATTATATCGGAATATACCTGAAGTTTTCTAATACAGCACTACAGTTGGCAGCCTAGGTGACTGAATATATCCTTAGTTCCATCTCCTAAGGTACAGCATGCACCTACAACATTTGGTAGAAATCCAATGGATAGTATGGACGTTGCATGTTGTGAAATATTGGATCTATCAGTGCGTATAAAATCATATTGGCAACAAGGTCATGCACGTGTGATCAGAATTAATCTGAAATAATACTATACTTTAAAGTACGAATTTTGGATAACATCCATTTGTTGGTAGAGACTTTACATGCATTTTCAGCAGGCATAGAATTATTTTGGCAGCACTGACGTATATTAGTTACTCGAAGTTAATCTGAAATTTTAGATACCATACGTGTGCAACATTCAGAGCTGTTGACTAGCATACTTTCTGATATATTGGTATTAGGATAAATAACGAGAATGAGCATTCGTTAGCAGTTGGCAGCCCTGCCTGCTCCGAAGTATAAGCATAGTCGTATCTGTTATAGTACCCCAAAACACAAATAAAATTTGGTTAAAATCCAATTTATAGTATAGAAGTTAGCTACACTTCAACAATGGACTTATCCGCAGACTAAAAATCATGTTGGCAACACCGTCATATATGCGCTTCTTAAAATATATATTTGGAATGTTATTATCTCTATGTTCACTAATTTTGGAAGAGTTCGCATGCATAACGTCTGATAAATCCAACATAGAGCTCAAAAGAGAATTGTGATTTTTCTGCGCAATTACTAGCCCTCAGGTAATTTTCAAATATGTCCGTGAGATATTCAGATATAGAACTTTACTTATACCAAATTTTGTTTCAATAACTGCAGCCGTCTAGGAGGGACAGACAGACATTTGACTGGATCGATGTCATAATTCTACTTTTTCCTCATTTTTACAAAATGTGAAAAGCAGGCTAAAATAGTACGTAGAATATACGATGGCTACTGTATAACATCCAACCTTAGGTGCTTCGATACTGTGCTGATCAGTACCCTCTGCTCATGGACATATCACATGTGTTGTACCGCAATCATTGGCCATCAGAGTACAAATGGTACAGATTGTAACGTTAAAGCTTGTATACAGGCACAATTCCGGTATAGGCTTGAATAACGTTATTCGCAGCAGCATTCCGTGTTCCGATTGGCTCAGCTGCAAGAAATCAAACATGGAGGAAAGATGTGGATTGAGAGTAATATTTGCAGTTTATTGGCATTATCAATCCAAATCAGTCATTAAGATGCGTTACGTTGAATACATGAAGAGGCACTGACTGATTGAACGCATTCCTGTCAGTATTTACGATTTAACTGAAATAATTCGACATTTAGCTATACGCATGAAGTTACGTAACTATGATCTACGCTACAAAGTGAGAAGTGTACGAGTGCTATAGCTGTAACTTAGTGTCCAATGGATCTCGGGTTCGAGACGCCCCAGGGCCAAATTATTTATTCTTTTTGAATTATTATGTTGCATTCACACTACTTTCCTTGTGAGTTTCCAACTACGATTTATTCGCATGACCTACGGAGATGATGTTTATAATGGGTATTGGCAGGGAAAATTATTCTATTCTATCATTCAAACTTGTACTTCCCCATTCAAAACCATGAATATTTGTACTATTCGTGAAAGTATAATAATATTTTCATACCACAATAATAGTCTATGTTTACTCCACAACATAAACAAATAGGCTACATTTGTTATGTCGGTAGGCCGGGTACTGCTGCGTGTCCCCCCGCACTGCACTCCGAGCCCATGGACTTTAAAAGCTCAGCCCGTTCAGTGCCGTTCTCATCTAATGCGGCCGCGTTCTGGCCCATAGCACTGGACTCACAAAGCACTGGACGGGGTGGGCCGATCAGGTAGACTAACCTTCACTACGCGTGCACAACCAAATGCTCTCTTAACACTTCTATTCAGAATTTTTAGCAATACTGGTGTCACTGAGTTAATGGTAGGCCTATAGTTCAAACTGGCTAATCTCTATCTGAAATATATCGATAGTTGTTGTTGATTGGTTCAGGGGCTTTACGACATCATGGTCATGTAGCCCCGTGTATTTGTGTGTGTGTTCGTGTGTGTAATTTGTCTGATAACCTGTGTTATCGTCATGGCTCAATTATTGTGCGCTTTGTAATTCAGATGAGGATTGGAAGGAAGCGGCCGTGGCCTTTTGTTAGGTACCATCCCGGCATTTGCCTGGAGTAGGAGTTAAATAACGAATCGGAAATTTAGTACTGTATCGAGTTTAACCGAGTTTTTACAAATATTACTATCGTCAAACGAATTTAGATAACTATTTGAAGTTATTAGACATTGCACAAAACGAAGTTTTAACTTATACATTACGTCGTTCTAAATACTGGTTTTATCTTAAAGGTGTGTCACTATTAGTAAATTGTGCCAATGATAAGAACTATAATACTACTCTTAATAACAAGTAGTTCCGTGACGAACTAAAGAGCCTAATTTTCTTTAAATTTAAGTTTCATGCCAATCTATAGAGACCTATCTAAAATAATGACGACATCAAGTTTGTAATACCGTACTAACATTTCTAAGTATTGCATTTTGAAATACGGCTGAAACAGTGTATCCTAATAAAGTAACTTACTACAGTTCGCAGCCCTGGTGACTCTGAAAATATTCATAGTTCCATCTCTTAAGGTATAGAATGCACATACAAAATTTGGTTGAAGTCTAATGGATAATGGAAGTTACATGCTGTTTGATATTGGTTGATTAACGGCCACGTAAAACTAAAAGCTTAACTAAACACGTTAAACACCGAGTCCTTGCTTTATATCAGAAATGTGGCTAAAATTCGTCCATACATTTTTAGCCTACTTTTCACATTTTGCAATAATGAGGAAAAAGTAGACTTATGAGATAGATCCGGGCAAATGTGTGTCTGTCTGTCCTTCTGTCTGTAGGTCTGTCTGTCCATCTGTCTGTCTGCCTGGCTGTGTGTGTGTCCTCCCCTATCAACTCCTAAACGGCTGCAGCAATCGAAACAAATTTTGGTAGGAGCAAAGATATATACCTTAATAACTCAATGCTGTATTTGAAAATGATGTCAGAGCTACCAACTGCCGAAAAATCGGAATTGAAATTTGGGTTGAATTCCAATTGATAGTGTAGAAGTTATATGCATTTAAAAATTGGACCTATTAGCCAGCGTAGATTCATTTTGGCAACACTGCCATGCATGGCCTCCTGGAAATTAAAATCAAATATTATTATCTATATGTGTGTCAATTTTGGAATAGCTCCCATGCATACCTTCCAAACATTTGAGCTCAAATTCAATTGCGGTTTTTCAGCAGTTGGTAGTACTGACATGATTTTCAAATATGGGCTTGATATATTCAGGTATAGATCGTTACTCATACCAAATTGGGATTCGATTGCTGCAGCCGTTTTGGAGACACGTATAGACAGACAGACAGACAGACAGACAGACAGATGGACAGACAGACAGACCGACAGACATTTGCCTGGATCGATCTCATAAGTCTAATTTTAGCTCATTTTTGAAAAACGTGAAAAGTAGGTTAACAAGGAGTTCCGTGACTATAATAATAATATCGTATGGCCTCGGTGCCGGGTGCAAGCTTTGTAATTTGACACCCAGAGGGTAGCTTGCATGTCGAATTTCGTTGTTCCTTGAATCACTATGAAAGTCTAGGAGGTTAGACATCTAAGCTCCTTGAACACTATAGCGCTTTCTAGTAGAGAAGTGAGGAACTTTGTGTTGGCGGAAACTCCCGAGATTAATTTTGCCATTATGAACACGGCCTACTGAATTCAAATGGGTTCTTTGACATGCCAACATCGTATGACATGCGTGTCGTATTTTTGCCACCTTTCAAAAATCACTTACCACGGCCAGGAGCGAACCTGCAATCTTGGGTTTAGTAGATCCACTCACCCACCGTGTCAAGCTAGTTCCGAGACAAACTTTTTCTTAAAACTTAAAATTCATGCCAATGATTAATCTATATGGATCTATCTAGAATAATGACGAAATTAAGTTGGTAATATAGAAATTTGAAATTAGTTCGAAATACTTTATTCCTGGCATAATGTAGCCTAAGAGAGCACTACAGTTAGCAGCCCTGGTGACTGAATATATTCTTAGTTCCATCTCTTAAGGTACAGAGTATAAAATTTGGTTGAAGTCAAATGGATAGCACAGACGTACATGCAGTTAAATATTGGATCTAACAGCGCGCGTAAAATCATGTTGGCAACAATTTCATGCATGTATTGGTCAGAAATAATCTGAAATAATACGATCTATTGTTCTGCTAAGTTTGAATGAAATCCATTAGTTAGTATATAAGTTACATGCATTTTAAAATTATACCTATCGGCAGGCTTAGAATCATGATGGCAGCACTGACGTAAATTAGTTACTCCAAGTTAATCTAGAATGCCAGGTACTATACGTGTGCAATGCTTAGAGCTATTGGCTTGCATACTGTCCGATATATTGATATTAGGGTAACAAAAATAGAGACAGCATTTATTAACAGTTGCCAGCCCTGGCTGCTCTTAAGAATACGCATAGTCATATCTACTATGGTACACATAGCACATACGAAATTTGGTTGAAATCCAAATGATAGTATAGAAGTTACATGTATTTAAATTTGGACCTCTCAGCAGGCTTAGAGTAATGTTGGTAGCACTGCAAATACATATAGAATGTCAGGTACTATACATGTGCATAGTTTAAAGCTGTCGTCTTGCATACTTCCTGATATATTGGTATTTGAATAAAAGAAATTGAGAGCATTTACGTGGACTGTTTTTAAGTAAGGGCTGTTTTTTAAGCCGTATTTAGTGCGCTCGCCGCAACAACTGGCCTCCTTTGCGAACAAGCAGGCGTCAGTTGCAGCTGTGTAGCTAACCTGTACGCTGAACTGTGCATCTTTACAATGTTCAAGAATATTGATTCGCCCGCCGCGTGTGAGGTACGATCTGAGATACGTCTTTTGAGTGCAAGAAACCTGTCGGGTGCAGACATTCATCGTCAGTTTTGTGAGGTGAATGGTGATAATGCAATGACGGATGGTAAAGTGCGAAAATGGGTGCGCGAGTTCAAAAGTGGCCGTGAAAATGTACACACATCAAAAAAAGTTTTGCATCACCTCGGTTCCCAGATCTCCGGCATATAGACGTTGACTGTGTATATTGTATCCAAGATACAGTCCCTTTGACTGTTCATAGATGTCACTAAAACTGCTCAAAGATGTAAACAACCATGCATGAGCAGGGCCTATTAGACGGAGGGGGTACGACAGCCGATCAGTTCCAGTCATTCCACCAGGACGAAGGTACGCTGCTCATGTTGCCTGTAGTTCTACCATGCCTAGAAGGTCAATACCGCAGTTCGATCGCGTCCGCATTGTTACTTTGTGTCAAGAAGGGCTCTCAACAAGGGAAGTTTCCAGGCGTCTCAGAGTGAACCAAAGCGATGTTGTTCGGACATGGAGGAGGTACAGAGATACAGGAACTGTCGATGACAGGCCTCGCTCAGGCCGCCCGGTCAATGCATGTGAGATTTTCGAAGTGAAATGCCATGTCCTGTGGTTCGGATTCCACGTAAAAAGGAGGTCCCGTGGCTCATGATCTCAAGATTAACGGTCACGTTAAACTACAAGCTTCCTTTTCCTCAGGCCGCCCAAGGGCTACTACTGTAGTGGATGACCGCTACTTACGGATTGCCGCTCGGAGGAACCCTGACAGCAATGCCACCATGTTGAATAATGCGTTTCGTTCAGCCACAGGACGTCGTGTTTCAACTCAAACTGTGCGCAATAGGCTGCATGATGCGCAACTTCACTCCCGACGTCCATGGCGAGGTCCAGCTTTGCAACCCCGACATCATGCAGCGCGGTACAGATGGGCCCAACAACATGCTGAATGGACCCCACGGAATTGGCATCACGTTCTCTTCACCGATGAGTGTCGCATATGCCTTCAACCAGACAATCGTCGGAGACGTGTTTGGAGGCACCCTGGTCAGGCTGAACGTCTTAGACACACTGTCCAGCGAGTGCAGCAAGGTGGTGGTTCCCTGATGTTTTGGGGTGGCATTATGTGGGGCCGACGTACGCCACTGGTGGTCATGGAAGGCTCCGAAACGGCTTTACGATACCTGAATGACATCCTCCGACCCATAGTGCAACCATATCGGCAGAATATTGGAGAGGCATTTGTCTTCATGGACGACAATTCTCGACCTCATCGTGCACATCTTGTGAATGCGTTCCTTCAAGATAACGACATCGCTCGACTACAGTGGCCAGCATGTTCGCCAGACATGAACCCTATCAAACATGCCTGGGATATGTTGAAAAGGGCTGTTTATGGACGTCTTGACCCACCAACCACTCTGAGAGATTTACGCCGAATTGTCGTTGAGGAGTGGGACAATTTGGACCAACAGTGTCTTGATGAACTTGTGGATAGTATGCCACGGCGAATACAGTCATGCATCAATGCAAGAGGACGTGCTACTGGGTATTAGAGGTAGTGGTGTGTACTGCAATCTGGACCACAAATGCTGAAAGTCTAGCTGTATGATGGTACAACATGCAATGTGTGGGTCTCATGAGCAATAAAACGAGCTGAAATGTTGTTTGTGTTGATCTCTATTCCCTTTGTATTTAACGGTTCCGGAACTCTTGGAACCGAGGTGATGCAAAACTTTTTTTGATGTGTGTATATGACGATGGACGCTCAGGTCTGTGATCATAGATGACATGGTGATTGCAATTGTCACGAAACTTCACGAGGACCGAATATTCATGATAACCCCTCTATCAATGGATTTTCCTTAAGTGTGAATTCGTGGTTGTCAGAGCAGGCGGCAAACTTTTATGCAGAGGGATTTGAAAACTTAGTTTTAAGGTATGACAAGTGCTCAAATAAACAAGGCAACTATGTAGGAAAATAGAGGAAGGTATGTAAAACCTAACAAGATGTTCAGTAAAAAACATATAGCCTACTTTCTCCTAAATGCATGGGTATTGTTATAACTCTTTGTCCTTTTCAAGGAGTATAATTGAATGTTGGTTGTAAGAGCTTGTTGAAATACAACGTACAATACGGATATTAAACATGAATATGTGGTGCCCTTCGCTAGTGCTAACTCTGTAAAAAAAACATTCAATTCGATTTCACCGTGTTTGAATTGATATGGGGAATCGATTTGCACACTTACATGGCCACTATCTGCAAACTATAAGGCTGATAACCTTATAGTTCAGTCAAAAGATGCTTCCCACAAAAAGGTATGTTGTTGCAAAATTTGGTAGAGATCAAATGATTAGGTTGGTCGTAATTTGATTTAAGCTTTTAACATTTGGCTCGCTGCCATTCCGTTTCCGTCAATATGGCGGCGATATAGCACATGACAGTGAGGTGCCCTTTGCTAATGCTACCTCTGTACCAAATTTCGTTCAATTCGGTTTTACCGTGTTTGAATTGATAGGGGGAATCGATTTGCACACATACATGGCCGCCATATGCCAACTATTGGACTGATGACCTTGTAGCTTGGTCAAAGAACGCTTCTCACATAAAGGTATATTGTTGCAAAATTTGGTAGATATCAAATGATTAGGTTGGTCGTAATTTGATATAAGTTTTTACTTTTGGGTGGCCACCATTACGTTTCCGTCAAGATGGCGGCGATTTAAAATATGATACAGAGGTGCTCTTTGCTTGTGCTACCTCTGTACCAAATTTCGTTTAATTCAGTTTCACCGTGTTTGAAAATTTAGGGGGAATCGAATTGCACACATACATGGCCGCCATCCGCAAATTATTGGGCTGATGGCCATGTAGTTTGCTCAAAAGGTTCTTCATACATAACGATATAATGTTGAAAAGTTCCCTAGGGATCGGATGATTAGGTTGGGCGTAATTATTTAAGCTTTTGACATTTGGGTGGCCGCCATTAGGTTTTCGTCAAGATTAGGGAAACTAAAGAGGGTTGATGGAAAGGGGCGACTGTCAACCCGCGCCAACACCAGGAATCACTTCTGCTATCGTCGCGTCTCTGGGTCGTCAAGCCAACTCAATTTTAGTCAGTGGCCATGTGGATGGAGAACCCAGAGACCTACTGCTGGACACAGGGGCCACAGGCGGCGATATAAAACATGACACTGAGATGTCCTTTACTAGGGCTACCTCTGTACCAAATTTTGTTCAATTCGGTTTCACCGTATTTGAATTGATAGGGGGAATCGATTTGCACACATACATGGCTGCCATCCGTAAAATATTGGGTTAATGATCATGTAGTTTGGTCAAAATAAGCGTCCTACATAAAGGTATGTTGTTGCAAAATTTGGTAGAGATCGGATGATTAGGTTAGTTGTAATTTGATTTAAGCTTTGTAAATTTGGGTGGCCGCTATTATGTATCCGTCAAGATGGTGGCGATATAAAACATGACACTGAGGTGCCCTTTGCTAGTTCAACCTCTGTGTCAAATTTCGTTGAAATCGGTTTCACCGTTTTCGAATTGATAGGGGGGAGGGGGACAGACATTCAGAGTACACACACACACTCACACACACTCACACACACACACACCAACACAGACATATAATTTTTGGCCCTGTGTAGATCTCATAAGTCTACTTTCATTTTTTGCAAAAATCGAACGTAGGCTAAAAGTAAATCTCGTTTCAAAATAAAATGTTCGGTTAATTTTACTAAAGAAACGGCCCTTACTTAAAAAATACAGTCAGGCTGAAAGACTAGACTTTATATCATTTCAAATGACGCATGCTACAAATGCTACACAAGGTTAGAAAGGCTAATGAGGGCTTCTCGCTTCGCTCGAAGCCCCAGGACTCTCTCAACAGTCTCCCTTGCCCATTAACTTAGGCTTCCCGCGCGGGCACCTCTTTAAGGGTCACCCTGTATTTGAATTGAATCTAACATACTGTACACCTCGTTAAGTGTCACGCTGTATTTTGCTCTGACATCCTGCACACCTCTTTAGGAGACACCCTGTATTCTTATCTGGCATCTTGTATATCTATTTAGAAGTCACCCTGTATTCTTGTGTGTCATCTTGTACTCCTCTTTAGGAGTCACCCTGTATTCTTGTCTGACATTTTGTACACCTCTTTAGGAGTCTCCCTGTATTCTCGTCTGACATCTTGTGCACTTCTTTAGGAGTCACCCTGTATGCTTCCCTGCCATCTTGTTCACCTCTTTATGAGTCACCCTGTATTCTTATCTGGTATCTTGTATATCTCTTTAGGAATCACCCTGTATTCTTATCTGGCATCTTGTACACCTCTTTAGGAGTCGCCCTGTATTCTTATATGACGTCTTGTATATCTCTTTAGGTGTCACCCTGTATTCTTGTGTGACATATTGTACACCTCTTTAGGAGTCACCCTGTATTCCTGTCTGACACCATGTGCACTTCTTTAGGAGTCAGCCTGTATTCTTATCTGACGTCTTTTATATCTCTTTAGGAGTCACCCTCTATTCTTATCTGGCATCTTGTACACCTTCTTTAGGAGTCACCCTGTATTCTTATCTGCGTCGTGTACACCTCTTTAGGAGTCACTCTCTATTCTTATCTGGCATCTTGTACACTCCTTTAGGAGTCACCCTGTATTCTTATATGTCGTCTTGTATATCTCTTTAGGAGTCACCCTCTATTCTTATCTGGCATCTTGTACACCTTCTTTAGGAGTCACCCTGTATTCTTATCTGCGTCGTGTACACCTCTTTAGGAGTCACTCTCTATTCTTATCTGGCATCTTGTACACCTCTTTAGGAGTCACCCTGTATTCTTATCTGATGTCTTGTATATCTCTTTAGGAGTCACCCTCTATTCTTATCTGGCATCTTTTACACCTTCTTTAGGAGTCACCCTGTATTCTTATCTGGCATCGTGTACACCTCTTTAGGAGTCACCCTCTATTCTTATCTGGCATCTTGTACACCTCTTTAGGAGTCACCCTGTATTCTTATATGACGTCTTGTATATCTCTTTAGGAGTCACCCTGTATTCTTATCTGGCGTCTTGTACACCTCTTTAGGAGTCACCCCGTATTCTTATATGACGTCTTGTATATCTCTTTAGGAGTCACCCTCTATTCTTATCTGGCATCTTGTACACCTCTTTAGGAGTCACCCCGTATTCTTATATGACGTCTTCTATATCTCTTTAGGAGTCACCCTGTATTCTTATCTGGCGTCTTGTACACCTCTTTAGGAGTCACCCTGTATTCCTGCCTGACACCATGTACACCTCTTTAGGAGTCACTCGTTATTCTTATCTGGGATCTTGTACACCTCTTTAGGAGTCACCCTGTATTCCTGTCTGACACCGTGTACACCTCTTTAGGAGTCACTCAGGATTCGTATCTGGCATCTTGTACACCTCCTTAGGAGTCACCCTGTATTCTCATCTGGCATCTTGTATATCTCTTTAGGAGTCACCCTGCATTCTTGTGTGCCATCTTGTACACCTCTTTAGGAGTCACCCTGTATTCCTGTCTGACACCGTGTACACCTCTTTAGGAGTCACTCAGTATTCGTATCTGGCATCTTGTACACCTCCTTAGGAGCCACCCTGTATTCTTGTCTGACATCTTGTACACCTCGTTAAGGGTCACTCTGTATTCTTATACGATATCGTGTATATCTCTTTAGGAGTCAGCCTGTATTCCTGTCTGACATCTTGCACACCTCTTTAGGAGTCACCCTGTTTTCCTGTCTGACGTCACGTACTCGCCGTCTCCCAGGAGTAAACTCAGACTCGGTGCATATGCACTGAACAACATGATGACTTCTTACACGCCGTAACCGTAACCGTAACGCATAACGTTAGACCCAAGCATAACGACGAAATCGACAAGATCATTTGAAAAGATAAAAACAGCCCTATTAAGAATACGCTCAGTCATATCAGTTTATGTACACATAGCACCCACTAAATTTGGTTGAATTCCAATTGACAGTGTGGAAGTTATATGCAAAAAAAAATGGATATATCAGCAGGCTTATAATCATTTTGGCAACACTGCCATGTATGACCTCCTGGAAATTAAACTAAAAATAGTATTATCTATACGTGTACCAATTTTTAAATAGCTACTGTTCATACCTTCCATGATATCCAACATGGAGCTCAAATTTCAATTGCGATTTTCCAGCAGTATGTAGCACTGACATCATTTGCTAATACGGCACTGAGTTACTCAATTACAGATCTTTACTCCTATGAAATTTCGTTTCGATTGCTGCTGCCTTTTAGGACTTGATAGGGGGGGAGACACACACATAGACAGACAGACAGACAGACAGACAGACAGAAGGACAACCAGACCGACAGACAGAAGGACAGACAGACACACATTTGCCCGGATCTATCTCATAAGTCTACTTTTTCCTCATTATTGCAAAATGTGAAACGTAGGCTAAAAATGTATGGACGAATTTTAGCCACATTTCTCATATAATGCAAGGACTCGGTGTTTAACGTGTTTAGTTAAGCTTTTAGATTTACGTGGCCGTTAATCAACCAATATCAAACAGCATGTAACGTCCATTATCCATTAGACTTCAACCAAATTTTGTATGTGCATTCTATACCTTAAGAGATGGAACTATGAATATTTTCAGAGTCACCAGGGCTGCGAACTGTAGTAAGTTACTTTATTAGGATACACTGTTTCAGCCGTATTTCAAAATGCAATACTTAGAAATGTAAGTACGGTATTACAAACTTGATGTCGTCATTATTTTAGATAGGTCTCTATAGATTGGCATGAATCTTAAATTTAAAGAAAAGTAGGCTCTTTAGTTCGTCACGGAACTACTTGTTATTAATAGTAGTATTATTGTTCTTACCATTGGCACAATTTACTAATAGTGACACACCTTTAAGATAAAACCAGTATTTAGAACGACGTAATGTATAAGTTAAAACTTCGTTTTTTGCAATGTAAATTCGTTTGACGACAGTAATATTCGTAAAAACTCGGTTAAACTCGATACAGTACTTAATTTCCGATTTGTTATTTAACTTCTACTCCAGGCAAATGCCGGGATGGTACCTGACATAAGGCCACGGCCGCTTCCTTCCAAACCTCATCTGAATTACAAAGCGCACACTAATAGAGCCATCACGATAACACAGGTTATCAGACAAATTACACACACGAACACATACACAAATACACGGGGCTACATGACCATGATGTCGTAAAGCCCCTGAACCAATCAACAACAACTATCGATGTATTTCAGATAGAGATTAGCCAGTTTGAACTATAGGCCTACCATTAACTCAGTGACACAAGTATTGCTAAAAATTCTGAATAGAAGTGTAAAGAGAGCTTTTGGTTGTGCACGCGGGGTGAAGGTTAGTCTGCCTGATCGGCCCACCCCGTACAGTGCTTTGTGAGTCCAGTGCTATGGGCCAGAACGCGGCCGCATTAGATGAGAACGGCACTGAACGGGCTGAGCTTCTAAAGTCCATGGGCTCGGAATGCAGTGCGGGGGGACACGCAGCAGTACCCGGCCTACCGACATAACAAATGTAGCCTATTTGTTTATGTTGTGGAGTACACATAGACTATTATTGTGGTATGAAAATATTATTATACTTTCACGAATAGTACAAATATTCATGGTTTTGAATGGGGAAGTACAAGTTTGAATGATAGAATATAATAATTTTCCCTACCAATATCCATTATTAACATCATCTCCGTAGATCATGCGAATAAATCGTAGTTGGAAACTCACAAGAAAAGTAGTGTTAATACAACAAAATAATTCAAAACGAATAAAATGTTGGCCCTAGAGCGTCTCGAACCCGAGATCCATTGGACACTAAGTTACAGCTATAGCACTCGTACACTTTTCACTTAGTAGCCTAGCTCATAGTTACGTAACTTCATGCGTATAGCTAAATGTCGAATTATTTCAGTTAAATCGTAAATACTGACAGCAATGCGTTCAATCAGTCAGCGCCCCTCCATGTATTCAACGTAACGCATCTTAATGACTGATTTCGATTAATAATGCCAATAAACTGCAAATATTACTCTCAATCCACATCTTTCCTCCATGCTTGATTTCTTGCACCTGAGCGAATCGGAACACGGAATGCTGCTGCGAATAACGTTATTCAAGCCTATACCGGAATTGTGCCTGTATACAAGCTTTAACGTTACAATCTGTACCATTTGTACTCTGATGGCCAATGATTGCGGTACAACACATGTGATATGCCCATAAGCCGAGGGTACTGATCAGCACAGTATCGAAGCACCTAAGGTTTGATGTTTTACAGTAGCTATCGTATATTCTACGTACTATTTTAGCCTCATTTTCACATTTTGTAAAAATGTGGAAAAAATAGACGTATGACATCGATCCAGTCAAATGTCTGTCTATCCCTCCTAGACGGCTGCAGTTATTGAAACCAAATTTGGTATAAGTAAAGACCTGTATTTGAATATCTCACGGGCATTATTGAAAATTATTTCAGTGCTAGTAACTGCTGAAAATTCACAATTCACTTTTGAGATCCATGTTGGATTTATCAGATGTTATGCATGCGAACCCTTCCAAAATTAGTACATATAGAGATAATAACATTCCTTATATATATATTTTAAGAAGCGCATATATGACAGTGTTGCCAACATGATTTTAAGCCTGCGGATAAGTCCATTGTTGAAGTGTAGCTAACTTCTATACTATAAATTGGATTTTAACCAAATTTTATTTGTGTTTTGGGGTACTATAACAGATACGACTATGCCTATACTTGAGAGCCAGGAGGGCCGCCAACTGCTAATGAATGGTCATTCTCTTTCTTTATCCTAATTGCAATATATCAGAATATATGCTAGCCAACAGCTCTGAATATTACACACGTATGGTACCTAAAATTTCAGATTAACTTCGAGTAACTAATGTACGTCAGTGCTGCCAACATAATTCTAAGCCTGCTGAAAATGCATGTAAAGTCTATACCAACAAATGGATGTAATCCTAAATTGGCACTTTAAAATATAGTATTATTTCAGATTAAGTCGCCTCCGTAGCGTAGCGGTCAGCACGGTTAGCTGCCACCCCGGAGGTCCTGGGTTCGATTCCCGGCTCTGCCACGAAATTTGAAAAGTGGTATGAGGAATGGAACGGGGTCTACTCAGCCTCGGGTGTTCCAAATGAGTAGAGGGGGTTCGATTCCCACCTCAGCCATCCTCGAAGTGGTTTTCCGCGGTTTCCCACTTCGTCTTCAGGCTAATGCCGGGATGTTACCTTCTTCAAGGCCACGGCCGCCTCCTTCCCTCTTCCTTGCCTATCCATCCTGACCATCCATTACCTTCCCTCATGAGGCCCCTGTTCGCTTTGCAGGTGAGGCCGCCAGGGCGAGGTGCCAAACACACCAAACCAGTTGTATCCACTCCGATTAGATGTTCGCAGCTCTAAGACACTGCCCGTAGAGGCGGTAGTGGTGAGTTCGCTCGCTGAGTCCGTGGGTTCCACCAACCTGGAGGGTAAACGACTAAGAGAAGAGAAGATATTATTTCAGATTAATTCTGATCACACGTGCATGACCTTGTTGCCAATATGATTTTATACGCACTGATAGATTCAATATTTCACAACATGCAACGTCCATACTATCCATTGCATTTCAACCAAATGTTGTATGTGCATTCTGTACCTTAGGAGATGGAACTAAGGATATATTCACAGTCACATAGGCTGCCAACTGTAGTGCTGTATTAGAATATTTCAGGTATATTCCAATATAATTAGAAATGCTAGTATTAACAAATAAATTTCGTCATTATTCTAGATAGGTCTATATAGTTTATTCATTGGCATGAATCTTAAATATAAAGAAAAGTATGCTCTTTAGATCGTCACAAAACTATTTCTCCTTATTGTTAATATTATTATTTATTGTGGAGTAAACATAGACTATTATTGTGGTATGAAAATATTATTATACTTTCACGAATAGTACAAATATTCATGGTTTTGTATGGGGAAGTACAAATTTGAATGATAGAATAGAATAATTTTCCCTACCAATATCCATTATTAACATCATCTCCGTAGATCATGCGAATAAATCGTAGTTGGAAACACACAAGAAAAGTAGTGTTAATGCAACAAAATAATTCAAAAAGAATAAAAAATTTGGCACTAGAGCGTCTCGAATCTGAGATCCATTGGACACAAAGTTACAGCTATAGCACTCGTACACTTTTCAATTACTAGCCTAGCTCATAGTTACGTAACTTCATGCGTATAGCTAAATGTCGAATTATTTCAGTTAAATCGTAAATACTGACAGGAATGCGTTCAATCAGTCAGTGCTTCTTTATGTATTCAACGCAACGCCTCTTAATGACTGATTTGGATTAATAATGCCAATAAACTGCAAATATTACTCTAAATCCACAACTTTCCTCCATGTTTGATTTCTTGCAGCTGAGCCAATCGGGACACGGAATGCTGCTGCGAATAACGTTATTCAAGCCTATACCGGAATTGTGCCTGTATACAAGCTTTAACGTTACAATCTGTACCATTTGTACTCTGATGGCCAATGATTGCGGTACAACACATGTGATATGTCCATAAGCAGAGGGTACTGATCAGCACAGTATCGAAGCACCTAAGGTTGGATGTTTTACAGTAGCTATCGTATATTCTACGTACTATTTTAGCCTCATTTTCACATTTTGTAAAAATGTGGAAAAAATAGACGTATGACATCGATCCAGTCAAATGTCTGTCTGTCCCTCCTAGACGGCTGCAGTTATTGAAACCAAATTTGGTATAAGTTAAGACCTGTATTTGAATATCTCACGGGCATTATTGAAAATTATTTCAGTGCTAGTAACTGCTGAAAATTCACAATTCACTTTTGAGATCCATGTTGGATTTATCAGATGTTATGCATGCGAACCCTTCCAAAATTAGTACATATAGAGATAATAACATTCCATATATATATATTTTAAGAAGCGCATATATGACAGTGTTGCCAACATGATTTTAAGCCTGCGGATAAGTCCAATGATTAAGTGTATCTAACTTCTGTACTATCAATTGGATTTTAACCAAATTTCGTATGTGCTTTTGAGTACTATAACAGATATCAGTATGTCTATACTTGAGAGCCAAGAGGGCCGCCAACTGCTAATGAATGGTCATTCTCTTTCTTTATCCTAATAGCAATATATCAGAATGTATGCTAGCCAACATTTCTGAATGTTACACACGTATGGTACCTAAAATTTCAGATTAATTTCGAGTAACTTATGCGCGCCAGTGCTGCCAACTTAATTCTAAGCCTGCTGAAAATGCATGTAAAGTCTATACCAACAAATGGATGTAATCCTAAATTGGCACTTTAAAATATAGTATTATTTCAGATTAAGTCGCCTCCGTAGCGTAGCGGGCAGCACGGTTAGCTGCCACCCCGGAGGTCCTGGGTTCGATTCCCGGCTCTGCCACGAAATTTGAAAAGTGGTATGAGGAATGGAACGGGGTCTACTCAGCCTCGGGTGTTCCAAATGACTAGAGGGGGTTCGATTCACACCTCAGCCAGCCTCGAAGTGGTTTTCCGCGGTTTCCCACTTCGTCTTCAGGCTAATGCCGGGATGTTACCTTCTGCAAGGCCACGGCCGCCTCCTTCCGTCTTCCTTGCCTATCCATACTGACCATCCATTACCTTCCCTCATGAGGCCCCTGTTCGCTTTGCAGGTGAGGCTGCCTGGGCGAGGTGCCAATCACACCTCACCAGTTGTATCCACTCCGATTAGATGTTCCCAGCTCTAGGACACTGCCCGCAGAGGCGCTAGTGGTGAGTTCCCTCGCTGAGTCCGTGGGTTCCACCAACCTGGAGGGTAAACGACTAAGAGAAGGGAAGAGAAGAGAAGATATTATTTCAGATTAATTCTGATCACACGTGCATGACCTTGTTGCCAATATGATTTTATACGCACTGATAGATCTAATAGTTCACAACATGCAACGTCATACTATCCATTGGATTTCAACCAAATGTTGTATGTGCATTCTGTACCTTAGGAGATAGAACTAAGGATATATTCGCAGTCACATAGGCTGCCAACTGTAGTGCTGTATTAGAACACTTCAGGTATATTCCAATATAATTAGAAATGCTAGTATTAACAAATAAATTTCGTCATTATTCTAGATAGGTCTATATAGTTTAATCTTTGGCATGAATCTTAAATATAAAGAAAAGTATGCTCTTTAGATCGTCACGAAACTATTTCTCCTGATTGTTAATATTATTATTTATTGTGGAGTAAACATAGACTATTATTGTGGTAGGAAAATATTATTATACTTTCACGAATAGTACAAATATTCATGGTTTTGTATGGGGAAGTACAAATTTGAATGATAGAATATAATAATTTTCCCTACCAATATCCATTACTAACATTATCTCCGTAGATCATGCGAATAAATCGTAGTTGGAAACTCACAAGAAAAGTAGTGTGAATGCAACAAAATAATTCAAAAAGAATAAAAAATTTGGACCTAGAGCGTCTCGAACCCGAGATCCATTGGACACTAAGTTACAGCTATAGCACTCGTACACTTTTCACTTACTGGCCTAGCTCATAGTTACGTAACTTCATGCGTATAGCTAAATGTCGAATTATTTCAGTTACATCGTAAATACTGACAGGAATGCGTTCAATCAGTCAGTGCTTCTTTATGTATTCAACGCAACGCCTCTTAATGACTGATTTGGATTAATAATGCCAATAAACTGCAAATATTACTCTAAATCCACAACTTTCCTCCATGTTTGATTTCTTGCAGCTGAGCCAATCGGGACACGGAATGCTGCTGCGAATAACGTTATTCAAGCCTATACCGGAATTGTGCCTGTATACAAGCTTTAACGTTACAATCTGTACCATTTGTACTCTGATGGTCAATGATTGCGGTACAACACATGCGATATGTCCATAAGCAGAGGGTACTGATCAGCACAGTATCGAAGCACCTAAGGTTGGATGTTTTACAGTAGCTATCGTATATTCTACGTAATATTTTAGCCTCATTTTCACATTTTGTAAAAATGTGGAAAAAATAGACGTATGACATCGATCCAGTCAAATGTCTGTCTGTCCCTCCTAGACGGCTGCAGTTATTGAAACCAAATTTGGTATAAGTAAAGACCAGTATTTGAATATCTCATGGGCATTATTGAAAATTATTTCAGTGCTAGTAACTGCTGAAAATTCACAATTCACTTTTGAGATCTATGTTGGATTTATCAGATGTTATGCATGCGAACTCTTCCAAAATTAGTACACATAGAGATAATAACATTCCATATATATATATATATATATTTTAAGAAGCGCATATATGACAGTGTTGCCAACATGATTTTAAGCCTGCGGATAAGTCCAATGTTTAAGTGTATCTAACTTCTATACTATCAATTGGATTTTAACCTAATTTCGTATGTGCTTTTGAGTACTATAACAGATATGAGTATGCCTATACTTGAGAGCCAGGAGGGCCGCCAACTGCTAATGAATGGTCATTCTCTTTCTTTATCCTAATAGCTATATATCAGAATGTATGCTAGCCAACATCTCTGAATGTTACACACGTATGGTACATAAAATTTCAGATTAATTTCGAGTAACTAATGTGCGTCAGTGCTGCCAACATAATTCTAAGCCTGCTGAAAATGCATGTAAGGTCTATACCAACAAATGGATGTAATCCTAAATTGGCACTTTAAAATATAGTATTATTTCAGATTAAGTCGCCTTCGTAGCGTAGCGGTCAGCACGGTTAGCTGCCACCCCGGAGGTCCTGGGTTCGATTCCCGGCTCTGCCACGAAATTTGAAAAGTGGTATGAGGAATGGAACGGGGTCTACTCAGCCTCGGGTGTTCCAAATGACTAGAGGGGGTTCGATTCACACCTCAGCCAGCCTCGAAGTGGTTTTCCGCGGTTTCCCACTTCGTCTTCAGGCTAATGCCGGGATGTTACCTTCTTCGAGGCCACGGCCGCCTCCTTCCCTCTTCCTTGCCTATCCATCCTGACCATCCATTACCTTCCCTCATGAGGCCCCTGTTCGCTTTGCAGGTGAGGCCGCCAGGGCGAGGTGCCAATCACACCTCACCAGTTGTATCCACTCCGATTAGATGTTCGCAGCTCTAGGACACTGCCCGTAGAGGCGGTAGTGGTGAGTTTCCTCGCTGAGTCCGTGGGTTCCACCAACCTGGAGGGTAAACGACTAAGAGAAGAGAAGATATTATTTCAGATTAATTCTGATCACACGTGCATGACCTTGTTGCCAATATGATTTTATACGCACTGATAGATTCAATATTTCACAACATGCAACGTCCATACTATCGATTGGATTTCAACCAAATGTTGTATGTGCATTCTGTACCTTAGGAGATGGAACTAAGGATATATTCACAGTCACATAGGCTGCCAACTGTAGTGCTGTATTAGAACACTTCAGGTATATTCCAATATAATTAGAAATGCTAGTATTAACAAATAAATTTCGTCATTATTCTAGATAGGTCTATATAGTTTAATCTTTGGCATGAATCTTAAATATAAAGGAAAGTATGCTCTTTAGATCGTCACAAAACTATTTCTCCTTATTGTTAATATTATTATTTATTGTGGAGTAAACATAGACTATTATTGTGGTATGAAAATATTATTATACTTTCACGAATAGTACAAATATTCATGGTTTTGTATGGGGAAGTACAAATTTGAATGATAGAATATAATAATTTTCCCTACCAATATCCATTACTAACATTATCTCCGTAGATCATGCGAATAAATCGTAGTTGGAAACTCACAAGAAAAGTAGTGTGAATGCAACAAAATAATTCAAAAAGAATAAAAAATTTGGCCCTAGAGCGTCTCGAACCCGAGATCCATTGGACACTAAGTTACAGCTATAGCACTCGTACACATTTCACTTACTGGCCAAGCTCATAGTTACGTAACTTCATGCGTATAGCTAAATGTCGAATTATTTCAGTTAAATCGTAAATACTGACAGGAATGCGTTCAATCAGTCAGTGCTTCTTTATGTATTCAACGCAACGCCTCTTAATGACTGATTTGGATTAATAATGCCAATAAACTGCAAATATTACTCTAAATCCACAACTTTCCTCCATGTTTGATTTCTTGCAGCTGAGCCAATCGGGACACGGAATGCTGCTGCGAATAACGTTATTCAAGCCTATACCGGAATTGTGCCTGTATACAAGCTTTAACGTTACAATCTGTACCATTTGTACTCTGATGGCCAATGATTGCGGTACAACACATGTGATATGCCCATAAGCCGAGGGTACTGATCAGCACAGTATCGAAGCACCTAAGGTTTGATGTTTTACAGTAGCTATCGTATATTCTACGTACTATTTTAGCCTCATTTTCACATTTTGTAAAAATGTGGAAAAAATAGACGTATGACATCGATCCAGTCAAATGTCTGTCTGTCCCTCCTAGACGGCTGCAGTTATTGAAACCAAATTTGGTATAAGTAAAGACCTGTATTTGAATATCTCACGGGCATTATTGAAAATTATTTCAGTGCTAGTAACTGCTGAAAATTCACAATTCACTTTTGAGATCTATGTTGGATTTATCTGATGTTATGCATGCGAACTCTTCCAAAATTAGTACACAAAGAGATAATAACATTCCATATATATATATATTTTAAGAAGCGCATATATGACAGTGTTGCCAACATGATTTTAAGCCTGCGGATAAGTCCAATGTTTAAGTGTATCTAACTTCTATACTATCAATTGGATTTTAACCAAATTTCGTATGTGCTCTTGAGTACTATAACAGATATGAGTATGCCTATACTTGAGAGCCAGGAGGGCCGCCAACTGCTAATGAATGGTCATTCTCTTTCTTTATCCTAATAGCTATATATCAGAATGTATGCTAGCCAACATCTCTGAATGTTACACACGTATGGTACCTAAAATTTCAGATTAATTTCGAGTAACTAATGTGCGTCAGTGCTGCCAACATAATTCTAAGCCTGCTGAAAATGCATGTAAAGTCTATACCAACAAATGGATGTTATCCTAAATTGGCACTTTAAAATATAGTATTATTTCAGATTAAGTCGCCTCCGTAGCGTAGCGGTCAGCACGGTTAGCTGCCACACCGGAGGTCCTGGGTTCGATTCCCGGCTCTGCCACGAAATTTGAAAAGTGGTATGAGGAATGGAACGGGGTCTACTCAGCCTCGGGTGTTCCAAATGACTAGAGGGGGTTCGATTCACACCTCAGCCAGCCTCGAAGTGGTTTTCCGCGGTTTCCCACTTCGTCTTCAGGCTAATGCCGGGATGTTACCTTCTGCAAGGCCACGGCCGCCTCCTTCCGTCTTCCTTGCCTATCCATACTGACCATCCATTACCTTCCCTCATGAGGCCCCTGTTCGCTTTGCAGGTGAGGCTGCCTGGGCGAGGTGCCAATCACACCTCACCAGTTGTATCCACTCCGATTAGATGTTCCCAGCTCTAGGACACTGCCCGCAGAGGCGCTAGTGGTGAGTTCCCTCGCTGAGTCCGTGGGTGCCACCAAGCTGGAGGGTAAACGACTAAGAGAAGGGAAGAGAAGAGAAGATATTATTTCAGATTAATTCTGATCACACGTGCATGACCTTGTTGCCAATATGATTTCATACGCACTGATAGATCCAATATTTCACAACATGCAACGTCCATACTATCCATTGGATTTCAACCAAATGTTGTATGTGCATTCTGTACCTTAGGAGATGGAACTAAGGATATATTCACAGTCACATAGGCTGCCAACTGTAGTGCTGTATTAGAACACTTCAGGTATATTCCAATATAATTAGAAATGCTAGTATTAACAAATAAATTTCGTCATTATTCTAGATAGGTCTATATAGTTTAATCTTTGGCATGAATCTTAAATATAAAGAAAAGTATGCTCTTTAGATCGTCACAAAACTATTTCTCCTTATTGTTAATATTATTATTTATTGTGGAGTAAACATAGACTATTATTGTGGTATGAAAATATTATTATACTTTCACGAATAATACAAATATTCATGGATTTGTATGGGGAAGTACAAATTTGAATGATAGAATATAATAATTTTCCCTACCAATATCCTTTAAGAACATTATCTCCGTAGATCATGCGAATAAATCGTAGTTGGAAACTCACAAGAAAAGTAGTGTGAATGCAACAAAATAATTCAAAAAGAATAAAAAATTTAGCCCTAGAGTGTTTCGAACCCGAGATCCATTGGACACTAAGTTACAGCTATAGCACTCGTACACTTTTTACTTATTAGCCTAGATCATAGTTACGTAACTTCATGCGTATAGCTAAATGTCGAATTATTTCAGTTACATCGTAAATACTGACAGGAATGCGTTCAATCAGTCAGTGCTTCTTTATGTATTCAACGCAACGCCCCTTAATGACTGATTTGGATTAATAATGCCAATAAACTGCAAATATTACACTAAATCCACAACTTTCCTCCATGTTTGATTTCTTGCAGCTGAGCCAATCGGGACACGGAATGCTGCTGCGAATAACGTTATTCAAGCCTATACCGGAATTGTGCCTGTATACAAGCTTTAACGTTACAATCTGTACCATTTGTACTCTGATGGCCAATGATTGCGGTACAACACATGTGATATGTCCATAAGCAGAGGGTACTGATCAGCACAGTATCGAAGCACCTAAGGTTGGATGTTTTACAGTAGCTATCGTATATTCCACGTACTATTTTAGCCTCATTTTCACATTTTGTAAAAATTTGGAAAAAATAGACGTATGACATCGATCCAGTCAAATGTCTGTCTGTCCCTCCTAGACGGCTGCAGTTATTGAAACCAAATTTGGTATAAGTAAAGACCTGTATTTGAATATCTCACGGGCATTATTGACAATTATTTCAGTGCTAGTAACTGCTGAAAATTCACAATTCACTTTTGAGATCTACGTTGGATTTATCAGACGTTATGCATGCGAACTCTTACAAAATTAGTACACATAGAGATAATAACATTCCATATATATATATATATATATATATATATTTTAAGAAGCGCATATATGACAGTGTTGCCAACATGATTTTAAGCCTGCGGATAAGTCCAATGTTTAAGTGTATCTAACTTCTATACTATCAATTGGATTTTAACCAAATTTCGTATGTGCTTTTGTGTACTATAACAGATATGAGTATGCTTATTTGAGAGCCAGCAGGGCCGCCAACTGCTAATGAATGGTCATTCTCTTTCATTATCCTAATAGCAATATATCAGAATGTATCTGAATGTTACACACGTATGCTACCTAAAATTTCAGATTAATTCCGAGTAACTAATGTGCGTCTGTGCTGCCAACATAATTCTAAGCCTGCTGAAAATGCATGTAACTTCTATACCAGCAAATGGATGTTATCCAAAATTTGCACTATAAAATATAGTATTATTTCAGATTAATTCTGAGCACACGTGCATGACCTTGTTGCCAATATGATTTTACATACACTGATAGATCCAATATTTCACAACATGCAACGTCCATACTATCCATTGGACTTCAAGGAAGGAAGGAAGGAAGGAAGGAAGCTTGTAGTTTAACGTGACCGTTAATCTGTAGATCATGAGCCACGGGACCTCCTTTTTACGTGGAATCCGAACCCCAGGACATGGCATTTCACTTCGAAAATCTCACATGCATTGACCGGGAATCGAACCCGGACCGCCTTGGTGAGAGGCATACAGCTAGACCGCTGAGCCACCACGCCCCCCCCCCCTCCCCCCCTTGGACTTCATCCGAATGTTATATGTGCATTATGTACCTTAAGAGATGGAACTAAGGATATATTCAGAGTCACCTAGGCTACCAACTGTAGTGCCGTATTAGAATATTTCAGGTATATTCCAATCTAATTAGAAATGTTAGTAGGCCTATTACCTACTGAATTTCGTAATGGGAAAAGGCACCTACTTTATTATTGCAATGTGCTAAAATATTTTATATAACCCTTCTTTGTATAATGTGACTAATCCCACACAACGTCGCTCTTTCTACATCACATTTAGTAACAATAACGTTATGGGCCTATGTTCGAGCTGTTTCCTTAATAACGTTCTTGACGGAATATACACAATTTCTTGTCATAAAGATTGGATTTGATTAATAATAAACAAGAAATGGGAATAACATTAATTTGTAGAACGCAATTTTAGCTGTCTTTTTAACAACGTTATCGTCGGTAGCACTCACAATTTTGTTCCTTAAAGATTGGGTAAGACAAATAACGAAAACCGGCGAATAACGTTTTTATGAGGAACTTCCTTTACCCGCCTTTCGAATAACGTTATTGTCAGCAGTTCGTTCAATTTCGTTCTTCGACATCAGGTTGAACTAATAACGAAATGATGCCAATAACGTTATTCAGTTATTCACTATGTGAGCCACCCTCCCAATAACGTTATTGGTAGGGACCGGAATAATAGTGTTCTTCAATTCGGTTACTGAATATAACGTTATTGTGATAGTATATGATAAATACGGTATTCTTGTCGAAACGAAGTAATTCGTTCTGTAACGCATTTACCTAAATGCACTCATGCAGTTTTCCGGTACATTCCCTAATTACGTTACGTTATGGTTACGGTTAAGTTATCTAGCCCTGGTTAAAAGTGTAATTACATCTGCAAACGGTTGGGGTAATCCTACAAACCCAAATTAATTAGGCCCCTTTCGAATTTGAATATAACCTAACACTTTACGTTCCAATAAAGTTAAAAACGCCACTCCAATCAAAACTCCTACAATTAAGATCAACGCACTTACTAAACTAGTTATAACTTCCTTTATCAATACTATTTGTAATTATTTACATATTTGAATTCTAAATTCAAGGCACTCTTTCTGCCAAAATAGTTAATAATAATCATTCTCCACAAAATTATTTTAAATATTTGGTCCTTTCGTACTAAAATATTTTTATCTAATGAGGATAGAAACCAACATGGCTTACACCGGTTTGAACTCAGATCATGTAAGGATTAAAAGGTCGAACAGACCTATAAATTAAACTTCTACACCTAATTATATTCCTCAATCCAACATCGAGGTCGCAATCTTTCTTGTTGATATGAACTCTTAAAAAAAATTACGCTGTTATCCCTAAGGTAACTTTATCTTACAATCAATAATAATGGATCAAATATTCATAAATCAATGTACTTTTTATAAAGAGTTATTTAAATCTCTATGTCACCCCAACACAATATATTTTTAAAAATATTCACAATAATTCTAAATTAAATACTCTTATAATATATAAAGCTCTATAGGGTCTTCTCGTCCTCCATTTCTATTTAAGCCTTTTGACGCAAAAGTTAAATTCTATACTTTATATTGAGACAGTTAATATTTCGTCAAACCATTCATTCTAGCCCTCAATTAAAAAACTAATGATTATGCTACCTTTGCACAGTCAAAATACTGCGTCCCTTTAAATAATCAGTGGGCAGGCCCGACTTTAAATTATACACTAAAAGACATGTTTTTGTTAAACAGGCGAATATTAATTTTTGCCTAATTCCTTAATATAAATTCTAATAAAAAATTATTAATACATTCAATTATAATAATTTTATCATTATTTCAAATAACATATTACTTATTAAATTATCCTAATTCACTAATTAAATTTTTTTTAATCATAAACAACTAAAATAATTTATAACATAATTAACTTGAAGACTAATTTAAAGTCTACAATTTTAATTACATTTTTAAAAATTATAATTTACAATTTAAAGCTTATCCCCCAAACTATTTTCTAGTCTATATAATCACTTACCAATTTAAATAATTACTTAAACTAAACTGAATTAAATTCATTTCTTAGAAAACTAGATATCTTAAAAAACGATTAACATTTCATTTCTAATATAATATTTTTAATAAATATATTACATTAAATAACATATTATATTAGCTCTTTTTAACTCGAGAAATATAAATTCCTTACGAAATTTTTTCTAAACAAGGAACGATATAGATCTACTTCCCCAAAAATAATTTTTCAAATATTTCATAATTCTTTCACAATACTACTACACTATAAATTTTTATATTTTTTCTATAAACTATACTAAAAAAATTATTTTTAAAATTACTTTAATTAAAATAAATTTATACATACTTATAATTAATATCCATCTTTCAAAGTAATTCGAATCGCACGAAATTCTCCTCAGTGTAAATGAAATGCTTTACTTTAAAGCTTCACTTTGACATTCTAGATACACTTTCCAGTACATCTACTATGTTACGACTTATCTCACCTTAAATAATGAGAGCGGCGGGCGATGTTGTCATGTTTTAGAGCTATAATCACAATATCATAATCTAACAACATTACTTTCAAATCCACCTTCAACTTATCTATTTCAAGATAATATCCGTTTAAATATTCAATCTTATTGTAATCCATCTCCTATTCAATCATAAGCTGCACCTTGACCTGACATAAATTTTATTACAAAATCTAGAAAATTCTTTCTCTTAAAAGATAATCTTATGACGGCGGTATACAAGCTGACATTACAAAATTAAATTTATTTTAGTGTGTATTATCAATTACAGGACAGATTCCTCTGAAAAGACTAAAACACCGCCAAATTCCTTAAGTTTCAAGAACTTAACTATTACTACTCAAGTATTATATTTTATATTTAAAAATAATAGGGTATCTAATCCTAGTTTAAATTTTAAATTTCAAAGCTTCATTATCTTATAAAAATCTATTTAATTTTCAAATTCTACCCTCTAAAATTAATTAAAATCTTTTTCTAAACAAACTAACTTCAACGCTGATAATATTCATTCAAATCCTACGTATAACCGCGACTGCTGGCACGACTTTTGTCGACCATAAATTAAATTACTAATTCTAAATTGCCTTAATTATTAATATTAAATACTGCGAATAATATATAATCATTTAGATCTTATTATAACCCACAAAAATTTACATGTAAAATATTCAAACAATAAATTATTAAGTAAGAATAAAACTTTTATGAATACATATAAAATATTGGTTCAAATATAACATAATCAACTCATAATAATCTATTTATCACTCTTTTTAGTCTACTCCAAAGATATAAGTATAAATTTACATAATAAAATTATTTTATAAAACTGAAATCTTACTATAGAACCTATATTTATTTATATTCATTTCTATCATTTCTATTCATACGTACATCAATCACCTATTTATCACGCGGCGCCTCTACCAACAAGCCATTTCATCATTTCCGCTTCAAATACGTTTCTCACCAGTCAAATATTTTGCTCACCAAAAACTTTTCAAGAAACCTTAAATCAACAATATTTATCACACCTAATACCGGGTGAGTTAGCCGTGGTGGTTACGGCATGACTGATGGCAGTCGCTCACATCCGGGAGGCGAGGAGGTTCGAATCCCCCCGCCGGCAACCTTGAAGATGGTCTTCTGTGGTTTCCCATCTTCCTTCCAGGCAAATGCCGGGGTTGGTCCCTAACTATAGGCCACAGCCGCTACCTTCCAACTCCTCGTCCTTACATTCCAACTTCCCTCCTTCCCTCCCCAACGGTACTTGTAGCTCACCCATTGGGTGTCCGTCTCGAAGCAGCTACAAACCTGGCGAGCCGAACATGTCCTCGGACACTCCCGGCACTGAAAGCCATACGAAAAAAAAAAAAAAAAAAAAAAATCACACCTAATGAATTCGTTTCTCACCAGTTCTCAAAATGTTGGTAAACAATCACGCGGCGCCTCTACCAACAAGCCATTTCATCATTTCCGCTTCAAATACGTTTCTCACCAGTCAAATATTTTGCTCAACCAAAAACACTTTTCAAGAAACCTTAAATCAACAATATATAACACACCTAATGAATTCGTTTCTCACCAGTTCTCAAATTTTCCAAATTCATAAAAAAATACCTAAAACCCCACAAAACAATTCATAAATAATAATAATAATTAATCAAGTTGATTCTAAAATATCTATAAATTCCCCCCCCCCCCAAATTCATATTTTTTTTATCTCAAAACTCAAATAATTATAGTATCTTTTCCCTGTAAAAGGTTTTCTAAACGTTAATAGAAACATATAAAGTCACGGTACAAAAATACATTATAAAGATTAAAAATAATAAAAACTCGCGCCCGTGCTTAATCAATAAGCTACCATATATATATATTCAATTATACAATATAAGAACCGTAACAAATCTTTAATTAATGGGTATTTTTTCATTATTGTATTTTATCCTACACACTTCAATATTTTTGTCAATTTATAATAAATGGGTATTTTAATAAAATACTTCAATCTATTAATAAAAATAAATAAATAAACTATATAGGTTGTTATATATATATATATAGTATATTTAATTATATTACAATATACATTTATTTATATATAAATAAATATATAATATGAATAAAGATTGCGATACTCTACAATGTCACAAATATTTTTAAGATCCTTCTTTTCAGCCTCTATCCTATAGGTCTTTAATAGGTCGAAAGGATCTGCATATCTATAAGTTCTTATTGATTAATAAACTTACTATAAGATATTACATTTATTATATATACGTATATATATATATATATAACAGATTGAATTTGGAGGGTCCACTCATCAGTTTTTCTATTACTGCCACGTGTTTTTTTAAATCTAGGCTGTTTCACGACCCATTTTATAAAAAATGTAATTAGCATAATAGCAAATTTATGATATTTTCTCCTTATAATGCCTTAATTTCACATAAATATTTTTACATAAAATTGCATCTATATAACTTTAAACTGATCAATTTTTCTAGAATAAAAACCACCTAAAATTTTACCTTATAAATTACCTGACTTTTTTCTATTAAATCAACCACAAAATCAATTGAATGACCAGAACTTATCATTTTATTTTACAAAAAATTCTTAGCATTAATTTTAATCAATTTTTTATTACATAAGTATACATAAATCTAATCAAAATACCTTAAAATTGAATGCTTTTTTAAAAAAATATTTCTCTTTTTTTGAACATAATAATCAAAGGAATTTAATTATAAACTAATTTAAAGTACCTACACTTTTAAGAAATTTTATAAAGTGAATCATGTTCACAGGAGAAGACCCCTTTTTGAAACAGAAAAATAATTTTAACCCTCCTTAAAATTGTCTCCACGTCCCGGAAGATGGGGTGGCAAAAACCAGTTTTTTTAATATATTACATTCCTATTAATACTTTTTTTTAATTATAAACTAATTTAATGTAGCTACACTTTAAAAAAAATTATAAAGTGAATCATGTTCACAGGAGAAGACCCTTTTTTGAAACAGAAAAATGATTTCAACCACCATTGAAATTGCCCCCACGTCCCGGAAGATGGGGTGGCAAAAGACAATTTTTTTTAATATATTACATTCCTATTAATACTTTTTTATTATAAACTAATTTAATGTACCTACACTTTTAAGAAATTTTATAAAGTGAATCATGTTCACAGGAGAAGACCCTTTTTTGAAAGAGAAAAATAATTTCAACCCCCCTTGAAATTGCCTCCTCGTCCCGGTAGATGGGGTGGCAAAAACCAACTTTTTTAAAATATATTACATTCCTATTAATACTTTTTTTAAATTATAAACTAATTTAATGTACCTACACTTTTAAGAAATTTTTATAAAATATATTTATAAAATATATAAAAATTATAATATTTACATATACTATAGTTAAACATTATAATATCTCCACTAATTCTCTTTTAATGAAGTGCCTGATTAAAGGATTACAGTGATAGAGTAAATTATGTATTTTTTTTTTACCTTCATTACATTTAGTAGATTTAAACTACTCCTTAAAGTATCAAAAACCTTTGTGCATCATACACCTAAATATATTTACATATATTATAAAAAGGTAAGCTAAATATAAGCTAATGGGTTCATACCCCGTAAATAGGATTACCTCCTTTTTAATTTTTAAAAATCCTTCAAAGGCTTTATTTTTAAGTACATTAATTATAGGTACTTTAATTTCCATCTCATCAACTTCTTGACTAGGTGTTTGGATAGGATTAGAAATCAATTTATTATCTTTTATCCCATTAATATCCAATACAAAAATATTTTATGAACTGAAGCCTCCTTAAAATACTTCTTAATTCAGGCTATTGCTTCTTCCCTGTTATTATTCTCTTTAATCACTATATTCCTAATATCAAATATTATTATAATAATAAATTATGAAGTATTTTTATTGATAATCAGCTCAGCCCTTCTTCTAAAGATAGGAGCAGCACCTTTCCATTTTTGATTCCCCGGAACTATAGAGGGTCTAGACTGAAGAAATAATTTAATTTTAATAACATGACAAAAAATTGCACCCTTAATACTATCATATACTATTAGAATAAATATTTTCTTTTCAATCATTATTATTTCTTCAATTTCAATTGGTTCTTTAGGAGGATTAAATCAGACATCCTTGCGCAAATTAATAGCCTACTCATCCATTAATCACTTAGGTTGAATAATTGCTGCTATAGTTTCTGGTGAAAACTTATGAGAATTATATTTTCTCGTTTATTCTTTCCTGAGATCATCAATCATTTTCTTATTTAATACATTTCAAATCTTTCACATTAATCAAAATTTCCTTATAATAAATAATAACCCAAAAATTAAATTTTGTTTATTTTCTTTACTTCTCTCGTTAGGGGGCCTACCTCCCTTTCTCGGATTCATGCCAAAATGATTCGTTATCCAAGCAATAGCTGAACTTCATAGAGTAATAATTATTACCTTAATAGTAATCACAACATTAATCACTTTATTTTATTACCTTCGAGTTACCTTTACTGCATTTCTCTTTTCTTATAGAGAAATCAAATGAAATTACGAGCAAATTTATAGTAATCAATATTGTATTTTAATAAGAACTTTTACTATAATTTCAGTTTTAGGATTACTATTTAGATCATTAATCTTTAATATATTATAAGGTTTTAAGTTAATTAAACTAATAGCCTTCAAAGCTATAAATAAAATATCAATTTTAAACCTTAGTAGTATCCTACTCCTTTAGAATTGCAGTCTAATATCATTCATGACTATAAAGGTCTGATAAAAGAGATAAATCTCCTAAATAAATTTACAATTTATCGCCTATAACTCAGCCATTTTACCGCAACAATGACTCTTCTCAACTAATCATAAGGATATTGGAACACTTTATTTTATTTTCGGAGCATGAGCAGGAATAGTAGGTACTTCATTAAGAATACTTATTCGTGCAGAACTTGGTCAACCTGGTTATCTAATTGGAGATGATCAAATTTATAATGTAATTGTAACAGCTCATGCTTTTGTAATATTTTTTTATAGTAATACCAGTTATAATTGGAGGTTTCGGAAATTGATTAGTCCCTTTAATACTAGGAGCCCCTGATATGGCCTTCCCACGGATAAATAACATAAGATAGGCCCTGGATACCCTAATATCGTTGAAGTAAAGACTTCTTGAATCAGGGTGAAATAAATTGTAGTAGTTCTGACTGATGATTGTTGAAATTATGTAAATTGCTTTTTTTAAATTGTATCATTTTGTGTGATAATATTAAATATGGCATCAGACCAAAACTTGGTGTTGACTTGTAAGTTTTTTAAACCTCCCAAAGCCTACTCCTTAATTGAAACTTAAAACCTTGATTTTATAATTCATCGGAGAATCAACCGGGGGCAGATGACCTCGCTGTTCCATCCCTTAATACAACTAACTGAGAATCAACCTGGCATTGATGTTTGGAGAAATGTGGTTATTATAGGGATAGTCATTCTGGCCATTTCCAGAATTTCCATTTAAATTTTATTAAAAATGGTACTGTGCTGAAGGGTTATTAAAATATTGTTGTTTCAAGGGGGCGGAACAGCGATTTCATTTACCCCTCTGGTGAATGGAGTACTGCATATTTTGTTATTCAATTTGTGAACATTAAAAAAAGAGCCAAACTATACTAACTCCATCCTGTAATAAGAACGTAATAGTAATTGCAATAATAATGAGTGTAAATGTTAATATAGTAGACTTAGTTCCATACTGCGTGGTTGCCTAAAATTTGTAAGTCTGAGTGTGTTATTTTCTAAATTATAAATACTGTGATTTAATGAGTGCAGCCAATGGCCAAGATGTACAGTAGGTATGCCAGTTAATATAAACTGATATAAATTTTCTTTTTAACATTTGACACATGGTATCTTTCAGAAAATATGTCACAGAGATCGCACGCACAACCTGGACTGGGGCTATGGCAGTCCTTCGCCCCGCATAGCCTGGTGCACTGCCAGCCGGGTGACCAGATGGCTCAATCCATAGCCTGCTTCGAAACACCCGAAGTGATGGCAACCGTGAAGTATATCTGGATTTCTGCTTTCTTCTGCTGCAGTTCTTGCAGGTCTAGAACGTAGCTTGGTGTAGAAGATAGAAACATCGTCAGTTATGAGAAACGGTTCTCTAATTAGCTCATATGCCGTACATGACAATGCGTATTTTGGAAGTGCTGCCACTTTTTTCATTCTCCTTATGCTGCGACGTCTACCTAGGCAAATGTTCCCATACAAGTTCACGGCCGAAGTTAGAAATGGGGTGGATTTCTCTTCTTCTTTTTTTGCTTTAGTGTTTGTCCCGCCTTGTGGCAGGGTCCGCTATGTGAATCCTCTGTCTCCACTTTACTTGGCCATGGGCCATGTCGGGATGTACTGTTCGCGCATTATATCTCTGCCTCTGACGACAGTTTTATTTCTAAGAATATGAAGCGTCATCGACTTGCCAATTTGTCTACTCCTATTTACGTGACATTACCCCTCATGTTGGGGCTCGGGAATTTTGACGATACGGTATACAAGGCCGACTTAGCCTGATGCAGTCAGCACATTTCATTAGTACATGCCAGACTATTGTCAGTGTATGTAGTTCTGCAGTACTGTTGAATTACTTTTTGCAGTATTTAATGTGTTAAGCTGGTGTTATTTATTTAAAGTTACATTTTTAAGTAAAGTTATAAGATGCCACCTGTCATCTCTAAAGTTAAAACTAAGAAACTGAACAGCCAAAGTAGGTAGACGGTGGCTAATTTACTAAAATTCATGGAAAATGAAGCGGCTTGCGGTGATTTCAATATTCCTGTTAACCAAGCACAATCTAGGACCGCGGTGGCCACACGTGTATCTAAAAGAATGTTGCTTGTTATAAAGAGAGAGTTGGCCGATATTGAGAAAGGAGAATCGAACTCGTTCGCAACTCCTGATAAAACTCTTGAAGTAATACTGTCACTAATTTCGACGACTTTGAGCAGTACATATTGAGGAGGACTGTTCATGGCGATGTAAATAATATTAATTATGAATACAAAAGTGATTTGAGAAATGTTTTTGCTGAGGCTAGTACAGTCAATACACCTTTCCTGGAAGTGATGACGTACGTCGCCGGCAGAAATATAATGCGAGCACAGTAGGTCGACGCTTTTCAGATCCCTGTGCAGTGTATCGGCCCAACGTTGCTCTGTCGCCCCTTTGGTCTTTTCCCGGCGACCTCGAGTGTGTAGCTCTGTTTTGCAATGGTGTCCGCTCCTGACCGTAGCACATGCCCAAACCATCGTCGATGACCCTCACGCATTTTGTTGTTAATTGCCGCGACACCAAATCGTTCCCTTATTCTTTCATTGGGGATGTGATCCAACCTAGTAATGCCAGCTGTCCATCTAAGCATCTTGGTCTCCATGACACCTAGCCGATGTTCTGCTTCCTTTGTGGATTTCTATTTATGTAATTTGACTTGCGCACACTGTGCATGAGCATAATACGGAATTCAAGTCTCATTTCCACAAAATTGCGTCAGAGACACCTCTCTGCACTTGCACGTCCTGTCGCAGGGACCATTACAAAACTTGCATATGCATGAAGTGCAATGAGTGCAATTTTGCATACGCATAGTTCATCTGGTTGGTGATAGACTTCTCTCGTGCAGATCCAGTGGTGAGAACCATGGACCGCAAAGCGCGTCAAGATATGTCTCAATTCGTAGGATCCTTGCATCCAGTCCTGTGTAGTGATAGCGTCCGTCGTATAAAATTCATCCCAAATGTAATTTCTGTGGTAATATTCCCTACTAAATGCTAGTCAAGTGGCGGTGACTAATCACTCTCTGCCCGCCCCATGGGCAAGCACATCTCCATTCTATAAGGAAGACCCTCACTCTATAATATTGCTCGTCATATTACTAATTAAGTACTGTGGAATGCTAAGGTAGACTAAACTAACATGCAAATTAACATACCAAAAATATGAAAACGTATGCCTTAATTCTACTTACAAACAATCGGTTGTGTAAAGATTTATATTTTGGTCATTGATTGGAATTCTTTTATGCAACAAAATTTCACAAACACATTTCACCTAAAAGAAAGCCAATTTTTGAAACTTTAATTTTTCATGACCGTGAACACCAAATGCAGTTCTTAGGTTGCATTGTGCACATGAAATACAAGTGCTGTTGAGGTGACAGTAATCTTCACACCAGTAGATGTACCTTTGCCAGGCAGAGAAAAAGAGTGTGCTTGATAGCTCAGTTGGTAAAGAGAATAGGGTAGGAAATCCGAAGATCCCAGGTTTGACAAATCATAAAACATGAATGCACATACTCGACGAAGTTTCAACAAATTTTGCATTTGTCGCAAATGGTAAGAACAATACACTCTAATAATAGATTGCCAAGTCATAAGAATCAAATTTGAATATTTGGTACAGTGCCTAACCACATCACTTTTACCCATTGGTTAACTTTTGAATCTTTAATGAAAGGAAAGCTAAATCTGTTCACAATATCTAGCATAATTTAAACAGATATGCTGTTACATGTTACCTGATTGGCTTTGAAGCTGGATCAATACCTGAATTTGAGCTCCAATTTGGTTATCAGTATACATGGTTGGCATTGTTTCCATCTTCAGTCATGAAAGAGATTGCGATCATTGGCAGAAAATGAATTGTTTTTCATTTTATCACCAAGTCTTATCCCTTTAAATCCACAAATAGTGATCATTAAACATAGAAGTATATTCATTGGTGTTTGTTGTGGGTGGAGCGAAGAAACGATGATGGTTGGTTCCTTAGTTTAGGGGCTGCAACAACGCGGGCATGTAGCCCCGTGTGCTTTGGGTGTGTGTAGAATCTGTCTGATAACCGGTGTTAATTGTGATGACTATTAGTGTGCGTTATCTGTTTTCCTTCGCTACCGTCCACGGCATCTAGCTGTGAACTTCGCTACTACTAGATGCCATTGCAACCAGCTCCCGGTGACGAAGGTTGTAACTTAAGAGCATTAATCAAACCTAACCTACAAATTTTGGCTTCACACAAGTGTAGTTAGTGGAAGGTTCTTTTTCATGCCATATATCTGACGTGGAACAGCCGGATTTACTTCCCCTCCGAAGAAAAGCATACTGAGGGATTTTTAACGCTGTTAAAAATCCGACGACGGTTCACACTCTGAAACTCTGCCTTGTTGATGGACTTCGACATCATGTCATTTTAGCTCCATGCACTTAGGTGTTGGCAGATTTTGTCTGATAACCTGGGATGCTTGTAGTAATGTGTGTATTTGTAATTCAGGTGATGATTGGGTACGAAGCGGCTGTGGCCTTACGTTATGAACCATCCTGACATTTGCCTTGGCCTCTTGACTCTTCAATTTTTTTTGTGTGAATTGCATTTTTCAGTTCCTCTATGGGTGGTGGATCTGTGATTATTTCTACTCTCTCTTGTCTTTCAAATTACCCCACAAGTAGAAGTCTCATAGAAGAATATGGAAAGTCACTTTGCTTTAAAGATTTCTTGGGTGGGATCGGTCAGGTATCTCGCAGATATATTGAATTTTTAATCAGTTTTAAACCTTTTAGTTTGAACCAAATCCAGATATCCCAGTTGAGACAACTCCCTCGTTACAATGTAAGACAGTGCCATGCCATTGCTGGCTTATTGTCACTCTCCAGTGCATGTTCCAAGGGAAGTCTATGAATTAGGTGTGTCATGAATGGAAACAAAGGCACCGAAGGTTTAATTTGTCGTCCAGTCTTCGACCAATTGAAAGTTTATCTTAATAGAAACTACACCATTAGGCAAAACAAGTATTATAAAGCTACACGACCGTGTTGTCGCAGCCCATAAACTAAGGAACTAAGGATTATAAACTGCTTACAAACAGTTTGGCATAAATGAAGGGTTTTCAGTCAACACAAATTGTGCCCAATTACATTAAATATTTATCACTATACCCTGTATTCTTAATGTTATTAGACTCCATATTGGAATCTGTTAGGTCCGCATTGACAGTAAAATTACTATGACAAATATCAAGGAATTCAGTCAATCAATACAATATAATTTTTACACTTTAGGGTACATGTTTCAAGCTCATACAGCCCTTCAGCTTTATGAGCTCGAAACATGTACCAAAAGTGTAAAAATTTTGTAATTATATTGTATTGATTGACGGAGTTCCTTGATATTTGTCATAGTAATACCGTACTCTGTGGATTACCAATAATGAACACTGACGTCTGTCAAAGCTAGCACGTGGGGAAATGCTGCGTTGCCATCGAGACAGATCATGGCTCATAACATTCCAAGAGGCTTGCAGGAAGACGCAAATACTGGGTAAGTTAGCCCCCCTGCCTGGCGATCTAATGACAGTGACGCGTCAAGGCACAGTAGAACACTACGTCGAAACCTTGTCCTCACTGCTGTGTCGGCATACATTCCAACACTGCTCGCTGTTGCTTTGGAGTCCGTTACCACTCTCTTCTCCACTCCTCACCTCACCCTGCAAGCGGATGACAACCATCACCTTTCGTAAATCAGAGTATAAAATAACTCACTTTATTTGGTCAAAAAATATTAAATTGGTAAGCTATTGCCGCCGAACAATGCTGTGATTTGTTTCGGTCAGTTAGTACTTGTTTTAAGTGTCAGAACTATGAGGTCATCTGCCCCTCTTAACACAAAATTATGCAAATTTTGATTATAAACTTAAATTTTGAGGTGGATACCTAAATGGGAAAAGACTGAAAATTAATACAACAACAAAAAATCACAGTCAGTCTGAAAGACTAGACGTTGTATCATTTCAAATGACGCATGCAACAAATGCTACACATGTTAGAAAGGCTCAGGAGGGCTTCTCGCTTTGATCGAAGCCCCAGTACTCTTTCAACAGACTGCATTACCCATTAACTTAGGCTTCCCGCGCGGGCACGGGAAGAAATGTGTTTCTTGTACTTGTATTAGAGATGTGTTTGGTTGAATAAAGCGTAAATTGTGTACTTTTTGATAGCGGTTTTGTGGCCCATCATCCCAGGCAAGCCGGCGGAAACCTTTGTCTCCCTGGCAGAAGGATCATTTGGCCGTAAATTCGAATTAGTGTAAGGTTGTAGTATGAGTGTCCAGATTTAGACAATAGCCTACTCCATGAAGGGGTCATGACTATGCCTTATATGTTTGTTTAATGAATAGTGTATCTGAAATAAGGGAAGAATACTGATTTAAGATTTGTGGAGCGAGTTTCTGATTTTTAAATGGAGTTTATGAAATTTATGGTAAAGGTGAAGGAGAGGTGAACATGATTAGACAATAGCCTACTCCATGAAGGAGTCATGACTATGCCTTCTGTGTCTGTTTAAAGTATAGAGTAACTGAAATGAGGGAAGTTTACTGAATTTGGTGTTTGTAGAATGTAATTTTCGATTTTAATTTGGGTTTTCGTGAAGCTTGTTGCGGAGTTGTTATTTCTCTGAAAAGGAGTGTTTTTGCCCCAGGCAGGCCTGTGTTCGATCTGGCTAGACTAGTGTAACGGTAGAGAGTTGGGAGATGAGTTGTAGAACCTGGGAGCGAGCGGTGGTGGGCTGAACATTAGGGTGGGGGGGCTATTTTGAGTGAGAGTAGGGATGGAATATTGGGACTGGTTCGATGCTTTGCTCTGACATCCTGCACACCTCTTGGTGAGGCACCCTGTATTCTTATTCTTATATGGCATCTTGTATATCTCTTTAGAAGTCACCCTGTATTCTTGTGTTCGCTTCGCCTGTATTTTGCTCTCACTTCCTGCACACCTCTTTAGGAGGCACTCTGTATTCTTATATGGCATCTTGTATATCTCTTTAGAAGTCACCCTGTATTCTTGTGTTCGCTTCGCTCAAAGCCCCAGGTCGCTCGACGCCAGGCCTCTTTCAACAGACTCCAATAATCATGTGCGCCTGCTTCTCGCTCCCCGCGTGAGCATGACGTCACGTTCCCGCGCAGCAGCATGACGTCACTTCCCGCGCGGCTGCATGACGTCACGTCCGTCTCCGTGTCCGTAACGCATAACGATGGACCCCAACCATAACGACGAAGTCGGCAAGATCATTTGAAATGATAAAATTAAATAAAATTTAGGCCTGGGTGAATAAGACACCACAGGTACAAGGTGGGGGAGTCTTCCCTTCTCGTTAGGTACAAGGGGGTGGATCTTGCATGACCTATCCTTAGTCTACACAAAATGACGGACTCCCACCGTGACCGGAAAGAGCTCCGCCACACACGTGTAGTTAGTTCCCTTGATCTCCCTCAGTTTATTGGGCATTGGGTCAGCTAGCCACTGACACTCTCAGAATGCCAGTTCTTGTCGGCGTAACTGAGAGCGAATATATCTAGCGGGTAACTCCATTGGTCGAGGTTCTTGTCGGCAGGCAGGCGCGGATTCAAGGGGGGGGGGGTCACGGGGGTCATGACCCCCCCCCCCCCCCAAACGGAGACCAAATTTTTTTGCAAACACAAAAAACGAAAACACAGACAAATAAATCTTAACGAATTTTAACTGAAAAACTGTTTTTTTTTCATTTTATTCAATGCTGAAATATCTTTATTCGAATTATTATGTTCTGTTACAACTGTACATATTTACAACTTCAAACCTCTTATATAAAAACGATTATTTATACAACAAAATCAACTCGTCTACTTTGTTTAGCAAACCTTGTGATTACCGAATCGAAGTTTATAGTGATGTCACGATGAATGTGCAGCAATGAACGGATAGGAATTTTTGGCTTTTTTCGCATCAAAAATTTTTGCCGACGTACAAACTGCAAGCTTGGTTGGCAATTTGAGCTGTGACTTTCTCCCTTTGTCGGTACCAACTTGACTTGCCGAAACTGTAACTTACCTTGATACTTTTCTCGAAGCTCGATGTAAAAGTCGCAAAACACGCTGTTGCAATTTGTACGAATATTTTTGGTTCGCTAAACGCATCAAATTTCTATCCATGAAGCTTGCAAAAAATTGGTCTGGTTTTGTACGTTTGGTTATTTTGTGATTGCGTTTTTAGTGATACCATTTTTCTTGACAATTTCGATTCTCTGATCCCCTCCCCCCCAAAGCCAAACTCTATATCGATTCTCTGACCCCCCCCCAAACCAAGCTCTAGATCCGCGCCTGCTTGTCGGCGTAACTGAGAGCGAATATCTCTAGCGGGTACCTCCATTGGTCGAGGTGGTAGTAATACCGCCTCGTTTGCAGCCAGATCCGCTAACTCATTTCCCGCAATTCCCACGTGGCTTGGAAACCACAGAAAGGCGATTCAAGTATCAGCGCGGGACAACCCGGCTAGTAGGTCATAGAGTCGCTGCACTATGGAGTGTTGCGGAAAACATGTAGCAATTGACTGTAACGAACTCAAAGACACACTAGAAAGTGGATTTGTGCATCCTGTAGTGCAAACTACAGAGCTTCGTACTGCTCGAGTCTAAGCTGCGTGAACCTGAGAGGAATGCACATCGCGGACTATGAGAAACGGTGTTGACGAGTGATGAGGTTTCTCGGTCCGTGCATAGTACAGAACCAAATACATTGGTCGGTGACTCACTGACTCATTCGTAACACCACACTGCACAGTGGGTCAAAATCGGAATCTAGAGGGACAAAATTATGTTTACGTTTTAATCATGAATTGAGAGTGAAAGCAACGTATATAATTTGTTTACTTCATAATAAACATCAGTTAAGACCTTTTTTAAGCTCTGTCTACACATACAAGAAATTGTCTAAGACTAGGTGTTGGATAGAGCATTCAGTTATCTCTTCAGAACAATTTTCTACCCCTAATTTACTTTTAACAAAGTCACAAAGTTCCACTTTTGACATAATCGTCGAACCCAGTGCTTCAAACAGTTGTAAACGTGTGAGAACGGGTTGCGCGGCATCTTCTAAAACGTAAAATAACTAAGTAAGTTGCAAAAATATGCAAGAAATCTTATAACAGGCGTAAACTACAAGACTTTATCTACATTTTAACATTAAGTAGAAAGTGACGCAGTGTGACGCGACATACTAAAAATCTAAGTGAAAATATAATTTTAAAAATGTTAGTTAAATATTATATAATGCAAATATAGCAAAAATTATGTAACAATTACGGCCATTAATAACTGAAACACGTTACAAAGATCATACCTTCAGCTGCATGTTCCATCTTAGAGCATCACACTAACCACAAAGACAACCAAACCACAGCCATTTACATTCACCCTCCAATTCAGACTGCTCGAACAGTGGTGACAGATTCACACTAAGATGCGTTTATATCCCAGAATAGTGAGCGGCAACTATATGAGAATGCTGTAGAAGTAATAAATTTTGATTTTTTAATTATGAAAATAAATAGTTTTGTCCTCCTAGATTTCGATTTTGACCCACTGTGCACTGGTTTCAGAGAAGACCCTATGTTAGCAGTATTGGAATAGATGAGCATGTCAAGTAACACGGTGGGCTGTTGACAGGCCCTTCTCTTCTCGCCTGCTCTTTCTCCTCACCCCGCAAGTTCATAGAGCTTGGACTCGCACAGATGGCAACGAGCTCCGCAGTAAACACACTACAGGCCTCAGGCAAAGAGATTTTGGTATTTGCATCATCAATAACGTAAGCACAACCCACTTTCTCGTCCACCTTCGAACCATCTATGTAGACATGTAGAAAATGCCAGCGTCCCGTAATTGGTGAACTATGCTGTGGAAATGTGTTCAACTTAGGACCTCGGTATAGATCTAACCGGAAACGGGACTCCACAGCACCTCGCTAGGTGTCTCGATCATTAAGGTATCTACAGCCACGCCTATTTCAGTACAAGAGCTATCAAGTCTTATACGAACCAGCTGGTTGGCATACCTCTGGTGGTATTGGGTACTAAAAAGAGCTCGATAGCTCAGATGTTGCGGCATTTGATGCATATTGGCATATGTTTTGATCATCGGCAATCGTATCTCAAGTGGGTAATGCTCAATACATACATATTCCTGTGGAACTCACTAAAAGCCAACGCGTTGAGTTCGCAGTCAACTCACTTATTCACATGACCCATCAAGACTACAATGAATCTAGTCAGTATGTCAGAAGTGTGTTGTTGTTGTTTTAACAGGTGGAACAGAGCAGACAGTGTGATATGCAAATAAAAACAAAATCAAAGTTTAAAACAAATATTATTTACAGTACCAAACTCAAACATGTATGACAACATTTAAAAGAGATGACAAATTTACAATATGAAATTAAAATGAATATCATAAAATACAAAATGTCTAGTGAGAAAAGAAAGAAGAGGGAAAAACAGAACTATATATTCATAATGTCGTTTTATCACTTGGGCAACCGGGTGAGTTATACGTGGTCGTTACGGCATGACAGCTGGCAGTCGCTCACATCCGGGAGGTGAGAAGGTTCGAATCCCCCCGCCGGCAACCTTGAAGATGGTCTTCTGTGGTTTCCCATCTTCCTTCCAGGAAAATGCCGGGGTTGGTCCCTAACTATAGGCCACAGCCGCTACCTTCCAATTCCTTGTCCTTCCATTCCAACTTCCCTCCCCAACGGTACTTGTAGCTCACCCATTGGGTGTCCGTCTCGACAAAACTGGCGAGCCGAACTTGTCCTCGGACACTCCCGGCCCTAAAAGCCATACGCTAAAAAAAAAACAATAAAAAAACACTTGGGCAATAAAAACAAAACGTAGGGTCAAGCCATGCTTGACTTATCTGTAGGAAAGAATTTCATGGAAGAAATATAGTCTTGTCCCTTATCCCATATGATAAAGTGGATACGAATACTATAAGATGCAAATATGCTAATAATAACACTGGTATCTCTCTACTTTCTTTTATTAAATCTGAAGTTGGGGTACATCCAAGCAAACACGTCAATGATAATGGAATGTAAAGAAAACATGTATTTACTGCGACAATTTTGCAGCATTCGAAGAAATATTACTATTTTATCATTAAATAAATGTACAACTTGCATCACTGACACTGCCCGTGATGTATGGCGAAGAAAATACACTAGTCAGGTCATGCTTAAGATATAGGTAATGTTGTATTTATGTGGAAAATAAAAACATTAATTGGCAAACCAATTGGTCTGGATAAAGATTACTTATGCGCAAGTACTCCCACCGTGTGTGACAAACCCTTGGGTGCATATATGGCCAACACGGCCCTGCACGAAGTAAGTATTGGTCTAGGAATAAACCTGTGTTTTCTTGTTGCAAGATAACTATTTGTCCATAATTCACGTGTATAATGAGGAACACAGCTGGAATTTTACTATATTAGTTGTGATCTAATCTGGGAGGGTCGAAAATGGAGGTTGAGTTAGGTGCGCTCATATTTTGTAAATGATAAAATAGTTATATTTCTTCGAATTTCGCAAAATGTTTACTTGATTTCGCCTTAAATACAAATCTGGTAACGCTTCAGGAGTGATTAACCTACAGTGATGATCCTCCCTATAAAACGGAGACTCGCAAAGGCGCATGGCGGCCAAGGCACTGCGTGTTGCAGTGTAAGTTTAACACATTTACACTTTTTAACATATTTAATAATTATAATTACAATTTCAGAGTAGTTGCTGGAAATGCTGTCCTTCAATTTCTAAACACACATTGCACCATCGTAGGAAGTTTTGGTACACTCTCTGAAATTCATCCTCACTGATATTTCGTATCAGTGCAGTTATTTCGTTCTTGAGAGCCTTCAGAGTATGCAGATTGATTCTGTATATCTTTTGTTTGAGATTCCCCTACAAGTAAAAATAGCACAGCACTTAAATTTATGAACAAATTCACTGCAAACTACTTCTTGAGAAGATAAGTTTCCACCAGGAAAGTTTGTTTTGCTCTGGCCTACCTAACCATGTTCACGTGATACGAGACAGCTTACAGTACTTCACCACTAAGGTATCTTGCCAGCTGTGTATGTAATATATGCTATGACAGCATCCAAGGCTTTCCGATCCATGGCTTTCCGACCATGGTTGTAATCGGTAAGGTAACTGTACCGGTTTTCGTCACTGAGCCAGTCGTCGTCACTCTCGTATATAAGTACAAAAAATAAACATGTCAGTTAGTTATTGTTGTTTTAAAGGGTGGAACTACAAGGTCATCTGCCCTTCTTAACACAGATTAAAGAATACAAATTTGGAATTGAATTTAAAATTTTGAGGTGGACACCTAAATTTAAAAAGACCAAAAATTAATAAAACAAAAAATAAAATAAAAATTATAAAAATAAACAAAAACTACGGAAAAACAAAAAAATATCATTCAAAAACGAACAAGTCGTTGAGTCAATTTATACTGGAAAATTTAGATTGCTGGCCCTAACCCACTCTCACTTATAAAGCAGATAACGCGATCAGCAGCCACTGCGTCATCGGCTAATATAAGTTTGAATGTCATCTGCAAACCAAGGTTTCTTCGTAAGTCAGCAAGATCCACACACTCGGTTAAAATGTGGGCCACGGTGAAAACGGCTCCACAGTTACAAAGTGGGGGGTCTTCCCTTCTCATTAGGTACGAGTGGGTGGATCCTGTATGACCTATCCCTAGCCTACACAAAATGACGGACTATCTCCATGACCGGAAAGAGCTCCGCCACACGTGAGTAGTTCCCTTGTTCGCTCTCAGTTTACTGGGCAGTGGGTCAGCTACCCACCGACTCTCCAAAAATGCCAGAACTTGTATGCGTATCTGAGAGCGAATATCTCTAGCGGGTACCTCCATTGGTCGAGGTGGTAGTGATACCGCCTCTTTTGCAGCTTGATCCGCTAACTAAGCCAAAGAAAGGTGATTCGAGTGTCAGCGTGGCACAGCCTGGCTAGTAGGTCGTGGATTCACTGCACTAGGGGGTGTTGCGGGAAACATGTAGCAATTGACTGCAACGAACTCAAAGAGTCGGTACACACGAGAAAGTGGATTCTTGCATCCTGTAGTGCAAACTGCAGAGCTCCATAGATGGCAACGAGCTCCGCACTAAACACACTACATGTCTCAGGCAAAGAGATCTTGGTATTTGCACCATCAATAACGTAAACACCTTCGAACCATCCGTGTAGAGAATGCCAGCGTCCGGAAATTGGTGAACTATGCTGTGGAACTGCCTCCAGTAAACGGAGGCATCCGTGTTCACCGTAGGACCTCGGTGCAGATCTAAGCGATTTTCCGGACGCGGGACTTGCCACGGAGGCACCTCGCTAGGTGTCCAGATCATACGGGGACCTACAGCCACTCCTATTTCAGTACACAAGCTATCAAGTCTAATACCAACTGGCCGAGTGGTACGAGGCTGGTTGGCGTACCCCTGGTGGCATTGGGTACTGAAGAGAGCTTGATAGCTCGGGTTTTGCGGCATTTGACGCACGTTATAAGCATGTCAACGGGTCTTGCTCAACGCACGAAGTCTTACGAGATTAGTTGCCGATAAGGAGCAACTTTGCGAAATCATGCGTGCGATGTAATAGGCGATTCCCAGCGTCAAATATCTCGTGTGAGTTGAGCTGCCTTGACGCGGCGTTTTTCTTCTCGCAAGTGCTAAGCAGGCACACGAGTTAATTATGTGCATACGTGTTATGTTCCGACATTTTAAAATGTTACAAGTGCGTGATACAGTTGGTACAGTAATGGTTGCGATTTGCTTTTCGTGCTCACGTTCCTAATTTGGTTAGAAATGCTGGTGACGAACACTGGATCTAAAAAACGCACTTTACCAATGCTTGTCATTTGTGACGAAAACTGGCACATTGTCATATCTCCTTGTAAGACCTAACTAACAGCGGCAATACACTTATAATGTAGTTCTGAACCACCCTGCATTAATTAAATTGTCGTTTGATCATCGTGTCCAATTGTCGTCATAGCTGACGATCTTTAGAGCACATGCGTGACGAACACTAGTGCACGATAATGTTAAAGTTTGCGTCAACTTTTCAGAACCAATAAACATTTACAGTGTGCTGTTATTATGTAGATCTGTCTCTTTGACGGCCGTAGGTCTACGCTGGCTGCATGGCTCGGCGGTAACGTTCTCGCCTGCTGTAGCATGATCGAAACCTGGCGCAGTCAACTGGAATTTGAGGGTGCGCAAATGCGAGGGAGCCGTGTCTGAAAATTTAATGGCACATTATAGATCCCCCTTCGAGGCAAAATTCCGGCACCCCGGGATCTCTAAAAGCCGCAGTAGTTAACAGGAACGAAAAACAAATAACATTAATATTATCAGTAGGGTTTATATGTGAGCTAAAGGGGATTCTTTTTAAATTGAGATGAAAAATATATTCTAAGACTAAATCTTTGCTTTCAAGTAATATGTCGAAACGCACATTTCTCAATTAGCCTACGATATTCAGCAAATGGAAGCTGCTATTAAGATCGTTGAGGAGGACGGCATAAGTATTGCAACGTCCGCGGAGAGGAATGGTGTTCCGAGAAACGTCTTCTCGGACATAATTAAAGGAAAAACTAGAGAAAGGAAGATGGGGCCAAGGTCCTTTTTAACAAAGGGTGTTAGTTCAATGAATTATCTCACTAGGAAAAGCGGGGTTCCCGGTAGCAAAGGACGATTTGCAAAATAGCGTCCAGTGCCTCACAAAAGAATTGAAGAGGGACTCTCCTTTCAAAGATAGGTGGTCAGGGAGGAAATGGTGTGAATCTTTCCTAAAAAGTAATCCAAGCCTGTCTTTACGAATCCCTCAAAATTTGACAGTAAACCGTGCTGCAATATTACAGAACATCAAATTAAAACCTACTGTTATTTGGTGGAAAACTACTTACAGTCGATCTTGTCAGACCCTCGGCGATTGTTCAACGCAGACGTTATGTTATGCCATGGTCTAGTTTCACGTTTTAAGTGACTACGCCTCCCATCACCCGTGAAAAAAAAGACCACGGCATAACACGCCGGCAAAAGACCATTCGCTCTTGAACACCGGTCGGGGAAGCCTACATCAATACACGTTCTTGTGGTTTTATTGTTCGAATTTCAATTAAAAAGACATCTTGCCGAAGACTACGGCAAAATCACACTTTTTTTAAAGTAATTTTTCCAAAAATTAATATTTTTGATATTGAGAGTTTCCTAGTATTTGAGTAGAGTTGAGGATAGGTACAGTGCTTTTGTTGATTAAATTTACCAAAATGTATAAGGTGTATATATTTTCTTGACTAAATCTGTCTTAACATGACGACTATTGGTGCATTTACCTTACTTGCTATAAAAACTCGTGGAGAGTCATTGCGAGCTTTCCATAGCACAGCCACTGTCAGGCTCCGTTCTACATGGAGGGCCCTCACTGTAGTACAAAACTACTTAAATTAGACGAAATACCTTGTGTAATGATGAATAATAATTGTGGAAATGATAGATGTTTTATCCTCCGCTGTCTATAACCTATCTGCCATCCCCTTTTTATAACACGACTTATATAGTGAAATTTCAGATGTGTCGGACATTGTACACGTGATTTATGGGACAAATAAAATGTTACCAACCCCACACATACGGTAAGTGTGGCCGTGTAGTGTTTGTTTTATACTCTGCTTGCTTCGTGGAGTTTTTATGATACATACGAAAACAAACCTAACCTGGAGCTGACGCGTAGTACAAGCAGTAATTTTCGGCCAGACAAGCCAATAGAATCTCACTTCACTCGCTATGCATAACCTGTGATGTTATTTTTTTGGGGCACATTTGCATTACATTTGCAACAGTGAAATAACATCAATATAAATGCCTGTGTGCATCTCGGTAACAGTTGAAGACCTATCGCACATCTTTCAGAAGCAGATGAGCAACAACAAGCAATGATGATTGCCGTCATTGAGTGAACAAGATATAACGACTTAAGTCACATATTTACATGATTTAGCATTTCCTGTGCAGTAGTGATAATGGACAGTAATTTCAATTGGTAATAACTCCCGGAATATCAAATAAGGTATGAAAATGTTGGATCCAGGATCATCACTCCCAAAGAATTACCTAAGTTTTCTTCATATTCTGTGCAAGAGATTTCCATTATCATTGGCGTGTTTGCTTGGATGTCCCTGCTTTTCCTCCATATACAGTAGCCTACTCTCATAACTTATCAACCCAGCAAGCGTAACACCAGTCATAAATTTAACTGTGAGCCCCGACTTACAATGTGAATACAGTTTAATCCTACACACTAACATTTGCATTTCTGTTTTGAAATTTCAGTACAATCTAATACAACTCTTAAATTTTTAAGTTTTCGAAACACTGTTTAAAAAGATGGTTTTGCGTGTTCTAGCGGTTACATTGCTAAACAAAGCACTCAACAATGAGAACAACAGATTATGCTTTAGTTTTATGAGTGTAAACACCACTCGCTCATAAACAGAAAGTTTGTGAATTATTTTATCATTATTCACTAGGTAAAACTTCACAAGAGGGTTTCACAATGGTTTTGCCTGACCAATATTTTCGTCCAGACCAATGGTGGATTGATAGAGCGGCCCTGTGGGCGTTAGCTAATAGATAACATCCCTGGTTTTTGTCATGCACAGTGGGGGAAGTCACCTATTTAAATGAGGATGACACTTGGCTAATTCCTCCTCATGTTTTTTTATTAGTTGCCCTCATCGTTGCACTGTTGATCAAGGACTTCGCTGACTGGATCTCTGAGGAAGGACAGGAAGATCCCGGGATGGAACAGCATTTTTTCCAGTATTCTCCTTTTTGCTGACATGCCTACAAACATAAAGATACTTTGATGATTGGTGTTTTAAGGGGTCATGACAGCAAGGTCATCTGCCCCAGATATGTTATCACTTGTTGCATGCATCAGTTTTATGCATTGAGCAATAAGTTTTGTTGAGTTAGGAAGATGACATTTCCAATCTCAAAGTTGAAGAAACAAAGGCCAATTAGGACAAGACCCACTAAAATTCATTTGTAATAACTTAAGTGTTGCATACAAATTCTATTCAGTAAAATTATTATTAATTACAATAAAACAAAGAATTAGCTCTTAAAAATCACACTTCCTACATGCACATGAAAACAGGTCCCCACCTGAAGAAATAAAGTCCTCTTCACTAAAATGAAAAGAGCACACTCTCATTGAAGGCGTAATTTTCTTCCCCATCTTCAACACCAACGTCTAAGCCAACTGTATTCCAACCCGTTCCTGTTGCCGGTATTTATTTGGTATCATCACCTTTCGGCTATTGCTATTTGCATCTTTTGGAAAGTGATGAAAACCTATATCCGCAGCCCTCTTATACATCGACTTACAGCCGTCAACTGAGCAATATACTGTCAAAAGCTAAGGCTGACAGTAAATGATCAATTATGACAATAAACTCGTGACTTTCAAAATTTTGTTTGGGATTTTCTACAACTTCATCGAGCGTAGTAGAGCCGCTGAAATCATCGTGCTTAGTATTTCGCTTGCGTCATCTTGAAATTTGTTGCTCAAATCATTCAGTCAGTCAGGAGTTTGGCTTTGGCCTCAATATCTGAAAATGAAGGCCGCATTGCTTGAATATACACGTTTAACGATTCCTGTTTTAAAATCTTGATCAGGTGACTGTAATGAAGCACTAGACGCTTGCATGCGTTCGAGAATTATGTTCCATAAAATGGTCATTATTCCCGTTTCCAACGTACTCATCTTCGATACTAGTCCGTACAATTGATATGAGACTGCACATTTTGATCTTTGTTATTTGAGATGTCATCCAGAACTTGTTTGATAGTGGTAAAACCACATAATAGTGCCTTTGTCGCACCAGCTCGGGCAGACCACCTGGTGTCCGACAGTCTCTTCAAAGTCGGGAGTTCTTTTTGAGGACCAGAAATCACTGTTCAAATGTTGCACTTCGCTACTTCCTTTCGCAATCTAATAATCTCGACTGAAGTTGCTCGGCCACTCACCATTATCGTTGGAGTACATTTTACTTTCGTTTTCTTTTTGGCTTGTAGAAGATGTTTCCAAATTGAAAGCACGTAGGCCCTATGTGCCTTCTGCCTCTGTTTGGCTTGAAGGTGGTAGGCTATAGCTAAATTGAGAGGACTTGATGTATATTCGACTTCAGTTTGACGTTCGAAAAAATAGGGCTAAAGTGTGGAGAGTTGTAGATCTTATTAGTAGTCCAGTTGTTTCGGAGTTAAAAGCGAAAATCTAAAACAACTTCCGAAATGTTAAGTTTTTTCGCCATTTTTATGGCAAAGCCATGTCCGAATCTAGTCGATAACTGGATTTTCAGATTCAGCACCCCAAAAACATATAGATCCGTCGAGAAACATTCTTCAGCAATTTTTTACTGAATCGACTACTTTCCGTCACCAAATGACTGGGCTATAATTAAATTGATAATGATGATTCTTCTACAGCCCTGTCTTCATCTACAGTAGCCTATTGCAATGTAAGACACGACTTCTGCATTTTCTGCTTCGATTTCTTCGGATTCAGCACTATAACGCACAACATCAAAATATTCAGAGAGCTTGCAAGTTTTTAATATACCGGTAACATTTTGGTTCTTTTCTTCCTTTTCAACTTTTGTTTTACGTTTTGCTCTACCGGAAGCGTAATGTCGACTCGTATCTCTGGCTCTGTTGCTCATGCTGACTAGGCCTATGTTGATCTGGATAGAAGGGAAAATGAATTTATAAATCAAATGATATCCTCGTACTTTCTACTAATATTACATAGGCTATAAATGCGGAAGTTAGAATAGCGTTTTATGATAACAATTTACTCATGATGATATATTGTATGCACATCATGTATTTTAATACTTAAATGAACGCGATAATAGAAACAAAAATAAATAAAAATGTATGAAATTAAATTTTTAAGTTGTAATTTTAAATGCCAGAAATTTAAAACGTCTCCAATTAAAAAAGGTTATTTAGGAATTCCAAAACATAACAAAATATAATTTAACCAAACAAAATAACAGTATACAGAGCTTCGCGAACTCTCCACAATAGCTCCCAAATCAATGTCCTAGCTAAACGCGTTTCCACGCTACACTAATTTATAACTTTACAAAAAGCAAATGTGTAACAATCGCCCACATGCGTGGTACGATGACATCACAGGCAAACCAAATACTGCGCGACAAACACGTACGGACGTTATATAACCGTTGTGGACTCAACAACTATTTACGCATTAATTATCTGTATTACTCTTGTGTTTTAATAGCGATTCAATTCTTCCGGTATTTTGTCACACAAGAAAGTTCGACCAATTATCACTGTACATAATGAATGAGTAGACGTTTTCACGTCGATAGAAACTAATAGAGACGACACACAAAATAATTAACCGGTATTTCACAAACACGAGTGCACTAATATCACATAACACGACTACCTTGCTAATATGCACTGTAAACTGTATGTTAATATAAAACAAGAAGTTCCGTAACGAACTAAAGAGACTACTTTTCTTAAAATTTAAGATTCATGCCAATGATTAATCTATATGGATCTAAGTTATCTTGAATAATGACGAAATTAAGTTGGTAATATCGAAATTTCTAATTAGTTCGAAATACTATATACCTGGCATAATGTAGCCTAATAGAGCACTACAGTTGGCAGCCCTGGAGAGAGAATATATTCTTAGTTCCATCTCCTAAGGTACAGAATACAAAATTTGGTTGAAGTCCAATGGATCGTATGGACGTTAGATGCAGTTAACAGTTAACAGCGCGTGTAAAATCATGTTGGCAACAATGACATACATGTATTGGTCAGAAATAATCTGAAATAATATGATCTATAGTAGTATCAATTTTGAATGAAATCCATTAGTCAGTATAGAAATTACATGCATTTTAAAATTGGACCTATCAGCAGGCTTAAAATGATGTTGGCAGCACTGGCGTAGGCCTATATTAGTTACTCCAAATTAATCTAGAATGCCAGGTACCATACGTGTGCAAAGTTTAGAGCTATTGCCTTGCATACTTTCTGATATATTGATATTAGGGTAACAAAAATAGAGACAGCATTTCTTAACAGTTGGCAGCCCTGGTTACTTTTAAGAATCGGCATAGTTATGTCTATTATGGTACACATAGCACATACGAAATTTGGTTGAAATCCAAATTATAGTATAGAAGTTACATGTATTTAAATTTGGACCTCTCAGCAGGCTTAGAATCATGTTGGTAGCACTGACGTATTTAAGTTACTCCAAATTAATATAGAATGTCAGGTACTATACGTGTGCATAGTTTAAAGATGTCGGCTTGCATACTTTCTGATATATGGGTATTTTGATTTTAAAAAATTGAGAGCATTTATTAACAGTTGGCAGCCCTGTAGGCTCTTAAGAATACGCTCAGTCATATCTATTTATGTACACATAGCACATACGAAATTTGGTTGAATTCCAATTGACAGTCTAGAAGTTATATGCATTTAAAAATTGGACCTATCAGCAGGCTTATAATTATTTTGGCAACACTGCCATGTATGGCTTCCTGGAAATTAAACTGCAATATTATTATCTATACGTGTGCCAATTTTGAATTAGCTCCCATTCATACCTTCCAAGATATTCAACATGGAGCTCAAATTTCAATTGCGATTTTTCAGCAGTTGGTAGCACTGACATCATTTTCAAATATGGCCTTGAGATATTCAGGTATAGATCTTTACTCCTACCAAATTTCGTTTCGATTGCTCCAGCCGTTTAGGAGTTGATAGGGGGGGGGGGGGACACACACACAGCCAGACAGACAGACAGACAGACACACATTTGCCCGATCTCATAAGTCTACTTTTTCCTCATTTTTGCAAAATGTGAAAAGTAGGCTAAAATACGTCAAATGAACATACCTTGAACGATGATATACTCTCAAATGTTTGATGGTTATTTAGAAGTTTGACGATGAAAACATTTCGGACAAAGATGACCACCACACAGTCAAAAGACACGCATTACCACTCACTACAGCACGGCAATGCAGCAAATTTGCGCTTTGTCACAACGTCTACCCCTTATCGTCGGGGGGCAGCACTTGCTGAACTTTTCTGCTCGAGGTGCGTGGGGCTCCCAGAAACGCCGGGCCCGTAGCATTTGCTACTTCTTCTATATGGCTAAACCGGCCCTGCCTGCCAACATATACTGTATCCTTTACTTTTAACATTCTCACAAACATTTACACTCAATGTAGTAACGAAGCCAGGATTTAAGTTTGGTGGTGGGGCATCAGGTCCTCAACTATCATTGCAGCAGTTCATATATTTTTAGCCTATTTTTCATTTATGAAAAAAAAAATACACTTATGAGATCACCTATTGTCCATGTGTAGGTGTGCGTATGTGTGTGTGCCCCCCCCCCCCCCCATAATAAAATCTAAACGGCTGAAGTGATTACAATGAAACTCGGTAGGCACATACTGCTAGCTCCTCCGACCTCGCCATGCCTTTCAAATTTTGATACGTTTCACCAATTCAACATGGAGGCCGTGCAAAACATTTCACTGGCATTCTATATCTCCGTAACGGAAACATATGAATCCCCCTCAATTTTTTAGAGCGATAAAAGGTACTAATACAAGTATACCTATGCAACATTAAGAAACCTGTTAAGTAAAAAACGAACATGGCGGCCAAGCGAATTTGAAATATTTTAATGATTTTTCACCCGATTTAACCATCCAAGAGCAGTGCAACTTGGTACGGTAAATGTTTATACAAATTCTAATCTACTGACATCTATTTTAGTTCAATTGTTTTCATAACCTCAAGGTGGTGGCTGGGCGAAATTTTTAAATTAAGTTTTTATTTCTTGTGTCCTAATCATGAGATCGAAGTGAATGTTTGAATAATGAACCTATGCAATAATCGTCATCTAACGGTTTATGACTCTATGGCCTACATATATAACAATCCAACATGGCGACCATCCGAAATATTTAGACGGTTCTCAATATCTACGAATCTATTCCAGCAATCAAACTGAAATATTGCATGATAGATGCATGATATTTCCGTGGAGAGCCGCCACGGGTCCTGAGGCTGGACTCAGCCCGGGTCCAGCCTCTCACCCCTCCCCTCCCCCTCCTCCTCCTCCCCAACCTTCTCCTCTCTCTCTCTCTGTCCCTCATTGATAAGTCATAGTCTCATCTATTATCCTGGGTTATAATAACAATCTATATATTTAAAACACTAAGCTGATTTTTGTAACGACGAGATTCAGGAAACGGTAGAACCGATTCACTTCGTAGAGCAATCTGTCGAAAGCTCTAGGCCTGTAGATTTGCAGAGTGTCTTTTAAATAAACAAATATGTTACCATCTATCCATCAATATATTTAAAATACTACGCTGATTTTTGTAACGACGAGATTGAGGAAACGGTAGAACCGATTCACTTCGTAGAGCAATCTGTCGAAAGCTCTAGGCCTGTAGATTTGCAGAGTGTCTTTAAAATAAACAAATGTGTCACCATATATTTTTAAATTTATAAACAAAACTGAAAAATTATTGGCTCATGCGCATGCGCAGAATCACCTTGGTTAATGACCGACATGGCGGATGTCCACCGCGTTTTAATGTAATAGTTATTTATAAGAATTATAAAGGACGGGAATATTGATTATGAACTTTCCTCGATATAAACCGGAATAGTATTATAAAAGACAGGAAATGTAGAAGAACTTATACTGTCTGTTGAGTGTGTATAATGCTAACCTAACTTAATATTGCGCCATATGACCAGTGATTTGGTAGCCCAGTGGGCAGTTGGTCACTAGTCGTGGCCGAGTGAGGTGCGCGTGTGCGAGTTGTGTGATCGCTTTGGAAGAGTGTACGTTTCCTAATACCGGTGCTTCCGATAGTTCCACGGGCGTACTGACCTTCCGTGTGTCATTCGGGCAATACTTTTTCAAGTAGTGTTCCAGATAGGACAACAAATCAAGAAACCCAGAAAACCCCGCTGAAAATCATGTCCGGATACCAGAGGAAAAACACCGTACGCTGTCAATGGGACAGGCAGAGTTCTCGCCCCACACCAGGAGAAATTCACCGCTGAATTAGCGATACCCTCCGGTTGACTGTTGACCAAGTAGAAGCCATCCAGTTAAATGCGCAAGAACCATGTACATCAAGGTAATAAGCATATCTACATATCAAAAATTGCTAAATACTTTTGAAGCTCCTATTAAATTTCAGTATGACTCAGGCGAGGTAATTAATGTTAAGCTCTCCACAGCGGATTCAAATTTTACCACAGTGCGTATATTTAATGTCCCACTCGAAGTTCCCCCTGAAATTTTCAAATCCGTCCTGTCGAAATATGGCACTGTGAGTGACGTCAGGAAAGAACAATGGTCTTCTGCTTATCAGTTCCCGGTGTATAATGGAATACGTGCAGTCACTATGGAAATCAAACAAGATATCCCCTCCACTGAGAACTTTGGTGGCCATCTGGCTATATATCGTATAATGGACAGAAACAGACCTGTTTAATTTGCAATGCTAACACGCATCTCCGTATAAACTGCCCAAAGAAAATGATTCCATTCGGTATTACTCCTACCCAACAAAGACGTGTACAATACTCCGATGTTGTGACACAGCAAACGTCACATGAAAACATGCTTATTGATCAGTCAGCTGGGACACCGGCAGAAGTGGCCTCATCCACACATGACGCAGACCACGTGCCTTGCACTGAACAGATCAGCGAGCTACATAGTGCCCCTGCGACATCGGCCACCTGTATTGCAGCCCTAGAGCCAACTATTCCGTCACTACAGGCTGCACCAGAAACTTTGCCTTCACTGCCCCCACCTACTCTACCTACCGACTCACTGAAGCAGGTTGATCGGGGTTTTGAGAACGTACCTAAGAAGATTAAAACAAATGCCTCGATCGCTGTACCAGCCCCGAAGAATCAAACTGGTTCTACACATGTTCCCCCAGCTGTGAAAAAGAAACAAAATCTTCCTTCTATGTCATCTAGGGACCCACGAACGCTCTCAAACGCTGACAGCCGGCCCATGGATGGCACTCATAAGGATCTTTCTCATCCTAATTTGACATAGTGCACCAGTACATTTCACACCCGTGTCTATCTTCCTTTTATTCCCTCTTCTTTTTCTCGAGTTCCCCTTCAAGTATGCCTAGCACAGCTTTTATACTCCTCTTAATGGCGCAATTTCTCACTGTGGCCACTGTGAATATCAATGTAATAGCATGTCCCCTGAAATTTCAACTGTTGGAGAGATTCCTTCGAGATGCAGACATTGACATTGCTTTCATTCAAGAAGTTGCTATACCCTGCCTTCCCATATCTGCCTTCTACAAACAATACATCAATACCGGTATTAATAATAGAGGGACCGGTTTCCTCATAAGACATGATATCCCACTCGAAGGTGTGCTATGTCATCCATCAGGACGCATAATATCTGGACACATAAACAATACCACCCTGATAAATGTATATGCCCCATCCGGGTCAAACAAACGTGTGGAACGGAAAATGTTATTTCAACAGAGTATACTGCCTCATCTGCACGACGTTAAGGAAAAACTTATTCTTGCAGGGGATTTCAACTGTATTCAACGCCTAGAGGATTCCACTAGTCCATACCAAGGTGCCAACCCGGCTCTCAGGACCCTCCTTACTTCCTTACACCTCATTGATGCTGTGGATAGTTTACGGGTGCCCCTGCCCCATTACACCTGTATAAGTCACAACTCCTCATCACGAATTAACCGCATCTACTTTTCCCAAGACCTTATCCAGCCCAGACGATATGAAGTGATACCTGCCAGTTTCACTAACCATCATGCAGTCGTATGTACAATCTCTTACCCCCATCCCGTTTTTCACATAGGAAGAGGTTATTGGAAATTGAATTTCTCGCTGTTACTGGAGGAGAAATGCCAAGATATTTTCAGACAAAACTGGAATCGATGGGTCCAACAAAAATGCAACTTTCGCGACTGTGCAGACTGGTGGGATATTTTAGTTAAACCAGGAATCCGCCGCGTCTTTAAGAACATATCCTACCAAAGAGGTCGGGAAAGACGGGATACAGTTGAATTTTACTATCGAGTTCTTCGCCAGCTCCAGCATAGATCTGATGCTGGAGAGCGTATCTATGACCAGATTCGGGAAGTTAAAACCAAGCTCCTGTCTCTACAGCAACGAACGTTCGCTCATATAAACGTGGCTTTAAAAGATCGTACAGTGCTCCCGGATGAAAGTGCAAGTGTATACCATATCGCCAAAGGCCAACGTGAGCGCCAACGTAAATATATCCACCGCCTCCGCACCAGTACTGGAAGTGTCGTCACCTCCCCTGACGCAATACGTAGTGAAATATCATTATTTTATCAGCAGTTCTACGCTAAGGCTCCAATTGATCCACAGCAGGTGACCCTGCTGCTTTCATCTTGCAGTAACCAACTATCTCCGGACAACAAAACTCTGCTCAGCGCGGACATTACGGATGAAGATATTCACTCTGTGGTTAAGCACCTCCCAAATAACCGCTCACCTGGAATTGATGGCCTGACAAATGAACTGTATAATCACTTGTGGCCTATCATTGGCAAATAATTTTGTCACGTCTTGCGTACCATTCTCCAACGTCGTGCTCTTTGTCAATCACACCACGAGGGTACCATAGTCCTCATACCAAAAACACCCTCTCCCATGGCAGTTGGAGACTTCCGACCAGTTACTCTGCTCTGCAGTGATTATAAAGTCCTTACCAAAGTACTGTACTTGCATGCCGATTGAAGACTGTTCTACATGATATCATTGGTGATGAACAATGTTGCAGTATTCCTGGAAGAACCCAGTTAACGAACTTAGCGATACTACGGGACCTACACCTAAAAGCCGAAATGCTCCCCACTGAGCCAATGAGTTTTCTCACCTTAGATCTTGATAAAGCTTTCGACCGCATCAGTCATGAATTCTTGTACATGGTCTTGCAGCACTTTGAATTTCCTGCAATCCTTATTGACTACATTCGTATGATAAATTGTAAAGCTACGTCTCCAGTGCTCGTCAACGGTTTTCTTTCCCCTCTGATTCCAATACAACGATCAGTTAGACAAGGATGTCCCCTTTCCATGCTACTTTTTGTCATTGGCCTTGAACCGTTCATTCGGACTACCCAGGTGAAGCTACAGGGTTACAAACTGTCCACACATGTTTTCGGCATGTGCGCCTATGCTGATGACGTATCAATATTGATCCGCAATAATGAAGACATCTCTCACATCGATAGCGTCCTTCAGCTCTACCATATCGCCTCTAGAGCACAATCGAACCCCCAGAAAACTGCTTTGCTTTCGCTCAATACTAACTCAGTGATTACCCAACAGCCTTGGTTCCGGATAGTAAATGAGGTGAAAATTCTTGGCATTACCTGGAAGCAAACGCTTCTGGACACTGTGCAAGCAAACTGGAGTAAGGTCATTGCCAAAGTTAGGGGAGTGCTGATCCAATTTGGTCAAAGAATCCTCAATATAGTGCAACGGGTCATGGTCCTCAACGTGTTTGCGCTCTCTAAAATATGGTATGTCGCACAACATTTCACACTTCCCAAAATGTTTGAGAGCCAATTGTCGAAATATACAGGTTGGTTTATATGGCAAGGATTTTTGTTTCGAGTTCAACGGGAACAGTTGTATCTCCCATCCCGGCAAGGCGGGCTAGGGCTAACAGCCCATGGCATGAAATGCCGTGCACACCTCTGCAAGAACGATATCACCATCCTTTCACAACATGACACTTTTACGAAAGCGCTATACAAAGATCTTCGAAACACAGCCCGTGGTTGTGATAGAGCTTTGCCGAAGATTTTTAGGGACAATCAACAGCACCTTCTGGAAACTGTTCGCCAAATGCCTTCAGGGACTGTTCCAACGACGAAAAGTATTTATACCCTGTTGCGGAAAGTGATACACTCCAAACCGCGCATCGAGGCCACCACCCTCTACGTCCATTGGCCCACTGTTTGGAAAAAAATTGGGGCTATGACCATTTCTTCTGCTGGACACTCCCAGGATTTTATCCTCCTCAACGATCCCAACGGCCCTACGGCGATATAACATCCGTCTTGCATCTTACCCATGGTGTACTATATGTGGTCAAACTGATACGGCGCTACATCGCTTCACAACATGCACGCGAGTTGCCTCCACGTGGCTGTGGTGTAAGGGACACGTATGTCAACCTTGATGACAGGAAGTTGATTCGTTTGTCGGTGACCGCCTTCCCCCAAATTAAACAGAATGCCATTGTGTGGATAATGGGCCAATATGTACACTTCGTGATGGACAATGATCAACATTTCTCGTTCGGGGATCTCATGTATCACCTGCAGAAAGAGCGCTGGAAGCTTAGTGAAAGTGGACAATTGTACGATAAATATGGACACTATTTGGATTTTCTTGTGATGTAATAGAATGGTATTTATAAAAAAAAAGTGGATTCGTTGCGAAGTCTGAATTTGGGCACCGTAAAAATGGGAGGGTTCGATCCCCACCTCCGGTATATTTTTTATTTCCGTATTCTTCTCTCTTCATATTGGTATTACGTAGACCAGGCTGTTCCAAATCCATGAGTTTGAGTATGCGTACACGCGAGTACTCAACAGTGATGCTCCGAGCACGGCTGGAGAGGGACTGGGGGTGATAGCCAATATGTCACTGGGCGAAGGTCATAGTACAAGTCTATGCGCTTCCTAACAGTTTTGATGAACACCACCTAGAGAGAAAGCCATGCAATACGGTTTGAATATGCCAGTGACGTCACGGCCCAACGGCTGTGTGGCCATGGAGACAGGAATAATATTCGTGTTTATGGTGTGGTTTCCGCGTTATGTGTTTCGTCTTTACTGTCCTGGTACTGATTTTCTCGGAATTCCTATCCGCTTATACTTCATGGTTATCAGTGCAGTGTTAAGTTATTCCTATTAAGTGCAGTGTGACGAATTGTAAAGGCAATGGACCTTTTCCTAATTATGAAGGGAAGAATTCGAAATCGAGAGCATACCAGCTATTCACCGCAATATATTCCTACAGAACATTCCAAGGTATGTATAAACCGAGACTGATTAAAGATTAGTACCGGTATATAGATAGTCAGGCTAGCCCCTCTGTTCGTGAAAATGCATTTAGTTATAAAATTCAGAATTTTCTAATCTAAATTATGTGCTACCGTACAGATTATGTCGTAGGGGGTTTACATTGCAAGAACTGCATTAGGCCGATAACCTGTAGCAGGTTCTGACTAATCCGTTTTTCTATTCCACTAATCTCATTCATTACATTTATTATTGGGGAGGGGGTTTGAGATTGAATACATTTAGAATAAATATAGTCACTAATGTAATACAAGGTGATACAATTATTGTATCATGTTCGAATGAAATTCCTAGGAGCAGTCCCTTCTCGTTTCCACAACTGCACAGAGTATTTAGCTGGCACTGCAATATTGTCTGCCGAGAAGATCCAGATGATAGGAGGAGTAGGATTGTAAATGAAAGTTTATCAAAGGCTCTTGCTGAAAGTATGTAGACATTGGCGAAGAATCTGGAAGCAGTTTTATTTAGCAACTTTCAGGAACTGAAGGAGAAGTTAACAGTGCGTGTCTTCATCCTGAGGGGAATTACATTAAAGAGAAATCGTGCAGCCTATATATTTTATTTTAATTAACACTTGAATGAACACTTGCGTTGCTGCATTAAGATAACAAAAGGTTTGAGTGCCTCCTTGTATGTATCCAATACAGAAGTGAAGCGTTGTAATAACATATATTTACCAAGACAGTTATGTGCAATGCTATAAGTTTGTTCTTTGGTAAATGTTCTCAAGTCCCTTTAAGACTGCTGCTCTGTTCCATTTCAGTAGGTAGCCTTTTCTGTGCCCATGATCGCGGGCTCAAACCTGGCCGAAGTCGCCGGATTTGTAAGAGCGTTAACAATCCCTCAGTATGCCTTCCTTTGGAGGGGAAGTAAAGCCGGCGGGCCCATGTCATAGACTTAGAGCATGCAAAAGAACCTTCCACTAACTACAATTGTGTGAAGCTGAATTTGTAGGTTAGATTTGATTATCGCTCTATTAAGTTCCAACGTTCGCCGCCAGATGCTGTTTGCGGTGGCATCTAGTAGCCAAGTTCATAACTAGGTGTCGTTGACGGTAGCATTTGGTAGCAAAAGTAGGAACTACTTGAAATTGATCGTCTGCATTCCTTACCTGAATTACAGATAACACACACTAACACAGCCATCACAATTAACACCGGTTAGCAGACAGATTCTACACACACCCAAGGTAGGCTACACGGGGCTACATGACCGCGTTGTCGCAGCCCCTAAACTGAGGAACCAATCAACCAACCTTTTCTGTCATAGGTATTAGAATTATTACCAGCCTGGTTTCTTATCACGGAGGAAAACTTTCTGTGTCTAATTGTTGTTGTTGTTGTTGTTGTTGTTGTTGTTGTTGTTGTTTCGTGAGTGGGTTAGGACATCACTGTCATCAACCATGTGTACTCGGATACGGGTAGAAATTTTATGTGTATTGTCTGTGGTAGCGTGTGTTTTGTGATGCTAGAATTGGGAAGGAAGTGACCATGATCTTCTGTTAGGAACAATTCCAGCATTTACCTGGAGGAGAAAGGAAAATCGAACCCACTTTTTCTCAGTCTAGTGAAGCTGAGTGAATTTAGTTTCAAACCTCAAATCGGAATTACATTTCCCAGTAGAGGTGGGAATTAAACCTGGACCGTTGGGACAGATGATTGACTATAGATATTAATTTCTGTTTAACTGTCAGAGATTAATTGGTTATTTGTGTATGCGTCTTTTCTTACCGTTTTGTAGTCGACATTTCACGTTAAAATGGGGTGAATATCTTTCAAGTTTTTGATTGAATACTTCAATATATCGCATTTATTGCTGAGACAACAGTGTTTTCGGTCAAGCTCAAACTCGCAAGGTTCGAAATGCATACCTATCGAGTCTGATCGAAAACGTCGATTTATTTGTGTAATGTACCGATCGCATCAACTTCTGACCATGTTTTCATTTATGGTTCCGTTATTTATTTATTCGCGTCTGTAGAAAGTAATTTTATAAGTAAACACTCAGTCTCGTTTCCTCACAGCTTGTTCATAGCTGGGTAGCGCGCTCGCAGATGGACGGAAGGCTATGACGTCATAAATCCTATTGCATGGCCTTCTCTCTCGTTGGCGTTGGTTTTGATGTATCCACCGCGAAGTGACGGCAGCCCCCCACAGCAGAGCTGTATTGCATGTTGCAGGTTTCCTCACCCAAGGCGGCGAGTACTCCGCTGCTCACGGGCGAGTTGCTCGGCTGGAACAGCCTGACGTAGACGAATCATACTTAACTTTTAAAATTCCCCTAATGTAACGAATTCTCTTTAATAAATAAAAATACAACATTTGTCACCCCCGCGCTTGCGCACAATGACATTTTTTACACGAGCGGAATGTCGCATCCCACCTCGTGTTACTGGAATCTTTGTTTATGAGAATTAAAGAGGGTCCCGAATATTGTTTATAAATTTATAAACAAAACTGCAAAATTATTGGCTCAAGCACATGCTCAGAATCACCTCGGTTAATGACAGACATGACGGATGCCCACCGCGTTTTAATGTAATAGTTATTTATAAAAATTATAAAGCACGGGAATATTGATTATGAAGTTTCCACGATATACTGTAAACCGGAATAGTATTATAAAAGACAGGAAATGTAGAAGAACTTATACTGACTGTTGAGTGTGTATAATGCTTACCTAACTTAGTATTGCGGCGTATGAGTAGTGATTTGGTAGCTCAGTGGATGCGTTGCGAACTCTAAACTTGTGCATCGTGAAATGTGAGGTGTTCGATCCCCACCTACGATATATTTTCTTATTTCCGTATTCTTCTCCCTTGATATTGGTATTACGTAGACAAATCATACTTAACTTTTAAAATTCCCCTAATGTGACGAATTCTCTTAAATAAATAAAAATACAACATTTTTCGCCCCTGCGCTTGCGCACAATGGCTTTTTTTTACACGAGCGAAATGTCGCATCCCACCGCGTCTTACTGAAATCTTTGTTTATGAGAATTAAAGAGGGTCCCGAATATTGTTTATGATGTTTCCACAAAATACATTGAAATATAATTATAATATAAGGGATGTATTGAAGAACTTCAACAGTCAGTTGAGTGTGTATGCTGTTTAAGTACCGGTACCTTAATATTGCACTGTCTTTGTATTGTCTGGGTGGCTCAGGGCCAGCGTTAAAGTTTACGAATTTCATTATGCACCATCGAGGGAGTTCGAATCCCACCTCAGAGATGAATTATTCCTTCTTGCTGTTGGTATTACATTGTGTAAACATATTTTACTTTTATTATTCACGTAAAGTAAGGAATTCTCCACGATTTACGTTGCCATATACTTTTAAATTATTAAATTAAAATGGCCACATTCGCTTCCGCCATGAGAGACAATTGGCGAACATAATTCATTTGATGGACTCGGGCATCGTGGTCACTCAGCCCCGTCTACTTTGTGTGTATAAAATGTTTTCTGATAACCTGTGTTATTGTGATGGCTATATTGATGTGTGCATTTGTAATTAAGGTGGGGAATGGGGATTTGACGTCCGAGACTTTAAGTTAGGAACTATCCCGGTATTTGCCTGGAGTTGAAATGGGAAACCACGGAAAACCACATCCAAGATTACTGAGGTGGGAATGGAACGTTGCTATTCTTAATTTTGCCTCACGAGTGCACCCCTTTCCAGCCCTGAGATCAGAATTAAAGTTCTTGGCAGAGAAGGGATCGAACCCGTAATCCGGGGTGATAGCTCAGATTGTAGTCTTAAGAGTGGGTTTCCCTGTGATAATATGACTTTTGACATGCTCTGAACATTTATAATTCTAAAACTCCCTCCATTACGGTGGCTGGCGAAGTGAGTCTATGCTCATTCCAGTAGTTGGCGATTCTATGCTCCCTTACATAATTTACTGTCATGGAAATGCAAAGGATTGTACCTACAGCAGGTGATGGAAATTGCTTATTTAGAGCAGTTTCGTGCTGTTTGTTTCAAAATGATGAACTCCATCCTAAGCTGCGTTTGCAAGCAAATTGCAAAAATTTTTGCGGGCAGGGATAATTATAAGGATTTTATTATTGGCGATCAGTCTCATCGCATTCTCATCAGCATCCAACTTGAGAATGAATGTCTCTGAACTTCATAGTATCAGTGAATATTATTGTTTATTGATTATTTGTTTAGAGTACATAACAATGAATCTAACCATGCTGTTGATTTTTCCAATAGAAGTATTATTTGCCATTTAATATTTGGCGGCTGCGTTGATGCAGGCCACTATAGTGTTTTTGAATATGACGTTAATTTGCAGAGAAATGCTACTATAAATAAACCCATTTGACGAAAAAGAACATTAGCCGCAAAAAAAAGAGAAATCTGAGAAAAATACAAAGCCACTTTAAAATCCAATATAAATATGCAATTTCAGAAGCAATTCCAGATAATAATATGCTTTACAGTGCAGGGTCCTTAATGGACAAATGTAAACATTGTTCTGCACTGTATTATTTTCTTGCGAGAAATCTACGCTTGGTTACTTTAACCTTTGCTGTTGTAATGGTAAAATTGATCTGACTAAATATAAAATATTAGACAGGCTGCAACAATTTTTCACTGGAGATGATATCTCAAGGAATTTCAGACATAACAATCGGCAGTACAACAATGCTATGAACTTCGTTTCATTTGGTACCGGTACCAATGTTACTGTGCCACATGCATACGGTCCATATTGTTTTAAAATGTATGGAATTGCACATCATCGCATTTCTTCGTTATATTCCAAAATTATGAGCGACGGTTCTTGCGGCCAGTTGTATATATTAGCTAATCGAGTCAGATCTGCAAATCAAGTGAATTCTTGCGAAACAATTTTTTGCAAGAGCATATCAAAATCCAGTCGACGTTATTCGATTAGCTCGGCTCATAATTTGGGATGGAGCCCCAATGGCAAACATTCATTCATTAATGTGTGTGAACCTACTTCGAAAAGATACGTAACGACATTATTCCTTTTTGTTATTCTTCATGGAGACTTCAGGTCTGTCGCACGCTTCTCGCCAAACAGTTATTCACAATTATATTAAATACTCTTCTCTCTGGGCCTTCTCCAAAATACGCCACTTACATAAAAACACGCGATTGAAACCAGGTGAAATGGAATTTTCTGATTTTATGCTGCATGTTAACGGCGACTACTTCTCTATGGATGGTGATAATCAAGTGTTACTGAATTAACAGCCAAACTTGCAACGCATGAGGATATCGTGAATGAAACATTTACTTCTGCGAAGGTTATAATAAATGTCTCGAAAGTTTGCATTCTTATACCAATGGTTGTTTGGTTCCTTAGTTTAGGGGCTGCGACAATGCGGTCATGTAGCCCCGTGTACATTGGGTGTATGTGTAGAATCTGTCTGATAGCCGGTGTTAATAATTGTGATGGCTGTATTAGTGTGTGTTATCTGTGATTCAGTTAAGGACTGCAGACGATCAAATTTTCAAGTACAGTAGTTCCTACTTTTGCTACCAAATGCTACCGTCCACGACATCGAGCTGCGGACTTGGCTACTAGATGTCAACACAGCCAGCACATGGTGACGAACTTTTGAACTAATATAGCGTTATCAAATAATCTAATCTACAAATTTTGGCTTCACAAAAATGTACTGTAGTTAGTGGAAGATTCTTTTTCATGTCATAAATCTAAGGCATAGGACCGCCAGATTTACTTTCCCTCCGAAGGAAGGCATACTGAGGAATTCTTACACCAAAAATTAACAATGTAATGACAGCAACTTATAAGTCATTGACCTTCTAGCCAGTAACTTAGTTCAAACACATTCACCAGCATTAACAGATTAAATACTGAAGATGAAAGATTGCACTCTCGACATTGCAACATACCGCTGGCCATGACTGAAAACTTGATGAGGAAAATTGAGACCTATACGTTTATTTCAGTTTCCTACATAATTCTTGAATTTTTTGGAATTAAATGATATGCCTCCACATAGTCCAAACGCTTGACTCATAGTTATGCTCCTTAGAAATCTGAACGTTTCCCAAGGGCTCCTAAATGCAACCATATTGCTTGGATTTGGAAATAATAAGTGCAGTTAAAATTAGGCAGAGGGGTCTAATCCTTCGACTTGATTTAACACCATCCGTAAAAACACTACCATTTTCATTTAAGAGGCAACATTTTCCAATTCGCTTGGCATACTTTATCACAATCAATACTTAAGGGGAAACTCTGGAACGTATAGGTCTCAATTTACCTCATCAAGTTTTCAGTCGTGGCCAGCAGTATGTTGCAACATCGAGAGTGCAATCTTTTGACGCCCTTAAAGTTTCAATAGTGCCTAAAAGTAATCGTACAAATAATATATATAAGAAAATTCTTCAGTAAATATTCTCCCATCGACCGTCATGTTTTGATGGGTTTCGACTGAATTATCTTTTGTTACAATCTATCTATGCAGTAGCGTAGCCAGGATCGACCAATGGGGAGGGGGTTATAGGTACTCAAGCCAAATCCTAGAAGAATTTCGTCCCGCGGCGTAGCCGCGCTCGTCAAACGTGCACCATGGTGTCGAGGGCAGCTGTGGTAAGTACGGATATCATAGGTTCGAATTCCGGTGCTGACAGCGGTTATCCTGAGTGTATTTCTTCCCCGGGTTTCGCCACACTTCCTACAGGAAATTGCCGGGATAGTGCCTTGCTCAAGTCCCGGAGCGTCTACTCCATGCCTGTCCCAGATACATTTACACACACAACTACAATCATCACAGCAATACAGGTTACCAGACAGCTTCAACACACTCCCAACTACACGGGGCTGATGGCCAAGGTGTCTCAAGCCCCTCAAATGAATTATCAACAACTCTACAAGTATTTCCATTTCTCTATGAGATATTATTACACAAGAAAAGTTTCATGTATTTTGATCCCGAATTTTTCGAGTAATTCAATATGCTCAAAAGACAAAAACAAATCAGTTTAAAAAAAAAGTTAATTTTTGGCTAAAATGTCTCACCTCAATGGTAAATTTAGAACATTCCTGTTCCCCTGATAGGAACAAAATAAACTCAAATACGGAATATCTGTGCTACCAACTTGAAGACTGCGTATCTCTCAACAAGAGAATTTATTTACAGAGGTCACCGCAAATGTCCTCTCACGATGTATCATGTTGATTTATGAGTAATTCAATACCGATACTCATTTTTATGTTTATTCAGTTTTTCCAACAAGATCCTGTGATTTATATTGCAATTGGCCCTGAATGCCTAAAGTATCATTTTCGAAGATTTTTGTCACCTACCAAGGTCCTTCTTACCTTACAAATGCTACCTGCAGCCGGAAAAAGGTTTAATTGCTTACACTACTCAGGCGACAAATTTCACTCATTCGTAACTGGGAGATAACCGTAATTCGGGGAATTCTCTCCCGTCAATAAAAGAAAAGAGCTAATATTGCCCCCGCCTCAGTTTGAAATAAGCTTTAAGTTATTTCGCGGGGGAAAATTTAGATTGGCAACCCTGGGAGGGCGGAGTTGTATTACCACAGTCTAAAATACACAGTCACGAAGCTCGCTGCGTTACGAAATTGCATCCTCTTTGTAGGTGAAGCGACACTAGCGCTCGCGGCGGCCAGCAAGCTGGCAACTGCCTTGAGCACGATATTCGCGGAACAGATGATTTCACTTTTGCAAGGGTTTTTTGAATTTTAACTCACCTGAGTGATTATTTCCATTGTAAACATAAGTCACGTTAAATCACCAACTACTACAGAAAAAAGCCACAATGTTGATATACTGTACACTTTTAATTCATAGAAACATAAAAAGAATGCTGTGTTTTTATTAGTTCAGTCCTCTCTAAGTATCCCTAGGTACAGTTGTATGACATATTTAATGAGTCTTACGTAGAATTCATAGTCCATACTAGTTATAAATTCATGTATTTGTTTTAATGATAGTCGCTGGCATCTCTACATTAAACCAAGTCTACGATTCCTGGATGTAACGGGTAATCTTTAAATCCACTGAATGGATTTTGATGCGGTTTTCACCATTCAGTAAAGAATTTATCGAGGAAGGTTTCTGTAGGAAAACATTCATTTATGACAAAAGGAAGGCAGTAACGATTTCAGTGAATCGTATCGAAGTAAAACCTGCCGTCCGTGCGCATTTTAAACTCACGCTGGGTAAACCATTAACAATATCCATATACTATGAGTGTAAGAATTGGTCAGCATGAAAAGTTCTACAAAGAAGTCCGCGACAGCATATCTTTATCTTTAATACATCGCCAACTATAAGTGATTTTACGTTTCAATTTCTTCCAACAATCTCCATTCAGTGGAAATTTAAATTACTAGCTTCGGAGCGAGTTTACGAGCTAGCGAGCGAGCCCATCACCCTAGCTTCGGCCAGCATTAACTGTTGAGTCGTGTCGAGTTAAGACTTCAGAGAAGACTAGACTATAAGTGTTTGGAGTTTCGCTGTTCACCTCGGCTTTTCTGAATTGCGTCTGAGACCTACCGTCCATGCGCCTTTTAAGCTTATGCTGAGTAACCCCTCTAAGATACCAGGCGAAGCCGGGGTGGGTTGATAGTATGGGTATAATATAATAACAAATTCCTAACCATATCAAAAGCTAGTTATTCCGTAAAATTTAGTAATATTATAGTTAATTAGTAAAAATACCAGTGTGATTTGTGAAACGAATAAAAATACACACATCAAAAAAAGTTTTGCATCACCTCGGTTCCAAGAGTTCCGGAACCTTTAAATACAAAGGGAATAGAGATCAACACAAACAACATTTCAGCTCGTTTTATTGCTCATGAGACCCACACATTGCATGTTGTACCATCATACAGCTAGACTTTCAGCATTTGTGGTCCAGATTGCAGTACACACCACTACCTCTAATACCCAGTAGCACGTCCTCTTGCATTGATGCATGCCTGTATTCGTCGTGGCATACTATCCACAAGTTCATCAAGACACTGTTGGTCCAAATTGTCCCACTCCTCAACGACAATTCGGCGTAAATCTCTCAGAGTGGTTGGTGGGTCAAGACGTCCATAAACAGCCCTTTTCAACATATCCCAGGCATGTTCGATAGGGTTCATGTCTGGCGAACATGCTGGCCACTGTAGTCGAGCGATGTCGTTATCTTGAAGGAACGCATTCACAAGATGTGCACGATGAGGTCGAGAATTGTCGTCCATGAAGACAAATGCCTCTCCAATATTCTGCCGATATGGGTGCACTATGGGTCGGAGGATGTCATTCAGGTATCGTAAAGCCGTTTTGGAGCCTTCCATGACCACCAGTGGCGTACGTCGGCCCCACATAATGCCACCCCAAAACATCAGGGAACCACCACCTTGCTGCACTCGCTGGACAGTGTGTCTAAGACGTTCAGCCTGACCAGGGTGCCTCCAAACACGTCTCCGACGATTGTCTGGTTGAAGGCATATGCGACACTCATCGGTGAAGAGAACGTGATGCCAATTCTGTGGGGTCCATTCAGCATGTTGTTGGGCCCATCTGTACCGCGCTGCATGGTGTCGGGGTTGCAAAGCTGGACCTCGCCATGGACGTCGGGAGTGAAGTTGCGCATCATGCAGCCTATTGCGCACAGTTTGAGTTGAAACACGACGTCCTGTGGCTGAACGAAACGCATTATTCAACATGGTGGCATTGCTGTCAGGGTTCCTCCGAGCGGCAATCCGTAAGTAGCGGTCATCCACTACAGTAGTAGCCCTTGGGCGGCCTGAGCGAGGCCTGTCATCGACAGTTCCTGTATCTCTGTACCTCCTCCATGTCCGAACAACATCGCTTTGGTTCACTCTGAGACGCCTGGAAACTTCCCTTGTTGAGAGCCCTTCTTGACACAAAGTAACAATGCGGACGCGATCGAACTGCGGTAATGACCTTCTAGGCATGGTAGAACTACAGACAACATGAGCAGCGTACCTTCGTCCTGGTGGAATGACTGGAACTGATCGGCTGTCGTATCCCCTCCGTCTAATAGGCCCTGCTCATGCATGGTTGTTTACATCTTTGAGCAGTTTTAGTGACATCTATGAACAGTCAAAGGGACTGTATCTTTGATACAATATACACAGTCAACGTCTATATGCCGGAGATCTGGGAACCGAGGTGATGCAAAACTTTTTTTGATGTGTGTATATTAAGGTCTTAAATGGCTCAATTGTAGGTACTGTGTATCTTTTCTGTGGGTTTGAAACCTTTCATTCCTGAATTTGACAAAATAATACTATGCCAATTTTACAAAATATTGGCAATAACAATTGTGTACCGTACCTTCACAGCAGCCACGTGGGAGACCAGGTATTTCATAAGAGAATTAACAAACAGTGTAGGCCTACCACATCCAAGTTTGGGAGCATTATCCTGACGACATGAATTGGCTTGCTTCCAAAGGATTCAAGAATAAGTTTATATTATTGTACAAAATCTTTATTAATTAAATCAGCTCTCTGACTCTAAAAAGCTATTTTCTACATCTGAAAATTAAAATGTCGGCACGCGTTTGAGATGACATCTTTTACGTTTACTTAGCCTACCGTATGTCTTAATTTTCAAAATGCATAGATATTTATATTTGATTTGCAGCCAATGGCCATAGAAGGGCATTTCACATGAACGCCGTAGGTTCCCCAATTTCAATGTCAAGTAGTTCCAACTTAAGCTACCAGACGCCACTGCCAGTGAAACCCAACGGCGAACGTTGGAACTTGCTAGAGCGTGTCTAACCCAATAACCTACAAATTTTGGCTACACACTACCAATTGTAGTTGTAAGTTCTGTTATGTACCATAAATCTATGACATGGGTCCGACGACTTCGACTGGGTTTGAACCCGCAAACATGGGCATAGCAGTTCAGCATGCTACAGACTACGCCACCAAAGCCATGCATAGATATCCTACCGAGACATGCTTCTGATTTATAACCGACTGGCTCCGTGGCTCAGCGATAACGTTCTCGCCTGCTGTTCCCAAGGTTGCAGGATCTAATCCTGGCACAGTCAGCTGGCATAAATGCGATGAAACCGTGTCTGTATATTTACTGGCACGTTAAAAATCCCCTTCAGGGCAAAACTTCGGCACCCAGTGTCTCTAAAAGCCACAGTAGTTAAAAGGGACCTAAAACCAATAACATTATTATTGATTTATAACCAGTTAAAGACCTAGTGCCGTTGTTTGATTGAAAAGCTTTATTATACTTTCTACTGCGTATCCCAATTAATTGGGGTCGCCGGAGCCAATCAGGCTCATTTTGGTTTTGGCCGGGGATTTAAGGCCGGATGTCCTTCCTGACGCCACGTAATTTTTCAGGTGAAAATTCCACCCCACTGTCACCGGGATTGGAACTCCGGCCGTCCGGGTGATTGACGAGCAGCTAAGCCACTGCACCATCACGCTTCCCTTGAAAAGCTTTATAATACTAGCCTAAAATCCATAGCTCAAATCTTACCTTTTCGGGTCCTTTGGAGACTCGGGTGTCGTCTTGCTATTTGAACAGTCTGACTTCCCAGTCGGTCAACACGACTATACCCAATTAGATTGATCGAGGATTAATTTCCCTGTGTAATTCATAATACAATAATTATTTATACATTTAATAAAACGCTTCTCTTACGACCCCCCCACCCTCAATGTGAGAAGTGTTTTATTAAGTGTATAAACGATTCATGTATTTTTATCTCAGGCATTTGGAGATAAATTGTCACTGCCCTCCAAATCTAATTCGGTACCGTACACTCGTGTTGACCGACTGAAAATCGATCACATAGGTTACTTATCAACACTGAAATATTACGTCTAATATTAGATCTGTTTATTGAACTGCACATCTCCTCTTGTAAGGCTCATGTTAAATTAAAGATATAACCTTTACACAATGCTCACATACAGTAAATCCAGCAACAATTACATACACCAACATAGCGCAGTCGGCACATTCTTGCTGGCTGAATGAGAGCATTATTGTCTGGCGGTAGAAAAATATGAGCGATCTGTAGGTAGACTGTGGTTATACGTTGTCATGAAGACGTGTGTAGCCACAAATGGGGACCCGGGCCGAAAGACGACAAGAGTACATCACTACAGACACAAATCACAACCCGCCGATTTTCCAATGGGGAGGGGGGGGGGGTTCTAACCCCCCCCCCCCCCCTAACCCCCCTTGGCTACGCCACTGTATCTATGTATGGTATTTAAAACACTAAGCTGATTTTTGTTACCGAGAGATTGATATAACTTCTTAACCGATTGACTTCGTAATACATTCTAACGCGAGTTCTTAGAATGTAGATTTGCAGAGTGTCTTTAAAAGGAAAATGTATGTTAGAGTGTATTTTTGAACTATGAACGAAAAATGTAATATTTGTCGCTCCAGCGCTTGCGCACAATGGTTCTATTCCACCAGAGAAATGGCGGATTCCGCCGCGTCTTACTGATCTTTGTCTATGACAGTTAAAAAGGGGGGAAATATTGTTGTGGCTCTATGGCTCAAACTTTTAGAGTAAGTATATGTGGAGGCAAATCACTTAATGGGCAAAGAGCTATAATCCTTCGACTTGACTTAGCATCTTCCAATAATACACTTCAATTTTCCAATTTCCATTTCGCTTGGCGTATTTTATGACAATCAATAAAGCTCAAGGGGAAGCTCTGGAACAAATAGGTCTCTATTTGCCTCATCAAGGTTTCAGTCATATGTTGCGAAGTCGATTTTAGACGCCCATAAAGTTGCAACAGTGTCAACACGTAATCGTTCAAAAAATGCATACTGTATAAGAGAATCCTTCAGTATTTTCCCAATGACCGTCATGTTTTGACGGGTATCAACTAGTAGTAATAATTATTATTTTTAAAAATTACGAACCTTACAGCAGTCGAATATGATGTGTAACATGTAACATGTTATCCTACTATGTGTCTGCCGGGAGCGCAAATCCCTTGTTAACAGTGAACTCTGTTGGTCATTGAAATAACTACTTGTAAAACTCCAGTGCCAATGGTTTATTGTAGGAATATCTTTAATGGGGCCTCTAAACCTTGAAGTAAACCGTATGCGATATACATTCCACATAGGGCTATATGTTGACCGACAGTACCTCGAATGCTTACATTAAATAAGAATACAGCAAAAGTATGAAGATTTAATAAATCATACTTCTTTTCAGCAAATATGATATAATGAATATTTTCACACCAAAGAACGACAACTTGAAGATTATTTATTGTAGGAATACCTTTAATGGGGCCTCCGAAATTTGAAGTAAACCGTATGTGATATACATTCCACATAGCCAAATGGCCGATAGTACGTCGTGGTACCAATCTCCGCCACCGCGCGCGTTCATTGTTTCCGTCCCATTTCCGTCCCTTTTCCAAAATCACTCCCACAAAAATATCCAGCAACCGAGTGGCAAGATGTAATACATCAATAATAATGATTATTATTGTTAATATTAGTAACGGTATTATTATAAAATTTCATAAAGCAATTGAAGTAGTGTAGTATAAGTAATTGAATGTTAACAGACGCCTATTTTGCATAAAATAACAAAATCCTTATAATAACAATTTAAAAATCATGAGGCCGTCCCTGTGCAAACAGAAGGCCTTTGCCCTTACGGGATGTCTATAGGCTATTTTTTTTTAATTTATTTTATTATGCTCGATCTGCGCGTCAGAGAATTCCACTTGAGATTAAAATCTTCTGAGCCTGGCCGGGAATCGAACCTAGGAATCTTCGGCCTAAGCCTAGTATGTTAACCACTGGACTTGTTTTTATTTATTTTTATTTTTTTAGCGTATGGCTTTTAGTGCCGGGAGTGTCCGAGGACATGTTCGGCTCGCCAGTTTTGTAGCTGCTTCGAGACGGACACCCAATGGGTGAGCTACAAGTACCGTTGGGGAGGAAAGTTGGAAGGGAAGGGCGAGGAGTTGGAAGGTAGCGGCTGTGGCCTATAGTGAGGGACCAACCCCGGCATTTGTCTGGAAGGAAGATGGGAAACCACAGAAAACCATCTTCAAGGTTGCCGGCGGGGGGATTCGAACCTCCTCGCCTCCCGGATGTGAGCGACTGCCATTAGTCATGCCGTAACCACCACGGCTAACTCACCCGGTACCACTGGACTAATAATACCGTATTCCAACATTCACACATGTTTTAGGATACCGTATTTCTAAGTGCGACGGCCATGGAAGTAGCTGTTGATTTGACTTTAACAGTGGGCAGACCCAGAGGTGGCGCTGATAGGACTGCAGCCAATATGTTTCCTAAATTCATAGAGAATTGAGACTATATAAACAGCGGCAACGTTTGGCGTTTTGAACTACAATTTGAAATGTGTATTGACCAGGAATCAAACTTAGTCCACCAGGGAGAGAAGCAAGCAGCTGGACCGCTGTGCTGTCTTGTCCCTATGTAACATGCATAATATGAAATGTTTAAGGGTGTTATAATTACGGTTTAATTAAGTAGTTCTCCAGTTCTGTATTTTATATGTTTTGAAATACCGTAGCGAATGCTTAAAACTTGGCTACAGTTTTAATTTAATCCACCAATATTTCCATTAATATTCTGTATCAACTTTCTATCCATTCACAGAAACGTGTAACAAAAATATCATGGAAACAGTAATACCCGGTAATTCTCTGGCCTCTAATTTAGGTCTCCCTGGCCGGGGCACTACCTCACTGTCAGGGACCTACTCAATTGTTCTCACGAGGCTGAGTGCACCCCGTTCCAGCTCTCAAGTCAGTTTCTTAAATCCCTGACGGAGCCGGAAATGGAACCCGGGGCGAATGTGAGTCAGTTGCGCTGCCCAACACCACGGGGCCGGCAATAATATTAATAATAATACTATTATCTATAATAATAATAATAATAATAATAATAATAATAATAATAATAATAATAATGTGTATGTATGTCTACCCCTTATTATTCCCGTTTTCCAACGGGGTCGGGGATGAGATGCGATGGAAGTATTTGTGGCGATGGTTTTTACGGCCGGATGCCCTTCCTGACGCCAACCTCATGAGAGGAGTTAATGAGAGATGAAATGAATGATGGTGAATGAAACTGGGCAACGATGTGGAAGGAAGCGGCCGTGGCCTGTCAGAAGGTACCGTCCCAGCATTTGCCTGGTGTTGAAAATGGGAAACCACGGAAAACCATTTCAAGGACAGCCGACGGTGGGGTTCGAACCCACGCGTCTTCCGAGTCAGCAGAGAGCTTGGCCCCATGACCTAATGCTGCGCGTTAGCCAGCGTAGCCACTACTGTCGGTAATAATAATAATAATAATAATAATAATAATAAATATACTCTCTAATTTCATGCCCATCATTTTATTATTTACTACAAGCTGTACCCGGCATGCGTTGCAATGCCAATCAAAGAAAGTGTTGGCGTTGTAATTTTGTTTCTTGAAGTGCTTTTGGATACACAATGTTTTTTTTCAATTTCCGTAAACTACCTCTAAGCTATCATAAAATGGATTTACTAATTTACAAACATTCATGGGAGCGTGCACAACAACTCACCAAAGCTTCATCGCAATCTGATGAATGGCATATGAACGCATGCGGGATTTTGTTTGAACGTTTCGTGCGCTGTCACTCATTTGTTAAATCTACTCGTGTGCTACCTACTGTAAAATGGATTTACTAAGTATACACAACAACTCATCAGAGTTTCATCGCAATTGCTAAATGGTATATGAACGCATACGGGATTTTGTTGAAACACTTCGTGCGTCGTCACCCATTTGTTGCATCCACTCGTGCGCTACCTATTGTGAAATGGATTTACTAAGTCGAAAACGTCCCTGGCATGTACACAATACCTCATCAAAGTTTCATTGTAATCGGATGAATTGCATATGAACGCATACGGGATTTTGTTTAAACGATTCGCTCACCGTCACTCATTTGTTGAATCTGCAAGTGCGCTACCTATTGTAAAATTGATTTACTAAGCCTGAAACCTTCCCTGGAGTGTACTCAACGATTCACCAAAGTGTCATCACACTCGGACGAATGGTATATGGACGCATACGGGATTTTGTTTCGCTCGCTGTCACTCATTTGTTGAATCTACACGTGCGCTACCTATTGTAAAATGGATTTACTAAGTCTGAAACCTTCCCTGGAGTGTACTCAACGATTCACCAAAGTGTCATCACAATCTGATGAATGGTATATTAACGCATACGGGACTTTTGTTAAAACAATTCGCGTGCCATCACTCATTTGTTAAATCTACTCGTGCGCTGCCTATTGTAAAATGGATTTACTAAGCCAGAAAGCTTTCCTGGAGTGTACACAACAATTCACCAAAGTTTCATCACTATCGGACGAATGGTATATGAACGCATACGGGACTTTGTTGAAATGCTTCGCGCATCGTCGCCCATTTGTTGAATCTACTCGTGTGCTACCTATTGTATAATAGATTCACTAAGCCGGAAACCTTCCCTGCAGTGTACACACCATCTCACCCAAGTTTCATCGCTATCGGACTAATGGTATATGAAGGTATACGGGACTTGGTTGAAACGCTTCGCGCGTCGTCGCTTATTTGTTAATCTACTCGTGCGCTACCAACTGTATAATGGATTTATTAAGCCAGAATCCTTCCCCGAAGTGCACACAACATCTCACTCAAGTTTCATCGATATCGGGCGAATGGTATATGAACGCATATGGGACTTTGTTGAAACGCTTCGCGCGTCGTCCCTCATTTGTTGAATCTACTCGTGCGCTGCCTATTGTTAAGTAGATTTACTAAGAAAGAAACCTTCCCTGAAGTGTACACAACATCTTACCCAAGTTTTATTGCTATAGGACGAATGGTATATGATGCATACGGGACTTCGTTGAAACGCTTCGCGTGTCGTCGCTCATTTGTTGAATCGACTTGTGCGCTAGCTACTGTGAAATGTGTTTACTAAGTTAGAAACCTTCACGTTAGTGTCCACATCATCTCATCCAAGTTTCATTGCTATCGAACGAATGGTATATGACTTTATACGGGACTTTGTTGAAACGCTTCGGACGTCGTTGCTCATTTGTTGGATCTACTCGTGCGCTGCCTATTGTAAAGTGGATTTACTAAGCCAAAAAACATCCCTGGAGTGTAGACAACATCTCATCCAAGTTTCATCGCAATCGGATGAATGGTGTACGAACGAATACGGGACTTTGTCGAAATGCTCGCACGTCGTCGCTCATTTGTTGAATCTACTCATTCGCTACCTATTGTAAAATGGATTTACTAAGCCAGAAACCATCCTTGGTGTGTACTCAACGTCTCATCCAAGTTTCATCGCATTCGGATGAATGGTATATGAACGCATAGGAGACATACCCACAGACAGACCCCCAAACTATCACGTAACATTGATTTTTATATACAGGGTCTTTCATATAAAATAAGAGCGCCAAGCGGCGGCTTTGTTAACCGCTGCTGCGGTCACCTTGACCGAGCTTTTGGCGCGCCAAGGCCCCCTGCTTTAAGCGTGTGTACAATCCTATATGATGCAGCGGCCTTGCTAGCGTGTGTGCAATGCTGAAATCTTACTTTAGTTAGTTAGTTAGTTAGTTAGTTATTGTTGATGAAATCGAAACCCCTACTTGTGCTAATTTTGTGAGTGATTCATTCGGAAACCGTTCAAGATTCTCGCCAATGTCATCTAGCTCATCCTCTGTTAAAACTGTTCGTGTGCGGGCACGTTTTTTTTATTGAGCACCGAGCCAGTATTGTCAAACTTATTTGCAATTACCTGAATCTGTGCTAGTGAAAGTGGCACTTCATCAGGAAATTGTTGAACAAATGCATCACGTACCCGCCGAGCCGACTCGTACTTAAAATAAGTTTTACATAAAAAATACGATGTTGCAATGATAACTGTCTCACCATGTTAGCACTTGAGGTTTAGACTGGCGACTGAGCAATTGCAATGTCAAGTTTGGTAATGTCAATCTGTTATTTTTATACAATCCATCGGAACTTATGTACTATGCGCGCGCTTTCAATACTATAGGGGTTTCGGTTTCATCAACAATAACTAACTAAAGTAAGATTTCAGCATTGTACACACGCTAGCAAGGCCGCTGCATCATATAGGATTGTACACATGCTTAAAGCAGGGGGCGTTGGCGCGCCAAAACCTCGGCCAAGGTGACCGCAGCAGCGGTTAACAAAGCCGCCGCTTGGCGCTCTTATTTTATATGAAAGACCCTGTATATAGATTGCTTGGCAGTATGTGTTAACATCTCTGAACATTTGGAATATTTGGTTGAAACTTTTTATTTATCCCGGTTGAGGTGTTTAATGACCAAATACATCTTCAGTTTGAATGTTAGTTTGTTATGGTTTGGCGTCAATACTACTGGTGCGAATGGCATGAACATTCGTATGTAATTAGAAAGCAGCAATAAAATAAAACTAGGCTACAAATTGAATCTGTAATACAGAGGGATGAGGGGGGTTAATAGGAAGCCTCAATTCCCTGCAGCAAGCCAATTGCGCAATATGTATCCTTCTCTCGACATCAAAATACCAGGTGTGAGAATTTGCTGATCTGAGAATATCACAAGTTGACATGTCCTGACATGGATGTCGCAACATTGTGTACAGGACCCTCTACTGCTCGAGTCTAAGCTGCATGGACCTGAGTGGAATGTGCATCGCAGACTATAGTAGTGGTGGTGACGAGTGATGCGGTTTCTCGGTCCTTGCGTAGTAACATAAGCAAATACATTAGTCGGTGACTCAGTCAATCATTCCCAACGCCACACTGGTTTCAGAAAAGACCCATGTTAGCAGTATTGGAATAAACGAGAATGTCAGATAACACGGCGGGCTGTCGACAGGCTTCTCAATTCTCGCCTGCTCTTACCCTGCCTCTGCGCTTCATCCCGCAAGTTCACAGAGCTTGGAACCGAGCAGTAAGCAAGTTGTCAATCTCTTCACACCGATAGTGGAGTGACGAAACGTCATGCTGGCATGGGTTATCGGTAATAAAATACAAAGGTTGGTCTTGAAACTCGAGCTCGGCTGCTGGTTTGAATCTGACCTCGGGCATGGATGTGTTTAAGCTATGATATAATATATATGTCGTAGGCAGATAGTGAAATCCGTCATTTCATGAAGATCCTAGGCACTTCATGAAAAGCAGGCATATGATGTAAAATGAGATAGTTACACTATCTGACGCGTGGTTTCATGAAATGACTAAATTTAGCCGCCACATAGTGTAATTCTTTTTTACACTATCTGACGGAAAGTCCAGCCCGTCGATTCATGAAGAAGCGGTAGCGTTGTCCTCGTGGTGGAGATAAGTGTGCTTTCCAAGAATAAATAGTGGCAATATACGATATGGAAGATACCGTGGAAGTACAGAGGCAGTTGTTTCTTCAGAAAGTTAATGAGTATTATGTAGAAAAGCCTCATAAAAAAACCTTGGTCTCAAGAAGAAATGGATAAGGTAAGAAAGACTTGTTTGGTATATTTTAGGACATGTCACTTGTAGCCTGCCTGTTTTAATCATTTACAAGTGTTCTATTCGTCATTTGGATGAACATGATACTGGTGGCTGATTAACAGAGGATTAATGGGTGTTTACGCAAATACCAGTATCATCACAAGTATGAGAATGAACGGCATATGTCCAGACGAAATATTACACTATCTATTACATGGGGTTAGTTAAAAGGCGGGATGTCAATAGAACAATGCGATGTTTATATTAATGCCATTATTAGAACATTTTAGGACATAGTCTACACAATAGTCAGCTTATTTCATGTTTCTGAAGTCTTGCCGCAATGAAGAAATCAGGGCCGTACCCAGAAAGTAATTTCGGGAGGGTTTCTGTATTTTCATTTTTTCAGTCTGCACATTTTAATATAGTTGTAGTTGGTTTATTATAGTAAAAACGGGCTGGGTACATCTTGATCACCAGTATACTAGGTGTATGTTGTCTGATAACGTCATCAGCCCAGTACATTAGAGTGCACAGTACCGGTATGTTGTCTGATGAGGTCATCAGCCCAGTATATTAGGGTGCACAGTATGTTGTCTGATAAGGTCATCAGCCCAGTATATTAGGGTGCACAGTACCGGTATGTTGTCTGATAAGGTCATCAGCCCAGTATGTTGTCTTATAAGGTCATCAGCCCAGTACATTAGGGTGCACAGTATGTTGTCTGATAACGTCATCAGCCCAGTACATTAGGGTGCACAGTATGTTGTCTATAAGGTCATCAGCCCAGTACATTAGGGTGCACAGTATGTTGTCTGATATGGTCATCAGCCCAGTACATTAGGGTGCACAGTATGTTGTGTTATAAGGTCATCAGCCCAGTACATTAGGGTTCACAGTATGTTGTCTGATATGGTCATCAGCCCAGTACATTAGGGTGCACAGTATGTAGTCTGATATGGTCATCAGCCCAGTACATTAGGGTGTACAGTATGTTGTCTTATAAGGTCATCAGTCCAGTGTTTTTGTTTGTCTGTTGTTCGTTGTCGGATAACCTGTATTTGCCTGCTGACTGTAATAGTGTGTGTAGATGTAAAAGGAAAATAATTTGCGAATCTGGCCCGGGACTTAATATAAGGAATTTGCTTAGAGGGTTTGTGGAAAAACGTCAGTCGCGGAAGTGTGAAGTCCCTAATTAAGGCATCCTTCCGTATGAACCTGTCAACGATTGGTAACGATAGCTAGTTCCTTATAAATACCTAAGGCATGAAGGAGCATATAAGGAAACTGAAGTGGTTTTATATTAATGCATGTCTACCGTAAACGACAGTACGCGATAAGTGGAGCCCAAGTTCTGCAAGGCCAGGCACATGAAGTAACATAATTCTTACACAGACGTGTTTTTGTATACTGTATCACCTCATGCCCTGCAGTGAACGACGGTAAAATATTTAATGATACATCAACGCCCAGAGCGCGATTTAAATACACGCATTATTATAATTTATAGTTTTCAATTATTCACGAATATGATAATACTGTAATATATTATAATAATACATTTCTCGAATAAGATAGGTTATAATATATTAAAATGTGACATTTTTCACGAATATGATATCAGGAAATTAATAGTTTAATACATCACATACCATTAGGCCTGTCCACTATCCTCTGTTGGTGGTGTTTATCCGTCCATAAATTCCTCCATGAACCTGGGTGGTCTAGTGTCAGCCGAATCGGAACCAGTTGACAATCCATCGAATGCGGAAGTATAACAAATTGTTCCTCATCACCTTGAATCTATCCCGAGTTCACTTTCGATTTTCTTTGTGTGGTCCACGCACTTTGCCCGATTCTGGGTGGTCACGCGGTGGTTTTCAGCTGAAATTTAATGCTTCATTCGTTTTTTGAATTTTTATTTAGTCCACTTGCGCCTTTATCATTTCGATGGAATTAGGTTCACAGTGGTATGCTGACAAACGAACACGCTTTTATTCCTGAAATAGTTATCTCGTCAATGATGCATTTATCATATATGTCTCTGTTTTAAGTCACAATAAAAGAAACTCCCGTTTCAACAAATCATTTGGGATACGTTCACTTTTCCGACTGTAATAGCCTGCATTGCCTATTACTAGGACAGATCCTTCGGGAACAATGGGGAACAATATTGCTAGGCGAACCACTTTTCATCGTGGGCGCCTGCCGTGTTGTTTTGGCACAGAAACGACTCTGCACCATCAATTATACTTTGTTGATTCCCAGCATGAACCTTGACCCACGAGCCCTAGGTGGCCTAAGACCTGTGGTAACACCCCCGTTGCTGCCTGACGAGTACTTTTAATTTTGGTGTTTCTCTATTCCTTTGACACGGTGTCACAATTTACAAAGAACACAAGGACCATTTCTCTTCACAGTTGAACTCCACACTACAAGATATTGAATAAGACTGATCTCAGGGGGAAGAACAGGATCTTTTCTAATCTTCCATCACACGCAGTCGGAGAGATAAACCCCACCTGAGTAAACAAACTTTTCATTGCTCCTGACAGCCCTGAGCGGGAGCAGAGCGCGAAGTGCGATAACGTATGAGTGGTATCTGATACTGAGTGCCAGTTTGTTTTAAAATCAATTTCAGACATTTATGACATTTCTTCTCACTTAATCACCAACTGTAAGTCAACAGCAAAAATGGTTTCTGGCTACCCAACGTTTCTTTGTTACCATCCTAGAATTTTCAAGACACATTTAACAAATATCAAAACGTTCTTATTATGAAAAAAGAAAAAAAAAAATACAGCCCTGAGAAAGAGGGTTTCTTCTACCAACTTCAGACAATCTAGAAATGCATTTTTAATCTGTTGCGATCATTAGTTCCTAGTCCATGCCGGGATTAGTTTTATATCTGAAAAAATATATATTCGCGCTAAAATATCGTAGGCCTAATTGTGAAAAAATTAGGCCATGTCTTAATTATTTATGGCTTTTAATTTTACAACATCCTAAAGAGCATAACATTCTTTATAAGACCAGGCAATCATTTTATTAGGCTATATTGATTGCTTTGCATTATTGGGAAATGCCAATATCGCCGGGGTAGAAGAGAACGAAGCTAATTGCAGGACCCATGAGTGTTAGTGAGAGACAACTACTACATTTAATTGCATACTGTCCGGCTCCGTGGCTAAATGGTTAGCGCGCTAGGCTTTGGCCCAAAGTGCCTCGGGTTCGATTCCCGGCCGAGCCATCAGGGATTTTAATCTCCTGGGGTTAATTCCCGTGGCTCGGGGACTGGGAGTATGTGCCGTATTCATCATCCCTTCATCCTCAACTAGAAAGACCTGCACTCGGCCCCTCCGGAGGCCACACGATCATCATTGCATACTGACTTTTAAGGTAGAGACGCTCTATTTACAGTACATAGTGTGAATCCCGCTCCAAGCAGATTCTGTTTTCAATAAATTCTGAGATTCTGGGAATGTACGGTACTTAAGGCTCAATGCAAATTTTTCATCCTACCATCCATGGAATTATACACACATCATTCCAGACACCACCGTCAGTGCTGAAGTTCAAGAAATAATTTATAGGAATTGCATCAGGACCATCCTATGAATTATACAAATATATATCACTTGTAACAATGTTTTTCTTACAATCTCTGAACTTAATAATATCAAATTAACATGTATTTTTTTAATAATATTAATTTAAAGTCAAAAACAAATTATGTGTAATATTTTTCTATCTGTAGACTTTAAATTTTCACTTAATAGTCTACTATATGTATACTAGACGAGGAGTATACCATTTGTTTATTTTTTGTCTGTCTATTATGGTTTGTCGTCAAAACTAGATGAAAGATCAGCATAATAATAATAATAATAATAATAATAATATCGTATGGCCTCGGGTGCCGGGTGCAAGCTTTGTTATTTGACAACCAGAGGGTATCTTGCATGTCGAATTTTTCGTTGTTCCTTGAAGCACTATGAAAGTCAAGGAGGTTAGATATCTAAGCTCCTTGAACACTATAGTTTTTTCTAGTAGAGAAATGAGGAACTTTGTGTTGGCGGAAACTCCCGAGATTAATTTTGCCATTATGAACACGGCCTACTGAATTCAAATGGGTTCTTTGACATGCCAACATCGTATGACATGGTGTCGTAATTTTTGCCGCCTTTCAAAAATCACTTACCACGGCCAGGGGTGAACCTGCAAGCTTGGGGTTAGCAGACCGACACGTTAACCACTCACCCACCGTGGCATCTAAGCAGATCATCCCCGGGCGAAAATTATGCTACGTGTAAGAAGCATAAAAGGAAATCTACAAATTGGCATTTGATCTTATCTTAAAAAGTTAAATTTAGAAATTGCAGAATAAGAGTGACTGGAAACTGTATGTTCCAGATTTATCGTCTGACTTATTTTACAGAACCTTGCACGTAACACTGCCAACGGGAAGGTAGTTTAACACGTTTTGCTGTTGCAAGCACCGATCATCGAACGGTTCTGCTCCTCAATCGGCACTTCGTTATTACGTGCACAGGACAAGCAAAGGGTGAACTAAGCTATGTAACAAAAAGTTGCAAACATTTGGGCGGAGAGAATTTATTTATTTTCGATATTGTACTTACGAATTTATCTGATCGACCCGGTAGGTCAGTGTGTTGACGTGCTAGGCTATGTCCGGATTCTGGAGACGAAAGTGTTCATATTGTGATAAAAATATGTAAATTATAAATTATAAACTGTCATGCTGGTCTCTAACAACGTTGATCGAGTTATATCATTAAGCACATTCTTTCATACCACTCGATAGCTCATGTATTTTAAATAATGAATTTCTCACCTCTCAATACAATGTAGGACCCATAAATAAATTAATATGTACTCGGCGCATTCAGTCATAGTTTTAGTATGTTTTTGCGGATGCCTATTGATTTTTACTGGGTGCATCAATTTTTTCAAAGCAAAAATGAACATTTTACTCTAAAGTATCAATATCAATTTTAAACTTCTCCAAAGCTGATTCTACCTAGGTACACATGTATGATTTTCTTATAAATAGTGCTGTAAATTTATTTCTTGCTATGCCTTTTATATGCACCAATCGCTGGTTTAAATATTGCAATATCGGTATTAGCATTTACATGTATTCAGTTGTGTGCCATTTTGCTATTACTGTATAACTAATATATTTTCTAGGTTGCTAAGGAAATTTTGACTGCAAAGTCTAAACTCACCACAAAAAATAGGAGAGACTATTATCTCCTGAACAATTATGATGTCATAAGCGTTGATGAGAAAAATCTCGTGATACGTAAGATGAAGGACGCAAACGAAAATATCACTTACATCACTCCATTTGAAGAGATATGTTCCAAGTTAAGACAATCCCATATTGACACAGGACATGGCTCCAGAGACAAAATTATTCATCAAATTTCAAATAAATTCCAGATACCGAGGCCTTGCATTGAACAATTTTTAGAAACATGTGTAGAATGCAAAAAAAAAAAAAAAGCAGAAGCAACAATCCAAAGTTATCGTGAAGCCCATAACGAGCAAAGGTTTCATGACAAGGGGCCAAGTGGATCTCATTTATTTGCAATCAATACCGGATGGGGCTTATAGGTTTATACTTGTTAAAAGTGACAATGGGCGCGAATTTTGTAGCAGCCTAATCAAAGAACTGACTGTGCTGTGGCCTGGACTTCACATTGTGCATGGCCGTCCAAGGCATCCTCAAAGTCAGGGCAGTGTCGAACGATCCAATGAGGACATCGAAAATATGCTAAGATCATGGATGGCCGATAATAAAAGCAACAATTGGGCCAAAGGGTGTTTCTTTGTACAGTGGCAAAAAGAACTCATCTTTTCACAGAGTGATTGGGCGTTCACCTTACCAAGCTGTATTTGGCACAGAGCCAGTTGTAGGACTCAATTCCTGCAACCTAACAACACATCTTTTCTCTCAAATTGAAACTGAAGAGGAACTGGAAGAAGCACAAGATCGGTTTCTCAATGCAATTGAGAGAACCCAGGACAACAGAGTACCAGACGAACAATCTGGGCATTCTGAGATTCAAACAGAAGATGAACAGGGCCAAGAACTCATAACTGTAATAAATGTTCCAGCTGTCATCAATAATTCAGTTGAAGCATCTACCAGTTCCTTAGATGTTCAGAAATGCCTCAATTGTGACATTTATATCATTAATGAAGGAGGCACCGGACAAAGTTTATGTACCTTCTGCGTGACTAAACAAAGAATAGAAGAAAACAGGAATGGCTGCTATAAAGGTCAAAAACGACAGGCAGAAGACATGATGAACCAGACGAAAAGAATCCTTACTTCTGCTAATATAGGAGACTGTGTTCTTTTAAACATAGACAAAGTTGACAGAGGCCCTGCAGATCCACAGAACCTGATCTATGTCATCACGGACATCAAGAATGGTGTTTACCAAGTAGGAACCAGAAATGGTTTGATTATGTCATGGTTTAATAGGCCAGATCTACAAACGGCTGGAAGCAATTTCCTGACCGTTGAAGAAGTTAATAAAGACAACTTGATTTCCGTGAGAGAAGCTGTAGCAGCTTCTTCTTTGTTCGTTGGTCAAGGTTTTGTAAAATGTGTCTGTCACCCATCTAAGAATCAGTGTCAAAATAACCGTTGTCTTTTCTTTAAGAAACTGGTGTTGTGCAACTCAAGATGCCACAAAAGTGGAGTCTGTGCAAATAAGTAGATTTATATGGTACAGTGTACTTTGTTTGAAGTTCCCATGCATTATAAAAGACAGTACCGGTATTAGTATAGCATACTGTTAATATTTTACATTAATTTCCTAGCAGTTGCTTATTTGCATTAAGTAAATGCTTTCCGATTACGACGGTAAGAAAACATTAGGACACATTACACACTTCAATTATTGAAGCAGTTTTTTTAATGAAGTTATCAAATGTATATTCTGTGTAGTTTATGTAATACTGATTATAATCAGCTTTAGAGCATTTAACAATACAGTACAGATATTGTAATATGTTAATAGGTTCTGAGTAACGTCTATACTGTGTATGTATCATATTACGTAATCAGAGCTAGACACGAGTATAGGAATTACTATCAGGTTTAGACAAATGCAGTACGCTACCATATAAGTTTTGTGATTTGTTATTAGGTTCAGATGTAATATATGCTTTGTGATATTTTATCAAGTTTAGACTCATGTAATACGGTATACTGTATGTTTTGTGATATTTTATCAAGTTTATACTCATGTAATACAGTATACTGTATGTTTTGTGATATTTTATCAAGTTTAGACTCATGTAATACGGTATACTGTATGTTTTGTGATATTTTATCAAGTTTAGACTCATGTAATACGGTATACTGTATGTTTTGTGATATTTTATCAAGTTTAGACTCATGTAATACGGTATACTGTATGTTTTATGATATTTTATCAAGTTTAGACTCATGTAATACGGTAGACTATACTGTATGTTTTGTGATATTTTATCAAGTTTAGACTCATGTAATACGGTATACTGTATGTTTTGTGATATTTTATCAAGTTTAGACTCATGTAATACGGTATACTGTATGTTTTGTGATATTTTATCAAGTTAATGTAATATATGTTTTGTGATATTTTATCAAGTTAATGTGATATATGTTTTGTGATATGTATTTAGGTTTAGAAACATGTGGAATGTGTTTTGTGATATTTAATCGGTTTTAGACAATTACATTGTATGTTGTATGGTGTATAATCAGGTTTAGACACATGCAGTGTTTTTTGATATTTTATCAGGTTTTGACAATATTACAGTATATGTTTTGTGATATGTAAACAGGTTTAGACATATGTTCATTATGTGAAAGGTTCTGATATATACCGTACAGTCAAGTTGGGAAAACTGTGTATGAAGTGTGTAAAACAGAGTATTATGGGAACCTGTATCCATTAAAAATCGATCATTGTGTCCAGCACTAAATGGTGATTATTTACTAGGCTAGCTTGCTAGACTGCACTTCATAAACTCGAGTTAAATAAATAATTATTATGGTAATTGTACTTTTACGCTAGTATATGCTAGACTTTCTTCCATTTAATTACTAGAATGATAATACTTAGTCTATCTTAATAACTTCTTAGAGGAATTCTTTTTACTGTAGTTTATAATATTGTATTCTCAAAATTAAAAGATGTTTCATAAACCTATATCGTCATACGTTATTTTACGTAAGCTAAATGCAAGTAGTTGTGCTCCAAATGTAGTGATATAGAATTCAGTGCAACACTGGTCAAAGCTACATTTAGAAGAAATGCAGAAACAGCAAGTTAAATGTATGGATTTGTGTGTGTGATATTCTCTTTATTTATTTATTTCATATTTTTGAGAATAGGAAGATAACATGTTCTGTGATGATTAGAAAACTTAACTTTGATGTTATTTAGTCTAATGTGCAACTTAAATGATAATCCTACATCTGTTAGACCACTATTAATCTGAAATGGTTAAATAAAGAGCAAAATATTCTGATTGAATGTGCGACTTCTTCCCTCTAGGTAATCGCTATTTATTCCTAACAAAAGTACGAGTATTAGCGTAAGTATAACGATCACTAGTTTATAATTATGTAAGCCAAAAACGTGTTCTTCATGTTTGACATTTTTCTATGTATGACCTTCCTCCGTATCACGAGAATACCTCAATACCATAAAATATGAGAATTGGGTGGTCTATAATTTAAGTTTTATGCATGCGAATGATCTTCCTTTATATATCAGGCACAAATCAATGGAAAAAGTAAAGATCCTTCTTGGCAGGTACTGTATTTCAGCAAGTAGAGATTCATACGTAACTTTTATAAATGAGACAGACGACCTCGCTGTTCCATTCCTTTCACAAAAACAACTACAACCACCTTGTTTCGATTTGATTCCTGGCTATGCCAAAAAATCATTCTGGCTCCTATATCATGTGGCAATATGGATGCTTTTGTGTATAAGAAAATTGGAGTCGTTATTAATTTTCCTGTATTCATGAATCAAAGCATCTTGTCTGCAAAACATAGGAGGGCTTCCGGGATGGCAGCTAATCTATGGTTATTTTATTTATTTATCGTATGATACTAACACAATAACGAAAACAAAGACCTGAATACAGTGTCACAAACATCCAAACAATATGACAACAAGACATATAACTATTAAAGTTGAAAATTTAAATCCTCCAGACTCCCCGGAAACGCTCGGCAGGGACAATCAAACACTATGTGTTCCAATGTCTGTGGAATGACATCACAGTCACAGTATGGAGAATCTTTCCAACCCCAAGTATGTAGTACAGAAGCACTCCTTCCCACGCAACAGTGAGGAGTAATATCTGGTTGTGACGGAGTGGGATGTCGTTGAAATATACAATCAAGGTCTTGCAGGTTAAAGAGCCGATGCCCCTGCCCAATAAAATAAATCAATAATAAATAAGGACAATTTTCAAATGAACTTAGAAAACTATGTTAATGGGGGTTATATTCTATGTTATAGAAAAATCCTAGCCTACAAGAATACCAACGTACCTTCTTGTAGGCCAGTCAATTGGAGTTATATATTTACGAAGTACAAACCAAGAAGGTGGCTGATTACCAAGATTTCCCTATCCCCTACAATGAATCAGCAACAAGCACAAAAAACTACGTAAAAGGGCCTGATCACTATGGCAGGCTGCAAGAAATATTTACTGTAATTTTATAGAATAAAATCCAAAAGTTATATTTAGCCAGTAGCCTATCCGTCAAGACTCCTTCTGTTACGATACTACAGTGAAGTCCTTCCCTACATGACGGAACCTCGCAGAGGCCATGTGGCGGTGGGATCATGATGAGCCACCGCCGGATAACGAGCCATGTACTGATACATAACAGTGGGTCGGGAAGCACGGGATGCTGTCATAGCATTGATTATGCACGCAGCTGGCAAGATACCTTAGGTGAGATAATTAAGACTTGTGGTGAAATACTGTTGCCTATCTTGTATCCCGTGAACATGGTTAGGTATAGAACAAAACAACGAATTTTCCTAGTGGAAACTTATTTTCTCAAGAAGAAGTCTTACAGTAGATGTGTTCGTAGTTACCTCGCCGTGCGATTTTTACATGTCGGGGAACCTCATTCAAAAGTTATACAGAAACAATCCATGTACTCTGGAGGCTCTCGAGAACAAAATAACTGCACAGATACCAAACACCAAGTCAGAATAAATAACAGTGTAACAAAACTTCCTACGTCGCGCCGGTGCAACATGTGTCTAGAAAATGACAGCATTTCCAGCAACTACGAAATTCATCTAAGTAATTATGATTATTACATACGTTAAAAAGTGCAAATGCTTTGAACTACTGTAGTTGGGCATTAACGCTGCGGCCAGTTGCAGTGCCTTGCTCGAAGTGCTACTACACACAGTGACCCGCCACGTGGCCTATGCGAGGCTTTGTCAATTAGAGAAGGACTTCACTGTATAAATAAATACTGCTGTGTAATAACTAGATACCGTACATGATACACCATGGTCGACGACGCTTTATTTAACACAGGTCAGCATGAATTTCCTTTCACAGTCAGTTGTTCAACATTTCTTGCTGACCTAGCTCTGGATCATCTGATAGAGAGGTCTCACACAACTCTGCATTAAGCAAATAACTTATTTTTTATGCAGCCAGTGGCCTTTTATTTTATTTTCAGGACGGTTCAGGAAAGGTATTTTGGAAGGAAATCGGCCGTGAACCTATTGAAAAGAACCGTCCCGGCATTTGCCTTGTGGTGAAAATGGGAAACCACGAAAACCATTTTCAGGACGGCTCTCCCGATGCCAGCGAGACACGAGGTAGCGCGTTATCGCTCTCGATCACAGCGGGCAATAAGCAAAGACCTTATGACTCACCTTCAGACAAAGAGGTGAAGCCGTTACCATCTTTACAACCAACAGAAATCCCTCGACAAAGATTTTACAGTACACCCGGAACTGCGGGCTATGGGACGGGCTATTCGGCAGGGTGACTTGGTATTCCTGTTAGTAAGATGGAGACAGGCGTCGCGTTTTGATTGATCTAGATTTTCGTTATTTTTTCATATATATTTAATGCTTTATTTAACAATACTAAGGTACAGGCATAAGCCCAATTACGTTCCTTCTTGACATATTAAGTTCAAAAATACAAAATACATCAATGAGGAAGAGAGAGAGAAATAAATAAAAAGAAAGGTTACACATTTTAGGAAATAAAGCCAAACCACAAAATAAATTATGAAAATATACATTAAGAAAAAGTATATTGCACAAATTGGGAAAAATATAAGCTTCTACAGAAAGAAGACAGAGGGAGAAAAATGTACCTAGTATTCCACGATTAGGGTTTCAGTCTTACGTGGAAATTAATTACGAACATCATAATAAACGAGCATCAATTTATTTCTCGGAATAATTCGTGTATTACACAGAAAAATTAATGTATAACTCCACTGCGGCACTCATTTAATTCTGATTAGAAAAGGATTAATGCAGGTCTACAAATGGAAAAAATATATAAACTTACACAGAAGAAAAAAACAGGAGAAAAACTTACCCAGTGTTCCAGGATTAGATTTTAGGTTGTACGTGGAAATTGATATCGAATTCCATAGTAAACGAGCATTAATTTATTTCTTGGAATAGAACAATTAAAGGAATTAATGTACGACTTGGTCGCGTCAGTCATTTCATGAAGAGCCGAATCAAAAAATGCCGGATCTTCATGAAGTGCCTCGGCAGATAATGTAAAATGATTTCTTACACCATCTGCCTAAGGCAGTCCGTCACTTCATGAAGAAACGCGTCAGATTGTGTAACTATCCCATTTTACATCATATGCCGGCTTTTCATGAAGTGCCTAGGATCTAGTGATGTAAAATACCCAGGTATTTATAAACCGGGTAAATACCCAGGGTATATACCCGGGTAAATACCCAATTTGGGTAAATACCCGGGTATTTTAGATTTTTCATTAAAAATCCTGTGTCGTGGTAAGTTGAACCTTAAACTAAGCAAACTATTCTACATTAACTTTTTAGAAATGTAACAACATTAGATGAAAAAATGAAAATCCACAGCCTGCTTCCAGTCTCCGACCGGGTCAGGAATGGAATGAATGTAGCCCCCATCTAGCGGCGAGGATATGAACTGTGCCGGTTGCCGAGGCCTGACGCACTCCCCTGGGGCAATGATTAAATGAATGACCGATGAAATGAAATGATAGTGAAGAGTGTTGCTGGAATGGAAAAAAATCATTCCAGCAACAACATTAGATTGTTAATTAAATTAAATTTAATTAGATTTGGGACTTAAAAACAGAATTAGAATTGGGAATTAGATCAGGAGATAAAATTCAATAGTTATAACCTTAAAAACTCAGGGTTAGAATTGAACTAGGCTTTTTTTTGTGTGTGCAAACATTGAGATAAAAGTTGGGGGAAATGTATTCAGAGCATTGGCCAAGTTCTACAAAAGGTGTAATGTACAGTTTTTCAGAACAGTTTGTAAAATCTTCTCTACTTAGTATAAAACAAAGTCCCCGATTCTTGCATGTCACGGGTAACCTCGAGAACCTCTGGATATATTCAGATGCGGGTTTCACAATTCTGTAAAGGATATCTCGAGGATTATTTCTGTAGAAAATAATTTATTTATGATCAAAGAAAGCAGAGCAGTAACGATTTCAGTGAAAAAATAATCAAAAAATTCTGGCGTCCGAGCGCTTTTTATGTTTATTTTGGGCAAACCGTTAAACATATCTGAATACCATGAGTGTAAGAATTGTTCAGCATGAAAAGTTCTACATAACATCCAGGAGAGCATATCTCTATCTTCAATACATCGCCCAAGATAAGTATTTTTACGTTTTCATTTCTTCCAACCATGTCCATTCTAATATTGAGGCGACAGTTTACGAGCTAGCTAAGGGTGAGTCTTATCACCCCTGTTACAGCCTAACTAGCGGGCGAACCTATTACCCCAGATACATCCAGCACCAAACCGTCGAGTCGTGTTGAGTTAAGACTTCAGAGAAGGCTGGTTGTGTTTGGACATCCCTGGAAGTTCAACTCAGTTTTCTTCATTTCGCCTGTGAACTTTCCGTTCCACAAAATACACAGTCAATTTAAGATTGGACGGAAGGGGATTTGTGTTTCATGCACCTCGCCATTCTTAAATTACGTCTGACAAGAATTCCGTTATAATTAATAGTCCAGTCAGTGATGTTCAGCCATCATGCCGAGATGTAAAACGGATATAGGTCATAGTTCATTGACATCGCAAAATAAAAAAGTGCATATCACCTAACAATGAAACAGAGCAACAAATAATTTCTAGATTGCCACAAGAGAAATAAAGACTTCGTTCTCGGCACCTTCAAACCGTTGCTCAAGAAGAACACCGTCTGAACCACGATCAGAAACAAGCTTATAACAACACTAAGAAGGAAGGTAAGATATTTTTCTCGTTGCCCCTGTAGACACAGGCAAAACGTTCTTGATTTATGTGTTGCTCGCCAAAGTGAGGTATGGTGGTAATATTGCTCTTGCCGTCGCATCATCTGGAATTGCAGCCACTCTTTTGGAAGGAGGAAGAACAACACATGCAACATTTAAACTCCCTTTGAAAGTCAGCAGTAATAATGGAAATATATGTAATATTTCAAAACAAAGTAACACTGCCAGTTTAATCCAAAATTGTTCTTTAGTTGTATGGGATGAGGCTACAATGTCGCACAAAACTTCCGTTGAAGCTGTAGACAGGACCTTGCGTGACTAAGGAATCGGAACACACCTATGGGTGGCTGCATAGTTTTGTTCGGCGGAGATTTTCGTCAAATCTTACCAGTTGTTAACAGAGGAACGAGAGCCGACGAAGTGAACGCTTCATTAAAATTATCTTACATCTGGCCAGATATAACAAATTGGCACTCAAAACTAACATGAGAGTAGGCTACTCCTATCTTCAGAAGATAATAGTTTGTTTACTAATTTGTTACTTAGAGTCGGAAATGGAGATTTACCGGTCATTGACGGGAAAATTACCCTCAGTGACGATATCTGTGCTTTAGTAAGCAGTATTCAAGAATTGATTGATAGCGTTTATCCTCAAATCCATGGCCTATCTAACAAGTCTCATTCATGGTTTAAAGAAGGAGCAACATTATCGCCGACAAACGAACAAGTTGTGAAAACTAATGACTTGGTGTTCTCCAAATTCACTGCCCAGACTCTAGTATATTACTCAGTAGGCTAGACGCAGTAGTCGATAGTGAAGAAGCTGTTCATTTCCCTACAGAATTCCTAAATTCTTTATTTCCTTCTGGCTTGCCACCACACAAGCTTATTTTAAAAGTAGGAGTGCCTATTATATTGCTACGTAATTTACAACCACCAAAGTTATGCAATGGGACACGATTGGTAGTGAAAACTTTGAAAAACTGTTTCATTGAATCAACTATCTTAACTAGCTGTGGTACAGGAGAAACGGTCTTAGTACACAGAATCCCTATGATTCCTTCAGATTTGCCTTATCGTTTCAAACGAGTACAATTTCCAGTAAGAGTCTGCTTTGACATGACTATAAACAAAGCACAGGATCAGACACTTAGCGTGACTGGAGTTGATCTTAATGGAGAATGTTTTTCTCATGGACAGCTTTACGTGGCTCTATCGCTTGTTACATCAAACCGAAATCTTTTCGTGTTCACTTCTGGAGGGAAAACGACTAATGTCGTATACAAGGATATCTTCTAAGACCTCCGTTAGAAGTAGCCTATCACCTTGTATTCATAACTGTTCCCGGGCGAAGCTAGTTCATATATAAAATAAATAATCGAATAACCAAAAAGGCTAGTAAATAGTAAATAGAAAATCAAACAAAGAATAGAAAATGAGAGGGAAGTACAGTGTCAGTTTGAATTCTGGGTAGAATGAGCTAAGCAGTGTTGCCAACCCATATGCTTGCTGGCATACAGTACATCTTCACCCATTAGAGAGCCCACATACTACAAAAACTTCCTGACATGCATTTGTGTTATTTAGAGTATGATTTATGAAATAATATTTCTTTAATATTTAAAATTAAATGAAAAATAACTTAAAAGCACTTTTACTAAGCATTTATTTTTTCAAATGTCCTTTCTATTGAATATATTTTATTACCTTTTGAGTTTTGGCATACACTTTCAATTAATATGCAAATAGCTTAGGCCTACTCTTATTACTACAAAAGTAGCTTTTCCCTCCCACATCTTTGTTGCTCATTTCCAGTATCGTAATAAAACTCGACCTTCTCAATATCTTGGTATTTATTAAAAATTTAAAACACAAAACAACCAAAACGTTTTAGTCAATATTTTACTTTAGTTTAAGGAAAAACAAAACTAATTAAAGACAAGGTTACAGTGTCAAAACACAACATATAAATACCCAAAAATACCTGGACATCCAATTTCCTTTTTTAGTTTTTTTAGTTTTGAAGGATCAATATTGTTCCTGAATTCAATTTAAGGCATCAAATACCTGTGTTTCAGTCCTTGTTTGTCCAACACTTCATCAACACATCAAAAAAAGTGTTGTACAAAGCTCAAAAACTGAAAATACCCTCATTTTGGGTATTTAAAAGACCACTGCGTAAATACCCGTGTAAATACCCAATTTATATTTACCTTCCCACTGGGTATTTACCCGTCCCACTTCACTACTAGGATCTTCATGACATGACGGATTACACTATCTGACTACGACATATACATTACAATCATCTTTCCTCATCACACCAAGACTGGCTGCGTGGCGCAGCGGAAACGTTCTAGCCTGATTTGCCGAATGTTACAGGATCGAATCCTGGCGCTGTTAGTTGACATTTGAGGATGCGCAAATGTGAGGGAGCCACGTGAGCACGTTTAAGATCCCATGGCGTTTGTAAAATCCTCAGTAGTTAAAAGGAACGCAAAACCAATTACATTATTACATTATACAAAGACACATGATACAAGTAACTTACAAATAAATTACATTGAAGCTGGCCGCATGGCTAAAAAACGAAGGCCTAGACCAACAAAAATTTCTAAGAAAACATCCTTTTTAGGAATTTGCGTGCTGGTTAATAGGTTATTAGCCTACTTTCGATTTTTGCAAAAAATGAAAGTAGACTTATGAGATCACTACAGGGCGAAAACTTGTGTGTCTATCTGTGTGTGAGTGTGTGTACTTTGAATGTCTGCCCCTCCCCTATCAATTCGAAAACGGTGAATCCGAATTGAACGAAATTTGGTACAGAGGTAGAACTAGCAAAGGGCACCTTAGTGTTATGTTTTATATTGCCGCCATCTTGACGGAAACGTAATGACGGCCACCCAAATGTTCAAAGCTTAAATCAAATTACGACTAACCTAATCATCCAATCTCCACAAAATTATGCAACAACATATATTTATATGGCGAACGTATTTTGACTAAACTACAAGGTCGTTAGCCCAATAGTTTGCAGATGGAGGCCATGTATGTGTGAAAATCGATTCCTCCTATCAATTCAAACACAGTGAAACCGAATTGAACGAAATTTGGTACAGAAGTAGCACTAGCAAAGGATACTTCAGTGTCATATTTTATATCGCCGCCATCTTGACGAAAACGTAATGGCGGCCACCCAAATGTTGAAAGCTTAAATCAAATTACGACCAACCTAATTACCTGATCTCAGTCAAATTCTGCAACATTATACCTTAATATATGAAGAATCTTTTGACCAAACTACAAGGTCATCAGCCCAATACTTTGAGGATGGTGGCCATGTATGTGTGCAAATCGATTCCCCCTATCTATTCAAACACGGAGATACCGAATTGAACAAAATTTGGTACAGAGGTAGCACTAGCAAAGAACTCAGTGTCATGTTTTATATTGCCGCCATCTTGACGGAAACGTAATGGCGGCCATCCAAATGTTAAAAGCTTGAATCAAATTACGACCAACCTAATAATCTGATCTCTACCAAATTTTGCAACAACATATCTTTATGTAGGAAGCATATTTTGATCAAACTACAAGATCATCAGCACAATAGGTTGCAGATGGCGGCCATGTATGTGTGCAAATCGATTCCCCCTATCAATTCAAACACGGTGAAACCGAATTGAACGACATTTGGTACAGAGGTAGCATTAGCAAAGAGCACCTCAGTGTCATGTTTTAAATCGCCTCCATCTTGACGAAAACGTAATGGCGGCCACCCAAATGTTCAAAGCTTAAATCACATTACGACTAACCTTATCATCCGATCTCTACCAATTTTTTTACAACACTTATTCGTATGGCGAGCGTCTTTTGACTAAACTACAAGGTCATCAGCCCAATAGTTTGCAGATGGCGGCCATGTATGTGTGCAAATTGATTCCCCCTATCAATTCAAACACGGTGAAACCGAATTGAACGAACTTTGGTACAGAGATAACACTAGCAAAGGGCACTCCGGTGTCATGTTTAATATTGCCGCCATCTTGTCGATAACGTAATGGTGGCCACTCAAATATTAGAATTAGAATTTAGAATTTAGAATTTATTGAGAATAATCAATATTACATCCAGCAATACAAGAAAATATATGCATACATAGCTTTTTAATTATTAGGACATCCCCGTACATTGTCCAAGCAATCGCATGCGCTATATAGACATTGTCCTTGTCACTACAACACTGTATAATTCACTTGTTTTCTTGATCACTGGAGTACCGTTATTTTAAATATATACAATTTTCATCATATCGTAACTTTAGTCTATTTCTGTTTATTATCTAAGTAAACTTATTAGTCTAAAATGTACATTCTTAGATCTACGTGATGAATATCAAATTCAGCCGAGTAAGGGAAGAATACATGTAAGCTATACCACGTAAGGCAAGGCCTTGTGGGTGGCATATTAGGTCTACTTACCTAAATATAACGTTAAGTTCTCATGTTAAAAATATATATTACTTATACTGTATGTATTAAAATAAGCGTTGTGAAATAGCTAAGTAACTGTTATGTCGTGGGAGATACAAGATAAATAACATACACTTGTTAATATAACACAACGGTTTATTAAACACTAGTCGATACACAACGATACACAATGTGAACTAACTTGAGCGGAACTATCGTCTACAGTCCGCGGGTGCATATATACATAGTAGCTGGAAAGTTCCAGAATCGAATGTTCCAGATTGGAATGTTCTGGGCATAATGACTAGAATGTTCGTGTTAACACAAGTAGCCTAAATACACAACACTGACTAGAATGTTCATGTTAACATAGCACTTTCTAGAATTTTCATGTAAATACACAACATTTCCTCCCTCTTTTAAATGGATGATTTAGGAATCAGGAGAGAATCTCAACGGTGGTCGGCGCTGGCGAGTACTCCTGCGGGGAATAAAAGGGGTTTGCGAAATAGGTGATGTTCTGTTTACAGGTGTAGCTGGTGTGGCTGGTGGTGTTTGGACTGTTGCTGGTGTCTCGGTGAAGCGAACTCGTCTCAGGCTCGGTTGCTCGGTGGCTAGGTCGGTTGTGTGGTGGCTTCGTCGGTTGTGCGGTGACTCCGTCGGTTGTGCGGTGGCTTGGATGGTTGCACGGTGACTTGGTCGGTTGCACGGTGACCTTGTCGGTTGCACGGTGAGTTTGTCGGTTGCACGGTGACCTTGTCGGTTGCATGGTGATTTGGTCGGTTGCACGATGACTTGGTCGGTTGTGCGGTGACCTCGACGTGGCCTGGACAAGTTGAGTCTCGTGCGGAGATGAGGGTACCTTTGCTCCGTTGCTGTCATCGTTCGACTGGCGTAAGCGATTGGACGTTCTTGCCCGTTGCTGAGCCGATGTGACAATACTGCGCCCAGGCCGGTCTTGCTGGCGTCCGTGGCCAACAGGAGTGGTAACGCTGGGTCATACTGCATGAGTATCTGGGGCGAGGTTAGGGCGTTCTTGATGTCTTTGTATGCCCTGTCGCCTTCTGGTGTCCAGATGAGAGGGTCCCTGAGCAGCATGTCTCTGAGTGGTCTGTCTCTGGTGGACAAATCGGGGATGAACGAACTGTAGTAGGTTGCTTTACCAAGAAACAGTTGGAGTTCTTCTGGTGTAGTTGGTTTTGGTGCATCACGTACAGCTCGGATGTGTGCATCCGACTTGTGGATGCCTGACGCATCGATTTTGTGGCCAAGGGCTTCCAGAGAAGTTTGAGCGAAAACGCATTTGGCTCGGTTGAGCTTGAGGTTGTGTTGCCGAAACCGTTCCAGAGTGGTGCTGAGGGCCTGCATCAGATTTTCAAAGCTATCAGCAAAAACTATACTGTCATCGAAAAAACTTACGACGTTTGGGAGACCGTGCAGGACTGTGTCCATTCGCCGCTGCCAGATAGCGGGGATGTTAGCTGCTCCATATACTGCTCGCGTTGGGCGGATCAGACCGTGAGTTGGCGTGTTAAGCGTGAGAGCATGGCTGAACTCGTCGTCGACCTCGAGATGAGTGTACGCGTCGGTGATATCCAGATGGCAGAAGAGAGTGGCGCCGCGCATTCGGTTGAACAGATGTTCCACCTTGGGAATCGGATGTTCATCGATGATGATCCGCGGGTTGAGAGTAGGCTTGTAGTTGCCTGTGATCCTCAGTTTGCTGTTCTTCTTGGCGACGACGTGCGTTGTCGATGCCCACTCAGAGTAGTCCACTCTTTTGTAGAAGCCAGATGCAATTTTCTTGTCGATTTCCTTGGCATAGGCATCGCGGAGGGCAACTGGTACGTCTCGAGCTCTGGCGAAAACAGGTGTGGCTCCAGCCTTCAGGTGCATCTTCGCTGGGGGACCTGAGATCTTCCCGGGGGTGTCGCTGAACACATCCTGGTAGCGAGATAGAATGTTGTCGAGCTGCTTCTGTTGTTCCAAGGTCAGAGCCTGCTTGTCTGAGAGCTTGTGGAAGAGGTGACCAAAGTCGATCTCCCGTACAAACTCTGAAATCCACTCTCGGCCAAAGAGCGATTCGACTTCATCGTCAACCACGTAGAGATTCAGCTTCCTGGTTGTGGTTCCGATGGTGGTGCACACTGACGTTTTGCCAATGCATTTAATCGGATGGCCAGTGTAACTGACGAAGTTACGATCGTTTCTCTGCAACACAAAACCTGGTTTGATCATACTTAGCTTTGATTTGCTCATGGTTGAGCAGGGGGCGCCGGTGTCGAGTTCCATTTTGACGGTGGTTCCCTCTATGTTGATATCAACCAGTGGCTTAGGTGCTACGTTGACCGATCCGATGACCTCGATTTTGCTGAGGTAGTCCACAACGTCGAGGTTTTCTGCTGGAAGCTCTTCTTCGGTCACATGGTTTGTTGTTCGATGTTTCCTCGATTTCGATCGGCAAACTTTTCTGATGTGACCTTTCTTGCCACACTTCAGGCACTCTGCGTTCAGGAACCTACACTGACTACGAGGGTGAGCTTCACCGCACCCTGCACATGTAGATTGGTTGTCCTGGGATGCACTCTGGTTTGCCTGGTGTGGCCATTGGTGCTGTCTGGTTAGGTTGTAAGACCCTTGACTTCGATGAGCTGACTTGCTGCGTGGCGGCTGCTGGTTGATGTTCTTCCTGGACAGAGGCTTCTCGTATCCAATCCGATTGGTTGATTCAGACTTAGCGGCAGCTGTTTTGACCTCGTCGGTGGTAATGCGAGTAGCTTCGAGTGCGTGCGCGATTTCATATGCTGCGTTGAAGTTCTCTGGTTGTTTTGCAATAATCTCGTCGCACATTGCTCGTGATTCCAAACCTGCGAACATTTGTTCAATTAACATGTGATCAAGAAATGTGCCATACTCACAAAACGTTGCAGCCTGCCGCAGTCTTAAGGTGAAGCTAGCGATGGTTTCTCCTTGCTTCTGCATTACACTGCGAAATTTGCTGCTCTCAGCAAACTTGTTGCGTGTGGCGTCAAAGTGGCCATTCAGCTTAGATTGAATCTCGTTGTATGACAGAGTTTCCGGATCATTAGGACTCTTCAGGGCATCATTGAGTTCAGATCCCATGTAAACACGTGCAAAGTTTGCATGCTGATCCGCGGGTACCTTGCTGAGGTTGAGCGCCCAGGTAAAGCGAGTGAAATAGTCGGCTACAGTCGTCCCGTCGGTAGCACGATAAGGTTGCATTGTGAACTTTGGCGGTCGAGGCTCTGATGACGTAGTTGACCGTATTGTCTGCCGGATAGCGTCGGCGATCATTGCCGAGAATTGTTGGAGTTGCTCAGAGGTTAACTGCGGCATGGTGAAGATGAGTGGAGAACAGTATATCTAACACGCACTTGCGATGAACTTAGTTCGGTGCAAACACTTGCGTTGAGGTTAGAAAGTTCACTCGGTTTAATTTCCAACACGCACTGCGATGAACGTCGTTCGGTGCAACACTTGCGTTGAGGTTAGAGAGTCACTCGGTTTCACAACGTTATTTATCTTATCCCACTTCTGGCACCACTGTTATATCGTGGGAGATACAAGATAAATAACATACACTTGTTAATATAACACAACGGTTTATTAAACACTAGTCGATACACAACGATACACAATGTGAACTAACTTGAGCGGAACTATCGTCTACAGTCCGCGGGTGCATATATACATAGTAGCTGGAAAGTTCCAGAATCGAATGTTCCAGATTGGAATGTTCTGGGCCTAGTGACTAGAATGTTCGTGTTAACTCAAGTAGCCTAAATACACAACACTGACTAGAATGTTCATGTTAACATAGCACTTTCTAGAATGTTCATGTAAATACACAACAGTAACAAAGGTAATACTACTTTATAGATTAATCTACTTTAATATAATTATCTTTAATGACATTTTTATTCTCTCGAACAAATATATTTGCGTTACGTATAAACTTTGTAGATTTATGTAACTGCTCTTTTATGGCTTTGGGAAGGCTATTGTAAAATTTAGGAATAAAGTATTGAAAATTATGCTTTGCAATAGTTAGATTTGGTTTGAAGAGGACAGCCAAATTTTCTGTTCTACCTCTTGTTTGGTAGGTGTGGCTCATATTTATAACTGAATTTTTATTTTTAAAGATATATTTATAGACTTCCGTCACGTAAAGTTGTCCTATATTCACGACGTTTGCTTCCGCATACAGTTCATTAGTAGGATATAACCTTTCCTTTTTATACATGATACGCAACACCAAGTTTTGCATTACTTGAGCTTCTCTTACAATAGTTTGATAAGCTCCTCCCCATGCAATTATTCCATACGTGAGAGTAGACTGAATAAGTGCAAAGTAGATATCTCTCAGTAGTTTAATATTGACAACGTGTTTCACACAATGAAATACATAAACTGTCCTCATTTTCTTTGTGATGAAATTAATGTGCGATCTCCACTTCATGTCTTCATCAAAATAAATTCCTGGGTATTTTATATTTCGTGTGCGGTTGATATTTATGCAGTTGCAGCTTGTATCACAGTTTTCCCGATGTACTGTAAGCTCGTTGAAGCAGTTTTGATTGAATTTTAGTGTGAAAATGATAAATTTGGATTTATTTACGTTCAAAAACAGTTCATTATTATACAGCTATAATTTAATCCCTTTTTAAGCTTCGGTTGCTTCTTGCCTGACTATTTCGCATGTATTCCCTTCAAGAAATATAGCGGTGTCATCTGTATAAGTGATAATTGCTATTTTTTAGATTATTTATTGATTTTTCTATGTCATTAATGTATATAATAAAACATAGTGTCCCTAAGACTGTTCCTTGTGGTATTCCCCTTTTTACTTGCATCAGTGCACTCAATGTATCATTTATTTTTACATATTGGATTCTGTCAGTAAGGTAACTTCTGATGAGATTAAGAGCTGTGCCTCGAATACCATATTTTTCCATTTTTTGGAGGAGAATATCATGTGATACAGTGTCGAAAGCTTTAGTAAGATCTAGAAATATTCCTAGTGATGGTTTGGAGCAATTTAATTTTTCTTGTATTTGTTTAGTTAGAGCTGCAATTGCATCCACACTACTTCGGCTTTTTATAAATCCATATTGCCTTGCTGATAGAATGTCATGCTTCAGTTAAAACTAGAAAATATTGTTCTTGATACATTTTTCAAATATTTTTGTTATTATTCTTATCAGAGATATAGGTCTATAATTTTCCATGTCTATAGTATTGCCTGATTTTAAGATTGGTTTAACTATTGTTGACTTCAGTTGCTTTGGGAAATATCCTTCTGTAAAAGATTGGTTATGAGATTTAAAAGCGGTTTCTCTAATGATACTATATTTTGTTTTATAACCTTTGCTGGAATATTGTCTATTCCCATAGCTTTACTGTCACTTATGTCACCTAGATTTTTTTTCAAATCGTGGAATTTACTGGGGCCATGAAGCATGAACTCTTATTGCCAGTTATATTAAGTGTGGGGTTTCCGCTTTTCTTGATACATTTGGACATCTCGGTAGTCCTTATTTATGAAATATTCATTAAATTTATTTGCAAATTGCACGTCACTTTTGAAAATTTCATTCTGGTACTGCGACTGAATTCCTCAAAGTCAACGTCCAGAATCCGCGCAGATGGAAAAAGGATCTTAGGGATGTCAATACCCGGCTAAGAAATCAGCATATTCCTACCGGACTGATGACTAGGGAACCCTTGACACACATAACGCATATCTAACCATACTACTAACTAGTTGCACACAGAACAGCCTAAAAATCAAATTGAGTACAATGAGCAACTCGGCACTCGGGGTAAATATGGGATAGTTATGTCGAAAAAACTGTCTGCATCGAACTAGTAGTACCTTTATAGCGTAATTCAGCATTGAATGAAAATCAGATCTTATACAAAACAGAACAGGCAAACTAAACAGTGCCTGCAGATTTATTAATCTAGGACACTACAGATATGTCCCTAAAATTTTAAATGAAAATAAAATAAACACTCAAATTACAAATTTGTGTCCCCACTGGACATAGTCTCCCTGCACCAAAACTTGTATTAATAACGATGGATCTTTCTTAGAAAGATTTAAAAACAATAAAATACACTTTCTTAAACATCGTGTGTCTAATCCTAAAATAATTTATTTCAATTCTATAGCAACTTACAAACGTTCTCCATGCATAATACATTGTGTTATTTCTCACCGCATTATAGCGTCAAAACTATTAATTATGTGTAGAAAAATTAATAAAGTTATTATAGTAATTATTAGTATTATTTACATGTGTTAATTATGTACATCATCGCGACCTGCACGATTTTCTCCTCCTGCTTCATCTGTGTAAAGTTCATTCCACTCCTCTATTCTTTATCTTACACAATACCGTTTGTTTGATCATGAATATACATTTCTACGTCCCTGTGAACATTTGTCTCAAACAATTAAGTTCATTACTATTTCACTTATTTCCATATCCGGTTTTAAATAACTGTAATAACATTTCGAACTTCGACGCTAGACTTTCAGATTAGCTTTATACAACATTTTACGTGTGCGTGGCATTGAACCCTCACTACTCGCACTTCCAATTCTTCACAAATACATTTTCCAACTTACTTTACTGACATACTGTATTTCCATATTTTCTCATTGTAATCTCTTTATCTCACACTCTCAGTGAATAACATTAACGTGTCTTTACTACACTTCTTTCAATAATAACCCGTCGCATATATCTCTTCCTTAGCACGTTCACAAAAATCTAAGACCATCTCAAATACTTTCTACAAAGTAAGAGAATCAGTATCCCTACTAAATATTACTACTGTAACACCTTTCATGGATACAACTACCTCCGCGTACATAAATACTGTCGATTATACAACTCCGTGCTATACTTTACTTGTTCTTTCCACACAACAATACTTTCGTAGTACTTCTTTATATTTTTACTCACATAAATTATGTCATACTTCCTTCCTTTACTTTAATTATACATCTCTGTTCCAATTCATAGCTTCTCTCTGAATTCAAGTCTGCTCGTGTTCGTTACTCAATAAAAAAATACACTTTACCTCACGTTCTTACTTTCATCTGATATGGAATATCTTTACTGTAGTCTTTCATGACTTCTTAATGACATAAGATTGATCTGTAACATCATACTCTCCTTATCAGTGGCATAGCATGAACGTTTGAGCTGGGGAAGCCAAAGTTTATAACGACAAACTAAGGAACAAATCAAAATGCTAGTATGAAAGATACTGTCACATACCTCACACAGTCTTGTACATTAGCTCCATTCGTCTTATCTTCTTTTCTGCGAAAATGTCAATGAAATGTTCAAGAAATGCGGGCTCTGATGAAAGCTCACCTAATAACTGTTTTTCAATAGCCAGTGAATTTAAATACGACAAGCGACTATTGCTCATAGAATCTCTAAGGTAGGTTTTAATTCTTTTCAGCGTGCTCATGCTGCGTTCACTACTAGCTGAAGTAGTTGGAATAGTCAGTACTAAGCGTAGTTGTTTAGTTACTTCCTGATAGATGGAGTCGAGACCGTTGGCAACAAAATATTTTAAAAGCTCTTTTGGAGCTAAATGCTTCGTCTGATCTACATAAACAATGTGAAGTTCATTTAGTAATTGGTTATCATTAAAGAACGGATACTGTTTTACCAAAATATCTAATTTGCTCTGGGGGAATGTTTCGGTGTATTCTTTGAACTTCTTTTCTTGTACTAACTCAATGAAATTTAGATGAGTAAGATCTTCAAAACTACTTTTCATTTGAGATGTTAGTGAATCTACTATTTCAAAAGTCAGCACTCTCAAAGTGTTCTTTTTATTGCCATCATACATTACGTATTCATTCAACTGGATGCTTTTTTGAACGCATCTGTCAGTGAAATCTTCATTTCTTTTCTATTCTTTTGACACAGCCTCTATCTCATTATGGCAAGTTACAATACTCACTGTCGATGACTGTAACAATTTGAAAAGATGACCACTGTAAATGAAACAAACTTCGAATACACATAGCAAATATACAAAGGTTGGGTCATCCATATGTCTTTTGAGACCAATGGCACAGTTCACAGAGTCGTCATCCCATTCACTATTTTCATCATCAATAATTCCATCAAAAGTACTATACAATCATTGGAAATGTTTCATAATGGTGAAAACTGCCCTCGAATGAAAATTCCATCTCGTATTGCTAGCTTGTGGAAGCTTAAATCCTCTTTCGGTCCACAAAACCGTCCTTTTAGAAGACTTGCTGAAAAAAACTATGAAAAGCAGTCAAGACACAGACAAACAAACGAACCTGTTTTATTGTTTTTGAGCCATACACAAGTACCAAATTTAATTGGTGGGCGTAACAATGGACGAAAAGAGCATATGGGCAAAACAATTTCACTAGCTTTTGAACTCCTCCTTGTCTGCCTGCCATTACAGCTGCGCCATCGTATGTCTGGCCTACTTCCCAGTCAAGTAAAACTTTGTGCAGACTTCTGACAATCCCGCAGCTGTTTCATTCTTGGAAACGTCATAAAAGCCGACGAATCTCTCCTCTATTCTATCATCCACACAATATCTAAATATTATGCTCATCTGGCTCTTACACGACACGTCTAATGTCTCGTCCGCTTGTATGGAGAGAAAGGGGGCTTCATTTATTTCTGATTTGATTTTTTCATTTAATGCAATTGTTGTAACTTCTATCAAGTCATTTTGAATGTCTGGAGATGTTCCTTTTAATAATGATGATGATTGTAAATGGTCTTTAACTATCGATTCATTTTGAGCGAGCAGGTTCAACAATTGCAAATAATTCCCCTTGTTAATAGAACTTTCATCTTCTCTATGCCCACGGAAGGCTAGTTCTTGTGTACAGAGAAATACTACTGATTGAATGAGTCGTCGCACATACTGCCTGTTCGAAGACAAGATCTCATTATGTTTTACTGCTTGTAGTCAAGCAGCTTCAGATAATGCATGCTCAATGCGAGTTTTACCTAGCAGATGAAATGCTTCACAATGTAACAAGTGGTGTTTTGAAGACTGGTATTTTACAGCCTTTTTAATTAAATTACTCAGGTCCGAAATTCCTTCCGTGCACCATTCAGTATATTTCGCCCCAAACATAAGGCAAACGTAACAAAACATTTTGTTGTTTTCAACACACCCAGTTAGCCAGGAAAACCTGTCATACCAAGAAAGCTGAAAATTCCGTGTGCGATTTTTACCGACTTCTTTAATTGATAAATTTGGCTTTGGTCCTTTTTGTTTTTAATTGACATCTCTGTTCATATGATAAAGTGCTCAAGGGAGTTGCCTTTAAAAAATTAATAACATTAGAGTCAGGTGAACTTACTTCAGTCATATTGGCAGCATTAAACACACACACGCACAATTAAAAGAAAATACACATCTACAGTTCGAACTAGCACTAGCGCAGCGATCGGGCTATTGAGTTAACAGAACAGTGATCATACAAAGCAAACGCCAGCAAACGCCAGCGTACGGAAGCACTTCCCTTCCGAGGAACAAGTATGAACTTGCGCATGCGCTGCAACGTGGCCTGGCCAGGGTGGTACATAGCTCTTGACGCCAAGAAGCTCTGGCGTACAGACAAGAAAAGCAAAGCCCAGCCTTTAGCAGTAGACCGCGGCTGGGCTTAACTAGTTGTATGGTGGGTGCGGAAATAAAATAACTAAGCGCCATGTAATGCTAACACCCTAACACCGCATTTATATAAAATAAAAACAATGTTAGTCTATATTATACCCTTTGATGAATACACATTCTAATTTTTAAATCAGGGAACGCCCGACTTATCGGCGTATTATAGCGCTACGCCTCTGCTCCTTATACTGTATTCATCAGCTATGCTTTAAAAATACGCATACTGTTTATACTTTCAAAATAAACTTCTGGGTTTTACAATATTTCTTTCTGTCTATAGTTGAGTGTCTCCAACGCCATTGTTGAACACTCCTGACAATAGTTAACGTTTCTAGATACATTATATTTCGTTGCTCTAACGAATTAGCTTTATTAAGGATAACAATATCCCTTCTATGTCTCTCATTGCATTTATTACAAAGCTTCGCTTGTTATAACTCATTACGACTTCCTTTCATTTGTTACACCACGTTAACGAAATTAACTTCACTCACCGTTATAAATTAGATAATCAAAATTCTAAAGACGTTAACTTACTTAAGTGAAAAATTAGTTAATGCGAAAATATTAACAATAAACGTTCAAAAACTATGTCACAAACGAGATTCGTTGACTTAAAGAAAAACCTCAAAAAATGTACGGTATAGCAACAACAATAACATGAACTAGGAATAAAATAGTCAGATGTTGGTCAAACACTGGAATAACCCATAACAAGTGCTAACTACATAGGTGTTAAAAAAATCACTGTTCTACCTTGAGTCTGAAGTGCTCGTAACAGAACCTGAAGACTTTGGCAGCTGCGGAATCTCTCCACGTGGGCTCGGAATGTGCCACGTGCCTCCCAGCACGCGTCCGCATTCTCCATGTTCTTCCCGCTCTGTCCCGCTCTGCTCTGCTTGCAGGTGAGGGCACTGGCTCGACCGGTTTACAGCTGATCTGCGCTGGCCTGTCTCCATGTCCCCAGTCAACGACCCTCGCTCGCGTTCGCATCTTCTTGCTTCACGGTCAGATGACTTAGATTCTGCATACGCTTCTGTCTGGATTAATCTTCATTCGGCTGCTCTCCCGACGTTCCCTGATGTTTGTGTGTAGATAGTGATTATGCTTACGATGAGAAATCACCTTCCCATGTGACTTTCTTTTCGTTTTAGTAGTCTGTTTGTGGATTTCAGCGTACTGCTGATGAAGTTGCAGTTAAGTTCCATGATTGCATTGCTTTGATCATCGCTGGACTTCGCTTGTTAGTGTAGGTTCAACCTTCCATCATGTTGAAATTAGAACATCTTCCTTCGTTCAGAACAGTTGTTAGTTGTTACTTTTCCCCTCTGGCCTACTCTAAAAACCATCTTGTAATATGGAGTATATGTTTTTCTAAAATATTGCAGTGAATTTAACTTCTTGTCTTCTGCGTTGTAGAGTGTCAGGTATAAGTTCCACTAATGAGATAGTGAATATTTATAGAGTATCTCGACCCATATTTTCTTCAATTCAGCTTTATAAATTCCTGTAGATAAATTCCTTAAATTCCTTTTATATTCCTTCTTATTTCCGATATCAATTCATTTATTCTTGTAGTTCCTTATTACCATTGTAGTTCTTCCTTCTGAAGTCTAACACTTTTCCTAGTTGCCATTGCATACAACTTGTAGAGCGATTTTCTGTACGTGTTACCTCGTTGAATACTCGAATAATAAGAACCTCGTTCCCTGTCTTCCGCTAGCCTCCTGAGTTCAGATTCCCTCTCAAACTTGCCGCGCTAACCTCACGCCAGTGAATAAACTCACTTATCTACTCATATCGTCTCTCACAGTCATCTAATTTAATTTCTGTTTTGCCAATTAAATTTCTTCTTCCTTCCTTGTGAATTTGATATACTCCAATCCATTAGAATATTAAAATAATAATTCTAATAATTATATATTCCCTCGTAATCTTTCTTCGTTTTGATTGGCTGCTCTCATGTTATCAAATTTGTTGTTCACGCGCCATCCCCTCCTAAGGATACTTGGCGCGTGTCTGACCTCCAAATCTCCTTTCCAAGTCAACTCGCTCACCAAAACTGATTTAGCGCTGCTAACTTCACAAAACTGTGCAGTTTCCTGGTCACTGTTCTAATGATACTCCCTTGGTTAAAATATTCCACACTATAAAATTTCCATTTCTTCTCCAATTACGAATCTTTCTTCAAGCTAAAATTTTACCAATTGCTTCCTTGCACATAATCTGCCTTCCTGTGTGTAAATATAGCTCAAATCACGAAAAATTGTATACACATTCTTTTCTCAGTCTATCCGTTCGAATCTCGGTTAGTTACTTTCTCTTGGCAACTCATAATTTCGAGTGCAGTACCTTATTTGACTAATTTGCTCTTTCTGATTAATTCTCTGGGCTACCTCATTAACTATACCCCAATTCGTTTTAGGATTTCCTGAACTAGCATTTACTAAATGTCTGTAGTAATCTATTTTTGCACAGTTTATTAGCTCATTTAATTTGTTTTGTGTATTTTTTTATATTTTTCTCTTAATTCTTCATTGTTTTTATTTGCCATATAATTGCGGTATAATTTATCTCTAGTATTTATGGATTCTATCAATGCAAGGGTATTCCACTCTTTTCTTTTGACTCGCTTTGAGTTCAACTGTTTAGTAGATTTATGGATGCAGCTTTGTATTGTTTCAATAAATATGTCTAATCTAGTATCCAAATGTCCTTCTCCCAGTTTATTATCCCAGTTTATGTTGTTTAACTTCTGTTTTAGTTCCACATAATCTAATGTATGTCATTGGTTTATTTTTCTGACAACTAACTTGATTAAATTTTAGGCTAATTATTGTTGTATTGTGATCAGTTATTTTGCTTTCCGAGATGATAGAGAGAATATTTTCATTCGAAAGCCTGCTTTTGAGAAATGCGTGGTCAATGCATGTTTTACTAGTTTCAGTTTCCCTTGTTGTACCATTGATTATAGATCTGAAATCATATTCACTAAGAAGGTTTAAATAATAATCTGAATCTTGATTTTCGAATAAATTAATATTCATGTCACCAATTATTAATTTATTTTCTAGCTGACAATCTGTTTTATATAGTTATTTAAATTCTCCAGAAATAATGTGTTGTTGTATTTTGGTGGTTTGTATACCCCTGTTATTGCTATTTTGTTGTCGCTTTTATTAACATCTACTCGAATAAATTTGAAATCTTTATATGTTACACACTTAACTTCATAACAAGAGTTTAGTGCTTTTCAGTCGGTCAACACGAATGTACCCAAAAGAGATGGGTTATGCCCTAATCCTGAAATAAATTACATGAGATTAATAAAACACTAGGATGACCAGTTTCGATCGTCAAGCGATCATCATCAGATCCATTACACTTAGGCTACAACATCTATGTTTGAAATACAGGTGAAAATGTTTACAATATGTACAATTATTTAGTTGCAGTATTGGTACTGCTACTGGTGTTACGAATGAGTCAGTGAGTCACCGACCAATGTATTTGGTTCTGTACTATGCACGGACCGAGAAACCTCATCACTCGTCAACACCGTTTCTCATAGTCCGTGATGCACATTCCTCTCAGGTTCACGCAGCTTAGACTCGAGCAGTACGGAGAGTGATGTTTTAAAAGAAATTCAAATTTTAGGCTAGTTAAAACTCATTTTATTACATTTCTAGTTTCTAAACACACCTCAACAAATAGGATAGGCCTAAGCATAAAATTGGATACAGGAAGCACCTGATCAGATAAATGCAACAAGCTACAGTATATCAATGGAAACCTGATATAATGAGCTAACACAGGTGGTTTTTTTTTTGGCATAAATAATATATTATGGAAAACGAAGCATGTGCTTGATGTAATTTCTTACCCAAACGCAATCATTAATAATAATACGCAATCACGTTTACATATTTCAACATTTCTTCGGCTTTACAGTTTTTCATAAACTAAACTACTAAAAGTGCTATAGGTCTACTTCCACCGATAAATATCAGCTGAACGGCCCCTTTGTTCGAGAAATGACATGGTTTACAAGGCAGGCTTTTATTTTTTATTTAAAAAAATCTGTTTATATATAGTATTTAGAGCTTTTTATTTATGTAAAAGGCGCTTTGCGGGCCTTTGCTAGGGTAAAAGTGCTCATTAAATCGTTCATTTCTAATTTCTTGGCCGTTTCACATTCAATTGACAGTGTAGCCAAACCGTTCAGACGCTCCTGCGCCATCGTTGATCGCAAATAGTTTTTTAGCCTATTTTCATTTATGGAAAAATGGGCTTATGAGATCACCTTTTGTCCGTGTGTCTGTCTGTGTGCGCGCGTGTGTGTGATTCGTGTGTGTGTGTCCCCCTAATATAATCTTAACGGCTGGAGCGATTTCAATGAAACTCGGTAAGTTCATAGCACTATTCTGGACGACCCCGACCGTGCCCTTCAATTTTTGTTACGTCTCACCAATCCAACATGGCGGCTGTGCGAAATATTTCATCAGCATTCAATATCTCCGAAACTATTACGGAGAATACTCTGGAATTTTGTACGGTGATAAAGGGAACTACTAGAAGTTCACCTATATGACTTTTGTAAACCTGGTAACTACAAAACCAACATGGCGACCAAGCGAAATTGCGACATTTAAATAGACGTTTCTCGCGATTTAACCAACCAAACACAATGAAACTTGGTAGAGTATATGTGTATACACATTGTAATGCACTGACATCTAACTTCGTTCAATTGTTTACATAATCGCAATATGGCGGCTGTGCGAAATATTTCACCGGCATTCTATATCTCTGAAACTATTACCGTTATCACCCTGAAATTTTGTACGGAGATAAAGAGCACTACTGGAAGTTCATTCATGAGACTTTCAATAATCGGTTAACTACAAAACGAACATGGCGGCCACGCGAAGTTGAAAGTTTTAAATAGACTTTTCTCGCGATGTAATGATCCAAACGCAATGAAACTTGGCACAGTAAATGTTTATACACATTGTAATGTACTGGTATTTAATTCAGTTCAATTGTTTACATAACCTCAAGATGGCGGCTGTGCTAATTTTAAAATTAAGTTTTTATTTCTTATGTCGTAATCACCGACAGTAGTGGCTACGGTGGCTAATGCGCAGCATTAGCTCATGGGGCCAAGCTCTCTGCTGACTCGGTAGACGCGTGGGTTCGAGCCCCACCGTCGGCCGTCCTTGAAATGGTTTTCCGTGGTTTCCCATTTTCAACACCAGACAAATGCTGGGACGGTACCTTCTGACAGGCCACGGCCGCTTCCTTCCACATCCTTGCCCAGTTTCATTCACCATCATTAATTTCATCTCTCATTAACTCCTCTCATGAGGTTGGCGTCAGGAAGGGCATCCGGCCGTAAAAACCATCGCCACAAAAACTTCCATCGCATCTCATCCCCGACCCCTTTGGAAAAGGGGAATAATAAGGGGTAGACATACATACACATTTCTTATGTCGTAATCATGCGATCGAAGTGAAAGTTTGAATAATGAACCTACGCAATAATTTTCCTTTAATGGTACATGACTCTATGGCCTATACATATAACAATCCAACATGGCGACCTTCCGAAATATTTAGACGGTTCTCAATATCAACGAATCTATTACAGCAATCAAACTGATTTTTTAATGTTCATAGGGGCTATGAACATAAGTTCACCTATAGGACTTTCAATAACCTGGCGATCACAAATCCAACATGGCGGTGACGCGAAGTAAAAATATTCACATGGACATTTCTCACAATATAACCATCCGAGTGCAGTGAAACTTGGTACAGTAAATCCTTATACAAATGTTTCCATAACCACAAGATGGCAGCTGTGTGAAATTTTAAAATCTCGTTTTTACTTCTTGTGTCCTAATCATGCGATTGATGTTTAAATGCTACACGTACACAATAATCTTCATGTAACAGTACATAACTCTATGACCTACATATATAAAAATCCAACATGGCGACCATCCGAAATATTTAGTCGGTTCTCAATATCTACGAATCTATTACAGCAATCAAACTGAAATTTTGTATGTTGATAGTGGCAATTAACATAAGTAGGATATATGAAAATAGGCTTTAGTTCTTCAGGGAACTACTTGTTTTGATTAGTTTCAAAATGGAAAAACTCCTTTCCCCCGACGCAACCGTTATAGGAATTGTAAGCTTAATTCGATATGTCGTCGTTAAATTAGGATAGGATTCCTTTATCGGGGCTAAGTACTCTAGTGCACCGCAAGCACTTTTTACAGATTGCGGAACAGCGTGCCTAAATAATTGTTGCTCCAGAAAAAGATCCCCTGCATCCAAATCTTCAAGCTCCCCGTCTTTTAGAAACTTAGAGAGTGTTTGACAATTGTCTTTCAATTGACTTTCCTCCAAATTGGAAAGCTTGGAAGGATCGAAGAGAAATCCAAAGTATTCCGAAAAAAAATTATCTTCGTTAAATCTATTTTCTACACAGCTCAATGCAGTATCTACGACAGACAAAAAGTAATTTACCCGAAATTTATTTTCAGCTTCTTTTTAAAGTTCCTCTTCAGTTTTTTCCACTTGCTGATCATTTTGCTGTTTTATTTCATCAAGGAACCTTTTGCGATTGCCTTGACGGCGAATATAAAATGTATTTGCATAGCCCAAATTTTCCATTATTTCTCTAGCGGTGGACATTGCACTTTCAAAGCCAGTGTTGCGATAGTTTTGATAAAGTGACTTTAGGCCCTGAAGTTCGGTTAAAGCCGTATCTAACGAAGTCTTCTCAGATTGGAGAGTTTTACTTGTTGAGTTTACAGAAAATTAAATATCGTACCAGATAACGAGGCTTAAAACAAATTCATACGAACTTATATGAAGCAACAAAGATTGGGCCTCTGACCGGGTAACAGGATCTTTAGTAGTTTCTGCCAATTCTTCTAGATCTTCGTTTACTTAGCCTAACTGGTACCTGATGGGCTTGGCACTGACAATTCAACATTCCCATCTCGTGCTAGCTAAAGAATTTAGTGTGAGGAGGCCAGGACATAGTTCGCACAAAATGTCCCACCTTTCCGTGGAAACTACAAACAAAGTGTTCAGCCGCTGAACTATACCAAAAAATGCCACAGCGTTCTTATTGCATTAACCATGTCACCCAAAAGTAAGTTAAGATTATGTGCAACACATGCCATGAACATTGCTCGTTTATTAGTATCTTTTTACTCGCATCTGCACTCCCTTATACTTAGCCTTCATATTAGCACCCTTGTCATACCCTTGTCCCCAACAGTCCTTGATATCAAGATCATTATCCTCCGATACTCCTTCTAAAACCTCAGCTAACCCCTTTCCCGTAGTGTTGTGTACCTCCAAAATCTCGAAGAACGATTCGACGATCCTTGGAGTTTATGCTATCATATCAACATAGCGGAGGACAAATTTTAATTTGGGCTGGACTGAATCAAACACACTATCTTTATTTATTTATTTCCATTTATGAAAAAAAATGGCCTGAAGCGCGGGGCCTAGGGAGACCGCACGTCTCGCGACGGCCCTGCGTATTACCAATTTGTGGACTAGGCACTCTCCCTCTGTCCAGCCCAATAAAAAAGATTATATTATGATATAGTATGATATGATTGACGGAGAGAGCTGGCCGTGCGGTTAGGGTTGTGCAGCTGTGAGCTTTCATTCCGGAAATAGTGGGTCCGAACCCACCCCCCCCATGTCGGTAGCCCTGGAGATGGTTTTCCTTGCTTTCTCATTTTCACACCAGGCAAATGGGCGCTGTACCTTAATTAAGGCCACAGCCGCTTCCTTCCCACGTAAGGAAAATTGTAATATATATAAAGTAGTATTAGTGCCCGGCTTCGCCCGGTGGATTTATTTGTTTTATGGATGATAATGAATACTACTACAGAACTGGCATATGATACTTAAGCTACCCGAAAGAAAAAAAATACAACTTTTTGTGGTGGAGGTGGTGGTGTTGGTGGTGGTGGATGTAGTGAGGGTGATAAGCAGTACAGTATAATGGACGTAACATTTAGATCATTTTCCCCTAATGATAATAATGATAATAATGAATAGGGAAACGGCTATTTACTAACTACAGCACTGACACATGTAATTTACAAACAAATTTCTAAAAATGATTAGAAAGAGGAATAAGCGAAATAAAAGACACTGCCTAGGGCCTATGTCTCATTGTCTGCTAGAAATCTAGAGACCAATAGTGTCGTCTTTTGTCGCATAGCGCCGTAGGAAAAGAATCAGAACACTTTGGAAAACTTCGGCTGAACCGAGCTCCTGAGGTAGCAATAGTATCATTTATGGCCACATAGCGCTCAACGATAATTTTCGGAATAAATAACGGTAAATTTGAAAGCACCAACGCTTATTGCAGCTTATAACCTCAATGTATTGCACCAACACCATTGCACTTATACAGATGCATAATATGTTCATGATGATAACTGCTTTAAGGGGCAAAAGAAGTCTTTTTGCACTAATTACTCCCCGTGACTGCAATTTATAAGCAGCGCAAGATTCTACTATTTTCGCAATTCTGCACCAGAACACTGGTAGGGGCCAGAATTGCCAGTCAACAATAGACTTATTAAAATACTCTTACATTTACACTACTACGGACATGAATGATTCTAGGGCCTTAATACATGGTTTTCAAGTTAAGTTTGTTTGTTTTTCTAAATGTAGGGAATGGAGAGCGTTGTCCAAAATATCAAGTGGACAGTGTTACCAGCAGGGTTTCAAAGTGTATGTATAATTTGGTGCAATTAGGAGGTACGGTGTAGATATGTGATAAAGGGCCTAAGTGCAGGAAATGGAGTGGTCTGTCCGAAATTTAAAGTGGACAGTGTCACCCGCAGGGTTCCAAAGGGTAAGTGTACAAAATGTGATTCAGATCGGTGAAACGGTGTAGATTTATGCCGATGGACCTAATGCAGGGAATGGAGTGGTCTGTCCGAAATTTCAAACAGACGGTGTTGCTCGTCGGGTTCCAAAGTATGTGAAATTTGGTTCAGATCGGTGAAACGGTGTAGATTTGTGCCAAATGGCCTAAATGCAGGGAATGGAGTGGTCTGTCCGAAATTTCATGCTGACAGTGTTACTCGCAGGGTTCCAAAGGGTAAGTATACAAATGTTGGTCCAGATCGGTGAAACGGTGTAGATTTGTGCCAAAGGGCCTAAATGCAGGGAATGGAGTGGTCTGTCCGAAATTTCATGCAGACAGTGTTCCTCGTAGGGTTCCAAAGGGTAAGTATACACATTTTGGTTCAGATCGGTGGAACGGTGTAGATTTGTGTCAAAGGGCCAAAATGCAGGGAATTGATTGGTCTGTCCGAAATTTAAAGTGGACAGTGTTACCCGCAGTGTTCCAAAGGGTGTGTATACAAATGTTGGTTCAGATCGGTGAAACGTTGTAGATTTGTGCCAAAGGGCCTAAATGCAGGGAATGGATGGTCTGTCCGAAATTTCATGTAGACTATGTTACTCGCAGGGTTCCAAAGGGTAATATTCAAATTTTGGTTCAGATTGGTGAAACGGTGTAGATTTGTGCCAAAGGGCATAAATGCAGGGAATGGAGTGGTCTGTCTGAAATTTCATATAAACAGTGCTACTCGTAGGGTTCCAAAGGCTATGTATACACAGTTTGGTTCAGATCGGTGAAAAGGTGTAGATTTGTGCCAAAGGGCCTAAATGCAGGGAATGGACCGGTCTGTCATAAATTCCATGCAGACAGTGCTACTCGCAGGGTTCCAAAGGGTATGTATACAAATTTTGGTTCTGATCGGTGAAACGGTGTAGATTTGTGCCAAAGGGCCTAAATGCAGGGAACGGAGTGGTCTGTCCGAAATTTAACATAGCCTAAACTATTCCTCTTGAATCTGGCTATCATATAAAAAAAGAATTTTTCGAATCCGACTGTAGTTCCAGAGATTAGCGCGTTTAAACACACAAACAAACACACAAACTCTTCAGCTTTATTATATTAGTATTATGTTGATATATTTTGAAGATTGGTTGGTTCTTAAGTTTAGGGGCTGCTACAACGCGGTCATGTAGCCCCGTAATTTTGATGATTGCAACTCACATAAAGTTCTATTGATCATAAACATGTTTTATTCTGCTAATATAACTTACAGAATTTTATAAAGTTACTGATAAATAATTTTTAACATTCTGTAAGGAGTAATGGGTGAGATAATAACACTTCTACGATTTCCTCTGGACTGTGGTCGTGTAGCCTGGCAGGATGAGTCAGGGAGGGAGGGGGGCGGAAGCTGCGATAGCAAAGGTGTTGAAGGAGAGGGGTAGGCAGGTGCCCGAGCGCGCTCTTGCCCAAGACCTTGTCTTACCGCTGTGTGTGTGCGGGCGTGTGTGTATGTGTGTGTGTGACTGATTCAGCCAGCGTTTTTTAGAGTCTGAAAGGTATATGCACCACGGGCATATCGCTGAACCAATTTTCTTTATCAAACTTTTCTACTGCTCAGAATAAGATCCACTTCAAATTAATATAACTTTGAAGTTAATATAACAATTTTTTCTAACTAAAAATGGTATTCAAATCTGAAGAGGTTAATACAAAATTTGAATTTCGAAATAAGAATTGTTCCTATTGCAGGTACTACTACAGGGGTTGTTGTAGAGAAATTTCGGTGTCTTCCGATTATTAGTTTCGTCGTGGTGATCGTACCTTTAACGCTCAAAATAGCCACTTTGAAGCCATGTCCTCAGCAAACGAGCCGTCGTTATTTTCTGCAAAACGCATATAATGTCTCACAAAGACCTATATTAGAGATTAAGTATAAAAATAAAAATAAAAACAAAATTTTAATTTTTGACCTCACAGCCTTAAAGCATGCGAGACCTGCGCGCGCCGCTATCCCCTTCCCCCCTCCCTGCTTCGCCAATGCTCCACCTCGCTGCCTACCGAGACTAGAATAGACATGTCTTTTCTTTGATGATGCGGGAACGTTTCGTGTGTCTGTATTTACTGTGCCTTAGATTCTAGTTATATTAACAATGGAAAGTGATGAGCTATTAGTTGACATGGACAGTGTAACTTTTGATTCTGTTAGTTTTCTTCATAGTAATTCACTATCATCATTAACATTTGAACAAAAGTTAAAACTAAAATCTAAAATTAATCGCCCTCAGTTGGATTTGTGCCAAAAGGATGGCAACGTTGCAAGAAAATTTCAAAGCAGTTGATATTCGAAATATAGACGGTTATGTGGTTCTCAGCACACAAAATCACTACATTGTTATTACTGTTTGATGTTTCGGGGCGAAGAACCATGGTCTCGTACGGGTATCACAACTTATGTTAAGCAGGAGTTTGAGAAAGAACAAGAGGTAGGTACCACACAGTCTTGACACATTGCGAGCAGTGGAGGAATGGCAGTACCCGGAGAAGCTCGGATATTCTCACGCCACTTGGAACCTTCATTTCATTTTTCATTTCATATTTATTTATCAGTTCCTTACACCATGATTTACAGTACACTGAAGGGGGTCACTGAAAAGAGCAAAGCCCCACTTCGCATTTGAGATGCGTCAGAGACCCCGCTATATATACTATATTTTATTTACACATGTAGACTACACAAGATGGCAAATAGTGAGAATCGAGCAATGAATATATTATTTACAGCAGAGATTTGGGGAATGTTAATTGAACATTTACACAGGATAAGGTAGGAACAACAAGAGAGGAGATGATGTTAAGAAATGAATATTGGAATTATAGACTCACGGGAGACAATACTAATACAACAAGGAATCGGGGCATAATTTATGAACAAACAACCTACTTGCTATACAAATAATGCCACAGCTTCCTTTTGAACTGTACGGCATTATTGTTGCTGGCCTTCAGGTGACGCGGTAGGTTGTTCCATGGGCAAATTGATCTGTTTACAAACCCCAGTTTTTACGACAATGTCCTGGGTATTGGGGATACAGTGTAACTCCGCGACCCTTCTGAGCTGAACGGTAGCCAAGGGAAATTTTGTCCACAATAACAGATGAGTCTGTATTATTAAAACGTTTTCGTAGGTATAACAAATCAATTTGGATTAATACATTCTCTATAGATGTAAGGCTACATTATTGGCATCTGATTTTAGAGTCTAGGACGGAATTTTTTGGTAGAATGAATTTAGTAGCACGATTTTGTATCTTTTCTAGCTTAAGGATATTTCCCTTGGTGTCGAGGCTCCATGAAGGGCATGCGTGAATAAATGGCGGTTGCACTAGGCTCAGGTAGGCAGTCCTCTTCACTTCGGTGTGGCAATCAAGTAGACATCTGCTTAGCATACCCAGTTGGCGGGCAGCTGCGTCGGTGTTCCATTCAGGTCGGAGGTGTTGTTAGACCAAGAAGTTTGACACACTGCACACGGAGAATTTGAGTGTTCTCGAAGTGGTAAGGGTTGGCCGTTGACATTCGATTACGGGTTAGGGAGATTAGTTTACTTTTGGAGGAGTTCACAGCTAGACCGTTAATTTTGCTCCAGACACTGATGCAGGGTAAAAAGGAAGGAAGAAGGAAGGAAGATTGTAGTTTTACGTGACCGTGAATCTTGTGATTATGAGCCACGGGACCTCCTTTTTACGTGGAATCCGAACCACAGGACATGGCATTTCACTTCGAAAATCTCACATGCATTGACCAGGGTAAAAAGATTACTATTGTCTTTGATCTTGCGATAGAGGGTTGTGTCGTCGGCATATTGATAGATGTTTGGGGAGACTGCATGGGGAAGATCCAATGTGAAGATTTTAAAAAGTAGAGGACCTAGGACAGATCCTTGAGGAACTCCAGACGGGACTGAAACAGGAGAGGAATGAGTGTCTTAGAAGACTACTCTCCGATGCCGGTTTGTAAGGAAGTCAGTCAACCACTCCACTAGTTTACCACTGAAGCTGTAGGAGCACAGTTTGTCAAGGAGATGTGAATGGGGAAACTGATCGAAACCTTGTTGCAACCGCCATGCAATGACCAGCAGAGTTAACTGCTGGTATAGGAGTTTCTGAGCCTAGCATCTGTGCCATATATTCCTCTCTTTTAGGCACTGTCCATGCTTCGTCAAGGTGTTCATGTTTATGTTTTGTTTTTTATTATTTGTTAGTTGGTTTTATTTGTAACTAAACATTAGCTATATGGGTTACTAATTAAGTTTTGAAGTTCTGTTATTTCGTAGTTTGATTATTTTTTTCCTAAGATTATTATTTAGATTTACAATATTATCTACTTTGTATTTATTTATATAAATAAATAAATAAATAAATAAATAAATAAATAAATAAATAAATACTAGTAACTAGGAATCTGGTTGGTGCTCGAGCCGTGCAACGACCAAATGGCACACTTCACTCTTCCAGTATAGTACACAATAGAACTGGATGTTTGAGCTATTTAAGAGTAAAACTATCAGTTCTTATGCTCATAATGTGAAAAAAGAGAAATAAGATGCTTAATTTATTACTTAATAAAATCTTTCTTTCTCCGCTGAAGAATAAAGTCGGGTCATTTCGCAATTTTGCAACCTCATCAATGACTGCCACTGGTTGATAATGAAGCTGCAATTCGATTTGCTCACCATCCGATGTTTCACTTAAGATTCAAAAACATCTGTGAGAAACATTTCTTTGTTGGTGAACTGGTGATTGCTGGTGAAATAACGGTTTGCAAAGTGGTTACAGAAAAGTAACTTGCAGATGTACTGTAGTAACGAGACCATTGTTTGCAACTCGATTCCAATAGTTACAGTATGTGACTGTGTGTGGTTTTGCACGTTAATACATTTGGGAGAGTGTTGATGTTCTTATCAGTGTTGTTTGATAATGTGATTTAAAGTTGGTGTTATATTCTCTGTTTATTTTCTTTTTGTGTGTGTGTTTTCTTACCCCAGTAATGAACATGCAGTTGAATATTCTGTTAAAATGTCTGCAGTGTAGTCTCTTTAATAAATTATGAATGGTTTCAATAGCAAGTATGTGTTATCTGGTAAAATTTCAACATGAAATTCCAATGTGTGCAACCCCTCACCACAATGCATTTAAGATATTTAGCAAACTGTTTCCCACACATTGTTTTTTTTTTTTTTTTTTCACTTTGACGAGATAATAGACACATGAGCTCAAGACAGGACATCACCACTGCGAGGTCACATTCACTAAGGGCAGGCCCGACGAGAGGGAGGGGCAGGCGGGGCTGTAACCCTGGGGCCCGGATTTGCTGAGGGGCCCGAGGTGGTGAAAGAATTTAGGGTGGGCAATGTTATTTAATTTAATGTCAAAACTATTATAAAATTGTCTGATATGAATCAATACAGCCATAGAAATGTTACAAAACATTAGCAAGAGAACATATAATTAAATATTTAAATAACCATTCTGTTTTTCGTTTTACTTCCGGGGAAATGGCAAAGTTGTCAGAGTTGTCCATATAATTTAACACGTGCTAAGGTTCCAGAGCTCTTTACGTTTCTAATTCTATCCCTGAAAAAATGCCTTTTTTCTTGATACATTCCTGAAAGGAGTATGGCTTATTCTCGTGGTGCCTGAACACGTTCAGATACGACGAAAATGGATTTTTAACGCACAGTGATAAAAATCTTGATGTAAAAGAACAACCAATGAGAGAAAATAAAAGAGAGTGTCTAAAAGCAAAGTAAATTAATAATCAGTTGGATGGGCTAAATTCCACGGATGATGATGATGATGGTGATAGAAGTTTTAAGGGGCGAAACAGAGAGAAGCTTTCTTTTTGAGTGGGGGTTAAAATTTGCAAGCTTAATACCATAAATCCAAAATTATGCCACAGGTTGAATAAAAATGGAGGAGCCCGGAGGACATTGTCATAGGGCCCGTGATTGCTCTCTACGGCCCTGACTAAGGGTGCTTGGTCTTAAAATAGCCCTTGTTTGATGAACAACAAGCATGTAGAACATTAGTTGCTAATGGTCACAGCAGGCCGAATAGTAGGCCAGTAATTGATGGTGCAGTCCAGTGAGATGGTACAGGGTGGGGCAGAAACAATGACCCATTTTAAACATGTTATTTAACCATGAATAAATACACCTACATATTATTACTGTTGTTTGTTTGAGTCTTCAGTCTTTTGACTGGTTTGATGCAGCTCTCCATGCCTCCCTGTCCTGAGCTAATCGTTTCATCTCTACATAACTACCACACCCTACATCTGAGGCAATCTGTTTAACATATTCTAACCTTGGTCTACCCCTACAGTTCTTGTCCTCGACCCTTCCTTCCATAACTAAGCTTGCTATTCCTGGGTGTCTTAGTATGTGTCCTACCAACCTATCTCTTCTCTTCATTAGCAGTCGCCAGAAACATCTCTCCTCTCCCACTCGTCTTAATACCTCTATGTTTGTAACCCTATCTACCCATCTGATCTTCATCATTCTCCTTTAACACCACATTTCAAATGCTTCTATTCTCCTCTTTTCTGCTGCACCAATAGTCCAAGTTTCACTTCCATAGAGTGCCACGCTCCAGACAAAGGCTTTCAAAAATGACTTCCTAATACCTAAATCTATATTCGATGTCAGCAGATTCCTTTTTTGTAGAAAAGCTTTCTTTGCCTGAGCCAACCTACTTTTAATATCCTCTTTGCTTCGTCCATCACTGGTTATTCTACTTCCTAAGTAACAGAAGTCTTCTACTTCCATCAGCTTTTCACCTGTCAATTTGATCTCCATAGAGGTTTCTGATTTATTTCGGCTGCATTCCAGTATTTTTGTTTTACATTTATTAATTTTCATCATGAATTCTTTCTGTAAGACGGAGTCCATACCATTCAAAAACTCATTCAAATCCTCAGGCTTGTCGGCCAAGATGACTATGTCATCAGCAAATCTCAGAGTTATTACTGTACACTGTTCAAAAGAACACATCCTACCATTAATTAAACATGCCACTTTTTGTAAATTATGTCCTTCAGGTGTCCACCATTGTTGGCGATGCAATCTTCTGCACGAACACGCAAATTCTCCATAACCTTACGAAGAGTGTCACCTGTTATGGCCTCGATTTCGGCTTGAATGTTGTTTTTCAATTCTTCAATGGTTGTTGGCCTGTTAGCATACACTTTGGATTTTAGGAATCCCCACAGAAAAATATCACAAGTCGATAAATCGGGCGAACGGGCTGGCCAGTTGACATTGCCAAAGCGGGATACAAGATGATCTGGAAACATTCTGCGTAAGACTGTCATGGATGTTCTGGCCGTGTGAGCGGTTGCACCATCTTGTTGCAACCATAACGACCGCAAATTGATATTCTTACGGCGCATTTCCTGCATTACAAACTGTTGCAACACAACAACATATCGATCTGATGTTAATGTGACAGCGTCACCTGCATCATTTTCGAAAAAATACGGACCAATAATACCCTGCAGACACACACCACACCACACAGTAACTTTTGCGCTATGAAGTGGTCTTTCGTGCATCTGATGAGGATTGGTAGGCGCCCAGTACCTACAGTTTTGTTTGTTTACATAGCCCGATAAGTGAAAATGGGCCTCGTCAGACATCATGAAATTGTTGAGAAAGTCGTGTTGAGTGTTTATCATCTCCAGAAGCTGTGTACAGAATGTTTGACGTGCCTGGAGATCTCTGGGCAATAATTGCTGCACCATTTGGAGTTTGTAGGGATGGAACTTCATATCCAGATGCAACATCCGTCGCACACTTCTGGCCGAGATGTTAAGAACTTGTGAATGCCGACGAACTGATCGCGTTGGACTTTGCTCGATAGCAGCTCGCACGCGTGCAATGTTGTCCGGGGTGCGAACTGTACGTGGCCTACTAGACGGTTTCTTGTTTGTTGCAGATGCTGTTGCTCTGAACTGCTTGACCCATCTGGTAATCGACTTCCGAGACGGAACTTGATCATTCCGACCAATGTCAAAATGTTCCCGGAACAAACGCTGTGTTCGTACGACACTGTCACCACATTTGAAAAACTTTTCTATTGCAAACGCACGGTGTTCGTTTGACCAACGCTCCATACTGACTGCAATGCTTTGAACTGCACTACACACTGGTACCAATATCAACTGTCTAGGAAGCCGTGTGCAATAATGGCGGGCAATTTAAAATGGGTCATTGTTTCTGCCCCACCCTGTATAAGTAGAAGCGAGACAGTTCAGCGGTGGCAGTCCACTTGGTGGTTTGTTATGATAGAGTGAATGCGAACACAACATGGCAAGCACATTGCAGTTGTAATCATGACACTGTTTACTCCATGCTCAATTAATGTAGAGATTTGAAGCCAATCTTTTTCAGTGTTGCCTATACAAATTGTCTTTTGTAGCTTTTCAGTCGGTCAACACGATTTTGCCCAATGAATGGGCGGGGCACAAGTTATAAATATGTAAACACACTCCTGGAAAAAATTACATGTATTAGTTAATTATGGCAATGCCCCATTTAATTGTGATAATTACCTAATACATGTAATTTTTTTCCAGGACTGTGTTCACATATTTATATCTTGTACCCCACTCGTTCATTGGGCACAATCGTGTTGAGCGACTGAAAGTCTACAAAAGACAATGTTCAATTAAGCAACTAGAATTTACATGACTATATTGTACATTTTAGTTGTTTAGGGGAATGAAGATGTCATTGAATAAAGCAAATGTTGTGAAGTATCTGCTTCAGTAGCTGTCTTATTTGAAATGTAAACAGAAGCCAACAGCGAGTACTTACCAACCTGATAAAGACGTAGCTGAGATGAAATGAATGTTGATTGTGAGGTAACAAACATACTTGATTATGACAGTAAACAAGTAGCGTCAGATACAGAAGAATGGGGCAAGGCAGATGTGATCAAAGATAAGGATTCGTATGACGGTGAGTCTACAGGACAATCTGTCACACACAAATTGGATGCATTACTTCCATCAACAGAAAAGAGATGAAAGGGATGATCCATGCCCTTGGAAAAAAATGAGAAAATATTAAAAATACATGAAGGATCATCCCACCCACAACAAGAAGACAATAATGAGAAGACTTCCTGTTATTTACAATAGTATTTATTTACTACTGGTCCAACTTATAACATCATGTGAGTAACATGGGTTTTGATTTAGGTTTATGCCTGGAAGAGGGAGGATGGATGCAATATTCGCATTAAGACAGTTAATGGAACGATACATAGAGATGCAATCAGAGCTGCATGTAGTGTTCATTGACCTAGAAAAGGCATATGACAGAGTTCCTCGAAGAGAAGTTTGGAGAAGCATGAGAGAGAAGGGAGTGTCGGAGAAGTACACAAGGTTGGTGAAGGAGATGTATGCGGGAGCTGTGACCCAAGTGAGGAGCATTGTGGGTATGACCAAGGGGATCCCAGTGGAGGTTGGATGACATCAAGGGTCAGCACTAAGTCCATACTTGTTTGACTTAATTATGGATGTTTTGGTGAGAGAGGTTCGCGGTGAAACACCAGGGATGCTGATGATATCGTACTGTGTGAAACCAGCCTGGCCAGGTTAGAATCAAAATTGGAGGAATGGAGGAAATTGTTGGAAGACAGAGGTATGCAAATCAGTCAGGCAAAGACGGAATATATGGTAGCAAATGGGCTACAAGAGGACATCTCTATACTTCTGGAAGAGGTAACATTGCCAGCAGTCCACAGGTTCAAGTATTTGGGATCAACCCTAGAGATGGATCAAGGATTGGAATCTGAAGTTTCCCATAGAATCCAGTGGCTAAATAAATTAGAGGAAAATGAGTGGAGTGTTACATGACAGGAAAGTGCCTTGCCCAATGAAAGAAAACTTGTATAAGACAGTGGGGAGGCCTGCAATAATGTATGGTGCAGAGACATGGGCGATCACCAAGGCACAGGAAACAAAATAGCAGGTGGCTGACATGAGGATCTTACTGTGGATGTGCGGTGTTAACAGACGGGACAAGATTAAGAATGAATGCATCAGAGGAACAGGGTGGGATCACTGAGCAAGAAGACACAGGACATGTACAGTAGAACGAAGAAATGAAGACTATGGAGGAAAGACGATGAAGGTCCCTGAAAGGAGGAGGGTTGGGAGACCTAAGCTAAGATGGAGAGATAAGGTTGACGAAGACCTGAAGGTAAAAGGTTGGGTGACAGGAGAAGCCCTTAACAGAAAAGAATGGCGGAAAAGAATGAAGGATGGAAATGCCGACCCCACTTAATTGGGAAAGGTCTAGGTAAAGAATAAGATGACGTGAGTAACATGGGCAAGTGGTTCACAAGAAAAACTGTCAAGAGAAGATAACTCCAAGTATTTAGGAGCTTTCGTGTTTGACCTACTCTGTAGTGGTGTATGGTAATGGTAACCTTATTACAGTTAAAAGGAGGTCAATGACAGTGACTTGCAGCATTCTTCTTTTCATATTTTGCAGGATATTCATAGGCGTGCGCACAGGTAAGTTCTCGGCTCTACCTAATAAAGTGGGATTAAGGCCCTACGAGCACCCGCGTTTGGTTGCCGATAGGTAGTAACGGAATGCCCCTAAGAACTAACTAGTAAGAAGGTTTTAAGAGCGGGCATATGAAATATCACATATGGGGCCCCCCTAGAGCTAATATAACATAAGGGCCCCATTAGCACCTTACATTAAGGGACCTCCAAACAAATGAAAACTTACAAAGGTCTCTAACATATTATTATAGGGGCTCAAAATAAATGTCTTAGGCATCCAAAGAGACCCCTTAGATCTTAGGAAGGTTCACCATTGATAGCTTGAACTTGTAAAATGACATTTGAATGCTAAAAGGGGCCACCATACAGTTTGGGGGTGCTATTGGTGGTAAAACGGGTATTGCATTCTTTTATGGCTCCCAATAGCGAGTTAGAAGGACATGAAGTTTCTCAGGGTGGCTCTTACAGCTAAGAGCGGTCCTGCGAACCCCAGCGGAATGTTAGAAAAGCTCCACTAAGACTTCAACAGTCTAGAGGGGCCTCGAAGACTGATCAGAATAGCCTTAAAGTCCTAGGCTACACATACACAGACTTTCAAAACCTTATGAAGGCCCATGGACCATGACCGCTGGTAATGAATTCAAACGGGCGTCCAAGAACTTTCAGAGTCTCCCGACAGCTGATCAGAAGGGCTCCTTACGGCGTAGATGGAGAGATGCTCAACAGCTGGTAAGATGAGTAAGCAGCGAGCTTGGCTGACAGCTTGCACTCCATGAGTTTGTGTTTACCTTATCACGCTTGAAAAGAAGAGATACCGGTAATACTCGCTAAGGCTGGCCGAAGCCACTCCAGCTAGTTTCACCTAGTTGCTAATATGTAAGAGTACCTATAGCTAGTCCTGATTACTGTGACTTACGTTCTTTAGTATTTTTCAATGTGTAACCACAGCGCAAAACAACAATATTTATTTTGTTTATTTCATAAGTACCACTAAGGGTTATAATATAGAAAATCTTTTAGTTGGTCAACACAAATTGTGCCCAATTACATAAGTGGGATGATGATCATAATTGTTGTTTTAAGGGTCCTAACATCGAGGTTATCGGCCCCTAATGAAATGAAATGGTTTGAAATGAAAGGATGAAGATAAAAACAGCTCACTGCCATGGATGAAACGAAAATGGTTTATATAAAATAGACCGAGCCCCAAAAATGGTGCCTTATTTGAATAAAAAGAATAAAAAAGGCGGATGGTAAAAAGAAAACAATAAAACAAATAAGGCATAGTGAACAATAAAATAGATGAACGCAATGAAAAACATAAAACAGACTTAACCTGAATTAAAAGTCTTAACTTACATTAAAACTTAAAAAAGTAACCACTCTCACTCATGAACCGAATGACGAGGTCTACTGACAGCCCGTCATCACGGAGAAGAAGGGAGAGGGTATTAGGCAGTTTAATAGTCCTTCTCAGATCGGCCAGATCCACACACTCCAACAGAGAATGTGTGCAACGGTTAGGTGGGCGCCGCAAGTTCACACAGGGGGTCTTCTCTCTTTAGCAAGTGGGAGTGCGTAGCAATCCCATGGCCGATCCGGAGTCGACAGAGTACCACAGCTTCCTTCCGGAGAGATCGGAAGGAAGATTTCCACACCTTCGTTGTCTCCTTGATGCCACTCAGTTTGTTGGGTGGAGGCGTGGCACGCCACGCTTCCTCCCAATGCGACAGGATCGAATGTCGCAACTGAGAGCGCACATCACTGGCAGGCTCCTTATACGGTAGCGAAGGCAGTGCGACTGCCTCTCTCGCCGCCTGATCAGCAAGCTAGTTTCCCGCAATACCCATGTGGCTAGGAAGCCACACAAAGGTCACCCCGGTTCCAGCGTTACACGCACTGACGAGCAGGTCATGCACACGCTGGACCAGCGAGTGCTTCGGGAAACACACATCGATCGCTTGCAGCGCACTCAGAGAGTCAGTACACACAAGAAAGTGCTGGTGATCGTCCAATAACGTGTACCGCAGAGCCTCCATGATGGCTTAGAGCTCCACTGTGTACACGCCACAGGCCTCGGGAAGTGAAAAGAGAAGCCAACGAACCTCAAACACAAATGCACAGCCTACTTTCTCGTTTGCCCTCGAACGGTCCGTGAATAGAAGCCCCGATCCTGGATACCGGCTCACCACGGACTGGAACAGCCTCCGATGGACGGAGGAATCCGTGTCCGAATTGGGGCCAGTGTGCAGATCCAGGATGATATCAGGGCGAGAGACCATCCACGGAGGGGTCTTGCTAGGTACTCGGACGATACAGGAAACAGAAGGAAATCGGAACTGCCGGTATGAGTCATCCAAGCGAATCCCCGCCGGCCGAGTGGCTCGGGCGAGCGCATCATACAGCCGGCGATTCGGATTATTAAACACACACGGATAACTTGGATGAAGTGGCATCTGCCGAATAGTTGCAGCATAGGTCAACAGTACTTGTTGGTGTCTCAGGTGTAAAGAAGGTACACCAGCCTCGGCGAGCAAGCTGACGACTGGGCTCGTCCGAAAGGCTCCCGTCGCCAGCCTCACACCACCGTGGTGGACGCTGTCAAGTATAACAAGCACTGACTTACGTGCCGAACCATATGCTACACTTCCATAATCTAACCTAGATAAAATAAGTGCCTTATAAAAACGTAGGAGCACCGTGTGGTCCGCCCCCCACGATGTGCCGCTAAGAAACCGCAACATGTTGAGCTTCCTAGCACAGGCAGTTTTCAAACACCGCACGTGTGGCTCCCACGTTAACTTCTGATCGAAAAGGAGCCCAAGGAACCGGTATGTAGCAACAACAGGCAAAGCTACATTGCCCAGATAAAGCTCAGGATCGGGATGGAGAGTGCGCTTTCGGCAGAAATTGACAACCGAGGTCTTAGCGGTTGAGAACCGAAAGCGATGCTCTAGTGTCCAGCGTTCCACTCTCCGAATAGCTTGTTGTAGCTGTCGTTCAGCGACCGCCATATTTTGCGCACTATAATGTAGAGCGAAGTCGTCTACATATAGCGACGGTACCACTGCTGGACCAGCAACAGCGACTATACCGTTTATGGCAATCGCAAATAATGTTCCGCTAAGCACCAATCCCTGGGGGACTCCGTTTTCCTGTACATGATATTGCGAATATGTACCACCTATTCGGACACGGAATAGGCGAAGGGACAGAAAATTCGCAATAAAGACCGGCAAGTTACCTCGTAATTTCCATTGATGTAGGGTAGAGAGGATGCCGTAACGCCAAGTGGTGTCATAGGCCTTCTGGAGGTCAAAGAAAACAGCGACTAGGTGCCGTCTCCGGAGAAAAGCGTCCTGTATGGCGGTATCGAGGCGTACCAGATGGTCGTTGGTACACCGAGACGCCCTGAAACCCCACTGGTATTCAGACAGGAGTCCTCGTTTCTCCAGGACCCACACCAGTCGCCGATTGACCATCCTCTCAAAGAGCTTGCACCCCCATTGTGGGTGATGTGCATTGAAATCACCCACGAGTAGGAAAGGGGCGGGACGCTGATCTACAAGATCAAAGACAGCGTTAATATCAAGGAGCTGGTTCGGTGGAAGGTACAAGTTACAAACAGTTGTCATAACAGGCAATGACATGCAAACTGCAATAGCTTCCAAAGGAGTAGTTAACGGAAACTCTTCACTATAGCAGTCAGAGCGAACTAATGTGCAGACGCCCCCGGAGGCCCGGGTGGCGTCTGTTCGCTCTTTCGAGTATAGTCTGAAACCCCTCAGGTCCGTCTGATGGTCAGGCCTGAGATTTGTTTCCTGTAAACAGACTATACTCGCTGCGTATTGGGCGATGAGCTGACGGAGCTCAGTCAAATGCCTGTCATAACTGTTGCAATTCCACTGTAACAGTGCCATAGTGTGAACTTTGAAACTAAGGAAAAGAAGCAGCAAGCTACAACTTAACCTTTATCAGTCGACCGCAAGCTCCATGTCCTCGTTTGAGGACGTGGAGCGGGCCGTCCCAGCGGACGATTTCCGGGACGCATGTTGGCGGCGGGGGGATCTCCGTGGGGAGCGCGCAGACCTGGGGACCGGAACGTCCCCAGGCGCAGAAGTATCCGCAGCTGGTAGGGCGGATGGCTCCCCCTTGTTCGGAGGGGGAGGGGATCGCGCGGTACGTGTTCCCGTCTTCCCCGCCTCTCTCCTAAGTTTAGACGGGCCAAGAAAGGTACTCCTGACCCTGGTCGACGATGCCGCCTCCGCCGGCCTAGGCGCGGCTTTCGCCGACCGTTTGGGGAGGGGGCGGGGGGGGGGGATGTCTTGAACTTCCTCCCCTGCTGTGCGAGCTGAGGACCCTTCGCCCGCACAGTCTGTTTAGTGGTCGGAGGTGGGACAGGACCCACCTTCAAGCTGATATTCGAATTCTCAGGTGCTGATCTCGGGATCGTGGGAGTCAAGACTGAGGGTTTCACAGCTGGTGACAAAGATTAGGTTGATAGAACCAGGCCAAGTATAATTTTACTATAATCAATCGTGGGAGCGGTAGCAATCGTAGTGTGGTACCTCTTGCGAGCCTCCTGGTAGGAGAGACCTTCCAGGGTTTTGATCTCCTGGATTTTCTTCACACTCAGGAACACAGGACAGTCCCTGTCCCGAGGAGAATGAAATCCATAGCAGTTGGTGCACTGACAGGGCTTTGTGCACTGCTCGGCATCATGAGGTACCTTACCACACGTTCCACAGATTTCCAAGTTCGAGCAACGAGATACCAAGTGCCCGAACTTCTGGCACTTATAACATCGCATAGGAGGTTGAATGTACGGCCTGACATCACAACGATAGCTTGTAACCTTAACCTTCTCCGGGAGTACTGAGCACTCAAAGGAAATGATGAAAGCCCCCGTGTCAACGACCTGACCGTTGACCTTGCGCGTAATGCACCGACATCGGTCACGTGACGGTGCTTCATATCCTCATTGAGTTCCTCGTCAGTATTCAGAATCAGGTCCCTATGGAAGATAACTCCCCGGACCTGATTGAGAGACTTATGTTTTTCCACTTTGACGGGAATTTCGCCAAAGTGGTCACACGTCAAAAGTTGGTCTACCTGCTCAGCCGTGCTGGTCTTGAGCAACAAGCTACCGTTTCTCATCTTTTGTACTTTCTCAAGCTCAACATAGACACCTTCTATGTGGCGAGAAAACAAAATCGATTTTACCAGCTTGAAATCATCCCGATCGGTTCTGGTCGCGACCAGAAACTTGGGAGTATTAGCACTCATATTCGAACGTACAGACTGTTCCCAAGGAGTAGAACCCCTTAGGGAATCAAAATTTAAAGACTTGGGTGGGGGACCACCCTGTTGGGGGAAGTTGCGGGTTTTTTTTCCATGGCCATTTCTTCCTCCCTGAATGCCACCGACTCCAATCACGGGCTGTCTCTGTAGGCGCTACCCAGCCAAGGCAAGGCCCGCCTAGCTTGGAAGGCATTGTCCGGGGGTCTGATGTTTGACATGCCATACAGGCATGTACCCCTTGGCATATACTAGAGTATTTTCCAGCACAGGCATGCAGCTGTGCGGGGACCTGCGTCGTCAGGCGGATACTACTGCAGGGCACATGGCGCACCCACCTGTCGGTGTGGCCAGACCGAACAGGCTCTCGAGCGTAGTCGCACACTTAGGTGGCCCTCACCCTGACAGCACGCACATATTAATTTTGAGTGCCAGACCTCAAAAACATGAACGGAAAAGGCGTGCGATATAACCTAATGAGAGTTATATCGCACAAAGTGTGGCGTTTAGAGCTGGCTGTCAAACCCCTAAAGGGGACCTGGGCCAAGAAACCCTTTTAGTCGCCTTCTACGACTGGCAGGGTATACCTGTGAGTGCATTCCATCCCTCCCACCAACGGGAGGTCCAATTCGCAAGACAAGTCGGAAACCTAAAAGAAGAGTCAAGGTCGCCCCTTTTAGTAGCCTCGTACGACAGGCAGGGGATACCGTGGGTGTATTTTAAACCCCCCACCCACAGGGGGGTTACATAAGTGGGAAAACAAGTTCAGAGAGATTCTTTTGCTGGAGCCAGGGGCGGTCGCAGCCAGAACTTTGGGGGGGCCTTAAGCCTATAAGGAGGGGGGGGGGGGGCATCCGTCCTATTTTTATATATATTTAATTTTTACTGGTAGCATGTCGCATAATATCATAAGAACTGAAATTCGTATAATAACCTATTAGTTTTATAAAAATCGAGGAGAGGGTCGAATAGACTCTAGAGAGAGAACACACATAATAAAATTTAAATATACATATTTATTGTAGGTATCTGATCAAAGAACAACATCCAATTGCCTTGTCTTTATTTTGGCAAACCGATCAATTACTTTCTCCACACTGACTTTCGTTGACCGATGGCAATGTAACAGAGCCAGTCCGGTTAGCCTTTCTTCCAACATTCGGGACCGTAGCCAGTCCTTCAGCCGTGGCAATGTCGGGAGTGGCGTTACTCACCGGCAACGTCGCCAAAAGCTGCAGGAGAGTTTTGACTGTAGGTGTCAAGCTTTGAGAAGCAGCTACCACTGACTCAATTGCAGGTGATGGCAATTTCTTCCCTGCCGACTTCAATCTCAACCATCGCTGTCTCCATACAGCATACTCTCCCTGCAAGTGGCGCCCGTTGGAAATTAGGAAAGGCTGATACTTGATACTAAGAGCCTCCAAACTTTGCACCACTGTTGGTTCTTCAGCCGGTTTGTCCACGCAGATTGCAGGCATCAACAAATTTAAGTCGAATGTGGCCAAAGATTCATTTGGAAATTGTTCCTTGAGATCCTGCACCACATGCTCGATCAGCGGAATGAAGACAGTTCGGCGGTAGAACCCTTCGGGTGCGTCAGTGTCAGCTGGAACGTTGGACCGCTTCCTCCTGCCTGCTCTTCGGGGCAACGCCACCTCAAACTCCAGTTCTTCGGCAAAATATTATCTCGAAGTACGGTTCAGCATTCTCACGTGCAATCGAAAGCGCCTCGATGGTGTCCATGACACCCGCGGAAGCCACCACCGAGTCCAATGAGTCGTCCTGAAGAAGAAGGCTCAAAGGCCGGGTTTTACCTAGGACGTCGCACAGACACAACATTGAAACCACAAATTGCGTATCACACAATGATTGAATGAGGGATTCGGCTGCACTCGATGTGTCGCTGTCCTCCCATTCTGCTATGATTTCTAAAGCTCGAATTATCTTAACTAAGAGTCTCTCGAACTGTAAATGGCCATCATGTTTTTCACTCCACCTCGTTTCACACAGTTTGCCAAAGTCTTCGCCCAAAACTGAAAAAAAAAAAAACTTTGTATCTTTTAGGAGATGATCTAGCAAAGTTAATTTTATATTTCATCAATGCTGTACCATTACGAGTGGGCACTACTTTTGAAGTTTACGCTAAGCTGCTGTTAAGGGCGTGATTGTAGCATGGACTCCTAGAACCGCAAGGTGCCGCTTTCAAAAGTTCCTGTACTGCACCTTTCGTTTCCGATGACATCACCGAACAGTTATCCGTGCCTACCCCAACACAAAGCTTAAGATCTAGTGAGAGTTTTGTAGTGAGATCTTGTACAACGTGACCAAGAGCAAAGCCTGACAATTTTGGTTCCCCGCCTTGAATATCGTCCTCCCTAATAGACTCGTAGGCGTCCGCAAATGTCAAAAAATCTTCGTGCACCTTCTCTTTGTGGAAGTAGCGAAGTGGCAATGCAAGCTTTTCTTTTAGCAAGCAAGCAAGCTTGTAGTTTAACGTGACCGTTAATCTCGAGATCATGAGCCACGGGACCTCCTTTTTACGTGGAATCCGAACCACAGGACATGGCATTTCATTTTGAAAATCTCACATGCTATGACCGGGAATCGAACCCGGACCGCCTTGGTGAGAGGCATACGCTTTTCTTTTAGGGAAATGTGGGATGTCTCATCGAACATGACGGAAAACATGCCTGCTACTTTCACCTTCCGAACAATGTCTTCTTGGATTTCTTCATGACAGCACTTAATCAGTTCATTTTGTGTTCTATTACTAATATACGTAGCCCGTGCTGATGCATTTTCAAGGTGGCTACGAAGAGTTTCGTCGCCGCTTTCGACTCGAAACCGAAGGAGTTCACGGAAGTTTCCTTCATTTTCTAAGGGGTCTGGAGGGCTGGTCTCACTCTCACAGGCAGGTCCTGTGATGTCAAAATTGGAACTGTCTAGTCAAACCTTTGCTCTCTTCTGCCTTTCTCTTTCTCATTTTCATTTTTCTTTCTAATTTTGAAGACCGTTTGGGGGGGGGGGGGGCATGGCCCCCTTGCCCCCCCCCCTTGGGACCGCCCCTGGCTGGAGCGGGGCCAGCGGCCAGCTACCAGGCGCACTCGCCTTCCGCCAGCCAACCGAACTCGGGCTGCAGATTGCACGCAGGTAGAAACCACAACATAGTATATTAATTAATGGTAATTTCACCAGCAAATGACGATTAAAGAACTTACCTTTTCGCAGAAGATTCGGAAAATGCTCTCCTTCAGCCGTTAGACAAGCTTTGTATTGTGTAAATAAATTAGCGTTTACCATACACGTTGTAATTCCCTTCTGTTGTGAGGGATATCTGCTGCCGTATATTGTTCTCCAGCTTCACTAGAGTACGGGTAATTGATTTGTACACTTTGTATTTTAAATTACCCCACACTTAAACATCAAACGAGCTTAAGTCCGTGCTTCAATTAATTACAGTAAACTGGCAGGGTGGTACAGGAGCAGCTACATAATGTAACGATGTAACTTCCAAAGATCTAAAATTCAAGTGTGGAAGAATGTTACCTATTGTCATTCGTCAGCTGAGAATCTAGGCCTTATTTCTATTTTCTGCATTTCTTTTGAGCTCACCGAATTAGTCCGGCTGCCTGGAGTGGCAAGCCAAACTTTTAAGTACAGGCGACGACAGATACAGACCAGTAGATGTACGTGCTGCAAGAGCTATGAACAGTTGAGAATGGTTAGTTTCTATCTATCCACACATAAGTATGGCTGCGAGGTTCACCACACAACAAATAATTTTCATTTGCTGTACTTTTATTAAGAACGAGTCTGTTTAGTGTTACTCGCCGACCATTTCAACCGGAATTTCCTGGTGTTAAGGTGCCTTCAGAGACCGCAGTTCGGAAGGTTGTGACGAAGTCAAAGTCTACGGGGTCAGTTTTAAATTTAACAAGAAGTTCCGTGACGAACTAAAGAGCCTACTTTTCTTAAAATTTAAGATTCATGCCAATGATTAATCTATATGGATCTATCTAGAATAATGACGAAATTAAGTTGCTAATATCGAAATTTCTAATTAGTTCGAAATACTGTATACCTGGCATAATGTAGCCTAATAGACCACTACAGTTGGCAGCCCTGGTGACTGAATATATTCTTAGTTCCATCTCTTAAGGTACAGAATACAATATTTGGTTGAAGTCCAATGGATAGCATGGACGTTACATGCAGTTAAACATTGGATCTAACAGCGCGCGTAAAATAATGTTGGCAACAATGTCATGCATGTATTGGTCAGAAATAATCTGAAATAATATGATCTATTGTTGTGCCAATTTTGAATGAAATCCATTAGTTAGTATAGAAGTTACATGCATTTTAAAATTGGACCTATCAGCAGGCATAGAATCATGTTGGCAGCACTGACGTATATTAGCTACTCCAAATTCATCTAGAATGCCAGGTACTATACTTGTGCAAAGTTTAGAGCTATTGGCTTGCATACTTTCTGATATATTGATATTAGGGTAACAAAAATAGAGACAGCACATATTAACAGTTGGCAGCCCTGGTTGCTCTTAAGAATACGCATAGTCATATCTGTTATGGTACACATAGCACATACGACATTTGGTTGAAATCCAAATGATAGTATGGAAGTTACATGTATTTAAAGTTGGACTTCTCAGCAGGCTTAGAATCATGTTGGTAGCACTGACGTATATAAGTTACTCCAAATTAATACAGAATGTGAGGTACTATACGTGTGCATAGTTTAAAGCTGTCGGCTTTCATACTTTCTGATATATTGGTATTTGGATAAAAGAAATTAAGAGCATTTATTAACAGTTGGCAGCCCTGGTGGGTCTTAAGAATACGCTCAGTCATATCTGGTTATGTACACATACAACATACGAAATTTGGTTGAATTACAATTAATAGTGTAGAAGTTATATGCATTTAAATAATTGGACCTATCAGCAGGCTTATAATCATTTTGGCAACACTGCCATGTATGGCCTCCTGGAAATTAAACTGCAATATTATTATCTATACGTGTGCCAATTTTGAAATAGCTCCCATTCATACCTTCCAAGATATCCAACATGGAGCTCAAATTTCAATTATGATTTTTTAGCAGTTGGTAGCACTGACATCATTTTCAAATATGGCCGTGAGATATTCAGGTAAAGATCTTTACTCCTACCAAATTTTGTTTCGATTGCTCCAGCCGTTTAGGAGTTGATAGGGGAGGACACACACACAGCCAGACAGACAGAAGGACAGACGGACAGACAGACACACACACATTTGCCCGATCTCATAAGTCTACTTTTTCCTCATTTTTGCAAAATGTGAAAAGTAGGCTAAAAAAAATAAACGGACACGTCACGTTTTGACAGAAGGGAAATTAGAGGACACTACTCCTCGATTATTACGGTCACCGAGAGAATCTTTGCGAAAACTTTCTCGACAAGCCGATGTGCCACATTCAATGGCTCAGAGGGCCACAAAACTTAAGTCCAATCATTTAAGTACAATTAGCTCATTCTGAAAATAAACCACCTGTATCCTTCGGGAACATTACTTCCATCTTGGTTTGCCAAGGTAGGCTAAGGTTTTATTTTTGAAAAAGGGAGCTTGTCTCTCATAGTACATTGGTACTGCTCGTGGCATCATTTTGAGCCTTGCAGTGGCCTTCTCAGTATGTACTAACCATGCGTCTTGGTGAGGTGTACCATACCAACTGATGAGCCCAATGGTACACTGGGGTGAAACGCTGGTAAAATGTTTCAGTTACCCAGGCCATTTTTTCAAACTTCTTTTGAAGTTTTGTTTAAGTACAATTAGCTCATTCGGAAAATGAACATTCTGTATCCTTCGGGAACAGTTACTTCAATCGTACAAAACTACTCAGGTTCAAACCTTAAGTCCAAGAGACCCAGTGGCAAGAACCAACTACTGTAATTGGTTTCTCCAGTCCGTGCATGACGGAATTTTTGATCCACAGTTAGTGTTTCTCAGTGACGAGGCGTGGTTTATTTACATGAACGTGTGCATTCCCAAAACAATCGATACTAGTTACCTGTGAACCCAAGACTGATCCACCAAAACCCCCTGCATGACCCAAATATCGGTGTGTAGTGCGCAGTAACAGCAAAAAGAATTATAGGCCCAATTTTGTCCCGTGAAACTATTAATTCTGCTCAATACGTTCAGGTTATTTAGAATAATTTCTTTGTCCAGTTAACAGACAAGGAAAGATTGTACGGTTTTCGCCAGCAAGACGGTGCAACTGCGCATACTGCGCACAATTCATTGGACGCAATTAGTGTTGTGTTTGGTGACGGGGCGATTAGTGCTGGATTGTGGCCGCCTCGAAGCCCGGATTTAACACCGTATGATTTTTAGCCTATTTTCATTTATGAAAATAATAGGCCTATGAGATCACCTTTTGTCCGTGGGTGTGTGTAGCCTATATGTGTGTGCGTCCATGTGTGTCCCCCCGTAATAACTTCTAAACGGCTGGAGCGATTTCAATTCATTTCGGTAAGGTCATAGTACTATTTCGGCCGACCCCGACCGTGCCCTTCAAATTTTATTATGTCTCACCAATCCAACATGGCGGCTGTGCGAAATATTTCACCGGCATTCTATATCTCCGAAACTATTACTCATATCACCCTAAAATTTTGTACGGTGATAAAGGGCACTAATAAACGTTCACCTATATGACATTCAAACACCTGTTAACTACAAAACGAACATGGCGGCCAAGCTAAGTTGAAAACCATCCGAACGCAGTGAAACTTAGTACAGCAAATGACTATACAAATTGCAATACACTGACATCTAATTTAGTTCAATTGTTTACATAACTTGAAGATGGCGGCTGTGCGAAATTTTAAAATTAAGTTTTCATTTCTTGTGTTCTAATCATGCGATCGAAATCAACGTTTGAATAATGAACGTACACAATAATCCTCATCAGAGGTCTACATGAATCTCTAGTGTTTACATTTGCCATAATTCTAATCGTCCTCTTTTGTATCCTAAACAGGCTTAGTACCTCTTTGTACATATTTGGATAAAGTGTAATACATAATGCACCGTACCTTAGCCTATCTAAGCCTAAGTGGGCAGGATTTGATCATGATTGTGTAACGATCGAAACATGTCATCCAATTAAGTATCTTTCCTCCCCCCCCCCCCCCGTTTTTTGTACATAAAAGCATGTTATTTTGTGATAAATATCTCATGTAATATTTCTTTCAGATTAGGGTGTTTAAATATTTGTTTTCGCGCCTAACGCAATCGGGATAAAATCACACTAAAAACGACCATGTTTAATTTTCATTAAATATTTCCCACTACGTGTTTCTTTGTAAATTATTTGGTTTGACAAACAAACAACAGAAAGATCAGTTGGTCAACAGTCAAAATATCAGTTAATTGTAAATCGCATTTTCAAGTGCTCGATTAAATAACTGATCGACCTGTTTAGATGATCCTAAGTTATATTTGCTTACTTCTTTCAAAACCATTAATGAAACAATTCCTCGTATACCTAAGTCATAAAGGGTCGAATGATGCATCGTATTTGGTGTTTTAATTCAGACTAAAGAGGCAGATGGAAAAGAAAAATGACGTTATACCAGTAGGCTTAATAATTTCGGTCTATTCATGTCTACTAAAATATATGTTGTGGTTTCACCCGTAATTTTGAATCTTTTTTCATCAGGGGTGCCTTGGCTGCCTAGGGGCCACACTTAATATAGTGGCCCTACCTAATTCGAAAAGCAGCGCACGCCTATGAGGATATTGGGTACACTTATTTAAGGCAAACAAAATTCAAAAGGAATTATGACAGCGCATGCCTTAAACTTATAAAATTTACGACTCAACAGCACATGAAAAGTGAAAATATATGTTGTGGTTTCACCCTTAATTTTGAATCTTTTTCATCGGGGGTACCTCCGCCGCCTAGGGGCCCCACTTAATATAGTGGCCCTACCTAATTCGAAAAGTAGCGCATACCTATGAGGATATTGGGTACACTTATTTAAGGCAAGCAAAATTCGAAAGGAATTATGACAGTGCATGCCTTAAACTTACAACATTTACGACTTAAAAGCACATGAAAAGTGAATTTTAAAAAAATGAAGTGGAGGAATTTGTTGCAGAAGTAAAAACGAAACGCATTTCTGTGTATGGAAAAGAAAAACCATAATTATGCGGACCAGTTAAAATTTCAAAACATATATGTAATCAGTTAACTTAGGAAATAGTAGGTGCTCAATGGCAAGACATTTTTATCTCTGGCTACTTGTTTTATACCTCTAATCTATCAAAATTCTCTGGTGACATACTGCACGTGTATAACTTACTGTATATAAAGTGAAAAATGCTAATCGGGAAGGTTTATCAACATACCATGGCCTTAATCCAGAAGTACTTAAGTGCCTTCTCTAAATGTTGGGTGTGACCTAAATGGATTTTTATCTAAGTTGCGGCAAGGTTTGAAAATTGCCTATGGTAATATGAAAAACGTCCAAGTATCATTCGTAGCACATAACATCATGCAACCAATCTGCTAGCTGACGTCTGGGTGTATGGCCTCTTGAAGGGTGTAAGGGTGTGTGTGTTCACTTGCTTATTTTGTGTTGTAGTGATAGAAGCCTAGTAAAGAAAGCTTTTCAGTCGGTCAACACGAATTGAGCCCGATGACATTAGGCGGGAAACAAGTATTTACATACCACGCTTTTTATGTACAAATAGGTAGGTATTTAAATACTTGTTTCCCGCCTAATGTAATTGGGCACAATGCGTGTTGACCGACTGAAAACCTTTCTTTATTATATTTATTTTTTGTTGCCCGACTGAAAGTTACCATTCAATTGTATGTTTTTTTTTCTATCTTTCAAAATCAATCCCATGTTTTATTCAACACACAGATTTGATACAGAAAAATGCAACTGCTTGCATGCTTCAATACGTAATAGCAGAATAGCTATAGTTTGTGTAAGAAACGGCTATAATGTAGTCTTCCCAGTACTAATCACACACCCAGGTGTATTTCTCGAAATACATGTTCAGTCAGAGTTAGCTCTTGCTGCTTTTGTTTTTCTATATTAATTTATTTATTTAATTTCCCTTCCCGCAGACACCAACAGCGAACCCTTGCATTCTATTTTCCCCGGGCACTTGCTTATGTTTTGTATAAGTTTGTTCTAGAGGTCCATCTTCTACGGAACCAACCTAGCAGCATCTTACAGCTACCCTCTGAAGTTCTTCAATCTCCTCAGGTCAAGAGGACTTCCTCAACACTCCACCAGGCGTCGTGTTCGTCGCTAGCTAACTACTCCATGAAGAAGCCTTACTTGTACAAGAAATTTTGTTTTTGTAATATTTCCTATGCTTGTATAAACTCTTTTGATTCCTTCCCCTACCCCCTCGGCTACCTACCTCTGTCGTGTGAAGAATCGCTCGTTCTCACTTCTCATTGTTCGGCCGTCGAGTACAGTGCAAAGCCCTAACACGGGCCAGTCTCCTGTCCTTATGAGACATTTTTAAACCAGACGCCATGTGTGTCTTTTAAGTCAACGGTCACAAGGCACCATCGCCTGCTCTACACGAAAGCTAAGTACAAAACTTCAATGGTTTTAAACACATTTTAATGGCTTTTAAAAGGGGCTAAATGCTTTTAATACAATTTTATAGACAGTGTGTGGAATAGCTAACTATTGTGCAATAACCGTCTTCGAGGGATTTTTCTGGTCATGGTTTAGATATCTAAGCTGGCTTTAAAACATTTAATTCAGTACTTCTTGTGCAAATTAAATGGGAATACCTTCCCACATCGATGGATTCATGTTAAATTAACCACTGTCTATAAAACTTAGCTTTCCACCGCGGGATCTCTCTTACCCCATTTAACTGTCATCATAGCTCCAGAACTTTCTAGGTCAACCAATCTTTCTACTATTCAAGCAATCTAGTATTTTCCACACCAAAATATGGGAATACTTTTCCTCACCGAGGAATTCATGTCACCTTAAGAACTGGTCAACAACTAATTTGCTTTCCACCGTGGGAAATTTTCCTTATCATTCAACTGCAATCCATAAACTTTCCAACGCAATAAACTGATTCAAATTACACTAAGTGTTCTCCATAACTGCAATAACTTTCTCTTGTTCTACGTACCTACATACACTACGATAGAGAAGTTTTTCAACTTATCAAAAACTATCAGTGCTACGAATTTGCGTGTGCTAAATATCCTCCGCGCCGCGTTCGGTTGAGAGAAAATAAATCTGGCCAGGACTTTTTCCTAAAGTTCCTATTTCCCTTTCCCAAATACCTTTTACTATATAAGGTTTTGAATATTCCCGAAGGGAATATGATGTAGTTTCCATTTGATAATACCTTTTACTAACCAAAATTAAATTTAACTATTGGGTTCTTTCTTTTTCTACGAGGCTTAGCCCATAGAGGCTCCCTCCCATTTTGTTGGATTTACCATATATTCACTCTGCATCAACTGTGGCTAGTCCACATTTTAATATGTATCTTTCCCTTCTAAAATTAGGGAATCGTACTTTTTCTAATTATAAAGGAGTTAACTAATTGTATTATCCAGGCTTCGTTAATGCGACCTGTGCATTTTTTGTATATTACCTCTATTTACAAATAGCGGTAATTTCCGCTTGTGATTTGTTCTTCCTTTTCTATTACAATCAGGAATTCAATATTTGTTCATAGCCCCATCGATTGCCACAAAGGCATTCTAAAGGTGTTTAGTTCGTATCTAATTAAACTTTCAAAGTTAAAATTGCTTTACAACTATCGTTACAAACTTCAAATTTCTTAATCGTAAGCACACTTTTTTAAAATCTTTGTAAGATTTTAGTTCTTTGTCAGGTTCGAAACTTGTACTCCATTTAATGTAGTTTATAAATTTTAAACCTCTTATTATTGGGTCTGAGACTCTCAAAATGTTTGTAGAACTAAACAAAGAAAAAGTTCTTCCAATTCAAAAATAAGATTCTAAATCTAATCATTGTAAATTTTCTAACTTTTATATTTATTGTTAAATAAATTATTTCTATTTTTTGCTTTATCTTTCTCGCTAGAATCACGATTAGGCAGGACCTTCTCTTCCCTGATTCTTCCTCTAAACTTAAGCTCTCTTTACTAAAACAGATAATTCCTAAAACAATAAAGTCTTTACTACTTGTTGCATTTAAACTAAAACTTCGTGTAACAACATTTTCAAAGTTTCTCTTGGTTTTCATAGCCAATTCTAGCAAGCCACTGAGGCAAGTATAGCTAGCTCCGCAAGCTTCCTACTTGTAGAGATTTTCTCTCTGACTTATGGTTTGTTTTCAAAATTTAAGTTTTGTTTGAGTTAGGTTTGAGGTCTTTCCTCTGTTCTAAGCTTTTAATCGGCATCTTGCTGGGTAAAAGCTTTGTTTTCCTTAAGTGCAACAATTGGTATTCGTGCAAGATTTTCGCAAAAAAACAATAACAACATCGCTAAAATCATCAAAAACACTTTGTCTCTTCATTCTCTGGGAGCATTCGATTGGTTTGCCAGAGATCCAACAGTGCCCAGAAATAAAATTATCACTCCAAATACAAATCTTTCCATCATTTTTATATGCATAGTAAAATCTACCCCTTCTGAAGGGAATGTTATTACATCCTTTCCTTTTGGCTTACTTTGCCTTGCCAGACTACCACCTGTCCCCATAGTACTGGAATATCGACTCGGGAGAGAAAGCGCACTTCCCAAGCGCTTGCAGGCAACCTCTATTCATGCTGCGCTCTCCGCTTGCCTTGTGCGAGTCCCCACTAAACTTAGAAATTTCATACGATTTGCACGGCTAAATTCCTTTTTATATATAAATTTACTTAAATTTTTGTGTTGAATTCTCATCCTATCTACCAATACTCGTCTCTATGCCGAAACCTATCTCCTTTTCTCTCTTATCATCTTCCCTTAGGTAGTGTTAATCCTCAGCAAAAACCTACCAAAAGTTGGTGCCGAAACCCGGGAGAATCCATTTGTCAATATCTTGCAAAATACTAATATCAATTTTGAATTTTTCAGCTATAACTTGTGCAAAGCTGATAGAGGTGAAAGAGGTCGTTCCTGTCTTCTTCAGTGTCATCACCTTGCAACCTGTCCGCTGCTGCCAACCTGACAGCATTTCAAAATCTCTCCATTATCGTAAGTTGCGCTTCCATTGTAATTTTCAATCATGGTACCTCCTACTCCGGCTACTCTAAAGGATGAAACACTCATTCCAAGACGAGTTATAACAACCCAGGACATTGGACTGAATTGCCCTACACGCAATATTTTTATAAATGACCACCTATCACCCAGGAACGACTACATTGCAAGAAGATGCCGGATCCTGAAGTAGAATGGGAAGATATTCGGAACCTGGACAAGTGACTGCAAGATTTATGTCCGGGAAGCTCGAGATGGCCCAAGCACACTCATCTGCAGTGAAGCGAAGATCGCCCACCTCGAGAAAAAATACGGACAATAAGTACTGCAGGTATCACACATCCAAAGTTGCATTTTATAGATTTAATGGACGTAGACGATTATAACCACAACGAAACATTAAGCTCTGTTGAAATTCATTGTGATTCTATAGAAAACTATAATTTACAGACTAAAAATCAGATTTTGAATTCAAAATTTAAATGTATCTACATCAATGCACGAAGTGTTCGGAATAAGTTCGAGGATATTATGCTCCTTATTGACGAGATTTTAGAAATAGATTTAATAGTCATAACAGAAAATTGGTTGTTAGACAAAGAAACACACTATTATAACATTCCAAGCTTTGAATCACACCATGTAACACGAGACGGGACTGGAGGAGGTCTGTCAATTTATGTATCTAGAAAATGGGCAACCAAGGTTATTAACACCATTAATAGTTATCACAGTATACTTCAAATTGAAATATTTCAGAAACACAGAAGATACAGTGTAATTTCTTACTATAACCCAAAACAGACTAATGCAAACGAATTTATGCTTGACCTTGAACGCATACTTTGCAATACTAACCCAAACACACTACTCATCGGAGACGATAATATAGATTTTCTAAAAGACAGCATTATTCACAGGACCTATTCGTCTTTACTGAATTGCTTTAGTTTTTATCCATGCAATACAAGACTGCCAACAAGAATAACGCCTACTTCTTCAACTTTAATTGACCATATACATTCTAACTTTGCCAATGATAACTTCTATTTGTATAATGTTATGAGTGACCTTAGTGATCATAATATTTTAATTCTTGAAATTACATCACAACCAGAAGTGAGTACGCAATTCAATAATCGTTCAAATATACAAACATTTACGAAAATAAGTTATGCCAAACTGAACAATTTCTTTTCAAAAAATAAATTGCCAAATCTATCTACTGACGTCAACGAAGCATATAATCAGCTTTGTGATTTCATTAGTAATGGACTTAGGACAGCTAGTATAAATATTAAGCAAAAACCACAGGTAAAAGGCACACATAATCCATGGGTAACACAAGAGTTTCTGGAAGCGGTAAAAAGAAAAAATAACTTGTATGCAAAAACTAAAACTAAAAACCCTTCAACTGAAACCATTAAAGAGTACACACAATGTAGTAGGGATGTGACTAGAATGAAAAGAGCACTGAAAAAGTTATACTACAACAATGTAATTAGGGAAGGGAATACGATGAAAGGAATGTGGAAGGCAGTAAATCAAATACTTGGCAAACCTCATAATGCACGAAACATTGTAGAAATTGAATATGAAAACGTACGATACACCTCTGGCCAAGATATATGTAGAGCATTTAACATGTATTTCATAAATGTTGTAGAAAACTTGGTTAAAGATCTTACTCCAAAGAACCCAATTTTGCCTTCGAACCAGACGATCTGTAACTCACTGTACATAAAACCAACAAATGTGACGGAGGTTAAACAAATCATTCAAAACCTTGCGAACAAAAATAATTACACAGACGATGGAATAAATAACATACTCCTTAAGAGATGTGCCAATCATCTGGCTCCATTGCTTGCTGATATAATTAACTTGTCACTGCAAACAGGAGTAATACCAGATAAATGTAAATTAGCAAGAGTAGTGCCAGTATTTAAAAAAGGTGATGTATCTAATCCCAGTAATTACAGACCGTTGTGTATATTATCCTCACTTGTAAAAGTACTGGAAATAGTAATCAAAAAACAAGTCCTGAATTTCCTAACAAAAAACAATTTCTTCTTCAAATATCAGTATGGCTTCCTTCCCAAACATAGCACTGATTCAGTAGCATTTGACGTAGTGTCACTTATACATAAAGCATTAGACAACAATAAAATAGCAGCAGGACTATTTATAGATCTTGCTAAGGCATTTGACACAGTTAACCATATCTTGTTGCTAAGTAAATTATCAAATGCAGGAATTAGAGGAATAGCCTTTGAGTGGTTTAAAAGCTACCTGTCTAACAGGAAGCAGTATGTTAATATTAATAAAACTAAAGGGTCCATCTCTGATGTTAAATGCGGTGTCCCACAAGGGTCAGTGCTTGGACCATTGCTGTTCCTGATATTTATTAATGATATAGGTTATTTAGAGTTTACTGGTAAAATATTTATATTTGCAGATGATATATTTCTACTTTACGAGAGCGCATGTGAACAAAGGATTATGGAGAATATGCAAAAGGATCTAAATATACTAACAACATGGCTTTCAAAAAATAATTTAATCATAAGCACCTCAAAAACAAAATACACGCTATTTCATAAACCAGCTTACAGTTCAAACACTTCCAACATAGTTAAAATTGGCAATGCGCCCATCGAACGGGTTAAACAATACACGTATTTAGGCCTAACTTTGGACAATAACCTAAGTTGGAATGATCATGTCACAAATGTGAAAAAGAAAATTACGAATGTAATTGGTGTTCTAAAAAGGTTAAGGGATTATGGAATAAGCAATCAACATTTAAGGAGCATATATGCCTCTCTTATTCATTCTCACCTTATGTACATGAACATAATATGGAGTAAATGCACACAGGAATCAATAAATGAGCTCGAAGTACTCCAAAAAAGAGCAATTAAAATCATGTATGGTTACGATTTTAGGAAACCGACTGTACAAGTATTTCAGGAGACAAACATATTGCCATTACGAAGCCAGCTCAACTACTCTGAAGCTTTATTTATGTTCAGATATAAACATGGTCTTATTAGTCTTAATACTGAACTTCAATGCAGGAAAGACATTCATACCCATAACACAAGATCAGCAAACCAGTTATACATGGAGTCAACAAACACAACTAGATATGGTATTAAAAGTATTTCCTATTCAGCCAGCACAACTTATAATAACTTACCTCCTAAACTGAGACAAATTGTAAACTTAAACAAATTCAAAAAGGAAGCACGCAGGTACTTCCTGAAACAATATGTTGAAGAATATAGATGAACTCATAAAGCACTGAATAAATGTTCCGACCACCTTAGTATATGCTAGTATTAAGTTAGTTACTAAGACATATTTGTAAAGGGCGGTCCCCCCTTGAGCTATCAGCTCACTGGGACTTTCTGTACCCTATAAATAAATAAATAAATAAATAAATAAAAAAAGACGCTCTTCTTATATAGGGCAACTTACAAGGTTCAGAAACTTTCTGAAAGATTTAACTCCCGTGGATTGCGACTTAGATGTCCTAACTCAACTTTTAAAGCTGTACGAACGGTCATACGATTACTACACTGAAGAAAATGGATATTGCAACACCCAGAAGGAGTGGTGCTACATTGCTGCAATTGAACATGCAGGACGAGTGTTCGGTTGTGATTCGATGATTACACTTTCAGGTCCCTCTGACCGCAAGTTTGGACAACAATCAATACAGGATGTGCCCACCACGAGCTGCAATACATTGATGAATTTGGCGAGGCATGGAGTCAATAAGTCCCTGGATCGCTTCCTGAGGAATTGTGGCCCATGCTTGCTGCACTGTACGGGTCAGTTGTTCCAGAGTTGTGGGTGGCTGAGGACGGTTGGCCAGTTGTCGACCCATCATGTCCCACACATGCTCAATAGGACTGAGGTCCGGGGATCTGGCGGGCCATTCCAAGGTTGTGATGTCGTGGAGAGCTTCTCTGGAGATGCGTGCATAGTGAACCCGGGCATTGTCCTGCTGAAACATCCCATTAGCAATGTTCGCCATCATAGGGACAACCACTGGATTGAGTGCCCTATCAACGTACTGTCGAGCAGTCATAGTGCCCTCAACAAGCACTAATTGTAATTTCACATTAAAGCCAAGAGCTCCCCAGACCATAATGCTTGGTGTTGGCCCTGTGTGCCTCTCGACAATAAGGTCTGGGCGGCCCCTCTCCCCGGTACGTCGGCGCACACGATTCCGGCGATCACTGCGGGCATGACAGAAGCGAGAGTCATCACTAAAGACGATCCTATGCCATTCGTCGACCCACGTCAATCGTTCTCGACACCAGGCCACACTTACACGTCGCTGTTGTGGGGTGAATGGAACACCTTCTGCAAGAACACGGGATCGTAAGCCAGCTGCACGCAGGCGATTACCAACTGTTTGTTGTGTAACGTGGGGTGCCACAGCTGCTCGAATTTGTGCTGCGGTTGCATGGGGTTCCATCCGGGCCATCCGAATGATGCGACGATCCTCTCTCACAGTTGTCTGTCGCGTTGGGCCTGTGCCAGGTCTACGAGTGTGGGTACCTTCATTTGACCACTGCTGCCATACACGTTGTACCGTAGATGCCTGTCGGCCAACACGTGCAGCGACAGTCCTTAGCGATAATCCAGCCTCCCACAGCCCAATTATCCGAGCCCTCTCAAACGGCGACAGTTGTTGATAGCGTGCTCTTCTCTGTCGTCGAGGCATGTTTGACGGGGAACACTTCACTGCACAGACTGCAAGTCAACTACGCTACACCAGAGTCCGTATACTGGAGACGATTCCTCCGCGACCAATCACGTGGGGAGACCTGTAGCAACAATCCAATGGGTCTGAAACTTTGATCGTTTACATACCTACATGGCATCGTTCCATATCTTGAAAATCAACACAAACGACCAATGCCTTCATGGTGTTGCAATTTCCATTTTCTTCAGTGTACGATCAGATTCAAACAGACATCGAATCCGTCTGCCCCGAACTTCAATCTAATAGGGACGAAGTCGAACCCTTGTACTTCGAGGGGATCGCTAAGGCCCACAAATTAATTCGAAGTTTCACAGAACCAGACACTGAGGTCATCAATCCGGCTCAGTTCGCATCTGCTTCAGTCCATGAGCACATTCATAAACCGAAACCTTTATTTCCGAACATAAGCCTACCTCATTTCTCGGACCAGGAATGTGAATGGAACTCTTTCTATGAGTTATTTTGTTCTCATACATAATAAGGCAGTTATTCTCGATATCCACAAGTTCTATTGACTGCGCTTGTCTTTGCAAGACCAAGCCTTGACTTTGGTTGAATCACTACCTTTAAGCGCAGAGAACTACAACATTGCCTTTGACCTTCTTAAAGAGCGATATGGTAACGTACGCCTGTGTGTTGCTCGTCACATGCGCTCCTTGTTGAACCTGCCAGCTGTAAGGCCCAATGACGTCACCTCTTTAAGAGACCTGGTCGACTCGATGCAATTGCATGTCAGAGCGTTATACCAACTTAAGCAGCCGGTCCAAACTTGGGACACCTTCCTACCTTGCTACATCTAGATTCGACTTCTCAACGTTAAAAGCATGGGAAGTTGAACTATCTCATAAGGATGAGTATTCCTTCGAACATCTCATCATGTTCTTAAATGGCCGATGTCAATTCCTCACCGCACTCTGTTTCCAGTGCGAAAGCGTTGTAACTAGTCTTCCACGTCACAACACCTCTGATACCACACTTGTCTCGTCAAATGGACAAAAGCTCCTATCTGTCGAGAATAAACAAACTCGTTCTGCCTTCAACCGTCAAGGAGAACATACTAGACCGCTCAACAAGTCCTCAACGTGCATACTTTGCAAAGATTCTCACGCTTTATACTTATGTAAATCCTTTAAAGAACTGTCAATTGACGACAGAAGGAAATTAGTTTCTCAAAATAAATATTGTTTCAACTGCCTTTCACCTAAGCATTCTGCTTCTAATTGCAAGTCCTCCAGACGCTGTTTCCATTGCGAAAAAGCGCATCACAACTTATTGCATCGTCATGATCAATCGCGGTCATCAGCAGCATCCACTTCTCAAAAAAATGATAATACTATCAGTCCCAATGCTTCATCTTTTATTCAAAATGCTAAGCACTTGCGCAGTGCTCAAGTATTATTATCCACTGTTCAAGTTGAAGTTCAGGATAAATCTGGCAACTGGGTTCGTGCACGAGGTCTCCTCGATTCAGCTGCGACCCATTACTTTGTTTCCAACTCTTTAGTAAAAAAACTGGGTCTTCCGGTAACCCCCAATTCTATCAATGTATCCGGCATTAACAATTTAAAAACACAAGCTTTGCAATCTTCAAAATTAAAACTCAGAGATATTTGCAAAAGAAATACTGATCTTCAATTAAATTGCCTTATTCTTAACAATATTGGCGAAGATACTCCTAGCCATTCTGTTGATACTACCCACTTAAATATTCCTTTTTACTTAAGACTCACCGACCCTTCGTTTAACGTACAAGGTCCCATTGACGTCATCTTGAATGCTGATGTTTTTTGACAAAGTCTGCGTTCTCAAAAGCGCTTCTTAGCTCGCGGTGTTTGTGCTCGCGATTCTAATTTTGGATGGATTATAACTGGTCGAATCCAACATCCCAGTCCTCAAATTAAGTCGCAATGTCATTTTGTTACTGCTGACTTGAGCCCAGTTTCTGAAAAAGAGAACACTCACTTTTCCAATCTCAATGCATTTCAAAACAGCTTGCCGAAACAATGTCTTAATGTCAATTACGTCACCGCTGTAAGCTACTTAATGTATTTTGCTCTATTTTCGCACAAAACGGCAATCCAAGCCCGCCTCGCCTTAAGCCGTTTGTTTTATTATCTTGTGTCATTTCTTGTAGCCGGCAATTGCTTAAATTTTGCATCGAAAACCATCCTTGCTTTGCGTCCACCCATGGCTATCAGTCACCATCACTTTGCTGTGAGCTGTATTTCACTTCTTTCGCTGTTTAGTAGGAGGGCCACGGCCGCCTCCTTCCCTCTTCCTTACATCGGAAGCAGTATTTGAAACCGCTTGACAACCTGGTTTCTCTAGCTTCGAGAATGATGATATATAGGCCTAATTTTTCCTTCAACCTCCCTGCTTTTCTCCGCCGTTCAGGAGAATTAAGCTTTTTTCTGTTGGCAATGGTTGGGTTTTGTAATCCTCAAAATTATGTTAAACTGATTAATTGCTCTGTTTTCTTTGTCTTTAAATGGGGTTTTCATGTCCAAGCCACGTATGACTACGTGTGTTACTTAAAGTTCTGCTTCAATCCTTGGCTGGCTGTATTTACCTCGTTTATTTATTTTCAACCGCTTGTGCTGCAATCTTGTTTATTTACGGACTCACGTAATGGCCAGTCACTATCTATTGTCTCCACATATGACCAAGGTCATCGTGTGTTCACCTTATCTGAAATTAGGCTACCTACCTGCCAACTACTGTAAAGCAGTAAGCAAAACGGTTCTCTACCGTGATTCAGTGAGTCGCTTACTTCCCTGCCCAAATAAACTGGTTCGGATCATTGACCTCTCTAGCTATTTATATCTGTTATCTCGCTATACTATGTGTGTCAAGGTTTTGTTTACTTATTCCGTTCACTCGTCTATACACGTAACCTATGTTTGCTTTGTTTGTTGTTTCATAACATCTTTACGTATCTTTACCGCTCGTATGTATTGCATCCTGCGTAACTACTGTGTACGCTTGTTGTTTCTTGTTAAACAAACTTATCTTTTCTCGTCGTTACATTTGATGAGTCCTATCATTTATTCTTGTTGCGTCACGCTTTTTGTTGACTTAATTATTCTTCTAGTTAATCCCTCTTGTGCGCCTTATAATCTAAGGTAATTGTTTATTGTTACTAAATTATTGTTACCTATGGCGTTCTTGCCTCTTGCTCGCATCGTTTCTTAACTCATTTGGTATATTATTAGTCTTAATCAATGTATTTGTTCTTATACTCTTTGTTTACATTTGTTATTTCTCCTCTTTTCGCATCATGTCGTGATCTTTATTGAAGAATTACTTCTCGCAACTCCTAGTTATCTTTTGATTAAAGGTGTTGTTAATTCTCGCCCCTTGACCCCGCATTCCAATGACCCTGATGATTTGCTTCCCTTAACACCTGGTCATTTCCTTATAGGTAGTTCTCTTTCGTCCCCTCCCCCCTCTAGTGTGGATCTCTGCCAGGGTGGTGGATTGTTACCCGGGAGGGAACGGAAGGGTCAGGGTTGCGAAAATCTTGACCACCAATGGGCATATTATAACACCCATTTCTCTCAGTGCTACTCTTCCTCTCGATCTTTAACATCGTGCTTTTGTTCCCTGCTGGTGTCTGACGCCGCCCCCCAGTATGGTGTATTTCTCGAAATACACGTTCAGTCAGAGTTAGCTTTTGCTGCTCTTTTTTTTTCTATATTAATTTATTTATTTAATTTCCCTTCCCGCAGACACCAACAGCGAACTCTTACATTCTATTTTCCCCGTGCACTTGCTTATGTTTTGTATAAGTTTGTTCTAGAGGTCCATCTTCTACGGAACCAACCTAGCAGCATCTTACACCTACCCTCTGAAGTTCTTCAATCTCCTCAGGTCAAGAGGACCTCCTCAACACTCCACCAGGCGTCGTGTTCGTCGCCAGCTAACTACTCCATGAAGAAGCCTTACTTGTACAAGAAATTTTGTTTTTGTAATGTTTCCTATGCTTGTATAAACTCTTTTGATTCCATCCCAAAACCCCCTCGGTTACCTACCTCTGTCGTGTGAAGAATCGCTCGTTCTCACTTCTCATAGTTCGGCCGTCGAGTACAGTGCAAAGCCCTCCCACTGGCCAGTCTCCTGTCCTTATGAGACATTTTTAAACCAGACGCCATGTGTGCCTTTTAAGTCAACGGTCACAAGGCACCATCGCCTGCTCTACACGAAAGCTAAGTACAAAACTTCAATGGTTTTAAACACATTTTAATGGCTTTTAAAAGGGCTAAATGCTTTTAATACAATTTTATAGACAGTGTGTGGAATTGCTAACTATTGTGCAATAACCGTCTTCGAGGGATTTTTCTGGTCATGGTTTAGATATCTAAGCTGGCTTTAAAACATTTAATTCAGTACTTCTTGTACAAATTAAATGGGAATACCTTCCCACATCGATGGATTCATGTTAAATTAACCACTGTCTATAAAACTTAGCTTTCCACCGCGGGATCTCTCTTACCCCATTTAACTGTCATCATAGCTCCAGAACTTTCTATGTCAACCAATCTTTCTACTATTCAAGCCATCTAGTATTTTCCACGCCAAAATATGGGAATACTTTTCCTCACCGAGGAATTCATGTTACCTTAAGTACTGGTCAACAACTAATTTTCTTTCCACCGTGGGAACTTTTCCTCATCATTCAACTGCAACCCATAAACTTTCCAACGCAATAAACGGATTCAAGCTCAAATTACACTAAGTGTTCTCCATAACTGCAATAACTTTCTCTTGTTCTACGAACCTACATACACTACGATAGAGAAGTTTTTCAACTTATCAAAAACTATCAGTGCTTCGAATTTGCGTGTGCTAAATATCCTCCGCGCCGCGTTCGGTTGAGAGAAAATAAATCTGACTAGGACTTTTTCCTAAAGTTCCTATTTCCCTTTCTCAAATACCTTTTACTAACCAAAATTAAATTTAACTATTGGGTTCTTTCTTTTTCTACGAGGCTTAGCCCATAGAGGCTCCCTCCCATTTTGTTGGATTTACCATATATTCACTCTGCATCAACTGTGGCTAGTCCACATTTGAATATGTATCTTTCCCTTCTAAAATTAGGGAATTGTACTTTTTCTAATTATAAAGGAGTTAACTAATTGTATTATCCAGGCTTCGTTAATGCGACCTGTGCATTTTTTGTATATTACCTCTAGTAATTTCTATTTACAAATAGCGGTAATTTCCGCTTGTGATTTGTTCTTCCTTTTCTGTTACAATCAGGAATTCAATATTTGTTCATAGCCCTTTCGATTGCCACAAAGGCATTCTAAATGTACTTAGTTCGTACCTAATTAAACTTTCAAAGTTAAAATTGCTTTACAATTATCCTTACAAACTTCAAATTTCTTAATCGTAAGCACACTTTTTTTAAATCTTTGTAAGATTTTAGTTCTTTATCAGGTTACTCCATTTAATGTTGTTTTAAATTGTAAACCTCTTACTATTGGGTCTGAGACTCTCAAAATGTTTGTAGAACTAAACAAAGAAAAAGTCCTTCCAATTCAAAAAACAAGATTCTAATTCTAACCACTGTTAATTTTCTAACTTTTATATTTATTGTTAAATAAATTATTTCTATTTTTTGCTTTATCTTTCTCGCTAGAATCACGATTAGGCAGGACCTTCTCTTCCCTGATTCTTCCTCTAAACTTAAGCTCTCTTTACTAAAACAGATAATTCCTAAAACAATAAAGTCTTTACTACTTGTTGTATTTAAACTAAAACTTCAAGTAACAACATTTTCAAAGTTTCTCTTGGTTTTCATAGCCAATTCTAGCAAGCCACTGAGGCAAGTATAGCTAGCTCCGCAAGCTTCCTACTTGTAGAGATTTTCTCTCTGACTTATGGTTTGTTTTCAAAATTTAAGTTTTGCTTGAGTTAGGTTTGAAGTCTTCCTCTGTTCTAAGCTTTTAATCGACATCTTGCTGGGTAAAAGCTTAGTTTTCCGTAAGTGCAACAATTGGTATTCATGCAAGAATTTCGCAAAAAACAATAACAACATCGCAAAGATCATCAAAAACACTTTGTCTCTTCACTCTCTGGGAGCATTCGATTGGTTTGCCAGAGATCCAACAGTGCCCAGAAAGAAAATAATCACTCCAAATTCAAATCTTTCCAGCATTTTCAAATGCATAATAAAATCTAACCCTTCTGAAGGGAAAGTTATTACATCCTTTCCTTTTGGCTTACTTTGTCTTGCCAGACAACCACCTGTCCCCATAGTACTGGAATATCGGCTCGGGTGGGAAAGAGCACTTCCCAAGCGCTTGCAGGCAACCTCTATTCATGCTGCGCTCTCCGCTTGCCTTGCGCGAGTCCCCACTAAAGTAAGACATTTCATACGGTTTGCACGGCTAAATTCCTTTTTATATATAAATTTACTTAAATTTTGTGTTAGATTCTCATCCTATCTACCAATACTCGTCTCTATGCCGAAACCTATCTCCTTTTCTCTCTTATCATCTTCCCTTAGGTAGTGTTAATCCTCATCAAAAACCTACCACACCCAAGTACATGGGGTTTCATGACCACAATGTCACAAATCCCCTTAATGAAATTAAAAGTTGATGCTTTTCAGTCGGTCAACACGACTGTAGCCAAATGAGATGGGTTAATCCCTAATCCTTAAAAAAATTACATGAGATTAATAAATACACTTGGATGACCAGTTTTGATCATCAAGCGATCATCATCAGATCCATTACATTAGGCTATAAAAATCTATGTCTGAAAATATTGGTGAAAATATTTACAACATATACACTTATTTAGTTGCAGTATTAGTTGAGATGAAGCCTCCGTGGCTTAGGCGGCAGCACGCCGGCCTCTCGCCACTGGGTCCGTGGTTCTAATCCCGGTCACTCCATGTGAGATTTGTGCTGGACAAAGTGGAGGCAGACAGGTTTTTCTCCGGGTACTCCGGTTTTCCCTGTCACAATTTCATTCCAGCAACACTCTCCACTATCATTTCATTTCACCTTTCATGTATTTAATCATTGTCCCAGAGGTGTGCGACAGGGTTCGGCAGCCGGCACAGTTCATATCCTCGCCGCTAGGTGGGGGCTTCATTCGTTCCATTCCTGACCCGTTAGGTCGACTGGAAACAGGCAGTGGATTTTTCATTAGTTGAGATAATGCAACTCGTCAATATTTGTTAGTTGTGGTCTATGTGATTTGTTGAGATACTGGAAGTACTGATTGACCTCCGGAATTTGCTTGTTTGGAGTGAATATGTGTTTGTTGTAAATGGTCAATTCAAATTGTATTGTACAGGCTACTTAAGTGGTTGAGTCTTGCGCGGTCCTGTTGAGAGCAGTTAACTTGATCACTTTCTGCATTTGACTGAAGGGAAATTCCTGTGTGTGAGGGTCCCTTATCTCGTTGGGCTATTCCCTCTCTCCTAATGAGAATGTCCCGGCAGTTTTAATACTGCCGTTAATACCGGCCTAGGCTTATCGAAGAAAAAGATACTTCGTAAATCCTGATCCAATCGCATGTTTCCCTTATTAATCCCTTATCTAGCTTGGCTACATCGTTATGTTGTGTCTTGTTTCCGACAGGGTGTGTTTTCTAGTAGAGTGGAGAGGGGTGAACTCTCCATGAAAGTGTGTTCGTTTAAATTTATTGGGGTTGTTTCTTTTAGCTAAGTGTATCTCGAATGCTTCCTTTATGTCAAGAGCTCTGCCTGTCGGTTCGTGATGAATTATTTTTAAGTCGGTTTCAATGTTAGTGAAACTGAGTCCCTATTTTATCGCATTTCTATGTTCATTGTATCGTGTATCCAATGTTCTCCTACTCTGCCCGATGTAATTTGCTTGACACCCAGTATCTTGGCATGTGATGGAATATACCCCTAACTTTGAATACAGGTCTTGTTCATTTAGATAACTATTGAGCAGATGCTTTCCGGTTGTGTTATTCGTTGTAAATGTTATCTCCATGCCTTGTTTTTTGGACACATTAGTGATTTTGTATGTACTCGCGTTCACATAATTGAAACGCACAATTTTTTCGCATTACTGTCCGGCTTTTGAATCGTTTTATTTTTATGTCTGGCTACAATTCGATCTATTTTGCTGGACGGATAATTGTTCTCTTTTGCTGTTTGCTTGATTTTTCTGATTTCCTTACTGTATTTGTCTTTATGTTTAAAGCCCTGTGCACCATTGAATTGAACTCTGCTAATTTATGCGTACTGGGGTGATTGGACTGATTGTCAATTGCATGCGAATTTTGTGTGGCTTTTCGGAATATGGAATATGATATTTTTTTTTACTAAGGTAACACTGAAAAATGCCTTCAAACACCATAATGTTCACGGCTAGTCAGGCAAATCGTGAAGCAAAGAGATACATAACGCCAACGCAAATACATACAAAATTACTAATCTGTTCAAAAAACAAGGCATAAAAATAGCATTTACAACGAATAACACAACCGGAAAGCATCTGCACAATAAACAAGACCCGTATTCAAAGTGAGGGGTATATTCCATTACGTGCTAAGATACAGGGTGTTGAGCAAATTACATCGAGCAGAGTGGGAGATGTTTGGATACACGATACAATGGACATAGAAATGCTATAAAATCACTGCCGGCTGGATCGCACCCCTCCTGGTTGCTTTAAACTGCCTGCCCATTCGACACTCACAGGCGAACAAGATATATGCATTAATTCACCGCTAGGTGCAGCACCAACGCACTGGAATTGCCGCGGCTTTTTAAAGAGGAAGATACCTGAAACGAAGGATTGTTATGTTTGGAGGCTTAATATCGAGTTTGACGGACGTGAAAACATTACACTAAGTTAGTCCTTTTGTTATTCAATCATCTAAAAGTATTCGGACACATACTTACGGGCAAATTTTCAGTATAAAGGAAAGCAAAAATACATGTGGTTGAGGCGATTGTTTTTAAGGGGCGAAATGTCTAGCTCATTTTCCCGTAATTATGTAGATGATAATAAAAATACAACTACTTCTAACTGAGTTAAATCTAACTTATATACTTGGCGAGATGAAAAGAAAAGAATAAGGACAATAAAAGACAGGGAAAAGAAATGCCTCCGGCCCCCGAAAAATGGGATGTTGATTTATTTAGGGGCTTTGCGACATCGTGGTCATGTAGCCCCTTGTACTTGGGTGTGAGTTGAATTTGTCTGATAACCCGTCTTATTGTGATGGCTGTATTATACATTTTTACAGATTTTTTGGATAGATTGTTAATTTATTTACTTATTTATTTACTTACAAATTTATTTATTTAATTATTTATTTACTTATTTATTTACTTACAAATTTATTTATTAATTATTTACTTATTTATGTATTTAATTATTTATTTTCTTGTTTATTTGTTTACTTATTTACTTACTTATTTATTTACTTATTTATTCACTTATATATTTATTTACTCATTTAAGTTACTTTATGTATTTATTTAATTATTTATTTACTTATTTATTTTCTTATTTATTTGCTTATTTATTTACTTATTTGTTTATTTACTTACATATTTATTTACTTATTTACTTACACATTTATTTATTTAAATATTTATTTTCTTATTTATTTGTTTACTTATTTATTTGCTTATTTATTCACTTTTTTATTTACTTATTTACTTACATATTTATTTTATTATTTATTTACTTATTTATTATTTTACTTATTTATTTACTTACATATTTATAACAAACGTTTGGTGCTTTTCAGTCGGTCAACACGAATGTACCCAAAAAGAGCTGGGTTATGCCCTAATCCTGAAATAAATTACATGAGATTAATAAATTTAATGTAATTTATTTCAGGATTAGGGCATAACCCAGCTGTTTTGAGTACATTCGTGTTGACCGACTGAAAAGCACCAAACTTTTGTTTACTTAGGCAACACTGAAAAATGGCTTCAAACCCCACAATGTTACATATTTATTTACTTATTTACTTACATATTTATTTACTTACATATTTATTGAGTCACGCATTTACTCACTTAATCATTCATTCATTCATTCATTTATGTATTTTTTTACTTTTCTATTTATTTGCTTCCTCTTCGTCACCTTCTCTGGAAATGCACGTAACCACATCCCACGCAGTGAATTGTCCGATGGTATCTCATGGTATCTCATGAAATGAGATTCCCCGGTATTCTAACTTGCCCTGTTCTGATGTACAAAAGGGCACGTAGCTTTACAGCATTATAAAATCGTTCAGAATAAATTCCAAACACAACTTCGCCATTAACATCAATACATAACTTATGTCTGCCACAGTCACTTGGTGCTGCTTCCTAGCGCCTTTATTTGGAAACGAGGTTGTACGCTGAAACCAATGTTGTAATCGTTGAATGGGCAGGCAGTTTAAAGCAGCCAGGAGGGGTGTGATCCAGCCGGCAGTGGATAAAATACGGGACACACTCGGCCGTATGCGAACACATGTGCGACGCGGGACTCAGTTTCACTAACATTGAAACCGACTTAAAAATAATTCATCACGAATCGAAAGGTAGAGCTCTTGGCATAAAGGAAGCAATCGAGATACACTTAGCTAAAAGAAACAACCCCAATAATTTAAAAGAACACACTTTCATGGAGAGTTCACCCCTCTTCACTCTACTAGAGAACACACCCCGTGGGAAACAAGACACAACATAACGATGTAGCCAAACTAGATACGGGATTACTAAGGGAAACATGTTATTGGATCAGGATGTACGATGTATCTTTATCTTCAATAAGCCTAGGCTGGTATTAAAGGTGCCGGGACATTCTCATTAGTCCGTTTGCACTTAAAGAGGGCTGTTTAGCTGATGCGTGGAGAGTTTGAAACCAGGTCTTTAATAGTTGAAGATTATCCTGAATACAGTAACATACACCACATTAGAAAGACTAGACTTGGCAACTTACAGGTACATTTGTATGAGGAACACATAGCACTTAGGAATGCGAGATGGGGAATAGCCCAATGAGATACGGGACCCTCACACACAGCAATTTCCCTTCAGTCGAGTGCAGAATGTGATCAAGTTAACTGCTCTCAACAGGACCGCGCAAGACTCAACCAGATAAGTAGCATTTTTGAAGAATGAAATAACAAAATCCGCAGAAGAAAACATTGGTAGGAAATAAAGACTAGGTAGAAAACCGTGGATCACTCAGGATATACTAGAATTGATGGATGAAAGGTGGAAACACAAGAATGTAAGAGATGAAAAGGGGAAAGCAGAATACAGACGTCTGAGAAATGAGGTTAACAAGAAGTGCAAGGAAGCGAAAGAAGAATGGTTGAAAGAGAAATGTGCAGGTATAGAAAATTGTCTGAAATTTGGAAAAGTAGACACAGCTTATTGAAGGATTAAGAATACTTTTGGGGAAAAGAAGACTACCGGTAAGTGCTGTAATATTAAGGACTCAGATGGAAAGCCTCTAATAGATAGGGAAGAAAAGGTTGAGAGATGGAAATCTTACATAGAGTGTTTGTATAAGGGAAAGGAGATTGAGAATCATGTAATGGAAAGGGAGGAGGAAGTTGATGAGGATGCAAAAGGAAATTTAATATTGAGATCAGAAGTTGACAGAGCATTGGAAGACTCAAGCAGGAATAAAGCACCAGGCATAGATGATATACTGATTGAGATGCTACGCTGCATAGGAGATGAAGGTCTGATCAGGTTATTTCGCTTGGTGTGTAGGATTTATGAGACAGGTGAGGTACCCTCTGATTTCAAGAAGAATGTTATCATCCCCATACCGAAGAAAGTGGGAGCTGACAGATGTGAGGATTACCGTACAATCAGCTTGATTAGTCATGCTTCAAAATTCCTGTCAAGAATAATTTACAAGATGGAAAGCCAGATAGAAACGGAGTTGGGTGAAGACCAGTTTGGTTTCAGAAGAAATGTAGGAAAAAGGGAAGCTGTACGAAGTCTTAGGCTGATTTTGGAAGGTAGAATAAAGAAAGATAAGAGAACATTCATGGCATTTGTAGACTTAGAAAAGGCTTTTGATAACGTTGATTGGACTAAATTGTTTGACATTTTGAAAACGATTGGAATAAAGTACAGGGTTAGGAGGGAAATCTATAATCTATGCAGAAACCAGACAGCAGTCATTCGAGCTGAAGGACATGAGAGAGAAGCTGGTATTCAGAAAGGTGTAAGGCAAGGCTACAACTTATCACCCATACTTTTCAATCTTTACATTGAACAAGCAATGAAGGAAATTGTAGAAAATTTTAAAGTGGGAGTCAAGATTCAAGGAGAAATAATTTCTACTCTGAGATTTCCTGATGACACTGTCATCTTAGCTGACACATCAGAGGATTTGAATGCCATTTTAAATGGTGTGGACTCCCTCTAGAGGAAAGAATTCATGATGAAAATTAATAAATGTAAAACAAAAATATTGGAAAGGAGCCGAAATAAATCAGAATCCTCTATGGACATCAAATTGGCAGGTGAAGAACTAAAGGAAGTAGGAGACTTCTGTTACTTAGGAAACAAAATAACCAGTGATGGACGAAGCAAAGAGGATATAAAAAGTGGGTTAGCTCAGGCAAGGAAAGCATGTCTGCAGAAAAGGAATCTGTTGACATCGAAAATAGATTTAGGTGTTATGAAGTCGTTTTTGAAGGCCTTGGTCTGGAGCGTGGCACTCTATGGAAGTGAAACTTGGACTATTGGTGCAGCAGAAATGAGGAGAATTGAAGCGTTTGAAATGTGGTGTTACAGGAGAATGATGAAGATCAGAAGGGTAGATAGGGTTACAAACGAAGTGGTATTAAGACTAGTGGGAGAGGAGAGATGTTTCAGGCAACTGCTAATGAAGAGAAGAGATAGGTTGGTAGGGCACATACTAAGACACCCAGGAATAGCAAGCTTAGTTATGGAAGGAAGGGTCGAAGACAAGAACTGTAGGGTAGACCAAGGTTAGAATATGATAATCAGATTGCCTCGGACGTAGGGTGTGGTAGCTATGAAGAGATGAAACGATTAGCTCAGGACATGGAAGCAAGGAGAGGTGCATCAAACCAGTCAAAAGACTGAAAACTCAATCAACAACAACCTTGAAATATGATTTAAGATCAGCTCGCATCTTACCATAATTTTAATATAATTTCTCTGCCAGAATTCATAGGAAAATACAAACAAAGAACAAAGACATGATATTCATGTAGTATTCTCCCATCTCATAGTAATAAATGTGATTTTCACCAATGTCTTAGTCATGGCTGTAGATTATACGGAAGCTACTGAAGTATGAATGGTGCTGAGTAATGGTATTTGGGGTAAAGAGGGTGCCTGTGAATGCTGTGAAAGGTTCTACTCATACGGTGCATACTACTGCACTGACGCGGTGAGAAAAGCAATGGCAAATTACCTCACTTCTCAAGGTGCATACTACTGCCATGAATTTTTTGTGGTTTTCTATCCATATAACATATGACGGTACTTTTTGGGAATCTGATCAGCCTCTGGGCTGACAACCTAACAGATTATAACAAATGGACAGGCCTGAGTTTCTTACATTGGTTAGGTTTCTTTTTTGTTCTAATATAATTATGTGTCTTTTTGGGATTTATTTTAAGACTGTTTTGCCCAGACCACTTGAAGAGAGGTGATAATTCAATATTTAGGGCAAGTATGGCTCTGACAAGCTGCAGAAATCTGAATGGCAGTATAATTGTCAATCACTTGCATAAATATAGTAATTAGAACATACTTGAGAAATGTCATTGGTAGCAAGTATTTCCGGGAAGAACTGAATAGCCTATTTTCTTATATCCTACTTATGTTAATTGCCTCTATCAACATGCCAAATTTCAGTTTGATTGCTGTAATAGATTCGTAGATATTGAGGACCGTCTAAACATTTTGGATGGTCGTCATGTTGGATTTATGTAGGTCTTAGAGTTATGTACAGTACTATTATGAAGATTATTGCATAGGTTTGTTATTCCAACTTCAATCGCATGATTAGGACACAAGAAATAAAAACATGATTTTAAAATTTTGCACAGCCGCCATCTTGAGGATATTAAATCAATTGAAATAAATAAATTGTCAGTGGATTACAATTTGTATAAGCATTTACCGTACCGGTACCTAGTTTAACTGCGCTCGGATGGTTGTTGTTGTTGTTTGAGTCTTCAGTCTTTTGACTTGTTTGATGCAGCGCTCCATGCTTCCCTGTCCTGAGCTAATCGTTTTATTTCTACATGCTACCACACCCGACATCCGAGGCAATCTGTTTAAGATATTCTAACCTTGGTTTACCCCAACAGTTCTTGTAATTGACCCTTCCTTCCATAACTTAGATTGCTATTCCTGGGTGTCTTGGTATGTGCCCTACCAACCTATCTCTTCTCTTCATTATCAGTCGCCAGAAACATCTCTCCTCTCCCACTCGTCTTAATACCTATTCGTTTTTAACCCTATCTACCCATCTGATCTTCATCATTCTCATGTAACACCACATTTCAAACGCTTCAATTCTCCTCTTCCATAGAGTGCCACGCTCCAGACCTAAATCTATATTCGATGTCAACAGATTCTTTTTCTGTACAAATGCTTTCCTTGCCTGAGCCAACCTACTTTTTATATCCTCTTTGCTTCGTCCATCACTGGTTATTTTGTTCCCTAAGTAACAGAAGTCTCCTACTTCCTTCAGCTTTTCACCTGCCAATTTGATGTCCATAGAGGTTTCTGATTTATTTCGGCTGCATTCCAATATTTTTGTTTTACATTTATTAATTTTCATCATGAATTCTTTCCTCAAGACGGAGTCCATACCATTCAAAAGCTCATTCAAATCCTCAGGTGTGTCGGCCAAGATGACGATGTCATCAGAAAATCTCAGAGTTGTAATTATTTCTCCTTGAATCTTCACTCCCACTTTAAATTTTTCTCTAATTTCCTTCATTGCTTGTTCAATGTAAAGATTGAAAAGTATGGGTGATAAGTTGTAACCTTGCCTTACACCTTTCTGAATGCCAGCTTCTCTATCACGACCTTCAGCTCGAATGACTGCTGTCTGGTTTCTGGAGCTTATAGATTGTAGAACACCCTCCTATCCCTGTACTTTATTTCAATCATTTTCAAAATGTCAAACAATTTAGCCCAATCAACGTTATCAAAAGCCTCTTCTAAGCCTACAAATGCCATGGATGTTCTCTTATCTTTCCTTATTCTACCTTCCAAAATCAGCGTAAGACTTAGTACAGCTTCCCTTGTTCCTAAGTTTCTCCTGAAGACGAAATGATCTTGACCCAACTCTGTTTCTATCTGGCTTTCCATCCTCTTGTAAATTATTCTAGACAGGATCTTTGAAGCATGAGTAATTAAGTTGATTGTACGGTAATCTTCATATCTGTCAGCTCCTACTTTCTTCGGTATAGGGATGATAACATTCTTCTGGAGATCAGAGGGTACCTCACCTGTCGCATAAATCCTACACACCAAGTGAAATAACCTGATCTGACCATCATCACCTGTGCAGTGAATCGGTAAATCATCTATGCCTGGTGCTTTGTTCCTGCTTAAGTCTTCCAATGCTCTGTCAAATTCTGATCTCAATATTAAATCTCCTTTCACTTCCTCATCCCTTTCCATTACATGCTTCTCAATCTCCTTTCCCTTATACAAACACTCTATGTAAGCTTTCCATCTCTCAACCTTTTCTTCCCTATCTGTTAGAGGCTTTCCATCTGAGTCCTTAATATTACAGCACTTAGTCTTCTTTTCCCCAAAAGTATTGTTAACCCTTCGATAAGCTGTATCTACTTTTCCTAATTTCAGACAATTTTCTATAACTTACCAGCACATTTTTCTTTCAACCATTCTTCTTTCGCTTGCTCGGATGGTTAAATCGCGAGAAACGTTCATTTAAACATTTAAATTTTGCGTCGCTGCCATATTTGGATTTGTGCTTGCCAGGTTATTGAAAGTCCCACAGGTGAACTTATGTTAATAGCCTTTATTAACATACAATATTTAAGTTTGATTGCTCTCATAGATTAGTAGATATTGAGAACTGGCTAAATATTTTGGATGGTCGCCATGTTGGATTTTTATATATGCAGGCCATAGAGTTATGTACTATTAGATGACGATTATTGCATAGGTTCGTTATTCACACGTTGACTTTGATCGCATGATTAGGGCACAAGAAATAAAAACTTAATTTTAAAATTTTGTACAGCCGCCATCTTGAGGTTATGTAAACAATTGAACTAAATAAGATGTCAGTGCATTACAATGTGTATAAACATTTGCTGTACCATGTTTCACTGCGCTCGGATGGTTAAATCGCGAGAAAAGTCTATTTAAATGTTTTCAACTTCGCTTGGCCGCCTATTCGTGAACTTCTAGTAGTGCCCTTTATCACCGTACAAAATTTCAGGGTGATATCGGTAATAGTTTCGGAGATACAGAATGCTGGTGAAATATTTTGCACAGTCGCCATATTGGATTGGTGAGACGTAATCAAATTTAAAGGGCACGGCCGAAATAGTACTATGTCCTTCCCATGTTTCATGGAAATCGCTCCAGCCATTAAGATTTTATTAGGGACACACACAGACATAAGGTGATCTAATTAGCCTATTTTTCATAAATAAAAATAGGCTATAAACATAGGGATACCCAAGACATACTCTCGAGGTACGCTACTATACTCTGTGAGCTGCCTGAATAGGATTGACATATAGACGGAAATTCCACGTCAGTCGTCACCCCTCTGCCTCTTGAACGATCCAAATTCGCATAGTTGATGCCATAATACTCTGCGTTGCAATATTACAGCCCACGTGCTTCAGTGCCTGGTCAGCTGTATCTCTCGCTTGAACAGTTTGGCAACCTCGTTCTCAAACCACATGGCGAGGCGAGAACTGTCAATCCCATTCGGGCAGCTTGAATTGCGAAAACATAAATTAGATTCTCCAGAAAATTCGTGGAAATTAATTGCACAGACTTACGATGGGTGTTCGGTTATGTCTGGTTCTTCTGGAGGTGTACAGGCTATAATGAAAACCATATTTCCAAATGCAGAATACGTGCATTGTTATGCTCACCAAGTAAATCTGGTAATGGGTAAGGCTGCTTCTGTCAATAGAAACGTGAGAATTTTCTTTTCAAACTTACAGGGTATTTGTACATTTATTTCTGTCAGTCCGCAACGTACTGCGGTACTTGATTCAGTGGTGAAGAGACGGTTACCTCGAGCTAACAATACTCGTTGGAACTTTTTATCTAGAAGTGTAAATACCGTTTTTGACCATAAGAAAGATATTATTTAGTGTATGAACGAGATTCTGGACAGTGACGAGATCAAGAACTCCAGCACAATAAATCAGGCCGCTGGTCATAAGAAAATTCTAATCAGTCATGATTTCAGTTTTTGGCTCTCCTTTTTCAGCAAAATAATGCCACTTGTTGAAATGTTATTTGGTCAACTCCAGAGAAGAGAAATTGATCCTTGTTCTGCCTAGAGGGCAATTTCTCAGTTCGAAGATAGCATAAAACTCATTCGGGAACAAATTGATGTTGATTCAAGCGCAGAACCTACCGCGACTTCTTCGAAAAGGAGGAAGACTGACAACTCTGAATGGAAGAGGGAGGCAAAAGAAGTGTGTGACGTGATCGTGTGCGAAGCCAAAGCCCGCTTCTCTTTCTCAGGACATCTTGTTGCATCAAATTTGTTTGCGCCAGATATGTGTCCAAAGTACGCATCAATATTTCCAGAAGAAACAGTGAAAACAGTGTGCACGATTTATAATTTTTTTGATAGGATTAAACTTTCTCATGAACTGTCTTCCATCTACTCGGCAGAAGAATGCAGATGTGTGTCAGGGGCTGTGAGTTTATTAGATTTTGTTCTGCGAAAAAAATTGGAAAATACATTCAGTGAATCATCTAGACTACTGAAATTGATTCTAACTGTGCCTATGACGTCAGTGGAAGCTGAAAGATGTTTCTCTACATTGAAGAGGATTAAAACATTCCTAAGAAACTCCATGTCTCAAGAGAGATTGACAGCATTGGCGATCCTCTCCATTGAAAAGGACCTATCATGGAAATTCCAGACTTCAATCAGCGCGTAATAGACAAGTTCGCTGCAACAAAAGACAGGAGAATGGACTTCCTGTTTAAATAACGTGAGTAAGAGATTATTACTAATTATTACCAATTCTTAACATTGTCGATTGTCTTTGAATTATATTTATATAATACCGTACGTTTTTTTAAAATTGATTGCTTATTTTGTGACTGTTAGCGGATCCTCTATGCTATCGTGCTTCTGCCTTCACGATCGAAAATAGACTTGTTTCCAAGAAATGTTGTCCACCGGTTCTATCCAATTTAGGCCTTTTCTCGCTTTCAATACAGCCCACAGAACTCTCCGATAGCCCCCGTACGGCTCATATTAACGACACGGCGTCCTGATAAAGGCTTACAGCTCCATGACCTCCAATCAGGGAAATGGATGTTTACCGCAATTATTACCTGATGGCACATACGTACGGAAAGAGTTTCGTGTGCGGGCGAGTCCACGTGCTGCTGCGGGAGAGAGAGGGGAGAGACGTTCACTTCGCTCATTGCTAAGGGAATGTTACTATCGGCTCCTACTGTAACTGTCACGTTTGAATTATATTTGTATAGTATGTTTTTATGTCATTTGATTGCTTATTGTGTGCCGTCAGTGCCTCCCAAGAGCACAGCAGCAATGACCCCCTCCACTACTTTCCTTCTCCTCACCCGCGAGTTCGCACAGGTTTGCGCCATCAGGTATTAATTGCTGTCTAAATGAGAATGCCCGTGTCTGAATCGCTCCAGAAAGAGAGAGAAAGAGCAAGCATATTGCATAATAGTGTCTAAGTATTTTCTTCTATAGTTTTTGCGGAGAAATATTTGTACTATGGATTAGCTGTTCAATTCTGAAGACAAGCAATCACCTCTACAGCACTCCTGGCTGGACACATTTGTTTTGTCCGTGAATGATATCCAAGGTCTCGTTTAAACACATCTGCTATCTGCCTCTAGCTGACGTGTGGTGAGTAGTTGATTTGTCGTCACCTCCCGTTGCGTCATCAGTCTCTGCTCTGGTCATGAAACGCAGGCTGCATTGAGGAAGAGTTCCGAGAATAATACCAAACCTTGCAAACAATGGAATTTGCCCCTACTGAACTAGTATTTTCTTACAGGCTGATCAATCTGAAGCAAAATAAGTTACTTATAAAGTTTAGTGAATATCATAATTAGGGTAACTAGCAGCCGATACTAAGCTACGTTTGAACCGCAGCTTGTATATGATTTACACTTACATACGATCACAAAGGATATGGTGATTGATTAACCTATGAGCAGTGAATGAGATAAGGGTGTAAGGGTAGCGTACCTGCCTCTCGCCCGGAGGCCCCGGGCTCGATTCTCGGCTCCGTCAAGGACATCCTCATGAGGGTAGTAGCGGTGATTACATGAGAGTTCCCCACACTGACACTTCCACACACTGCCCAAAATACTGACACTTCCACACAGCCCTTGGACATAGCTACCTGTTTAATGTCTCAGAAATAATCCCGACTGATAGTTCCACACACATCTCGCCCTCCAAGGCTAGGCTTCAGCGATTATCGTTACAGCCGCACCAGTGACAATGCACCTTAACATAATACTCATTTGGAGTGAAGAAAAGCACTCGGTCTATGTACTTCATTACTAACACGGTCTCGAAAATATAATTGTGATGTAGTGTAATTTCCATCAAAATAAAACAAATGCAGAGTCTGATTTCCATCACACTTTATCCAGGCTGTGGACTGGCAAAATAATAACAAAACCGATCAGTTTGGTGTTGTTATCATTTTGACGTGTTTAAAATCAGCTTTCTAGGCTTCGTCAGTTGTTTTGTATTTTTTTGTTTTGTTTTGTATTTTTATTTTTGTCATATTTGTTCAACAATAATATTAACCTACTCCATTTTCTGTGAATAGGCAACTGCCTTCAGAAACCTTTTCATATTTTTGTCATTTTTGAACTTTTTTGAATGTTCTCAATCCGTCCGTCCAGTTTGACATATTTTCGTCTTCTTTTTTTACTTCCATGTTGAGCTCGGCCTTTAAAAATGCGCAGTTTGTCTTCTCAACTTCCGTCTTGAACACTTTGACAACCTCTTTTAATTTGGGGTGAGGTCTCCCGACAAGATTGTCGAGTCGGTTGTTCCAGCCCTCAACAGCATTCGTTATCCTGTGTCGTGCTTTGTGGCAGTTCCACATCTCGATTGGAATGTCTTGGTTATCTAGCCAGTTGTCAACGAGTTGTAGTCAACTTGATCTTTTCCATAGTAGCCTTGGGGGAGAGGGGAGATGTGTGTGGAAATGTCAGTCGAGATTATTTCTGAGTCATTAAACAGGTAGCCACGTCCAAGGGCTGTGTGGAAGTGTCAGTATTTTGGGCAGTGTGTGGAAGTGTCAGTGTGGGGAACTGTCCGGACATCGTAGCGGTCGCTTGGTAGGCCAAGGCTTTAATGGCTCTAGTGCCACGGTTTTTTAGTGAATGAGCTAACAGTCTACTACTCAACAAATATTAATAAGTCCTGAGCTTGAATTTACGTGCGGAAATGTGTGGGTAGACCTGTATTAACCAACATTTAAAAAAAAACATTAACATTTTAAATACGTTGTAGTGAATCATAATTTCGATATTATACTTCATTTTGAATTATTTTACTGAAGTAATTTTGTACTCAGGGTTAGTAAAAAATGCTGTTAATTATTAAGGATTCTCTAGACAGATCTATTAGCTCCTTTGTTATAATAATAATGCTATTGATTGTACGTCCCTTGAGAATCATGTAATGGAAAGGGAGGAGGAAATTGATGAGGATGCAAAAGGAGATTTAATATTGAGATCAGAATTTGACAGAGCATTAGAGGACTTAGGCAGGAACAAAGCACCAGGCATAGATGATATACCTATTGAGTTGCTACGCTGCATAGGAGATGAAGGTCTGATCAGGTTATTTCACTTGGTGTGTAGGATTTATGAGACAGGTGAGGTACCCCCTGATTTCAAGAAGAATGTTATCATCCCTATACCAAAGAAAGTGGGAGCTGACAGATGTGAAGATTACCGTACAATCAGCTTGATTACTCATGCTTCAAAGATCCTGTCTAGAATAATTTACAAGAGGATTGAAAGCCAGATAGAAACGGAGTTGGTGAAGACCAGTTTGGTTTCAGGAGAAATGTAGGAACAAGGGAAGCTGTACTAAGTCTTAGGCTGATTTTGGAAGGTAGAATAAGGAAAGATAAGAGAACGTTCATGGCATTTGTAGACTTAGAAAAGGCTTTTGATAACGTTGATTGGACTAAATTGTTTGACATTTTGAAATCTATTGGAATAAAGTACAGGGATAGGAGGGTGATATACAATCTATACAGAAACCAGACAGCAGTCATTTGAGCTGAAGGACATGAGAGAGAAGCTGGTATTCAGAAAGGTGTAAGGCAAGGCTGCAACTTATCACCCATACTTTTCAATCTTTACATTGAACAAGCAATGAAGGAAATTGGAGAAATATTTAAAGTGGGAGTGAAGATTCAAGGAGAAATAATTTCAACTCTGAGATTTGCTGATGACATCGTCATCTTGGCCGACAAGCCTGAGGAATTGAATGGTATGGATTCCGTCTTACGGAAGGAATTCATGATGAAAATTAATAAATGTAAAACAAAAATACTGGAATGCAGCCGAAATAAATCAGAAACCTCTATGGAGATCAAATTGGCAGGTGAAAAGCTGAAGGAAGTAGGAGACTTCTGTTACTTAGGAAGCAGAATAACCAGTGATGGACGAAGCAAAGAGGATATAAAAAGTAGGTTGGTTCAGGCAAGGAAAGCCTTTCTACAAAAAAGGAATCTGTTGACATCGAATATAGATTTAGGTATTAGGAAGTCATTTTTGAAAGCCTTTGTCTGGAGCGTAGTGCTCTATGGAAGTGAAACTTGGACTATTGGTGCAGCAGAAAAGAGGAGAATTGAAGCATTTGAAATGTGGTGTTACAGAAGAATGATGAAGATCAGATGGGTAGATAGGGTTACAAACGAAGAGGTATTAAGGCGAGTGGGAGAGGATAGATGTTTCTGGTGACTGCTAATGAAGAGAAGAGATAGGTTGGTAGGACACATACTAAGACACCCAGGAATAGCAAGCTTAGTTATGGAAGGAAGGGTCGAGGACAAGAACTGTAGGGGTAGACCAAGGTTAGAATATATTAAACAGATAGCCTCGGATGTAGGGTGTGGTAGCTATGTAGAGATGAAACGATTGGCTCAGGACAGGGAGGCATGGAGTGCTGCATCAGACCAGTCAAAAGACTGAAGACTCAAACAACAACCCTTTTAACTACTGCGGCTTTTAGAGACGCCGGAGTGCCGGAATTTTGCTCCAAAGGGGATCTTTAACTTGTCAGAAAATATGCTGACACGGCTCCCTCGCATTTGCTCACCCTCAAATGCCAACTGACTGCGCCAGGATCCGATCCTGCAACCTTGGGCAAAGCACGTGAGAACATTACTGCTGCGCCACGCATCCGGTCGTTCCTTAGTCTTTTATTTTGATGGTAATATGGATTTACCTTTAGTTTAAAAAACTAGTGTGGCCGAGTGCACCAACCTCGGTATTCATCAGTCTTTAACAGGGGCGGCCGCTCCTTACGTGCTGCAGCACACTGCTTTATTTGAAAATAAATTATTTTAATAGTAGGCTTATTATCTACAAATACAACGCTTTAAAAAAGACGTCAATCAAAGAGTAGGAAATAGTTATACTCCCCTCACTACGAGGTACAGAACAGATACGGTACGAGGTATCTAGGCGTACGCTCCACTCCGTGCACGGCGTTAGCTGTGCAGGGTGCAGATCACAACCCAGCGAGAATTTCCAAGTTTATTGGCAGCATACGTGAATTTTGTCTTCTGCGCATGCGCGCCCAACTTTTCCCTTGTGTTCTGGATAGTAGTAGGTAAACTGTGGTTGGCATGTTCGCCGATCCCACTTCATATAACATAGGCCTTAAAATGCCGGCTTATGATTGGTGGAAGGTTGAGTTGAGTTACAGATGATTCGCACTCTTGTCCACAGATAGCGCCCCTCCCGTATGCTGAGCTCCTGGCGCGAAGTCCTAACAGCTGATTAGCACCTCGCTAATCGTCTAACTCCATAATTATTATTATCGTGTTAAAAAAAGCCACTTTTCAGTGTTGCCTAGTTCAACACCACCTCCTGGTTATAGTTATATAAATATAAAACTGTAAATTTGGCGCTGGAAATGGAGGAACGTCTTAGTCTCCCCTCAAATTACACTTATCTTTTTAACAGCGACATAGAGGATGGACAAGTATGCTTCAGAATAAAAGAAGTAGACAATGAAGCAAAAGCACGGGTAAGAATGATTTTTCACACTGAGCTGATTAAATTAAATTATCATTTTTTAAATTATTTTTATTAATCCTTCAGAAGAGGTACTTTTCCGTTTTCACAACTTTTACAAGGCAGTTGTTGTTTTTGAGTCTACAGTCTTTTGACTGGTTTGATGCAGCTCTCCATGCCTCCCTGTCCTGAGCTATTCGTTTCATCTCTACATAGCTCCGACACCCTACATCCGAGGCAATCTGTTTAACATATTCTAACCTTGGTCTACCCCTACAGTTTTTGTCCTCGACCCTTCCTTCCATAACTAAGCTTGCTATTCCTGGGTGTCTTAGTATGTGTCCTACCAACCTATCTCTTCTCTTCATTAGCAGTCGCCAGAAACATCTCTCCTCTCCCACTCGTCTTAATACCTCTTTGTTTGTAACCCTATCTACCCATCTGATCTTCATCATTCTCCTGTAACACCACATTTCAAATGCTTCAATTCTCCTCTTTTCTGCTGCACCAATAGTCCAAGTTTCACTTCCATAGAGTGCCACGCTCCAGACAAAGGCTTTCAAAAATGACTTCCTAATACCTAAATCTATATTCGATGTCAGCAGATTCCTTTTTTGTAGAAATGCTTTCTTTGCCTGAGCCAACCTACTTTTAATATCCTCTTTGCTTCGTCCATCACTGGTTATTCTGCTTCCTAAGTAACAGAAGTCTCCTACTTCCTTCAGCTTTTCACCTGCCAATTTGATCTCCATAGAGGTTTCTGATTTATTTCGGCTGCATTCCAGTATTTTTGTTTTACATTTATTTATTTTCATCATGAATTCTTTCCGTAAGACGGAGTCCATACCATTCAAAAACTCATTCAAATCCTCAAGCTTGTCGGCCAAGATGACGATGTCATCAGCAAATCTGAGAGTTGAAATTATTTCTCCTTGAATCTTCACTCCCACTTTAAATATTTCTCTGATTTCCTTCATTGCTTGTTCAATGTAAAGATTGAAAAGTATGGGTGAAAAGTTGCAGCCTTGCCTTACACCCTTCTGAATACCAGCTTCTCTCTCATGTCCTTCAACTCGAATGACTGCTGTCTGGTTTCTGTACAGATTGTATATTACCCTCCTATCCCTGTACTTTATACCAATCGATTTCAAAATGTCAAACAATTTAGTCCAATCAACGTTATCAAAAGCCTTTTCTAAGTCTACAAAAGCCATGCACGTTCTCTTATCTTTCCTTATTCTACCTTCCAAAATCAGCCTAAGACTTAGTACAGCTTCCCTTGTTCCTACATTTCTCCTGAAACCAAACTGGTCTTCACCCAACTCCGTTTCTATCTGGCTTTCAATCCTCTTGTAAATTATTCTAGACAGGATCTTTGAAGCATGAGTAATCAAGCTGATTGTATGGTAATCTTAACATCTGTCAGCTCCCACTTTCTTTGGTATAGGGATGATTACATTCTTCTTGAAATCAGAGGGTACCTCACCTGTCTCATAAATCCTACACACCAAGTGAAATAACCTGATCAGACCATCATCTCCTATGCAGCGTAGCAACTCAATCGGTATATCATCTATGCCTGGTGCAGATTATTGGAAATGTATTATTTATGATTCACATACCTTTCTGGGAGTCATTAGAAGTTCATTTCAATTTGAATTGTCACTGCTGCACCGGACATATTTATTTTATTACGTAAATAAATCATTTTCCTTCTTGTTCATTTGACGATCGCCGCCATGACACATTGACGTCTTACACTACGTCATACCCGTTGCCAACATGTCCGATACAAAATACACCACACGACACGTGAATAATGAAATAAAAGGGAAAACCATTGGCCTGGATAAAAACCAGGGGTGATTATATTAGCTAACCATTATTGGTCTAGAGACGAAAACCAGCGGTTTTGGATAAAAACGTTGGTCTAAGCAAAACCATTGGCCTGGATAAAGATTATTGATGCGTGACTACCCCCCACTGTGTGTGACATAAACCAGGGGCGCGCTACCTAACCATTATTGGTCTAAGCGAAAACGATCGGTCTGCTGGATGCGATATAGTACCGAATGCGCGGGGTTGGCAATACGGTACATGATGCTTAAAATTGTTGAATCAGCTGGAATTTTGCCTAGCCTATATAAGTAGTGTTCATATTTGGGGTGGCCGGGCGGGTCACGACAGCGGAGGAGTAAACATCTACTACTGTATCATCTCCAGATATTTTCCCGACTATTAATTCAGGTAATTTGGTTAATTTCAGTAGTTGAAGAATTTTGGAGCGAAAAGTACCTCTCCTGAAGTCTTAACTTTATTTTTCCTAAAGTCTTGGACAGTATATATAAGGGCCACAAGTTAACACCAGTCAGTTTATGTGGATTTCCAAATAGGTTTATACTAATTAGAAATATATGAAAAATGCACAAAAAATATGGAATTTCAGATATGGATGAAAGAATTCTCTGAAAGCAGCCGTGTTACTTGGAGAGTGGAGAGAACATTTCCAGCAACTGGACATATCAATGTTTTTAAGATTCATTTGAGATGCCAACACTCCACGGATAGAAGAGCACGTAAGATCGGGCCCTCCAAACACACGGATTTCCCAGCGATATTACACATACATGTGAAAAGGTAAAGATGAGTATTATTGTTTATTGTGATTCCTCTGTTAGTCTATACAGGGTGTTCAGCCATTCTCACTCGTCCCACTCACTGTGTAGAGTCAGAGGCAATACTCGTCAAGCAGTGGTATTTAATAATGCCCCTGAATGTGTTTCTTTTTAAGCACCCCCTTATATATGCCCCTGTGTGCTATGTGTTGTTACTTTATTATACTTCAGTTATTTATTATAGATTTAAACTTGTTACAGTAAAGCATTTTTCCTGTAAACACTAGGCATGCCTATTAATACAGGCATAGTTTTCTGAAGTATAAATAAACAAAAACAATACGGAACACTTGTACTGTCTGTTAGTACACGAGTTCCCCAAACTCAAACCACTATAATCAACATTACTTTTGTTTTCAGATTTGTGGAGAAGTCTAGAAGAAAAACCGACGATTCCTTGGTGAAGATATGGCCAACTGTTGTCAGCATGAGAATACCTCATAATCATTCCATAGAAAGTGCTGCAGCTTTGTCATATCGCCCCTTGTCTGACTCCGCAAAAGAAAAGCTGACATCTCTCTTCTCACAAGGACATAATCCTTCCTCAGCTTTGCACTGCCTGAAATGGTGATAAGTACTTCGAGACAGCATGTGACGGCTTTTATGTTCCCTCACTTTCAGTAGTTGATAAACTCTTCAATAAGGAATTTTCAACCCAGTATGGGGCCTTGAGTGGAAGTGAAATGTTTTCCAGCTTACAAGAGCGAATTAACTCTTATAATAATGACTCAATAGGGAAAGTCAAATTTCAGCATGTTGGAGAACATTATTATGTTGCAATTTGTACCCCGGTCATGAGACGTGCTCATAAAACTTTACAACAAACTGCTGAACTGGTGCTTGTTGATGCAGCAGGAGGTTTAGACAGGCAAAGACACAGAATATACTTCTTCGTCACTCCCACAGCGGCCGGAGGAATGCCCGTAGGTGTCGTTATTACAGACACAGAGAAAGAAGTAGTGTTTTCTTCAGCCCTCTCTGGCCTTCTGGAAATATTGCCAGAGAAACCATTTTTTGGAAAAGGCTTTCCTCAAGTTTTTCTCACCGACAATGATATGAAGGAAAGAAAACCTCTAAGGGAATTGTTTCCTGAATCCGAAACCAAGTTATGCCAATTCCACATGCTAAAAGCAGTGTGGACTTGGTTATGTAACACAAAGCATGGCATCGACAAAACCCATAGGCAAGAACTGTATTTTAAATTTAAGCAGTTGATGTATTGTGCAGATGAAAACTGTGCACAAACCAATTTTGAGTCCCTTTGTGCTTTAGGAACAAATCTCAACTACCCTAACTTTGTGAAGTACATGGCAGATTTGTGGAGTGTTAAAGGTGATTGGATTCTTTGTTACAGAAAGAATTTGCCAATGAGAGGGAACAACACCACAAATTATGTTGAAGTGGTATTTCGCATCCTAAAGGATTGCATATTTGATCGAGTAATGGCATTTAATCTCTCTCAGCTAATGGACTTGATTCTGGTCAGATATGAATCTTACATAGAGAAAAGGCTCATTGATTTCTGCAATGGAAGATACAACAAATCCTTGCTGAAGGCAATGCTTCCGCTGAAAATCGGTGAAAAAATTCCTACTAGTGATATTCAGTCTGTACCTAACAGTCATGGCTGTTACACTGTTCGCAGCCCGACTACTAGAGACCAACAGCATGAAGTTGACCTAAGTAATGGCCTGTGTACCTGCTTTGTTGGACAAACTGGTAAGCTTTGCAAGCATGCGTCAGCGGTTATATTAAAATGTGAACCACAGATCCTGTCTGCTTTCAATGTTGCATCCATTTCAACAAAGCATGCCCTATTTTATGTCGCTACTGGTTCAAAAGCTCCTGAAAACTGGTTTGTGCCTCTAAGAAATAATACACAGCAGTCGCCTATGATTCCTTCAGGGACAGTGGAAGAATCACCATGCATTGAGTTAGAACCAGTAGCTGGCTGTAGTAAAGATCGAGATGAGGAAATGAAACAAATGGTGCTGACATCTGAAGAGCAGAGTGAATTTGATTCATTAATAAGTAGGATTAAGGGAGGTATTACCTCCCATTCTCACATCTATGTACCTGCAGTGAAGAAAATGTTAAGGAATGCCAGGGAGTATGCTTCAACCGAAACAGGGCTCATCACTGCATTGCATACATTTGGACGGTACAGTGGTTTAAAACCAGCAGGAAGCAAATCAAAATGTATGCCACAAAAGCGTCAATGGCATTCAAATAGGAGTTCAGCCTACGTCCATTGGGAGAAGGAAGCTTGGTTTAAGTGGTAAAAGGAGAACTACTGGAGGTAGACCAAGTGGATTGTCCAGGGTCCACAAAGAAACGGCAGAGCACAATTACACCACATTTGGAACTCTGCCCTCCAGAAAACGGAAGGCACCACACAATATTCAGGAGTGTGTTTATACTAACAAATATCTTGGAGGCTCAAAGCAAGCCAAGAATTAGCTGCTGTATAATTTGAACAATGCATGTGGTCACACATCTGATTTAATTTGAAGATTGTCATTGTCCTTAATTTTCTTAAAATTGATGTTATTGTAGACCAATTATTTTTTTTTGTTCTATATTTAAAAAATTCTAGAATTGATGTGTGTCCCACCTTAAAACAATAATCACCAGCACCATCAGCAATCTTACACTTCATTCAACATATTGGATAGTTATTTCTAGAAAAAGTCTGATGCAACTCACTTTTAAAGCACGAATAAAACTGTTGAGCTTTCAAATTAGCCAGTATATTGTTGAAACTGGTAATTCTGGAGAAAAAGAAAAAGCCAGGCTAAATGTTATGTTCCTAGCAATAAACCTTGCCATAACTCATCTCTATGTCCCACTCAGAGGAGAGATTAGATTGGAAATTTTTGATGTAGTCTTCACACAGGCTTAGATAAAACACCAGCATTATTTTCATAGAATGCTGCATAATACCCTGAGAGTTTCTTAAATTCCAAATTTCTTCGAATAGAGAGCAGCTGCTTAGAAGGTAAATGGATATACTTGAGCGAGATGATTGTCTTAACCCTTTACAGGGCAAAACTATTTTTTATTTTTGTGTGTTTTTACATTTCAATTTATTATAATTATTAAGAATGTTATTTTCTGTTTCTCTAATTTTAACATTTATGTATTTATTTTTAACCTATGTTCCTCTAGATTTAATTTTTATTGAATTAATTAGATTTAATTTTTATTGAATTAATTAACTAATTTTGGAATTACAATTATTTTCAGAATTTTCTCATAGTTATGTTCATTATTTTATTTTTTATATTCCTTTATTATTGTAATTTTATTTCTATTTTATTTCTAAACTTTAATTGTTAATGTTTTTAGTTTAATTTTTTTTAAATCTTATCCAACACATTACGTCAAGTCGATACGTAGGTATATTTGAATTTTAGAAATACTAGAACTTTGGCATGAAAATTCTCTGAAATTTGGCTTAAAGATTCAACTATCAGCATCTTTGAAAGCATAAACTGTCCTTATGACAGATGGTTAATATAGAGATCACTATTCCATAAAGGGTTTAGGAGTGGGGTGTAAGAGGTCATTTTCTCTATACTCTAGGTGATCTCATAAGACAAATATCTAATGGAGAGAGGTCCAAAATGGCAAATTCATTAATGTCACTTGCTGATGCCTATAGAGCAGGCCACGCCAACTCAGGTGCTTAGCGAGTACTGGTCGGCACCAGCAAAAGCACCGGTGCTCTGCTGCAGGAGAGGGACGTGTAGTGACAGCGCTTAGCGAGGCGAGAGTCGTGTTGCTATTTGGAGAATGGGGCTGGGCAAATTAGCGTGCGACAGGCGGCATACCGGTATGAAAATGTATAATAATGCCAATTTTGTGTACAGACAGAAATAATAGTTTTATTGTGCTCTAGATTTTGCACTAATTTTCAACATTCTTTGTTTATCTTTGGCATCGATTTTAAGCCAATAATTGTCCAATATTTGGAACAATATTTTTGGCAGTTGCAATCCAAACTATAGCTTCCAAGGAAGCATCAGACAAACTTCACCTTGTTTTTGTTTTGTTAATATTCATAATTGAAACCATTTGTTCACAAACTAATGTTGTTCCAAACATAGCAACAAATTTCAGGGCAAGGACATGAATCCTCTGGAATTCTTGTTCCTCAACGACTTTATAAAATGAAATCAAATCGCCATTGTAATAGCGGTCTGTCAAAATTGAATCGCACTGTAGTTTTATCCTCCACTTGGAGACTTGATGGGGCATCTTCTGGGAAAACCGGAAAAGGTGTCTTAAAAACTTTGAGTGTCGATTTTTCTTGTTTTATTTCTTCAAATTCTTTATGCAATGAGTGCAACGCTTCCGCTTACTCACTGATTTGTTCATGAGTACTTACATTCAAGGAGTTTAGAGAGGGAAAATTGTCCCAATTTTCTTCTTGAAGTTGACTTTCCCATCATCCAAGTCTGACTGTGGAGAAAGAGGGGAGGGAGGGGAAAAGCACCAGTACCGCTCAGTGCGCGCAAGCACTAAGTGCTCGCGTTGGCCTGCTATAGAGGTATATAAACTGAAAAATAAAAGTTCTTATGTGTACAGTATCAATATTGCAAGAGCTTCCAAATCTCACATGGACCCTTATCCAATGTAAGCTAGCCCTCAGGTGCAATTGCTATTGACAACCCCCGCTTTCTTAAATCACAGTACATACGTAATTTCTTCCACCTAATTAACACGTACTACATGTAATTTAAACTTGTACAATTGTTTTGGGCTCGAGTTTGAGCCCTTCTTCAGCAACGTACAAAATATGTTAAAAACTGAAGTGCTACGGGGCGACAGACTGAAAAACATCTGATGTTCTGTCCCTCAATACAATAATCACTCCCAAAACCATAGTACCGACTCAAAGCATGTACATTCTGCTAAATCTGATAAAACTATTGCTATTAATAATAATAATGACAATATTGGAATGGGATTTATATCCCTTGTATAACTACTGTAGCTTTAGAGAGGCCAGAAATGTTTTGCCCTCAACATGTTAGTAAATATAATCTCAGGGATTCTATCCCACAACCCTGGGCACAGCAGGCAAGAACCCTTACCACTGTCCTATGCAGCCAGCCAAGAAGAAATGGAAGGATAATGCTATTTTACTGATGAAAAAGACAAGAATGAATGTTAAAAAATAATTTTAATTAAAACCTTTTATTACAGAAGCATAGCTTCCTTTCTTTCATGTAAATTACAGAAACATAACACAAAAAATAAAACAGAATTCCTTTTCTTGGTAGCAGGAGGCAGTGTGTTCATCCCTTAGGAGACAGACATCTCTCTTCTCACAAGGACATAACCCTTCCTCAGCTTTGCACTGCCTGAAGACAGATCTACTACTGGAAAATGGCGATAGGTAATTGGAGACAGCGTGTGACTGTTATTATGTTCCCTCTTTCAGTAGTTGATAAAATCTTTAAAAAGGAATTTTCAACCCAGTATGGGGCCTTGAGTGGAAGTGAAATGTTTTCGAGTCAACAAAGAGCGAATTAACTTTTAAAATAATAACTCAATAGGGAAAGCCAAATTTCAGCATGTTGGAGAACATTATTATGTTGCAATTTGTATCATGGTCATGAGACGTGCTCATGAATCTGAAGAACAGAGTGAATTTGATTCATTAATAAGTAGGATTAAGGGAAATATCACATCCCATCCTCATCTGAAACAGAAAGCAAACAAGAATAGGATGAGAATCAGGGAATGAAGTTAAGCTTTGGTGTGGCAACATGAAACAATAGTCTAAAAACAATAACAGTTATGGTGTTGCAGAACGAAAACTTAGTTATAGAATCATGGATATGTTTCTATTCACCTTACAAGTATAATGGCGATTGCACATACTTCAATGAGTGGCAACTAGGAGCACTTGTTGCCTTAGTAACTAGGTGTTGGAAATTTCTTAACCTAATTGTCCACGGTAATCCCAGATAAACCCCAGCCAAAAGCATATCAGTTCCAATATCAGAATATATATATATTTTAAAAAATGTCGACCTTGTGGTGCAGTGGCTAACATTCCACTTCAGCCATCCTGGAAATGGTTTTCCCAAGGTTTCCCCACTTATACTCCATGAAAATGCTGGGATGGTTCCTAACTTATGAGGAGACAATACCTGCATAACATTTGTAATATTTAACACCGACCAATATAAATATGTACATGTATTCATGAGTCAAGGAAAGTGTATAATAGCTTGTACAGTTGATATTTGAACCATTTTAATAATTTACTTTAATATTTTGTATCACTCCGCCTCCGTGGCTTAGGCGGCAGCACGCCGGCCTCTCACCGCTGGGTCCGTGGTTCAAATCCCGGTCACTCCATGTGAGATCTGTGCTGGACAAAACGGAGGCAGACAGGTTTTCTCCGGGTATTCCGGTTTTCCCTGTCAAAATTTCAATCCAGCAACACTCTCCACTATCATTTCATTTGTCATTCATTTAATCATTGCCCCAGAGGAGTGCGTCAGGCCTCGGCAGCCGGCACAGTCCATATCCTCGCCGCTAGATGGGGGCTTCATTCATTCCATTCCTGACCCGGTCGGAGACTGGAAGCAGGCTGTGGATTTTCATTTCATTTTGTATCACTCCATTGGGGAAAGCCTCCGTGGCTTAGGCGGCAGCACGCCGGCCTCTCACCGCTGGGTCCGTGGTTCAAATCCCGGTCACTCCATGTGAGATCTGTGCTGGACAAAACGGAGGCAGACAGGTTTTTCTCCGGGTACTCCGGTTTTCCCTTTCAAAATTTCATTCCAGCAACACTCTCCCCTATCATTTCATTTCATCTGTCATTCATTTAATCATTGCCCCAGAGGAGTGCGTCAGGCCTCGGCAGCCGGCACAGTTCATATCCTCGCCGCTAGATGGGGGCTTCATTCATTCCATTCCTGACCCGGTCGGAGACTGGAAGCAGGCTGTGGATTTTCATCACTCCATTGGGGTACTTGTCTTTTTTAACACCCATGCAGATATCACCTTAAAATTTAACACACACATATTTTAGAGCATAAGGAACCTTATTTGGTGGAATAGTTTCTTAAATGTTTCATTAATTGAGTTTTGAACGGCTTCTAAAATTATTATTAATTTTTGATGCTTCCAGTCAATTGTATATTATGTGGTTCAGAATGTTCAGAATTTTCATTTCAACCCTGTAAATAGTTCTGGAGAAAAATATACCTATGCTATGAAAATTACGAAACTAAGAGAAACAAGAAAATGTAATTCAGGAGCTGAAGGCAATAACAATGTTACAATTCTTGCACGAGTTAATAATAAAAATGCAGCTTTCAATAAATGTTCCAGTTTGATTTTCATCATTCCATTTCAAAACATGATTCGTATTTCAGCACTACCAATTGCAGCCAGCTCCTCTATTGTAAGTTAGTTTCTTTAGTGTTACACTGTCTAGAAGCCTCTATTACTATGCTCTTCCTCTCCTTCCTGTTCTCATACACTTCTTTTATTGCCCCCTCTTTCTTTGCCTTAATTTGTCGTTATTCAGAATAGCAGCATTATCTATGCAAACATGCCCAAATCAAATCCTAGCAGCTTTAGGATGTTAAGCCTGGTTTTGTTTATGTGCTGGCAGCAACAATATGCTACTTGTGATATTGAATTTCTGGTGTTATATCAGTGAATAGGAGGTGGTCACCTGGCAAAATATTGTTTTTTGGCTGCCAATTGAGCTCACATGGCCGAATATGTGTTAAAATACATTTCCAGAAGATATTTGGTGTGAAATGATTCCTTTCATTCAAGATATTCGAAAGCCACTCACAAGAAACAAAAGAATAGTGGGAAGCTTCAAGGCTTAGCACCTGTATGCGATGGTTCTTATTCAGAACATAACCCAAGCATCTGGTGACCAATGGTGCTAGCTGAGAAACGGCAACAGCTTTGGTTTTAGGATGGGAATACTCTGATCGCACAACACCCTTTCCTAATGTCTCTTTTAGACAATGAAAGAAAGATGTAAATAACACAACAAGAAATAAAGTACCTAAATGAAATGATTCTCATTAAAACGTTGCTAAATGAAATGAGACAACATTTACACCAAATTGTGGCAAGGTGCCATAAGGGTTTGAAGTTTCTTTGTGAATTTAGAATTTTAAGTACAGCAATGAAACCTTGGAATTTACTATCTTCCTTCCTAATCCTCACGTGAATTGCAAATATACATACTAGACACCACAATAACACAGGTTAGGGGCACATTCTACAAACACATGGGGCTAAATGACCATGATGTCCAAGCTCCTAAAATGAAACAACAAGAAAGATACAAATACTTTTAAACTCTATGGTAAAAAAAAACATAATATGGTCTCTTGGGAGAAAATTCTTAGCTAGGTATGATTCAATGCGCCCCATTACATGCAGCTTCGGGAGATCACTTTTGATCTGTGACTAGTGATGTGGGCTTAGTGATGTGGGCTGGGCAAATGCCCAGTGGGCAGGACATCTATAAATGGGCATTTAACCGGGCATTTGCCCAAAGCAGTTTTAAGTGCCCAAAATCTGGGCATTAAAAAAAAAATTTTTTTTACTCTTTACTACTTGTGATTGTTACCAGAGCTTCAAAAACATAATAAAAACCATTAATCAAAGGTAGCCTACATTTCATGGATTAACTAGTAATGCCAGAATATTGCTAATAATAATTTAATTATCCTGTATCAATGCTGACAATAACATCTAAATGGGAATTATGTACACACATCAAAAAAAGTTTTGCATCACCTCGGTTCCAAGAGTTCCGGAACCGTTAAATACAAAGGGAATAGAGATCAACACAAACAACATTTCAGCTCGTTTTATTGCTCATGAGACCCACACATTGCATGTTGTACCATCATACAGCTAGACTTTCAGCATTTGTGGTCCAGATTGCAGTACACACCACTACCTCTAATACCCAGTAGCACGTCCTCTTGCATTGATGCATGCCTGTATTCGCCGTGGCATACTATCCACAAGTTCATCAAGACACTGTTGGTCCAAATTGTCCCACTCCTCAACGACAATTCGGCGTAAATCTCTCAGAGTGGTTGGTGGGTCAAGACGTCCATAAACAGCCCTTTTCAACATATCCCAGGCATGTTCGATAGGGTTCATGTCTGGCGAACATGCTGGCCACTGTAGTCGAGCGATGTCGTTATCTTGAAGGAACGCATTCACAAGATGTGCACGATGAGGTCGAGAATTGTCGTCCATGAAGACAAATGCCTCTCCAATATTCTGCCGATATGGTTGCACTATGGGTCGGAGGATGTCATTCAGGTATCGTAAAGCCGTTTCGGAGCCTTCCATGACCACCAGTGGCGTACGTCGGCCCCACATAATGCCACCCCAAAATATCAGGGAACCACCACCTTGCTGCACTCGCTGGACAGTGTGTCTAAGACGTTCAGCCTGACCAGGGTGCCTCCAAACACGTCTCCGACGATTGTCTGGTTGAAGGCATATGCGACACTCATCGGTGAAGAGAACGTGATGCCAATTCCGTGGGGTCCATTCAGCATGTTGTTGGGCCCATCTGTACCGCGCTGCATGGTGTCGGGGTTGCAAAGCTGGACCTCGCCATGGACGTCGGGAGTGAAGTTGCGCATCATGCAGCCTATTGCGCACAGTTTGAGTTGAAACACGACGTCCTGTGGCTGAACGAAACGCATTATTCAACATGGTGGCATTGCTGTCAGGGTTCCTCCGAGCGGCAATCCGTAAGTAGCGGTCATCCACTACAGTAGTAGCCCTTGGGCGGCCTGAGCGAGGCCTGTCATCGACAGTTCCTGTATCTCTGTACCTCCTCCATGTCCGAACAACATCGCTTTGGTTCACTCTGAGACGCCTGGAAACTTCCCTTGTTGAGAGCCCTTCTTGACACAAAGTAACAATGCGGACGCGATCGAACTGCGGTATTGACCTTCTAGGCATGGTAGAACTACAGACAACATGAGCAGCGTACCTTCGTCCTGGTGGAATGACTGGAACTGATCGGCTGTCGTACCCCCTCCGTCTAATAGGCCCTGCTCATGCATGGTTGTTTACATCTTTGAGCAGTTTTAGTGACATCTATGAACAGTCAAAGGGACTGTATCTTTGATACAATATACACAGTCAACGTCTATATGCCGGAGATATGGGAACCGAGGTGATGCAAAACTTTTTTTGATGTGTGTATATCTGGTTTGAATAAAGCATTGTATTACTGAGTTAGGCCTGCAGGCCTACTCATTTAAATGTAGGAAAATTAGGTAGGAGTTTGATTATGGTGTGAATAGTTGCTTTGGGAGGGGGTGGATGGGCTAGGCCCTGGGCAGCCATTGTGCTGTGATCTTGGAGTGGGGGTAGGGTGGTTGTGGCCTTGAGATTGGCAAGGCATTCTACCACCAGCAGCCCAGCCCAGTTAGTTGTAGAGTAGAGCTGTCTGTTGAGTGGTTGAGTCTGAGATAACCTCACTTCCTTCTTAGGATATTTATATTTTAAGTGTTAGATTTAATCAGTACAAAATGGTTAGGAAAAAAGGACCTATTTGGAACTTTTTTAATTTGAAAGGGAAAGGAGTATCCTGTAAATATTGTAATAAGGACTATAAGCAGTCACATTGTTACAAAATGGAAAAGCACATAAAAAAGTGTTTTAAGTGCCCTCAAGATTTAAAAAAAGTGCTTCAGTTAGGTACAGTTACAGTGGTTGAAAAACCTTTTCAAAAGAAAACCCCTTATGAACCTTTACTAATTGAAGTGGATGATTTCAACAACAAATCTGCAGTACCAAGCACAAGCTCAGCCTCAGAACCAAAATCAAGTTCTTTCAGTGAATTCCTACAACAACTTCCGCAGCCTATTTTGGCCTCGACTCCAAAAGGAAAAGGAACCCGAACCCCTTCGTTTTTTGACCACATGGATCTCCAAACCAATGTAAGTAAACATTATAAAAATGTACAAACATTATTAGGCCTAGGCCTACTTCAAATTCAGACTATTTTCATAAGCTTTTTTTAAATGTTTGGGGTACGCCCGTAGGCCAGGCCTAGGCTTACACCTAACTATGTTAACTAATTTATTAGCCTAATAGTACGGTATTAGACTATTTATTTACTAAAAATGAAACGTAGTTGGTAGTTTACAACATCAAATCAGAATCGATAGTTTCATCAAAAGAAGGCTAGATATCGATCAGCCTAGCCTAACTGAGGTTCTCCCCTAGAACCGGCAGACAGCACGAAACGTGCTTTGACAACACAGTATTTTCAAACCGATATAATTTGGCCATTATTTCCTCAGAAACGTTATGGCGTGTCACAAAATGTTTGATAGTCCATACATGGCGTGGTGGCTCAGCGGTCTAGCTGTATGCCTCTCACCAAGGCGGTCCGGGTTCGATTCCCGGTCAATGCATGTGAGATTTTCGAAGTGAAATGCCATGTCCTGTGGTTCGGATTCCACGTAAAAAGGAGGTCCCGTGGCTCATGATCTCAAGATTAACGGTCACGTTAAACTACAAGCTTCCTTTCCTTTTTGATAGTCCATACAGCATTGGCAGCATCATTAAATTCCACTGTATTATGCTGCGGCTCTTCGTCATCGTCATTTTCATTTTCAAGTAGGCCTTAATTAATTTATGGATTTTAATTTGTCTGAAGATGCAAGATTATTATAACACAGAATCAATCGCGTATTTTTAATGGTTTGACGAGAAGTCTTAAACGAAACACGAATAAAAATTATAAAAGAGAATATAATAAAATGTTTAATATATAGGCGATCGTAAAACACTTCCGCTCATCTTAACATAAGCTTCAGACGCTGTCTGTGTTCTATGGCTGCTTCCTGTTATTTTGGGAGCTCAACATCTTGGCTAACACAAAAGCGCTCGCTTATTACGCAAGCTGTTCTCCCTTGTTGCAACACTCTGACACACACTGACAAGCCACAAGCGAGTGTCGCCGTGACCACCGGTGTCGCTCAAGGCCATCGTAACGTATTAAATAGCACGCGGTGCATGCCCTCCGAGCGGAAGTACAGCTGTACCAAAAGTTTGCATTCAAACATACGTACTTTCTCAGAACACGCAACGAATTAATGACGCTTTATATTGCAAGGGACTTAAAATATGATTGTATAAGCGACGCTTTATATTGCAAGGGACTTTAAATATGATCGTATAAGCGTGAAAAACGTATATCGGAAATAAATTAACATGGAAAGTGTAGGGATATTGCCGGGAACAGGAAAAATATCGTATAAGTGTAGAAAATGTATAAATGCGAAACGTATAAAAGAAGTTTTACTCTAGTTAGTTTTCCAACCAATAAACAGCCTTATTTATAACATGTGATATCTGAGTGAGCTTGTTCTATTTAGAGAAATATTTTTATATGTCTGTATAGAGGAAGCTTCAGGCTTGTATTTTGTGTAAATTGAATATGTTTTGCTCGAATAGCTTTTTTTCTAGGACCGTGGGAAATATACCGTCCGATCGTTCCCAAGCGTCGGCTTTCAAAATCCAAACGTAACCCACGTAACGGACTTTTATACTATGCAAACTATAGCGGACGCCGCGCGTGTGCGTGTATTCCAAGCGTAAACGAGAGTTTACAAGAGTCCGATGCCGGGACACCGGGTGGAGATGACAATAACCAATTTCCTACAAGAAAGGTGGGAATTAAAAAAACCTTTGGTTAAAAATACAATAGGTTCAAAGGCTACCCATTAACCGACAGTTAGCTTTTAGCATATTCGAAAATAGGCTATACGATGGCACGTTGTGCTTTTGTTGCATGAGCTGGAGCATAAAGATGGTAAATTTACATTATGAATTTTAGAGCAGAGAAATATTATGAGATTATGACTCTATCGAAGAGACCATGACAGCGTGCTGCGGTATTATTTCAATTAGGTTAAATGTCTACAGAATCTACACAATATTGTTAGGCCTGTGTAGGCCATACAGCCCTACTTGTTATTAACAACTACTTTGAACAAAAACATAGCATAGCGCCATAGCCTAACCAACGTCGCAGCACATTGTCACGGGCTCCAACAATACGCCATAAGAAAATAGATTCAAGACTACTTCCAGTGTAAGTTTTCTTCATTGTTACGCCGTTGATGGTATATTGTACTGTTTCAGGAGATGCTGAACCAGAGCCTCGCCAAGGCCATATTCATTAGTGGATCTCCTTTGTCCATGGTTGACCACCCACTTTGGATAGATTTTTTCAAAAAAATCAGGCCTTCCTTTGAGTTACCTTCAAGATATCGTCTATCCTCTACTTATTTGGATGCGCAGTACACAGAAATGCAAGGTAGCATAAATAAGCAACTAGAGGAAGCAAAGCACCTTCATCTGCAGTGTGACGGCTGGAGCAACCTTAGAAATGAATCTATTATCAACTTCATAATTTCAAAGCCACAACCAATTTTTGTGGAGTATGTAATGACTAAAAGCAGCAGTCACACTGGCGAGTACCTTTCTCAGCTTATCATAAATGTAATGGAGAAGCATGGACCAGAAAAAATTCTGGTGGTGATTGGTGATAATGCTGCAAATATGAACGCTGCACTGAACTTGGTGAAATATAGATTTCCCCATGTTGTTCCTCTTGGATGTCTAGCACACCTGCTACACTTATTGTGCTCAGACATTTTAAGCTGCCAAATAATGAAAACTTTCATAGCAATCACAGTTGATGTTGTCAAAACAGTAAAACACAGCCATGTTTTATTAGCATTGTTCAATGAAATATCAGCTGAAAAAAAGGCATTCAAAGATAGGGTTTCACTGAAGTTGCCAGGAAAGACTAGGTGGGGGAGCTATCTTTTCTGCCTTGAAAGTTTGCAGTCAAACAAAGTTGTCCTACAAACATTAGTTGTCAATGAAAAGGCACAACCATATCTAAAGCCACAAATAAAGAAGAGAGTCCTTGACGATGATGTTTTCTGGGTCAGGATTGACAAAGTTGTAGAGTTGATGAGCCCAATCGTTCACTTGATCACAGCTTTCGAGTCCAATGAACCTCAAGTTCATACAATAGCTAAAAAGTTCAATGACTTAGAGGCAGTTCTTATCGAGAAGTTACCGTTATCTCCACTGCAATCTGCAGAAGAAAAGACAATCTTGACCAAATTCAAAGAGAGAAAGAAATTTGGTGTATCATCTTTACACCTTGCGGCGAACCTGCTTGATCCAGCTGTGCAAGGTAGTAATCTCGAGCCTATCGACATGTTGGAGGCAATAAGCTTTATTTGCGACACGGCAAAAAACACAGGATTGAATACAGTACAAGTTAGAGAAAACTTGGCCGACTGCAGGGACAAACAGGGAATTTGGTCCAGACAATTTGTGTGGGAAGGAGTTGGGGTTAAAGAAAACAATGTTTACCTTGTAACTCCTTTAGTGTGGTGGCGAGGTTTGAGGGGTACTTGTGCACTGGCAGAAGTTGCAGTAAAAATTCTTGGGGCACCTGTTACATCTGCAGCCACAGAGCGGACCTTTAGCACTTTTGGCTGGATTCATAGTAAAAAAAGAAACAGACTTACATGTGAGAGGGCTGCCAAGTTGACTTATCTAGCCTACAATTGGAAGCTGATGAATGGGGAGAATGGAACATCTAAGCGTAAGTCCGACAAAATAACTGAAGAGACTCGTCAGAGTAATCCAGAACAAGGAGAAGAAAACCCTGCACCCAGTCAAGAACGAATTATAGGCCTAGAGGAAGATTCAGAATCAGACCAGTCCGAAGAATCTGAGCCAGAACTACTTGAAAGTTCTATAGAAAAAAGTGATGAAGAGGATACAGAAACCGAAGAAAGAGATTGATACCCAAGAACACAAAACACCCATTTATTATTAAGTTCATATTTAAATATACTGTATGTACCTCATGTCCTAATTTGTTTCATTATTAACGTATACAGTTAATGTAATAGCATACATTATGTATTCAGTATTAACTTAGTCATTTGTCAGTAAAATATCAAACTCATTTAAGAATTATAAAGATGTGTTGATGTGTTAAGTGAATTTTCCCCCCAATTACACAATCAACATTCATAGGCATACGCATAAT